>CM077028.1:143132723-145532723 GCA_039090855.1 Macrothele yani
GAACAGATTCTCTGCTTTAGAAGGCCTAACATCGGAAGAAGTGGATATTTCGGAAGTTAACAGAAAAGTAACCAAAGCTCTTATGGAAACAGCAACAAAATTAGCTGGGTCTAAGAACAAGTTGCATGTAAACAAATTATCAGGAAAAACCAAAATGTTGATGCAAAAGAAGACAGATGAGGACAACTAAAGAAGATGTGACTTCCAAAGTGGAATATATAGAGCTATGCAAGACAGCACGAAAAAGTATCACTGAAGACGTAAGGAAATTCAACTGTGAGCTAGTGAGGAAAGCAATTGAAAACAACCAAAGCCTAAAGATAGCAAAGGGACATCTCAGTAAGGGAAGAAAACAGATTATGGCTCTGAGAAAAGAAGATGGTTCTATAACAAGAAATAGAGGCGAAATTTTGACAAGAGTGAAAGATTTCTACTCCAAATTATATGAAAGGGATGATACATGTACTCCAGACATCATGAAAGGTACCAGAGTTCTTCCAGTCCTCCCAGCAGAAGTTGCTCATGCAATCAAGAACATGAAGCGGGGAAAGCTCCAGGAGAAGATGGAATTACTATAGACATCATACAAGAAGCAAGTGGAGAAATTGAAACAGTACTCGCCCAAATTTTCACTCGATGCCTTAATGAAGGGAAAATTCCTGAGGATTGGAACAACGCTACAATGATCCTGCTACATAAAAAAGGTGACATTGAGGATCTCAGGAACTACAGACCTATCAGCCTCCTATCAGTGGTTTATAAAATCTTCACTAAAGTTCTTTCACACCGCTTGAAGGTAACACTGGACATGGCTCAACCGAGAGAACAAGCTGGATTCAGGAGTGGCTACAGCACAATAGATCATATCCATGTACTGAGAGAACTAATTGAAAGAGCGAGGGAATATGAACTTCCATTGTGCATGGCTTTTATCGATTATGAAAAAGCCTTTGATTCGGTGAAACCATCAGCAGTTACCACGGCTCTGAAATCCTGCGGTATTGAAGATGCATACATTAATATTATTAATAACATCTATGAAAATGCAAGTGCAAAGATTCGGCTGTTTGAAAATACAACACACATAAAAATTGGAAAGGGAGTGAGACAAGGTGACACCATATCTCCGAAGCTCTTTAATGCCACATTGGAAAATGTCTTTCAATCACTGAACTGGGAAAACAAAGGGATAAAGATTAATGGAGATTATCTAACCCACCTTCGTTTTGCTGATGACATAGTCATTTTTGCAACTACCCCATCAGAGCTGCAGAGTATGATCCAGGAACTTGCTGACAAGAGTAAAGAAGTGGGATTAAAAATGAACTTTCAGAAGACAAAAGTGATGTTCAATGCTTTTACAAGAAATGAAGATTTATCGATTGATGGAGAAAAACTGGAAATAACAGATACGTATGTTTATCTTGGACAGCAGATATCAAGTGAGGGTCACATTGATGAAGAAATTAATCGGCGTACAAAACTTGCCTGGAGAGCTTTTGGAAGAAACAGCATAATTTTCAAGAGCAATATGCCATTATGTCTTAAAAGAAAAGTGTTTGATCAATGCATCCTTCCAGTGCTTACGTATGGTGCAGAGACGTGGACCTTAACTAAAAGAGACATACAAAGGCTGCAGACAACTCAAAGAAGCATGGAGAGGTGCATGCTTGGTATAACCAGGAGAGATAAGAAGAGGAACTCGTGGATCCGAAAAATGACGAGAGTGGAAGACATCATGATCAGAGTTAAGTCCCTGAAATGGCAATGGGCTGGACATACTGCCAGAAGGACAGACCATAGATGGACAGCCGAAATTTTAGATTGGATTCCAAGGGACAGGAAAAGACCCAGAAAAAGACCACATGGGAGATGGGTGGATGAAATTCGTAAATATGCGGGAGTGACATGGAGGAGACTGGCACAAGACAGACCGTTGTGGAGGAAACTTGGGGAGACCTTCGTCCAGCAGTGGATTGATAATGGTTGACAATGATGATGATGATGATGTGGGAGTAACATGGAGGAGACTGGCACAAGACAGACCGTTGTGGAAGAAACTTGGAAAGACCTTCATCCAGCAGTGGATTGATAATGGTTAACAACGATGATGATGATGATGATATTGACTAAAAGCATCCTGTATTAAAAAAGCACATTTTGATTGAATACAGGGAATCAATTAAGAGATAATATAAAATCCTTAAAAAAAGATGAACTTGAATGTTGGAATGTGAATATTGAATGAAAGAGGGCTAAAGCCTAAAATTCACAAGAAGAAAAAAAATGGTGCAGAGATCAAATCATGTTGAAATGTGAAATCCCATATCCTCCTTGGCCTTGATTTCTCTTTTCAACATGATTTGAGTGTGATTTCACATTTCATAGCGAAGGTGCCTCTGATATCTTCTGCTATGAAAAACTCAGTATTCACAATTTGTTAATTTTCATAACATACAAAATCCTGTGGAAGAAATATTCTACTTGTAATATGTGGAAATATGTCAGAATTGTTAACACAGCAGTCAGACATCTGAATTCCTTGCATTTATTGTTCATCACATAACATTAATCACATCAGAAAACTTGGAAATTACATCACCCTGGAGCGGGAATCGAACTGCATCTCGAACGAAAATTAGGAGGTGTGGGTTCGATTCCTGCTCCAGGAGGGTGTAATTTCCAAGTTTTCTGATGTGATTAATGTTATGTGATGAACAATAAATACAGGTAATTCAGAGACACGTAGTGCGATGAAAAAGTTCCGAGACTAGGTACGTAGCGCGTGAACAGATGGCAGTATGCGGGTGCGTGAGTAGCCGTCGAGGGCAGTGACCTTCATGAGTCATTGTGCCAAGTGGCATTCTGTGAACATCGGGAGCTGTGCTACATGATATTTGGTGACCACATGCAGAACACAGCTGCGATTTCAGTATGGACTGCAAACTAGAGCAGCGAGCGAACATTAAATTCTGCGTCAAACTTGGCAAATCGGGTACGGAGAGACTCATGAAATGTCACGGCAGGCTTATGGCAATAAAGCAAGGAGCTGTGCGAGGTGTTTTGAGTGGCACTCGTGCTTCAAGAGCAGCAGAACGGCACTGGAAGATGACGAGAGGTCAGGGTGGCCGTCCATAAGCAAAACTCCCCAAAATAGGGAACTGGTGCATGAGGATCATCGGAGAATCATTCAAGACATTGCTACCATCGTCAATGTGTCATACAAAACAGTGGAAGAAATTCCTACGTCGGTTTTGAACATGCACCGCATTGCTGCAAAGTTTGTGCCAAAGATTCTGAACCTCGAACAGAAAGCGACTCGTGTCGAACTCTGCCAAGATCTTCATGAGCAGGTGGTGAATGATCCAACGTTCCTGTCACGGGCCATCACTGGGGATGAAACTTGGGTCTAGGGTTATGACTCAGAGACCAAACAACAGTCGTCACAGTGGAAGAGCCTGGCATCTACACGACCGAAGAAGGCCCGACGTGTCCGGAGCGCAACCAAAAGCATGCTCACCATGTTCTTCGACATCCGTGGGGTTGTGCACTGTGAATTTGTCCCCCAGGGCCAGACCGTCACTGCCCTTTTTTACTGCGATGTTTAGGGAGGACATTCGCCGCAAACAACTGAAATGTGGCGCAGGGGCGATTTCCTGCTCCATCACGACAATGTAGCAGTTCACAAAGCATTAGCAACACGCCAGTTTTTCAGCTGCAACAGCATGACTACCCTTCCTTACTCACCAGATTTGGCCCCCTGCGACTTCTTTCTGTTCCCGAAGCTGAAGCTCAAGGGTCACCATTTCAAAACCGTGGACGAGATCCAGCGCAAATCTCAGACCATGCTTGACACGATTCGCGAACAGGACTTCCAGGGAACGTTTCAACAGTGGCAAAAACGCTGGCAGCAGTGTGTATCACTTCCCAAGGAGACTACTTTCAGAGGGATCATAACCAGACTTAAGTAACGTAAATACTTTGTTGTATATTGGGCCTAGTCTCAGAACATTTTGATCGGACCTCGTACCTGATTGTTGTGTTAACAATTTTCGTAGCATACTTTTCAGCTGCTAGTAGAGGTAAGTAGCTATTTCTGTTTCTGGATATTTTATTGATTGTAGAAGTCCATGTGATTCTCATTTGTAACTGGTTTCATTCCTTGTGAGTAACTCTGCTCACACTGCATGTTTTATGTTATCTAAGTGTTTCCCTTAGTGGTGTAAGTGTACTCTTTTTTTTTTTTTTTTTTTTTTAACTGAATTTTTAGTTTTTCTAAAAATCTAATTTGAAATTTTTGTTTTGTGTCAGAAAGGATTCAAAAGATGTACTCATTACAACCAAATATTTGGTGTCATCTTACCTGTTTTTATGGTTTGGGGGGGGGTAGTTTGCATTTTAAATTATTGTTTGTCTGAATTATTCTACTGTTACTGTAACATGGACTTGTTATTTGCAGGTTCCTTCTAGTCTTCTTGAACTGTCCAGGTGCCTTTGGCTCAGTAAACATGTTGCTCCTTCTGCTCCGTCCATTTCTGATTCGATGTTTGTAGAAGCTGAGGCAAACTTACAACGAAAAAATGATGAGAATGAAAGGTAACTATGACATAATTTAGTGTAAATGAAAAGTAGCACATAAAATTCTTGTGTGTGTGTGTGTGTGTGTGTGAGTGAGTGTGAGTGAGTGAGTGAGTGAGTGAGTGAGATAGATATATATATATATTCACCACAATTCCAGAGCTATATTGTTTACATTTTACTCTATCATTGTTTAGGTGCTATGAAGAGCACTGTTCATATGAGAAACAAATTAGAAGTGCTTGGAGAAGAGTAAAAAGAAAAATGCTTCAAAATGATCAAATTGAAGAAAGTGTCCTATATAAATGTTACTGTCAGCTGTGCTGGTCTCCTTCCACTGATTTATGTGTGGCTTATACTGACCAACATTTGTATTGAAGTAGAAAATTGCTTGAAACAAGTTTGCCTAGTCCATCCACACCCTCATAAAAAGTTTTACTGGTTGAAAAACTTTACTGGATTATTTAGACATATCTTGAAAAATATGTTCGTTTTAGGTGGATGGTTGCTTTGGTTCATATGGTGAAAGCCGATTGCAATTTTTTAAAATTCTTTGTGTGTGTGTGAGAGAGAGAGAAAGACAAAGTGAGTTGACTGTTTTGACATTACCTTGTGGTTTGTGGAAATTGGCGTAACTCTTTGGATCTTATGACATAATGTTACGCCAATTTCCATAAAACACAATATTTGAATGTGGAATCTTGAAATTTATGGCATCTTTTTCAAACATGAGATTCTTCTGCGGATTCGCAAAATTTCGATTTTTTTCTCTATCATTTGCATCATTCTCGAGATCCATGTAAGACTGAAGAGAAATTTTGGGGAGATTAGTTGGGAGGGGGGGGAAGATCGTTTCTATCGGTATGTATTTCATCTTTCAAAACTTTCGAAACGGAAGTTAAGTGGAATGAAGATCATAATTCCTTAGTGTCGTAATGTTCCTTTTACCCAGTATTCTTGATAAACATCATTTTGTTCCATAAATATTTGTAATTTAGCTTGAAAACCAGAAAATTTTCCAAAAATGGAAGTGTCTGACGGAGCAAAATTTTCACCCATAATCGTAATCCCCCCCCCCCGTGTTATGTTCCCTTTGTCCTGTGTTGTTATTAAATGTCAGCAATTTTATATTTTGAATAGAGTGGTGTGTTTCAGTTTGAATATTTACATAAATAGATTAACGTGAACAATTCTGTCTTACTCATGCTGTGTTATATTCACACTTGTTTTGCTGTGTGTTTTGATTTTTCCCCCAGTTTGAAATTTCAGCTTTTTTTCTTCTTCTTTACTCTCATGTATACTTTTTATACTGTGCTTTCTAAGATAAATAAGATCAGTTCTTTAAAAGAGCTGATCTTATTTACAAGAGAAAGTTAAATTTTTCTTTTGAGGATTTTCATTTTGTAACGTTTTCCTACCCTTTTGTTTGACTACAAGCTGCCATTGCTAGGTCTATCTCTTGTTCTGCAGTCCAGTACCAAAGAATTAAGTAAACCTTCCCCCTGTTTAGGCAGTCTTTCATCTCCCATTTGATGCACAAAATGTTCTCACTAACTTTTCTCCTACCAAAGAAACACCCAGCTCATTTCTAATGTCAACATTACTAATTCTGTTTTTCCAGTGAACCCACCTGGAAACTTGTTAGTCATTCATTGATAAACAGAAATTGTGAAAATATAAAGTAATCCTAATTTTGTATTTCTTTTCTGCCCATTATGGAAATGTGTTTAATTGTAAGTAGTTTATAATGTGTGATGCTAAATGAATGTTCCCTGCAGTTGTGTGATGAATATGTAAAAGTAGTTTTTAATTGTCTTTTTATTTTTGAAGTTTTTTAATTGGAATTATAAAACTATTAATATTTATTTACAGGAATTATTATTCACTTGTGAGCAATCTTGTTAGTCTAATTGAAGATGGAAACTTGTAAGTAAGCTTTGGCATGTCATAATTGATACAAATCTAAGTAAGGTTTATGCAGAATTTTGTTTACTTTAAATTCAGTGCCAGCATTTAATAATTCTCTGTTCTGATTGAAAGGATATTTCATGTTAAAGAAGTAATGTTTATTAAAAAATATTCCTCTGAAAAGTAAGTAGTCCATAACATACCTTGTAGATCAAATTATATAACTGATTCTAATATCATCCCGTAAATTGTATTCAAAAACTGGAGTGAAATATATTAATTTATGACAGCAATTGATTCATGCCACATGAATGCATTTAGCCATTGTAGAACTGAAAATTCTGCATTCTTTTATAAGGACATTTTAGGGTATTCAGGCAACAATTTATCTTATCCGTGTGAAACAAATGTTGTTTTGTACTAACTAATTAATGTTCTACAACTTTGTAATTGGAAATTTTGGTCTATCTCTTTTCGTTTTCGATTTGCAATCGCTAACTTCCGCATTTCGCCACTAGGAGCGCTGCTATTGGTTGCATTCGATCGGGCGTAGTCACTTTACTATACCATTATCTCACTTGCATAACTGTACCTCTCTCGCAAGGCATTCCAGGCTAAAGGGACTTTCCTATGCACCCTGTTATAAAGTGTGATACGTAGCACACCTGCTGCATTAGTTTTCAACATCATATGGTTGAGTGAAGTTAATTTCACTTGTGATAATGTTTTTAACATGCACAACAAGTATTATTATGAAGTTAAAGACAACTAAGTGCTACTAGTGAACTACTGAGTTGGCCAAAAAGTTCTTTCGGTTTTTCCGTAGGATGGCACTAGTAGAACTTAGTTGTCTTTAACTTCATTCAAAACAGTATTGTTAGATTGTATTGTGACAGCTGTCATATCAGCATGCATTTTACAAATTTTTTTTTATCAAAATTGGTGAATTTTTCTGTAGCCAGTTTAATATTGAAGAAGGAAGAAAATAAGCAACATTTACAGCGTATCATGTTTTATTTTTTCAAGAAAGGTAAAATCGCTACCAAAACGCAAAAAAAGATTTGTGCAGTGTACGGAGAAGGTGCTGTTACTGATCGAACATGTCAAGAGTGGTTTGCTCAGTTTTGTGCTGGAGATTTCTCCCTGGACGATGCTCCACAGTTGGGTAGACCAGTTGAAGTTGATAGCATTCAAATCGAGATATTAATTGAGAATAATCAACATTATACCATGCAGGAGATTGCTGACATACTCAAAATATCCAAATCAAGCGTTGAAATTCATTTGCACCAGCTTGGATGTTGATCCCTTTGATGTTTGGGTTTCACATAAGTTAAGTAAAAAAACCTGCTTGACCGTATTTCTGCATGTGATTATCTACTTAAACGTAAGAAAAATGTTCCATTTTTAAAACAAATTGTGGCAGGCGATGAAAAGTGGATACTGTACAATAATGTGGAATGGAAGGGACCGTAGAGGGAGCGAAATGAACCAACAACAACAACTGCACCAAAGGCCGGTCTTCACACAAAGAAGGCGATGTTGTTTATATGGTGGGATTGGAAGAGAGTCCTCTATTATGAGATCCTTCCAGACAACCAAACGATTAATTCCAACAAGTACTGCTCCCAATTAGACCAACTGAAAGCAGCACTCGACAAAAGGCTTCCAGAATTAGTCAACAGAAAATGCATAATCTTCCATCAGGATAACGTCAGACCACATGTTTCTTTGATGACCCTGCACAGCTTGGCTGGGAAGTTCTGGTTTATCTGCTGTATTCACCAGACATTGCACCTTCAGATTTCCATTTATTTTGGTCTTTACAAAATTCTCTTAATAGAAAAAAATTTCAATTCCCTGGAAGACTGCAAAAGGCACCTAGGAACAGTTCTTTGCTCAAAAAGAGAAAAGTTTTGGGAAGATGGCATTATGAAGTTGCTTGAAAGATGATGGTAGAAGGTAGTGGAACAAATTGGTGAATATGTTGTTCAACAAAGTTATTGGTGAAAATAAAAAAAATGTCTTTTATTTTTACTTAAAAACTGAACTAACTTTTCAGCCAATGCAATACTATGGACACGGGACACTCGACTACCGAGTTCTAGTAGTTTGTGAATCTAATAGAACTCGGTAGTCGAGTGTGGCACATAGGACAAATGCATCAGTAAAACCTAATTTTATAATACTAACTTGATTAGCAACTAGTTTCTGGACCTCTTGCAGAAAGCCACATCACTTTTTCAGTTGCAGGACATGTGAGTACCAAATCAAGACTGTTTGTTGCTGGTGGATAAGTTCTGAATGTAAGTGGGTCACTCTGCAGTACAACTTTCAACCGATCCAATGAACTTTTAGTGCTGTGTCAAATTGTAGGTGTATGCTAGCTTTGCTGTACCACCAGGGCCTGCAGTAATTGTAGCTGGTATGGGGTTGGTGGCACTCTCGAGGTGCTATGAATATGAGTTTCAGAAACCAACTAACTGTATTAGAAAATTTCTGTTTTATTTTTATTGCTACCTTTGCCAGTGATGATTGAACTGATACCTACAAACATTGTTTCACTTGAAACTTTGCTGTCAAGAAAGAAAACACACGCGTGCACACACACACATATCAACAAATGCCTTTTCACTCTTGTACCTGGAATGATTTGTAAAGAAAAAAATTATGAGCTTTGTAACTTAAAAGTACAGTGTCATATATGGTCATCATTTTTGTGCATTCAATGTATTTCATATGTTTGGTTGAGAGCAGTTGTATAGATTAAGCTTGTAATAACAAAGAATTGTATTAATTAATATAAACATCATATGTGTAAAACTCATGTAGTTAAGTAATTTGATGCAGTATCTAGCTGCACTGAATTTTGTAGCATAAGTAAAATTTGAGAAACTGAAGTTTGTAAGTTTTGAGAAATATCTGAAGTTAATGCAACAAAATTAACTAGTGGTGTAAACAGAATAAGTTTTTTTTTTTTTAGTTATATGGTAACTGTTTATACACAATTACCTAGATTCTTGATTCTGAACTTTATTGGTTGAGGTACTCTCCCAACACAGTGGTCTCAAACTCGTGTCCCGCCTGAATGATTACAAAATAAAAATAAATCGCCCTAATAACCCTAATTAAAAAAGCAGATTATTTTTTTAAAAATGGAAGAAGAACTAAGCAAACCAATATATGAAAAATTGGATAGCGATCCGCTAGAAACGACTATCGTAAATTGTAGAAAATTGCTCTTTTCACTTAAGAAAAATATGATTTGTGACAACTTAAAAAATTATTCAAAGATTACTCATCGTACTCCGCAGATGTATGGTTTGCTAAAACTGCATAAAGAAAGACAACCTATCAGTCCTATTATTGACACAAAATATTCTCCTCTGTCCAATTTGCATTATTATTTACTGATACATCTATCAAAGTTGCTTCCTAAACGTAAGGCACTGATAAAGAACACTGAAGAGCTATTGAAGAAAATAGAAGAACTTCCAGAATTAGAAAACCCTTCCATGGCAAGTTTAGATGTTGTGTCCATGTATACGAGTATTAACCTGGACAAACTCACAGATTACATAGCAGATGACCTATCTGACCTAGTAGTGTTACATGAATATAATAAAGAAGAAGCAATAGGCCTTCATGAACTTACAGTGTTTGCTCTAAACAACAATTTTTTCAATTCCAAGGCTGCTTCTATAAGCAAAGATGTGGGCTAGCAATGGGTTCTTCATTAGCACCTCTCCTAGCAAATTATTACGTAAGTAAAATAGAAGAGGCCTTCCTATTGAAACCTTCAATTTTCTGCATGTGTACTAGATATATGGATGATATCCTTTTCATCATAGATCAAGATTCGAGTGGATACTCGTCAAAAATTTTAGAATGTTTTAATTCCCAAGATGAATCTGTAAAATTCACTTTAGAAGAGCAAAGCAAAAAGTAAGTTAAATTACCTAGATATTACTTTGAAGTGGGAAGGAAAATATATTACCACATAATTATACAAGAAGCCTACAAATACAGAAAATATTTTAAATTATAAATCAGATCACCCTAATTATATAAAGAAAAATGTAGCTTTACAATTTAAAGAAAAAGTTGAAAAGCTGAATTCATCTTCAGAAGCTAAAAAAAAAAAAAGAAAACATAAAAATAAGTTAGAATCAATCTTATTGGAAAATGATTACCCTTCAAAAGAAATTTGTGAACTACTGGAAGAAAATCTTACTAGAAACAGAACTGGCACTACAGGCAAAAATAAAGAGAAAATTGAATATTTATTGGCAAGAAAAGTCACTTACCACAAGGGACTGTTTGAAAAACTGAAGAAAATCAGCACTAAATATAAAATTAGGTTAGCTCCAGGTTTAAATAACAAAATTAAAAAATACTTACCATCCCTAAAACAAAAAGAAGAAAATAATTTACTCTAGGAAGGAGTCATTTAAAAAATAGAGTGTTCGTGTGGATTACCATTTATAGGAGAAACAGGATGAAGGTTAACCACCAGAATTAAAGAACACAAAACAGCAATAAGGAACATCTCAAATAAAACAGGATTATACAGGCACATACAACAAACTGGCCACAAAATGCACTGGGACTCCTTAAAAGTGATCAAACATCAATCCCATGCAATTATCTGGAAATTAGAGGAATTCTTGGAAATTTACAAGACACAAGGTGGCAGCATCAATGACCATGCTGGATGGAAAATCCATCAGGCTTGGTCGCCAGACCTGTTGAAGTAGTAAGACGCAAGAACTCCTGACGAAGATCTAGTGTATAGATCGAAAATTTGAGAGGTAATGTACCTTAATAAATTTATCCTCGATAATTCCCGTTAGATATTTATAATACTGAATATAATATTGGGTTGGTGCAAATGAAATGTCAGCACAAATGAGCAGTGGAGACAGGCCCCCACCACAGTGGAATGGAACCACCCACAGGTGTTGCGAGTATTACGTCAAAGAGTTACTATAAATAGCTGGCATGTGTTTGAAGAACAAGGTTCAGGTGTGGTTTGTTTGGACGTAACATGGCTTGCCAAGGGAAAATGCAGACGTCAGATTTGAGTCATCTTCCTGTATGAATATAAACTGGGCCTGAAGTTTCAAAGCAGAGATACAGACCTGGAAAATGAAGCATTTGGTCACCGGCCTGTTGCTGTTTCTGAAGATGTTTTGTTATGTGTGGTTGAAGCGAACCCCCGAAAAACATGTCGTTAGATAACGGCAGAGATAGGTGTCCACCACAGGTATTACATCACAGAGTTACTATAAATAGCTAGCATGTGTGTGAAGAACAAGGTTCAGGTATGGTTTGTTTGGACGTAACGTATCTTGCAAAGGGAAGATGCAGATGTCGGATTTGAGAGACATCTTCCTGTATGAATTTAAACTGGGCCATTCTACAGGAAGTGCTGCTTGAAACGTTAACAAAGCGTTTGGGTAGAATACAGCCAATGAACGAACCATTCGACGATGGTCTGTGAAGTTTCGAAGCAGAGATCCAGACCTGCAAAATGAAGCATGTGGTCACCTGCCTGTTGCTGTTTCTGAAGATGTTTTGTTATGTTTGGTTGAAGCGAACCCCAGAAAATCATGTCGTGAGATAGCGGCAGAGGTAGGTGTCCACCACACGACAGTTGCTTGGCGCCTGGCTGCACTGGGTAAGGTCAAAAAGCTGGACATGTGGCTGCCGCACGAGGTTGACAACTGCCAACAAGACTAGACATTTGGAAGTCTGCACGTCGCTGCTTGCCAGGAATAAACAGGAACCTCTACTGCATCAAATCATCACCTGCGATAAGATGTCCTTTATGATAATCGGAAATGATCTGCACAATGGTTAAGCAAGGTGCAGCCTGGTGGATGGCATCCTAAGCCACCCTACTCACCAAAAAGATGATGCTCCTTGTCTGGTGGTCCACAGCCGGGATAATTCATTGGAGTTTCTTGGCAAGAGGCCAAACCTTCACTGCAGAATGTTATTGTGCTGAATTACACCAGATCGCACTGGAAAGTGCTGCAGAAACAACTGGCTTTGGTCAACATACATGGTGTTGTTCTGCACCAGGACAATGCCCGCCCTCATGTCGCACAATGAATGATGCTGACACTAAGTGCCTTGGGCTATGAAGCACTGCCTCAGCCTGCCTATTCCCCATGAAGCACTGCCTCAGCCTGCCTATTCCCCATAAAGCACTGCCTCAGCCTGCCTATTCCGCATGAAGCACTGCCTCAACCTGCCTATTCCCCGCACTTGTCTCCTACAGATTATCATCTGTTTCGTCGCCTGAATCACTTCCTGTCTGGGAAACAGTTCACGACAGACAACGAGGTTCAACGTGCAGTTGATGACTTCTTTGGGTCCCAGCCACAAGACTTTTCATTCTAGGATCATGGCCTTGCCAGACAGATGGCAACTATGTGTCGATGCCGAGGGGGAATGTTTTGCGTAGGTAAGTTGTCCTACTTTTCCGTTCTCGCTCTCCACGTGTGCTGGTCCTTATAACTGTATTACGCATATGTATTGTTACTTTAAAAGGAATGCGAAAACGCTTCAGATGTCTTCCTTCGATGTACTGTCTACGAATCCAAGAGTGCTTATCGCCATATCACTGTACAAAAGGAACATAATCTGAAAAGGGAATATTATTTGTGTAGAACTGAAATCAAGAGCTGGCAACACTGATCGACCTTGAGAAGCTCCTTCACACTCAGCTGGTGGCTGGCTTTGTCCGGCTGTATCGGTTGCTTCACACGCTATTTTTCTACTGAAGTTGATTTGTGGGATTTTATTTTTATCATGTCTGTTTCTAAACCAAGTTACAGTAGAAAACGATCCATTAAAGATAAGCATAGAGTATTTAACAAGAAGTGAGAGTTACAGCATTTTTGTTGTGAAAGTAATAATTGTGTATTGTGTCTTATTTGTAAGCAAGTGTTAGCAGTTCCAAAAGAGTACAAATTACGATGCAATTTTCAAACTGCGCATGGGGAAAAGTATGATTCACTGCAAGGGCATCTTTGAGAGGACAAACTGAAGAAACTGAAAATGAATTTAAGTTCACAACAAAATGTGTTTCAGAGAATTGTTAAACAGAAAACAGATAATGTGAAGGTAAGCTATATCTTATCAAAAATGATAGCAGGAAATTCTGTTACAGGTGGTTGTTTTATAAAAGAGTGTTTAGTTAAAGCACCAGAGTGTATTTGCTTTGACAAGGTGAATGAATTTAAAGAAATGTCTATCGCCCTTTTCCTGTGAATAAAAACAGCCAACTGAGCAACATCTGTTATGGTTGTTAGTAGAATCGATGAACTGGCTTCAGATATAAATGATCAATTAATTCAGAAGATATCAGAGTTCCTTTACTTTTCCCTTGCAATTGACGTAGGTACTGACGTAACAGATGTTGCTCAGTTGACTGTTTGTTTTTATTCGCTGGGTAGATGAAAATCTTAAAGTAGCTGAAGAACTGCTTCAACTAATAACAATGCATGATATTACAAAAGCTGATGACATTTTTGACAAAATGAAAACAGTGTTTGACGAGGGAAAATTGTCTTGGCCTAAACTGGCATGTTTAGTTACAGATGGTGCCCCTGCAATGACTAGTTCGAAAAACGCCGTTGTTGGAAAGATAAAAAACAAGTTAGTAAAATCATGCAATGCATTGATTATAATACGCTTTCAACTTACCAGAAATCATTACTCAAGTTATCACTCAAGTTATGAGAATAATGGCTGTGGAATAAATCTCGGTCCTGTGCCCTGACCTTTGATCCCATTTCGATGATATTTAACAGAACCGTTTTGGTACACCTCCAAAATAACATGATAAAGTTTTGTCGCAATCGAAGCATTTTTACGTAAGTTATGATGCATAAGGGCTATGGAATAGATCCCGCTCCTGTGTCCTAACCTTTAACCCCATTTCACCCATTTTCAATAAAATTCGTCCCCAGGCAAGACCCTACAACATACTAACATTTCATCCAAATCGAAGCATTTTTACGTAAGTTTTATGACGCATAATGGCGATGGAAGTGATTCCACTTCTGTGTCCTGACCTTTGACCCCATTTTGCCCATTTTCAAAAAGGTTTGTCGCCAGGTAGTTTTCTACCACATACTAAAATTTTATCGAAATCGAACCTTTTTACGTTAGTTATGACGCATAACAGCAGTGGAATGGATCCCGCTCCTATGTACTGACCTTTGACCCCATTTCGTTCACTTTAAATAGGGTACCTTCCCAGGTGATTCCCTACCAGATACTAAAATTTCATCGAAATCGAACGATTGTTACGCGAGTTATTGTGCGGACGGACACAATTCACACACCGCGTGACGTAATGAGGCAGATGGGAATCGCGACCATCGCTCGCCGCAAGTGTGACGCCATAAAACTTTAATAGAATCCACACACAACATGTGACGTAATGAGACAGATGGCGTGACCGCGCGCCAACATTCTCAAACGCAGCGAGATTGTGACTTCATAAGATTTCTAACCATTGGTAACATTAATGAAATAATGGAAACAACGCCATCACTAAAAACAATTATAATTCGGGGTGGTTATTTAACCCACTGAACGAATTCTCCTAAAGTCGAGATCAAGCTAAATCGATTTCTAGTACCAGAAAACGGTAGGTTAACGACTTTCATCAAAATTCTTAGAGCTGTTTTCAAAATAAAATGTACATACAAACATAGAAGAATTGCTACTTTTAAGGTGGACGTCAAATAATTTTGCTTCCTATACTTCCAATGGAAAAACTTCTGTACACATTTTCTTCACAATTAATGCGTTCCCAAGGATGAAAATTTGAACATCGATTAAAACATCTTCATTTTATAACTTGCAATACTTAATATTTTCTAAAACATAACCATAATTATGCAATTTAACATTTGTTTGTCTACTGACGTCATGAAAATACAGGTCGCGTCATCTTTTTTCTGGACAATTAATGCGTTCATAAGGATAGAAATTTGAACATCGATTAAAATAGCTTCATTTCATAACTTGGAATACTTAATATTTTCTAAACCATAACCGTAATTATGCAATCCAACATTTTTTTGCCCACTGACGTCATCAAAGTACAGGTCGTGCCGTTTCTTCTCTGGTTTCAACACAACCAAAGGAAAAGTTATTGATTTTTAATATGACTATGGTTATGTTTTAGAACATATTAAGTTTTCCAAGTTATAATATGAAGTTATTTTAATCGATGTTCAAATTTTCATCCTTGGGAACACATTAATTGTGAAGGAAATGTTTACAAAACTTTTTCCATTGGAAGTGTAGGAAGCAAAATTACGTGACGTCCACCTTAATAATATGGGATAAGGGCAATGGAAAGGATCGCAATCCTATGTCCTGACCTTTGACCTCATTTCGTCCATTTTTAATAGGGTTCGTCCCCAGGTGGTCCCCTACTGCATACTGAAATTTCATCGAAATCGAACCATTTTTACGCAAGTTATGACGCATAAGGGCAATAGAATGCATCCAGATCTTATGTCCTGACCTTTGACCCCACTTCACCCATTTCGAATAGGGTTTGTCCCCAGGCAGTCTCCTACCACATAGTAAACTTTCATTGAAATCGAACCATATTTACGCACGTTATGACGCATAAGGGCAATGGAATGATCCCGCTCCTACGTCGTGACCTTTGACCCCTTTTGTCCCATTTTCAATAGGGTTCGTCCCTAGGTGGTCCCCTACCACATAGTAAAGTTTCATTGAAATTTAACCATGTTTACGCAAGTTATGACGCATAAAGGCAATGGAATGATTCTGCTCCTACATCGTGACCTTTGACCCCATTTGTTTCATTTTCAATAGGGTTTGTCCCTAGGTGGTCCCCTACCACATACTAAAATTTCATCGAAATGAAACCATTTTTACACCAGTTATCGTGCGGACGGACGGACAAAGCTGGAGCATATACGCTTCTTCAACCTACGGTTGGAAAGCGTAAAAAAAAAAGAACATTAATTGATGAAGGTTCACTTACTCCATTTGTACATTTTCATTGCATCATACATAAAGGCTCATTGTGTGGCCATGTTTTAAAAGTTGAAAACATTTTGAAGCCTGTGGTAAAAATCATAAACTACATTTGCTCCAGAAGCTTAAATCACAGACAGTTTACTGCTTTTCTTAAAGTCATTGGCTGTGAGCATAGTGATATTTTGTATCACTCTCATGTAAGGTGGCTTAACTGTGGACGAGTGTTGAAACAGTTTTGGGATTTGAGAGGTGAAATAAAGATGTTCCTTGAAAGTAAAGATTAAGATGTCTCGCTTTTTGATGATACAAAATTGTTACATGATCTGGCATTTAGCACAGATATAACTGGATACTTAAACAATTTGAATATCAAACTACAAGTCCAAAATAAGCTAGTCGCTGATGTTACTGATAATGTTAATGCATTTCAGAGGAAACTTCCGCTTTGGGAAGGTCAGCTCAGTGTAAGAAATCTTGCTCACTTTCCCACTTTAAAAGCTTCAGATGAAGAAATCAACATTGGTGAATTTTCTACGAAGATAGGTATGTTAAAAGAGAATTTCAACAGGCGGTTTGAATGTTTCAAAGACGTGGAAAATATTTTCAATATATTCAAGTCTCCATTTTCCTATAATGCTGACAATGCACCTGAAGAACTTCGGCTTGAATTAATAACCTTTCAGTGTGATTCTTCGCTAAAAGAAAAATTCTACAGCTGCAATCTAATAGAGTTTTGCCAGGAATGGAATACAAGATTACACCATGCAAAACTTTGTAGAGTTTTACCAGTTAGTTTCAAAGGACAAGTACGTAAACATTCACAACTTAGCTGCACAGGTTTTGTCTATGTTCGGAACAACATACTCATGTGAACAGTTGTTTTCAAGAATGAACCAAGTAAAATGTCTTGAAAGGAATAGGTTAAGTGACAGTCACTTATGCTCACTTTTAAAAGTAGCATGTTCAAAGGACATTATTCCAAATATCGATAAGTTAGTGACAGAAAAACGAGCCCAAGTTTCTTGTCAGAACATGTAATATTTTCTGTACTATGTACTGTGTTCAGTTGGTAAAATGTGATTGTTTTTAAGATTTAAGTAAAAATAATTGTTACATAAAAGTGATTGTGTTCAGTGTTTGATGAAGCATTTGTTTTAACTGTTTACCGATAATTAGAAATAATATTCCACTCTAGTGCAAAGACATTGCTGTAGTTTTATAAAGTTTATATTTATTCATAAGAAATTTATTAATATTCATGCGGCCCCTAAGTTCCTTCAAAACTGGAAAGTGGCCCTTCCAAGGGTCTGAGTTTGAGAACACTGCTTTAACATTATCATAGATGTAAAAAATGCTAAAAGAAAGAGGTGTTTGAGTTTGTTTTTTTTTTTTTTTTTTTGCATGTATGCACTGTAGTATAGAGGAATAAAAAAAAATCGCTGCACTTAAAATTTTGAACTCAAAAAAGGGAAAGTGTTGTTAAGACTCAAAACAACAAATTAACTTTCTCAGTGAACCTGCTGCAACAGATTTTCAGTTATTTTGCTGCTGATGACTGACAGTAAATGTCTGCTGAAGCATCCAACTCTGTTTACATTTTTCGATTTTGTGTCATAATGTTTCATTAAAAACTAAGCACATCATGTTTCATGCAACACTTGAGGTATCCCTAAAGGAACCTCCAAGGATACATATATTCCTGTTTAAGAACCAATACTATAAAGCAACTCAGAATGATTTCAGTGTTATAAGCCAAAAGATTACCTCTGGTTCTAATGCATCCATGATTTGGAGAGGTTTTATTATCTCTAGTTCTAATGCATCCATGATTCGGAGGAGTTTTATGTATTTTAACCTTTTTTTTTTTTAAAAATTGACATTCAATTACTATGTTCTGCTGGTTGGTGCTTATTGCACTTGCCTGAAGAATGTTTAGAAAAAAGAAATTAAAATTTATTTAAATTAAATGTGCAAATTTTGAACATTCTAATGTAAAAATGTTGAGCACCTGTAGTTATTTTAAAATCATTATATTCAATTTGGGTTCAATTCCCGGTTGTGGCCGATGATAATTTTTCTGCGACTCACTTATTAGCTTGGAAAGAGCAATGATTTCTGTTTGGTCATTATATTCAAATTTTAGTTTTTTACTTCAAGAGTTGAATTTTGAATTTCTAATTGAAACTTTGCATTCCAGTTTTTCAAGAGCACGCCTTTTGTTTATTGGATAAAAGTTCTGTATTTTACTGCTTTATTATCCATATGATATAAAGTATCATTATGGAAAATGCTGTGCCTTGATCTATTTTCATTTCTCTAACAGACATTGGCGTCATTACCATTTAGCTTTGACAATGCTCTTCATGTCCATCCGGTACGATGTTCGACTTCCAGAGAAAGCTGTAAATTTATTTGTCAGACATTTAGTGCATGACACTTTGAACATTAGAAAGGTAAGCTGTTAAGCATGTTTAATCAATCTCCATTTGTGTTGGTTTGTGTTCAGGAGGAAGTGTAATTATTCATTTTAAAAGTTTTTGTGTAGAACATTAAAAAAGAACATTTGCTTGTTAAAAGGTCTTTGACCTTTTATGTAGGAGAAACACTTGAAACTACAACAAAAAGTTTGAAATTATTGACATATAAAGACTAATGATGAACATGAACTCCATTAAAGTATGTGAATGGAATATTTGAATTATTACTCAGATTTCAGAACTTGATAATATGAAGGAGTTTACTGCGAAAATTTAAAAAAATAATAAAATAAAGTGGATATTTAGAAGTACAGAAATCTGTGAAATCAAAAAAATATCTCAGGCATAACTGATAACCATTTTCATTACCTGGAAATATTCTAGTTGGATAATGCTTACCTAGGCATTCTGTTTCTAGCGATGATTCACTTTTCTCGCACGTTTTCGGGTTTTTGTTGAAGTTATTGTCCTATTGTCCATTGTATGCGCATCAACCATTCACATCAACCACACTGCTTACTTTGGGTAGAGTCAGTAGATCATCACTTTAAGATTCAACAACATCAGTTCTTTACAGTTATTAATGCTCTAAATTTTTCGCCCAGTCTTTGGGCATCCTCAGGAGCGTGACGACTTTTCCACCGATGTTCGTGGATTATTTCTCCTCAATGGAGTCCGATACCCCACGTTGCCATTCGTCTGATACGCTGTATTAGAGACTTTTCTTGATCAAACCTAGCCGGTGCCATCTGTGTTTCACTAATTCAACTTTTTTTTATTTATATAATTTTTTTCTCTTTAAATGGTCGTTGATGTCGTCATTCCGTATTCTTCGTCTTTTCATTTCCTATCCCTGTTCCCTTGTCTTTTTTGTCGGTTTTTCTTTTGTTGTTCTTTTTCTTGTCTTATTAGCTTTTTCCGAAGACTAGATAATGTATTAGGGTCATTCTGGTTACACACCCTTGTTTTATTTTTATAAATTAGGATCGATTCCTCCATTCTCATTTGTCTCTATGACTTTTTATTCCTTTTTAGCATTTTAATTTCTTCGAATTTTGGGAATGTTTGGTTGTCAATACAGAATTGCACTAATGCAGTTTTTGCTTGTTTCTTTGCCAGTTAGATATGTGGTTTTAGCCTTTTTTTTTTAACCAGTTTTTAGTACTCTCTATGTACGATATTGGAGGTATGTGTGCAATGGGAATTTCGTAAGACCCTGATTCCTCTGATATTTTGCTCTCAGTTTTTTTGTTAATAGTAAGATTTTTCAAGGTGTTCACTGAACTTCCTAGTTGTAAGTCAAATTTAGCACATTGCCTATTAATTTCTTTACTGACACCTTCCAAGTAAGGGAATGCACCTATATATTTTAATTTATTTTTTCTCACCTTTTTTCGATTGTAAACTTCTTGGTCTTCATTTCTCTTAGCCATATGTTTTGTACTCTTGTATTTCCATTTTTTAATAAGCTTATTAGGGTAACCATAATCTCGTGATATTTTCAAGATAAAAATCAAGCTCTTGATTCTTTAGCGTATTATTAGAAGTGTGCGTATACGCTCTTCGAATCAAGTTGATTATGCTATTTTTTTTCTATGGATAACAGGATGGTGCGAGGAGTATGGAATGAGTACTAGAATGTACGTTGCTTTCCTGAACACAGTGTATTCAAGCTTATTTTTAATTTTTTTTTAAGTAGAATGTCTAAAAATGACAGACTATTATTCACTTCAAATTCAAGCGTCAGTTCAATGGTGTTACAGATTACATTGAATCAATGAGTTAGATCTTGTAGCTCGGTATTGTTGAGTTTTGAAATAATGATGATGCCATCAACATACTGAGCATATAGTAGTGGTTTTTCTGGTAGAATTTGAATAATTTTTCTTTCAATGTACGCCATTATCACTTCTGCGTATAACGCCGATAATGGGGATCCCATAGGGCCGCCTTGAGTTTGTTTAAAAATACTTCCATCAAATTGGCGGATATTGTTTTCTTTAATGAAGTATAATGTACCCTTTAATTCTTTCAGTTGTGTCATATTTAGCTCTTTATTTATAGTTAATTGTTGCATGATCAACTCGATGGCTAGCTCGACAGGAGTATTAGGGTATGTGTTTGTTTTAAGTAATAAAAATGAAACTTCAGAATGATTGTTTAGAAGAAAACTGGCTATATTTGTCCAGAGGGTGCAAAAATATATATGACTGTGGCTTATGATATGCATATCTAAGCGATGACCTCTGATCATTCGTCCGAACGGGGTCCGGGTTCGAATCCCGGTGAGGCATGGATGTTGTGTTTGTCTTACGGCACTGGCTCTCTCCCTTCCCTGGAACCAGTGACCCTAAATTAGGGATGGGCGACTGCTTATAGCCCATTGAGTTGCTCACGGTGGTTGTTAAACCTCCAATAAAAAAAAAATGATATGCATAATTCTTCTGTATTTTATTAATTATGTATTTTCAACATGTGTTGCATCATTGTTGATTCTGCATGTAACAAAGACAAAAGAAAAACGGGACCATGATATATATTATATTCAACATTTTATGCATATTATATTCAACATTTAGTGAGTTAAAATTTTATATGACTTGGCACCACTTTGCTTCTTCTCAGTGTTAGCAACTTGTATGAAAAGGTTGCTGTTAGGATCTGGGACTTAATTATCACTCTTTGTTGTTGCTTACCTAGTGCATTAATAACAGTTGTCATGAGCATCCCAGGCTGCATTATGTACAAGGGGTTTTCAAAAAATAATGCTTTTACACAGTTATCTTGTGCAAAGAGGTATGATCTGGAACTGGAGCCTTTCCCAACTTGTTTGTTGTTCTGTGAGCTTCATTTTATAGTAAGCTGCCCCGGTGGCAGGGATCGCATTCCTCCTAAAATTCCTAATATTTTGTGACCCTCCTTAAATTCCTAAAATTATACCTAAAATTTGCTGTTCTTCCTAAAATTTTCGTAAGCTTATTTATTAAAAATACAACCGTTATTAACGCCAATAAATTTACCATTACGGTAAGGTAAAAAGACCTGTTATTGTAGAAACACAGCCTATATGCTGTGCTGCTGAAGGGAGGGGAAATGACGCCATCGAGATGCACTTGCTTCGGGGCGGGCGCTCCAGTTTTGTGCCTTCGGACAGTTTTCGAGAGTAACAAGAGATCTAAGGAAAAAGGGAAGGGGTCATTTTCACCCCTGGTTTGCGCTTTGCAGACGAACTCCGTGGCACGCAGAAGATCGTACTTTATTTTTGGACATGCCTCGTGGAACCTCCTCTTTCTGCTGATGTTTTGTTATTGTAAACCGCAGGTGGGTGGAAGCAAAGAGGAAACATGTAGTCTCCTTCCGTAACCTCCGGTAATGACGATGGGATGGTAGCTGAGTGTTATCGTGGCAGGCAGTAGAGCATGTGATAATTGACCTTCGGTCGTGCGTCGGCGACAGCGACCTTCGATGCGCAATGTATCTCGGCTCCGACTCGCTTTGACTGAACTTGCGTGAGATGCGTATGATAGTTTCTGGTTTTGCGTCTTTTATGGTGTTCTCTGTGCTGTGTGCAGGTTCAGTTCTCTAGTGGAGAGTGGAGACTTGCTTTTTTTTTTTTTTTTTTCTATCTTCTGACATCCTCGCAGCCAAACTTCGGGAAGTTGTCTGGTTTTGCAATATTGGAACGTGTTTTTGTACTTCCCTTTCATTTTCTGGTTGTAATACAAGTGTTTAAGATGCCTAAATCCAAAACGAAATTTCAAGATGCTTGGCTCGCCAAAGAATTGGACGGAGTGAAGTTGAAGGAATGGTGTTCTGCAACTGAAACAATATTTTCTGCTAAGTGTATATTGTGTTCAGAAATTTTCAATATTTCTAATAGTGGCTTTTCACAAGTAAAAGCGCATCATAAAGGGAAAAAACATTTGCAGAAATTTCAAAGTAAATTTCAAAATAAGTCCATCCTGTGAAAGCCTTTGGAGGACGGGATCTTCAGCCCAAAACAAATATTAGTGAAGTACTGAGTCATGATTTACAGTTGGCTAAAGCCGAAGCATTATGGGCCATGAAAGTTGCTAAGGACAATATGTCTTTTGTTTCATGCACTGAAACAGTTGAACTTTTCAAAGAAATGTTTCCTGATTCTGCTATTGCAGCCAAAATGCAACTTAAAGAAAAAAGTTGCTTATGTGATATCACATGGATTGTCAAAATATTTTGAAAAGGATTTGAAAAAAGACATTGCATCTAGTAGCCCAGGAAAGGTTACTATAGCATTTGATGAAACTACAAATACACAAGTGAAACGGCAGTTGGATGTGTATCTCAGGTACTGGTCTTCAGAAATAAATTCAGTTTCTTGCCGATACCTAACAAGCGTTTTTCTGGGTCATGCAACAGCAGATATTTTGCTAAAAGAAATTCTTGATGTGTTATCATCCTTCAATATTTCGTTGAACAGAATTATTTGTGTATCCATGGACAGCCCAAATGTAAATAAGTGCTTTTTATGCAAATTCAATGAAGTTGTAAAACAAGAAACAGGCCAGAAATCTTTGGAACTAGGTTTTTGCAACCTGCATGTTGTTAGTAATGCATTTAAAATTTTTTTTTTGACAAGCTTAAATATAGATTTTGACAAATTTGCTACTGATATGCATTACTTTTTAAAGAGTAGTGCTGCAAGACGAGAGGATTATAAATCTGTCGAGGATATAACATTGGTCACAGCCAAATTTCTTTTGCGTCATGTCAGCAACAGATGGTTAACCGTTGGTTCTGTAGCCCAGAGGCTCTTAGATCAATGGCTAAATATTACTGAATATTTTTTAAACTTCTTGCCATCTCAAAAAATTTTTGAAAAACAACTACGCAATTCGGCTAGGTATAAAAGAATTCACTGTTTCCTGAAAAATGAGCTAACTCCTTGCTATTTAGCATTAATTTCATTTTCACACCAAAATTTTGAAAAGTTTTCATTATGTTATCAGAGTGAAGAACCAAAAATACACCAGTTATATTCTGATTTAAATACTTTAATGAGAAATGTTATGGCTCAGTTTATCCAAGATGATGTTATTGCAGGGAAATTTGGAGAAGACCTAAAGAATGTAGATTTTGAAAACAAAAATTCATGGAAAAAACTAGGGGAGTTAGAAGTTGGTATGAAGACAAAAAATCTCCTCAGGAATGTTCAGGAGACCAGGCAGAAATTATTTCTCTTAGATGTAAGATCATCACTAATTGCAACCACAAAATATTTAAAGTCAAATTTGCCATTCTGCAATCAAAAGCTAAGCGACATAGAAGTTTTAAAGGTAAAAGAACCAAAGAAAGAAGTCAACTCAACTTTCAGTCACTGAAGGACTTTCAGAAATAACCAGAATTTCAAGTGTTTTGCATCTTTCTGAGGAACAAATTGATAGAGTAAGAGAAGAGTGGAAACTTTTAAATTGCGATAAGCCAACTCTAGATGAACTAGTGAAATTTTCAGAGGAAGGGCATAACATCATTATAACATCATTAAGAATAGTTAAAGGGGCCATTAAACACTGTGGATGTGTAAGTAAAGTTCCCATAACAAGAAATTTGTTAAATAGTGTTCGTGATTCACATAAATTTTATAAAGAGTATGTTGATAAGCTGGAGGAAGAAGAATAAAAAAAGGTAAAGGAAAGGAAGCAGAAAGAGAGGGAAAATAAGGTAAAGCAGCTAGAGAAAAAAAGAAAAGCTGAGTTTGATGACAAAATAAAAGAAAATGATGCAGAAATAAATAGGCTTAAAAAAGATAAAGAAGCCTCCCTAGCAGTAATTCAAGAGGGAACAGAAAGAATGAGAAAAGCTGTAGAAAAACAAAATACTGTTGAAATAGCAGTTGCCTCTAACTTGATCATACAAGGTTCAGCTGAAATAAAGAAAACTGAAAGTAAATTAGTTGTGGTGGAAGCAGAAAAAGATAGGCTTATCAGGAAAAGGTTAAAACAATAATATGAAAAAGTAATTCAGTGAACAATTGTACATAGTTCTTGGTTTTCAATTACCTTTTTAGGATATTATAATTTAATGTGAAACCTGAAAACTTTACTGTGAAAATCGTGAATTGCTTCTGGTTCAACAGCATATTAATGTTCAAAGTGAAATTTGAATGTGGTAAATATACTTGAATATGATAATAACACGTGAAAAGATAAGAACTGAACATTAGAAGTAAATCATACTTAAACTTTAGACATTAGACGTTATGCAAAAAATTTGGGTGTGAACTTCGACCATATATACTAATGGACTGCGCATTGGCAATAGCTGCATCAAAGCCGCCATGGCTCCAACATTGGGCACGTCATCATCAGACTCCAAATTTCATGTAAAAATGCTGTTATGATTACTAATTTACGCTGCAGAACTTCAGTGTTTTCGGTGTATTATGTGAATGCGCCTCATATATAATGAAAACTCTTCAGGTAAGTTTACTTATGAGCTATATACATGCATGATCGGGTTGTTTACATTTCGTGATTTATAATGTGATGAACATTTGCGAAGAATTTGGAACATGCATTCCATTTTTTTTTCCCTTAAGTTACTATATTTTTATATCAATAGCTGCAAGTTTCTGGTTAAGTAATTGAACTTTTATTGACTTAGGTATTTAGTTTGTTTCTTACCCATGAAAAATCATAGAACTTCCTTTACTATATCGCTCAGAGCAACCATAAGCACAGCAGGTGTAACCCATCTTTTTGACTGATGTCATGTGATTTTATGTTGGAGCCAGAAATTTTGATGTCATGCGCAGTCTATCAGTATATATGGTTGAAGGGTGTGAAGCAAACTCTTTACAATGTATACAAAGTTGTTTTACTAGATGTATACAAATATACATCTAGTTTTTATTGAAATACACTCCTAAAATTTTCCTAAAATTTTTCTAAAAATTCCTAAAATTCCTACCTAAAATTTTCCAGAAGTATGCTATGATCCTTGCGGTGGTGCAGTGGTCTAAGCACTGGCTTATGACCAATAGTCCTAGAAGAGTCCAGGTTTGGATCCTGATTAGTCATGGATGTTGTGTTTGTCTTTTGGCACTGGCTCTCTCTCTTCCCTGGAACCAGTGAACCTAAATTAGGGATGGACGACTGCTTATAGCCCATAAAGTTGCTCACCATAGTTATTAAATTTTAAATCAACCCCCCCCCCTCCCACCCCAGACTTGTTTGTAATCTGGGTGTAGCCAAAATTTCTGGTTTTTGTCACGTTTTATACCAGGAAATTCAGGTATTTAAGTTTTAGAAGAATTTGAGATTCCTCAGTCATTTCATTTCTGAAAATTATATGAAATGATAACTAAAAGTTCCTTTTGGATTCTATTTTCTTTGGAATTACTGTGTTTGATCGAAAACACTGAATTTTCATGTCGATGGTGAATACATATGACACCTTGAGAGTTTGTTTTATTGTCAACAAGTTCTCAAGAAAACAGCATGCTGAAAGGAAGGGTATTTTTTAATCGTTTTGGAAGTTGCATCTATACCAGATAATTTGGTTATATTAAATTTAGTAGGGTTACCAGCCAACCGGGAAAAATCAGGTAATCCGAAAGTAAGGCTAAAAATCAGGGAAAATTAAACTGATAATTTTTTGTGTAATGCGTATGCAGTTACCAGAGATGAGAATTTTGCACCAAAGCAAAAAATCTTGTGTCATTGTTGGTACTTTGTCACACTACATTCTCTGTGCGCACCATTCCGCTTTACGCTGAGTAAGACCATATGGTGGCAAGAAAGATTTAGCGATTCCAAGTAGTAAGGATTTTACGTAGTTACTATGAAAATCATCGGTCCGCTATGAACAACGGAAAACATTGACTATGATATGGAAATTGTCGGTCCGCTACGGACGACAGAAAATATAGAGTCTGCTATGGAAATCGTTGATCCGCTACAGACGACTGAAAATATCGAGTATACTATGGAAATCGTCTGTCTGCTATGGACAACGAAAAATATTGAGTATGCTATGAAAATTGTCGGCCCGCTGCGGACGGTAGAAAACGTCAAGTGTGCTATGGAAATCCTCGAACCGCTACAGATGACATAACACATCAAGTATGATATGGAAATTGTTGGTCCGCTACGGACGACGGAAATTATTGAGTATGCTATAGAAATCGTTGGTGTGTTACGGACGACGGAAAATATTGAGTATGCTATGGAAATTGTAGGTCCGCTATAGACAATGGAAAACGTCGAGTATGCTACGGGAATCGAAAAGTTCAGTGAAATAACGGTATTAAACATCTGTGAAAAGTTTATTTTCAAGATTCTAACACTTGTTAAACAGTTTCAAGAATATTGCTTGGGTGTTGAGAATGTCACTTCATTTTCTGTTTCTGCATAATAAATTTTCCTGTACATGTCTGCTTTTTTTTTTTTTTTATATGCCTAATTATATTTTTATTTTTGATTTCTGATCATGTTCCTCATTTTTAATATCTTCGGTAATAGTGAAAAGAAGCGACCTCTTATTTTTGAATTTTTTTTTCTAATGAAATGCATGCTTTGCTATTTCTAATACATACTTTTTCAAAACTAATCAATAATCAATAGAGAGCAATCATTTTCGCCCCTTTCTCTTTTATTAAACGAAATTACATTTCTAGATCGGTACTTAATCTGTCTGCGGTGGAATCTGCGCAGTTTCCGTGCCCTGTAAAATGGTTTCACGGCAGAGTGGGCAACACAGTACCGATTTTTCACTTTAATTTTCCGTAAAATTCATGTTTTTTTCATTTCTTAGTCTTTTCTTACTCATATGTGATATTATTTCGTGGATTTGCGGAATTCCTCTTTTTCCGTTATTGTTTGGTTAGCTTGAGTCGATGCAAAACTGAAAAAAAAAAAGGGGGATTTTTTATTGGGGGGGGGGTGTCTTTTCTGTCTAGGGATGATATTTCATCCTCAAAACCTTCGAAAACGGAAGTTAAACGGAGTGAAGATTTTCCCCATAATCCTTATTTCTTTTTCTCGCAATGTTTCTTCTGCCCAACATTGTTATTAAATATCATTTTAATGCATAGGCGTGCTGATTATTTTGCCATTACTGGAAGTTTTACATTTCCGCTGAAATTTTGTCAGGTCAGATGGGTGGAAACGCAGCGGTTTCTCAGAGAACTGTTCAGGTCTTTCCAGATGCTAAAATGCACATAGATAGTATTTGATCGCTACCTAATACCTTTACTTGTGATCAAGTTGAAAAAGCTTGCAGGGATAAAATTATTTTAGCAAAGTTGGCATTTTTTTCATTTGTTGCATCAATGTTAGAACCATTTCTTAAAAATTGTCAATCTGATTTCCCAGTTAATGAAAAAAAATGTCAAAAGAAAGTTCTGGAATGTACCGAAGCTCCTGAAAATCATAATCTGCAAATTTTACCTGAAATTCCCTGCAAAATTATCTTCTGGGAAACCTGGAAAACTCGGGAAATTTTTAAAGCCAATATGAGTGGCAACCCTGATTTAGTTAATCCAATGAGCTACATTTAGAAATTGAAAACCACAATAGGCCTCCAGTAGAACTGATCTCCATAGACTGCCCAAATAACATACAGGGTGCTCATAAATGAAGTATACAACTTCAGTATGCTATTGAAAAAAAAAAACCTACAATAAATAACAACTTACTTTTATTGTGAAACACTCAGTAACTGTGAAAGTTTTTTTTTTTTTTTTTTTTTTTTTTTTAATGTCAGTAGGTCTCTATGTGTGCTCTATTGGTTGCTTGCAGGATGTTTAAACGTAGTCCAGTTCCATCCACGTATGCTGCAGAATGTCAGAGGTAACAGGAGGAAGGCCACAGTAATGCATTCTTTGAGCTCAGTGATAGATGTAATCTTTTCTTGTACACAGTGTCCTTAATAAAGCCCCAAAGAAAAAATCTCTTGGAGTAATATCAGGAGAACAGGGTGGCCATGCCGTCAGGCCCCCACTTCTAATCCGACCCCCTGAGAAATGGTGGCCTAAAGCTCTGCGTACATCCAAAGACCAGTGCGAAGGTGCTCCATCTTGCTAGTAAATGATGTCTTGAATATCCTGGAGTTGTGGAATTGCAAATTGTTCTAACATGTCCAGATACATTATGCCAGTAATCAGGGTTCCCACGCCACCTGGAAAACCGGGAAAACCGGGAATTCTTAGGGAATTTGAAAATTGTTCCAAAAATCAGGGAAAACTCAGGGAAAATCGTGTTTTTCTGTAAAAATCAGGGAATTTCTTATCAGGGAACTGAAAAGTCAGGGAATTTTTTATTTTGCCAAAAAAATATTTTCTTTCAGACTTTTGTAGAATATATATATTTCTGTATTGCTAAGTTTTAAAATAATTCCGAGTTGTTTTATCCTTCGAGGCAACCCACCCACCGATTAAAGTGCAGCTGTGCTGGTGAGTGCGTCTCTTCGCGGTTTCCCCCATCTCCAGATGCTCTAAACTACAACCGAACAAACGGACACGTCAAAGCGTGAGAGAAAGCCATTAATCACACCCCCACTTCGCAGGCTCTTATCTGCTGCGTTCGCGCAGAGGCAGTCACTTGTTCCTAAGTAGCTGCCCTGGTTCTCTCTGTAGACTGGGAAAAAAAAATTATGAAAAAGCTATTTCCTCAATTTTTTAAATAACTGACTGAAATTTTTACAGTGGGCAAGATATATGAAAATAACGTTCCATTTTAAATTTCGCCGAAATTCATCGGAAATTTTAGAAGTTGCGCTTTTTTTTTCCCCCTTCCTTTTTGCATGTTTCACTTGTCTTTTATCAAACCGCACAAAAACATTTTATTTTGCCGGATGTTGGTTATCCTAATAAATTCGCCCCCCCCCCTTCAAGAGCAGTGTGGATGAATGTTGCAAATTGAGGGCACAATTTATTTTGAAAAAAAGTTCATATCACTTACGAACTAAAGCTTCACTTTCGTAATTCTGTAGCAGAGTTGGTATAGTTGGAAAAGTATGTACCTTCAAATGTTTGAACAGGGAAGATATAATATAGGAAGATTCTTCAAAGAGGGGGAAAGATTAATTTTTTCATAGTACTTACGAGTATTTTGTATGAAAAAATACCATGCAATGAAGCCAGTACTATTGCATACCTACCAAATTTCCCAGATTTCACGGCCGTTTTCTAGATTCGTTGTTTTACGGCCGGAAAGAGATTTTTCTTGATTCTGTCTTATTTCTATTTCATAATGCATGAAGAAATTAATTTATAGCTATTTTGGCGATATTCCGATTACTGCAAGAGCTGGTTGGTTGCGAAAAATAGGGTAGTCCGACGCCCGGAACCATAGATTTTCACATCTGGGTCATTCCACGCAAAATCGTCAGATATTGAAATAATTTTCCACCAACACATCTCCGATTCTTACGGGTAGCTGCCTCCAAGTTATAAAAAAAACCCTAAAAGTTTCAACTTCTTTTGTTTCTGATAGATTAGAAGATATTATTTTTTGAATTTCTGTGCATAGTGGAACCGTTTTCCGTAAAAACGTAAATATCTCCGTTATTTAGAATAAGAAATATAAAATTCATCATTCTCTCGTAATTTTTCCTAAGGTTTCAGCGTATACATAGGGCAAAAAAATTTGCGAGAACAAAAGTTAGACGGGGTAGACATTTTCTTGTAATCGTAAATTCTTTTCATGCGTTGCTGCACCTCACAAGAGTTGCATAAATTTTTCATTTCACATCTTTACCCTCACATTGCCGAAAAAAATATAAAAAATCTACCTAGTTACTACTGATTTAAATCTTTGCCGTGCGTGCTCTATTGGTTTCAGGTTTGTCAGTGCAGGCGCTAAAGCTTAGTCTCCGTTTTGGATGACGTTATTTGTGGAGAGTTAGTGCAAATGACCTGAGTGGGCTCCAGACCTTTTTCGCACTTTGCCTGATCAACATCGCACAAAAATGTATTGCCTTTCGTAAAGATATTGTTAAGTATAAACATGCCACTCGCCGCAGGATGATAAATTATGTTCACAAAAAAGTGTTAGGAGGATTTTATGAGCACACATGCACACAAAACTTCCTCTAATTGTTTCCCGTACAAGTAATTTGACGTAGCATGGAAATGAACTGTGACCTGCGAGAAAAGTTCAGTACTAATGTTTGTGTCACAAACGTAGCCAATCAATTTTAAGACTTCCGGATTTTGGAAGTACTTGTATGAATTGTAGCCTCTCAGGCAAAATGGTATTCTGTATTAACTGTTAGTTTTCTCCACTTGTTGCTTCCATTATTTCTTCTTTATCCAGGGTTTAATTTTTTTTTTTTTTTTTTTTTTTTACCGTTATGGCATTAGGATTTCTGTGTGCCAGCTTATTGGTTATGAAATTTAACTGCACAATGTTTAAATATCCTATGCTGCGTTATTTAGAAGCAAATAGCAGAGGTGCCAACTATTACGAATTGTCCGTAATTATTACGGTTTCGACTGTCAGATTATGGAATTAGGGGCAGGTTGGAAGAATTACGGAATTCAGTGTGTTTTGGAGAATCTCAATTTTGTATCCTATTTCGTTAAACCCTTTTAGTGCGACGCTGCCGATTTGTCGGCCTTCGATTTTGATCCGCATATTTTCCAAATCAGACTGCAGATTTCGGTGTCTCAATGATCATATCATTTATCAATCATATCGTTTTGAAATGGAATGTCCCGCAGTGGTTTAAGCGATGGCCTTTGATCATTCGTCTGTAAGAGGTCCGGGTTCGAATCCCATTGAGGCATGGATGTTGTGTTTGTCTTAAGGCACTGGCTCTCTCCCTTCCCTGGAACCAGTGACCCTAAATTAGGGACGGGCGACTGCTTATAGCCCATTGAGTTGCTCACGGTGGTCGTTAAACCTCCAATCAAAAAAAAAAAAAAAAATGGAATGTCCATGAATCATATCGTCGAACAGCGATATTATCTAAAGAATGGTACCATAATTTTCTTCGTATAATCCGCGGATTATCTGTTAAAAAAGTTAAAATTATAGGTTTTGCGGATTATACACCGATGCGGTTAATACGCCGATTTAAAAAAAAAAAAAAAAAAACAATTACAACCTTCCGATTTTTAAAAAATCTGCAGCGTTTTCTGCAGGGAAGGGTGTAATAATTGGAAAAGGAACTCCCTCGGAAGAATTTTCCTCAGTTCAGGAGTTTGTACGGAGCGGGGAGGAGGGGGAGGAATGTCGTAACGAAAGATCGGGAAAGTTGTGGGGAGGGATGACAGGGGTCATTTTGATATCGTTGAGGAGAGCTCTGACTGTCGTGCCGGCTCTGTTTTTTGGCAAAAAGCCAAAGAAGTACGCACAGCACTTGCTGCACGAACCTATGCATTTCTCCTTTCGGATTTCATGTGCGCGACCTTGTGTCTAGTTTGCTTTCGTTGTTTTGGCGAACGTCGTTGCTGCTGTTTTCCTTCATTGCTAATTATGATGTCTCTGAAAAGGAAACGTTTCAGTTACACTGCCGAATTTAAACTTGAAGTGGTGGACAGAATTGAGGATATGATCGTGTCACTGCGCGATAGTTTTGAGGTCAGAACACAATCGTGCAGCAACATACGGAAAGCCTCTGTGTCGCGATCTAAAATGTAAACAAATCCGTCGGTTTATTCCGCGGGAGAATTCACGGGTTTTTTATTGGCCCACGTATAAGACGATCTCTCAACTCTGAAAGCAGGAATTTCTCCAAAAACTTTCGACTTATACGCGAGTACATACGGTATTTCTACGACTTGTTCTGTATCAGCCTTTCGTCATTGGCAAGGTGTAATGCAATACTCTGGAGCTGCATCGGCGTGATCTATGGATGCCACACCCTTTATCTGTCCGGAGATAAAAAATATAAAACAGTTACCTTTAAAAATGAATTTCTTCATTTAATAAAATCGTTTTTTTTTTCTCTCTTACTTCTTCGGACTCATTATGTGTTTCTGGAACGTGGAAAGAGCGATGTATTTATTTATTTTCTGACGCCACGTATTTGGAGGATTTTCACTTTGGATCTCGCCCTTTGGATTTAACTGCTATAATATATATAGCCAGTGCCGTTAATACCCACCAGATGGAGACGTCTCAGTAGCTGAGCCCATCTTACGGATTTATGATGTCAGAAGCTGACTTAAAAATACACATAGCACCGTGGATTGTTGGCCACCATGGTGTAAAGCTAACGCTCTAGGCGGAGAGATCCGTGGATTCAATTCCCCGGCGGCGGCTGAAAACAATTTTTCGGTTGCTATGTGTTTCTGGAACGTGGAAAGAGCGATGTATTTATTTATTTATGTGACTGACTTTTCTGTCGGAAATTCTGCTTCTGGTTCAACATCTATGATGTGCGGATTATACGGCGATTTTTATTTCCTGAGTGTCACAGTCTGCGGATTATACGAAGGATTTTTTTTTTTTTTAATATGAATTTCGTGGTCTGCGGATAATACGACTAGAATTACAGGTAATATGCCGTAAGTGTCATCGTAAAAGAGTTTGCGCTTGCTATCGGTTCCCCACGCACTTTTCCGTGTGACGGGAGAAAGGTTACTTTAGCCAAAACTTTTCCTGCTGCAGTTGAGGCAGTGCTGTTCACTTTGCATTGTTGGTGAATTATAAGACGTCGTACTGTCGGAAATAACTTTTTCAAGCCCCTCTCAAAGTACAGTAACGATCAACTCGTCGCAATGCGTGGTCCCGTGATGACGGATGTTTATATTTCTTGCGGACTTTCGCCGCGCGGGAGAACGAAGTGCGATGTTTTATTACTAGAAGCTCTTCACATTCATTATTCATTTCTTTTTCCCAAACAAACAGACACAATCGCAAAACTCCGTGAATTACGAATCCCCATCTTTTTCCAAACTCGTGTTAGCAGAGGATGATTTTATTGACAGCTTGTTCCTCAGACTAGGAGACGTGCTTTTTCCCACTGCGTGAAATTGTTTTCTAAGGTTATTTGAAGTGGCTTGTGTGAGAGTGAAAGTTTGCCAAGTGATGGTGATGATTTTGAATCATCTGAGAGTGATATTGGCCTAGCAACATCAAGCCAAAAAACTAGCCACCGTGCCATGCACACCATATCTTCTTCAGAAGGTGAAGATCTTCATAGTGAATCTTCAGATCATGAAAGTTCTGAAAGTGAATGGGAGGATGTTAATAGAGAGAAGTGATGGACAACCTCAGCATCTTTTTTTATTAACATGAAATGCAGGGGCCCAAACATGCTCCGGCAACTGATGTGGCACCTATTGCATATTTTTTACTTGTTTTTTACCAATTTCATCCTTGGAATTATCGTTTCTGAAACAAATAAATATGCAAAGAGGTTTCTCCAGGAACATCTAAATCTTTCTCCCAAATCTTGAGCAAGGAAATGGAAAATGTTACAAATGCTGAAATAAAGGTTTCCTTGCGTGCCTTCTAATATGAGAGTAATCAGTAGCCCATGTAGGACGACATGATTGCCGAAGGCATATCCAGTCAAAACAAACACCAGGATTGTGTAAAATTAAAGACTCGATCAAAGCCTTTGGATAATTTTTTTGCAAAAAAGAATGAAAATAGCGTGATAAACGCTGAATTGCTGTTTACTACAATCGTTGTGGAGCATAACCTACCTATAGCAAGCTGTGATCATGCTGGTCGCTTCTTTCATGCTATGTTCCCAGACTGATATTGATGAAGCTGGATATCCTTGAGCATATGTGGCATGGGATGAAATATCTAAGACAAAGGATTCATCTGGCCTTCCCAAGTATTCCACATTGCCTAAACTAATGTTGGTAATATTGACTATCCCTCACAGCAATTCCTCTACGTATAGAATATTTAGTATAGTAAGGAAATACCTCACATACTTTTGCCCAACAATGAGCACCAAAACATTTAGTGCCCTTCTTGTACAGAAAAGTAAAGCATTTTCCTCAGGTGAGCTGTGTTATAAAACGTTTTCTGAAAAAGAATATACCACTGCAAAACAAGCAACAAGGGAGTTTTTATGTCAGCAATGACATGAGGTAAGTACGATATTGATAATTTAATTTCATATTTTTTTTGTGAGGATAGTGTAAACATGCAAAGTTATTACATATTTCATGCATTAATTTCTCATGAAATACCCATTCCACGCGTTAACGACCTATGGTGATTACCGATAGGCACCTCATACAAGTATTACAAGTTACACAGTAATACTATAATATTGTCCTTAACTTTTTTAAAAAAATGGTGTGTTACATTACTGAAAGTTTGTGTTACATTATTAAAACATTACTGAAAATTCCCCTATTGATTACTGATATGTTCTGCTAGAGGTTGGCACCTCTGAAATAGCATAGATTCGATGTTCTCATTGCCAAGTGCAAGAACTAACTTTAGCTAAAATAATTACAATTTTGATTTTTAAATGTCAGCAGTATTTTCCCTGATTGCTAGAATTGTTGGGATGGTACTGACACATGTTTTTCCTCAGACACAGAAATGCTGTCATGATTTCCGTTCTCTCTCTCTTCTTTTTTTTTTATTTTTTAATAGCTGTTTTAGTTTGCTTTGTCTTTAAAGATTCTAAGTGAATTCCAATAGAAAATACAAATTGTTAGATCGATTTGATAGAACCGCTCGAACAAAATGTTAAGAGACTCTGTCAGACACTCTCCATTTTATCATTCCCATTAGACTTCAATTTCAGCAAAAGTTTCTGTGTTCTTTAATATTTATGTAAAATAAGCACTTAAAGGATTTAAAGCTTAAGCATTGTATCATTTAACGACAATTTATTCTCTTCAGTCACATTCTCCCAGCTTGCATTTTTAAACCTAACTGGAACTCTAAATGTTGTGAGTCGTTTAAAATGTTATTTATATACTTGTGTGCACTTAAAATACAGATAAATCAGCTATATAATTTCACCTAATCGATTGAAATATTTCATTATATGTAGAATTTAAATTAAGTCTTTGTTCAAATATTCTTTAAAACATGTAAATACATGGTTTGCCACCTCGGTGGTGTAGTGGTTTAAGCTCTGGCTTCTGACTATTCGTCCAAGTGAGCCTGGATTCAAGTCCCAGATGAGGTATGGGTGGTGTGTTTATCTTACGGCACTGGCTCTCCTTCGTGAAGTCAATGGTCCTAAATTAGGGATGGACGGATATAGCCCAACAAGTTGCTTATGGTGGTCGTTAAACCTGAAACAAAAAAATAAGACATGATTTTGTTAAATATTATGTAAAATGTATGTTAAATGCACTAATTTTTGTAACTATAAAGTAATTAGGGAAAATGAAAGTTATTTATCCTTTATATTCCATATTTTCTGTTTATCTTTATGGACTGTATAATCGGGACGTTCATTATGTGGCGTCTTTTAATTCTCCCTCATATGTGAGATGAACATAACATTATCAGTATTAATTTCAGGTAAGCAATTATTTGCAATTACAGCCTGTCTAGAATTTGATAAATCTTGCTTTCAATACATTACATTATTTTTTAGTTCTCTAAAAATTATCAAAACTGAATTTAAAAAATTGCCTGTAGACATTACGGTTTTATTCGATTTCTGCAGATAGTTTGCTTCATATTTTGTAACATGGAACAATTAGGCACAGTGGCCTGGTACACTCTTGCTTGGAGAAACACATCACAAGAGAACCACTTAAACAATGGATCAAAGCCCTTTGTTGGTTGATTCTCTTTCGACATTTCTCTCAGCAGGAGCCCATTCAGTCATTAAGCTTATCTACACTGTGCTATAGAAGAAAGGAAAACAAACTATTCAACATACAGATTTTTTTCTTGCATATGAACTGTTTCTACGGGAATGTATTAACAAATTGTACATGGGCAGTATACCACTTAGGTTCAGAAAAGATCATGGAATTATAATACCAAAAATAATATACCTCATGCATTTAATTGTTATTCATAAAAAGCAGGTAATTGTATAAAGAACAGTTATTTAAAGAATTAACAAATGTATGCTTTCGTAAGGAACTCAAGAATGTAAGGAAATGCAACAATTTGTCGCAATGTTATTTGATTTGCTGCTCTGGAAAAACTCTCAGAACCACCTGGAAAACCTGGAAAAGTCAGGGAATTTTTTTCTACTTTTGAGTGGGAACCCTGGTAATGGTTGGTTCAGCGAAGAAAAAGGGCCCTATCACTCTGTCTTCCATTCGGCCAGCCCAGACATTAACCTTCAGGCTGTCTCTCTCGTTTGCTACGAGCACATGGAGATTTTTCAGACCCCAGATTTGGCAGTTATGTTTATTCACTCTGCCAGAAACATGGAATGTCGAATCATCGCTGAAACAGATCCAAACGTGAAAAGAGTGTGACGACTTCGTCAATGCGATTAAGCGTGCTTACCGCAAATACTTTTTGACGTGGTTGATCATGTGGTCGAAGTTTATGCACTAACGGCACTTTATATGTATATAGGTGTAGACTTTTATGCAGAACCTTGTGAATTGTTGCTTTCGGTATTTCAAGTTCACAACTGGTGATACGGACGGACTTCTTCAGGCTCCTTAGATAAGCCTTACACACGTCTTCCACCTTTTCGTCTGAAATGGAAGGTTTCCCAGTGCTTTTGCCTTTCAAAACACTTCCCGTTGCTTTGAGTTTATTTACCTATTGTTCGATGCTCCTTTGTGTTGGCTGCTGTTTATTGTACTGCTTTCTGAACTTACGCTGAACTGTTGTTAGAGATTTTGATTCCATGAACCTAAACACACACACCACTTTCTCCACTGGGGAAGCCATTTCTGTTGTATTCTGTGGTTGATGAGATTTTTCATTACGTGAGACATCTGGCGCCATCTATGATCTGACTTAACAAACTTTAACACTTGCCACGCCTCTTGACGTTTAAAGAAGTTTTTTGCTATCATATTTTTAATAGCATACTAAAGTTGTATTCTTCATTTATAGACACCCTGTATAATATGATGTGTGAAATTTGACTTCAAAAATGCAATGTCTGAATTATGTGTGCACATGCACACACACATATATAGGCACTGAGCTCAGACTTTCCATGTTTTTTTGTTTCACCTCTCATTCACTCCTAAGTGAGGTGCATCTTCTTAAATTAAGTGGCTTGCATTGTATTGGGTTAAAATGGATAACTCATTTTCAACCACATCTGGAGCATGAAACAGTAAGCAGTTGTCAGCTTTTGACTGCATGAGAATGAAACTACCATCAGAATTCACCAGCATTTGTTGGCTATTTATGGTGAGGATACTGCAGACATGTGAGTCCAGAAAATATGTTTTGTGTGTTACAAGTTTTCTTGCCAATTCTTCTCACTATGATATCCAGCCATTAAATATTGAAAAAAGGAAGTAGGTGATCCAGGGAAATAGTGATTTAGTCCTCTTCAAAGTACTCTTCTTGGGACCTCACACATTTATCCCAGTATCCCTTCAGCACTTTTCAAAACAGTCAGCAAAGTCCTCTTTCGGGATTGCCATCAGCTGCCTCGTCAACTGTCTGAAATCTCCTCCCTTTCAATGGCAATTTTAGCTTTGGGAAAAGCCAGAAATCACAGGTAGCAAAATCTGGGCTGTAAGGGGGAGGGGTAACAGACCTCGGCATTGCGATGTTTTGCGGGGGGAGGGGGGCTGCCTGAGACAAAGACTGGACGGGTGCATTATTCTGATCAAACTGCAAGTTGCCACTTGCCCACAGCGCTGCAGCCATTTTCTCCTTACTGCATCCCTCAGCTGAAGAAGAAGTTTGATGTAATACTTATTTTTTGTCTGGCCTTGAGGAGCACACTTGTGGTTGGACAGCACCTTCATGATTTAAATAAAAAAAAAAAAAGAACTGCCTGAGACAAAGACTGGACGGGCTCATTATTCTGATCAAAATGCCAGTCGCCTCTTACCCACAGCGCTGTAGCCGTTTTCTCCTTACTGCATTCCTCAGCTGAAGAAGAAGTTTGATGTAATACTTATTTATTGTCTGGCCTCGAGGAACACACTTGTGGTGGACAACACCTTCACTATTTAAAAAACAAAACAAAAAAACTGTCAACATGGCCTTGACATTGCTCTGACTTTGCTGCTCCTTCTTCTGATGTGGAGACTTGGGTGACTTGCATTGGGAAGACTGAGCTTTTGGGTCATAGCTGTATACGTTTGACTGCAGTTGTGACTTTTTTGAGGAAATCTGGGTCATTGTTAGCAGTTTCAAGCAAGTTCTGTGCAATTTTAGCACAAATTCCATCTGCTTTTGTGAGAGGAGCCACGGAACAAATTTTGCAGACTTATGTTTCATGCCAAGATCCTCCATCAAAATCTCTGAAGCAATAGTCCACTGAATTCCCCGATCTTCTAATTCTCGATCACTGTCAATGGATTCTTGGCCATCTTTGATGCGCCAGTGCCACAATTTTATCTAGACTTCACTCATTGAATCACCCCCAAAAGCCTCCTTAATAATTTGAATTTGAATAGTTTCTGTGGACGAATGTCCAAGTTTGAAACAAAACTTGATGCAGTATCGCTGATCTACTCACTTGGTTACTGTGAATGGGGCGGTCACACAGTGCACAAGCTCATTTAATGGTCTTTCACTGCTGACTACCAAGTTACATCAAGGCTGCACGACTGATTCTCAAGATATTAAAAATTGCTGAATACTTTAGACTTTGTAAGTATTGTGTGTCTTTGGGTGAGAAAATCAAGGGATGGTGATGGAAATTTGGACCTGAATGACTAGCCATGGTCTGGAAGGCCTGTCATACCACAAGTCCACATTTGAACAGGCAGAAAATTCAACAGAGTTCTACAGGAAGGTCAACAAATTAGTCATAAAACCATTAAAAAAATAAACATTTGTTTAGCTAGTGTCAGTCAGATTATTACAGATCTGGGTTGCAACAGTGTGTGTGCTCTATCAGTACCATATCAGCTTATGCCTAAATAAAGTAAAGAAAGCAAGACTGGGAGCATCAGCGACTACTCGCTTGCTATTAATCAAAGGTTATGATTTCCTGTCGTGCATTGTCACATGTGATAAGAGATGGATGCACTGCTACATCCCAGAAATTGAAAACCAGTCCCTTAAATATCGTCACCCCACTTAATTCAAGACCCAATCTTCCACTGGAAAATGTAGGCCCACTGTATTCTGGAATTACAGAAGCATCATTCACCGGTAGTACATTGTCAGAGATATGAAACTCAACTTTTGAGTTGTATGCATGCACATGGCCTAAACAGGTTGAAACAAAGAATCAGTCTTATTTGTCAGGGTAAAACAGGTTAACAAAGAATCAGTCTTATTTGGCATTATCGTGAAGACTGCCATGCGTCTTCACCATAATGCCAGACCCCATACCCGTACCTCCCACTTTTGCAACAATAGAGAGCACCTGATTTAAAGTTCTTTTACATTCTCCCTACATCCAGTATTTGGCATCATTTGACTTCTGGTTCTTTGTAGAACTCAGAAAAGATCTCGAGGAAATTGTTTAACATGTGATGAAGTTTAAGCTGCTGCAAAAAAATGACTTTGAGAACAGCCTGAAGAGGTGTACAGAGACTAGTTCGAAAAGCTTGTTCACTGATGGCAGTGTTGTACCAAGCAAGAGGGAAACTTCATGGGAAAATACAGTATAAAACTAATTTCACATTCTGAACTATATTTTGTTTTTTTGTTTCATTTTGGTAACTCATCTGGGAGTAAAGATAAAAACTTGAAGGCATTACTTTCCAAACACCCTATGTATTTTGCAATATTTTTTTGTTTGTTGATATACTACTATTATGTATAATTTTTCTCCTGGTGATACCAAACAGTAATATACCAGGTACTGCATATTATTTATGTAGAACATTACCACTATGTAGCTGTCCATTTTCTTTTAGGTTATAAAGTTTTCGAAACTTCCCCTTTCCTCCCTTGAAGAACTTAAGTTGCCATCTGTATAAAGATGATGTCAGTGGGATACAGTTGGAGCATCACAGAACAGATTTAACAAGTAAACAAGACGTGCATGTGCTTGATGCCAAACATGTTGCTAAGAGAAGATAATGATGCTTTTGAAGGTTAAAACACTTTTAACACATTAGGTAGATCGCTACAACAAATAAAGCATCGTTTGCATCACCAAGACTTTTGATAATAGAAGCCAAAGCTATGTCTTTTTATAAAGATCTGGAAAACACAGTTTAGGAGAGAGAGGAAAAAATAGAACTTGCAATTCAAAGGGAGCCATGGTGTAATTAAAAAAACTTACCCATTTTTACAGACTCAGTATTATGGGCTAGGCAGCTAGTGCAGCATTTAACCTCTTTCCCTTCGAGCTGCAGAAAATTATGTTTGAGAAGGCTATTCAGGGAAGCAAAATTACCATCGTAGAAAGGAAAGGTCTTTTTTGGAAGAGAATTTCCCTCTCTTTCATTTGGAAGGATTAAAATAATAATAATAATAAACCAGTGAGTTAATAAGACATTGAAAGATCATCTTACAATATGGCCAGATGAAGAAAATCTTGGTGATTGAAGACTGTATTGAATCCTCTCTAAGCTGCCATTGAGAAAATCTGAGGGTGGTTAAAGGCATCACTGCCCATAGTTTGGAATTCAAATTGAACGTCATAAGTGATGAATGAGGTTTCCACAGACCTGTGAGTGGCTGTCATTCACCATTTATAAAGGATTGCTGCACAACAAACAAATTGTTTAAGAATGCCCTTTGAACCTTTGATAATATTGCTTGTCATCCAACAAGGGCTGCCAGTTATGAGGGAAGCATCCAGATAGTGTTTTTACCTTCCAACAAACACTACCATCTTGCTCCACTCAGTTAGCTGGTATACGTTTGGTGGGACATGCTGCAATGACAAAATAACAGTAAAAGAACTTTTGGAGCAGTACAACATAAAAATGGCCATTAAAAATATTACTAAATCATGAAAGAAAATTTTATAAAAATCTGTGAATTATGCCTGAAGGAAACTTGTCTGAAAAAATGCAAATTGTCTTTCATTCCAGAACTGAGGCAAAAGTAATCAAAAGTGTCTTAAATCTGGTGTTTAAAAAGTTTAAAGGGGTTTTTAAAAGTTTGATAGAGTAGCTGTATGGTAGAGGACATTTCATAATGAAGCAAATAGTTAGTTTGGCTGAATTCTCAATAAAAAATTTTCTAGAGAGAAAAGGATGAGAATTTGGAAGAATGACTTAAGACACCGGATGCCAGAACTTAGTAACTGCGTTTTGTAACTCTTCATCAATATGAGTGATTTCTGATGAGAACAAACCTGAAAAGCAGTTTGCTCTGTAAAAACTAAATCACAAAGATCGTCCATTGTAATTTTGTATACTTTGAACTCTACAAAAGAAACAATGCATGCAAAAAACTGACTTTAATTTGCATTTATTATATTGTTTGTCAGCACTTTTTTGTTCTCAGCTTTCCTCATTGTCAGTTCAATGGTAGTCAAAAGCCTAGATTAGCCATATAGATCTTAATCATTGCAGCTTTAATTATCTAAACCATAACACTTGTTACTATTAGTAAGCTATAGCTAGATAATTGCTGCAAAACTAGCATAAACTACTATGGTAGTCTTGCTTGTATTTGAATGAATCTTTAATGTTTTAATGTGGGTCCTTGCCACCTTTTTTTTTTTTTTTTGTTTTTTTCTTTTCTTTTAAACAAGTTCTGATTTCAGGATTTTGATAGTATCCTTATACTATACAAAATGTGTTTCAAAATGCCCTCTGCAATCAATTTCTTAAATGATCCACATGTGTGTATGTACACACAAAGAGCACATGTTTTTTTTTTTTTTTATTGCATACCTGTTTCTGTCACAACAGTGAATGTTGAATTGATTTACTCATTCCATGTAATTGCATATACATGTGTTTGCATGCAAAAAATTATTTTAGCATGGGTTTGTGAAGTTCCATGTGTGGAGTATTTTTGGTTTTGAAATTGCTATTTTTTTTTTTTTTTTTTTTTTGGTGTACTTTAATGCTACTACAAAGATCTGCTTTAGTATATATGATTGTGCTTTATTTTACTGTTTGTTGCAGATATCAGTGACTGCCATGTGTGCTATATTAAAACAGCAGAAGAGGGACCACCCTGTTAGAGAAGTGAATCCAGATGAGAATGAACTGAATGATGCAGATTTACATCCACTTCTTGAAAAAGCCATCCAGGTCCGGCCAAAAAATCTTTGGCTTCAGTACAATAGTTTTACAGCACCGTCCACTCAGGAACAGTGGAATAAGCGATACTTTGTACACAAGACTCATGTGGGATTTTACTGTTGGTCGAAGTATGCAAATCTTAAAATAATTCATTGGTTTAGTTACATTAACTTCTGTTTTTGTAATTTTGTATACTTTATTTATTTATTTATTTATTTTTTTTTTGCATGGGCCAAAAATGATTTTGCAGCTTTTTCTCATGGCTGCCATTGTTCTGTCCTAGGGACGGATTTCCATCTTTAGAAAATTTTTGGAAACCTGTCATGAATGTCAAATTATTTTAAAACTGTTTCCTTTTCTTTTTCCTCCAAAAAGTATGCAAACCAAATGTTTCAAAGTGTTCAAAATGTTTTAAAGAGTTCTGGCACAATTATACACCTGCCAAGTTTCCTGGATTTTGCTGTTGTCTTCCGGTCGGGGAAAAAGCTTCATCACGTTTGAAGCTGCAGAAACAAATTTAATTACAATTCTGAAAGTTCGCCAGACGTCCGTCCGCTGGCTGAGTTTTTTCAGTAAATGCCCATTCCAGCGAATGAACATGGTTTTGTACATTTTGAAATTTTCTGACAAAGCTCCTTTTTTTTTTTTTTTTTTCGTATTTCTTTTCTTGAGTCTGTTCCTTAATTTTAATTGCTTCTGATGATATTGTTCATTTCTTATATTCCCAAATTGGTGCTACAAAGTGATTTCACATTTTTACGGAACTTTTCTTAATGAAGTGCATGTTTTACTTCATGATTCGTACACTCCTTGAAAACCTTGAAAAGTCCTTGAAAAAAAGTTCATTAATTCTAATAATTAATGACTTCATGGCTTCCTCTTATTACTTTCAGTATTATAAATATTTAACGGGAATTATCAAGGATAAATTTATTAAGGTACATTACCTCTCAAACTTTTTATCTATACACTAGATCATCATCAGGAGTTCTTGCATCTTACTACTTCCACAGGTCTCTGTGTATAGATTGAAAATTTGAGAGGCAATGTACCTTAATAAATTTATCCTCGATAATTCCCGTTAAATATTTATAATACTGTAAAAGTTCATTTTAAATTTAAATTCCTTGAAAGTACTTGATTTTTTTTTTTTTTTTTAAGTAATGATAGGAAAGAGCATGTGTAAAATAATTGTTTGTGCTAAACAGTTGTATAGGAGATTTCTGTGTAGTTCTGATAAAAACATCAAGCTGATCAAATAGTACAGAACTTGCATTCAACTCAGGGGAGCACATGGACAGCTGGTGCCGTGGCTATGACATCACTTTGGACTAAAAAGTCAGCCATAGGAGTAAAATAAGTGGAATGGTGTATTTGCAAATCGTGATAAACTTCTGTTGACTGATTTAGGGATGCATTCTTGCTGAAGGATGAATACAAAAATAATGTATCCTTTCAAAATATTCTACAAAATAAAATGATTTTGAAAAACACCAAAACATAGGGACAGTTCAAAATTAGTAAAATAAACCAACATGGGGTAGACAGGTAATTGAAGGTGTGCCTGTCCTAAGTTTAACTTCTGTTGTAGTAAAACAAATGCATTAAAAAAAAAAATTCTAATTGTACTATGTAGTTTACCCATAATTTTATTTTTTATATTAATCACATGTGTGCCATTTATCTACAGCTGTGTCCTCACCCTACCCACCTCCAACACAGCTGAGTATATAACTGACAGGAGGTCACAAAAGTATGAAAAGTATGTCAGTGTCTCATGCAGCAATTTAACACCTTTAGTTTTTAGAGCTCTGAGATACTTTTATTATAGAGAATGGAATAAATGGCGGGGAGGAAAAATCCAAATACAGTGAAACCTTGGTTATGCGTTTTTCTAGGATGGCTTGAAAAAAAGCATAAATGTAGAAACATATAAACAAAATTTCTAAATGTTAAGTACTATTGTAAAAGTCTTTGAAGTAGTATAAGATGTTCCTCACTATTGATTTACTTAAAGTCGAATTAGTGGTGAAAGGGAAAAAAATCATTACAAATTATATTTTTATTGCATTGTGTAATAATCAATAAGGCCTATGAAACTCAAATTTCTCTTCTGACAATTCTGTCTGTAAAACTTATGATTGTAGATTAAGTGCAATCCTCACAACTAAGAATCTGAGACCAGTGCTTCAGTTTGGAACTCATGAATTAACAGCTTTTTTTTTTTTTTTCCCTATAGATCGTGGGTGCATCTCTTTTAAACCAGAATGTTGAATATTAATGATGTGTCTAAGATCCTGGGCGCATCCATTAGACACTGGAATGTTGAATATTAATGATACATATAGGATCCTGAGTGCATCCATTAGACACCGGAATGTTGAATATTAATGATACATCTATGATCCTGGGTGCCTCCATTAGACACTAGAATGTTGAATATTAATGATACATCTAGGATCTTGTTCTACTACACCACAAAACAGTGGAGCCATAAAGTTGTGTCCAAGAGATTTATCAATTTTTAAATAGCACACACGTGTACAACAGGGTTCTCACGGTCCTTGAAAGTGCTTGAAAACTCCTTGAATTTAATTTTCCTTTTCAAGGGCCCTTGAAAGTCCTTGAATTTTGTAAGTTCTTGAAAAGTACTAGTTTTTTTTTTTTTTTTTCCCCGTTCACCAAATTTTAGAGTAAATACAGTTCGTTGAAGAAAAGCTATCGCCAAAATGTCGTGGGTGGCTGGGCTGTGTTGTGGAACACTCTCTTGGAATCAGGAGCATGTAGCTGTCACATTTCCGGTTTTCTTGCGGTTGTGATTCTGAACTACAATAAACGAATGCAAGGGGAATTCTTTTAAACTATGATAAGCAAATGCAAGGTATTGTAAGGTACTGGCATCTCAAACTGAGTTTGCGATCTGCTGAATGCTTGTAGCCCAGGTATCCAGTATTAAATTTTGGTTGTCCATCGGTGGTCTGTCCTTCTGGCAATATGTCCAGCCCATTCCCATTTCAGGGATCTTTCTCTGATCATTAATCGGCGTACAAAACTTGCCTGGAGAGCTTTTGGAAGAAACAGCATAATTTTCAAGAGCAATATGCCATTATGTCCTAAAAGAAAAGTGTTTGATCAATGCATCCTTCCAGTGCTTACGTATGGTGCAGAGACGTGGACCTTAACTAAAAGAGACATACAAAGGCTGCAGACAACTCAATAAAGCATGGAGAGGTGCATGCTTGGTATAACCAGGAGAGATAAGAAGAGGAACTCGTGGATCCGAAAAATGACAAGAGTGGAAGACATCATGATCAGAGTTAAATCCCTGAAATGGCAATGGGCTGGACATATTGCCAGAAGGACAGACCATCGATGGACAGCCGAAATTTTAGATTGGATTCCACGGGACAGGAAAAGACCCAGAAGAAGACCACATGGAAGATGGGTGGATGAAATTCGAAAGTATGCAGGGGTGACATGAAGGAGACTGGCACAAGACAGACCGTTGTGGAGGAAACTTGGGGAGACCTTCGTCCAGCAGTGGATTGATAATGGTTGACAATGATGATGATGATGATATATATATATATATAAAAGAGATACATTATACATCTGCAGTTCTGTGTAAGAGCCAGAAGAATTCCAATCATAAGTAAAACCAAATATGCATTTTATAAGTCAAAATTTATAAAAGGGGAAATTTTGGTATATAAACTGTACTTGCAACTTGAAGATGCTTTTGGCTTTAAGTAATCATCATCATCATCATTGTCAACCATTATCAATCCACTGCTGGACGAAGGTCTCCCCAAGTTTCCTCCACAACGGTCTGTCTTGTGCCAGTCTCCTCCATGTCACTCCCGCATATTTACGAATTTCATCCACCCATCTCCCATGTGGTCTTTTTCTGGGTCTTTTCCTGTCCATTGGAATCCAATCTAAAATTTCGGCTGTCCATCTATGGTCTGTCCTTCTGGCAGTATGTCCAGCCCATTGCCATTTCAGGGATTTAACTCTGATCATGATGTCTTCCACTCTCGTCATTTTTCGGATCCACGAGTTCCTCTTCTTATCTCTCCTGGTTATACCAAGCATGCACCTCTCCATGCTTCTTTGAGTTGTCTGCAGCTTTTGTATGTCTCTTTTAGTTAAGGTCCACGTCTCTGCACCATACGTAAGCACTGGAAGGATGCATTGATCAAACACTTTTCTTTTAAGACATAATGGCATATTGCTCTTGAAAATTATGCTGTTTCTTCCAAAAGCTCTCCAGGCAAGTTTTGTACGCCGATTAATTTCTTCACCAATGTGACCCTCACTTGATATCTGCTATCCAAGATAAACGTACGTGTCTGTTATCTCCAGCTTTTCTCCATCAATCGATAAATCTTCATTTCTTGCAAAAGCATTGTACATCACTTTTGTCTTCTGAAAGTTCATTTTTAATCCCACTTCTTTACTCTTGTCAGCAAGTTCCTGGATCATACTCTGCAGCTCTGATGGGGTAGTTGCAAAAATGACTACGTCATCAGCAAAACGAAGGTGGGTTAGATAATCTCCATTAATCTTTATCCCTTTGTTTTCCCAGTTCAGTGATTGAAAGACATTTTCCAATGTGGCATTAAAGAGCTTCGGAGATATGGTGTCACCTTGTCTCACTCCCTTTCCAATTTTTATGTGTGTTGTATTTTCAAACAGCCGAATCTTTGCACTTGCATTTTCATAGATGTTATTAATAATATTAATGTATGCATCTTCAACACCGCAGGATTTCAGAGCCGTGGTAACTGCTGATGGTTTCACCGAATCAAAGGCTTTTTCATAATCGATAAAAGCCATGCACAATGGAAGTTCATATTCCCTCGCTCTTTCAATCAGTTCTCTCAGTACGTGGATATGATCTATTGTGCTGTAGCCACTCCTGAATCCAGCTTGTTCTCTCGGTTGAGCCATGTCCAGTGTTACCTTCAAGCGGTGTGAAAGAACTTTAGTGAAGATTTTATAAACCACTGATAGGAGGCTGATAGGTCTGTAGTTCCTAAGATCCTCAATGTCACCTTTTTTATGTAGCAGGATCATTGTAGCATTGTTCCAATCCTCAGGAATCTTCCCTTCATTAAGGCATCGAGTGAAAATTTGGGCGAGTACTGTTTCAATTTCTCCACTTGCTTCTTGTATGATGTCTATAGTAATTCCATCTTCTCCTGGAGCTTTCCCTCGCTTCATGTTCTTGATTGCATGAGCAACTTCTGCTGGGAGGACTGGAAGAACTCTGGTACCTTTCATGATGTCTGGAGTACATGTATCATCCCTTTCATATAATTTGGAGTAGAAATCTTTCACTCTTGTCAAAATTTCTGCCTCTATTTCTTGTTATAGAACCATCTTCTTTTCTCAGAGCCATAATCTGTTTTCTTCCCTTACTGAGATGTCCCTTTGCTATCTTAAGGCTTTGGTTGTTTTCAATTGCTTTCCTCACTAGCTCACAGTTGAATTTCCTTACGTCTTCAGTGATACTTTTTCGTGTTGTCTTGCATAGCTCTATATATTCCACTTTGGAAGTCACATCTTCTTTAGTTGTCCTCATCTCTCTTCTTTTTTGCATCAACATTTTGGTTTTTCCTGATAATTTGTTCACATGCAACTTGTTCTTAGACCCAGCTAATTTTGTTGCTGTTTCCATTAGAGCTTTGGTTACTTTTCTGTTAACTTCCGAAATATCCACTTCTTCCGATGTTAGGCCTTCTAAAGCAGAGAATCTGTTCTTCAGTTCCAACTTGAAAGTATTATGGTGTTTTTTAAGGTTGGTTATGTCAATACATTTTGTTTGTCTTATGAGCTTGCCACGTTCCAGTTTAGTGTTGAGGTGCATCTTACATCTCACCAATCTATGGTCACTACCTGTGTTGAACTTGTTCAGCACACTGCAGTCTTCGATGACGAATTTTTTGTTACACATAATAAAATCAATTTCACTTGTCGTCCCAATTGGATGTCTCCATGTCCATTTCCTGTGTGGCTTTTTCTTGAAAAAGGAGTTCAAGATGAAAAATCCTTCTGCCTCTGCAAACTCAACGAGAGTATTTCCACGCTGGTTTCTGTTGCCGTGACCGAATTTACCTACTGAAGTTTCATTCTGTTGCCGTTGCCCTATTTTTGCATTGAAATCTCCCATAATTATCTTCAAGTGCTGCTTACCTTTATTATTTAGATGACGAATTTCCTCATAAAATTCTTCAATTTCTTCTTCAGGATGACTTGTGGTGGGTGCATAAGTTTGAATAATCTGAGCCTGGTATCTTCTCGAGAGTTGGATAACGAGTCGTGCAGCTCTGTCAGAGGAACTTTCAACTTCTACCACTTTATCCTTCAGTTTCTTGTTTATTATAAATCCAACACCACTAGTTCTGCCAGTATCTGTCCCACGATAATAGAAGAGATGTCCACTTTTCAGTTCAATGAGATCTTCTCCTTTTCTCCTTACCTCACTTAGCCCGACGATGTCCCACTTGATCCTTTGTAGTTCCTCTTCCAATTCAAGAAGCCTTGAATCAGAAGATAGGGAGCGTCCGTTATAGGTAGCCAAGGTCAGCATCAAATGGCAGCCTAGTCCGGTCCTCCGGGGATTCTTAGCACCCTCTGCCTTCATGTCGCACTGGCCGCTGCCTTGGCCAGGTACATTCCAGCTGCCGGAGACTGAGGGCCAAGATTTAAGTTGTAGAGTCATTTTGGAGGTGTTTGGCCTTAACTCACCACGCTGGCCAAGCGGGTTGGTGAGTGTGGGATAGCATTTCCTCTGATCCCGATGGTATAGTTATACCGCTATTGGCGGTCGTCAGAGCCCCTTTAGTGGGAACAGGATGCACCACGAGAAGGCGGGGTTGACATTTGTCAAGGAGAGGCTGTGATGTTACGCATCACCTGACCTTACATCCCTTTAAGTAATACTAGTATTAGTATTAGTATTTAAGTAATACTAATGAAAATTAAGTTTTTGCTGTCAAGCATTACTTTTTTTCTAGTGTTTTCCTTGTGTTTGTCTGCCACTGATGACCATATTCCATAGTGCCCAAGGGAATGTTACTTTCAATTTCTTATATTTTATTCTTCAGTTTGACTTTAATGAAAAATATTTTGCTTTTAACTGTGTTGTTAAATGTGTAACACATTGTGTCATTGATAAGGAAAACTGAAATCATGTGGAACAATAATACCTCACCAAGGTATGCCCCTATGTTTAGATATAACTATAATTGAACTTTTTGACTGTTTGTTACGACTTATTTTAGTGTTTCATGTAAGTTCTTATTTGGCATGAATATAGTCTTGAAATTTTTTATGAGTCCTTTAAAAGTCCTGGAAAAGTCCTTGATTTTTTTCGTAGAAAAAGTGGGAACTATGGTACAAGACATGAAATGCAAAACCAATTTTTCATTGAAACTGAAAATAAACAAAATACACTTCTCTGATGGGATCAAGGTTCAACTTTGGCTGCACCAAGAAGATTCAACTTTGGCTGCACCAAGAAGAAACAAAACAATGCTTTCTCAATTCCCTCAAAGTTGTAACAACAAATGTATAAAAGAATCAAAGAGCCATCTATTTTTGAAAATCTGCACAAAAACCATATGAATGAATTACGTTTAACAGAGTGAAAGAAAGCAATAGAAACTACAGTAAAATATTGAAATTAACACAGAATTACATATAAATTTGAAAAGCTTATAACTGAGAAACATATAACTGAGGTTCCACTGTAATAAGATTTTTTTGTTGTTGTTCTTATGTTTTTACTGTCTTTTTTGAGTCGCAGTACTAGTTTCTTTTCTCATTCAGGGTGAGTGTGAGCCAGCTGTATGTGTATGTGGGGACTGCATGAAAGCATGCATAATCGGAAGTCTATCCCATTTGTCATTCCTTACATGGGTGGTAAGGTGTAGCTTCATTATCTCCGCAGAAGTTAACTTGTTGCTTTTGTAAGAAATAAAACGTCTGTTTTTCTTCAGAAGAAATACGTATTTGTTCCTCCAACACACAAAATTTCTTTTAAAAAAAGGCCAAAAATCAAAACAAATAAAAAAGAAAAATGCATCTCAGGCTATTCACATAATGCAAACAAATTAGCATTGCAACTTCGAATGTTGTCTCTGACAGACTCAAGTAATGGCCTTGCTTTCTATAAGTGAGCCAACCATTATTGTTGTTATTTACTATATGTGTCTTACTTGAGGTGAATGTTTTGTGTGGAAAAACTGAAAAATACTGATGCAATTAAAATCATCATGTAACATAATCTTAGCAACATCATAATGTTCAATGTTAGTAACACAGACTTAAAAAATAAATAAATTTTGTTAGTTCTTCAAACACACTTCTGTGTTGAACTTCTTATTACCTGGTTATAAGATTTATTGTATATATCTGTCAACTATACAATTGTGATATTTTGTACTGTTTCTCACGTTGTATGATTATCAAAGTGCTTGCGAGAAACTTATTCATCTTTGTCTGACATTGAATTATCACAGTTGAATGCCACTGAATATTAAAAATGTAAAGTAAAATATTATATAGTAAAAGCTGTAACTCACATTTTCATTTTCCTGGAATACTTCAGGATATTACACTTTTTACTTGTCGGAAGCATAAATTTGCTTTGAAGTCTTCTGTTAGCATTTCTAGTAGTCATTTTGTGAAGATATTCCACTTGGTAAATTGATAAAGGTGGGTAACCACTCCTCTTAATGAATCGTGATTCTAACAATAATATGATATAAAATCTAAAATAATAAAATAGCAAATGGTCAAGCCTTCATCGAAAGGGAATCGATCTGATAAAATATTCAGTCTTGATAACAGTAAAATGACTTCGTTTCCCACTGCACTAATCTTCCCAAACTAGTTTCGACTATCATTTTCGTTGTCTTCATCTGTGGGTTAAACGACGTGTTTCTCATTGTGCAAGTTGTTCAGCGGCCAAGTATCTCTCGATCTGCAACATGACACAAAAGTTCCACGTCGGCAGAACCTTTTGCGTATTCAAATCTTGGTTTTATTGTGCATTTTTACGTCATGAACGTGGTAGTTCTTGATTGGATATGTCCAAATTTGTTTCCGATTTTAAATTGTCTGGTGTCGCCATCTTCCGTATATCAGTTGACTCAGTATTTGTCTGGATTTTAAATCGTTTATTTTGGCTGTTTTTTGTTCTTTTTTCGTTTCTTGCTCAATGAGGTATCTTCATGTGTATGGTAGATTGACTGGGTCATTGTAATTACAGTTCTTATCTCTTGTTTTTTCAATCATAGCTGCTTCTGATGTTAAAATTTGGGCTTTCGTTTCATGTGATGCTATTAATTTGGCTTCCGGCCAATCTGGGATTGTTTCATTATCAATACAATGTTGAATTAATGATGTTTTCTTTTCTTTTTTATTCCAGTTGTAATAAAACATAAAATAAAAGGGAGAACACATATAAAACTGGAATAAAAAAGAAAATTTCAGCATCTTTCATGTTGCTTCTCTGATCACTAAAAGCTGATATTTTGCCCTTTATCAACTTTTTCTGGGTTTATCCTTTGATAGTAACCTGACATCCTAGATACAACATCTGTTTAATCTATTAACTTCCATAAACATGTGCAAATCTCATCAGCATGTTCCTCTGGACTTCTAACTAAGCAGTACATAGCCTAATTGAACACTTGCCTTGGTAATTCTGTTCTGCCACTAAAAGGTTATCATGGTAAATGTGGAAAATTTGTGTGTATAAGAAAACAATTAAACATGAATGTTCATCTTAACAAAGCAAAATCTTGTGCAATAATTGATGCATAAACACACTTTATAAATATTCAAAGAACCTGCTGTTGATGGTGATGACGGACTCTATCCTTGAACAGAATCAGTTGCAGGCCTGAGCTACATGGGCTTTGGTCATGTGGGTCATGACAATGGTGATTCCGTCAGGCATATCATAGGGATGCCTGGTGGTTTCTCTTTCAACTACACTCACATATAGTAATACAAAGGATTCAGGTCGGGGAAACAGGGGGGCCAAACATCTGGAGACCAGTGGTAGGGCATATTATCTTCAAGCCATTTCAGAATCACTTTGGCCTTGTGGGCTGGGGCAGAGTCCTGTTGGAAGATGTAAGACCTGTCAACAATGGCATCAAACCAGGGCTTCACTAAATTTCTCAGCACCTTATTGTGCACGTCCATGTTGTCTCTTATATTCTTCTCAAAGAAGTGAGGAGGCATGACATCTCCCTCAGTGGAGATGACCCCGAGGACCATGGCGGTGGTGGGAAATTTTGTGGTCATGACCCTGTGCATGTCTTTAGGGTTCTTTCACAACCACCCGTCGTTCCTCCTATTGACCTTCTCGTCCTGGTCAAAATTATTCTCATCCGAGAAGAATCACATCGAATTGTTCTTCTCAGAGTGCTTGTCTTTGTTGAGCAGTTTCTTTGCGTTTATCGGGTTCCTTTCCTGCATCACCTGGTGCATGAACCGACCCCTCTTAAGAACACAGGAGCTGTAGTGAAGGTTGTGCTCATGAATGATACGGTGGACGGTACCATAAGCAACACTCAACTCCTTGGGTAGGGCGTTCATGGATTTCCTGAGGTCGTTGTTCACCATCCCTTGCACCTTAGTGACAAACTTGGACATCCTGATGGTGTCAGAGCGACAGTCATGCTTTGTATGTTTGGTGTCGTTGGGGTCTTCTGCATTGTCAACAATGTCCTTTGGGGTTCTTTCAGAGCTGACAGCACGGATGCTCTTTTCATTTTTCTGTGACAGTGATGTTCATGACATGTTATTGGTGATTTACCTGGAAAGATATAATAATCTGAGCTTTCAAATGACAGTTTTTTAACTTCTCCAGGTTAGTCTTTAAGTTATAAGTATCTAAAGTCATTCCACATTTACCATGATAACCCTATAATACCACCTATTTTTCTCATGATATTCTTATTGCCACTTGCATGTTAGCAGCTTCTCTTTTGCAATTTTTATTTTGCATTCACTCCCACAGCCATAAAATAGGGGAATATGGTGTTGTATACAGCCAGTTGTGTCGTTTGGCTTTTGCAAACCTCTTTGCTAATGAAAATAGTTTTATGCAGGTAATTACCAATTATGCTGTCTTTATTCCTCATCAAGCCTTCCTATCATCAATGCCTTCTTTAGTTTTTCTTCTTTCACTTCCATTTCTTTGTGAATATTGTAGGGAGAGACTGTTTTTTTTTTTTTTTTTCTTTTGTAGACATTTATTTGCACTCTTGTAATACATTATATTTGAGGCAATTAAGTTTCTGTTTTCGTGTATTTTTTCCCCAGGCCATTTAAAGTCTACTGTCCAGACTCAGAACAGCCACAACTGGATCGTACGAGAGATGAACTCACACAGGTAATATAGCATTTTGCTGTTTGTGCGTGTTTATGGTATTTAGAATTTTCAGCACTAATAATTTTTTTTTCCCTCATAGATAATTGTTGTTTAATTCACTGACAACTTTGAAGCCTGTGGTAAATAGAGAGTAAAACTTGAAAATGGGAAATAACCAAAAATCTTCAGCTTAGTAAGGGGAAATTACAAAGAATGCTGAGTTAGTGTGTGCCTTTGTGCATTAATGCAGTTGGCTGCTAAGGAACCTGCTGCACAGCTTAATATTAAGAGGTTTTTTTTACATTTGTCACTATATGTATATGAATGACAAAAAGTTTGTGAACAAAGTAAAGTTTCTAAAAGACTTAACTTTTCTTGTTTTCATGATAGTCTTCTACCTTGAATATGCAACAAAATCAGCTTTGTCCCTTAACTTCTTTGTAGAAGCAAGTATAGGAAATTGAATATATAATTTTGGTCCATAGTGCTTAAGTATGTTAGTATATGAAATACTATTTATTCGGTAAGACACATGTAGGGTATATAGACATTGGGGGGGGGGGCTGAAAAAAGTTTTATGACTTCATTACTCATTCTTTCCCAGTTGAAAATTCTCCATGTCTTTGAATAACAAAAATTTAACCTAAAAAAATATATATATATATATATGTGTGTGTGTGTGTGTGTTGATGTGTCATATTGTGATAATATTATTGGAATAAAAACAACAAATAAGATGCATTAAATGGAATTCACAAAAAATACTTGCTTCATTATAAAGTTTTGGTAGAAAATTGTGAATTTTACTAAGGTCTCATCAAACTCAATGTCTTGACTTTATTCCGTATTGTTTGTGTCTCAGTGATGTTTTTAAAATAACCATAAATCGACATATTTTGGATGGTTGAGGTTTTATGCATGCATATTTTGCTTGCTTACTATATTGAAACAAATCATAATCAGAATGAATGAGAATGTTCTGAAGACAGGATTATTCTAAAAATAAAAAAAGTTAATGAACTGGACACACACAAAGGACAGGTAGACAAACACATGCACAGTAGATGATAGTAAGAGAACTCAGCATGCACCTGATGTTTGACCGTCAGTAAAGGTGCCAATGTATTATACTAATGCATACTGTCACAAAAAGCACTGCATTTAGACACATTTTGTTATTATCGATACGAGTGTGGTTGATTTTCTGTGTTAAAATTTTACAATGTAATCATTGTTGCTGCAATTTAAAAATATATTGCATTTATTTAAATGAAACAGTGGCTGCAAATGTAAAACTTACATTCCAGTTACATGCTTTTAACATTATAGACCCTCAGTAGTATAGCAAAGATTACCGATTCTGCCTTCTTTCTTTCTTCAATTTTGAAAAATTTGTGAATTTAAAAGAAAATGTTGATTCTGTTGCTTGAGTCTCTCTGTAAATCTATGTTCTTATTTCCAATACATACAAATATAAAATTATATAAATTTGTGGGATGTCTCAAATGATCTATTCAGTTTTATGGGGTCCATTGTAATGTCATTCATATATTAAAAATTCAGTCATTTTCTTCATTTTAGAAAAACATATTGGTAATCCATGTATCAGTTTGTTTTGTGAATAATTTGTGCAACTGGTTATATTGCAGAACTTTCTTTACCACTCGTATGTTTTTTAATAATGTATTAAGCCCAGGATTGGTTCGTATTGCACATTATGATTTTATTTCTGTCAGCTCATAACCAGCTGTAGCTAATGCCCAAATGCCCTCCCTTCTGTGTGTGTGTGTGTGTGTGTGTCTTGCACTCATTGCATGTTCAGAGTGCTAATAATTTATGCCCCCACTCCTTGTTTTCCTTTTTATTTCTTAACCTTCACAAAGCATTTCTTTAGTTTATTATTGTCTTTATTTTATTCTCGTTTTTGTGTTGTCAGAAGTTGTGGAGTAGGGGGTTTTTATAATCCAGTTTTCTTTCAAGAATCTGTGCTTTAGAAAAAAATTAATATTTCCTTTTTTATTGCAATGTTAAAAATTTGTAATACTTTTGTATTGCTATTCAGGTTTAAATTCTCTCTCAGGCGAACTTGGCAATTTGTTATTGCTGAACATTATTTCTGATTCATTATGTCACTCTTACAACTTGAGTTTTCTATAATCATCTTCTTTCTGTTTAATAGTAACAGATGAAGAGCATGGGTCGGGCCAGGAAAGTTATGGATGCAAGCTAAATTGTTAACTAAAGCTTGGTCATACAACTCTGCGGAGGTCATGACATATATATATATATATTTTTATTTTTTTTGGTGGGCTCATTACTTGCATCTATGACTTTGCAGAAACCCATTTCCAAATAGGTCTTTGTGGAAGTGAGAAAATGCAGAGTTTTTGCTGGTCCTTGATAAAGCCAAGGCTCAGTATTCTCGACACTTTCTACATTCAGTTGTTCTATTTTTCTCTTTTTACTCACACCGGTCAATACATAACCTTTTCTATGTTGTACTTGGTATGAGTCAAAAACATTTTTTGCTTCAGTCTCTTCTTAATAGAATGTGAATTCTGAATTTTCATAACTGCTGCGTTGCGCGTTTTGATCTTCAGGTTATTTTGCAACTTTCGTTTTAAATTCTGAAGTTTTTCTTATGTTTTCGGCTTTGCTCTTTAGTATATATATATATATATATATATATATATATAAATAATATCAGTACTGCTTATGCCAGTATTGATTTCCTCCAGTGTTTGGTACTTTGAAACAGATTCTTATAGTGGTATTAAATCACTGCCTCACTTATACCTTCACTTTCATGCTGTGCGGCCAGTGCAGCTAGTAACCATATAGTATAAATAAATATTAATTTTCAATTCTGTTATTTTTTTCTAATTGTTTAAAAAAATGATCGTTTTTATTGTTCAGAACAGAAAATGTCTACGTATTCAACACATTTATTCAATTGATGCCAACTCTCTCACACATGGAAGCTTTAAATGGGTGAATTTACTGATAAAACAGTTGTTTGGCCTAACTTTTGAGGGTGTAATCCTGTACCTTGGAGGTTATAGGGGCAAAAAGCTGATACTTAGGATTGTTATGTAAACATACAGTTTAGCTTTCCTAAACATCCAAGTGGGATCAGAATTAAAAAAAAAAAAAAAAAAAGCTGAAGAAGTCAGAGGAAACCCCCACATGCATTTCAAATAGTTTTACTTATCTGTGAAAGTATGCTGATACCCACCATTTTTTTTTTATTTTTTTCCGGAATAATTTACAGGATGTGTCAAGGATCAGTGTAAAAGAAAAATCAGTTCCATCGTGCTAGAGCAAAGCTCTACAGAGCTTGATATAAAATAGCTACATTTTATGGTACTTTTTCACTTCACCACTAGGTGGCGCTTATTTATCTAGCGTTCCCAGTAAAATTGAAATGGTTTTGAGATCTATGAACCCTTTTCCATGAACTCCCCACGTTTTGTCCTCCTGAATTTACTAGAGTAGCAGTTACAGCAAGTTTTGTAAAAAGTGGCATTTTGCTGTACTGCTGCCAAAACGAGGGCTCAGCTGAATTTTAGAACACTGTGTATTAAAACTTATGGGGTGAAAAAAAAAACTAAAACTTAGGATTTTTCCATACCTTTATCAGGTGTACCTACCAGCTGAGTTTCATTCAAATCCCAGTCAGTGGGTGGCATTTTGCAAAAAAGTGGATGATTTGACATGGAATGAACAATACGGGAAATCTGTTCTTTGCAAACCATTTTGGGTGAGATGGTTAATCCTATGTTTAAACTGACCTTTCACATATTTGAAAAACATAATCATTCATATTTGTTATTTTCAAGAATTAATCTGAAAATCTGAAACAGTTTTTTCTGTTGAAGAATACACTATCTGAAGCTTTCTATGGCTTTTCTGTAAGTAGCAGGTGTATAGTAAAACTCTTAACCAGTGAATTTTAATGTCAGTTGTTTTGTTAAATATTTTAAAATCTCTTACATTGAAAAAAATATATATAGATGAAAAAGTTTTCTTTCATTGTCATGTTTTTGTTTTCTGCATATTATTATTGTTGTTATTATCACTATTAATTTTGCTAACTTTCTCCGCCAAAGCCAGTGAACAAAATGCAGAGATATTCATCTCAAGCCTGGAAATTCAGGAATTTTCTAATGATATGACAAGTTTGTAGAATGAGTGCCTTTTGGATTGGATGAAACAATATCTGCAGCAAACCTAATTTTTCAAGATTTTTTAGAAAGTTGTTTGGTGCCACTGCAGTTGTTAAAATGACAACTGGTTGGTCTGTGTTATGTTTTGTTTCCAGATCCTTTAGATTTCCATTTGCAGATATTTCAAGATTTTCTTGGATTCTGTTTTTTTAATGTTTTCTATAAGTGTAAATTCTACGTCTATCAGTTGTGTCTTCTTCAGTTTTTTTATCTACAATTATGTCAGGTCAATTATTTTCAATGGTCCTGTCTGTGATAGGTTTGTCCCAGTACATAATGCAATTCTGATTTTCAAGAATAGGTTCTGATCAGCACTTGTAATGAGGTATAGTATACAGCTTTGGATAAGGCCGTATTTAATGTTAAGCTCTTAATGTAAGATCTTAGCTACCTGATTATGTCTGTTAAAGTATTGTTTCAAAGCAGCTGGCTAAAATTTGTTCTATGGTTTCATTGGCATTTCCACTCATTCTACGTCAGGATTCCCACGGCCCTTGAAAGTCCTTGAAAACTCCTTGAATTTAATTTTTCTTTTCAAGGGCCCTTAAAAGTCCTTAAAAAGTACTTGATTTTTTTCTTGTTCACCAAATTTCAGAATAGCCGCAGTTCATTGAACAGAAGCTATCGCCAAAATGTCACAGATGGTCACGCTGTGTTGTAGAATGTTCTCTTGGAATCAGGAGCACGTAGCTGCCACATTTCCGGTTTTCATGCAGTTGTGATTCTGAACTACGATAAGTGAATGCGAGGTGGTGTAAGTATAAGGTCCCTAGGATTCTTCATCACGCATATATAAAGAAAACTAGTGACCTTAATCAGTGAATCTTAAATCGATCTGCTGAATGCTCGTAGGCCAGGAATCCAGTCTAAAATTTCGGTTGTCCATCGGTGGTCTGTCCTTCTGCCAATACGTCCATACGACTGCCATTTCAGATATTTTACTCGGATTATGATATCTTCCATATATCATCATCATCATCATCATCATTGTCAACCATTATCAATCCACTGCTGGACGAAGGTCTCACCAAGTTTCCTCCACAACGGTCTGTCTTGTGCCAGTCTCCTCCATGTCACTCCTGCATACTTTCGAATTTCATCCACCCATCTTCCATGTGGTCTTCTTCTGGGTCTTTTCCTGTCCCTTGGAATCCATTCTAAAATTTCAGCTGTCCATCGATGGTCTGTTCTTCTGGCAGTATGTCCAGCCCATTGCCATTTCAGGGATTTAACTCTGATCATGATGTCTTCCACTCTTGTCATTTTTCGGATCCACGTGTTCCTCTTCTTATCTCTCCTGGTTACACCAAGCATGCACCTCTCCATGCTGCTTTGAGTTGTCTGCAGCCTTTGTATGTCTCTTTTAGCTAGGTCCACGTCTCTGCACCATACGTAAGCACTGGAAGGATGCATTGATCAAACACTTTTCATTTAAGACATAATGGCATATTGCTCTTGAAAATTATGCTGTTTCTTCCAAAAGCTCTCCAGGCAAGTTTTGTACGCCGATTAATTTCTTCACCAATGTGACCCTCACTTGATATCTGCTGTCCAAGATAAACGTACGTGTCTGTTATCTCCAGCTTTTCTCCATCAATCGATAAATCCTCATTTCTTGAAAAAGCATTGAACATCACTTTTGTCTTCTGAAAGTTCATTTTTAATCCCACTTCTTTACTCTTGTCAGCAAGTTCCTGGATCATACTCTGTAGCTCTGATGGGGTAGTTGCAAAAATGACTATGTCATCAGCAAAACGAAGGTGGGTTAGATAATCTCCATTAATCTTTATCCCTTTGTTTTCCCAGTTCAGTGATTGAAAGACATTTTCCAATGTGGCATTAAAGAGCTTCGGAGATATGGTGTCACCTTGTCTCACTCCTTTTCCAATTTTTATGTGTGTTGTATTTTCAAACAGCTGAATCTTTGCACTTGCATTTTCATAGATGTTATTAATAATATTAATGTATGCATCTTCAATACCGCAGGATTTCAGAGCCATTGCAACTGCTGATTGTTTCACCGAATCAAAGGCTTTTTCATAATCGATAAAAGCCATGCACAATGGAAGTTCATATTCCCTCGCTCTTTCAATTAGTTCTCTCAGTACGTGGATATGATCTATTGTGCTGTAGCCACTCCTGAATCCAGCTTGTTCTCTCGGTTGAGCCATGTCCAGTGTCACCTTCAAGCGGTGTGAAAGAACTTTAGTGAAGATTTTATAAACCACTGATAAGAAGCTGATAGGTCTGTAGTTCTCGAGATCCTCAATGTCACCTTTTTTATGTAGCAAGATCATTGTAGCGTTGTTCCAATCCTCAGGAATTTTCCCTTCATTAAGGCATCGAGTGAAAATTTGGGCGAGTATTGTTTCGATTTCTCCACTTGCTTCTTGTATGATGTCTACAGTAATTCCATCTTCTCCTGGAGCTTTTCCCCGCTTCATGTTCTTGATTGCATGTGCAACTTCTGCTGGAAGGACTGGAAGAACTCTGGTACTGGTATCTTTCATGATGTCTGGAGTACATGTATCATCCCTTTCATATAATTTGGAGTAGAAATCTTTCACTCTTGTCAAAATTTCGCCTCTATTTCTTGTTACAGAACCATCTTCTTTTCTCAGTGCCATAATCTGTTTTTTCCCCTTACTGAGATGTCCCTTTGCTATCTTTAGGCTTTGGTTGTTTTCAATTGCTTTCCTTACTAGTTCACAGTTGAATTTCCTTACGTCTTCAGTGATACTTTTTCGTACTGTCTTGCATAGCTCTATATATTCCACTTTGGAAGTCACATCTTCTTTAGTTGTCCTCATCACTCTTCTTTTTTGCATCAACATTTTGGTTTTTCCTGATAATTTGTTCACATGCAATTTGTTCTTAGACCCAGCTAATTTTGTTGCTGTTTCCATAAGAGCTTTGGTTACTTTTCTGTTAACTTCAGAAATATCCACTTCTTCCGATGTTAGGCCTTCTAAAGCAGAGAATCTGTTCTTCAGTTCCAATTTGAAGGTATTATGGTGTTTTTTAAGGTTGGTTATGTCAATACATTTTGTTTGTCTTATGAGCTTGCTACGTTCGAGTTTAGTGTTGAGGTGCATCTTACATCTCACCAATCTATGGTCACTGCCTGTGTTGAACTTGTTTAGCACACTGCAGTCTTCTATGACGAATTTTTTGTTACACATAATAAAATCAATTTCACTTGTCGTCCCATTTGGATGTCTCCATGTCCATTTCCTGTGTGGCTTTTTCTTGAAAAAGGAGTTCAAGATGAAAAACCCTTCTGCCTCAGCAAACTCTACGAGAGTATTTCCACGCTGGTTTCTGTTGCCGTGACCGAATTTACCTACTGAAGTTTCATTCTGTTGCCGTTGCCCTATTTTTGCATTGAAATCTCCCATAATTATCTTCAAGTGCTGCTTACCTTTATTATTTAGATGACGAATTTCCTCATAAAATTCTTCAATTTCTTCTTCAGCATGACTTGTGGTGGGTGCAGAAGTTTGAATAATCTGAGCCTGGTATCTTCTCGAGAGTTGGATAACGAGTCGTGCAGCTCTGTCAGAGGAACTTTCAACTTCTACCACTTTATCCTTCAGTTTCTTGTTTATTATAAATCCAACACCACTAGTTCTACCAGTATCTGTCCCACGATAGTAGAAGAGATGTCCACTTTTCAGTTCAATGAGATCTTCTCCTTTTCTCCTTACCTCACTTAGCCCGACGATGTCCCACTTGATCCTTTGTAGTTCCTCTTCCTATTCAAGAAGCCTTGAATCAGAAGATAGGAAGCGTCCATTGTACGTTGCCAAGGTCAGCATCAGATGGCAGCCTAGTCCGGTCCTCCGGGGATTCTTAGCACCCTCTGCCTTCATGTCGCACTGGCCGCTGCCTTGGCCAGGTACATTCCAGCTGCCGGAGACTGAGGGCCAAGATTTAAGTTGTGGAGTCATTTTGGAGGGGTTTGGCCATAACTCACCACGCTGGCCAAGCGGGTTGGTGAGTGTGGGATAGCATTTCCTCTAATCCCGATGGTATAGTTATACCGCTATTGGCGGTCGTCAGAGCCCCTTTAGTGGGAACAGGATGTACCACGAGAAGGCGGGGTTGACATTTGTCAAGGAGAGGCTGTGATGTTACGCATCACCTGACCTTACATCCCTTCATATATCATCATCATCATCATTGTCAACCATTATCAATCCACTGCTGGACGAAGGTCTCCCCAAGTTTCCTCCACAACGGTCTGTCTTGTGCCAGTCTCCTCCATGTCACTCCCGCATATTTACGAATTTCATCCACCCATCTCCCATGTGGTCTTTTTCTGGGTCTTTTCCTGTCCATTGGAATCCAATCTAAAATTTCGGCTGTCCATCTATGGTCTGTCCTTCTGGCAGTATGTCCAGCCCATTGCCATTTCAGGGATTTGACTCTGATCATGATGTCTTCCACTCTTGTCATTTTTCGGATCCACGAGTTCCTCTTCTTATCTCTCCTGGTTACACCAAGTATGCACCTCTCCATGGCTCTTTGAGTTGTCTGCAGCCTTTGTATGTCTCTTTTAGTTAAGGTCCACGTCTCTGCACCATACGTAAGCACTGGAAGGATGCATTGATCAAACACTTTTCTTTTAAGACATAATGGCATATTGCTCTTGAAAATTATGCTGTTTCTTCCAAAAGCTCTCCAGGCAAGTTTTGTACGCCGATTAATTTCTTCATCAATGTGACCCTCACTTGATATCTGCTGTCCAAGATAAACGTACGTGTCTGTTATCACCAGCTTTTCTCCATCAATCGATAAATCTTCATTTCTTGTAAAAGCATTGAACATCACTTTTGTCTTCTGAAAGTTCATTTTTAATCCCACTTCTTTACTCTTGTCAGCAAGTTCCTGGATCATACTCTGCAGCTCTGATGGGCTAGTTGCAAAAATGACTACGTCATCAGCAAAACGAAGGTGGGTTAGATAATCTCCATTAATCTTTATCCCCTTGTTTTCCCAGCTCAGTGACTGAAAAACACCCTCCAATGTGGCATTAAAGAGCTTCGGAGATATGGTGTCACCTTGTCTCACTCCCTTTCCAATTTTTATGTGTGTTGTATTTTCAAACAGCCTAATCTTTGCACTTCCATTTTCATAGCTGTTATTAATAATATTAATGTATGCATCTTCAATACCGCAGGTTTTCAAAGCCATTGTAACTGCTGATGGTTTCACCGAATCAAAGGCTTTTTCATAATCGATAAAAGCCATGCACAATGGAAGTTCATATTCCCCTCGTTCTTTCAATTAGTTCTCTCAGCACATGGATATGATCTATTGTGCTGTAGCCACTCCTGAATCCAGCTTGTTCTCTTGGTTGAGCCATGTCCAGTGTTACCTTCAAGCGGTGTGAAAGAACTTTAGTGAAGATTTTATAAACTACTGATAGGAGGCTGATAGGTCTGTAGTTTCCGAGATCCTCAATGTCACCTTTCTTATGTAGCAGGATCATTGTAGCGGTGTTCCAATCCTCAGGAATCTTTCCTTCATTAAGGCATCGAGTGAAAATTTGGGCGAATACTGTTTCGATTTCTCCACTTGCTTCTTGTATGATGTCTACAGTAATTCCATCTTCTCCTGGAGCTTTTCCCCGCTTCATGTTCTTGATTGCATGTGCAACTTCTGCTGGAAGGACTGGAGGAACTCTGGTACTGGTATCTTTCATGATGTCTGGAGTACATGTATCATCCCTTTCATATAATTTGGAGTAGAAATCTTTCACTCTTGTCAAAATTTCGCCTCTATTTCTTGTTACAGAACCATCTTCTTTTCTCAGTGCCATAATCTGTTTTTTCCCCTTACTGAGATGTCCCTTTGCTATCTTTAGGCTTTGGTTGTTTTCAATTGCTTTCCTTACTAGTTCACAGTTGAATTTCCTTACGTCTTCAGTGATACTTTTTCGTACTGTCTTGCATAGCTCTATATATTCCACTTTGGAAGTCACATCTTCTTTAGTTGTCCTCATCACTCTTCTTTTTGCATCAACATTTTGGTTTTTCCTGATAATTTGTTCACATGCAATTTGTTCTTAGACCCAGCTAATTTTGTTGCTGTTTCCATAAGAGCTTTGGTTACTTTTCTGTTAACTTCAGAAATATCCACTTCTTCCGATGTTAGGCCTTCTAAAGCAGAGAATCTGTTCTTCAGTTCCAATTTGAAGGTATTATGGTGTTTTTTAAGGTTGGTTATGTCAATACATTTTGTTTGTCTTATGAGCTTGCTACGTTCGAGTTTAGTGTTGAGGTGCATCTTACATCTCACCAATCTATGGTCACTGCCTGTGTTGAACTTGTTTAGCACACTGCAGTCTTCTATGACGAATTTTTTGTTACACATAATAAAATCAATTTCACTTGTCGTCCCATTTGGATGTCTCCATGTCCATTTCCTGTGTGGCTTTTTCTTGAAAAAGGAGTTCAAGATGAAAAACCCTTCTGCCTCAGCAAACTCTACGAGAGTATTTCCACGCTGGTTTCTGTTGCCGTGACCGAATTTACCTACTGAAGTTTCATTCTGTTGCCGTTGCCCTATTTTTGCATTGAAATCTCCCATAATTATCTTCAAGTGCTGCTTACCTTTATTATTTAGATGACGAATTTCCTCATAAAATTCTTCAATTTCTTCTTCAGCATGACTTGTGGTGGGTGCAGAAGTTTGAATAATCTGAGCCTGGTATCTTCTCGAGAGTTGGATAACGAGTCGTGCAGCTCTGTCAGAGGAACTTTCAACTTCTACCACTTTATCCTTCAGTTTCTTGTTTATTATAAATCCAACACCACTAGTTCTACCAGTATCTGTCCCACGATAGTAGAAGAGATGTCCACTTTTCAGTTCAATGAGATCTTCTCCTTTTCTCCTTACCTCACTTAGCCCGACGATGTCCCACTTGATCCTTTGTAGTTCCTCTTCCTATTCAAGAAGCCTTGAATCAGAAGATAGGGAGCGTCCATTGTACGTTGCCAAGGTCAGCATCAGATGGCAGCCTAGTCCGGTCCTCCGGGGATTCTTAGCACCCTCTGCCTTCATGTCGCACTGGCCGCTGCCTTGGCCAGGTACATTCCAGCTGCCGGAGACTGAGGGCCAAGATTTAAGTTGTGGAGTCATTTTGGAGGGGTTTGGCCATAACTCACCACGCTGGCCAAGCGGGTTGGTGAGTGTGGGATAGCATTTCCTCTAATCCCGATGGTATAGTTATACCGCTATTGGCGGTCGTCAGAGCCCCTTTAGTGGGAACAGGATGTACCACGAGAAGGCGGGGTTGACATTTGTCAAGGAGAGGCTGTGATGTTACGCATCACCTGACCTTACATCCCTTCATATATCATCATCATCATCATTGTCAACCATTATCAATCCACTGCTGGACGAAGGTCTCCCCAAGTTTCCTCCACAACGGTCTGTCTTGTGCCAGTCTCCTCCATGTCACCCCTGCATACTTTCGAATTTCATCCACCCATCTCCCATGTGGTCTTCTTCTGGGTCTTTTCCTGTCCCTTGGAATCCAATCTAAAATTTCGGCTGTCCATCGATGATCTGTCCTTCTGGCAGTATGTCCAGCCCATTGCCATTTCAGGGATTTGACTCTGATCATGATGTCTTCCACTCTTGTCATTTTTCGGATCCACGAGTTCCTCTTCTTATCTCTCCTGGTTACACCAAGTATGCACCTCTCCATGGCTCTTTGAGTTGTCTGCAGCCTTTGTATGTCTCTTTTAGTTAAGGTCCACGTCTCTGCACCATACGTAAGCACTGGAAGGATGCATTGATCAAACACTTTTCTTTTAAGACATAATGGCATATTGCTCTTGAAAATTATGCTGTTTCTTCCAAAAGCTCTCCAGGCAAGTTTTGTACGCCAATTAATTTCTTCATCAATGTGACCCTCACTTGATATCTGCTGTCCAAGATAAACGTACGTGTCTGTTATCACCAGCTTTTCTCCATCAATCGATAAATCTTCATTTCTTGTAAAAGCATTGAACATCACTTTTGTCTTCTGAAAGTTCATTTTTAATCCCACTTCTTTACTCTTGTCAGCAAGTTCCTGGATCATACTCTGCAGCTCTGATGGGCTAGTTGCAAAAATGACTACGTCATCAGCAAAACGAAGGTGGGTTAGATAATCTCCATTAATCTTTATCCCCTTGTTTTCCCAGCTCAGTGACTGAAAAACACCCTCCAATGTGGCATTAAAGAGCTTCGGAGATATGGTGTCACCTTGTCTCACTCCCTTTCCAATTTTTATGTGTGTTGTATTTTCAAACAGCCTAATCTTTGCACTTCCATTTTCATAGCTGTTATTAATAATATTAATGTATGCATCTTCAATACCGCAGGTTTTCAAAGCCATTGTAACTGCTGATGGTTTCACCGAATCAAAGGCTTTTTCATAATCGATAAAAGCCATGCACAATGGAAGTTCATATTCCCCCTCGTTCTTTCAATTAGTTCTCTCAGCACATGGATATGATCTATTGTGCTGTAGCCACTCCTGAATCCAGCTTGTTCTCTTGGTTGAGCCATGTCCAGTGTTACCTTCAAGCGGTGTGAAAGAACTTTAGTGAAGATTTTATAAACTACTGATAGGAGGCTGATAGGTCTGTAGTTTCCGAGATCCTCAATGTCACCTTTCTTATGTAGCAGGATCATTGTAGCGGTGTTCCAATCCTCAGGAATCTTTCCTTCATTAAGGCATCGAGTGAAAATTTGGGCGAATACTGTTTCGATTTCTCCACTTGCTTCTTGTATGATGTCTACAGTAATTCCATCTTCTCCTGGAGCTTTTCCCCGCTTCATGTTCTTGATTGCATGTGCAACTTCTGCTGGAAGGACTGGAGGAACTCTGGTACTGGTATCTTTCATGATGTCTGGAGTACATGTATCATCCCTTTCATATAATTTGGAGTAGAAATCTTTCACTCTTGTCAAAATTTCGCCTCTATTTCTTGTTACAGAACCATCTTCTTTTCTCAGTGCCATAATCTGTTTTTTCCCCTTACTGAGATGTCCCTTTGCTATCTTTAGGCTTTGGTTGTTTTCAATTGCTTTCCTTACTAGTTCACAGTTGAATTTCCTTACGTCTTCAGTGATACTTTTTCGTACTGTCTTGCATAGCTCTATATATTCCACTTTGGAAGTCACATCTTCTTTAGTTGTCCTCATCACTCTTCTTTTTTGCATCAACATTTTGGTTTTTCCTGATAATTTGTTCACATGCAATTTGTTCTTAGACCCAGCTAATTTTGTTGCTGTTTCCATAAGAGCTTTGGTTACTTTTCTGTTAACTTCAGAAATATCCACTTCTTCCGATGTTAGGCCTTCTAAAGCAGAGAATCTGTTCTTCAGTTCCAATTTGAAGGTATTATGGTGTTTTTTAAGGTTGGTTATGTCAATACATTTTGTTTGTCTTATGAGCTTGCTACGTTCGAGTTTAGTGTTGAGGTGCATCTTACATCTCACCAATCTATGGTCACTGCCTGTGTTGAACTTGTTTAGCACACTGCAGTCTTCTATGACGAATTTTTTGTTACACATAATAAAATCAATTTCACTTGTCGTCCCATTTGGATGTCTCCATGTCCATTTCCTGTGTGGCTTTTTCTTGAAAAAGGAGTTCAAGATGAAAAACCCTTCTGCCTCAGCAAACTCTACGAGAGTATTTCCACGCTGGTTTCTGTTGCCGTGACCGAATTTACCTACTGAAGTTTCATTCTGTTGCCGTTGCCCTATTTTTGCATTGAAATCTCCCATAATTATCTTCAAGTGCTGCTTACCTTTATTATTTAGATGACGAATTTCCTCATAAAATTCTTCAATTTCTTCTTCAGCATGACTTGTGGTGGGTGCAGAAGTTTGAATAATCTGAGCCTGGTATCTTCTCGAGAGTTGGATAACGAGTCGTGCAGCTCTGTCAGAGGAACTTTCAACTTCTACCACTTTATCCTTCAGTTTCTTGTTTATTATAAATCCAACACCACTAGTTCTACCAGTATCTGTCCCACGATAGTAGAAGAGATGTCCACTTTTCAGTTCAATGAGATCTTCTCCTTTTCTCCTTACCTCACTTAGCCCGACGATGTCCCACTTGATCCTTTGTAGTTCCTCTTCCTATTCAAGAAGCCTTGAATCAGAAGATAGGGAGCGTCCATTGTACGTTGCCAAGGTCAGCATCAGATGGCAGCCTAGTCCGGTCCTCCGGGGATTCTTAGCACCCTCTGCCTTCATGTCGCACTGGCCGCTGCCTTGGCCAGGTACATTCCAGCTGCCGGAGACTGAGGGCCAAGATTTAAGTTGTGGAGTCATTTTGGAGGGGTTTGGCCATAACTCACCACGCTGACCAAGCGGGTTGGTGAGTGTGGGATAGCATTTCCTCTAATCCCGATGGTATAGTTATACCGCTATTGGCGGTCGTCAGAGCCCCTTTAGTGGGAACAGGATGTACCACGAGAAGGCGGGGTTGACATTTGTCAAGGAGAGGCTGTGATGTTACGCATCACCTGACCTTACATCCCTTCATATATCATCATCATCATCATTGTCAACCATTATCAATCCACTGCTGGACGAAGGTCTCCCCAAGTTTCCTCCACAACGGTCTGTCTTGTGCCAGTCTCCTCCATGTCACCCCTGCATACTTTCGAATTTCATCCACCCATCTCCCATGTGGTCTTCTTTTGGGTCTTTTCCTGTCCCTTGGAATCCAATCTAAAATTTCGGCTGTCCATCGATGATCTGTCCTTCTGGCAGTATGTCCAGCCCATTGCCATTTCAGGGATTTGACTCTGATCATGATGTCTTCCACTCTTGTCATTTTTCGGATCCACGAGTTCCTCTTCTTATCTCTCCTGGTTACACCAAGTATGCACCTCTCCATGGCTCTTTGAGTTGTCTGCAGCCTTTGTATGTCTCTTTTAGTTAAGGTCCACGTCTCTGCACCATACGTAAGCACTGGAAGGATGCATTGATCAAACACTTTTCTTTTAAGACATAATGGCATATTGCTCTTGAAAATTATGCTGTTTCTTCCAAAAGCTCTCCAGGCAAGTTTTGTACGCCGATTAATTTCTTCATCAATGTGACCCTCACTTGATATCTGCTGTCCAAGATAAACGTACGTGTCTGTTATCACCAGCTTTTCTCCATCAATCGATAAATCTTCATTTCTTGTAAAAGCATTGAACATCACTTTTGTCTTCTGAAAGTTCATTTTTAATCCCACTTCTTTACTCTTGTCAGCAAGTTCCTGGATCATACTCTGCAGCTCTGATGGGCTAGTTGCAAAAATGACTACGTCATCAGCAAAACGAAGGTGGGTTAGATAATCTCCATTAATCTTTATCCCCTTGTTTTCCCAGCTCAGTGACTGAAAAACACCCTCCAATGTGGCATTAAAGAGCTTCGGTGATATGGTGTCACCTTGTCTCACTCCCTTTCCAATTTTTATGTGTGTTGTATTTTCAAACAGCCTAATCTTTGCACTTCCATTTTCATAGCTGTTATTAATAATATTAATGTATGCATCTTCAATACCGCAGGTTTTCAAAGCCATTGTAACTGCTGATGGTTTCACCGAATCAAAGGCTTTTTCATAATCGATAAAAGCCATGCACAATGGAAGTTCATATTCCCTCGTTCTTTCAATTAGTTCTCTCAGCACATGGATATGATCTATTGTGCTGTAGCCACTCCTGAATCCAGCTTGTTCTCTTGGTTGAGCCATGTCCAGTGTTACCTTCAAGCGGTGTGAAAGAACTTTAGTGAAGATTTTATAAACTACTGATAGGAGGCTGATAGGTCTGTAGTTTCCGAGATCCTCAATGTCACCTTTCTTATGTAGCAGGATCATTGTAGCGGTGTTCCAATCCTCAGGAATCTTTCCTTCATTAAGGCATCGAGTGAAAATTTGGGCGAATACTGTTTCGATTTCTCCACTTGCTTCTTGTATGATGTCTACAGTAATTCCATCTTCTCCTGGAGCTTTTCCCCGCTTCATGTTCTTGATTGCATGTGCAACTTCTGCTGGAAGGACTGGAGGAACTCTGGTACTGGTATCTTTCATGATGTCTGGAGTACATGTATCATCCCTTTCATATAATTTGGAGTAGAAATCTTTCACTCTTGTCAAAATTTCTGCCTCTATTTCTTGTTACAGAACCATCTTCTTTTCTCAGTGCCATAATCTGTTTTTTCCCCTTACTGAGATGTCCCTTTGCTATCTTTAGGCTTTGGTTGTTTTCAATTGCTTTCCTTACTAGTTCACAGTTGAATTTCCTTACGTCTTCAGTGATACTTTTTCGTACTGTCTTGCATAGCTCTATATATTCCACTTTGGAAGTCACATCTTCTTTAGTTGTCCTCATCACTCTTCTTTTTTGCATCAACATTTTGGTTTTTCCTGATAATTTGTTCACATGCAATTTGTTCTTAGACCCAGCTAATTTTGTTGCTGTTTCCATAAGAGCTTTGGTTACTTTTCTGTTAACTTCAGAAATATCCACTTCTTCCGATGTTAGGCCTTCTAAAGCAGAGAATCTGTTCTTCAGTTCCAATTTGAAGGTATTATGGTGTTTTTTAAGGTTGGTTATGTCAATACATTTTGTTTGTCTTATGAGCTTGCTACGTTCGAGTTTAGTGTTGAGGTGCATCTTACATCTCACCAATCTATGGTCACTGCCTGTGTTGAACTTGTTTAGCACACTGCAGTCTTCTATGACGAATTTTTTGTTACACATAATAAAATCAATTTCACTTGTCGTCCCATTTGGATGTCTCCATGTCCATTTCCTGTGTGGCTTTTTCTTGAAAAAGGAGTTCAAGATGAAAAACCCTTCTGCCTCAGCAAACTCTACGAGAGTATTTCCACGCTGGTTTCTGTTGCCGTGACCGAATTTACCTACTGAAGTTTCATTCTGTTGCCGTTGCCCTATTTTTGCATTGAAATCTCCCATAATTATCTTCAAGTGCTGCTTACCTTTATTATTTAGATGACGAATTTCCTCATAAAATTCTTCAATTTCTTCTTCAGCATGACTTGTGGTGGGTGCAGAAGTTTGAATAATCTGAGCCTGGTATCTTCTCGAGAGTTGGATAACGAGTCGTGCAGCTCTGTCAGAGGAACTTTCAACTTCTACCACTTTATCCTTCAGTTTCTTGTTTATTATAAATCCAACACCACTAGTTCTACCAGTATCTGTCCCACGATAGTAGAAGAGATGTCCACTTTTCAGTTCAATGAGATCTTCTCCTTTTCTCCTTACCTCACTTAGCCCGACGATGTCCCACTTGATCCTTTGTAGTTCCTCTTCCTATTCAAGAAGCCTTGAATCAGAAGATAGGGAGCGTCCATTGTACGTTGCCAAGGTCAGCATCAGATGGCAGCCTAGTCCGGTCCTCCGGGGATTCTTAGCACCCTCTGCCTTCATGTCGCACTGGCCGCTGCCTTGGCCAGGTACATTCCAGCTGCCGGAGACTGAGGGCCAAGATTTAAGTTGTGGAGTCATTTTGGAGGGGTTTGGCCATAACTCACCACGCTGGCCAAGCGGGTTGGTGAGTGTGGGATAGCATTTCCTCTAATCCCGATGGTATAGTTATACCGCTATTGGCGGTCGTCAGAGCCCCTTTAGTGGGAACAGGATGTACCACGAGAAGGCGGGGTTGACATTTGTCAAGGAGAGGCTGTGATGTTACGCATCACCTGACCTTACATCCCTTCATATATCATCATCATCATCATTGTCAACCATTATCAATCCACTGCTGGACGAAGGTCTCCCCAAGTTTCCTCCACAACGGTCTGTCTTGTGCCAGTCTCCTCCATGTCACCCCTGCATACTTTCGAATTTCATCCACCCATCTCCCATGTGGTCTTCTTCTGGGTCTTTTCCTGTCCCTTGGAATCCAATCTAAAATTTCGGCTGTCCATCGATGATCTGTCCTTCTGGCAGTATGTCCAGCCCATTGCCATTTCAGGGATTTGACTCTGATCATGATGTCTTCCACTCTTGTCATTTTTCGGATCCACGAGTTCCTCTTCTTATCTCTCCTGGTTACACCAAGTATGCACCTCTCCATGGCTCTTTGAGTTGTCTGCAGCCTTTGTATGTCTCTTTTAGTTAAGGTCCACGTCTCTGCACCATACGTAAGCACTGGAAGGATGCATTGATCAAACACTTTTCTTTTAAGACATAATGGCATATTGCTCTTGAAAATTATGCTGTTTCTTCCAAAAGCTCTCCAGGCAAGTTTTGTACGCCAATTAATTTCTTCATCAATGTGACCCTCACTTGATATCTGCTGTCCAAGATAAACGTACGTGTCTGTTATCACCAGCTTTTCTCCATCAATCGATAAATCTTCATTTCTTGTAAAAGCATTGAACATCACTTTTGTCTTCTGAAAAGTTCATTTTTAATCCCACTTCTTTACTCTTGTCAGCAAGTTCCTGGATCATACTCTGCAGCTCTGATGGGCTAGTTGCAAAAATGACTACGTCATCAGCAAAACGAAGGTGGGTTAGATAATCTCCATTAATCTTTATCCCCTTGTTTTCCCAGCTCAGTGACTGAAAAACACCCTCCAATGTGGCATTAAAGAGCTTCGGAGATATGGTGTCACCTTGTCTCACTCCCTTTCCAATTTTTATGTGTGTTGTATTTTCAAACAGCCTAATCTTTGCACTTCCATTTTCATAGCTGTTATTAATAATATTAATGTATGCATCTTCAATACCGCAGGTTTTCAAAGCCATTGTAACTGCTGATGGTTTCACCGAATCAAAGGCTTTTTCATAATCGATAAAAGCCATGCACAATGGAAGTTCATATTCCCCCTCGTTCTTTCAATTAGTTCTCTCAGCACATGGATATGATCTATTGTGCTGTAGCCACTCCTGAATCCAGCTTGTTCTCTTGGTTGAGCCATGTCCAGTGTTACCTTCAAGCGGTGTGAAAGAACTTTAGTGAAGATTTTATAAACTACTGATAGGAGGCTGATAGGTCTGTAGTTTCCGAGATCCTCAATGTCACCTTTCTTATGTAGCAGGATCATTGTAGCGGTGTTCCAATCCTCAGGAATCTTTCCTTCATTAAGGCATCGAGTGAAAATTTGGGCGAATACTGTTTCGATTTCTCCACTTGCTTCTTGTATGATGTCTACAGTAATTCCATCTTCTCCTGGAGCTTTTCCCCGCTTCATGTTCTTGATTGCATGTGCAACTTCTGCTGGAAGGACTGGAGGAACTCTGGTACTGGTATCTTTCATGATGTCTGGAGTACATGTATCATCCCTTTCATATAATTTGGAGTAGAAATCTTTCACTCTTGTCAAAATTTCGCCTCTATTTCTTGTTACAGAACCATCTTCTTTTCTCAGTGCCATAATCTGTTTTTTCCCCTTACTGAGATGTCCCTTTGCTATCTTTAGGCTTTGGTTGTTTTCAATTGCTTTCCTTACTAGTTCACAGTTGAATTTCCTTACGTCTTCAGTGATACTTTTTCGTACTGTCTTGCATAGCTCTATATATTCCACTTTGGAAGTCACATCTTCTTTAGTTGTCCTCATCACTCTTCTTTTTTGCATCAACATTTTGGTTTTTCCTGATAATTTGTTCACATGCAATTTGTTCTTAGACCCAGCTAATTTTGTTGCTGTTTCCATAAGAGCTTTGGTTACTTTTCTGTTAACTTCAGAAATATCCACTTCTTCCGATGTTAGGCCTTCTAAAGCAGAGAATCTGTTCTTCAGTTCCAATTTGAAGGTATTATGGTGTTTTTTAAGGTTGGTTATGTCAATACATTTTGTTTGTCTTATGAGCTTGCTACGTTCGAGTTTAGTGTTGAGGTGCATCTTACATCTCACCAATCTATGGTCACTGCCTGTGTTGAACTTGTTTAGCACACTGCAGTCTTCTATGACGAATTTTTTGTTACACATAATAAAATCAATTTCACTTGTCGTCCCATTTGGATGTCTCCATGTCCATTTCCTGTGTGGCTTTTTCTTGAAAAAGGAGTTCAAGATGAAAAACCCTTCTGCCTCAGCAAACTCTACGAGAGTATTTCCACGCTGGTTTCTGTTGCCGTGACCGAATTTACCTACTGAAGTTTCATTCTGTTGCCGTTGCCCTATTTTTGCATTGAAATCTCCCATAATTATCTTCAAGTGCTGCTTACCTTTATTATTTAGATGACGAATTTCCTCATAAAATTCTTCAATTTCTTCTTCAGCATGACTTGTGGTGGGTGCAGAAGTTTGAATAATCTGAGCCTGGTATCTTCTCGAGAGTTGGATAACGAGTCGTGCAGCTCTGTCAGAGGAACTTTCAACTTCTACCACTTTATCCTTCAGTTTCTTGTTTATTATAAATCCAACACCACTAGTTCTACCAGTATCTGTCCCACGATAGTAGAAGAGATGTCCACTTTTCAGTTCAATGAGATCTTCTCCTTTTCTCCTTACCTCACTTAGCCCGACGATGTCCCACTTGATCCTTTGTAGTTCCTCTTCCTATTCAAGAAGCCTTGAATCAGAAGATAGGGAGCGTCCATTGTACGTTGCCAAGGTCAGCATCAGATGGCAGCCTAGTCCGGTCCTCCGGGGATTCTTAGCACCCTCTGCCTTCATGTCGCACTGGCCGCTGCCTTGGCCAGGTACATTCCAGCTGCCGGAGACTGAGGGCCAAGATTTAAGTTGTGGAGTCATTTTGGAGGGGTTTGGCCATAACTCACCACGCTGGCCAAGCGGGTTGGTGAGTGTGGGATAGCATTTCCTCTAATCCCGATGGTATAGTTATACCGCTATTGGCGGTCGTCAGAGCCCCTTTAGTGGGAACAGGATGTACCACGAGAAGGCGGGGTTGACATTTGTCAAGGAGAGGCTGTGATGTTACGCATCACCTGACCTTACATCCCTTCATATATCATCATCATCATCATTGTCAACCATTATCAATCCACTGCTGGACGAAGGTCTCCCCAAGTTTCCTCCACAACGGTCTGTCTTGTGCCAGTCTCCTCCATGTCACCCCTGCATACTTTCGAATTTCATCCACCCATCTCCCATGTGGTCTTCTTCTGGGTCTTTTCCTGTCCCTTGGAATCCAATCTAAAATTTCGGCTGTCCATCGATGATCTGTCCTTCTGGCAGTATGTCCAGCCCATTGCCATTTCAGGGATTTGACTCTGATCATGATGTCTTCCACTCTTGTCATTTTTCGGATCCACGAGTTCCTCTTCTTATCTCTCCTGGTTACACCAAGTATGCACCTCTCCATGGCTCTTTGAGTTGTCTGCAGCCTTTGTATGTCTCTTTTAGTTAAGGTCCACGTCTCTGCACCATACGTAAGCACTGGAAGGATGCATTGATCAAACACTTTTCTTTTAAGACATAATGGCATATTGCTCTTGAAAATTATGCTGTTTCTTCCAAAAGCTCTCCAGGCAAGTTTTGTACGCCAATTAATTTCTTCATCAATGTGACCCTCACTTGATATCTGCTGTCCAAGATAAACGTACGTGTCTGTTATCACCAGCTTTTCTCCATCAATCGATAAATCTTCATTTCTTGTAAAAGCATTGAACATCACTTTTGTCTTCTGAAAGTTCATTTTTAATCCCACTTCTTTACTCTTGTCAGCAAGTTCCTGGATCATACTCTGCAGCTCTGATGGGCTAGTTGCAAAAATGACTACGTCATCAGCAAAACGAAGGTGGGTTAGATAATCTCCATTAATCTTTATCCCCTTGTTTTCCCAGCTCAGTGACTGAAAAACACCCTCCAATGTGGCATTAAAGAGCTTCGGAGATATGGTGTCACCTTGTCTCACTCCCTTTCCAATTTTTATGTGTGTTGTATTTTCAAACAGCCTAATCTTTGCACTTCCATTTTCATAGCTGTTATTAATAATATTAATGTATGCATCTTCAATACCGCAGGTTTTCAAAGCCATTGTAACTGCTGATGGTTTCACCGAATCAAAGGCTTTTTCATAATCGATAAAAGCCATGCACAATGGAAGTTCATATTCCCCCTCGTTCTTTCAATTAGTTCTCTCAGCACATGGATATGATCTATTGTGCTGTAGCCACTCCTGAATCCAGCTTGTTCTCTTGGTTGAGCCATGTCCAGTGTTACCTTCAAGCGGTGTGAAAGAACTTTAGTGAAGATTTTATAAACTACTGATAGGAGGCTGATAGGTCTGTAGTTTCCGAGATCCTCAATGTCACCTTTCTTATGTAGCAGGATCATTGTAGCGGTGTTCCAATCCTCAGGAATCTTTCCTTCATTAAGGCATCGAGTGAAAATTTGGGCGAATACTGTTTCGATTTCTCCACTTGCTTCTTGTATGATGTCTACAGTAATTCCATCTTCTCCTGGAGCTTTTCCCCGCTTCATGTTCTTGATTGCATGTGCAACTTCTGCTGGAAGGACTGGAGGAACTCTGGTACTGGTATCTTTCATGATGTCTGGAGTACATGTATCATCCCTTTCATATAATTTGGAGTAGAAATCTTTCACTCTTGTCAAAATTTCGCCTCTATTTCTTGTTACAGAACCATCTTCTTTTCTCAGTGCCATAATCTGTTTTTTCCCCTTACTGAGATGTCCCTTTGCTATCTTTAGGCTTTGGTTGTTTTCAATTGCTTTCCTTACTAGTTCACAGTTGAATTTCCTTACGTCTTCAGTGATACTTTTTCGTACTGTCTTGCATAGCTCTATATATTCCACTTTGGAAGTCACATCTTCTTTAGTTGTCCTCATCACTCTTCTTTTTGCATCAACATTTTGGTTTTTCCTGATAATTTGTTCACATGCAATTTGTTCTTAGACCCAGCTAATTTTGTTGCTGTTTCCATAAGAGCTTTGGTTACTTTTCTGTTAACTTCAGAAATATCCACTTCTTCCGATGTTAGGCCTTCTAAAGCAGAGAATCTGTTCTTCAGTTCCAATTTGAAGGTATTATGGTGTTTTTTTAAGGTTGGTTATGTCAATACATTTTGTTTGTCTTATGAGCTTGCTACGTTCGAGTTTAGTGTTGAGGTGCATCTTACATCTCACCAATCTATGGTCACTGCCTGTGTTGAACTTGTTTAGCACACTGCAGTCTTCTATGACGAATTTTTTGTTACACATAATAAAATAAATTTCACTTGTCGTCCCATTTGGATGTCTCCATGTCCATTTCCTGTGTCCCTTTTTCTGGAAAAAGAAGTTCAAGATGAAAAACCCTTCTGCCTCAGCAAACTCTACGAGAGTATTTCCACGCTGGTTTCTGTTGCCGTGACCGAATTTACCTACTGAAGTTTCATTCTGTTGCCGTTGCCCTATTTTTGCATTGAAATCTCCCATAATTATCTTCAAGTGCTGCTTACCTTTATTATTTAGATGACGAATTTCCTCATAAAATTCTTCAATTTCTTCTTCAGCATGACTTGTGGTGGGTGCAGAAGTTTGAATAATCTGAGCCTGGTATCTTCTCGAGAGTTGGATAACGAGTCGTGCAGCTCTGTCAGAGGAACTTTCAACTTCTACCACTTTATCCTTCAGTTTCTTGTTTATTATAAATCCAACACCACTAGTTCTACCAGTATCTGTCCCACGATAGTAGAAGAGATGTCCACTTTTCAGTTCAATGAGATCTTCTCCTTTTCTCCTTACCTCACTTAGCCCGACGATGTCCCACTTGATCCTTTGTAGTTCCTCTTCCTATTCAAGAAGCCTTGAATCAGAAGATAGGGAGCGTCCATTGTACGTTGCCAAGGTCAGCATCAGATGGCAGCCTAGTCCGGTCCTCCGGGGATTCTTAGCACCCTCTGCCTTCATGTCGCACTGGCCGCTGCCTTGGCCAGGTACATTCCAGCTGCCGGAGACTGAGGGCCAAGATTTAAGTTGTGGAGTCATTTTGGAGGGGTTTGGCCATAACTCACCACGCTGACCAAGCGGGTTGGTGAGTGTGGGATAGCATTTCCTCTAATCCCGATGGTATAGTTATACCGCTATTGGCGGTCGTCAGAGCCCCTTTAGTGGGAACAGGATGTACCACGAGAAGGCGGGGTTGACATTTGTCAAGGAGAGGCTGTGATGTTACGCATCACCTGACCTTACATCCCTTCATATATCATCATCATCATCATTGTCAACCATTATCAATCCACTGCTGGACGAAGGTCTCCCCAAGTTTCCTCCACAACGGTCTGTCTTGTGCCAGTCTCCTCCATGTCACCCCTGCATACTTTCGAATTTCATCCACCCATCTCCCATGTGGTCTTCTTCTGGGTCTTTTCCTGTCCCTTGGAATCCAATCTAAAATTTCGGCTGTCCATCGATGATCTGTCCTTCTGGCAGTATGTCCAGCCCATTGCCATTTCAGGGATTTGACTCTGATCATGATGTCTTCCACTCTTGTCATTTTTCGGATCCACGAGTTCCTCTTCTTATCTCTCCTGGTTACACCAAGTATGCACCTCTCCATGGCTCTTTGAGTTGTCTGCAGCCTTTGTATGTCTCTTTTAGTTAAGGTCCACGTCTCTGCACCATACGTAAGCACTGGAAGGATGCATTGATCAAACACTTTTCTTTTAAGACATAATGGCATATTGCTCTTGAAAATTATGCTGTTTCTTCCAAAAGCTCTCCAGGCAAGTTTTGTACGCCGATTAATTTCTTCATCAATGTGACCCTCACTTGATATCTGCTGTCCAAGATAAACGTGCGTGTCTGTTATCACCAGCTTTTCTCCATCAATCGATAAATATTCATTTCTTGTAAAAGCATTGAACATCACTTTTGTCTTCTGAAAGTTCATTTTTAATCCCACTTCTTTACTCTTGTCAGCAAGTTCCTGGATCATACTCTGCAGCTCTGATGGGCTAGTTGCAAAAATGACTACGTCATCAGCAAAACGAAGGTGGGTTAGATAATCTCCATTAATCTTTATCCCCTTGTTTTCCCAGCTCAGTGACTGAAAAACACCCTCCAATGTGGCATTAAAGAGCTTCGGTGATATGGTGTCACCTTGTCTCACTCCCTTTCCAATTTTTATGTGTGTTGTATTTTCAAACAGCCTAATCTTTGCACTTCCATTTTCATAGCTGTTATTAATAATATTAATGTATGCATCTTCAATACCGCAGGTTTTCAAAGCCATTGTAACTGCTGATGGTTTCACCGAATCAAAGGCTTTTTCATAATCGATAAAAGCCATGCACAATGGAAGTTCATATTCCCTCGTTCTTTCAATTAGTTCTCTCAGCACATGGATATGATTTATTGTGCTGTAGCCACTCCTGAATCCAGCTTGTTCTCTTGGTTGAGCCATGTCCAGTGTTACCTTCAAGCGGTGTGAAAGAACTTTAGTGAAGATTTTATAAACTACTGATAGGAGGCTGATAGGTCTGTAGTTTCCGAGATCCTCAATGTCACCTTTCTTATGTAGCAGGATCATTGTAGCGGTGTTCCAATCCTCAGGAATCTTTCCTTCATTAAGGCATAGAGTGAAAATTTGGGCGAATACTGTTTCGATTTCTCCACTTGCTTCTTGTATGATGTCTACAGTAATTCCATCTTCTCCTGGAGCTTTTCCCCGCTTCATGTTCTTGATTGCATGTGCAACTTCTGCTGGAAGGACTGGAGGAACTCTGGTACTGGTATCTTTCATGATGTCTGGAGTACATGTATCATCCCTTTCATATAATTTGGAGTAGAAATCTTTCACTCTTGTCAAAATTTCGCCTCTATTTCTTGTTACAGAACCATCTTCTTTTCTCAGTGCCATAATCTGTTTTCTTCCCTTACTGAGATGTCCCTTTGCTATCTTTAGGCTTTGGTTGTTTTCAATTGCTTTCCTCACTAGTTCACAGTTGAATTTTCTTACGTCTTCAGTGATACTTTTTCGTACTGTCTTGCATAGCTCTATATATTCCACTTTGGAAGTCACATCTTCTTTAGTTGTCCTCATCTCTCTTCTTTTTTGCATCAACATTTTCGTTTTTCCTGATAATTTATTTACATGCAACTTGTTCTTAGACCCAGCTAATTTTGTTGCTGTTTCCATAAGAGCTTTGGTTACTTTTCTGTTAACTTCAGAAATATCCACTTCTTCCGATGTTAGGCCTTCTAAAGCAGAGAATCTGTTCTTCAGTTCCAATTTGAAGGTATTATGGTGTTTTTTAAGGTTGGTTATGTCAATAGATTTTGTTTGTCTTATGAGCTTGCCACGTTCAAGTTTAGTGTTGAGGTGCATCTTACATATGGTCACTACCTGTGTTGAACTTGTTTAGCACACTGCAGTCTTCTATGACGAATTTTTTGTTACACATAATAAAATCAATTTCACTTGTTGTCCCATTTGGATGTCTCCATGTCCATTTCCTGTGTGGCTTTTTCTTGAAGAAGGAGTTCAAGATGAAAAACCCTTCTGCCTCAGCAAACTCAACGAGAGTATTTCCACGCTGGTTTCTGTTGCCGTGACCGAATTTACCTACTGAAGTTTCATTCTGTTGCCGTTGCCCTATTTTTGCATTGAAATCTCCCATAATTATTTTCAAGTGCTGCTTACCTTTATTATTTAGATGACAAATTTCCTCGTAAAATTCTTCAATTTCTTCTTCAGGATGACTTGTGGTGGGTGCATAAGTTTGAATAATCTGAGCCTGGTATCTTCTCGATAGTTGGATTACGAGTCGTGCAGCTCTGTCAGAGGAACTTTCAACTTCTACCACTTTATCCTTCAGTTTCTTGTTTATTATAAATCCAACACCACTAGTTCTGCCAGTATCTGTCCCACGATAGTAGAAGAGATGTCCACTTTTCAGTTCGATGAGATCTTCTCCTTTTCTCCTTACCTCACTTAGCCCCACGATATCCCACTTGATCCTTTGTAGTTCCTCTTCTAATTCAAGAAGCCTTGAATCAGAAGATAGGGAGCGTCCATTGTACGTTGCCAAGGTCAGCATCAGATGGCAGCCTAGTCCGGTCCTCCGGGGATTCTTAGCACCCTCTGCCTTCATGTCGCACTGGCCGCTGCCTTGGCCAGGTACATTCCAGCTGCCGGAGACTGAGGGCCAAGATTTAAGTTGTGGAATCATTTTGGAGGGGTTTGGCCATAACTCACCACGCTGGCCAAGCGGGTTGGTGAGTGTGGGATAGAATTTCCTCTAATCCCGATGGTATAGTTATACCGCTATGGGCGGTCGTCAGAGCCCCTTTAGTGGGAACAGGATGCACCACGAGAAGGCGGGGTTGACATTTGTCAAGGAGAGGCTGTGATGTTACGCATCACCTGACCTTGCATCCCCCTTCATATATATATATATATATATCTGTAGCTCTATGAAAGAGATCTTGTGGAAGAATAATACCTCACCAAAGTATGTCCCTGTGTTTGGATATAACTATAATTTTAATTGAATTATTTTCAGTATTGTAAATATTTAATGGGAATTATCGAGGATAAATTTATTAAGGTACATTACCTCTCAAATTTTCGATCTAAACACTAGATCTTCGTCAGGAGTTCTTGCTTCCTTCTACTTCCACAGGTCTGGCGACCAAGCTAATAATACTGAAAGTAATAAGAGGAAGTCATGAAGTCATTAATTACTAGAATTAATGAACTTTTTTTAAATATAGTCTTGAAAATTTTTATGTGTCCTTGAATTTTTTGGTAGAAAAGGAGTGGGAACTATGTACAGGTGTTATCATCTGCAGCACTTATCATGTGTTTCTGATGAGTGTAGGTTATGATCATGCAGTCTTGAATCCCAATGCAGAATCCCTTGGTTTCTGAATAAAGCTGACCTTTTTTTTTTTTTTTTAACCATTGTAGTGAGAAGTTTTTGCCATTGTTTTCTAGACCTAAGGAGTCCAGATATTTACCATGCTGAATTTTGCTTTTCCAACTTTCCAATGGATTTGAATTGCTTTCTGATTGAGGAAAGAGCTGAGTAGTAATCAGGTTCAGTAGGGTAAAACCATCATCAGCTGTAGCCATCATTGTAGTGGTGGCATGTTTTCCCCCTAAGATGTATTGTTTGAGTTGGTTCTCTTGTTTCCTGCAAAGATCTGATATAGTGATTAGCCTCCTTCCTCCTCCTTTTCTTTTCAGGTATAATCTTTCAATTAACGATTTTGGATGGAGGCATCTGTATTATGCATCAGAGAAGGTTTATTATCCCTTACTTGACCTGTAAACTTCATGAAGTGTTCGTTTTAAAATTGGGGTACATGTTAGTGTGTGAGAGCACTGCCAGTGAAATAGAATAATTCACCAGGCAGTCATCAACATCTGGCTCTTTCTAGATCATTGGTGTCCCCTTAACAGACTTTATCCCGTGCCAGGGGCAGCATGTGTTTAGCTGCTTGCTCACTCTGTGCCCTGAGTGGGAGGGTACTTCGAGCAATGATATATGATTAAGCTTTTAAAGCTGTTGACAGATGTGGTGCTGGCTTGTTTATTGACTGAATTTAATTTTCTAGATTTTTTATTAAAAAATCCTCTAAACCAAGTAGCTCATTTAAGATTAGCTGTTCTTCATAAGTAAAAGATGTCTAGTCCTACCTTTATTTTTCTTGGTTGCGTCAGTTTGTTTCTAACCGTGATTGGCAAAGCTTCACTGATCAGGTGAGCAAAATATGAGCTTCACACAAGTCTGATGGGCTGATTTTACCAGAAGTTTTTTTATTAGGCATTTAAAATCATATCCCGAACAAATCCAATTAAGAAGCTTGCTAAAATTCACTTGAGAATAAAGATTATATGAGAGCATAACATCGCCACACCACACCCATGTACCACCTAGTGGTGATATTATTTTTATTATTATTATTATTATTATTATTATTATTATTATTATTATTGTTGTTGTACCAAAATGTTTTTTTTTTTTTCCTGAAATGTTAAACTGTTAAGTAGTTTTTTCCATTGTCTTTCACAATGAACAGGAAGAAGTTCCAGTGTATGACTCCTTTATGCAGCAGCAGTTTATTTGCAAACTGATATCATTTTTCTCCCTAGAAGAGAGAAAGGGGCATGATAAATTTGATGCCAAAAGGTTTTATATGTTCAAGGTAAAATAAAATACTTTCTCTGTATACCAAGAAATGTATTTAATTGTTAATTGTGCGTGTTCACAATATATTGCCACCTGAACATTTGGTACATGAATAATTTGTCTTGCCTGATATTATTCTTCAAGTACTTGCTTCCTAAATGCTGTTTTACTGTTTGTAACTGTGCCACCATCTCACACATGCATATCATCATGGTATTCTGGCATATTATTGACACTGTCTTTTTCTCAGAAGTGCTGGCTTAAAACCAACCTTTTCCATGCCGCCCTTTCGATTTCAGGATTTTCTTCCCTCTATGTATTTCTTTCTGAGTTACTAATGATCACTTCTCTACTTTCATTCCACTTTGTCCTGTGTTTATCCCTTAGTCTGTGACTTGATTTGCAGAATTTAACATCTTTGTTGGTAATTTGTCACACACCCAAACCATCTGAGTATGTTCCCATCAAATTTTTAATCTAACATAAAACTAGTTCATTTCTGATGTCTGCATTGTTGATTCTTGCCTGCCACTGAATTCATTTATTTTTCTCTAATATTCCTCTTACAGCTGTCATGGTGGCAGCTTTAAGCTTTGTAAATGGCACTTCTCACTTGTCTCTCATTTCAATAACAGAGGGGAGGTCTAAATACTGAGTTGTATACAGTAAGCTTAGTTCTGTATACATAGGCAACTTGTTACATAGTGAAAACGTTTTCATACAACCCTTACAAGACCATTTGTGCTTTGCTCATTATGTAGTTTGGTTCCTTATCACACAATGTAGTCTGATTGATAACTTCACCCAAATAATTAGATTCTGCTATCCGTTGTAGCTTCTTCCCTCTGTGTTACTTAGTTTGTAATTTTTGGAGTGCAACTTGCTTGGATTTTGACTTCTCAATTGTGATTTTCATCCACGATTTTTCACAAGTACTTCTAAACTGACTGAGGTTATACTGTAAATTGTTTACAGTCTTTAAGAAATTTGCAATAACTTGGATTTTGACTTCTCAATTGTGATTTTCATCCACGTTTTTTCACAAGTACTTCTAAACTGACTGAGGTTATACTGTAAATTGTTTACAGTCTTTAAGAAATGTGCAATAAGTCATCATATGGGCAACTGCTGATACCAGAAGTACCTATTTCAACTTCTTATGCTTTCCCGATACAAGAGCCACATGCTTCTGATACAAAGTTATCTTTAACCTGTTTATCCATATAGGTTGCAAACACATGGGGACAACCTACATACTTGTCTAATTCCAGAATTAATATCTACCCACTTGCCAGTATTTCTTCCTATGCTGCCTGTTGAAAGACGTGTGATGCTCAAGACTGTAACTATTTTTGTAGTTGCCTTTCACCCCATTGATTTCAAGTGTAGTTAACAACTGGTTCTTGGGTCCCCCAGGAAGACAGCTTTGACGTCTGTAAGTTTTCTGTTTTACATGTTATGTAAAGTGGGTACAGTCTGCGGTGGTGCATTAAATTATTCAATTAAGATATAAATCAGTTAAAAGTCCTAAAAATGTTACTCACGGAAGTGCGTGCTCAGTCCGACATCAGTAGTTATTGAGAGTTTCTTGATCAAAAGGTGTATCCTGCTTCAATATGGTCAGTTGTTAGGGTTAGCTCGAGAGCCATTTTGTCAAAAGTTGTATGTTGTATCCTACTTTGATTATGTCCAGTTGTTTCAACTTTTGACGAAATGGCTCTCGAGCTAACCCTGACCATATCATATTGAAACAGACGACCATATTTAAGCAGGATACACCTTTTGACTAAAAAACTCTCAATAACTACTGATGTCAGACAGAACACACACTTCCATAAGTAACATTTTTAGGACTTTTAACTGATTTATATCTTAATTGAATAATTTAATGCACCACCGCAGACTGTACCTACTTTACATAACGTGTAAAACAGAAAACTTAGGCGTCAAAGCATCTTCCAGAGGAACCTTGTGGTCACGTAGTGGTATGTGAACTTTATGATAGAAGCACACAAGATATAATGGTTCGTAGGTACCTAGTCAAAGACCTTTTCAAAGTTAATGAACACCCATGTGTAATTTATATCAATCCACCTGATGAAAATTTTCAGGAAGCTGCACAAGTACAAATATCTTATTATGGCATCCTGTACTTTTCCTTTGGTCACACTGTGCTCCATTCAGTTGATTTATCACCATCTTTCTAAGCTTATTATTCAAAACACTTGAATAAAGTTTGAAAGAAATGCTTATTAAGGAAATGCCATGGTGGTTACTACAATCCTTCCTTTTCTTCTAAACTGGCATGATGACTGGCTTCCAGCAATCTTCAAAATGACATGACATTACTATTCCTTTGTCACATCTAGTGTAATTTGTAATGCATTCTTTGTCAGTCAAATATATATATATATATATATTTTTTTATTTTCTTTTTGCAAGAGGAATATTGTTTTTAGAATTGTCACCTTTCTGCAATTTGATGGTAGAAACCTGACTTCAATATTAGTCAGAAAATCAATGTTTTGTGGGTGAGAAGGACAAAGATCTGTAAGCAATAATGTCTTACGCTTCTCATGGTTCTTCTTTTGGTGAAGCTTTTTAACCAACCATCAGTGTTGGAAAGTTTGCGCCAATTGCGCTGAACTGCACCAATTTCATTATCTTGCGCCAAACTGCTACAAAATACGGAAAAATTTATATTTGCGCCTAACTGCGCCAAAATGTCAATCCACCGCAAGAACTAGCAAGCAAAATAATGTTTAGACAGCAAAAAAAAAAAAAAAAATTAAAAAAATGCTGTTTTAAACAGCAAATCGAAGGATGCTTTTTTAAGGTCTACTCGTAATTTGGTTAAATGTAGAACGACGCTTAATCAATGTGTACCGCCAATCCAACATTTTGGAATATTTTTCACCTACCTTTTAATTTGTTGTTTTTTCATTTTTTCGGCATAAGTGACGAATAGGTTTCGTGATGTAATGGAGCTTATGGAGAAGAAGTTTTGTTGTAATCACGTGGTATGTAGGAGAAACGATGCTGTACGCTGTGAAATCCTGATGAAGATTGTTTGGTAGTCTTTTGGAGTGTTGTGCAATTGAGATTGTTTATATGTCGTTGCCTGCTCTTTGGGATGGTGCAGTTATTTCGTTTCGGGCAAGGTGCGCGATTACGTAAATACAGCGTAAGGTCAGTCGTTAGCTATTTCATTGACACGGAGGACAACTGAAAACAGCTTTCCCGTGGCAGGATACGATGGTTCTGTTTCTAAAGGATTCAGAGATGCCAACTTTTACGGTTTTATGGAAAGTCACCCAAAAAACTATGCAAAAGCTCACGCAAGATCCCTGCATGCAATTTTCTATTTTTTTACTGTCTTTTGGTTGAAAAAACATGCTTCACAGATAGTCCCTATATGCCTTCGATATTCTGACTTCCCCTGCCAACAGAAGCGGAGCTTCTTCTCGTAAGCTGTTTGTCACGTGATTCCCTGTACAGCCATTTGAGAGTACCGTGCGCAAAAGCCGAGTGGGAACTTTAGCTCAGTACCTTTTGTAAACTCTTAACATTGATTAAATGTAGCTTTGTGCTTGTGAAAATTTTAGTGCAACCGTTTTTACCCTTTCCACTCGAGTGTCGGGTGACACCCAATGTTACAAAATCGCCGAATAGCTCACGTGGCGGGTATTACCTGTCACGCCGATGACACCTCTATAGCTCGCATGTCGGTGCTCACGAGAAATTTCTTTTTCTCTGAATAGGTCAGGTGTCACTCACCACGCCGATGACGCCTCTATAGCTCGCATGTGGGGCTTGCAAGACATTTGTATTTCACCGAATAGAGAAAAAGAAACGTCATCGGTGTGTTGGGTGTCACTCGCCGTGCAATGCCGACGGCGCCTCTATAGCTCGTATATCGGCTCTCAAGAGGAATTTCTATTTCGCCGAATAGGTCGGGTGTCATCTGCCACACCTATGACGCCTCTATAGCTCGCATGTTGGGGCTTGCGAGACATTTCTTTTTCACCTAATATTTCAGGTGTCGCCCTCTATATCGATGACACCTCTGTAGCTCGCGTGTTGGCGCTCGCAAGACATTTCTTTTTCACCGAAAAGCTCGCGTGTCGGGTGTCATCCGCCACGCCTATCGCCTCTATAGCTCGTATGTTGGGGCTTGCAAGACATTTCTTTTTTAGCTGAATATCTTGGGTGTCACCCTCCATGCCGATGACGCCTGTATAGCTCGCATGCCGGCGCTTGCGAGGCATTTCTTTTTCGCCGGAAAGCTCACATGTCGGGTGTCATCGGCCACACCTCTATAGCTCGTAGGTCGGGCCTTGCAAGACATTTCTTTTTCGCCGAATATCTCGTGTGTGCCGATGATGCTTCTATAGTTCGCATGTCGACGAATATCTCCATGCCGATGATGCTTCTATAGCTTGCATGTCGACGCTCGCAAGACATGTCTTTTTTGCCGAATAGGGCGGGTGTCACCCACCATGCCGATGATGCCTCTATAGCTCGTATGTGGGGCTGGTGAGCCAAAGCTGAGCTTCCTCTGCTAAGTTGTGGTCTCTACTGCTGAAAAAAAAATGAGTGCTGGGTGAATATGGGTGAAAAGTTATTCGAGTGGAAAGGATTAATTTAGATTAACACGAAATGAAACGTAGCAGTGAAACAGCTGTGGCAACAAAAAGAACAAAGAGTGATAAAACTTATCGTCAAGTCTATTGCGATATATATAGTAAAGAATGGCCTTCTTGTGAAGCATCTCTAAAGTTTGGCCGAATCACGTTTTGTAAGCCACGTGGCTGTGATTTTAGCGTAGCGCATGGCAGCCGCGATGATTGTAGGCATCATGTGAAGAGCAAGAAGCACAAAGATTATGTCAAGAGACTAAATGGAGATGTGAGTAAAATTAATGTAACCCCAAAAACTTCTGACAATTTATAAAGAATCCTGGAAAAAATATCAAGGAGCAGATTAGTGCTGGAAAAATGCAGCAAAATAAGCAAAAAAAAGAAAGAAGAAATTGAATGTTCACAAGGTGATTTGAAATGGGAATAAGCTGAACTGTTGCAGCAGTTAAATTCCTCTCAGAAAATGTTAAACAATGCTGAGATGAACATTGAATGTGGCATAAAAAAAAGAGGCATGAGTAATATAAATATTTAACGGGAATTATCAAGGATAAATTTATTAAGGTACATTACCTCTCAAATTTTCGATCTATACACTACATCCTCTTCGGGAGTTCTTGCGTCTTACTACTTCCACAGGTGAACCTTAATAAATATATCCTCGATAATTCCCGTTAAATATTTATAATACTGAAAGTAATAAGAGGAATCCATGAAGTCAATAATTATTAGAGACATGAGTGCAATAGAAAGTGGACAGGTACTATGAAAAGAAGCAAAACAAAACATTGCTAACTATTTTAAAAAATTATAAAAAAGTAGAAGTGAGCAATTAAATATTTAAAAAAAGCAGCCACAAATTAAAAAATTAAACATTTTTTGTAAAATAAATTATTAATAATAGAATCCTGCTATGGTTTCAGATTTTTTGATCTATTTGAAAAGTCAAATCTTTGCATATGTGTGTGTGTATTTCAATGCAAGTTGTTTTAAATTTGAGTAGGGTGCATCTATTGTGTTGTCGGAAAAGTCATGACGTATTTTGGCACCCGATGGCGGTTGGATGGTTTTGGAAGTACTAGAGGCATGCACAGCTCTGTTATCGCTATGTCATTCGACAGGTGCCAGTTCTAGCTGCAGTCAAAAAGGAATAGTGAGCGATTTGGTTGATTTGCTGAGATTTGACATCAAGTTGAAGATGGAAGACCAAATTGTGCATTTTCGCCATATTTTACTGTTTTACTTCTGTAAAGGGAAGAACGCACGTCAAGCTTGTGAAAAGTTGCATAAAGTGTACAGTGATAATGCTCTACAAGAACGTCAGTGCCAGCAGTGGTTCGCAAAATTCCGTGCTGGTGATTTTGACCTCAACGATGCTCCTCGGTCCGGGAGGCCCACCAAGGTTGATGACGACCAAATCAAGGCATTGATCGAGTCAAACCCACATTACACAACACGAGAGATTGCAGACACATTGCACATCCATCATTCAAGCGTTCACGACCACCTGAAGAACCTGGGATATGTAAGCAAGCTCGATGTGTGGGTTCCTCATGAACTCAAAGAAGCTCAATTGACGGCGTGTATAAACATCTGCAATATGCTCATTAAACATGAGGAAAACGATCCTTTTTTGAAGCGACTGATAACTGGTTATGAAAAGTGGATTGTGTACAACAATATGCTGCTCAAACGGTCTTGGTCCCGACTTGCTGCTTTGCCTCAAACAACATCCAAAGCAGACATTCATCAGCGGAAGGTTCTGGTCTCAGTGTGATGGGATTTTAAAGGTGTCTTGTTTTTTGAGCTCCTACCACGGAACCAAACAATCAATTTGAATGTGTACTATTGGCAATTGGACAGTTTGAAAGAATCCATCATCCAGAAACGTCCAGATCTTGTTCATCGTAAAGGTGTTGTGTTCCATCACGACAACGCGAGACCACACACAAGTTTGATCACCCGCCAAAAATTATTGGAGCTTGGGTGGGATATGTTGCCCCACCCATCATACTCGCCTGACCTTGCATCGTCAGACTTCCACTTGTTTCACTCTCTTCAACAGTCCTTGCATGGTATAACGTTCAATTCAGATGAGACTGTAAATCAGCACCTTGTACAGTTTTTCGCCACGAAAGATAGGTCCTTCTATGAACGAGGCATTCTGTAGCTCACTGCAAGATGGCAAAAGGTTATCGAACAGAATGGGCATTATATCATTGATTGATCTTTGTTCTTTCTATCAATAAATGACCTTTGCAAAACATGGCTAAAATACGTCGTGACTTTTCCGACAACCCAATTGTTCCAAAACATTTTTTGCTTAAGAGTTTGTTCTATCTACTAATATTTTACCTGCTCAGAAAAAATGTTTTCTTGCATGCTCCAAAAATGTGTTTCACCTGCTCAAAAAATGTATTTCTCTTGCTCCAAAAACGCATTTTGCTGCTTCAGAAATGATTTCACAACTATCCATCACTGAACCATTGAATATCCCTTGTCCTGCAGGACATTTTGTTCGCAGTGTAGTGCATAGGTATGGTCTTATAATTTTTAGAGCAGCCCGGTTTTGCGTGCTTCCCTATGACTAACATCATATATTTTTGGATCCATCAGCATTTGTAAATAATAAAACAGTCATCCTTTTTTTTTTTTTTTTTTTTTTTTTTTGCTTCTTTTACCTCTGCGGCATGGACCAGGTTTAAATACGAGAGTCTTTGATGGCAATAAAAAATAAGAAAAGCCCAGTTTCATCAGTGTTGAAAAATATTTTTGGGTTCATATTTTTGAATTAGTTTCACTAAAGCTTTTTTACATTCTTCCACTATTTAGGGATTTACAGTGCATGATTCTCCACAAACAACTTTAGCAATGATGTCATGACAAACTTAATACCTGTGGAGCCATCCATTGGAAAATGAAATCAAATTATCTTCAGTGTTCTTCTTTAAAGAGATTTCATTCACTTTTTCTATCATCAATGGTCCACTAACAGTAGACAAGAAGATTTGAAAGCTGTCGAAGCACAGTAACTTTTCTGGAGCAGCCAAAGCACACACACCACACTTTAAATTTCCTTTTAAAAAACATAGGATCTAAAAAACGTTTTTATTTACAATTTAAAAATATGGTAGATAAAAGCTCTGGCGAGCACTTTAGCGATCACTATGGCCGCATTATCAGGCCGCTGAGTGAAACCAGATTAGAACAGCACAAGGTTAAGTAGTGACAGATAGGAGTACAAGTAATACACATTATGTAAATTAATACATTCGTCATTGCCATTCACTACAAATTGTTAAAAGTTCCTTATAATCATTCAGATTCTTCCTTTTTCGTGAGTACTGCAAAATCAGGTTTCTCCAGGTAGAGGGAATGTATACAGGCACATCCTCATTACAGCATTTTAGTCCAAATTTTATAATATATAGACTCTCAGTAAAAAAGCATAAAGTGTTTATTAGAAGCAGTCAACAGTAAGTTCACATTGTCCTAATCAGGTCTTACGTCTTTTTCAATAGCAGTTTTTGACAATGTCAAAGCAGCAGATTCCTTACGGATGGTGTATCTGTGTTCAGCCCAGCGAGTACCTAGGCTTCGAAAGGTCGACCCCACATAGCAAAGATCTGCCGATTGTCCATTCCTGTCCACTAGAGGGATGTTATACACTCAAAAGCGGGAAGTAGTTGGAACCATATGTCTATCACGTCTAATTAATGAAAATAGGTTTTGGGTTTTATTTCCGAACCCAATAGAGTATTTTTTAACATGTGTATTTTAATAAAAAGACCACAGATTTCTGGTAGTCCATGCTACCCACATACTTAATTGTAGGTACATTTCTGGCCAGTGTTGTGAAAGTTTTCCGTTCATATTGTTGAACAAGGTTTTGAACACAACCAACAGGGTATCCATGCACATCAGCAATCTCAGTAATTTTTCTTATTTCTAAATTTCGGTTATCAGAAGTTGATGAGTGAGTAAAAGATCTATGTACAAGGAATCCAAGTGCTGAAAGTTTGTAGGAGGTTGGAGTGAATGAATTGAAGGGCATAATAACCGGGGTTGAAGTTGGTTTTCGATAAACCGTTAAGTCGAAATGTGAGTGGTCAGAAGTGTGGGAAACCAAAAAGTCAAGATAAGGAAGTGACCCAGATTCCTCAGTCTCAATGGTAAACCTTATACCGAGGATGATGTAAGATAAATTTGAAGCCAAATTAAATCATTCAGGGACAGGATGAGACCAAACAAGAAAAACGTAAGCAGCGTATCTAAGATATAACGATGGTTGAACGAAACAAGATTTTAGGTAATTATTTTCCAGATCTTGAAGCAAGATTTCAGCAAGAACAGGTGACAAAGGAGAACCTATAGATGCCCCCTCATTCTGTTTAAAAATATTCTGTTGAAATCGGAAGAAACACTGGTCCAATAAAAGTAATTTTCTTTCCCCAACACTGGTCCAATAAAAGTAATTTTCTTTCCCCAACACTGGTCCACTAACAGTAATTTTCTTTCCCCAACATTGATTATAAAACTGTGGAACCACCTCATTTCATTTACCACCTTCAACACAAAAGTGTTTTGAAATTGATGTAATGCAAGCAGAGGAATTTACCTTAATTTCCACGTGTGCATGATTTTAGGTACTGTAGAAGTTGCTGTCCCTATTTTTTTTGGCAAGTCTGTTTTTGTTAGTTTTGGATTTGTATCATGTTCTTTAAGAAAATTTAATTTTATTTGCAAAACAGACACTTTCTTTTTCAAGACACCATCATTGAGTTTCAAAATGCAAAGAAGGTTAAAAATTTTTACAGCTTAAATTGCACAGTAAAGGCAGAGAAAAACCTTTTAGATTGGCATTCTTTTTCCATTTGATCTTTTACACAAGCAGATGGAGTGCCCTGTGTGTTGTATCACTGAATGTAGAGTTTAGAAACTTGATTTCTGATGATAGAATATTGGTGAAGCTCACAGTCTTTCCTGGCATTTTTACCAAAGGCATTGAATGCAAAAGCCAATTTTTCATCCAAACCAAAAGTAAGCAACATACCCTTCTCTGATGGGATTGAAGTTCAACTTTGGCTGCACTTAGAAGGAACACCGTAATACTGTCTGGATTCCCTCAAAGTTGTAACGTACCAGGTTATATATAAAAAGAATCGAAGAACTTTGTATTTTTGATAATCTAAAATTCATTATTTTAAAAATGCATATAAATGAATTACCTATAACTGAATAAAAAAACTGATAGGAACTACTGTAAAATATCAGGATCAATGCAGACTTATAAAAGTAAAAAACTTGTAACTGCAAAAACTATAGCCAAGGTTCCACTGTATTTGCAAAGATTTATTCCTCATTAACATCTATAATCTTTTTGTTCATCTACAAGTTTGTATTCCTTTCACTGTAGACAGAATGTCTATACTTGCTGTAAATTATCTTGAATATTTTTCCAATTTTGGTAATTTTGTTTTAACTTCCAGCAAATGTAATATTTATTTTCAATTTTTAAATATATTTTTGTAATTTTTTTCCTGTGGGTTTCAGAGCTTATTTAGAAATTTTGGAGACGCATTTGTTCCACTCTTTTTGGATCACTTGAGAAAGCTAGTTGTTGACAAGCAGGAGAGCTCACAGCGTTGTGCTGCTGAAATCATTACAGGTTTGCTGAGAGGTTGTAAACATTGGAACTTCGAAAAGGTGAGTTAAAGTGTCCGTGTAAGCACAGAAATATTCCCATATGATTATGCAATGAAAATAAGATTTTCAGGGTCATGCAAATTTTTCATAGTAAAAACTAGAGACAGACAAAAAAAATTCAGTGCATTTTTTTAAGAGTTGTGAGGAGAAAACCACAGTTGATCTAAGTGAAAAACACTCATACAAAATGGTGACTAGCAATTAGAATTGATTTATAAATTGTTTCTTAGATATTGTTAAAAAATTCAGTGTAATGTCCACAACTAAAATTAGGGAACATAGTATGCATGTGTATTAATAGTTGCAAATTTGAAGTTGTGATTCCATGTATATTGGTATAAATTATTACAAGAGTGGCAAGTCAAATAATATCTGAAAACTTGAAAAATTCATCGTCCTGCAGTGGGAATCAACCCCTCGTCTCCCGGTTTTCATCCAAGTATGCTAACCACTACCAGAACAATTAATTGAAACTTGAGACTTAGTCGTTCTGGGTGGTGTAGTGATTAGCTTACTCAGGCGCAAACTGGGAGATGCGGATTCGATTTCTGCTCCAGGACAACGAATTTTTCAAGTTTTTGGATATTATTTGACTTACCACCCTTTTCATAATTTACACCAATAGACAGAATCACAACTTCAAATTTGTATTGTATACTGGTGTAATTCTGTATTTCATGGTTAATAGTTGCATTTGCAAATAGGTTTTAACTTCAGAAAGTTCAGCTTTGTCTACTGGTGTATAACATTCAATAAAACCACTAATAAATAAATAAATAAATAAATATTTATAAGCATCCAGTGCAAAATCAATGCCATAGTTACAGAGATTTGTGATGCTTACTCTGCATGTCTGTGGAACTCTAGCCTGAGTCATTACTGCCGATACTGCTGCAGAATGCATAACTCTACAGGCAATAGCACCAAAAGTGGATACTGGCATCTTCATTATTCTGATGTTACGGTAAGTAGTCTACAGAAAATATGTAGACAAAAATCCATATACTGTACTTGTTGTTTTATTAAGGAGATGGAAGCTTCATAAGAGAAATCTAGATTTTGAATAACAAAATTTTCAAAATAGAACATGAAAACTTGGGCACCAGATAAAAAAATGTCAGGCCACTGGGTGCCTTGGATTTGTTTACCTCCACTTACACTTAGGTTTCTTCTGTACTATCATTTTCCTAGTTTTATGATCTGATTTTCTTAGTATAGAATGATGCTTAGTAAAATAACATACAAGAGTTAGCATTTTACTTTAATGCAATTGTCAAAATTCTTACTGTGAAGGGCACCATGATTCAATTTCAGTGAGATCTTGAGTGGATTAGTGGAAGCAGAAATGTGTATTAAAAATGAAAAACAGCATAGTGAGTACTCTTCATGGTTTCAGGGTTTGCATGTCTTCTGGAATTTGAGGAGAGTTACTTAACACTTTGCTGCTGCTGTGCTATTTTAGCGGCAAGCACTCGGTGTTGGTAAGAAACCTGGGCAAATCTCCCCGGATATCATGCGACACCACAGACTAGCTTTTATGCATTTGGATCAACCTAGCTGTGTGTTCACATGTCACAGCTTTGCACGACTCCGCTATTCTAAAATACGAGAAAATTTATCCACCATTGATATTCGTAATTATAACCTTTAGTAACTCCAGACACAAACACGTCTATACAGCAAATTATACAGCAAATTCGTTGCTTTCCCTAACTAATTGTGAAATTCTTCAGTTGCAAAAAGATCGAAAAAAGTGATTGGTTCAATACCTGTCATATTAATTTTCAGTCCTGGTACACCAGTAAACAGAATTCTTCTCATGAGGTCGGGACAGTCAAACCAATGTGTGGTCAAAATCTGTTGTGGGGGGGGGGGGGGTTAGTACGAGAGAGAGAGAGAACACAGCATTATTCATTTTCACTTTCACTACTAGTAATACTACAGCTACTTGTTACTGTAATACTGAAAAATAGGTTGAGAGGGACTGGCAAGAGCCTGTCCAAATATATCCATTGTTTCCACAAAACTAAGTACTGAAGTCAGTATGGGTTTCCTTGAAATCCCTTTAGTCTCCTCAATAGGCTACTCCGTTATGTATAAACTCTAAGTAGCAAATGCTCTTTATTGCCACTCAAGCATTTATTTATTGATAGTTCCCTACAGTGCAAAACCAGTGACATTAAAAGGAAAATAAACATTGCAATGAAAAGCAAATGATGTGTTTTGCCTGTGAGGAGTCTTCTTACTTTCCCTTCTCTGAACCATGTGAAAAAAATCTGGTACCCCAAACCCGTGATCATTTTTATGCAGTTCCAGACTCATTTTCAGTTCCAGTAAACAAAACAGATAACTCTCTTTAAGTGCCAAAGATTTTAGAAAGGAGAAATATTAAGCCACGATCATGATGCCGTTCAGCACCTAAATGAGCATTTTTCTACTTATTTTTGTTCAAACTTGTAGAAGTTATTGCACTTTAGACTTTTTTTTTTTGTCTTCTGCTGCTTGTATAATGGGCAGAAGGTAACCCCCCCCCCCTATTTCCTTATTCACTGCTTTTGTCTGTAGGAAGCTATTTAGAGTTCAAATTTCCCAACACTGACATGCACTTGGTCCTTTCCTGCTGATGGAGTGAACAAAAAGCGTGATTGGTAATCTTTGTCACATGCCTTGATTTCCATTTTGTCCTGGAAATGTCCTAAAATTCTGTTACATGTCCTGGAATTTTATCCATTCCTGCCTTTTTGTCCCTGCACCATGTTTTGTAGTTAAGGATTTTTCTTCTGACATAACTTATGTCTGACAAATTTCCCTCCCCACCCCCTGAAAAATGTGTGTGTGGGGGGGGGCGCTATCAGTTTTCTTGTTTAGGAGGACTGAAGCTGCGTTAATGGCATCTTTTGTGTCATGTTTATGTTGTCCTTTTGTCTGTCCCGCCGGGGAGACAATATCTCCACAATTATTAGTTCGATTTGTAAAATTCTTTTTGTATTCTGAAGCTTAAAATGTGAGAATGGTGATCCGTTCGTTCTGTTGGGGGTTTTTTTCAATGCACAACTTCACCGCTAGAGGGCGCAAATGGAGATCGTATCGAATTTAAAATGCATTTCATTTCATATATCTGCTTCTAAATATCCAACTGAAAAAAATTATTTTTCCTTTCGATGACATTTATAGCGAAGACTATTTTAGTTACAGTCCCTTTTTCAAATAATGCATAAATTTTCCGCTAGGGGGCGTAAAGGTAAATCACAATTTTCCCAATATCTCCACTTCTAAAAGTCAGATTTAAAAAATTCTTCCTGAGTCTGATATAGCTCATGAGGTTGAAATGTTTTGCATACAAATTCTCATTTTTGGTAAAGAATAGTTTAGCCACCAGGGGGCAAAATGTTTATTTTGGCTTCTGATGTATTTGCAACAAAATCTGAGCTGGAAACTTGATTGAAAAATTCTTCCGTGAACCGATACCGCTCAACTCAGATAGCTTTTTGAAAATACTTCCTGTTTAAAATAGTGCACAAATTTTTCCACCAGGGGGCATATACGCATATCTTATTTTTGTCCATATCTCTGTTTCTAGGAGTCCGATTTGAAAAATTCTTTCTTTGTTGGAGAACATTTGCAGTGCAAAATGTTTCTTATAAAATTTCAAATATTTCTTAACAATTAATACAGACATTTAACGTGGACCAAGAACATCAAACAAAGATCTTCGCTCTTTCCACGTTTGTAAGTGAGTCACGGAAAAATTCTCATTGGCCGCCACCGGGAGTCGAACCCAGGGTCTTCCAGTTACGTGCCGGATATGCTTCCGCTACACCACAGCGGCCTCTAATTCCTCCAGACTCACACACTCTAACTGCCAAGACAATTTGGCAGATTGCTTCTTGGAGCCCCGCACAATGCTGGGGATTCACCAAAGATGGTAAGCAGCAACTGAAGAAATAATTAGAAGGCGAATGAATACGAAGAAATAATTAGAAGGCGAATTATTTCTTCAGTTGCTGCTTACCATCTTTGGTGAATCCCCAGCATTGTGCGGGGCTCCAAGAAGCAACCTGCCAAATTGGCTTGGCAGTTAGCGTGTGTGAGTCTGGAGGAATTTGAGGCCGCTGTGGTGTAGCGGAAGCATATCCAGCGCGTAACTGGAAAACCCTGGGTTCGACTCCCAGTGGCGGCCAATGAGAATTTTTCCGTGACTCACTTATAAATGTGAAAAGAGTGAAGATCTTTGTTTGATGTTCTTGGTCCACGTTAAATGTTTGATATTTCTTAACACATAAGTGTGCTACTAGAGGGCGTAAGCTCACATTTCCGTTTACAGCAATATCTGCGGACTAAAAACCTGACTGAAAAATATTCTTTTTCGATCCAATGCCTAACTATGAAAACTCCTTATTTGTATTTTCTTCACAAAATAATGCACAATTTTGCCGCTAGGGGGTAAATATTTAATCTATTTTTCTTAATATCTGTACTTCTAAATGTGTGATTTAAAAATTTCTTTTAAAACCAGATACCATTTACCTTACGGAACACTTTATGTTTGTGGTTCACAATTCGGCCACTAGGTGGTGTTTGTGTACTTCTGTTTGCAGGCTATCTCTGCCTGTAAAAACCCTATTGAGAAATTTCTTTTTTTACTGTGTGCCATTCGCTATAATAAAGATGGAGAGTGAATAAGATTTTTGCTACAATAAGAAGATCCTCTTCAAATAATGTACAACTTCCCCCCTAGGTAAAGGTCAAAACGTTTCTCTTGCTATTTCTGCTTCCGGCAGATATATTTGAAAAGTTATTTCCTGTGTCCATTATGCAAAATTCTTCCACTGAAACACATAGTTAAATCATGTTTCCTTCTATATTCCTCCTTTTAACTAATCGATTTAAAAATCTTCTTGTGTCTAATACCTTCCTTCTGCTATGGGAAACGTTTTTTGCGCCATTTGTTAATATTTTCGTAGCATGTTTTTTAACCACTGGTGGAAGTAAATAGCTGATTTTGTGTGTGTGTGTGTGGGGGGGGGGGGGTATTTTACCTTTACTGAAATTTTGTAATGAATACTTTATATAAAAATTTTCCATAAAATCAGATTGCTTTCTAATATCAGAAACTTAAATCTAGTTGTTTCTTAGTATTTTCTGAGCTTCTATAATTAGTTTTTTAATCATGCCCAGTTAAATTGCCATGATCACTAATGACAATAATTGCACACAGCCCTTGGACATAAGGTTTTCCTGTTATTCTCTTCCATTTCATGTTGGAAATTTTTGTGCATACTTTGTTTACTGGCGAGTAAAAATTTGAAAACACAGCTGCGCCTTCCATGATTATGTGTTTAAGAAATAACAATCCCTTTGGTCCTTTGAAAAAGTTCTACTTATTTCACCTTTCCTTACCCTTAAATTTCCAATGTAAGCATTATTTCAAAATAATTAAATACAAATAGTATTTTATGTATTGATTGTGTGGTTATATGAAAGCATTTCAAAAGAAATGCCACATACCTATGTATTTTTTAGTTTTTATGGTGTGTGTGTTTTTTTTTAATTCTGTAATTTGCTTCAATAATTGAACTAAAGCCAAAGTAGAAAAATAAAGTTTTTTTCAAAATCAGTGTAGTATACCGTATATAAAAGTTTAGTAGATATTAAACCTGGTCACAGTTTCAGTGACAATTTTGGTATTTCAGTATTTATCTGTGATTCTAAGTTTCTGATTAGCTGCAGCAGACATAATTTTTAACATTCTGTATTAAATTTGTCCAAGCATGTAGGAAGTTGTTTGTTGTAGGTTACAAATTGGACAGACGTATGGTTTCACTATATTTTAAGTAAGAGCATTTGGATCATATGTCCTAGAATTTTGTCATTGAAAAAGCGTATGAACCATGCGAATTGTTATCAATATGTCTTGTTCATTTTATTGCTTTCTGCTTTATTGCAAATATGAAGGAGGAAAGTCAATGGCAAGTATAGACTAGACCCGTATGTGATTAAAGGAACAGCCTCCTCAAATCAAGATATTCCGCCGGAAAAGTGTCCCGTTTTTCTGTTTGGAATACGGCAGTTCCAGGAGCGAGCACATATCTTGCCTTTGCCATATTAAAGACTGTTGTTTTCTGTGCTTACTGAAGTTTATTTGCAGTTAAATATATCAATTTCAAGTCGAAAATTTTGTACCTAGAATTTCATGAATGATACATGATTTTTTTACAGCTTTATTTTCCGAATGACACGGAAAATGCATGTTTTTGCCAACAGACATTTAAACTCACTTTACATTATCTACAAACTGTTTAATATAATTTAGGAAGTGTTCATAACAAAAAAATTAAATGGTAATTGAAAAAACACCTGGTGAGACATTTCTGCATATATCTGTTAAAAATAACGAGACAGTATTTTTTGTCATTTGAGTAGGTCGTTCCTCTAGTCATGTGGGTCTAGGTATATATATACTTGTATTTATAAGAATTTATTCCAAACAGCCAAATTAGGATTTGTCATTTTGGGAGAGACATCTTGTATCAAAAGACATTTGGAGACTGGAAATATCCATCTTTGGCTAAAGTTGTGAAAGCAAGCCTTGCTTTATCGCATGGCAACTTCGATGTAGAGAGAGGCTCTTCTGTATCATGAAGAGTTCTTTCAGATGAGAAGGCATCTATGTCTGAGAAGATGTTGAATGAGAGACTAACAATTCGAAGTGTATTAAAAATGTATAACAACCAAGTTGCAAAGGTGCTAATAACCAAAGAACGAATAATAAAATTAAGTACTTAATGCACATAGGTCATGTAGCAACCATTTGAAAGAGGAGCAGAGATTAAAGGAACAGCAACTGAAAGCAGAGAAAGAAAGTGCTGAGAGATTGAAACAAGAATTGCTAAATAAAGGATTTGAAGAGCAGAAAGCAAACTATAGAAAACATGGAAAACAAGATAAAAATTCTTGTTCAAGAAAAAAGAGAAGTACAAGAATCATCAAACTCAGTGTTTAAAGAAGCCAGTGGGAGACTAAAGCAAGCATTAAAAAAAAAAAAAACTTACCTGCAATACGAGTTGCACATGGCATTTTAGAAGGATCAGAGAAACTCCGATAAAAGTAAAGACAACATGAACTTGAAGCATTTAAATTAATAGAGTAGTTCATAAAAAAAAATCCTCCCTAATTGATGCGTTTATGCAGATAACCTCAAAAAAAGAATAAATCTAAGATTAATGAGGAAGCTTTTTTTTTTTGTTAAGCCTACCCTTATATGCACTGATGACAGTGGTATAAATTCACACTCAATTTTTTGAAATAATTTACTGCATATAACTCCTCCAAATTGCTACCATGGTATAGAAATAATGTAAACTTTAAAGAGGACCCCCCCCCCCAATTGCAAAATGATAAACAATTTGTTTATACATATTAGAGGGGGGGGCATCATATAAAATTTTTTGATGTTCCATGACAATAATTTTCAGAAGAGTTATAATCATTTCAAAAAATTTGAGCTTTGGTTTTATTATTGTCACCAGTGGGTGTAAGGATAATCTTAGTTTTACTGTTATTAGAGCTTTGAAAATCGATCATGGTTAACATCTAGGGATTTTAACTGTCTGCTGTTATAAAAGTAACCCAAATTAAAAAAAAGAAAGTCAAGTTTTTTCGTTTTCTTATTTCTGTAATTATGAGTTGGAATAATTTTGCAAGATAAAGTAATTTCTTTATGAAAAATGACTGTAACATTATCAAGGCAGGTGTATATCAGTGTAATGCTTCATATCAATTACACCTGACCTGCACAGACTTGAGCTTGAATCGTAAGACAGTTGTCGATGCCCTAATGAAATGAAGACGTTTCAGACAGGTTTTTCATGTTTGCCTTTCAAATATGAATCAAAATAAAATATACTCTTTTACAACATAATTCAAAATCATGTTAAGCACCATTATTATTATTACTTATGAGTTAAAGAGTTTCCATTATTGAAGAGAGAGATTACACTATACCCATTCCATTCCTGATGATAATAAACTGCAAGTTTTCATTTTTTTAGTCTAGGCTTCATGTTTTTGTTCCATACTCAACACATTCACAGTGTTTGATATTTATTGTCATAGCTATACAAAAGACAAGTTTGAAATATTTCCAAATGTTCATCTATTCAAATAAGATTCTTGATATACCTCATATCAGATAACTACGATTATTATGTGTACAGAACAAAACAAGTTATCATCATAACACTGAATGTCCACAACTATGGCCTTTGAAAGAAGAAATACACAGCAATTTTTTCAACACAGTGTATGAAGCCCACTTAGAAAATCTTATATTTTTACCAACCACAACACAGAAGAAAGCACTCCATACTGGCTTGATACAGATGAGAACATCTGACCTCCAGAACAATGACAAAGAAGGAAGTGTTTTGTAATTCCAAAGTTTGTATCAGGTTAGTTTATGTAAGTAGTTTTTGATATGTAATTGAATATTTCTTTTGGGGGGGGGTGTAATTTCCATAACCTTTATAGTTCTGAGTGTCTTGAGTAGCATTATATTGAAACTTGAGATGCCTTTTTTGCAGTGTATGGATGTGTGTGTATATATATATATATATATATAATTTTTTTCCCCACCAAAATGTGAACATGTGCTGATTTTGTCACTCACCATGGTTTGAAATAAATAAAAAAATTAACAAAAATATATATTTCTTTTTTTTTTTTTTGGTGTGGAGCATTTACATTCCAAAACTCATACACTTTTCTTGGCAACTATTTTAGTCATTAACATAAGTTGTTAAGGCTACTATTTAGGCTACTATTTTTACCATTAGTGGCTACTAAAGCAACTATTTTATTGGGTGTGATAGGCTGGCAGCCCTGAGTTTCTCATGTTTGTTGTCAAACCTCAAAATGGGAGGGTGGCTGCTCATGAGCATCATGTTATTGTTTTTAGTAAAGTCAAGTCAGGACCGACAACATTTCTTGGAAAATAATATATATTCTAAGCAGCCTCATTTCTTTTCTGAACATGATACTCCTAAAGGTAACTGTGTTTTGTTGTTGTTTGTTGTTTTGTGTTCTTCCTTATACGAAAGGAATAAGTTTGCACAAGCAAAAGAAAAAATAATCAACTGTACAAAAATTAGGTCCCTTTCGGAAGTTGGAGGGGAATCCGGTGGATTTAATGACTCTCATGGGCATCCATGGCTATAAGGAGTTGCACATCCTTAATTTAGGGCCAGTGGTTTCAGGGATGGAAGAGAACCAGTGCAGATGGGTCAAATGCAGCATCAGTGTCTTTCCTCAGGAAATGAAACTAGGCCCAGCAATATGAGAAGTCTGATGCTCATGCTCTGCACCATTTCAGCCTTGGATGACCCAATGTTAGGCTACAGACATAATAATAGGCACTTGTTATGGAATAATAAATGAATAAGACAAGTCTTTATCTGAAAGTGAAAGATGACCACATTACTTAAAAAGTTCACTTTCATAATGTAAACTTAGCCATGGCATTATGTACTGGTACATACATTAAGCTGTTCTCTGAGTGTCAGAGGTTCGCTCCTCAAAGAAAGAAAATCTGCCAAATAAACATTTAACTGACAGAACTAGATTTTAATTACTGTTAGTGTATCAAACCTCTCCATTTTTAATGATCTTGACTCACAGCTCAAACTCCACTGACATTCATCGCACAGGGCACACAAGACCTTTAGCACTTCGTACTCATAATTTTTTTCTCAAGCAGACATTTCTGAATCGAGTCCTTCTATGAATTCCTTAGCCTTCCTCTGTCTTTCTTTCCTGTCACTTGGGCTGAAAAAATTGTTTTAGTCAGCATCTCATCACTCATTCTTTCAATATGGTCATACCACCTAAGAATATTAGTCTCCACCTTACTAACAACATTTTACCTTACATTACACAACTGCAAGACATCCTCATTCCTCACATGATCAAAGCGTGTCTTGCTACAAACTCCCCATAAGTAATGCATCTCTCCAGCACACAAACAACTCCTATGTATTTTCTGCAGTACCCAGGTTTCACTGCCATACATCAGAGTAGGAGCAATTACACTTTCATACACTCCCCGTTTGGGACTTTCTTGAGAACCCATCATTCCCATGAAATCCTCCTAAAGCAGCTATCATTTTCAATGAAGAATTTACTCATCTACTAATTTTGCCATCTAATTTGTTCTTTCTGTCAAATATGCTTCCTAAATACACAAACTCATTCACCTGGTCAATCACTGTGTCATTTAGACTTATCTTGCATTCAATAGTAACCGTTCCTTACTCAAAAACCATAAGTTTAATTTTCCCCTTATTTATACTCAGTTTCAATTTCATACAAACTTCGTTCATCCAGGACAACATACTCTGCAACTCACTTGTGCTCTCTGCCTATAGTAAATAGGAAATACTTTAATACATAAATACTATATGTAAAATACTTTAATGCAGATGTATTATTGCTTTATGAACTGCTTGTATGTGGATCTGATAAATTTATTAAATAAATGGTTAGTTAAGCTTGATGTAGCTACCGACCATATATGTTTACATAAGTAAAGTAATGATATGAAATTTCAGTGATAAAGATTAACTTGTCTTTTATTTATTTTGGTCCTCTTTTTTTTTTTTTTTTTTATATAATAGATGCAGGTGCTGAGAGAACAGCTAACTCCAATTGTGAGATCTGCTTTGAATAGTGTAACTACAGAAACATTATCTGACTGGGGAACTTCTATTGCCACCATTTCTGTAAGTGCATGTGTTTTTGAACTTTACTATGCTTAAAGTAATATTCCTATAAATTAAGTTCAAAGCAAAAGCTTCTGGAGAAAGCAGAGCAGCTTGTATATGAATGCAAATATTTGATTGGCAATGTCATAGCGAAAATCTGTTGTTATATTGCTTCACTAAGATCAGTGATTGAATATGACCAAAGGACATTTTCCATTCTACTATGCTTAAATAGCTCTGGATTCATTTCATCATAGAACCTGAAGGTTTACAATTTTTTGGGGGCAAAATAGCATGCCTTAGTTCATGAGCACCCGTGGTTCTGAATTAAGACATTCTGTCCTTCGTTTTCCACAATACCTTTTGTCGCCATAAATTACCTGTTTTGTAGTGTGTGGATTTTCATTAAACGTGGAGCCTTCAAAACATTCTCTTCAGTATGTACTCTGTTGACATAAAATGCCTCCTTTTGTCAAATAAGCCCCTTTTTTCCCCCCCCCGCCTTTTCTCGTGTCTAAGAGGACTCTAAAGCACTTTTACAGGATTTTTTTGTAAGTATATTCTCACAATCCCAGAAATGTATAGGTTTTTTTTTTTTTTTTTCAGTTTTGCATACCTAACTTTGTTGTTTAACATACCCTTTTATGATAATACTTTTTTGCCATGGCAAGCAGCTTGAGTCAGCCTTTTCAGGTCAACCTTTTCTTTACACTTTACTCAGTTCTGTTGTCTACCAAAACTACCTGACTTTTTACTTGTTTCTGTGATCTATGAAAACTACCTTAGCTGTAAATACTGATACACAACATGCTTTTCTTGCTGCCCAACGATCCATGTTTTATACATGGTTCAGACAACTTCAGTACATTCAGTTTGGTGCGATTTCTTCTTCTTTTTTTATTTTTTTGTTATTTTGCTGTTATGTTCAGATATTCTCCTCTGGAAATACTGCTTCACTTCATATATAATTCTGTCAACCCTGATATATCATAATACAGGGTGTCCACAAAGTCTTTCCCACATTACAAAAATTAATATAAAAAATCTATGTCAGTTAAAATAAAATGGTTGGCAACGTACTATAATAGCAGCACTCATCTTTTTTTTTTTTTTTTTTTTTTATGGGTGAGTGCTACCACTAAATAAGAGGAGAATTTCATCGATAATGGCTTCCATGCCAAAAAAAGCAGTGTATGTGTTGTGGTTCCATGAGACCAAATTGGCGGTTAATGTCCTGCGTCATTTCAGCGTCATTTTGGAAAAGAGTACAGACTATCACCACCGGACCAAAAAAACACAAAAGCTTGGTATAAAAACTTTAAATGACGGGTAGTGTTGATCTTCCTCAAGCAGGCTGACCACCGGTTGCACAAGAGGCAGCTGTTCGGAAGACATTTATGTGAAGCCCCAGGAAATCCATTCGTCGTGCTTCACAGGAAACTGGGATTTCCCATGCCATGGTTCACAAAGTTTTACACAAACGTCTTCATCTGTATGTTTATAAGGTACAGATCGTTCAAACTCATCAGCCTGATGACCGGCCTCGCCGTGCTGCATTTGTAACAGAGATGTTGCAGCTCACAGCACATGATAGTGATTATCTGCACTGTGTCTGTTTCTCAGATGAAGCCACATTCCACGTCTCTGATATAGTACATAGGCACAATGTGCTAATCTGGAGGTCAGAAAATCCCCATTATGACATCGAACAACAGAGGGGTTGCTCGAAAGTGAACGTATGGTGTGCCCTGATGCAGGACAGAGTCAGTGACTTAACCGAGGGTTACATTCCTATGGTGTCTTTATGACAACTAAGTTGAACCTTTAGTCAGATCGTATTAAACATTTTTATTTTTGATGTCTGTATGGAAAATCCTTTGTGAAGACTTTTTAATCTCTCTTCAAAGTATGCATGTATAATAATACTCACATTATTCAGTCTGCAAAATTATAATTTTTGTATGGGAATCCTATTTTGATATCATTGCATGTAGCTGTATTCACTGTAAATCCTTTTTATGTTTTATGTTTAGACTGTAACATACCCTAATGACATGATACTAGCATTATTGATGTGTGTGCAATAACTACAAGTCTTCAAACTGAGTTGTAAAATGTTGCTGTTTTAGGAAAGTAGAGATCCTAACAAATACTTCTGGCTGTTTGAACTTCTGATGGAAGTACCAATCAAAGAAGAGAGTGGATCTTTCCTAGAGTCGAGGTATTTTTTTATTTTTTCACCTTTAGTGTTAGGTTTCATTTTGTGCTTTAGAGTTTATTAATTCACCTTAGAGTTGTGTGATTCTGGAGTTTCAAACTTATACCTTCATCAGTACATACAAAGAGGTTGATGTGTAATTGGTTATTGTGTCAGTTTTTGATATCCAAGATCAAGGGTGGTGTGGCCATTATTCAAAGGACTTCTGAACAACATAAATGTGACAGCTCATAATTAGCAGAAATTTTGTAATTTTGCTGGATGGATGTAAGAAAGTTATAGTGTAACGCAATATATTGAGCTTGTTTCTGAATATACCACATGAATTAAGCATGGTTTTAAATACATCCCCAAAATCAACAACAGTGTATGTTCACTAGTTGAAATTTTACGAACGCTCACACTGAAACAGTGCATCTCAGTATATAGATCACAAAAAACAAACTTTGATGAATTAATATTTTCTAGTTTATTGTGGTGTTTTTTTTTTTAAGTGTAGCACCAGTTGTTCATATATGGTGTTCTTTCTGCAAAGTCGTATCTAGAAGTGCAAAGTATGCCATGTAATTGTATTTCCCCTGTTTAGAACTGAGTTCAGTGAAACTAAACTGAAAATTAAGAAGCTAAATTCTGCCATTGTGTGGGTAACTCATTTTCATGTTTAGGATGCAACAGAGAGAGTCTTTCTTCATTGGGTATAATAGTAAACTGGCCAGCTGTTATATTTCTACTTCTTAATTTCCTTTTTAATCTCTCCCTTCTACTTTGCATACAATCAATACTCAGACTTCAGTGGTGGTAGTTGTTAAAAGGGAGGAGATAAATCATATTGTTTCATAGTATTGTAGTTTCATCAACAAAGCTAAACCTTCATTCATATTCTTTAAATCATAAAAACAAAATAATGAAGATTTATATTCCCTTTCTTTTACCAGATCATTATGAAGACATGGAGGTCCGCTTCCTCCTCATCTACGGTAGTGTTGTTTAAACATGTTTATGAACCCAGGCTGTGTGTGTGTGTGTGTGTGTGTGTGTGTGTGTGTGTGTGTGTGTGTGTGTGTGTGTGTGTGTGTGTGTGTGTGTGTGTGTGTGTGTGTGTGTGAGTGAGTGTGTGTGAGAGAGAGAGATATCATCAAATAACAAATTTACAGAGAAATATATGTATAATATGACATTACTCGGAGAAAGTGTGTTCATGTGGTTAAGCAGCTGGAGAGCAACACCTACCTGTTTTTATGCTGTGATATTTGTGGCATTTGTTAAATTTTTATACTCTTTTCCATCCTTCTAAATTGCTCTAATGTTTCATCATGAAGGTTGAATTTCAAGCCTTGAAGAAAATCTGCAGGCCATCTCTTCTTTAAGAAAATGGAAATCTTATTATCAAGCGACTAAAATATTAATTCTTCAGTAACCTTACTGTTTGAATTATTGAATTTTTTTAATTTGATGTATTTTTTTATTTTGTACATTGTCAATTTGTTGTTATTTTCAAACAATTGACTTATACCCGTACTGAAAAGGTATGAAAAAATTATCCCTGATAAAGTTAAGACTTTAGTGTACAGTACTAATAAAATGGCAGGCATTAAAAAAATCTTTGAATGGATCAGTTCAGCTGTGCATAAACCTATGGGCAGGCCATGTCAATTGAAAATGCTATAATGGCATATGTTATTTAGGAACAGGCAGAACACCTTGACTGGACAGACAGAAGAAAAGAACAGGAAAATTAGAGTTGCAAGAGTGTACACTAAACCTTTAAGATAGTGAAATTGTAAGCTCCTAAGTATGGCTTGCATAGCATTATTTATTATTATTTTCATAGTTGTACTTTTACTTTTTATTGAAGTAATCGTGGTGACCTCAAAATAAATAAACATAGGGGATTATGATCCTATGGCTGATTACTTCTACTAATTACCTCCTTAATATATTTAATTATTATTTTTGTAGGACATGTTTTTAGTGTGTTAGTAAACAAATTATCTATGTAACTTAATTACATGCAGCAGGTGTAATGAACAAATGCATTAAGCAAGGAAATGGCATACATTATGTACCATCAACTAATATTAAACTGTTGTGGCCTTAAACCACAGGGGTCAGGTGGTTATTCAGTTGATTGGGGGTTGGCATCGCAATGGCCTGAGCTGACCTTTTGTATATATGTATCATGTTCCAGTGCTGTTTTGCCAGGTATGGCCCTTGCACCACTAGATTTGAATAAATAAATAAATAACTGCTGTAAGAAACAAAACAAAAATGATGTATGGCTAGTTTATCAGCAACTTCCATAAAAAAAAAAAAAAGTACTAATGTGTTATGTGGTTCTCATAATTCATTAAGTTAAATTTGCGGATGGTAGGTCAGTCAGTCACACAAGAAAACTGTTTTATTGCCTGGGAGAAATATGCTCACATTCAAAAGTTGAATTACTCTTTTTTTTTTTTTTCTTTTTTTTTTTTATGCGATTAAAAGTAAAAAACTGAGGTTTGAAATATTGTGTGACTGATGTAAGTCAGCAATAAAATCACTTTGGAAACTCTGGATAAGCAAAATTAAGTGCTGTCAATATAAAAACGTGTTTTTTTAAGAAATCTGTCCAGAGACGGATGTTTTTTATTTAGAAATGTATCACTAATGTGACTCATTAAGGTGGCATGCCACTGGAAGAATAGAAGGTGGCTATCCCCAAGCTGTTTGTTCCAGGTCATTTCTGGGCTCTAGAGACACTGCAAGATGATTACAAGATGACTTTAGATTCATAACATTTCTAGGTGAACAGTATCTGGTTTTAACTGCCAGAATGATGTAGTCATGATGATAGCTCTTTGTCAGAATTCTAGGGGTGATTTTCAGAATACTTCAAAAGACTGAGCTTTCTGCTGCATTATTGTTACAGTACTTCCACGTAGCTGTTGAAAAGGAAATTGTTAACTGTTCCTGACAACAAAATGTTCAACCTGTCAGTTTAATTCTTTTTTTTTTTTTAGTTAAGAACAGTAATCATAAAGAAACACTTTTTGTATATGAATTTTGTACCTTGTTCTTTTGTTTTTCATTCAGTTTTGTAGAATGATTTTATGTTCTTAATCTGTTACTTTCAGCTGGTTGTACATACTTCTTGGTGCATTGACTCAGCAAGAGTGGAGAGTATCTGAACTGCTGCATCGTGTGTATGCCTATGTAGAGCCAAGACTAAGTCACTCTTATCAGAATGTTAGGGAAAAACTTGGTAGGTAAGTTATCGTATTTTCAGACTTTTAAAGGTGACTGTCGGGTGTGTTCAGTATTTTCTTGGACTGAGAGCCATGGTTTGTGTATTTTGAAAGTCAAATTTCAGAGGTGTTGGTCATAAGTCAGCTCACTTGTTATAGTAATTTTATTTTCTCCGAGTTTTTACTTTTTCTTTAACCTCTGCACATTGTGTATGTGTGAGAGACAGATATCTAATGGGCCAGAAAAAAGATTTCCTGTTTTTATTAATATTGTCATACATGAGATTCTTCCGCGGCTTCGCGGAATTCCTCTTTTTTTTTTTTTTTTTTGTCGTCATTCTCGAGATCGATGCAAATGCAGAGAGAATTTTTTTTCAGATTATTGTGGGGGGGGGAGTTGTTTTTTATCTGGGAACGGCATTTATGTTCTAAAACTTTGGAAAACGGAAGTTAAATGGAGTGAAGATTTCTCTCATAATCGTTATTTCTTTTTCCTTGGAATATCTCATTTGCCCAGTGTTGTTGTCAAATATGATTTTATTGCATAAATGTTTGTTTTTCAGCATGAAACTGGGCAACTATTTCTGAAAACGGAAGAAGGCGGTGCGAAAATTTCCCTGTAGTCTTCAGGCATGGTATTCTTCTGTGAATTCAAGGGATTCTGTCATTTCCATTATCATTTGGTGCATTTTCAAGATCAATGCACAACTGAGCAGAAATTTTGAGAGGATTGATGGTGGTGGAAAGGGGATTCGTTTTCCGTTTGAGAACAGAATGTTGTTCCTTCTTCTCGTTATTGTTGTTAAATATTCTTTTATTTTATAAATATTTGCTTTTCAGCTTAAAAATGGGGGGGATTTCAGAATTAAGCAATGAATGCTGTGCATCTGCAGAGTTAACAAAAGACAAATATGGCTGTGGAACATGCTGAGAAGAAGCAATACAAGATGAAACTTGAACTGGATGTTCTGGCAAGCACAACAACAAAACAAAAAATACTGTGTATGAGGCAATGTCTTTTAATGTCGTACTATTTTATTTTGAATTCAATAATTTTGTATTGTGAATACAGCAATATGCTCCAGTTCAATATTTACATAAATAAATTACAGTAAACAATTCCATCTTGTGCTGTATTATATTCACACTTTCTCATCGCTCTTTCTGATTTTTCTCCTGGTTACAAAGTTCAGCTTTTTTGCTTCTTGGTCAGTCTTGTGCATGTTTAGTTCATGAACTAAATTCATAAAAATAGAAAATGTTATCAAGAATACAAAATCAAGAAGTACAAGGAGTGTTCAGTAAATAGGATTCCTGTGTCTAATGTTTCATCATCAACTAACATTTTATGAATGCGCAATTTTCGTTTCATTTTGTAGATTACATAATTTTTATTTTAGATCAGGAACTAATACAACACTCGCTTACCCAAGTATCGGTTGGTTGCTCATCAGTCATCACAAAAATTTTGAAGTCGCACAAACGACAGATTAATGGCAATTGAGGACATGTTGTTAGTTGGTCATTCATGAATTACAAATATTTTGACTTCGTTGAAAGTCCACAGTAAGCTCATTGTAGTTTGCACAAAAAATCGGGACATAGATACTTCTTCAAAAATTGAAAGTGCACTTACACATTTGTGCTTAAAGCTAGCAGCATCTTTCCTCTACATTTCCTAAAATTCATGTGGTGCTGCCAGCTGTTGCACATGCACAGTTACTGATGAAACAAAAGGAATATGGTGTTGAGTATACTTGGCACAGTATGAGATTAGACATCATGGTAAACACACAGCTGTTAGAGGACTTATGGCTTGTTTAGGACACAGGCTGTGGACACATGGCTTGTTGGGAAATGACATCCACAAAAGACTGTTGGAGGTGTAATGGGAAGAGGTGGTGTCTGAGTAAATGGAGTTCTTGCTGTTTAGTGAAGAACAAATGAATGTCTTGATGTGGAGCAAGCTAGTCATTACTCTACTGCTAAAGCAGATGCCAACATGGACTACATGAGCCCCTTGATTCCAAAACAATAAATTGCTTTAAATGTGAGGTGTTGCTGAAGTATTATACATGTCAGTTGTCTCTTCTCACAACATCATTCATGACCTAAAAAAACACTAGCTTTCGCCACCACACATGGGTTCTTCAGGCAGCAGTATTATTCAAAATCAAAAACAAAAACAGAGTTCCAGTTATGTATTTAAAAATAGACGTTTGCTATAGATGTTATAGAACGTGCGTGTCATATTCAAGATGTGCAATTAAGTGCGCTCGTATTCAAGAGCATGTATCATACATGTGGGAGGTCCATTGATGTTTCCTCATTGCATATCTCATGGCCGGATAAGATTTCTATAGTCTCTCTGAGGAGGGTGGCTCTGGCAGTCATGTATTGTGCGATTTTCTTTATATGTCCCCACAAAGGTGTTGCAGAGTTGTTGGTGACTTCATGCGCTAGTGCCGTAGTGAGAAGTCCTCTTTTGACATCTCTCTGGTGCTCCTGGAGTCTTAGTCTTAAGGACCTCTTGGTCATGCCCACGTAATTTTTGGTCGTTCCGTCTGGGTACAAAAGGGGTATAGTGTATACTCCCGCATCTTACAGGTTCACAGCGGCGTTTTTTGTGGATGCGAGACAAGACGCGATTGTCCTACGTGCTGTAATCCCTATGCTGAAACCAAAGTTTTTTTTAAGGGAATTTTTCAAGAAATACGTGAAGCCTGGTAAGTACTGGCATGAGCCGATGTATTGTAGTTTTGGGCTGGGACATCCGGTGCTATGGGATGCGAGATTAGACCCCGTCTGGTGGATGATCTGATCGACCATCCTGGGTGGTTATCCTGCAGAAAAGGCTAAAGACCACACAGTGTCAAACTCTGTGTAAAGTGTGGCATTTTCTGGTGCGTGGGTAAAAAGCTTGCCTGGCCCTGTGTCCGAAAAAGGCTAGCTTTCTCTCCTTATATCACGATGAGGAAGGCAGCGTGACATTAGGTAGGTTTGTAGTAGACACTAGTGCTGAGGTTCTCGGATGGCAACTTCTTGACCAACGCATCCAGGAAGAGTAGGGATGCATTTGTTTCTCGCTCCATAGTGAACTTTATGGCAGGGTGTTCCAAATTGATGGTGGTGAGAAACTGAATGGATGCCTCACAATGGATACCTCACAAACTCATCCAAAGCATTGCTGACATCGATTGAGCTGTGAGCTGCAGCTTGGAGCATCTGATGCAGTTCTGTGAGGGGGACAACTTTTTGTATTGCATCATGACAGGGGATGAGAGCTTTGTGCACCATTTCACTCCTGAATCCAAGGTCACATCCATGCAGTGAAGTATGTGGCATCTCCATGTGAAAATGTAGTTAAAGATGACTCAATCTCAGGGCAAATTTTGCAGACTGTTTTCTTGGATGCCAAAAATGTACTCTTTGTGGAATTCGTGGGAGGAGGAACCACCATCTACATAACCCATTAATGTGAGACCTTGCCTCACCTGATGTCTACAATTTGATACAAGCATGCCAATCTTCTGAACAAAGGTTCCATCATGATGGACAATAATGCACACCTGTACATTGCACCAGCTAATGATGATGATTCAGAAACCTGGAAGATACATCCACACTGGAATGTTGGAAGTCTAATGTGGATGTCATGCCCCTAGCTTTGACCAGACACCTAATGACTTCCATTTGTTCCCAGCATTGCAGAAGTCAGAAGGTCAGAGTTTTGGGTGCATGACAGAGCTGTGCATGGTTTCCTTTATGGATAAAGCATTATCTTCTTTGCAAAGGTGTTTGAAAAATTGGTATGAGAAGGGAAGAAATGCATGTATGTTGAGAAACAAAGAAAGGATGTACAGTAGTTATCTTTCACTGTATCATTTATTTATATAAATAAATTAGTGTCTGCTTACCAGACCTAGGAAATTTTTTCATTGAATGTTCCTTGTCATTAACCTTGAAAAATGTAACAGTGAACAATTTTTAATTAATAGTTTTGCTTTTTATTGTTGTGGAATGTGAGTTAAAGCATGTCAGTGTGTTTCTAAGTTGTATTTCATTTCCAGATGGTATCTTTGATCTAATCTATTGTACTTCGTGAGAACTTGATAAATTCTATTTCGTCCATAAATATTTAAGTGGTGCTGGATTCCATCAAACATGCTAGACTGGGATGGGTGATTAGAAGGCAAATGTAATTTTCTTTTTCTCTCACAAACACAGCCTGTAGAAATGAAGTACTGTTTCAAATTTGTCTTGTTAGCTATACCATTTTTGTGGTGACTAAAGGTCTGTCTGTTTTTGTATTTATTTTTTGACTCGCTCATTTTGTGACTGAGCAATGTGGTTATTAATCATTATTTGTTTAACAGATCTGATGAAACATAACATTAGAAAGAGCTGGTGGAAGAGTCTTTTTTTCACTCCCCCTTGAAAGTCAAGAATCAGATTAAAGACTTTGTTGAGTAAAGCTCATGTTGAGAAATGGCTTCCTAGTTTCTTAATTCAATTACTAATCAAAAACAACTATTATGGGAAGTTTACTAGAAATTTTTTTTATTTAAATTGCAAATTTTCGGAGAAAGGCAGGGAAAAGGATTTTCCCTGCCTAACATCTGGCAGGATTTGATGAAAAATAACCGTAACCTTAAAGGTTAACCGTAACCGCGATAGTGACGGGAATAAGTGACAACAAAAAGACAGCCTGAAGAAGGAGAAGAGTTTTCTCCGAAAATTTGCAATTTAAATAAAAAAAATTCCTGGTAAAATTCCCATAATAGTTGTTTTTGATTAGTAATTGCCTTTGTTGATGTGTTTAATTTTTTTCAGGTGTCTGAACTCAATGTATTGAATATCAGTTATCTGTATAAACATTTTGTATTCATACACTTATATTTTTCAATATTTTATTTTTATTTCTGGCACTGGCTTTGGGTCAGTCATCCCAGACAGTCCCTGGATAAGGCATAGGTGTTGTGCTTGTGTGGTTGCACTGGCTTTGTCCCTTCTGTTGAACCAGTGGCCCTAAATTTGGGATGTGTAACTGCTTATAGCCCTTAGAATTGCTTGTGGTGGTTATAGACTGGTGCAAACAAAAAAAAAAACAAAAAAAAAAAACAGTGCAACAGTATAATGTTCCGTCTGTGCGAAAACATGTTTATGTCAATGCATTGTTGAAATAATTAAAAATAATAAAAGGATTAAAAATGCAGGACTCAACATCATCTGTCTGAGCCCCAAGTTTGTATTGCATGTTAGGACTTGTAACTTTTCTGAAATGGAGTTGTTCTTATAAATATGAAAGCTATAAATACTACACAATGATGCAGCAATGCTGTTTTGCTCCACATGCTAGTAGACCTTTCTTAACATTTCTAGGCATGGATCGTAGAATGTAATGATTGAATAAAAAGCACTTAGCGAGAAATCTGTGCATTAATTGATTCCTGTTAAGAATAAACAGAAATCATTGTGATGGCAAATTGATGTACAACTGAAATAAGGAACAACTTGACAAAACCCATCGGAATCGGAGGTGTTTTTTTTTTTTTTAAATAATAAACTCATATAAACAACAAATGTAAATTCTATTATATTGAAAAATTCATTCAACCACTTCAGTAAAGACAATAGTCCAGGTTCATGATTTTTTTTTTGGGGACTGAAGATTTAACGACCACTGTGAGCAACTCAGTGGGCTATATAAGCAGTCGCCCGTCCCTAATTGAGGGTCACTGGTTCCAGGGAAGGGAGAGAGCCAGTGGCGTAAGACAAACACAACTTCCATGCCTCACCAAGATTCGAATCCGGACCCTTAATGAATGAATGATCATAAGCCAACGCTTGGGCTATAAAGCAGTCGCCCGTCCCTAATTTAGGGTCACTGGTTTCAGGGAAGAGAGAGGGCCAGTGCCGTAAGACAAACACAACATCCATGCCTCACCGGGATTCGAACCCTGTAGATAAAACCTGTTGGAATCAACGAATAGTTTTTGGGTTTTTTTCCCGGTAGACGAAACTTATCGGAATCGACGATTGGGTTTTTTTTTTTTTTTTTTTTTTTTTTTTTTTTTTTTTTAAAGAATAAACTCGTATGAAAAATTTATTTACATCTTTACATAATGGGAAATGTCTTACCTACGTGAATAAACTGGATCGAATGAACGTTAAGTATGTATGCATCACACAGTCCAATGTCACAATGCAATCAGGTCTTCGAGTGTTCGCTGTTCCGATAAGAATTTTCAAACAAATTCCTGCTAGCGTTGTTTTGCACAACGGTTCGCTGAGAAGAGAGACTTCAGACTTTGTACTATCTAAGTCCCTCCATACTTCCGCCTTCAACAGCGCGCGAGTCAACCGCACACTTCTCCCATAGAATTTACATGGGAACTTTGTCGTCCCACAATGCCTGAACCGTTGCCCCAATCTCATTTTTCTCTTCGACTGGAACATCTACATGGTAAGACCTTTATTTTGATACCTCAACCATATGTTTACGTTCAGCCGTTCTCTCACAACTGGTGTTACAGTAAAAAAACTTGTAGAATTAATATATAGATTATCTGTGCTATTTTCTTGATGCATTGAACTCAGAAAAAGAAAGAAAAGGGGGGGGGGATACTGTTGTTCAGCATAGAATGCTAATATTTATATTAGTATAGTTCTTTGAAATTAATGCTTCTGTTGAATATAGTTTTACTATTCTTTTTTTTTTTTTCAGCTTGTTAAGTAACATCTTTATGTATGATGTTCCCTTGGATATACCTTGCTTGAGTTTGGCCCCCAAACGAGAGGCATTTTTGACTTCAGTGTTGCCCCAGCTATCTATCCTTGAGTCTGCTGATGAGTGTATGGAAATTGATCATCCAAAAACGTCTGGTGATGGCCATCGTAATAATTTCAATCACTCAGTTACAGAATCAGTGGAGCGAAAGAATGCGATAAACCTGTTCAGAACATGTAATATTTTTTTCTGTTCATATTCATTTTTTAATGCTTTCATATGTGAAGTATTTTCATGTATTGCTGAAGCTTACCAAATGTCTTCCTGAAGCGTGATTGATAAATATTAACAAACTAAATGTTTCTTTTACACTTGTTTGGTTTATAATTTTTGACATTTTAAAGTAACCTGATTTTTACATGATTTCATTTCTTGGGTATTATTCTGTAGGAGTGGCTTGATCTAAATATGTATTGGACAGGTCGGCCAGCTGATTTGGTGGACCAAGTTTTGGGTCTCCTTGTTAAACAAAGGGCTACTACTACCACACCATGGAAACATAGTGATTGCATGCTGAATGTTAGGCCTTGCATGTTTCACAGATCTTCCCTAAAAATCAGCTTGTAGGTCTCCTCCTTGTCAGAGTACCTATCAACCCTTTTGCAGAAGTATATGAGAAACTTCTTGAAGTTACAATCTTAATCAAACTTTGATCCACTTGAGGGATTAATGGATGGTAACATTTACTCAACCTCCAGGCATTTTACACTTATGGATGAAATCTGAAAATGAAAAATCCATCTACAAGAAAATCCCTCTCAAAATTACTAGGTAGGGATCAATAGATTGGGTTCAATTAATAAACATATAGCAGGCATGAAAGACTTCCGCGAAAACCTGCTTTTTTTCTGTTCCGTTTTTGGTGTTTCCGATATTATTACAAAAACGCAATAAAATTTTTATAGTAGGGAGGGGGAAGGGGGAGGTATGCCTCGCTCTTTTGGAAAGCAAAATCGTAATGACTTCAAACGACCGGATGGTTACGGCTGGGAATGACGTCACCTCTTCCAGGGATGGACATTCTGCACCAAAGTGTGCCAAAACAAAAGTCTTGCGCCATCTTGCTACAAAAGGCAAGTTTTGTGCCATTGGGTGCCAGAACCTCTGCTCCGTCGTCATCGTCGGGACTTCGGTACAGTAAATTCTCCGTGTGCCACTCTTCCGCTTGACGCTGATCAAGTAACAAATCAAGGTAACTTGATCACGCTAGTTACGTTAAATGAAAAACTTTTACAAGAAAGTTCGTAAGTTGGAAGCTTTCGACCTTATCTTAGGTCTTCATCACGCCAATGGAGGACTAAGATTGTTGCCAGATTCTACATTTGAATTTTTCTTATTTTTGTTGCCAAAACTTAGAATTGATCTCCAGATCATTGGAATGTAGAGAGGAGATTCGGAGTTGCAAGTCATTGAGTTGAACATAATTTCTATGCTTTCACGGTAACGGAGGGCAAAACGATTGTCTAAAGAAGCAATTCATTTTGCTTCGTTCCAGCAGGGAACTGCAGATGTGTCTTCCATTGTCAAAATAGACAAGGCTGTATTAGGATTGGCTTTCAAAACATCTTTTTTTATGTTCTAAAATTCTATGGTTAATGCTCCTGTATGTGCTTCCAATGTATAAGTTATCACCTGTTGAAGAAGAGATAGGAATGCAGTAAACTCCTGGGAGGTCTAGGTTTTCAACTTTGTCCCTATCCCTTTGTAGAAGTTTAAAGATGTTTGGGGTGGATTTAGTGGCAAGATAGTAACCAAAACTTCTAAAAAGAATCTGTAACTTATAAGCATAGGAAGGATGGTAAGGAACAGAACCAGAGAATTTCAGGTTTTCTTTCTTTTGAGGAAGGAGGCATTCAATTTTCGAATTGTTTTCATATTTCTTTATGAGGGAGTTGACTGTAAAAGCAGGAAAACTATGAGAGAGAGGGCTATTGTAGAAATTTTAGAGAATTCTTCTTGAAGAGAAAGTTGGTTGTTGCAAATGATATGATCCAGTAAGTTCATGTGGTGGGAGAATGATTCAGCGACTCCAAGTACTAGGAATTTTACTTAGTTACTACGGAAATCATCGACGGGAAAACATCGAGTATGCTATGGAAATCGTTGGTCCGCTACGGACGACGGAAAGCATCGAGTATGCTATGGAAATCGTCGATCTGCTACGGACGACGGAAAGCATCAAGCATGCTATGGAAATTTTCGGTGCGCTACGAACGACGGAAAGCATCGAGTATGCAACGGAAATCGAAAATCTCGGTGAAATAACATTTTTAAACATCTGTGTAAAGTTTATTTTTGTGTTTTCAAGATTCAAACACTTGTTAAATATTTTCGGGAATGTTTCTTGGGTGTCGAGAATGTCACGTTGTTTTCCGTTTCCTCATATGCCTGATTATATTTTTATTTTTGATGTTTTCTTGTCATATTCCTTGTTTTTAATATCTTTGGCAATAGTGAAAAGGAGCGAATTCATTTTTTTTTTTTTTTTAAGAATGTTTCCTAATGAAATGCATTTTACCCTATTTCTAAAACATACTTCTTCAAAACTAATCAATAGAGAGCAAGCGTTTTCTCCCTTTTATTAAACAAAATTAAATTTCTAGATCAGTATTTAATCCGCCCATGGTGGAATCCGCGCCGTTTCCGTGTCCTTAAAATTGTTTCACGGCAGAGTGAGCAACGCAGATCGATTTTTTAATTTCATTTTCCATAAAATTCGTGTTTTTCCATTTCTTAGTTACTTCTTACTCATACGTGATATTATTTCGCGGAATTTCGCTTTTTCTGTCATAATTTGGGTTTATCTTGAGATCGATGTAAAACTAAAAAGAAGCTGTTTTTTTTGGGGGGGGGGGGAAGGAGGAGTCTTTTCCGTCTGGGGACGGTATATATGAAAGATAAGGAAGTAGAAATCAAAAACGGAAGTTGAACGGAGTGAAGATTTTTTCCCATAATCCTAATTTTTTTTTCTCGTGCTGTTTCTTCTGCCCAGTATTGTTATTAAGTTTCATTTTAATGCATAAATATTTTTATTTTAGCTTGAAAAACAGAGAGAAAATGTCCGAAAACGGAAGTCGGACGGAGCAAAGATTTCGCCGGCAATCGTAATCCCTGCACGTGGGCCTTTCCTCTACCCAGTGTTGTTATTAAATGTCAGTAATTTTATACTTTGGATGCAGTGATGTGCTCCAGTTAATATTTAAATAAATAAATTTCAGTGAATCCCAAAACATGCACTTTTTAAGTTAAACAAATTCAGTGCCCTCTCAAAAATAATGAAGGCATTATTGAGTTGTTTTCCTGGCTCTGAAGTGGAAAATTCCTTTAGTATGATGGAAGATGTACTTGATAAAGAATCCAGCAACATGAAAATTGAAACATTTTCATCTGTTCAAACGATGAAATATAAGCTACTGAATCAGGATAAGTCAGCCTTGGAATTTTTTAAGAAAAACTATTATTTGTATGACCCTGTAAATAGAGATTTATGCCAAAATATGAAATCATATTCTGAATATAAGGAAAGAATTACAAGATAAGGAAGTAGAAATGAAAAGAAGATGAAAAGAGCTAAATATCTCTAATAACTTAACTTACACAGCAAATTAAAATCAAACAAATTGGTTCAAGAGAAAGAAAACTCTAGCCGGCTAATTCATAAAAGGTTAGAACAAATTGTTAGACAGAAACAACTTAAGAAAATGAAATTTCATTAGTTGTGAATGACTTATTTATCTACAAAATGTCTTAATGTTTTTGCAAGCATTTATCATATTTCTTCATTAATAATTTAATGAACATTTATTCTTCATCAAACTTTTATTACTTATCAACAAACATGTCTGAAGTTAATAGAATAATAACTATACACTATACTCACTACTGTTTCACACGTTATATACGTTCTATGCGTTGTGTGCATATTTGCAGCAAAATCATCTTGGCATTTATGTATCATGCCAAGATGATTTTGCTGCAAATATGCACACAACGCATAGAACGTATATAACATGTGAAACAGTAGTGAGTATAGTGTATAGCTATTATTCTATTATATAATACCACGTATTTTTATTTTTGGTTATTTTACTAACCAAAATCAATTATGTCTGAAGTTTTTCAAACCTTCAAGATTCCATTTCCATACAACATTGTTATCTTATAAAGACATTTGATTAATTTCCTCATTTGATTAAAGACATCGTTCTGTACTAAGGTGAGTAATTTCCTATGCATATGACCTCATCAGTAATTTTTCCCTCTTACATTATATTGTACTATATATTTAATTTTCTTGAAACAAAATATACATTCATTAAATCTAATTTTGTTGGCAGGCATGTGACCAATACCCCTAAATGTCATGGTTGTATACATTAAAGAGTGAAATGCAAGATTCAATACTTTATTACCCCCCTGCATGTGTGGAAGTTCAGCTTTTCCTATCACTGCTTACTTTCATGCCTGACATAGAGAATAAATGTAAAAAATTTAGAACTGGGCAAGAACTTAGAAAAATTCAATCTAAATCTGTTGGGCGTCAGTGAGACCAAAAAGTACATCTCCGATGAATGTGTTGTTCTTAGTGGCAGATTTAGTATGATTTATTCTGGTGTAAAGAAGGGATAACCTGTAAGTGTGCATGTCATTAGCTTTTGGTAGAACAACAGTTATCAGAATGTTAAGGTAAGAGACCTGTATGAACTGCTTTAAAACTGAATACTGTGGACTTAAAGAATGTGGTGGTTAAAACGAGACAAGCATAATAGTTGTTCTTAGGTATTTGAACAGCACTTCAGGAAATGATTATGGGGATGTTGGGAGTATTATTATAAATTTGTTAAAAACTTCTTGGCAAATGGGACTGGAAAAATTGTGAGGAAATGGGATTGATAGAAGTGCAAGAAAATGGGATTGATTGTTATCTGTTTATGCAGTGCATTCACAATTAGTAACATTGTCTTCATGATACAAAAGTTTAGCAATGTTATTAAGATGTGTTACTATTGAGGGTGAGGCATGATTAATAGAGATGAATTGCTGAAGAACCTATGAAAGGAAATAAAGATTAATTGTTATTATTTAACTCTCCTTCGTTTTGCTGATGACACAGTCATTTTTGTTACTGACAAGAGGAAAGAAGTGAGATTAAAGGTGATCTTACAGAAATCAATATTGATGCACAACACTGTTACGAGAACTGCAGATCTAGACACTGGTGGGACAAATTTAGAAGTACTGATGCCTACATCTACCTACAGACATCAGGCAAGAGCCACATTAAAGAAGAAATGAATGAGTATGTAAAATGGGGCTTGAGGTGCCTCTGAAAGAAGCAGTATTATTTTAAAAAGCAATTTACCATTATATCTTAAAAGGAAAGTTTTTAATCAATGTACCTTTCCAGTTCTTACTTATTTATCAAAGACATGAACTTTTACTAAAAGAAGACATATAAAGGCTGTGTACAGCTGAAAGAAGCATGGAGAGACTCATGCTTGGTGTAACTAAGAAAGATAGGGAAAGGAACTCCTGGATCAGAAAATTGATGATTTCGTGAAATCATCATCAAGGTAAGAATGCTGAAATGGCAGTGGGCTTGTATGTATTGCTAGAAGAACTGACAAACATTGGGTAACTGAAATACCAGACTAGATACATAAAAGAATTACTTGGAAGAGAATTGCTCAAGACAGTGAGTTGTTTGTGGAAGAGGCTTGGGGAGACCTTCATCCAGCAGTGGATTGAGAGTGGTTGTTGATTATTTATTATATATAAATTCAAGAATCTGATAGACCAAAGAAGAGCTATTTTTGGTGTATTACATTATGTCAGGTTAAAACTAGTCAATCATAAACTGTTTATCAATTAATCAAATGTAAATAATTCTTGTTAGTTAAAAATTGTAGCTAGCAATAAAAACACGATTGAGAGCTGCAGTGAGCTAAATATTTTAAGTAATGTAAAAATTAAAGTAATTGCCAGAAATTTGAAATTTCATGTGTTGCATCTCATTTGCTACTTACACATTACATCAGATATGAGTCAACTGTTGTTTGTAATGGTAACTGTTTTTAATGTTTTTCAACTTCCTCTAATGTGATGGTTGAGATGTTTCTAGATGCAAAATAAACTCAAGGTTTTCTGAACATGGATTAAGTGATTGAAAGGTTGTGAGGGAACAGGATAAAAGAGGCAGTATTTACCCACAGGGTATGTGTGTGTGTGGTGGGGGTAGTGTGATGTTGTAAAAATATAACTGAAACATTCTTTTCTTCATGCAGAGTGAACTAACTGTGTAATTGAAACCATGCAGTATTGCCAACCATGAGTGTTACAGCGTGCCAGCAGCATACAGGTCACTTCCTCACCCCACAACTGAAGCAGCAGAGGTAGGTAAAAACGAAAGAGTCTGCTGCAGCATTACACAGATGATCACCACAGAAAGATTCTTTTCACTGATGAATACACTTTCACAATTGAAAAGGCTTTCAAGCATGAAAATAACAGGGTGTATTTGTCAACTTTGCAAGAAGCTCAGGAGAAAGCCCCAAGGATCCTGGGGGTCCATCATCCAGCTTCTGTCAGAAATGGAGCTCTGAGGTACTCTCTCCTATGAGAGTACCACAGAGTTCCATTTATGTAAGAAAGGCATGAAAACATCCACCAAAGTCTACCTGGATACGGTTTTGGAGCCAGTGGTCAAGAATGTGAGTGACACCCTGTTCAAACACTGCCGGTGGAGCTTCCAGCAGGATCTCACACCTGCCCACAAGGCCAAGTCAACTCAAGTGATTTCACATGAATGTGCCATACTTCATAGTGCCAGCTGATTGGCTTTCCAGTAACCCCGACCTCTGCATATTGGATTACAAATTGTGGGCCGTGCTGGAGGACATGGCCTGCAGAAAGCAACATACCAGTGATGACAGTCCAAGGCGCTCTTTGATGTAGGCAGTAGCAGTTTTCCCTATGGAGACCACTGTGTGGTGGCCAAAGGAAGCCATTTTGAAAAGTGATTGCTGCTGTCTACTCTTAAGTCCACTACTTACATCATATAACAGATATATTAAAATGTCTTCAAAATTATTTTATTTCATTGACTACTTTGTAACAGTATTTATGGTAAGACTAGGTACATATATAATTGTAAATCTTCATGGGCCAAATCTTTGAATAGAAGTTGCCTTTGTGAAGGAAAATATTTTTTAATAGACATGAGTTTTTTTTTTTTTTTTTGTATTTCAGCACATGATCACGCACTTATTTATGTTATCAGTGCTTGTGCCATTTAGTGAAATGTGATGTTTCATGTCACATAATCAGCAAGATTATGTATGTACTATTTGCATTGTAACCATTTTATTAAAAACTTGTCTTTTTTTTTTTTTTTTTTTTTTTTCTTTCAGTGTGTCGTTATATTATTGTTAGTATCACTCGAACTCTTTATTCAGCCCCACCTGAAATTTTTCAGCTCCTTCCGAAGGTAAGACTTAAATTGTTATCATCTACATATCTATGTACACTATACTATCTGTATGTGGGAAGATTTAGGGTCATGAAAAAATGTGAAATTTCAAAGCAGGAATAACATTTGTTCTGTACTGAAAATGAATTCACAATGATAGCTTGTTTGAACTTCTACTTTGTACAATGAAAGAATATTTTATTGTACACTCCTACTTAATAGGGTTTGGGCCCACCTTTACAATAGCAGTAATGCATCATGGCATGGACTCTGGTTTGAAACATTTGGGTGGTACTGCAACCAAACAGGAGATTTTTCCGCTTGTTCGTGGAATTCCGCTTTTTTTTTTTTTTTTTTTTTTTTTTTTTTTGCCATGATTTGGGTCATTCTGAAGATCGATGCAGAACTGAAGAGATATTTTTTGGTAATGGGTGGGTTTTTTTGTTTTTTTTTTCTGTCTGAAGACGGTATTTGTGTTTCAAAAATTTCGTAAATGGAAGTTAAATGGAGTAAACATTTTTTCTCACAATGTTGCCCATGTTCAGCATTGTTGTTAAATATAATTTTATTGCATAAATGTTTGTATTTCGGTTTGAAACTGTAAGCAAAAATTTGCGAAATTGGAAGTTAGACCATGAAAATTTCCCTGTAATCTTCAAGTCTGAGGTTCTTTCGCGAATTCTAGGAGTTCCGCCTTTTCTGTTATCATTGTGGTCATTCATGAGATAAATGCACAACTGAATTTTTTTTTTTTTTTTTTTTTTTTTTGGTGGTGGTGGTTAATAGTTGAAGGGGTGTTCCGTCAGAGGACGGAATTCTATCTTTCAAAACGTTTGAAACTGGAAGGTAGATGGAGTGAAGATTTCTTCCATAATGGTATCTTTTTCATTGTGTTGTTCCTTCTGCCAAATATTGTTCTTAAATATAATTTTATTCCATAAATATTTGTATTTCAGGCTTGAAAATGGGGAAAAGTTTCCGAAAACGCAAGTCAGGCTGAATAAGGTTTCTCCCGTAACCCCCCACCCCGACGCAATATGTTCCAACTTTCCTGTGTTGTCATTGTTAAATGTTATTTCCCTCCATACATGTTCTCACTGAGGAAATTTTCTGAGAACAAAAAATTAAAACAAGTTAAAAGGGGGGGAGGCAAAGAGAAAGAGTGAGTGGAAAATTAGAAGTTAGACAAAGTTGGAAAATTTGTAAGAATTGATGCATGGTATTCAAAAGTATTCATATTCTCAGTTACCCCATTTGTCTAAAATAGTCAAAACTTTGATATCATGCATTCATAGTCCTCAGGCTGTAAGCTCTTTCAACATGATAGATGAAATTATTGTCATCAGAGGGCATTAAAAAAGGGGGGGATGTCAGTGAAGAAATAGGAAGAGAAAGATAATGGCCAAAAGAAAAATTTAGCAATGTATACTGTGCAGCTACAGAGTCAACAAAAGACAAACAGATGGTAGTCCACATTATATTCGCACTCTCTTGCCATGTGTTTTAATTTTCCACCCAGTTAAAAAATTCGGCTTTTTTTTCTTTCTTCATCAGTCTCATGTGTGATGATTGCAACCAGATGTCCAAGATAAACAAAACGAAATGGTTAACGAAGCTTGGTAGTGTGTACATTCATATCATTCTGCTGATAAACATGCAAATTAAGAAGAAGGTAGTGTAGAACACGATAAGTTACATATAAAAAGTTTAAGGCAAATATATTAGGCCATAGCGTAGTCGCACTGATGAAGGCCATAGTAATGGCTGAAATATATTTGCCTTAAACTTTTTATATGTAACTTAGCGTGTTCTACACTACCTTCTTCTTAATTTGTTTGTTAGTTACATGCATTGCCTACCACTCATTTATGATAAACATGCAGCCAACTAGGAGGGAAGGTCAGCTTCACAAGATTCACTCTATCTTGTGCAACATATTTCTGTGTTAAATGCATTCATTCAGCTGTAGACATCTGTAGTGCTTAGTTTAAACAAAACAATAATTGCATGTGCTTGCAACAAATTAAAAAAAAAAAAAACAGCAACAGAAAATTGGAAGTTTCAACTTTATATTTCCAAGTGAGTGAAACCAGCATGGCACTGAAATGTTTGGGATAACATGCAAAATAAATTTAAAGAATAATATTGAGAATGTGGCAGCATCTTTCTGTATGCTCTCTGCAAAATATGTGCTGAAGCATTTCAGATTCTTAAATTATACCAATTTCAAATAATTTTTGTTGCCCAGGATCCCTCCTGAATCTTTCATTTTTATTACACTCAGTAGTAATAAGATAATGTATATAATCTGCATAATAGCTGCATTTAAATTAATGTTTTTTGTATTGATATTTTTCTCATACTGAATTTTTCAGTGTTTGGATCATATAACAAAAATGCAATACTTTTTAAGCATAATCATTTGAATTTTTTTTTACTTGGTGACATTGCATTTATTGTTAAGTGCAGTTGTTCAGGAAATAGACATATCTCATTCCAAATGTACACTGCTAAATTCCTTATCCACAAACCTGATAATCACAATTGAGTCAAAGTTTGTTTAAACTTTAAAGATATATGTTAATCTATAAAACAAAAGTATTTTAGTTATTACAATACCATTTTGTGTTTTAAAAAGTTCAGGAAGAGAGGGAGCACAAAATAAGCATTCACATGTATAAGTTACTAAGCAATTTTTTGAGTGCTGTTAACTTTAATTTTGATGTTGACTTATGTTTGTTGTTTTGTGTTTTTCAGTTATGTGTGATGCAAAGTGACACTACTGATGATGAACTTCAGAATGAATGCAAAATAACTCTTGCTGTTTTAGGACAAGCATTATTGAGGCCATGTAGTATCACTTCAGCCATTAGCACCTTAAAACAAGTACTTACTCTCATATTTTTGCTTTTATGATAATTTTTTTACTTTATATAATGATTACATCTTGAAAAGTGTGTGTTCTGTTTTATTTTTTCAATTATGGTTCAGTTTCTATTGTTCATAAATATAAATTATATTTCAGTTCTGACAACTTTCTGCAAACTTTTCAAGATTAGGAATATACATCTTCTGTTTTTGCTATATGTATTCTTATTTGTGAACTTTAAAATTATGTATGTAGTTTCAGTAATAGTGTTGTTAAGCTGCAGTATTTAATTTGTTCTATTTGCCTACTTAAAAAAAAAAAAGAAAAAAAGCAGTAGTTAAGATCTTTAGCACTAGTAAATTACATACATGCCCAGTATTTATAGAAGTAAATTTTTGTACGGAGCACAGATATTCAGAATTCTTAAACTTGACTATACATACTAAGATCAGTTGCTCAAGATGTATCCATGTTTGTTTCCTTAAACCTATCTGAATCAAATTGTGTTTATGGAATTTTCAGCAACAGCACAAAATTATGTCACTTTAATGCTTCCACTGTTCAAGATTTTGGGGGCAGTCTGCTTTCTTGCAGTGTGTTCACATAACATGAGCTGTGTTCTCTAGTGCTTCTACTTGGATGTTCCATGTAGTGAGTAGATATCCTGGATAATCAGACCTTCCAACACTCAAGAAATACATATAGCTTATTAAATCCGTTTATTTTTGTGGCATAGTAAGTACAAAGATTCACCAAGCTTTTGCAGTGGAGTGCGAAAGCTTGGCGAATCTTTGTGCTTACTACGCCACAAAAATAAACAGATTTGATATGCTATATGCATTTCTCTGGTGTTCACAGTGTGATGTATTTATAATTACAGACCTTCCAATGTTGAATAATTTTCTTCTTAATACATTTTGCATGTTCAAGATGAAGGTGCTCATTACCATTGAGTGCTTTTGGATCATGTTCACTTTGTTGAAGAAACATGAAGCAGCTCTCTGGCCTTTCAAATTACTAGGTTAAAAGCCTATGGAACAGATGGGGTGGAATGTTTTATTTGAGTTTGTTAACTTCACTGTGTGAATTGTTGAAGCCTTCTTAATGTATAGTTGGAGATGTGTAAATAGCATGTGAATCATTTTCCAGGCTGAGATTCTTACTTGTGGGGCTGCAATGAAATTTTGGTTGTTCATTTAAAACTGACTTTAAAGTATGCAGCATTGTGAGTATGTAATACAGTATTTTACTATGTTACATAATTTTTGTTTACAGTGTTTAACACCTGCTGGTAGATAGGTTAAAGGTACTTTTAATTAGTTTAAAGTTAAATGTATAAGCTAGGTATTTTTGTTTTTCAGGTACAAATAAAATTCATCCTGAAACAACATGTGAGAAGAAACAAATTATTTACTGAGTCAGTAAATTTGGGTGCACTTTAAACTTCGGCATCTGTCATCTTCTTCAACCATCGCGCGGTTGGAATCACAGGAAATGACGCGTGTAGCGATAGGTGGCACTGCTGCTGCTTGCTTTTACTCGGTGTTTGCTCCCGCGCCGTGTGTGTCATGTAATCGCTCAGTGCATGAGCCGTGAGGCCCGTTGACTTGCTTCTGTTCACCCTGTTTTAAGCGATAGGTGGCTCGTGTTTTCTCCAGCGTGTGTTGTAGCTGTGTCAGTCGCAATGTGGAACTGGAGGCATTTCTTCGACGAAGTTGGGAAGGCTGAAGAAACATGTATTGCATGGTGTGAATGGAAAGGATTGCTTCCAACCAAACAAAGATGTTCCGCAGGTCATCCAATGAGTTTGCAAGTGGATATGTGTCATCGTTTAAGACAATTCAGGTGTAGGAATAATCATGTTACAGGGGAAAATGAGCAGTGTTCTCGTTTACTTGGGATGTGGTTTGAAACTGCTTGTATTCCTCTTGATAAGGTGATGACTCCTGTATATTGTTTCCCCAAAGGATTGTCCTACGATGATGCAATTGAGGAATTTTCCCAAGGTGGGGTTTCCACATCCTCTGCGACAGTCAGTGACTATTATCAGTCTTGCAGAGAACTAGTCGCAGAGTTTATGGTAGCCTACGAACAAGACAAAGGACAGCTTGGAGGCCCTAGGGTAATCGTAGAAGTGGATGAGGCGAAGGTTGGGTAGCGGAAGTATAATTGTGGTCTTCTCATTGAGGACACCAGGATCCTTGGCATCTTTGAACGAGATTCTAAATGATTCAGGGTAGAGATCTGCCCGGAGAATAACCGCTCTGCTCATACATTGCTGCTGCTCATCCAGAAACATGTTCAACCTGGAAGTACTGTAATAACGGATCAATGGGCTGCATACCACAACCTCCATCCTGTGGTTTCTAACATCTGTCAGTCAACTACTCGCTCAATTTCGTTGATCCGACTACTGGGGTGCATACTCAAGGTGTTGAGAGCAATTGGCGGCCGCTCAAATGCACACTATCTAATGGAATTCACAAAGACCACTTGGCAGACCACATTTTGGAATATTTATTCCAACGAAATTGTCATCTTTCCTCTGAACACTGTTTTGAGATGATGATTGGTATCATCAAACTCTTCCCTAGTATATAATGCTTTCTAGTTAAATATTCATACTAGATAGACAGGTTCTCAATGAGGAGGAAACACTTCTTTTCCGTCGTTATAAATATTTTAACAACACCTGAACTACTCACATTCCATAAAGTCCCTTTTCAGGGCCAGCCATATTACCAAATAAACCCATTCCTTTAAAAAATAACCCATGGCGCATATTTCGTGTCCTTAACACTGGTCCCGCACAAGCCACACACCGATTACGTAACACACGCAGCGAAGGAACAAACAACGCCGATGCAGCTGCAGCACCACCTATTGCGAAACGTTTCTCCCGTGATTCCATCCGCGCGCATTGGTTGAAGTAGACAACAGGGGCCGAACTCTAAAGTGCATCCATAAATTCTTTATTACTTTGACTGTTCACAAAATTTCATAAAAAAAAAAAAAAAAAGTGACTTATTAAGATTTTGTGAAGTGCTGAAGATGGGTCTTGTGGTAAACATCAAAGAGCCAGAAAATAATTATCTCAAGTAAGGGACAAACCATTGTCTTAACACCCCCACCCTAGACCATAAATTTGTGAATAAAAACCTATGTAATAAATAGTAACACACAAAATTGTTTCATATCAGAATTAGAAATTTTTTATCGAGGTGCATAAATACATCATATGAAGGTGTTATTTTAATGGTGGTACAACTCCACTTTTTATTAAATTGGAGTTAACCACACTTTTGGAATCACACAAGAGGATTTCTTTTATTTTGCAACTGGTACACCCAGGGCCGAATTTAACAACTGCAGCACCCATGGGCCCCAAGGTATTTTGTGCCCCCCCCCCCCCCCCCCCACACTTTTCCAAACTTGATAAGCCTATATTGTAAAATATCAAAGCATAATAAAACAAACATAAATGTCCTGACAAAAATACTTATTCACTCAACAGTAAAAAGTAAAACAATTACAATTAGCGGATTAATGATTTACGTCTTGCTTTTTCATTAGCAGATTTGTCTATAACATCTTCATAGTCTAATATTGCAGTTAAATCATGTTCAATGGCAAGCACAGCAAGGTTGACCAAGCGTTGTTGGATTTGAGATGAACATAAATAATTTTTAACCCTCCCAATTGCTGAAAATGACCTTTCAGCTGAGCAGTTTGTAACAGGAGTACATAAATAAATCTTCAACGCAGTAGAAACATTGGGATATAAGTCTAAAAGATTTTTAGTAATCAAAAGTTAGTTTAAAAGTGGCAATAATAGGCTATTATGTCCCTCTTCTAAGAGAAAACTTTTCAGATGGATACATTCTGTTTTAAATGTTTCTTCTATATCTGATGAGTAAATCTGTTGCAATTTGTCAGCTGATTTGTGAATTTCATCAGGATTAGTTTCTGTGAGGTTTGACAAAAATAAGAATCTTTCAGAAAATTTGTTGTAAACAGATATTCAGATTTTTAATGATGTTGACAATGTGTGCAATATCTCCATATAACTGGTCTGCAGGATACAATTTACATCATTTTCATTGTCAGTTTCAGATTCAGAATCTGGCTCATCAAAGAATTTCTTATGCTTTTTAATTCGTTTAGGCCTACTTTCCTCTGTTTCTACTAGTTGAATGTTTGGATTTTTTTTTTCTCCAATGCTCTTAAAACTTCAAATGACAGTTTCATTTCATTCAGAAAGGTAATGATAGAGTTATACAACTTGACCACAGTACCAACATCCATTTCCTCAGATTGTAATTTTTCACTTACAGCATTGAATCTTTCCAGAATAGCTCCCCAGACTGCAACCATAAAAGTAATTTCAGAAGAGTACAGCTTTTTCAAAATTCCCCTTGCCTCTTGTCTAGTGACGGACTTCTCATTTTCATCTTCTTTTATACATTTTAGGGCTTTAATAATGGTTTCAAAATCACGGTTTAGACTTTTACATGCTTCTTCTCGTGCAGACCATCTTGTTACAGGAAGCATTTTGAGAGAAAGGTTTCCCAATGTGAAAAAGGACTCTAAAAGCTTCCAACGATGGGCTGATGCTGAGAAAAAATTGTACAGATTTTGTATCACCTCAAAGAAGGTTATAGCCAGCCTGCAACAAGTTGCAGCGCTCGATCTCACTAAATTAAGGGAGTGGGCTGAACACGGTATGAAAAATGCCAATGAATTGGCCTCTTTGATTCTTGCTTGCAGGCCAGAATATATCCCGGACTATTAGCAGCATTGTCGTAGGTTTAGCCCCGACAGTTACTTATGTTTAACTCGTAAAGTGTGAAAGGACAGTAATCACAGCATTAGCTAGCTAGCACTTTACCAGCCTGTCCAGGATTTTTTAAGAACTGTAAAAAGTGTTCTACTTTTACATATCTGACAATGAAGCTTACTTGGTCATTGTGTGTTATGTCAGGTGTGGAATATACAAAAATTGCAAAATATTTGGATTCTTTCACTTCTCTTACTATTGCATTGATGACTGTTTTTGCCATAATCTGTATGAGCTCCTCATAGGTACCAAATGATAAGTATGAAGTCTTACCTTTACCATGATTTCCATACTGGTCTATGTGACTTTTCAAGAACGGATCAAATTCTGCTATAAGCTCCAAGCACATCATAAAATTTCCCTTCTGTACAGAACCAAACATTTTATCTGCACCCTGGAATGGTAACCCCGAGAGGACAGTTTTTTTACAACAGCCACTACCCTCTGGAGAACACATCTCCAATATTTAACTTCTTCTTCAAACTGACATAGTACATATCTGTCAACTCTGCACAGTTCATTGCCCTGTCTTTTAAACATTAACACACAATCACGATGAGAGTGGGAAATTCTCATGTTCTGTCACCCGATGATCAGCATGCTTCCAATCATTAAAGCAACTTGCAGCAAATTGTGATGTCTCTCCAAAAAGTTTATATGGAGCACAAAAAACAGATCCTTGGCTGCAGGAATACACTAAATAGTCACATTTCATAATGTCTCCATTTAAAAGTTAGCATTCAAACAACGCTTCTGTCAGGACTCTGGGTTTGTCTGGATAAATCTGCTTAGAATTAGAAAAATTGCTGTCTATATTTTGATTCACGGCATTTTGGGCAAAGTAGTCTCATGTGACATCATTTATCACCCATAAAAAGGGTCATCCTTTGGTTTTAAAATTTCGTTTTCTTTTGATAATAGATCATCTATTCTACCAACACTAGACCTACTGGGAACACTACTAAAAGTAGGTGCACACTCATCAAGTTTGTCTGTATCACCATTTTTATTTTCGGCGATTAATTGAGACAAAGTTGCTTTTATTTGAGTTGTATTTCTGGGGAAAAAAGAGTGTAGCTTTGGTGTTTGAGACAACAATTCACTTTCCTTCCTCTTCTTCTCTTCCGCTAATCTGCAGTATTTTGCGCCACTTAATCGTTTTCGGCCATCCATTTTGTAAAAATGACACGAAAAAAAAAAAAAGCCACGTACAAAGTATAGTGGCAAAATAACCTCGCAGTCACACAGCACACTGTAAACAAACAGTAGTGAACAGTGTAATGCAATGTTTATGTTTCACACCTCCGTTACGAGTATATCAAACATCTTTTAATACCAAAGCTACAGTAAAAATACAGAACATGCTGTCATACAACAGATACATGCTTAGCATTTAGAGACACAACTCCGGTAAACAAACCTCTCTTTTCACAGGTTTGGGTTACGTGCCCGGTAGCAGTTCCACTTTCAAACAGCAGTGGCTTAATACTATTATCACACAAACAGTGTTGATCAATTACTGCCCGTAGCCAGATAGACCACAGTGCAAAACTTTCCCCATTTGCATTCAAGCACTACCATGCTGCGCATATTCTCGAAACTCATTTTAAAATTATTTACTGGTTATTTTTTGGCTGCCCCCATAAATTGCCACCCTGGGCCCGGGCCCATGTGGCCCATGCGTAAATACAGCCCTTGATACACCTCCCATTTCCTTCCACAGCAAGCAGAGGCACCTCAATACAGGCATTTTTTTTTATACAGGCCTTCTCTATTTAACTTTTAAGACCCGATATCTTGAAAAGAATGAAAATGGAGCTGTACCATTATTAAAATAATGCTTTCATATATCCATCATGGGATATTATATACTCTCCAGTCTCCTGCCATCTTTTTAATATCATAGTTGGCATTGTTGCTCATAAAGTAATAAACTGTGAAATTATGAAAGCTGCACAATGTGATACATTCAGCTAATCACTCCATAAATCACTGTGAAAAAAGGACTGATAATCATGGCAGAATTCTGTATGAATACAATGTGGGTGTTTGACCCAGGGCAGTGTTTTTCAGATATTACCTTCACAAGCTAGTGTTATGTGAAAAATAGATGTGTGTATGTAGAATTAATCTGTTAAAAATTAAAAAAATACTGTTGTGGCTTCAGCAAAGCTAGTTAAGGGTACTTTTTTGGTGTGCATGATTGCAAATGCCTCCTTTTTTTTTATTTTTACTTTTTTTTCAGTTTATTTAGTTGTGCTGACAGTTGGTGCTGCCATTTTTAGATTTTGGGAAGCAAATAAATTTATTTTTTTTAACCGCTTTAGTAAAGTTAAATAACTTTTATCCTGAAGGAGAAGCAAATGTTACTGATATTTTGGGAAAACATTGATTCCAGTTAATTGGGACACATCAGGTCTAAAGAAACAGTTGCCCCTATTATGTTAAGCTTTATCCCAAAGAGCTAATTTGAGATGTTCTTCAAGAATTGTCCCAAATAAATGGCTACCCTAATTAACCAATGGCCCAATTAACTGGAATCAAATAAATGGCTATCCTAATTAACCTATGGGCCCAATTAACTGGAATCTATTGTTTTCATAAACCATAAAGAGATCCTTGTATTGCAAAATACTGTTTTGCTAGGAGCCCATCAATTATTCGTGCTAAGCGTTTCAGATTTTTTACTCTTCTTAATTTATTCTAAATAATGTAATTGTTGTGGTGTATTGCTTTAATTTTAATGTTTCATTTTTTAAATATGTTTTACCCTGCTTTTCGTTACTTCCTCTCAAAATGGAAATTTTTTTTAATAGATTATGTCCAGTAGTTCATGGCATGCACGATCAGCAGCGCTGTCTTTCCTGCAGGTTATGGTGTTTTCCAACTTATTTACTGTCATGCACAATGAGTCCTGGTGTAAGGACATTAGTCACCTGGTTCTTCAGCTTCTTCAAGATGAAAGAGTTGAGGTAATTGCTTACATTCTGTATTATTATTCAAGCATATGTTGTTGTCATAACTATTATATCCTAATATATAATTTGCTAGAGTCCTCCTCCTCCGTGCCACTTTTTAAGTGGTCATAGCAACAACCGAGAAACAAATGTTTGTACCTTGCTTTTTGTGTTTTCGTGTAGGTGACGTCATCACATACACGTGCACAGTCTACGCGTATATGACTTTGTTTTGTTGCCATAGCAACAAAGAACACAGCTGCTGCTATGACATCATCTAATCCAAATCATTCTCACAGGACGTCAGAGATGCATTACATCACACGGTCAACTCTTTAGAGATTTAAAAACTTTGTCAGGAATTTTGGTTCTATTTCATATAGGATATATAAATAATAATAATAATTTTTATTTTTTGCAGCCTACAATGTAACAGCAAAAAATAAAATTCATTATTATTATTATTTATATACCCTTGATATGTTTTATTATGCTGTTTAGCAGAAAAAGATAAACATTTATATTCCAGTGTTCAAACTGTGTTATCCGTAGCCGTTCCTGTTTAATGTTTTGTTTACATCTTTTTTCTTTCACTCGAAGTTAGAGTTGTTTTTTTTTTTCGGGTGTGTGCGATTCGAAGTAATTTAATTCATATTGTGGTTCATTTGTCTCAAAACATAGATTTTGTTTTGCGTGAGTTTTAACAACAATGTTGCAAATATGCCTCCTAAACGGAAAAAATCTGCTGAGGAAGTAGCTTTCCAGAAGGAAGCAGCAAAAAGACGCAAGGCGAAGCAAGAAAGGGCCCGTCGGGGAAGTATGTCTGCTGTGCAAAGAGAATGCGATCGGAATCGCCATCGCGTAGCAAATATAACTTCCTCAGCAAATTGAACGAAGTTGGGAAGGACACCGAATTGCAAACGTGACGTCAGAACAAATCGCACAAGGTCGCGAACGACATCAGATTGTAGACATGTCACAATCACAAATATTACGCCAGAGACGTGGTGTTACAATCCGCCAACAAAATCCACAAACTAGTAACCAAGCTGTTCTTGACACAGTTAGCGTTGTAGAACCAAATGTAGACGCTCATAACTGTGGTTCCATGGACAGTATTTGCGAATTTTGTCATGCAAAAATTTTTGCAGCAGAACAGCCATCTGGCAAACTTTTTCGCAATGCTGTCATAAAGGAAAGTAAAATTAGATGCTATAAGATCAGCCCCTGTTATTCAGCAGTTAACAAAAGCACAGCATCAACATTCGAAAAATTTCATGGACAACATAAGATCAATAAATAGCGCTTTGGTGTTTGCATCCATGGGAGCTAACATTGCTCCGCCTCCTGGATACGGTCCCTGTTGTTTCCGAATTAACGGACAAATTTACCATCGAGCAGGAGTTTTGCACCCAGCAAATGGGGACCAGAGAAAGTTTGCTCAACTGTATATATTGGACCCGGAAGAGGCTGGTGATCAAAGAATGAGGATTGGGGAAAACGCCCTGTGCAATCCAAGTCTGATGCAAGAGTTAAGCACTTTCATGTCTCAAAATAATCCTTTTGCTGATGCATGGAAAATGCTTTATGAAGTTAAACAAGAAAGCATTAATGATGCCATTCTGCATGGCGTTGAGCCGGCAACAATAGTTCAGGGGAAGTTGATACAGGGTTCACAGTCAGTGTATACAATAAATGTTCTGTACAAAGAAGTGTTGACGAAATAGGGACTAAAGGTTTTACAAAATACATAACAGGCAACCCGTCGTATGAAATTCCATAACCGACTGCTTTGGAAATTTTGAGAAAGCTGTGAGCCAACGTCACCATCTATTAACATGGAACTCAAAAACTCTAAATAAATGTCAATAATTTTTTGACCATAAATTTTATTTTCCCCGTCATTATTGACGGGCTTTCATCTAGTCTTGACAATAACAAAAATATGCATTACTGTCGTGAGTCACATGGACTTAATCAAATGAATGGCCAGGCAGCCTAGACCTCTCTTCTCATTGTACAGTACATTCAGTTCTCATATCATCATCATCATTGTCAACCATTATCAATCCACTGCTGGACGAAGGTCTCCCCAAGTTTCCTCCACAACGGTCTGTCTTGTGCCAGTCTCCTCCATGTCATCATCATCATTGTCAACCATTATCAATCCACTGCTGGACGAAGGTCTCCCCAAGTTTCCTCCACAACGGTCTGTCTTGTGCCAGTCTCCTCCATGTCACTCCCGCATACTTTCGAATTTCATCCACCCATCTTCCATGTGGTCTTCTTCTGGGTCTTTTCCTGTCCCTTGGAATCCAATCTAAAATTTCGGCTGTCCATTGATGGTCTGTTCTTCTGGCAGTATGTCCAGCCCATTGCCATTTCAGGGATTTAACTCTGATCATGATGTCTTCCACTCTTGTCATTTTTCGGATCCACGTGTTCCTCTTCTTATCTCTCCTGGTTACACCAAGCATGCACCTCTCCATGCTGCTTTGAGTTGTCTGCAGCCTTTGTATGTCTCTTTCAGCTAAGGTCCACGTCTCTGCACCATACGTAAGCACTGGAAGGATGCATTGATCAAACACTTTTCTTTTAAGACATAATGGCATATTGCTCTTGAAAATTATGCTGTTTCTTCCAAAAGCTCTCCAGGCAAGTTTTGTACGCCGATTAATTTCTTCACCAATGTGACCCTCACTTGATATCTGCTGTCCAAGATAAACGTACGTGTCTGTTATCTCCAGCTTTTCTCCATCAATCGATAAATCTTCATTTCTTGTAAAAGCATTGTACATCACTTTTGTCTTCTGAAAGTTCATTTTTAATCCCACTTCTTTACTCTTGTCAGCAAGTTCCTGGATCATACTCTGTAGCTCTGATGGGGTAGTTGCAAAAATGACTATGTCATCAGCAAAACGAAGGTGGGTTAGATAATCCTCCATGTCACTCCCGCTTATTTTCGAATTTCATCCACCTATCTCCCATGTGGTCTTTTTCTGGGTCTTTTCCTATCCCTTGGAATGCAGAATTGTGCGATGTGAATTATGAGGTTTGTGGGAAAAGCAGGGTGAGTGGCTGACTACTCAAGAATGAAAAACACGTTTGTAACTAAAACATTATCAAACACAATAAATAATCCTAATAAAATATTTACACAGTTGAAAATGTGTTAAATTCATAATTTCATTATGCAAATTTGCACTCATTCAGGCCATGCAGTCATTATCAAATTATTAAAATTTTGCTGTCAAGAAATTCCTAAAAAATTTTCAGAAAAGAGTTGCAAATCCTGAAATGCTTTTGAATTTTTTATGGAAAGTAATAAATCACTGCTGTTATGTATCTTTCTGTAAGGAAGCAGTGTTAGCAGTCCCTGTATGAGGTAAACACCCCCCCCCCCCTCTAAGTTGAGAGTTAGAATTCTGTTGCTGATGAGGGTACTTCCTCCATTATTCAGTAAATGCTAGTGAGACCGGAAGTTGAGCGTGGGTGATGATCAGGGTTCGAAATTAACGGGGGCCATGAGCGAAATGCGCCTGCGTTTGGCGACCAGTGATTTGACATAGGGGGCCAAATTGCGACTACTTGTACTTCCTACTGCATTTTATTATGATTCTTTTTAATTTGAATGACTATTTTTGTTCGCGATTCTTAGTGGTTTGCAAGAATTGTTCCCTTTCCCTCGCTCAGTTTCTTAATTCATCTGTGAGATGCACTTAACACTGTGTATCAATCGTGCGCGCTCACGTTGCTGACTTCCCCTTCTCTCCCGTACTATCGTCACACAAGCAAATTAAAGAAGCGACCTTGAACAATGAGCAGGATCCTCCCACAGTGATCATTGGACCTTTGTGAGCACCCCTCCGCCCTTCTCAACTTGAAGCAGAGCGAAGCCACAGCTTGCTTGAAATTCCTTAATTGCAACTGAAGAATTGTATGATTATTTGTTCATCGCTTTACACATCGGTTGTCCTCTGAATCGATTCATTGTAAACCTAGCATCAATATAACTTCTTGGCTTACGGCGCATCATTTTTGAGCATGTTGCACTAACCAGAGTTCGCCAAAATGCGTAATTACGCGGCTAGTACGCATTGAAAAGTGTGTTTATGCATCTAAATTTTACCAACGCGTAAAAATACGCATCGGGAGTGTTTCTCGACACGTAAAAATACACATTGAGAAACGCATAAAATACACTCCGAATAGTTTTACCAACGTGTAAAAATACACATCGGGACAGTATTTCATCTTTCAAAAATGGAAGTAAACGAAATAAAGATTTTTTCCATAATCATAATTTCATTTTCCTGCAATGTTGCCTGTGCCCAGTATTGTTGTTATATATCATTTTATTCCATAAATATTTGAATTTCAGTTTGAAACTGGAGAAAAAAAATTCTGAAAATGGAAATTCGATGGCACAAAAATTCCTCTGTAATCTTCAGGCATGAGAGTGCCACAGCTTCTAGAATTTCTCCTTTTGCATCTTAATTTGCGTTATTCTCGAGATCAATGCGTAACTGAACAGCAATTTTGGTGCAATTAGTACTGGTGAAGGATGCTTTCAAAAACTTTCAAAAACAGAAATTTTTTTTCTGGAAACTTTCAAAAACAGAAATTTTGTCTTTCAAAACTTTTGAAAACGGAAGTTAGACACATTGAAGATTTTTTCCGTAATCATAATTTTATTTTTAACGCGATGTTTCCTCTGGCTGGAATTGTTGTGAAATATAATTTTATTTCATAAATATTTGTATTTCACCTTGAAAATGGAGGGGAAAATGTTCGATAACGGGAATCAGACATAGCAAAGATTTCTCCCTTAACTGTAATTTTTTTTTTCCTAACGATGTTCCAAACATGTGTCCTATGTTCTTAAATATTTCCCCCAAAAAGGTTTGCATTTCATCTTGATAGGGGGGAGGTCCAGAAACGAAAGTGATGAAGCTGAAAAGTTTGTAAGAATTGATGCATGGTGTTCAAAAGTATTAATATCCTCAAAGTTACACTTTATCTTATCAAAAATAGTGTAAGCTATCATGCATTCATGGTCCTCACACCCTGAAAGTTTTTTCAGCATGATGGATAAAATTGTCATTCAAGGGCATAAAAGAAAAAAAAAAAGTGACAATAAAGAAATGGGAAGGGTATCAAAGATATCAACAAAATGAAAATTTAAGCACTGGATGCTGCTTAGCTGCAGAGTCAACAAAAGACAAATGTGGCTATGGTACTTGCTGAAAAGTTTATGCTGGGTAAAATCGCCGTCCAGAATTTTAGCTTCTCTTCAATTGCGTATGTAAAAAAAATAATTTTTGGCTCCTAAAAAGTTGTGAATGGCTCCTAAATATTTAGCTGCACTGGCCATTTAGCACATGGCAAATTTTTTTTAGTTTCGTACCCTGGTGATGACAGAAGACAGAACACCCACCACCGCTAGTGTGGGCTCCTTGTGAAATTTACCTTCAAGCACTGGAATGTGAATGAACATCGCTTCGAGCCTGCCCCCCTAGCATTGCTACGACGTCATCCAGTCATCCCCAGCATGACACAATGATCATGGGGTTGTGCTGCAGTGGCCATTTTACCAGTGGGAAACTATGAGACAGAGCAAACCTTTTCATCTTACAATAGTCCCCTTTGCTTTGGGAAAAGATTTCTAATTTTTCATTATTTTCTCTAGAAATGACATTAGAAGTCAGTCTCTGATAGTATCGTGTAATCTTTTTTTTTTTTTTTTTTTTTTTTGTAAAATATATGTTGGTTGTGGGAATTCTATTTATAAAATTAAAAGCTGCAGAAAATCAATATGTGAGTTGCTGGCATGGGATCTCAAAATAAATGTTTAATAATGAATGAAATACGGGATAACAGCATTGTACAATACAAATTTGGAAGATGTGAATCCGTTTATTGGTGTAAATATGACATGGATGTTAAGTCAGATAATATCCAAAAACTTGGAAAATTTCGTCTCCCTATAGCGGGAATCAAACCCGCATCTCCAGGATAACATACTCGGGCACTATCAAGAAGACGCAGGTTCGATTCCCGCTCCAGGACAACGAAATTTTCCAAGTTTTTGGATATTATCTGACTTAACATCCATGTCATATTTACACCAATAAACAGATTCACATTTTCCAAATTTGTATTAAATGTTTAGTAGGTGAAAATTTTTGGATTTTTGCTAAAGGATCATGATATGTTTCTTGCAGAAAAGGTTGGGGTTCTAGAGATTTGGTGTACAGCTTGTGTATATCCTCCTTCAGATCTGAAGATCATCATTGTACTCTGATTGCATATTGTTTCTTCTTTGCAGACTTTAAAACCTCCAAAATTCGTAGACTGAAAATTATTAAGTGTCTTTTAGTATATGCCAGTGTAATATAATTTCTTCCCTGAATTTTTTATCAATTCTTTCTTCAGGAAAAAAAAATCTTGACTGTATCTATAAATGAAACACATCTAATGTTATTATAGTTAATGTAACATAAGGGAAGTGGAATCATTTTTTTCAATTATTTGTTTATAATACAGTAGTACTTTCACAACCAGCTATCAATGTGTCTTGTCCCTGTTAAACTGCATATTATTTCTTTGAAAACAAAGAATTTTATATCACAAAATTGATACATTCTCACCGTGGCTGAAGAATTACCCCAACCTGGGACATGCATGAGAATCATATGTTGTACACCAGCTTATTCCAACACTTCAGGATAATGGGCTGCTTATATGGTCACCAGTGTTTGTTGCATAACAAAACTTGCAGCCAGATGTCATGAAAAAGACATGATGTCTGACTCCTTAAAAAAAAACATTTGATTATTGGTACTTCACAAAGTAAAAAGCTTTGATCAGTCAGACTATGGAAATCTCCAGCTTTTCCAAAAACTGCTGTCTCAGAAATCTTTAAGAAGTGGAAGCAAAGAGACTACACATTTTCCTGTGGAAGAACTGCAGCAGAAGTTCTGCCTTTTCAGAAAATGTATGGCCATGAGGCACCAAGTCAGTGGACTGTTTAGTGTGTACTGTATTGGATAGAACTTGCACTAACCTGGAATAGACTGGTGAAACACTTTAATTTTGCTTGTCTCTTTCTTATCCAGAAGCCACAAGTTAAACAAGTGAATATGATTGTTTGGCTTAATGCTTCAATCACAAAGACTAGACATCAGACCAACAGAAAATAATGAAGAGGTCTAAGAGGCATTGTATGTTGTTATTCACAACATACAGGTACAAAGTAAGTTTGATCCCACCAATAGCTGGGTCATGTAAGATCAGGAGCATATACGAGTTTGGAACCAGTTCTTCAAAATAGCGAATACCTTTTATTTTTCTTCCATGATCCTGTGAGTTAAATAAAAATAGCTCCTCATGTCTTTGAATGCATAACTACATTCGCATTTGTTCATTTATTGTCAAGTCAAGTCACCACATTAAAGTTGTTGAAGCATTCTATTATTCAGTTTGCTGTCTACCTTCCTTGAAAAAGCCATCTGGTTGATGTGCAAAAGCTTGTAAATTGATTTCCATTCTACGCCAAGAAATACGGATTACTAATATAGTTAGACTATTTTAAGTATGATTTGTGTACAGTTCCTTGTTATTAATTAGCATATATGATTCTCCTGTTGAATCATGTGCATCTTGCATGTAGCATTGTTAACCTGACAGATCCAATGTTTTCAATGTGCCAGTGAAACCATTCTTTACTCTTCGTTTCTATCTCTGCAAATGTGTGTTGAGTTAATTGAGCAGTTCAATGAATTCACACGCTATGTATTGCCTCCCTCATTCTCAGATTTTATTCCTATTGTAAATGTCTGGGGCACGGAACAAAACTATTTGTTATATAGTATTTTGTTAATATCTCAGTTGTTGTTGTTGTTTTTTTTGTAATCATTTTGACAGTGATGTCACACTGGTTGTCATTTGTATTCATGAACTGTATAAAAAGAAGTAGTAATACAGGGAAAGTGCGACATTAATTTTTTACTTATAAAATTTTCTTGCTCCAGCAAGTTATGTAGTTAACTTCAAGCCTGGGGACTCGGCCAATCAAAAATCTTATTTCTTGTTTGTTTTGTTTTTTGCATTTCAAATAGATCACGTTGGTTTATGTGTCTTTTTGAATATGAAAGAATATTAATGCAGTTTTATGGTACGCTCTTCATCATTGAACATTCTAGCATTGTGTCAGGGTGTGTTTACATGTAATAGTCCAGGGTGTCAGGGTGTGTTTACATGTAATAATAGATATGTGTACAATCTGACTTGTGCATGAGTTATATATGTTGCTTCATTCTTATACTAAAGTGCCATATTGTGTGAATGATAGTTACCTGTATGCCTAAAATATTTGCTAGTTGAGAATAATTATTGACTTTGTAAGCATGTCATGTATTCCATTCTTATTTTCCTCCAAATTAATTCTTTTCCGTAAGGTGAGAGAAGCCGCTGCTGAGACACTTGGTGGTTTACTTCATTGTGAATTCATGAGAATTGATGAAAAGCTGTTGGTAAGTGGTTGTTGCATGATTAAATGATCATGCATTCTTCAAAATAAAAAAGCATGACTGAATTTTCACTCATAATTTGAAATATGCTAGCCCATTGCACTCCTTGCTAACTGTGAGGGTTCATATTTGAAAAATCTAGCAGTTTGTATGGACACTATATTTCGTCTTCCAAAACTTTTAAAACGGAAGTGAAGATTTTCCCCGTGTAATCGTTGTTGTTTTTTCCTCTCTATGTTGGCTCTGACCAGTATTGTTAAATATCCTTTTATTGCATAAATGTTTGTATTTCAGCACGAAACTGGGGGCAGTGATTTCGGAAAAACGAAGTTAAGATGGTGCAAAGATATCACTGTAATCTTCAGGCATGAGATTCCTCCATGGGTTTGAGGAATTACACTATTTCCATTATCATTTGGGGCATTCTCGATGTCAATGCACAACTGAACAGAACTTTGGGGGGGGGGTTGATGGTGGTAGTTGGGGGTCGTTTTCCGTTTGAGGACAAAATTCCGTCTTTCGGTAAACTTTCAAAAACAGAAGTTAGACAGAGTGAAGATTTCTGCCATAATCATATGTTTTTTCTCACGATGTTTCTTCTGCCCAGCATTATTCTTAAATATCCTTTTATTCTGTAAATACTTGCATTTCAGGTAAAAAAAATGAGGGAAAAGTTTCCAAAAGCGGAAGTCGGTCGAAGTGAAGATTTCTCCTGTAACATCATTTTTTTCTTCCTGTGATATTCTCATTATCCTGTGTTGTTGTTAAATGTTACTTTCTCACATAAATCTTTGCATTTAAGCTCGATAAAGGAGGGGAAATTTTCTGTATACGAAAGTGACGAATTGGAAAATTTGTAAGAATTGATGCATGGTGTTCAAAGTACTCATGTTCTCAAAGTTACCTAAAAGAGTGAAAGCTTTGATACCATGCATTCATGGTCCTCAGGCTGAATTTTTTTACAGCGTGATGGGTAAAATTACTGTCATCTGAGGGAATAGAAGAAAAGTGACAATGAAGAAATGGGACAGGAATGATATCAACAGAAAGAAAAATTAAGCAATGAATGCTGCACTGCTGCAGAGTCAACAAAAGACAAAAATGGCCATGGAACTCACTGAGAAGAAAGCAACACAAGAGGAAAATTGAGCTGATGTTCTAGTAAATACAACAACAAAACAAATTAAAAAAAAAACTGTGTTTGAAACATTGTGTTTTAAGACTAATTTATTTTATTTTGAATTGAGTAATTTTATATTGTGAATATAGTGATATTCTCCAGTTTAATATTTATGTAAATTACAGTGGAAAATTACATATTGCTTGTGCTGCATTGCGTTCACATTTTCTCGTCACACGTTCTAATTGTTCACCCAAAAAGTTCTAATTTTTTTCACCTAAAAGTACAGCCCCCCTTTCATTGGCCAGTCTCATGTATGAAAATTATTGGGTGTACTGGATTCACCTAGCCAGATTGGCGTCCTCCTCCCCCTCCCCCGAGCTTCTTCTCCTGAGAATACAGAGATAAAAATACTCAAATAATTTCTCAATGTCCACAGCAGTTTTTTCATGAAAAAAATAGTGCTTTATGAAATTCTGAGAGAGCAAAATTTCTCAGTACCATTTAATGTCGCTCCATGCAGCTGCTTCCTTTGTTTAATGGGAAATATGGCACTGCATATCAGGGGTAGCTTCAGACTAATAAGCACTGTGTTTTGTTTCCTCAGAAAAAGAAAGAAGTGCTGACAGATGTAACGAAGCAATATAGCATCCTCGAGACCAATGCATAACTGAACAGAAATTTTGGGGCAATTAGTAGTGGTGGAGTATGTTTTCCGCCTGTAACTTTCTAAACTTCAAAGCAGAAGTTTCGCCTGAAACTTTCTAAACTTCAAAGCGGAAGTTTCGTCTTTCAAAACTTTCGAAATCGGAAGTTAGACGCAGTGAAGATTTCTCCTGTAATCGTAATTTCATTTTTCACGTGATGTTTCCTTTTCCTAGTATCGTTCTTAAATATCATTTTATTTCATAAATATTTGTATTTCAACTTGAAAATGGAAAGAAAATGTCCGAAAATCTGATGTAGCAAAGATTTCCCCTGTACCTGTAATCGCCCCTCCCCCAATGATGATCAAAACATGTATCCTGTATTCTTAAATACCCCCCCCCCCCCCAAAGAAAAAGTTTTGGCATTTCACCTTGATAAAGAGGGAGGGGGTCCCAAAACGAAAGTGACAAAGCTGAAAAAAATTTTAAACTTGATTCATGGTGTTCAAAAGTATTTATATTTTCAAAGTTACACTATTTATCTTTTATCTAAAATAGTGAAAGCTATAATGCATTCATGATGGATAAAATTGTCATCCAAGGGCATTAAAAAAATGGGAAGGGAAACAAAGATATCAGCAAAATGAAAATTTAAGCACTGGATGCCATGCAGCTGCAGAAAAACAAATGTGGATGTGGAGCTTGCTGAGAAGTTTATTAGATAGTTTTAGATGCCTATAGAACCTCAAAAGTGCAATGTTTTCACTTCTTGAACACATTGCTGTTCTATGTGGTTATTACAAAACATGATAAATTTAATGTTATTGTTTTAAAATATGAATATTATATTTATTTCTAAAACAAGAAACAAAACACATCCAAATTCTAAATACATTGAGCAGTAGTGAAATATTTTTATATGAAAACATCTGGATTGATTTTTCATAATTGCCTAACATTTTCGTAAGTATTTTATTTCATCTGTTAATTTTTCTAAAGTACTCCCGACTTTTAAAAATTATTCCCTAAATTTTTTCAAAGGAGTAAAACTACTCCTTTAAAAAACATTTCCGGCAAACTTTGTTGCCGACGCTAGACGCCCGCAGATTCTGCGATGGTAGCCGTCGCATTTTGTATTTCCACGGCCTGACTTGATCGAGCGAGTGGTAACGCTGATCAAGTGTAGTAAATGCTGATGAAGTACGCATATGCATGATGATATGCATATGCAAGTATTGCATATTTATTAATATAATTGTTTTGTTTTGTGGTAAATGGTGTTTGTGCAAAGTTTTACTGATGCACATTTTCCAAAGTTGGCAAGTATGCACTTCTCATTCTCAGCAGTAAAACAAAATAAGGCTATGTGAGCTCCAGAATTATTTTATTTTTTTCCACTCAGTCTGTTTAATGTTTAAAATTTTACAAGAGTTGTGTTGTAAAAGGTGCCTTGCTTACTGTGTTAAGTTGGTCCTCGTTACAGGGCAGTGAATATGGTGTAATGTTCTGGGACATGTTTCATGGACCACTTTGGAGTCTCCTTGTACCTGTTGATACCACCATAACTATACAAGGCTATGTTGAGGTACTCACTGCCCATCTACATTCATGGGTATCCATTTCCCACAGCAGGATGCCTTCTTTCAATCAGACAAAACCCCATCTCATTACTCTTGTTTGGTGAAGGAAGAGCATTGCAGTTAGGTCACAGTCCTCAAATGGCAATTTCACTCTGTGGATTTGAACCCAACTAAACATCTGCAGGATGAAGTAGAGAAATGCATTTCAGCCTGAAATTTACCACCAGCAACTTTCTGCACCTTATGGATGGCTGCCATAGAATCATGGTCAGCAGTGCCATCTGAATACCCCCAATACCTGGTAGAGTTCATGCCATGACACCTTGCTGCTGTTGTGAGGATGAAAGGTGGGCCCAAACATTATTAGGTGAGTGTGTAGAATAAATTGTGCTTTCAGTGTAAATTCTCTTTGTTTTATGAGTCATGTAAATGAAAATATGCTTTATTAGGAAGCTGGAGTTTGATTTAGGGGGGGGCTTTAATGATTTAATATTCAGTTACTGATGCAATCCAATTATGAATTTGTAATATCATATTGGGTATGATTCCTTAAATGCTCCCTTTTCTCCATTCGTCGGGCATCCTGATCAGATCAGATCACATCATATGTAGAGGATTTTAGGAAGGGAGTGTCTGACCCCAGTTCTTAAACAACCCTTAGAAATAGAAAGCTAGGAGATTTAGGCTAGAGTGCCCAATAGGAAAGTGACACGGAAGCGAGGTAGAAAGGGGGAGGAAGATGCCCTTATTTATTTGGGGAAGGGGGGCAACGGCTTAACATGCCCATCCGACGCACGGCGGATATGTAGTGGTTCGAGCATTCATACCTGCCTGGGATCAAACCCAAGGTCTTCTCTGTGGAAGTCACAAACGTTGACCACTAGGCCACCTGTGGTTCCAGGCATCCTGATCGATTTTAACTACAGATTTCTATCTCTTTTAAAGATTTTAGCGCATCATCACAATTTCTAACTAGGCCTATAATAATGAAAAAAAGGTACTAGTTTCAATAACTGCTTCATATAATTTACCTGAGTTTCTTCATGAAACCCATGTTTTCTAGTTATTTGTGGTCCTGTGTTGCTGTATCAGTCAACTGAGCATGCGCTTTTGCCATTTACATTTGTCAAAATGAAATTTAAAATTCGGTACCTGCCCACTGCAATGCTTCAACAACCGCCATTTGCAATAGCATGTAAAGTGGTTTTCACTGCACAGGTGTCATCTGCTACATGAAACTTCCGGTTGCCAACCAATAAACAGTGGATGGGTAAAAGTCTGAGGTTCATGCTCTCATATTACAGCCAAGCAGAAAAGCCATTCAATTACCAAATGTCACATGACGAGGGAGAACAGATCATGATCCTTCTAGTTGTATGTTAATTTACATAATTGTTTTTCTTTTGAGGGGGGAAGGGGCTTGACTATCTGCTCAACTTTATGAATAGATCTTGGAAAGATTAAGATATTATCAATGCTTTTTATGTCATAGATTCATTTGATCATAAATTCGTTTTTAACTGCATACATAGCAAGAGTGTGTTGTAGAAGAACAGTAGAATCAAAAACAAACAAAAATCAGTTCGAAAGCACATATGACTTCGATTTATGATGGATGTCAGTGAAGCCCAAGGTGTATGTCAATATCGCTGTAAATGGAGAAGTTTGATACAGCAGCAGTAAGTAAGAATTATCTGGTAGTTTGTATTTCTTTGTGGAGCTAACCTCTGAATATCAGAGAACAGCTTAGTGTTGTGTTGTGTTGTGTTGTGTTGTGTTGTGTTGTGTTGTGTTGTGTTGTGTATGTATGTATGTATGTATGTGTGTGTGTATGTGTATGTATGTATGTATTCATTCATTCATTCATTCATTCATTCATTCATTCATACATACATACATACATACATACATACATACATACATACATACATACATACATCATCATCATTGATGAAGAAATTAATCGGCGTACAAAACTTGCCTGGAGAGCTTTTGGAAGAAACAGCATAATTTTTAAGAGCAATATGCCATTATGTCTTAAAAGAAAAGTGTTTGATCAATGCATCCTTCCAGTGCTTACGTATGGTGCAGAGACGTGGACCTTAACTAAAAGAGACATACCAAAGCTGCAGACAACTCAAAGAAGCATGGAGAGGTGCATGCTTGGTATAACCAGGAGAGATAAGAAGAGGAACTCGTGGATCCGAAAAATGACGAGAGTGGAAGACATCATGATCAGAGTTAAATCCCTGAAATGGCAATGGGCTGGACATACTGCCAGAAGGACAGACCATAGATGGACAGCCGAAATTTTAGATTGGATTCCAAGGGACAGGAAAAGACCCAGAAGAAGACCACATGGGAGATGGGTGGATGAAATTCGTAAATATGCGGGAGTGACATGGAGGAGACTGGCACAAGACAGACCGTTGTGGAGGAAACTTGGGGAGACCTTCGTCCAGCAGTGGATTGATAATGGTTGACAATGATGATGATGTATGTATGTATGTATGTATGTATGTATGTATGTATGTATGTATGTATGTATGTATGTATGTATGTATGTATCCATCCATCCGTCCATCCATGAATGAATGAATGATTATTTCCAGATAGGGGGAGGGAGGTATTCATTAAACTTTGATAATCCAAATATACTTTCGTACAAAATATTTTTGTCCATCATTAGTCATGTGGAGCTAGGGAGAGGAATGTATAGATTAACATAAAATTAGAAGCGTCTCAATCAGTTGTCATGTGACATTTGATAGTTGAATGCTTTTTCCACTTGGCTGTAGCTCAGACTTTTACTCATCCACTGCTTCTCAGTTGGCAACCAGAAGTTTCATGTAGTAGAGGACACCTGTGCCATGGAAACAATTTTACATGCTATCGTAAATGACAGTCGCTGAAGCATTGCAATGGGTTGGTACCGGGGGGGGGGAATGCATGCTTATTTGTCAGATTGCCTGAATTTATTATTCAGTTAAAATCATAAAATTTTAGGCTATCTTCTTGTAGTAATAGTAAATAACATCTATTTGCAGTTCCTTATTTCTCTTGTACCTCAAAAATAGGATTATAACTGAAACAATACCATGTTCTTATTGATTTTTTTATGTTTTGTATTACATTGCTCATATGTCAGTGTTGTTACATCTTATATATAAAACACAAAATGTCTGTTTGTCTGAAGCAGCAAAAGCTCAAACACCGAACTGTGGCATTGTGAAATTTGCTTAGCTTATTAATACTGGAATTTCTAGGTCAACTCAACTATTTTGAGATCTCTACATTGTTCCGTTTGCGAGTTATGAATATATTAATAAACTAATCAATAAAGTCAGCTTCGTTTGCTACATCATCATTAACTGTTCTAAATCTGAAAGCACGCGACTGCATTCATCCACAGGTGTTTCTATTCTTTGAGAACTGTGCATAAAAAAATGCAAACATGAACTTTGCGAAATCTTAATGAAATGGGCTGAAATTTTTGTCAACACCATGAATTGGTAATAAGAGGAGTCCGTCAAATTTTCACCAGAATCCGGTCAAAACTTTTTAAAATAGGCATGGAATTTTTAATTTATCAGTAAACAGAAATATATACGCAGAAACGGTTAATAAAATTTTGACAGCTAATTTAAAAAGTTATTTACCAATTCAGGTGAAATATGGAGGTCATGTTCCTATTAATGATTTATGGTGTTCATTAAAATTTCAGCCAGTCACATAAAATCTTTGCAAAGATATGTTTTCAACTTTTTTATCCCAGAGATTCGCCCCTCAAAGACTTCTGAAACCGAAAGCGCATGATGCATTTGATCGTCGATAACAAATTGTTAACGAATTTTGTTCAGTCAGTGTTTCAATGCTGTGTCTCCTAAACGCGTGTTAAATAATTCGTAACACTTTTGGTCCGTTTGATTCTACAGCTGTATGTTGGAATGTCAAGAGCAAAGGATCCAATAAAATTATATATTGTCGCCGATGAAGGAGAAACCAAAAATTTTGTGTACGACCAAGTGCTGAAATAATCACACTATGAATAAACAATTTGTAATGACCGAATTTGTGAAATCAGCTTTTTCTTTCTTGCAAGCATCAATTTTTTTCCAATTTTTTCAGTGACATAAGGGAATATGAAATTAATAAGCCTAAATCCCGGGCAAAGCTGGGTAGTAAAGCTAGTAAGTAATAAATTCTACACCCTACACCTAGCCAATCCCTTCCAGGAAGAAAAATATTGTTTAATTTATTTCTCAAAGTGTTTGAGCTGTTAACCCCAAGTACATAGGAATTAATAAAAACAGTGTGGTAAAAGAAAATCAACAAAAGTGAAATGACACTTAATTTTTAATTTCAGATATAGTGTTATTATGTGATCCTAAAGAGCACTTGTAACAGTAATGGTGTTGCACAATATTTTCATGCCTTCCTTTGCAAGAGAATTAAGTCAAATTTCCTCCCACCCACCTTCTATAAGCTGTAAATTACTGAAACTGAGATAAGGAATGCACTGAATTTGGAGGTGGGGGATTTATGAGCCTAATTAAAATGAAAGGCTGTGATATTTTGTGACCTCTGCGAATGAGTAGCAAAAGAAAATAATCGGGTAGGCCACCCAGGCTCTGCTGAGAACACTACACCCCAATTTGTTGATTATTATGAATAACTGACTCAGGATATCAGCTTTTGGGAGGATAATTTTACATTATGACAATGATTTTTCTTTCATAATTTTACATTATGAAAGAAAAATCAGATGTGATATCAAAAACTTGAATTTTGAAAACAAATACTTATTGTTCATGCCTGTGATTTAAGGAGGCCTATTATTTTTTGTGCGATTTAGTCTTCATTCAAGCAGAAGTGCAAAAGAAAATTGAAACGTGTACGAACAGCACAAGGAGGTTCATTTGTCCGTTCAATCGATCCTGATGAGCTCAAGGAACGGCATGCTGGTGTATTAGGACTCTGTGCATGTGTGAATGCCTTTCCATATGATGTTCCAGAATTCCTGCCTGATGTATTAGTTCTTCTAGCAAATCATTTACATGATCCTCAACCAATCCAGGTAACATTATTTTCTCTATGAATATTTTTTGGTGATTCTTGAATATTACTGTTGACAGGCTGTTACATTGTTGTTTGTATTATTATTACTTTTATCTGTTTTATTATTACTGTTATTATTCATATTCAGTCAATGAAATTCATTCTCATTAATTTTCAGTGAATTTAAAGTTTAAAATGCAATATTGCCACTTCTCACTCTGCGGCGAAAACAAATGTACCTGTCACTGAAATTACACTATTTTTAGAACACATGGAATAAGTAACGATTTTCAAACTGAATTGTGCTCTAAAAGAAAGAAAAGCTTTCTTCTGTGATGGACATAGAAAAAGGAACCATAAGGAATCAGGAAATGTATGAAAAAAATATGGTTATATTTCCAGTGATATCTGGATCAGTAGAACAACAACAACAAAAAAAGTTTCATCTTCAAGAAAGTATTTATAACTTGGTGTGTGTTTTAAATATTTTTACAAATCATACTTAGTTTCAATTCTGAGTAATCATCAATATCCCCCAAAAATTAGAAGTTCTGAAAACTTCATGTTTAAGTAACCATTAAAATGCATCAATTCAAATGTATATGACTTGTTTCTATGTTCTTACTTATCAGTTTTTTAAATGACAGATTTATTTTCTACTTGTGTGTGTGTGTGTGTGAATGACCTTATAATCTTTTAGTCAAGTTTTTTATCTATAAAGATGTAAAGTTTTGCGTGTATTTGTATTCCTTACTGCATTGACTGATAAGGCTCGCCTCTTCATGGTGAGTGTGACTCAATTGTCAGTCTTGGTTTGAGTGCCTTTGTATCACCCATATTTGGCATATCCAGTAACTGAATTCAGTGTGTGAGGGGGGCAGGGGTCTCCACTTCCTTCTCCCACTCCCATTCTTTCTTTCCTTGTGGAGTACATGCAGTCTTGTGGCCTCAAGTGGTGGAAAATCAAAAGAAACCTAGTAAAAGGATTTTCCTCAACAATACCCTCTCCACACCTTTCCCCATTGCATGCACACACTGAAAATGCTACAAAGCAATATTTTGCTTCTATTTGCACTGACTTTTATGCCACAAAATGAAGAAGAGTGACAAAGAAGCAGAGACACAGAAAGATGGTTAATTGCTCTCAACAGTCCTTGAACTTATATCCAACATGTATCAGTAAAGGGCTTTTAAGACTTATCTTTTTTTGTTGAATTTCGATTTTAGAAATATCTATGTTAAAGACTGACACTAAGGCCTGATTTTATGAGATGATTAAAATGCTTTCCAGACCCAAAGAAGCTATTTATGTTGCTTAGCCTAAGTTACTAGAGACCAGCCTGCCATTGGGCCAGGCTCAGGCTTATCTTGTTCGGCCCATGTAAGGGGGAAATTCGCCCCCTCCCTCTTGGAAATCAGACCATTTCCTATTTCTTCTTGGAATGTACTTCAGAGATTTTCGTAATAACACTAATTCTGATTGCTAATTTTTCTGTAGAATTTTCGGATGTATGTGTTGCAGTAAGAATGAGAAAAAGTTGGGAATTTTTAGTAGAAAAAAACGAACATTTACAGTAGAAAGTATTAATGAAATTCCCTATTGCATGTTGAAGAACAGCGTACATATGTACCGTATGGAAAAGTATGAAAGATGAAAAACTGTAAAATATATCATCCTCTACAGCAGGTATTCACTGCTGGACAAAGATATCTCAAAAAAATTTCCAGAAATTTGTCGTGAAGGGTTCTTTCTTGATGACCACTTGAATTGTCTGGATTTCGAGGCACATGTGACATAAGTGACTCAAATGATCAAAAGACTGACAAAGAAATTGCCTTATTGTCCTAACATGCTGTCTAATTTTATTTATATCCATCTCTTTAATGTAGATTTTGGGTCTTCTGGTTTCCAATTGAATTTTTGTCTTGTGTGTGTGGTGAAAATGGTTAGATAACAAGCAGCCACAGGGAAATTTTCATATAGTGTTTGTTATTCGTACTCACAATTTCTGTTTGCCCCACCGGAAAATCAAGCTCTGGGTGCCCTTGCTTGTTTATGCAATGGCAAGACTTTGCTGAGTGAAGTGCTAAATCCCTTGATACAAGTTAACACATTGTTCCAGCTTGCTCAAGAAACCATACTTCTGTACCAAATGTTTTAGTTTTGCACTACGTGTAAATAATATACACTATCTACCAACAAGTAATTAGACACCTGTGATAGCAAAGGAAAACGAAGTTTATTCACCTTCAATAGTTGGTGGAGCCTCCACGAGCGGCGATTACAGCTGCGACCCTCCGGGGCATACTCTCAACCAGGCGTTGTACAACGGCTAGCGGTATTTTCTTCTACTCGGCTTGGAGAAGACAGGTCAGTTCCTTTACCGATTTCGGATGGTGGGGGCACCCCTTAAGTCGACGCTCCAACTCGTCCCAGAGGTGCTCGATAGGGTTAAGGTCCAGGCTCTGCGCAGGCCAGTCCATTCGATTAACCCCATTGTCACCATACCAAGCCATGGTAGACCTTGCAACATGACAGGTGGCATTGTCATCCTGAAAGTAACATGGGTCCACCCCGTAAACCTGCCACAACGTAGGAAGCGCATGGTCATCCAAAATGGTGCAGTAAGTCTTGGCACAACATGACAGGTGGCATTGTCATCCTGAAAGTAACATGGGTCCACCCCGTAAAACTGCCACAACGTAGGAAGCGCATGGTCATCCAAAATGGTGCAGTAGGTCTCTGAGTTGAGTCTACCAGGAATTGCGACCAAGGGTCCCGTGCCATATCAGGAGAAACATCCCCATAGCATAATTCCACTGCAGCCGAACTTCACAGTTGGCACAATACATTCCGGCAGGAGGCGTTCTGCAGGCAGACGCCAAACCCAGACCCTGCCATCCGAACGGTAGAGGGTGAACCTTGATTCGTCGCTCCAGAGAACCTGTTTCCACTGTTCAACGGTCCACTGTCGACGTTCTTTGCACCACGTTAGCCAAGCAGCGCTATTGGACTTGGTGATCAAAGGCTTGTGGGCGGCAGCATGTCCATGATAACCGAGCAGATGGGCTTCCTTATGGATGGTATTCATCAAAAGAACACTCCCGGATGTCTGTTGAAACTCCTCGCGGATGTGGCCCATCGATTTGGTGCGGTTCTTCCGAATTTCTCTGGCCAGCACCCGTCGGTCTCTAACTCCCAGTTTTGTGGGTCTGCCGGGTCGGGGCACATTCCGACCCTGGCCACTGTCGATTTTGGGTACTTCAACTCGCTGGATATGTCACATATGGATCGGCCATTTCTGTGATACCAGAGGATTACACCTTTCTCGAAATCAGAGAGCTCCAAACTGCGTGGCACCTTGCATGTGACTGGTTGCATTGTTGTTTCCCACACGACATTTAACGGCGCGGCTGTGACGTGTATCAGGACCGCAGATATCGTCGATTGCAGGGGTGTCCAATTACTTGTTGGTAGATAGTGTATGTAAGTTAATGAAAATGATTTATCTTCTTTATGAAGTTTTGGAAAAGACACCATTTCGGTTTTTGTACAGCACCACCAAAATTTTTGGAGGATGTAAATCTCCTTTCTTCGTCTCCTCCCACCCCCTCCCCCAGTATTTGATGGTTGAGAAAACTATAGCTAATACGTCAGTTGTGTTGCAAAAAAAAAGCTTCTCACGAAAAAGTTTTTTTTTTTGTTTTTTTTTATGTAAACATATACTTGGAAAATAATTTATTAAGTGGTGCTAATTTATGCTAAAATTTAGCAGCAGGGGCTTGCACAATAGAGTGGTATGTTTGTGTATATTTTTGAAAGTGGGAAAAGTGTGTCTTTATACGTGTTTGAGCGAATTCACATAATGTGCAGCCTAATTCCAAACAGAAATTATTAAGGCATTAGCAAAACTCAAAAAGAGTACAGTTTGTTTTGATGTTTCTTTTGTTTCATTTTGCACATGCCCATTAATGCACCTAAGTGAAAGTTCAGATTTCATTCACTGCATATTTAGTCTTATAAATGTACAATGTAAGTCATTACAGCCCAAGAATTCCCTGTTTTTCACTGTTTCTAATTTGCCATCTCTTCAGAAAACTTGAAAAATGGATTGCTTGTAATAACCAAGTTTTCCAAAGAGATGGCAATGTGGGGAAACTGAAAAATATGGTACCCCTGTGCTGTAATGACGTAAATATATATATGCCTGCCATGTCGGGAAGCATTTCTTCACGGAATTCGTTTCTCATTAATTTTTGTGATATGATCTAAAACTTTTGATAACAGAAAGCCTAATAAGTTAAGTGGAAGATGGTGTATATACTTCTGTGACTTATTAGAACGTGAAAGTAAAAGTGATTTTGATTCAGATGATATCACAGTGAGAGGAGGAGGCACAAGAGGGATCTCAAGGGAAGAGATTTGTAAAGCTCTAAAATCTCTTCAGAATGATAGGGATTTGGAAGTAGATTGTATAACTGCTGTGATGTTAAAAAATGGTGGTGACTGATTAACTGAAATTTGTCGGTTGTGCTGGGGAGTTATGAATGGCCCCTCAGGATTGTAGGGATGCTGTCATTTTCCCTTTATATAAGGGAAGAGGTGATCAGACTGAGTGCAAGAAATATCGTGGTGTCAGCCTTCCGAGTGTCCCAGGGAAAGTGTTTGGAAAGGTGAAGTATGAGGTCTTACATCAGAAAACATGTAGGATGTACAGAGTGGTTTTGTACCTGGTAAGGGCTGCACTAACCAAATGTTTGCATTACGCATGATGATTGAAATGTATCTGTCTGTTGGTAAGAAAGTTTTTGCTGCCTTCATAGGTTTAGAGAAAGCTAATGACTGAGTAAACAGGATACTTCTGTATAAGGTCTTGAATAAATATGGTATAACTGGGAATCTGCTTAATAATCTGAAAGCTGTGTATGCTGGCAGAAAAGTATTAGTGAATGGTGTTTTATCGAAATGGGTTTCTGTTATTGCAGGAGTCGGAGAAGGTTGAGTAATGTCCCCATAGCTATTTGATATACTTATAGATGCATATGCCAAAATGGACAATACTGGTTTATGTCTTGGTAATATCCATTCGTGAAGATTGCTGTATGCTGGTGACACAGTCGTGTTAGCAGAGAGTAAAGGTGAATGGCAGAGTATGTTGTCCCGGATGTACAAAGTTTGTATGAAATTCAAACTGAGTATAAATAAGGGAAAAATCAAAGTTATTGTTTTTGACCAAGAAACTGGTAATACTGAATGCAAGATCAGTCAGTCTAAATGGCACAGATAGATAGACCAGGTGAAGGAATTTGTTTATTTAGGAAGCTTGTTTGACAAAGAAAACAAATTAGATAGTGAAATTAGTAGGCACGTGAGGTTTTTTTTGAAAGTCATAGATGCTTTAGGAGGATTTTGCAGGGATGATTGGTTCTCGAAAAGTCCTGAATGGCTGCGTATGAAAGTGTAATTGTCCTGATGTACGACAGTGAAACGTACATACTGCTGAAGAGACATAGAAGTTGTTTGCCTGCTGGAGGGATGCTTTTCTTATGAGGGTGTTGTGGCAAGACACGTTCTGATCGTGGGAGGAATGAAGACGTTTAATATGAAGCATAATATTGCTAGTAAGTAAGGTGAAGGCAAATATTCTCTGATAGTTTGTCCATGTTGAAAGAATTAGTAGTGAGATGTTTATGCAGAGAATTTATTGAGCCCAGGTGGCAAAGATAGCAAAAGCAATCATGGGAGGATTATATTCAAGAATGTCTGCATGAAAAAAAGATAATGAGTGTGAAATACAAGAGGTCTTGTGTGGGTTATGTGATGGATGTCAGTGAAGCTGGAGTTGTGTGCCGAATCACTGTAAATGGAGACTTTTGATACATCAACAGTAAGTAGAATCTGGTTTCATCAGTTTTAAGCTTTAGTCTGGTGAATGAGCTTTCTTTGGGGACCTAACCTCTGAATCTCAGAGAATAGCTTAGTGATAGGTTTATAAAAAGATAAGGTGAAATATTTCAGTTTCAGAGAGAAAAAGAGGTCCCAATTTATGAGAATTTGAAATAGTGCAATATAAAAATACTAATTAAGTCTCACTTGGCATGCAATGTTTGAAGTAATGCAAATTCAAAAAGAAGTGAAAAAAATCATCAATTGCATAATTTCAAAGCTGGTGGTGCTAGTGAATATTGTAAACTGTGTTTATGCTATTATCCCCTGGTGTTGCAACTTTGCGGTAGCTGGTAAACATCATTTGTTTGTAGTCATGGTGGTATCAACTGTGCTGACTCACATATGAGTGATTTTATTGGCTGTTGTTGTTTCAACATTCATGATTTTTAGAAGTGAAGTTTTAATTTTTATTATTTGTTTATTTATTTATGCACTATTTCTTTATTGAGCTTAAAAACAAAAGTGTGCTACAAGTTCTGTAGATTTGTGTTCTCTTAACATTTGTTCGTATAAAAAATTTAGGCTGACTTTACGTGAGGTTTTCGGAGGTGCAATCTGTGCATAAAATGCAACTGCCATGTAATTTAACGAAATCAAATTGCAATCATGAGAAAGCTGTGTTTAAATTATGATAATAGAATTGAACACTTAAAAACAGAATTTCTGTACTCTAGATGTATCATATTATTATTCTGTCTTAAAATTTTTGCAGATACCTTCTTCACTTGTGATAACATATCTTGCCTTTTTCAGACCACCGTTAAGAAAACTCTGTCCAATTTCCGAAGAACTCATCACGACAACTGGCGGGATCACAAGCTAAAGTTCACTGATGACCAGCTGACTGTAGTTACAGATCTATTAGTGTCACCTAGTTATTATGCATAAAGAATAAGTGTATTTTAATTTTGATTGAAATATAAATGGCGTATTTGGTTGAAAAATGCAAGAATTCAGGTTGTTAACTTCAGTAGAGCGTGAATCATAGACTGAGTGAAATTTGGAATGTTTTAATGGGTGTCCACCTAGAAAAATTTTATGCTAAGCATAAATTTGTATACACATCAAGTGTAATACATCATTTTTATTTGCATTATTTATTGCCATCAAAAATCATGATAAGAAAAAGTTACTTCCTTTGTTATGTGAGTAATTAAAAACTTTGCATAAGTGTGTGATTGCGATCGTGAGGTGAGCTATGATGTTGAAATGGATTGAAAACTGTGATTTCTCTGCATACTAATTTTAAACTCCATATTTCGTTCAAATTTTTTAGTACTGTATATAAGAATGTTACCTATAAAGCAAAATGTTTTGATATATATGGTATTAAAGATTTTTTTTCTACAGAAACTTGCCTTTATTTCATGAATGAATACGTTACTCATGCCATTCATACACTGGTGTCCAAAAGTTAAGCGTAATCAACAAAAAGGGTTAAATTACCAAAATGAGAAGGCACAATGAAATAGGCTGCTTACTTTACATAGACGTCTTCGGGAGGAACTAAATGCGCAGTACAAATCCATTAAAAAAAATTATATCAAGAAGTTTGTCTTGAACATGTATAATGTTCAAACAAGACTGGTTTTAAACGTGTGGAGGAATAATTGTCTTGAACTCATATCATGAGCACTTTTGAACTCTATACATGTTATTTCTAGAGTTGTTTCTCAGATCCATGGGTCGATGTCACGCTGCATGTAGTTGTATCCGCTATACCTAACACTATATTCCCTGTAGGAGGGAATGCATTGGATGTAGGAACGCCCCAGGTGTCCAAGTATACCTATAGTCTTAAATTGACAAAACACTGAAATAGTCCCTTATTACAAGTTACATAAGAAGATTACAGTCATTAAAAAAAATGTTGTAGTTACGATAGATTTCAAGTGTTCAAATAAGTTGTATTGGCACGTAATTAAATAGAAAGTATGTCGATTCCTCAGCCACGTTGGCAATGCACAAATCTCAATTGCTTACATCTTGGAGGCAACAGGGGCCAAATTCCTATTGAAAATATCTTACTTAAGTCAATTTGTACACTGGTCCTCGTAGCCGAGAGTCACGAGACCAGGAAGATTACTAAAAATTATCCTTTATAAGACGACAATTATCAAAAAGTTATATATGTGAAATAAAAAATGATCAATATGTACAATCAACGCAACTCTAACAACTAAATGCATCTCATATTCATTAGGTGTGTGTTATAATGTTCTTGCTTTCAAAAACGTACGACACTTGTACATATTGATCATTTTTTATTTCACATATATAACTTTGATAATTGTCATCTTATAAAGGACCATTTTTAATAATCTTCCTGGTCTCGTGACTCTCAGCTATGAGGACCTGTGTACAAATTGACTTAAGCAAGATATTTTCAATAGGAATTTGGCCCCTGTTGCCTCCAAGATGTAAGCTATTGAGATTTGTACATTGCCAACGTGGCTGAGGAATCGACATACTTTCTATTTAATTATGTGCCAATACAACTTATTTGAACACTTGAAATCTATCTTAACTACCGCATTTTTTTTAATGACTGTAATCTTCTTATGTAACTTGTAATAAAGGACTATTTCAGTGTTTCGTCAATTTATGACTATAGGTATATTTGGACACCTGGAGTGCTTCTACATCCAATGCATTCCCTCCTACAGTGAATATAGTGTTAGGTATAGCCGATACAACTACGTGCATAGAGTTCAAAAGCGCTCATAATGAGTTCAAAACAAAAAAAATTATGATTCAGAAAAATGTACCAATAGTCCAAAAATGGTAAAAACACCAGGAATTTTAGGAAGGCATTTCTGATTTTGTACAATGATCTAGTAAGGCATATGGTGACCTCTTACAGCCATATAAGTGTCACTTTGATGTCTCATGCTGTTGACAAGAGAAATGAAAAGATTTTCTGTGGACAAATCCGACTCCTAAACAACAGCAGATTGGAATTCCTTGAGAGTTCTGGTAGGAGGTTGATGACTTGCAATGCATCCCATGTTTTCCAAACCTCAACCTCTGTTGGGTTGAGGTCTGGGAAATGTGCTGGCCACGGCATAGGGGGGATATATTCGCTTTCCAGATAATCATTGACAATAGTAGCTCTATGGTTAGCCCAGACTTTGTGTTCATCGTTCATGAACACAAAGTCTGGGCTAAAGCACAGCAAAAGAAGCCTCACTTAAGGATCAAGAATTTGGTCTGTATATCGCTGACATGTTCAAGTTCCACCAGAATAGACATGAATTTGTGTGCTCTTGTTGAACATAATGGCACCCCAGAGAAGTGCACCACCACCTCTGTAATGGAGCATATCTCGGATGTTTGTGGGAAAATAATGGGTTGTAGGTTATTTCCAGATGATAACATGATGGCTGTCACTTTCGAGACAACCTGGATTCATCGGAGAAGGGAACATTGGCCCATTGATTTTTGTCCCAGTCTTGATGTTGCCTTCACTGTGATACTCTGATATTTCTTGCTGACAGAGTCAGTTGTATTCAAACTGCAGGTCTTTTCATGTATAGTCCTTGTTTGCCTTGAAACAGCTGCTCCACCAGCCACGGACAGCTCTAAAGGAAGCACTCCCACTGACATCGACCCGTTGCATCTTGCTGTTAATGACACATGCCTATCATCCTAAGCCATTGTAATCCATGGACAACCTGCCACAAGTTGATGCTTAACATCTCCGGTGTCCTGGCACCTTCTCCAAAGTCGATACAATCGATTGATTCATGCCAGTGGATCTGGCAACATTACTCTGCATCTGGCCGGATTCCGATAATCCGACCATGTGTAAACATATCCACTTGCCGTCTTTCTGATATACTGCTTTAATAAAACAAATTCTACTACTAGCAGGGCATGATGATGACTTGCCGCCCCAGTGGCGCAGTGGTCTAAGTGATGGCCTCTGATCATTCGTCCGAATGGGGTCCGGGTTCGAATCCCGGTGAGGCATGGATGTTGTGTTTGTCTTACGGCACTGGCTCTCTCCCTTCCCTGGAACCAGTGACCCTAAATTAGGGACGGGCGACTGCTTATAGCCCATTGAGTTGCTCACGGTGGTCGTTAAACCTCCAATCAAAAAAAAAAAATGATGACAAGAACTGTCACTTTTTGCAGCTCTTTCTCAACTCCACAAATGTGCTGCTTTGCTTTTTATGCCAAATGTCTTTCATCACACGGTATATTGCATGATGATTTGCATATTCCCATGTCCTCTGTACTTTATTACTTTTCACCTCCCTTTCTTTTTTTTTTAAATGTCTTTTTGTTAACTATGCTTAACTTTTGAACACCAGTGTAAGTAAAACACCTTGTTTCTCTCCTTCACTTTCAAAACAGTGAGTACCGACCCCTGACCCCCCATATTAATGGTTTTTCTGCTGTTGTACATACATACATATCATTAAGCTGTTTTCTGAGATTCAGAGGTTTGCTCCAAAAAGAAATACAAACTACCAGATAGTTTTTACTTACTGTTGCCGTATCAAACTTCTTCATTTACAGCGATCTCGACATACAACTCAGGCTTCACTGACATCCATTACACGCTGTACACAAGATCTTCTATACTTCATACTATAATTTGTTTCTCATGCAGACACTCCTGAATCTGATCCTCCCATGATTTCCTTGGCCTTCCTCTGCCTTTCCTTCCTGCCACTTGGGCTAAAAGATTTTCTTAGTAAGCATATGATCACCCATTCTTTCAACATGGCCAAACCACCGAAGCATATTAGTCTCCCTTTTGCTAACAACATTTTGCTTCACATCACACAACTTCAGTCCTCACACAATCAGAACGTGTCTTGCCCCCCCCCCCCCCCGTAAGTAACATATTTCTCCAGCTCACAAACGACTCCTATGTTTCTTCTGTAGCACCCAGGTTTCACTGTCATGCATCAGAGTAGAAACAATTGCACTCGCATACACAGCCTGGCGGGACTCTTTTGAGAACCCATCATTCTTGTGAAAACCTGCCAGAGCAGCCACGACTTTCAATGAAGAATTCACTTTGCTACTAATTTCACCATCCAATTTGCTCTCTGTCAAACATGCTTTCTAAATACACAAACTCACTCACCTGGCCAATCACTGTGCCATTTACACTTACATTACATTCAGTGCTACCAGTTCCTCTCTCAAAAACCATAACTTTGGTTTTTCCCTTATTTATACTCATTTTGAATTTCGTGCAAATTTCGTACATCCGGGACAAAATACCCTGCAACTCACTTTTGCTCTGGAGAGTATCGTCAGCATACAGCAATCTGCACACACGGATATCACCAAGACATAAACCAATATTATCTATCTTGGCATCATGCATCCATACATATAATAAACAGCCATGGTGACATTACATAACCTTGCCTGACTCCTACACCAATAGAAAACCATTTTGATAAAACACCATTCACTCGTACACAGGCTCTACTGCCAGCATACATGGCTTTTACACTATTAAGTAGATTCCCAGTAACACCATATTTATTCAATACCTTCCACAAAAGTGTCCTATTTACTCGGTCGTAAGCTTTCTCTAAATCTATGAAGGCAGCAAAAACTTCCTTACCAACAGCCAGATACTTTTCAGTTGTCATGCGTAATGCAAAAATTTGGTTAGTGCAGCCTTTTCCAGGCATAAAACCACTGAGCATCCCACACTTTCATTGATGTAAGACCCCATACTTTTTAAATAATAACCTTACCAAACACTTTCCCTGGCACACTTAATAGGCTAATACCACGATAGTTCTTGCAGTCAGTCTGATCACCTTTTCCCTTATACAAAGGAACAATGATAGCATCCTTCCAATCCTGAGGGACCATTCCTAACTCCCAGCACAACTGGCAAATTTCAGTTAACATATCAATTAGAGTCACCACCATATTTCTGCAGTTATGCCATCTACTCCCAGGGCCTTACCATTCTGAAGATATTTTAGAGCTTTCCACACCTCTTCTCTTGAGATTCCTCCTGTGCTTCCGTCAATCACTGTGACATCATCTGCTTTTGCCTCAGAATCACCTTTGCTTTCTTCATCTAATAACTCACAGAAGTATTCACCCTGTCTTTCACTTAACTCATTGGGCTCCCATATCATTTACCCAACCCTATTCTTCACACAACTTAACACTTTGTTTCCCCTATTTTTCGTGAGTTTCATGTATTTCCAGAAAGACTTCCTATCTTTCCAGAAAAGCCAATTCATTCCTTTCCACCTTCTCCTTCCTATTTTTTTGCCTTACTCTGGCTAACCAACTTAGCGGCTTCACGCTTCTTACAGCGATATTCATCCACAGGAACTCTACCTTGCAACATCCCCAAATAGGCTTCCTTCTTTCTCTTTACTGCCTTTTCAATCTCACTATTCCACCAAGCATCACCTCTATTGTTACCCACTATTGTGGTAACACAGACCTCTTCAGCAGCAGTGACCACACAGTTCTTAAAACATTCCCACTTTTTTCTACGTCCCTCTCACAAGACTTCAGCTCCTTCAGTCGTTCTCCGAGTATGTCAGAATAATGCTGATGATTTAACGGGAGCCTTTCAAGCTTTATTCTTTCAATCCTGGACCACTTCCTGTTCCTTTTCCTCCAACCAACATTCAGTTTCACTCGTGACACTACCAAGTAATAATCAGAGCCAACATCCGCACCTCTCGTCATACGAGTGTCAACAACTAAGTGTTTCAGACGCTGATCGTAAACAACAAAATCTATCGCACTCTTTCGACCAAGAGTACGATTTTACCAAGTATATGTGTGGATATGCTTGTGGTTGGAAATGTATTAGATACATGCAAACCATTCACAATGCAGTGTTCAATTAATCTTTCACCATTATCATTCACACAAGGATCATTAAACTTACCTAGAACATAGTCAGAAATTGCATTCTGCATGCCTACTCTAGCATTGAAATCCCCTGCTATTATAACTTTCTCGTTAGCACCAAACTGGCTCAAAACAGCTTGTAGCTCATTCCAGAAATCTTCCTTCCTATCAGAGGGTTCAGAGTCGCAAGGAGCATACACTACAACAATTACTATTTTCTGAAGTTTCACTTTCAAATGAATCCAAAGAATTCTCTCATTTATGCAGCTATAGTGAATCAAGTTCTTCTTTTCACTTAAAATCGCACCTACACCAGCCTGTGCTCTCACATTATCCAATACTCTAGACCATACACTCATCATTCCATTTGCTTCCATCCCAATTTCCTTCTTTTTGGTTTCACTTGCACACAGCATATCCAATCTATACTTATTCATCTCTTCAATCACCTCATTCAACTTGCCATTTATATATATACCTCTAGTATTCCATACACCAATCTTACACTCACTCAGCCGAGATCTCTTTCTGATTTTCCTTCTTCCAGTTCCAGGTCAATACTGTTATGGATGATCCTTCTCAAGTGTGGTAGGTCCACCATATTCCACACTTGAGTCATTTTTAATATTTCTTTTTGTCATTTTAATCAGGTAAGTACATCAGTGTGGGGATTAGCCCACAGCTGACAGTTCCAGTTGGTCATTCAACCTAATAATTCAGAATACAACCCAGTGAGTTGGGGTCTTTTTGCCAATGTCACACAGAACTAGCTGGCACCTCTCCAAGATTCACATAGGCCCTAGTTGCTGTTGTGTGCGCCATTGTTACCATGGAGCGCTCCGAGGAGGCAAGCCCATCTCACTAAGATCGCCTACTCTGTTGGGATTTGTATTAATCCTCTCTAACCTGAATACCTACCTTTTAGTGTACAGCTGTGATATGATAATGAATGAAAGAGCATATTGAATGTACAGATAGACAAACATTAGCTCAAGAATTAAATGTGACCAGCATCTGTCTACTGTTCATGGAATCATTGATTTATTTTTCCGCAATAGGTAGTGGCATCAGGGTTCATACAGGTCATGGAAAGTGGCATAGAATTTGTCAATTTCATAGAAAGAAAAAAAAACTGAAAAATATTTCAATTTCAAGAAAAACGTGTTGTATTTTTTTTTTTTTTTTTTTTTTAATGTAAAGTTGAAATTTTGAGATGGCTAAATTTTTTCTCTTTCAGAAAACAGAGAAAAAAAGTGAGGTTTTCTACTTCACTATGGTGTTACTTTCTCCCATCGGTGAAAATACAGAAAACGTGACCTGATGGGCAAGGTTTGTTCCGTGTGAAAGTGCTTTAACAGCAGGAAACTGTTACACTCGTGTCCTAGAACAAAGCTATTCTTGTCAAGGGTAGGCCCCAGAGTCCTTTGCACAAATGAAATCGTTTGGCACAATTCTAATCTGTAGCTGAGAAGTACACTGAGTGATCGCTGAATTATGACCATCTACCTAATACATCATAGTAGGTCCTCCTTTTGCTCTCAGTACAGCGGCTATCCAAGGTGACATCGATTCAATAAGATGCCGAAAGCAGTTGTTGGGTGGTATGGCCAACCGAAGCTGTGTCTAATGTGGCCTTCAGTGTAGGTATGGTGGTGATTGGCGTATCCAGATGCCTGATATGCCATTTGGGTTCCATAGTGTCCCACAAGTGCTTTATGGGATTGGTATTGGAGGAGTTTGAAGGCTAATTACTCGCAATATACTGGAAGTCTGAACTATGTTCCTCAAACCATTCCTGTGCAACATTGCCAGGTATACAGAGTCAGCAAGCAATTCACAGTAGTGGGCACCTTTCATGCAATGCACAATGATCACACACTGATATGAAGTTTGAAATTTATTGGCCACATTATGTATTTTTACATTTAGACTACTTGATGACCTTCATGTGTGTAAATCATAGTAAATTCTTTGTTTTTTAAATTTAGCATTGTTAAAAAACAATAAACAAAGGAAGAATAAATTCAGCTTTAGAAGTGTGGATATTATTTTTCTCTTTGGAGTTTTAAGCCCGTTTCACACAGGCTGAAAAAATCCTTTGAAGTAATACTAAATCTCCCAGCTGTTCGACCGCTCGCTTCCAGGCGGATTGTAGAATTGTACATGTTGTGCCCATATCCAATATCTCGAGAACTAAGATTCCCAGTAATAAATGTTTTTCACTGTTGCACTCTAAATCAGTTTTCTCTTCCAACGACACCTTAGCCACCCCGGTTGTGCAGTGGTCTAAGCGATGAACTCTGATCATTCATCCGAAAGGGGTCTGGGTTTGAATCCTGTGAGGCATGGATGTTGTGTTTGTCTTACAACACTGGCTCTCTCCCTTCCCTGGAATTAGGGACGGGTGACTGCTTATAGCCCATTGTGTTGCTCACGGTAGTTGTTAAACCTCCAATAAAAAAAAAAAAACTACACCTTACTCGATAATATGGGGCTGTCTTTAGTTTTTGCACCCCAGAATGGCGCCAACATTTTAGTGTTTTACTACCAAAATAGTGAAATCTTGTTCCTTGAATGCCAAAACATGTAAATCCAAAGGTCTGATTTTGACTGATCACAATACTTTCTTATATTATAAATATAAAGAAGTAAAAAGGGGAAGGGAGGTAAGAAAGGAAAGGTATTGAAAGTATAAAGGCACTGCCCGTTTCTGTACTTTTTCAATTAGCACACCTCTGCTCTATGTATTCAGTATACAGGGTGATTGTAAACTCCTTCAACAAAACAAGAGGGTGATAGTACACATCAAGATGAACAATCAATGGAACTTAGGTCGCATTCCACTCCTAGTGCCAAAAAAGAGCACATTCGAAAAACATCCAGCAGGCACACAGAGTTCCAACCAGTGCATGAGAAGCACAAGATGCAAATCAGGTGCACTGAACACATGCATAGACGAGGAGGAGCAAACATTTTAAAATGCAGCCGAACCCGTTCAGCGATATTACCGTGTGAACTTCATGTGAGAATTGATGTATACGTCTGAATGACACATCGTATCGTGTGTTCCTGGAGCAAGTGCTTTTCAGTCTGTTGCAGGATGTTCCGCTCACCGCACAGAGGGACGTGCGGTTTGTGCACGGTGGGGCCCCAGCACAATTTGCCACTGAGGTTCGATACTTCCTAAATGCAACATATCCCAGGCGGTAGATTGGATGCAGTGGACCTGTGGCTTGGCCTCCACACTCCCCGGAGCTTAGGAGCTTAAGCCACTGCACTTCTTCTGGGGGCGCATGAAAACATTGGTGTACGAGACACCTGTGGACTCCCTGGAAGATCTCGTCGCGCGATTCGCTGTTGTTGCGGACAAGGTCAATACCACACTGGGAGTCTATGAGAGGGTGCGACAGTTCATTCGCCTGTGTGGGCTGTGCAACGACGCCCTTGGACGCCAGTTTGAGCAGCTCCTGAGTCTTTCTCTGATGCGATTGGAATTGTGCAACTCATAAATTAGGTATGTCTCTTTGTTTTCACTGTTGAAGGCTCAACATTGATATGTAACTTTACACTTTTCTGGCACTAGGACTGGAAGGTGGCCCTAGGTTCCATTGCAAATATTGTTCGTCTTGATGTGTACTATCACACCTCTTGTTTTGTTGAAGGAGTTTACAATCAGCCTGTATGCATTTATATAAGCTGTGTATAATTGTGGTGTAGCGGCATGCCTCCAGAGCCCTTGGAAATGGTGGGCCCCTAGGCTTTAGCCCTGTTATACCCCCATTCACGGTGATGAGTAATTCGTTGTGACAATGAAGAGTCATTTCGTCGTGCTTTGGGTCCACTGGTTCTACAAATGCGACAAAACCTCCCTGTAGTACAGACACACCTGAAGAGCGTGCCTTTCCCTCTCAAAACTCCCCCTCCCCCCCAACCATTCTAACAATTTACAAAACTTGTGACTTGAAAACTAACTTCTCAGTTCAAAGTCAATATTTCCCATTTTTAATTAACCTGTAATTTTAATAACCCGTGAAAACGTAAAATGATGGAAAGATTTTATGTGTTGGCCAGTCGCCAATCACATCTGCAGGTTTGTTTACTTCCCCCTTCCTCCAAAGCACACCACCCATGCCTCATCCGGGGCTTTAGCACGGCCCACCTGGAATTATTAACGAGAAGCCTGACCGCCATTTGGCCTTATTCGAGTTTAAGGCAAATGGCCATACACACTTAAGTGTCTGTATAAAAACTGCACTTTCTTGGCCACTTCACCTACATAACAAAAATAGATTTGTGTGTAAATCTGACGTGCGCAACAAATATCTTTGGTTACTCTTATACCAACACAAAAAAGCTCTTTGAATTGTGTTAGGAGCTCATTGAATATTCTACCTTCATCTGGGGAAACAAATTGATTGTCATGACTGTGTGGATTTTTAAGGCTACGATGTGCGCTGAAACAACGGAATTATAACATGACTCATGCTATATTCGGAAAAAAGGTGATAAGGGTGGATATATGTGTATTTCAAATGGATGATATTGAAAAGTCTTTGTCAGTGCCAAATATTTGCTGTGGCAACATGCTGGTGACCTCACTCCGACTAAACACTTCATAGTGAAAAAGCACACTTACTCAGGCACCAAACATGAATTATATAGGCCTAGGCCATTTTAGCAATTTTACCCCCCCCCCCTACCCTACCCATATGGTTTACATATCGACTTTTGCACATTTGCTTGGGTACAAAACATTAATTATAGGCCTAGGTCCTATAATACCTGAGTAAAAGTGCAACACTGTTAACTGGGCTTGCCATGTAAGCAAGCGGCGCATAAGAAATCGCTGAAAAGTCTCCAACTTAGAGTCTATAGTTAATGTTTGGTACTTTAGTAAAAGCGCTGCATTATTAACTTGACTTTTGATATAAAAAATTACTAAAAAGATCCAACCCTTGGGCCTTATAACTAATGTTTCATGCCTGAGTACGTGAAAATACCTTTCTAGCCGGTTCAGAGCCAGTTATTCTCCCAACTGAACTGCACCGATTCTGGCTTGTCGCTACAACTTGCCGTTTTAGCAGTTGCGTCACAAATAAAAGTGTGGCATTATTATAATTTATATTTTCTATATAAATCTTACTAATATGATAGTACTGTGTGTTAAAGCTTGGCTAACATGGCCCAACCAAAGGCCCATGTTATTAATGACTGGGTAGAAATGCACCATTATGACAAGATGTATGCACAGTCGAGTCACATTATTGTGACCACCTCCTACTTTTGACGTCAAAAGTGCGTAGCCAATGAAAGAAGGCATGTGTCGTGAGCTAGCTTGGAGGGTATATATGGTGTGCTGTAGGCATTCTGAAAACATATTATGGGCTGCGGGTGGGCAATGTTCGTGACTGTCGCGGAAAAGGCCTCAGGTTCGATCCCAGGCAGGTACGAACGCTCGATCCACTAAATATCCGCCGTGCGTCGGATGGGCACATTAAGCCGTCGGACCCCGGGTACTGGCCCCCAATAATAAATAAGGGCGTCTTCCTCCCACTTTCTACTTCGCTTCCGTATCACTTTCCTATCGGGCGCTCCAGCTCAAATCTCCTAGTTTCTTGTTTCTAAGGGCTGTTGAAGACGGGTCAGACACTCCCTAAAATCCTCTACATACATATGACCATACATGAAAACATATCACTCATTGCTGTCATGGATAAAAGGAGCGATTTATCAGATTTGCAAAAATGGATGATTATTGGCTTTTTGGCCAAGAATGGCGGTGTTTCTGAAACAGCGCAGTTTGTGAACTGTTCTCGTGCTGCTGTGGTTAACGAGTATTGTTATTGAAGAAATGGCATTGCGAATAAGCGACTGGAAACTACGGAGCACCACGTGCCATTTATGTGAGAGGTGAACGTCGGCTGCGAAGGTACATGAGGGCCGATCGACGCGTTACAGTGGAGCAACTCACTGGCCGAATGAATCGGGGGGGGGGGGGCTACCGGAACTGTGTCTAAAACAACAGTTCAGCGAACCCTGCTGCATATGGAGCTCCGATGCAGACGGATGGTCACTGCACCTATGCTAACGAAGGTGCATAGGCAGAAAAGGCTTACTTTTGCACGGCAGTATCGGAATTGGACCTCCGCAGATTGGCAAAGGAATGCCTTCTCCGATGAGTCACGTTTTCTGCTTCATCGAACGGATGGACGTTGGCGTATAAGGCGAGAAGCATCGGAGAACAAACATTCTTCAACCGTTGCTGGAAGAACACAAGCTGGTGGGGGCAGCGTTATGGTATGGGGAATGTTTTCGTGGCATTCCCTGGGTCCACTCATACGTGTGGAAGGCACTATGGGCCGAATTTGTTATGAATCCATCCTTGCAGACCACGTACACCCATACATGCTGATTGTCTTCCCTGGGGCGGATGGGATCCTCCACACGACAATGCCACGTGTCACACAGCTAGAAATGTCCTAGAGTGGTTGGAAGAGCACGATGAAGACTTCAAATACTTCCCTGGCACCCTAATTCCCCATATTTAAACCCAATTGAGCATCTGTGGGATCACCTCGATCGTGTTGTTCGCTCTGTGGATCCTCCAGTAGCTGTCAGATGCACTGCAGTCAGCATGGCTCCACATACCTGTGAACATCTTCCAGCACCTTATTGAGTCACTCCCAGTCTGTCTAGCTGCTGTCCGCGCTTAACTCGGTGCGGCGATTACTCTGGATATTAGCTGGTGGTCACAATAATGTGACTCGACCGTGTATATGCACATTTGTATGTAGCTTGTCGTACAGGCGATCTACGAGGAAGTGGGCATGGCCCGCAGTGGCGCAATGGTCTAAGTGCTGGCTTCTGACCATTCGTCCGGGTTCTAATCCAGTGAGGCATGGATGTTGTGTTTGTCTTACGGCACTGGCTCTCTCCCTTCCCTGGAACCAGTGGTCCCAAATTAGGGACGGACGATTACTTATAGCACATCGAGCTGCTCACGGTAGTCGTTAAATCCCCAATATAAAAAAAATGGACATGGTGAAATCGAAAGTGCGGTTGTTATAAGACCCTCTAACATTTTTGTAGTCAGACTATATGGAAGAGGACACGAAGAAATAAAAAAGGCAATTTTTATACGGCCCCCAGCACTCTTTTATGGCTAGTCATCCGCTTTGCCTTAAGGAAAATAAGATATGAAAAGAAAAAATATGTGTGAAGAACATATTGTGGGGAAGGGGGGCAACTTCATGGCTCTCAAACTGCGTATGGCCATTTGTCTTAGAAAAGAATTTTCCTAGCTGGTGTAACACGTTCGGAGAAAACTCAGAAACTGCTGTCTCGATTTCTTCTCTAGAACGATACAATTTTTTTTTTTTACGAACTTCGCTACATGCTTGGCGATGAAAACTGTTTTATGGGGGTGGGGGATCGATTTTCTACAGAGGCTGCAAAACTTTCCCGTCAGCAAACACACCTAAAGGAAATATCTGGTGTAGAACTGGCCATAAATGTATTAAGGGGTCGTATAAAAATTGCACTTCTGATTAAGGCGGTTTTTTTTTTTTTTTTTTTTGATTGGAGGTTTAACGACCACCGTGAGCAACTCAATGGGCTATAAGCAGTCGCCCGTCCCTAATTTAGAGTCACTGGTTCCAGGGAAGGGAGAGAGCCAGTGCCGTAAGACAAACACAACATCCATGCCTCACCGGGATTCGAACCCGGACCCCTTTCGGACGAATGATCAGAGGCCATCGCTTAGACCACTGCGCCACCGGGGCGGCTGATTAAGGCGTATCTATCAGGGACAGGCCATCACTTTCCTCCTCAGAATGGTCATACCAGGGGCGTAAACATTAGAAATACACAACATGTGAATAAATTTATTGAAGACTGTAACCGAAAAAGAAAGTTATACACGTTAGTATTATCTTTTTTAAAGACCATTTAGCCTTATTCAGTATTCGGCGCAGCAAACCAGGGTATATAGAGTTAAACGGTTGAGAGTAAAGGAAACAAATGATTTAAGATGGGTGACGAAAATTTGTTTTAAAATCGGACCTTTTGTATGGTAACTCTGAGTGTTTATAAGACAGACGGAGAGATAGACAATTCGTAGAGAAGAAAAATGAAGTACATCAGAGTGTGGGTGAAAAATGAAGTGAAATAAATATACTGTCTGAGAACGGAGTGGCGAAAAATTTGCTTCAAAATCTGAACTTTAGGGTGGTGGTGATAAGTAACGATTAATAGTATTGATAAGAAAAGACAGTCCGTGGGGAAGAAAACTTAAATAAAAGATTTATAGAGAGTATGCATTGATAAGAATTTGTTTCGGGCGCTCTGCATGATAGATGTAATAGGGACGGAGAGACAATTCTCAGAATAAAAAAAATGTGAGGTTCAAGTTATTCTTTTGTCAGTGCAGACAACACTAAAAATATAGTCACCATCTCATCTTTACGGAATACAGGATGATTTAAGCTTGTCTTCCACAAACAAAACCGGCATTTTACATATAGTCCCTTAGTGTTTATCCGGCCAGATTTCCTGTGCCCAGCCTCACCTAGTTTCCGGCGGTAGTCAACGCCTTTAGGATCAGATCAGATCACATGTAGAGGATTTTAGGAAGGGAGTGTCTGACCCCAGGTCTTAAAAAACCCTTAGAAATAGGAAGCTAGGAGATTTGGGCTAGAGTGCCCGATAGGAAAGTGACACGGAAGCAAAGTAGAAAGTGGGAGGAAGACGCCCTTATTTATTACCGGGGGTCAGTACCCGGGGTCCGACGGCTTAACGTGCCCATCCGACGCACGGCGGATATTTAGTGGATCGAGCGTTCGTACCTGCCGCCTGGGATCGAACCTGAGGTCCCTTCCGTGGCAGTCACGAACGTTGCCCACTAGGCCACCCGCGGCAACGCCTTTGGGAAACTTAAGTTGTCCTTTATAAACTCTGAAACTGTATTCCTGATAGAACTGGAAATTCTTTTGTATTTTTTGACCCCGCGGCTGAGCCGCCCCGGTGGCACAGTGGTCTAAGCGATGGCCTCTGATCATTCGTCCGAAAGGGGTCCGGGTTCGAATCCCGGTGAGGCATGGATGTTGTGTTTGTCTTACGGCACTGGCTCTCTCTCTTCCCTGGAACCAGTGACCCTAAATTAGAGACGGGCGACTGCTTATAGCCCATTGAGTTGCTCACGGTGGTCGTTAAACCTCCAATCAAAAAAAAAAAAAAGACCCCGCGGCTGAGGATGAGACTGCTCTGAACGACTTTGAGAAGTTATTCTGCGTTGACGATTTTATAATATAATTAATGCTTATCGAATCCTTCCTTTCCTATGAGCTCTAAGCGAATCTTCACTACTCGGCCGCCCCGGTGGCGCAGTGGTCTAAGGCGCTGGACTCTGATCATTTGTCCGTCAGGGGTCCGGGTTCGAATCCCGGTGAGGCATGGATGTTGTGTTTGTCTTACGGCACTGGCTCTCTCCCTTCCCTGGAACCAGTAACCCTAAATTAGGGACGGGCGACTGCTTATAGCCCATTGAGTTGCTCACGGTGGTCGTTAAACCTCAAAAAAAAAAAAAAAATCTTCACTAATAATCATAGGAGTCCTTGATTATCGAGTCACGGGGGCCCCCGACCGGTTGTCTAAATTACTGCCCCCGCCTCAGTGGCACACGTAGGATTTTTTTTTACGAGGGTGGCCTAAATTATTGAAGATACACATAAAAATACTCCAGAGGAAACATCTTCCAAAATACTGAGAAGCCATAAAAATATCTGCGCCATATTAAAATGCGTTTCCAATGATGCGTCAAAAAAAAAAAAAATACTGTACATATTTTTTTTTTTGATTGGAGGTTTAACGACCACCGTGAGCTACTCAATGGGCTATAAGCAGTCACCCGTCCCTAATTTAGGGTCACTGGTTCCAGGGAAGGGAGAGAGCCAGTGCCGTAAGACAAACACAACATCCATGCCTGACCGGGATTCGAACCCGGACCCCTTACGGACGAATGATCAGAGGTCAGCGCCTTAGACCACTGCGCCACCGGGGCGGCCTGTACATATTTAGAAACAATACGCACACCGAAGTGCCAAAAAATAACTGGGGAGGGTGCTGCCATTTCCATTACATGCCACCACCCCTATGCGGTAAATGGCATCGTCTTCAAACGACGTATATGTAGAGGCAGATATCTCCGCAAGCTCAAGTAGTTTTTTTTTTTTTTTTTTTTTTTTTTTTGATTGGAGGTTTAACGACCACCGTGAGCAACTCAATGGGCTATAAGCAGTCGCCCGTCCCTAATTTAGGGTCACTGGTTCCAGGGAAGGGAGAGAGCCAGTGCCGTAAGACCAACACAACATCCATGCCTCACCGGGATTCGAACCCGGACCCCTTCGGACGAATGACCAGAGGCCAACGCCTTAGACCACTGCGCCACCGGGGCGGCAGCTCAAGTAGTAGCATTCGCAGTTCAGATGGCAGCTTATCCGGATTTAAGTTATTTTGAATGTGGTATGATAGTTGGCGCCCTGGAGATGGGTAACTTCAACTCGAAAATTACATGAAATTTGGATCTCTTTTTTGATTGGACGTTTAACGACCACCGTGAGCAAATCAATGGGCTATAAGCAGTCACCCATCACTAATTTAGAGCCACAGGACCCAGAGAAGGGAGAGATTCAGTGCCGCAAGACAAACACAACATCCATGCCTCACCGGGATTTGAAGCCGGACTTATCTCGGACGAATGATCACAAACCAGCAGCACTTAGACCACTGCGCCACCGGGGCGGCAAATTCGGATTTACATGGTCAACAGTTTTAAGAGTGTAGTACCTGGACTACACAAACTCAGGCAAAAAATCCAGAGTGCGAGACTGGTGTTGCTCTACAAAATTCCTGGACGATCGTGGATAGCGGCGTCTGGCAAGTATCGTAACATGCGTCCGGCATGCAACATTTCTGCAAATCACAGCGCAATTCAATGCCGGGGGCCAGTAGAAGCACCAGTGTTCCTATAATGCAGTGTTCCCTGTGTTCTATGGGGTTCTGGAGCCGACGGCCCACCCGGGTGACATTGCGGACAAGACGACACAAGACTGCGCCTCGCGTGGGGTCGGGAACACCGACATTGGACGCCAGATGACTGGATACATGTAGCCTGGTCCGACGAATCGCGGTACCAACTCTTTCGGGCAAATGGCCGACTCCGGGTGTGGCGACAACCCCACGAGACAGTGGATCCTCCATGCCTACAAGGGACAGTGCAGAACGGCGGTGGCTCTGTTATGATGTGGGGTTTTTTCAGCTGGCACGCATTAGGACCTTTCATACGTCTGCAGACCACCATGACCTGTGCAGGCTATGTAACCATCTTTGAGGATCATTTGCGCCCATCCATGTCATGCAACCACTCCGACCGGTGCGACCTCTTTCACACGACAATACGCCACCTCATACCTCCACAATCGCACAATTATGGCTGGAAGAACAATTCACGTAGTTTGGCATCCTGACTTGGGATCCTCGTTCGCCGGATTTAAACTCCACCGAACACATTTGGGACGCTGTTCAACGTTCCATCAATGCCAGGAATCCTCTACTGGCGAATATTACGGAATTGTGGAACTCCCTTCAGGAAGCATGGTGTGCGCTGTCTCCACAGTACTACAGAGAGCTCGTGCAGTGCATACCACGTCGCGTTGCTGCCTTTATTCGATCGCGAGGAACACCAACACGTTTTTTTTTTTGGCACTTCAGTGTATATTTAAAATAAGCAGCCAATAACAAAGAATGAAGGACCAAGTGATACGTCATGGGGAGAGCCCGGGTCATGGACACCCCCCCCCCAGGTTTCAGAAAATGTGTTGAATTCTAGTTGATAAATCCTGAAAACCTGCTCCTGAGTGCACTAGAAATTATTAATTATTTATATTTTTGCGATTAAGCCCCCCCCCCCCAATAAACGCAGGATTCAACGGTACCCGATGTTCAAAAGAACTCGTTGAATAGTGGTACACCTGAAAATCTGTTCCCAAATGGAATACAAATTCTTTAGATTTAACACGGTCAAGCCTCATATTTTAAGGGCCCCCTCTCTTTCTACATAGGGTTCCAGCGGTAGCAGATGCCCGTTGAAAATTTATTGAGCTGTAGTTCATAAACCCTTAAAATCTGCTTCAATCGGACTGATGATAATATTTCATATTTTGGGGATTAAGCCCCCCCCCCCCCTCCCTGTCTCCAAGGGTTACAGCGCTAGGTGATGCTCATAGAGCATTTATCGAGTGGCACTTTGAGAACCTGGCCAAGATCAGAATCGTTCCTTATATTTTACAGTTTTAGAATCAAGTCCTACTTTCTTCACTCGTTATGTCACTGTACGAAGTTTCAGCAATGCATTCCCAGTCAGTAAAAAATTGACTGTAATAACATTGCTTTTTTTTTTGTTTTGTTTGGAGGTTTAACGACCACCGTGAGCAACTCAATGGGCTATAAGCAGTCGCCCGTCCCTAATTTAGGGTCACTGGTTCCAGGGAAGAGAGAGAGCCAGTGCCGTAAGACAAACACAACATCCATGCCTGACCGGGATTCGAACCCGGACCCCTTACGGACGAATGATCAGAGGCCAACGCCTTAGACCACTGCGCCACCGGGGCGGCGTAATAACATTGCACGTCACAATTAAGAAAACACGAAATTACGGAAACGACTGAGTCAAATAACGGTCAAAAGTACATTTTTATGACCCCCTGACCTCCCACCCCACCCCTAATATTTAAAGGGCCAATTCTTTGCTTTGTTCTTGGCATGAAAATTATGGAAATGTCTTAATTTCTTTATTATCATATTTTTTTACTGAGGGATTAACGACCACCGTGAGCGCCTCCCCGGTGGCGCAGTGGTCTAAGCGATGGCCTCTGATCATTCGTCCGAACGGGGTCCGGGTTCGAATCCCGGTGAGGCATGGATGTTGTGTTTGTCTTAAGGCACTGGCTCTCTCCCTTCCCTGGAACCAGTGACCCTAAATTAGGGACGGGCGACTGCTTATAGCCCATTGAGTTGCTCACGGTGGTCGTTAAAACTCCAATCAAAAAAAAAAAAAAAAAAACACCGTGAGCAACTCGATGAGCTATACGCTGTCGCCCGTTCCTAATTTACGGCCACTGGTTCCAGAGAAGGGAGAGGGCCAGTGCCGTAAGACAAACAACATTCGTGCATCACGGACAACTGAGCAGAAGCCATCGCTTAGACCCTGCCTTCATTGTCATTAAGAGATATTAAAAAACTATTTTGTGTGCAACAGTTGCTGGCCGTCCCGGTGGCGCAGTGGTCTAACCGATGGCTTTTGATCGTTTGCCCGAAAGGGGTCTGGGTTCGAATCCCGTGAGACATGGATGTTGTGTGTTTGTCTTACGGCACTGGCTCTCTTCCTTCCTTGGAACCAGTGGTCCTAAATTAAGGATGGGCGACTGCGTATAGCCCATTGAGTTGCTCACGGTGGTCGTTAAACTTCCATTAAAAAAATATATATGTATATATATATATATATAAGAGCAAAACTGAAGACTAAGGAAAAAATTTTAGAATTTAAAATGAAGGGTGCAAAATAACCTGAAAATCAAAACGCGCAACGCAGCAGTTTTGAAAATTCAGAATTCACATTCTATAAAGATGATACCTAAGCAAAAAAATACATATATAATTTTGACTCACACCTAATACAACATAGAAAAGGTTATGTATCTACCTGTGTGAGTAAAAGGAGAAAAGATAAAAAAATAAAATAAAACAACTGAATGTAGAAGGTGTCGAGAATACTGAGCCTTGGCTTTATCAAGGACCAGCAAAAACTCTGCATTTTCTCACTTCCACAAAGACCTAGTTGGAAATGGGTTTCTGCAAGGCCATAGATGCAAGTAACATTCCCACCTAAAATAGTTTAAAAAATATATATATAAGTCATGTCCTCCGTAGAGTAGCATGACCTAGCACTAGTTAACAATTTCGCTTGCATCCATTAACCTTCATGGCCCGACCCATGCTCTTCATCTGTTACAATTAAACAGAGAGAAGAAGATTAAAGTGAACTCAAGCTGTGAGAGTGACATAATAAATAGAAATGATTTTCAGCTATAACGAAATTCCAAGTTCGTTTGAGAGAGAATTTAAACCTGAAAAACAATGCAAAAGAAATCCAAATTTTACATTGCAATTAAAAAGGAAATGTTAATTTATAACGAACAGATTTTTGAAAGAAAACTTGAGTCTAAAACCCCCTACTCTACAACTTATGACAGCACGAAAACGAGAATAAGTTAAAGATAATAATTAACTAAAGAAAACTTTGTGAAAGTTATATACCTTAAACAGTTAGTTGCAATATGTACAAAGTATTTCAGCAGTGCTTTAAGTGCATAATTAATTAGTTATTAAGAACTTAACTACTTTGAAAAAACAGTGCATAGACAGCGCAAAGAAAAGGAACAAGCTTAGCCCTCTTCTGTTCCTAGGTACCCCAAAAGACGCTCAAAGTTACAAAGAAAAGTAAGAGTTAAAACCCGCATAAATATTAACAGACAAACCAATGCTTAAAAGCTGAAAAGCTAAAAAACGACAGAGAAAAGGTACATAAAGTACAAACATTGAACTTATAAAACCTAGAACCCAAAAACAAGGAAGAGAGCTTACCTCTTGTGTGACAAAAACTTTTCTCCTCACAAGAGGAGAACATGGCTGACCCCTTCCGCCACTCCCTAGACGCTGGGGGGCAGTGAGGGTGGGGCTAATGGCCTCCTCATACAGCAAGAAACCAACGCGCGGAGATTTTAACCAGAGAAAAAAATATATAAACTTAAGACTGTGGATCTGTATGATCAGAATGAGCAGAATTAACTCTCCAGAATACATGAGAAATATTATAAAATACACGAGCAGTTTATTTAATAATCTTTGCATGTATTAAATCACCTTAGTGAGCTTCTATAGATTAATCAGAATCCTATTAATTATAATGTTGGTTTTACTATTTTTAGTATAGCTATCCTAGTGATGAATAACTAGTTTTCTTTTTTATTTGTTTTTATTTTCTTTTATAAACAGATTTTTAAGCTTTTTTTGTGATTTTGTTTATATTATTTAATTTTTTGTTTTAATAGGACCGTCATATCCATAGCACTAAGGTTCCTTTAGGTAGTTAATAGGCATCCTCTAGCCAACTTCCTTACGGCTTTGATTGGTCAGAATCATATTATTAACTGTGTAGAAAATTAAAGCAGATCTGCCAACCTTACTCTATTATTCAGAATAATTTTTCTTAAAGTTCTTTTGATGAAAGAAGAAGGAATTTCGTTCTCTAGAAAACTTTCTAATAGTATATTAATGTGGTAATTGAAATCCAAATTGTTGCTGCAAATTCTTGAAATTCTTAGGACCTGAGAAATTAGTACATTCTCAATTACTTTGGTTGAAATGTTATTATTCCAGTGTAGATATTTAATTACTTTGAATATATATAGTTGCTAAAGTCGTGGGTTTGGCTTCTGATCATTCGTCCGAGATGGATCCGGGTTCGAATCCCGGTGAGGCACGGATGTTGTGTTTGTCTTACGGCGCTGGCTCCCACCCTTACCTGGAACCAGTGGCCCTAAATTAGGATTAGGCGACTGCTTATAGCCCACTGAGTTGCACACGGTGGTCTTTAAAATCTCCAATAAAAAAAAATAAAAAAAAAGTCGTGGGTTACGTAACAACGCGAAATTTGTTTATGCAAAACATTTTTGTGTCACTGAAATTTCGATGTGTCCAGTTCTCCGAATATATTAGCTGCTACTTTTTTTTTTTTTCTGTCTCCTTTGATCACTGATATTGAAGATGGATGGATACGGTGCATCACTCAAGCCGATAAGACACCTAATGGAAAATAAGAATTTCAAGATAGCTATTATCGCGTAAAGCTACTTCGAAAACCGGTACTCTTTTTTAAAAAAAGTAGCTGTGTGATCAGGTTAGTGAGGCATGAATTCTCGGTTCCTTCGTATATATAAGGTGACTGTCGTTACTCCGTTGGTAGACGAAATGTTGGTTATTGTGGAATACACATTTCGTGCTTTGTCAGTACTCGTAGGGTTAGTGTACCGGAATGTTAGTCTCAAACGCCGGCTAAAAGATCCTGCGGGTAGAGCGGTCTTCATCAGCGGCTGCGACTCTGGTATCGGACATCGCTTGGCTATCCTTTTCAATGACCTTGGATGCCATGTGTTTGCCGGCTGCCTGCGCCCTGACGTCGCGAAGACGATGTTACCTTCTGCCGTAAGAGTTCTGCCTTTGGACATCACCAATGAAAGCAGTGTCAAGGTCGCCGTGAACACCGTGAAAGGGGAACTTCTATCTTTGTCGAAAGGTAAGCCACTGCAATTTGATTTCATTTTTTAACTTTAGTATGAATGTCATTGAAGCCAATAGTAGTGTAGTAATTTTACAAAATGGAATTCTCATATGATAAAATGTGTAAAAGCTTGATTTAATCAGCATGGCTGGATTAAAGCAAAGGGCCTCTAGCAGGGCCCGATTTAAGTCAGCGGAGGCCCTGTGCACATCCTATGTCTGGTGCCCCCTCGATTAAAATTGTCACCCAACAGTTGAAAAGAATATTTGCTGGTAAAATTTTTTTGCAAGCAATTTTTCTAGTAGTAAAACATTAAAATACATCCCACATGCCAGTCAACTTTATAGCCAATGTGTCTTGTAATACACGAGCATTCACACCAACTGTACTTCCCCGCATCCGCAGAGCTTACAGCTGTAACATCAATTACTCTGGAATTCTTTTTTTGTTTTATAGTATCATTTACAAAATAAATAACCATCCTCCCAGAGATATAATTTAAAATATATATATATATTTTTTTTTTTTTTTTTTTTTTTGGTGGTTTAAGCTGTAAGAAGTTATCCCTTACAAAGTCTTGCAGCTGACAACACATTGGGGGATAAATTATTGCAACAGCCCATGTAAATTATTACAAGTCTTTAAATAAAGTAGTTTCATTTGAACTTTTTCCGTATTTTCATTTACGTGAAAATAAACCCTACATAATTATGAATATTGATTCACAAATCTTGTTCTCACAAAACTAATATTAATAAAAATAATTTTTAGTAAATTCTACATGTTTTGTTGAAATGCTTTTTATGTATAATGTACCACACTGCGTAATATACCGTATTGTTCCGAATATGGGTTTCACCCGTGATGAGATCTCAAGGAAAAACAAACCATACCTACATGTTATTACAGGAGCGTGATTATAAGTCACACCCCATTTTTAAACAAACCATTAAAAATGTATGAATAAAAATATTTAAAAAATACTTGGTAATTTTTAACTGTTGAATTGGCAGTAGGACATTAAAAATGTTTATTTTTTTTTCTACCTTTCGTGGCTGCAAAATCATCAATTATATCGTCAAAACTTAAATCTGCTGTTAAATCACTTTTAATGGACTAAGTATATGAAGAGCATCAATTGACTCTTCTTTTAAACTTTAATGCTTTGTTCTTTTCAGAACCGCAAACGAGCGTTCGTTTGAACAGTTGAAAATTGATATTCAAATGAACTTCAAGAAGACCAGCGAAGTCTTTCAAGTTCATTTGAATACTGCTTTTGCAACAATTCAGCTGCTTCCATCACATCGCTTAGATTATTCTTGTAGACAAATCCAAATCTAGAGTCCAATTCCTCATGACTTCTTTCTGGTTTGCAACTGTGAAACAAGATTGTCACATATTACGTAAAAAGTTTGAGTGGTGAAGGATCTCGATTATTAAAATCAACGTCTTGAGGATTCATAATCCATTTCTCTCCCTAACAACTGGTTGGATTCTTTTTTGAACAGTTTTAATTTTTTCTGACTAAATTCAGGATGAAGTCAATATTTGACTCGTATAATGGTAAAACTAACTACAAATCGCACATGGAAGATTAAAAGGGAAGTGCTCACTTTGTTGATTCGTTGCAATATTGTCCCAGATAATTGTTAACAAGTCTCATTAATTTGGCATGAAAAGACTTAAAAATATATTGGGTTTTTGGAGGTAGTTTAGAGCCCCCCCCCCCTCCCCAAATCTGAGGCCCTGTGCACGCGCAGAAATCAGGCCCTGGCCTCTAGGCGAGGACACCTGAGTGGGCCCCCCAAAGAATTTTCGATGCTTGTGATAATTTATACGTAGTGCATTCCTCAAAGCATCTGCAGAATTTTCGGAACAAGTCGCTTTATTTTCCATTGTTCTCATGAGTTAAAAGCTTATGATTCCTAGGTTTTGCCTTAGATTTTTTTTTAATGGTGCACCTTTTTCGTTATGTAATATGAAGAAGGCGGGGGCTAGAGGGGATGCAGCCGCGGGTGGTCTAGTGGTCAACTTTCGTGACTGCCACGGAGATTACCTCAGGTTCGATCCTGGGCAGGTACGAACGTTCGAACCACTAAATACCCGCCGTGTGTCGGATGGGCACGTTAAGCCGTCGGACCCCGGGTACTGGCCCCCCTGGTAATAAATAAGGGCGTCTTCCTCCCCCTTCTGCCTCGCTTCAGTGTCACTTTCCTATCGGGCACTCTAGCCCAAATCTCCTAGCTTCCTATTTCTAAGGGTTGTTTAAGACCTGGGGTCAGACACTCCCTTCCTAAAATCCTCTACATATGATCTGATGTGATGCAGCCCCGGGCCCCACGTTTCAAGGGGCCCCAGAATTATGTACAATACTTGAAGACTTGACAGAGTACCACATTTTTTTTTTGCAGATAGCACAGCAAAAACTATAAAAACTGCCTTTTGAAAAAAAAATGTTCCATTTCTTCACCCAGTTTTAGGAGTATACCAAAAATACAGTCGCAGTAAGCTACATAGTTGCAGCCTACAGTTATAGTTGCAGTATCTATAAATCTTTCGAAAGCATTAGATGTTTTGTACACATCTGTAATCAGGGAAAATGTTCATACATTCAGAATTCGTTTGAATTGCACATATTTTGATCATATTATTTTATTTACTACTTTGATATGATTCCAACAAGCTGAATCGGAAGGGGGGGGGTTAAAGCAGAACGTAAGTGGTGTCTATTTTTCAACGACACATGTTTACATTTTCTTGCTAACACTGATTCGTCCGTGCATCATGGAACGAATCAGTGTGCTAACACACTCCAATATGGCGGGGATATTTTTAACTAATACTGGGGCCCCAAAATACTGCCCAGCCCCGGGCCCCATGTCTCCTTAAATGGGCTCTAGAAGGAAGGCATAGGAGACTTCGATTATTAACTGTTCCAAGTGCAAGTAAGGAGGTTGAATGGATGGTATCTGAAAAAAAAGTGCTTTAACTATCTCACTGATCCCGCATGTACAACATGAAACGTTTACCCTTAGTGAGTGACTGCCTTGAAATATATTTGTCTTCCAGCCTCTGTTTGTTTGTGATCAAATGGAAATCCTAAGAGACAAAACTAAACTATATCATGAACTGTATGTATATATCTATCTTACATAATCATTGCTAACCATTGTCAATCCACTGCTAAATTTTCTCCCCAAGTTTCTTCCACAACGGTCTGTATTGCGCCAGTCTATTCCATGTCACTCCGGTATGCTTTCGAATTTCATCCACCCATCTCCCATGTGGTCTTCCATGTCCCTTAGAATCCTGCCTAGAATTTCGGTGGTCCGTTTTTCTGGCAGCATGCCCAGCCCATTGCTATTTTAGGGATTTTACTCGGATCATGTCTTCTACTCTTGTCATTTTCCGTATGCACGAGCTCCTCTTATTTTTCCTGGTTACACCAAGCATGCATTTTCCCATGCTTCTTTCTGTTGTCTGTAGCCTCTGCATGCCTTTTTTAGTTAAATTATTTGTAGTGTAGCGTCATACCTTCTGGGCCTCCAGGTTAAAGCCCTTTTAGAAAGCTCCCCTAATCTAGCCCTGGTAATCGGGAGTTCAGTTTTTAAAGTACTCCACAGAATTCTTTAAATCTCAGGGCATGCAGGATGGGGGGGGGGGGGGTCTAAGGCGTTTCGCACTAATTTTCTTGAAAATGAATAAGCAAATAAATCTACTGTTTTTAATCGCTATCCGGCAGTAAACTTTTGAAATAGTTCCCGTTTTTGGCTCAATATTCATGCTTGGGAGTCCATATATTACCAGCAAAAATTGTTCTTGTTTTCCTTAACATTTTCTTAATGATTGTTTCATTTCCCAGTAGATTTGAAAACTTCGCAATATTGAATTCTGGATATAATAACTGATATAACACATTACCGAATGTATGAATACTAAAATAATATATGCAGCACACACCCCACTTTCGCCGCGCTAGTAGTCTAAACTTTGGCTTCTGACCATTCGTCCGGATAGGAATCCCGGTGAGGCATGAATGTTGTGTTTGACGGCACTGGCTCTCTCCTTTCCCTGGAACCAGTGACCCTAAATTAGGGACGGGCAACTGCTGGCGCCCATAAAGTAGCTCACGGTGGTCCTAAACCTCACTGCTCCCATTTCAGCAGTGTGTTGAATATATTAATTTTAATTAATGTATTCAATGTGTGTTGAAATTAATATATTCAGTGTGTTGAATATATTAATTTTAATTAATATATTCAACACTTATGAAATGGGAATATATATATGTGTGTGTGTGTGTGTGTGTGTGTGTGTGTGTGTGTGTGTGTGTGTGTGTGTGTCGAATATATTAATTTTGATTTCCTATCGGGCACTCTAGCCCAAATCTCCTAGCTTCATTTTTCTAAAAATGACTCCACAACTTAAATCGTGGCCCTCAGTCTCCGGCAGCTGGAACGTTCCTGGCCAAGGCAGCGGCCAGTGCGACATGTAGGCAGAGGGTGCTAAGAATCCCCGGAGGACCGGACTAGGCTGTCATCTGATGCTGACCTTGGCTACGTATAATGGACGCTCCCTATCTTCTGATTCAAGGCTTCTTGAATTGGAAGATGAACTACAAAGGATCAAGTGGGACATCGTCGGGCTAAGTGACGTAAGGAGAAAAGATCTCATTGAACTAAAAAGTGGACATCTCTACTATCGTGGGACAGATACTGGCAGAACTAGTGGTGTTGGATTTGTAATAAACAAGAAACTGAAGGATAAAGTTGTAGAAGTTGAAAGTTCCTCTGACAGAGCTGCACGACTTGTTATCCAACTCTCGAGAAGATACCAGGCTCAGATTATTCAAACTTGTGCACCAACCACAAGTCATCCTGAAGAAGAAATTGAAGAATTTTATGAGGAAATTCGTGATCTAAATAATAAAGGTAAGCAGCACTTAAAGATAATTATGGGAGATTTCAATGCAAAAATAGGGCAATGGCAACAGAATAAAACTTCACTAGGTAAATTCGGTCACAGCAACAGAAACCAGCGTGGAAATACTCTCGTAGAGTTTGCAGAGGCAGAAGGGTTTTTCATCTTGAACTCCTTTTTTCAAGAAAAAGCCACACAGGAAATGGACATGGAGACATCCAAATGGGACAAGTGAAATTGATTTTATTATGTGTAACAAAATATTCGTCATATAAGACTGCAGTGTGCTAAACAAGTTCAACACAGGTAGTGACCATAGATTGGCGAGATGTAAGATGCACTTCAACACTAAACTCGAACGTAGCAAGCTCATAAGTCAAACAAAATGTATTGACATAACCAACCTTAAAAAACACCATAATACCTTCAAGTTGGAACTGAAGAACAGATTCTCTGCTTTAAAAGGCCTAACATCAGAAGAAGTGGATATTTCTGAAGTTAACAGAAAAGTAACCGAAGCTCTTGTGGAAACAGCAACAAAATTAGCTGGGTCTAAGAACAAGTTGCATATGAACAAATTATCAGGAAAAACCAAGATGTTGATGCAAAAAGAAGAGACATGAGGACAACTAAAGAAGGTGTGACTTCCAAAGTGGAATATGTAGAGCTATGCAAGACAGTACGGAAAAGTATCACTGAAGACGTAAGGAAATTCAACTGTGAACTAGTAAGGAAAGCAATTGAAAACAACCAAAGCCTAAAGATAGCAAAGCGACATCTCAGTAAGAGAAGAAAACAGATTATGGCACTGAGAAAAGAAGATGGTTCTGTAACAAGAAATAGAGGCGAAATTTTGACAAGAGTGAAAGATTTCTACTCCAAATTATATGAAAGGGATGATACATGTACTCCAGACATCATGAAAGGTACCAGCACCACAGTTCTTCCAGTCCTCCCATCAGAAGTTACTCATGCAATCAAGAACATGAAGCGGGGAAAAGCTCCAGGAGAAGATGGAATTACTGTAGACATCATACAAGAAGCAAGTGGAGAAATCGAAACAGTACTCGCCCAAATTTTCACTCGATGCCTTAATGAAGGGAAGATTCCTGAGGATTGGAACAACGCTACAATGATCTTGCTACATAAAAAAGGTGACATTGAGGATATCAGGAACTACAGACCTATCAGTGGTTTATAAAATCTTCACTAAAGTTCTTTCACACCGCTTGAAGGTGACACTGGACATGGCTCAACCGAGAGAACAAGCTGGATTCAGGAGTGGCTACAGCACAATAGATCATATCCACGTACTGAGAGAACTAATTGAGAGAGCGAGAGAATATGAAATTTAATTGTGCGTGGCACATATCCATTATGAAAAGGCCTTTGATTCGGTGAAACCATCAGCAGTTACAATGGCTTTAAAATCCTGCAGTATTGAAGATGCATACATTAATATTATTAATAACATCTATGAAAATGCAAGTGCAAAGATTCGGCTGTTTGAAAATACAACGCACATAAAAATTGGAAAAGGAGTGAGACAAGGTGACACCATATCTCCGAAGCTCTTTAATGCCACATTGGAAAATGTCTTTCAATCACTGAACTGGGAAAACAAAGGGATAAAGATTAATGGAGATTATCTAACCCACCTTCGTTTTGCTGATGACGTAGTCATTTTTGCAACTACCCCATCAGAGCTGCAGAGTATGATCCAGGAACTTGCTGACAAGAGTAAAGAAGTGGGATTAAAAATGAACTTTCAGAAGACAAAAGTGATGTTCAATGCTTTTACAAGAATGGAAGATTTATCGATTGATGGAGAAAAGCTGGAGATAACAGACACGTACGTTTATCTTGGACAGCAGATATCAACTGAGGGTCACATTGATGAAGAAATTAATCGGCGTACAAAACTTGCCTGGAGAGCTTTTGGAAGAAACAGCATAATTTTAAAGAGCAATATGCCATTAACTCGTGGATCAGAAAAATGACAAGAGTGGAAGACATCATGATCAGAGTTAAATCTCTGAAATGGCAATGGGCTGGACATACTGCCAGAAAGACAGACCATCGATGGACAGTCGAAATTTTAGATTGGATTCCAAGGGACAGGAAAAGACCCAGAAGACCACATGGGAGATGGGTTGATGAAATTCGAATGTATGCGGGAGTAACATGGAGGAGACTGGCACAAGACAGACAGTTGTGGAAGAAACTTGGAGACCTTCGTCCAGCAGTGGATTGATAATGGTTGACGACTATGATGATAACGCACACACACTGTCAAATCTGTGTAATGCGGAATCTGCGTAAGGTGGAAATCTGTCTACTGCGGAAAATTTCCTCTGTCCCTCCAGATGAGATGTAGAGGATTTTAGGAAGTGTCTGGAGCCAGGTCTTAAACAACCCTTACAAATGGGAAGCTAGGAGATTTGGGCTAGGAGTGCCCGATTGGAAAAGAAAGTGACAAGGAAGCGCGGTAGAAAAGGGGGCAGGAAGACTCCCTTATTTATTACCTGGGGGCCAGTACCCGGTGTCCGACAGCTTAACGTGCCCATCCGACGCACGGCGGATATTTAGTGGTTCGAGCGTTCGTACCTGCCTGGAATCGAACCTGAGGTTTCTCCGTGGCAGTCACGAACATTAACCACTAGTCCATCCGCAGCCCCGGTCCCTTCAGTGTTAATGTGCTCAGTATATGTATATAAAGCGGAAAATTGTCTGACGCGGAAACGAAATAAAAATTTGGTACGCTTGCAAAGAAAAAATCTGCGGAAAGTTCAAGCCACATCATCCCATGATCAAACTTAATTAGAAGAAATCTTTGTATTGCAATTCGTACCTCGTCCCTTCATTTTATTGGTGCATGATGACTAACTTAATGGAAATCAAAAATTCTGGGTGACTGGTAACTTAATGGAAAATGAAACTGGATGAAATGACAGAAAAGTCCTTCTGGGCTTCTGTTCATGGATAATGCTACCTATCACCCCCATATCGATCTATCAAACGTTAATGTTAAGTTGGTATTTTTTTCAAGTAATAACCTCAGTGACACAGCCTCTTGATCAAGGAGTTGTTTACGCGATGAAACTGAAATACCGACAACTACTTTTGCAATCCTTGATAGCTAGTATGAACACGTGTACGAGTGCATCTGATCTAGCTTAAATCCATAACATGTTTAAATACTGTTAATTGGTTGTCAAAAGCCTGTAAAGAAATTGGCCCAGTACAATTACAAAATGCTTTTAAAATGCAGGGTTTCCTATAGATGTCTCCGAACTTTTTAGGTTTGGATGATGAAAATGAAATTTTACAAGCTTTGATTAGTGACGGAAACGTAGGTGAAATGTATCCCACGGACGGACTATGTAAACATTGAGCACGTAATGTGTACAGAGCCAGGAATGCAGTCTATCAATGATTTGTTAAACTTGTGTGACGACACGAAAAATGACAGCGAAGAGGATGAATAAATTGAGAACCCAATAAAAGCTTACAAAGACGCTTTAGTTTGTGTGCAGCACTTGCAAAACTTTAGTTTTGATGCCAATAACCCAAAATTATTGGAAATTTTTACTGATGTTCGTTGTGAAATAGAAAAATGAATTGTCAGTAAAATATTTAAACAAGGCACAATAACTGACTATTTCAGAAGCAATGCCCGCACAATTCAGCTTTCCTGAAAGCTTGATGCATGAAATAAAGTGGAAATAAAAATTGGATTACCAAAGTAAGTACACTTTTTACTTTTTAAACAAATCTGTATGGTTTTTGAATTTTCATGGTTGTAACTTTTAATTAATTAATAAGGAGTTAAAATAAGACTGACAGGCCACGAACGAAAACAATTATGAATCAGACGGCAACATCAATCCACTACGACTGGAAGGAGGGGGGGGGGCATAATTACAGAATATGGTAATGCTATCTTCATTTTCTCCAGCACATGAAACTTAAATCTAGTGAGAGCTCTGCTGCTTAAGAATAAAACTGTATCACTTTTTGCTACATGTATCAGTCCTATGTACTGTATATACGTGTTTTTTATTAATCTGCATAAAGCGGAAATCTGCCTAATACGGAAATATTTTGAAGTCTCGTGAATTTCCACCTTAAACGACGAAGAGGTTTGAAGAAGTTTTAGAAAGGGAATGTCTGACCCCAGATCTAAAACTTCCTTTAGAATTAGGAAGCTACGAGATCTGAGTAAAGGAACTCAATAGGAAAGGTAAACAGAAAAATAAGTGGAAGGTGAGGTAGGCATATCATTTGAGCCACAACCGTGTCTATCATTTGAGCCACAACCGTGTCACCAGTCAGTCAGGGAGGGAAAGAGGAGAGGGGGAGGATGGGGAACCAAGCACCACAGACCCATCACAGTGAATCACACCACCACCCATCCGTCGACGCCCGGGGAGGGGGTGGGGGGCTGAAACTTCACGAAACCAAGCCGGAGCAGCAATCAGTACTCACCATCTCAATGCAAACCGGAAAAAGAAAGGGGTGATGGTTTGCAGACCTATTTGTAATCCGGGTGTAGCCAGGAATTAGGAGTTTTCAAGTTTTAGAAGAATTTGAGATGCTTCCGACATTTCATTTCTAAAAATGCTGCGAAATGATAACTAAAAGTTAGTTCCATTTTCTTTTTCTTTGGGAATTAGTGTTTGATTAAAAACACCGCATGTCCGTGCGGGTGGTGAATGCAGACGATTCGTGACACCTTGAGTGTTTCTTTTGTTATCAAATAAGCTCTCAAGATAACAGCCTGCTGAGAGGAAGGCTATTTTTTTCGTTATTTTGAAAGTTGCATCTACATCAAATAATTTGATTATATTAGATTCGGTTAATCCAATGAGCTACTTTTAGAAATTGAATGGGATTCACTGTAGGCTTCAAATAAAATCAATTAACATATAATATGAAGCGAAATTTGATTTCACAATACCTAAAGGATTTTGCACAGTGAAAGAAAATTGGGTACAAGAAAAGTTGCGAAGTTTAACTGTACAAGTACTAGGGCGTATTTGTTGTGTAGCTAGTTTATATGTTCGCAATATACTGTATATATAAATATTCGTAATATGCATCATATGTATATTGGCACTGAGCTGAGAGTTTCTTGTCACCTTACAATCACCTCTGGATTTGTCTGTTGGGTGTTAGACTAACAAACTGCCAGTTCGGATTTGTCATTTTCTTGTAGGACTTCCGTCCACAGTGAGTAGAGTTTAGGTCCCAGCCACCTACAGCGAGATCGCCTTTTGGGAAGGACACAGATACGAAAGAAATGAGAGCAAGTCGAGCGACTTTGACCGAACAGTTTGTAGTGAGATTAAAGTACAGTAGATGGCGCCACCGTACAAGTACGATCAGAGGGGCGCCATTACAATGTGCAGTTGCAGTCTCCGTTTCCTCGGATTTGCGCATGACGTCACACCGGGAGCAAACGCCGCGAAAACACGACACCAGAACATGGTCACCAGAACGACGCCGCACGGCATCTTTGGCTTGGGAGTGCAAACTCAAACTCGTTCTTAGACATTGGTAAATATACTTCATAACTAGTAGCTATTTCTCAACATCAGTTGTGCATATTATTGTCTTATATCAGTGTAGCACAGCATGCCTGGATGTGCAATAGCAGGATGTTTATCCTACAGTAGGAAGGCTCAAGGTTCGGATATTATTTACATTCTTTTCCTGCAAATCCTGATTTGGAAAAACTCTGGGTACTGAAATGTAAACGAAAGAATAATTTTAAAGTTAAAAATGCAAGAATTTGCTCGGAACATTTTACTGTTGACAGTTATGTTCGTGACTTAAAATCAGAATTACTTGGATTACCTGGCAGAAAGAAATTGAAAGAAGTAGCTGTACCTATAGTCAAACGCTATCTTCTATTAAATTTGAGATACTAAATTTAAGTTAAACAGTTCAGTTAAAAAAATTATGTTGTTTTTTGTGTGCTGTCAGTAACTTAACATAAGGCAGTCCCTTTCTGTGCATTTGAGCTAGCCTAGTTTGGGAGGAAGTTTTAGGCAGGGATGGACCGTGGCACACTAAGTTTTATTTTTGTTTTAATTTAAATTCTGCCCGCCATTACAATAGTATTATATAATTTTTGATAGCTTTTTGTGGCACCTATTAAAATAAATTTAAAAACTAACATTTCTTGCGCATTTTTGTTTGTATTTGAAGGCTACTAAGTGGAATTCTGTAAACAAGATTTAATTTGGAAAAATGAAATGATGAATAACATATTTACTTGTTTGTTTAGCATGTTAACGGGACTACCTGATGCGCTGATAATCGAAAGACTAGAAGTTCGGATTTCTAAGAATTTACTTTCGCACTGACAATAACGTTTTGTAAATATAACTTCCTGCGAACACGGAACTACGAAGTTCAGCAATATGTTTGTTTACTGCAATGCATATATTTCTTTATACAAAATCTGTTATTTTTTTTTTCAAAATTAATTAATTCGTGAAAGAGGAAATAACAGATCAATGATATTCTTTGAAGTTAGAAATTATTGGTATTTGAAAACCTTTACCATCGCGTTTATTTACATTCCTTGCTAAAGTAGCAGCGATGGCTCTTGGGCTAGCCTCTTTGCCTCTCGCTGCTTTGCTCCCGGCGTGACGTCATTTCTCCAGCCAATAGCAGCTCGTTTCCGAAGTGGCTCAACCTAAAGAGATATCCTATTAACCTTGAGTACGATATTGCACATAGAGGGGTGAGAGAATTTCAGGGGGGACATAGAAAGGATACCCATTTAACCAGTGGGTCCAGCCCAGGGGCCGTCCGATGCACGGCGGATATTCAGCGATTGTTAGTAAATCACACCATCTCCGAAAGATCAGCTCAGGCTTGAACCTGGGGACCTTGCATCAGGTAGTCTGAATCACTAACCACTAAGCCATCCGCGGCTCTAACAAACTGCCTTAGACAGGGAACACATATATATCCCCCCCACACACACACACACAGGAATTCCTGGGTGCGCCACTGGACTGAGACATGCACGGGAGCTAGTGCCCGCCTCAATTAATTAGTCACACGCCGAACTGTACTTTAACTCCTTTCTTTTCATTTGAGCACGTCATTGTGTCCGCAACGATGCAACTCGTGTACTGAGGGAGCTAAGTAAAACCCTAAGGGAGAAGTCCTCCTTCCAGACAGACTTGGGTGACCGTTGTTACGAGGTTCCGTTGCTCGGAGGTGTCTGTTAATGGAGATTTTATTGTATTTCCATAGGGAAGTTGCCTCTATTGCACCAGCTATAAATCACAGCTTAAAAATTTCCGCAGGAAATCACTGTTTTTAACTACCTGTTCATCAGATGTGGTCTTTCCTGCTGAAATCTTTCGAATGTTATCCATAATTTCATTACAGGTGATTTTGCTACTACTGAAGCATATTAGTAAGAAAACAGTGTGGTACATTCCCGAAATCTTTTTTTCTTCTCTTCCAGAAACAAGTAAGCCGACAGGAGTGGTCCGTTGTACGATGTGGACTGTCTTAAAACATTTTTGCCCGAAAGTAATGGGCTCCGGTGGGCTTTTGTCATTACTCAGTTTGTACACAATCCAGTACTCGAAATGGGAAATTTTTCAGTGCCAGAATGCTCATGCGTAGCTAAAAATTATCCGGAAAAAAATGCCTTGGCCAGAATATCTCCAAACCTAAAATAGTATATAAAAAAAATCCCTGGAATAAAAAAATCCTTTGTGTGAAAATGTAATTGACAATTCTGTTTAATATAGGGATCCCAGATACATTGGAAAAAAATACGGGACACTTACGAATGAGGGTGAAAGTTTAGTATGCGCATCCATCACATATGCCAGTCTTGCAAAATGATTTTAACTATTCTTATTAATCAATCAGTCTTGCTCACTCTTGCAATACTTTTCTGAATAATGAATTTCACTTAACAATTGTTTGTTTTTAAGAATCATGTCATGAAAAGCTACACAAGCCTCATTGAAGAATGATTTTAGTTTTAAAGCTAAGAGCATTTAACTTTTAGTTTGGGTACTATTTGGTTCAGGTACATCGGCAGCTTAAAGGGTTAATACAAGAAGGCACTTCTTTACAATTGCAATAAATATTGGTAAACATAATTTTCAGGTCGCAGTCTGACAGGGACTGCAAGGCTCTACGCCACCATTGTGTGCGAGACTATCAGCGTAAAAACACACGCAGAAAAAAAATTGCACTAGCCTAACTAAAAATAAACGCAGGGCTACGAGCAAGTCTACAGCTGAAAGAACTTCGCTCTTGGAAGCACACACAGGTAATACAGTATCAGTTACTGAACATCTCGACAAAAACGGGTAAAACATTTTGTGTTAGTGTACACTGAAGAGCAATTGAATTAGAGATACCTGTCTAGTAACGCGTAGCACCACCTTTCTCCTGACGACGACGGCGGCGTTTCGTCTCGGCATGGACTCTACAAGACACCGGTAGCGTTGGGAAGCCATACGGAATCATGAACAAGGTCCCACAGTTCACGAAGATTTGATGGAGGCGGGTCAGAGCCTCTAACATATCTCTCGAAGGCATCCCAGATATGCTCGATGGGATTGAGGTCAGGTGACCTAGCTGGCCAAGGAAACGAGGTCACGTCGGTGGAGTATTCATCCAACCATTCGGATAAAATTCGGGAGCGATGGCACGGTGCATTGTCTTTTTACAGGGTGAGGTCCCCAGTGGGATGTTGAAGACTCACAAACGGGAGCAAATGGTCGTCCAGGATATCCCGGTAACGTTGACCTGTGAGGACAATGTCACACGTACCAGGGGTCCCATTCAGCCCACGTAAAGAGTCCCCAGATGAGAATGCCACCCCCACCAGCTTGAAGAGTACCCTGCTGGCAAAAAGGATCCATCGCTTCATGTGGTTTGCGCAATACTCTATCCTGCCATCCGCATGTACCAACGTGAATCTCTACTAATCAGTCCAGGCAACCTTTTTTATCACATGTCTAAGGTCCAGTGGCGATGTTCCCGCGCCCATGCTAATCTTTGCATCCTGTGATGCGTGCGATCAGCAGCGGTACCCTCGTGGGACGATGGCTTCTGTACCCCATAGCGAGGAGATGGTTCTGGATGGTGTGGCTGCTTACACGTTTTTGTGCACCAGCGTTAAATTGCAGAGTGATTTCTTGCACTGTGGCCCGTCTACCGCTGTTACAGTGCGAGCTAGCCGACGATGACCCAGCTCATCCACACGCTGTTTTCCACGGCAGTTGGCCTTTGCAGGGATGGTTTTACCGGATTCGATGTACTCACGGTGCACCCGTGACACAGTGGCTCGTGAAAATCCCAGTGCCTGCACGACTTCCGAGACAGAGTGGCCCATTCGTCGGGCCCCGACAATTTTCTCACGATCAAATGCGCTTAGATCCTTCGTCTTACTTATACTGCGTCCTACGCTTACTGATTCCCGTCGCATCACTCATTATATTGTCGGATCGCTGCATACGTAATGTCGTTTCCGTTTACAGGGTCGCCAACAGCGCCACATTTGCATAACGCCAGCTGTCTCTAATTCAATTGCTCTTCAGTGTATGTTACAAGTATGCTCATAACATGTTTATTATAACTAACAAATCAAATCCACCTTTGAGTTTTCTAACACTGATATACTGCATACGTACATAAGTTCGTTTTTTTCCTCCTACTTTTTTATTTCCAGATATATGGGCTGTTATCAATAATGCCGGTGTTTGCGTTTACGGCGAATTTGATTGGCTCACAATGCCCCACTGCAGTAGTCAAGTTGAGGTCAATCTTCTAGGAACAATTCGAGTAACCAAAGCTTTCCTGCCTCTGATTCGACAGAGTAAAGGTTTGTACTACATATGCGTTTCTTGTATGAATATAAGTGCAATTACTGAATAAGCTGCATTGTTAGTAGTAGATTTGGATCATCAGTTATATTTAGTGTTCCGTAACACAAGTGCCAAAAATTTTGTTTTCTGAAACGTTATACACATAAAACTGACTTTTGGCCGAATATTTAGATTGCAAAGGAGAAAGCCAATGCGGTAAGACAAGCTTGTCCATCAAATCCAGACTGGGACCAGTTTATTAATAGTACAAATGTCTCAGAAGTTAGCATTTTGTATGTACTCTATACATGCAATGGGGAAGGGGGGGGGGGGGGTAGCTGAACTACGTAACAAGTCTTCTTAGCAGTTTATCATTCGATTGGGATTTTGAAAACTTTCCCCGCCTCCCAGATAATCCTTCAGCCCCCTTCCGGTTCTGCGACCTGGCTACGGGCCTGGTTATGGACTCTATTGCATGTAGGTAAGAAGTGGCTTGGGGTAAATTAGCCCAAATGCGATGATTGCACCCTCCAGCCGGGATTGATGGTAGCGGATCCAGGTGTCTTGATACTCCTTTCGACTTCAGCCCACAAATGCTCCATTGGATTGAGATCCTGTGACTGAGGACAATTAGCAGGGAAAATTCTCTGATGCTCCTCAAACCATTCGCGTACAGTGATGGGGCCGCGGGTGGCCTAGCGGGGAACGTTCGTGACTGCCACGGAAAGGACCTCAGGTTCGAACGCTCGATCCACTAAATATCCGCCGTGTGTCTGAATGGCCCGTTAAGCCGTCGGACCCCGGGGACTGGTCCCCCTGGTAATAAATAAGGGCGTCTTCCTCCCCTTTCTATTTCCCTTCCGTGTCACTTTCCTATCGGGCACTCTAGCCTAAATCTCGTAGCTTCCTATTTTTAAGGGTTGTTCAAGATCTGGGGTCAGACACTCCCCTTTAAAAAAACAACAAAAAAAAACTCCTACATATGATGATATATGATCGCGTACAGTGACATTGCCCTGCTGGAAGTATTCATCTCCGCCGGGATAAGCAATCAATATAACTGGGTGGACTTGGTCGACAACGGTATTTAAATACCTTTTGGGCGGTCAGACGTTGCTCCACACCAATTACAAAGCCCAAACAAGTCCCCACACCATAACGCTGCCTCCACCAGCTTGAAGAGTAGTGACGATGCAAGATGGGTCCATGATTCAGATTATCTGTAATCTGGAAGAAGTGTCAGTCTCTTGGTCTGAAGAAGTCTGCCTACTCTGCGCGCAGACCCAGTTTCTTGATTGGTGGTCTATTTCTGTAAACTTTAACAACTGGTGCCCTCTAAAATTTTACAAATGCAGCCGTTTAGCTAATGATCGCACCAATGCTTCGAACAGCCACAACATTCCACGTTCAAAACCCGTCGCATTGCGCAATGCACTTCGTTAGTCTCTGCAGGCATCCAGCGTTCACTTTTTTATACCGATTCAGCTATTTTGCTCCGGCAGCATCTGCGGAATAGCTACTTTGCATAAAATGGTCTGGTGGTCATAATAATTTACCCACTAGTGTGCATATATACGTATCTTAAATTCCGCTTTAGTCTTTTCTTTATGAATCAAATCGCGCCCAGCCCCCATTCCTTTGACGAAAACTGCCACATTTATCACAGGAAATGGTTGTTTTCGTCTGTATGTTTTAGAGGGTTCTTTCGAGAAACAAAAGTAAACGTAAAATGAAAGGTTATTTCCTACGTAAGTTGGAAGTTGAAGGCACGATAAATTGCTTTTAACCAAACATTTTACTCTAATCTGATTTACAGCTGTTCGTCTAAATGTCTCATTTTGTGATGTAGCCCCATTCAAATTTTACGGTTCATGGTGAATCGTTTTACGAAAAAATTCTTAACTCGTTAAAATACAGTCTGGAAAGATTCAGTATCTTCACATCTTGAAAAGAATAAGTAAAAAAAATATTCATTACCCCCATACGCAAGAGGTGTAGGGAAAAAAAAAGTAAAAACACTCTAATTTTGGAGTAATTTCCCACTTATAATACTGTTTCAACCAGTTAGCATCAGTACCCTTTCTAAATGAAAACAGGGATTTAGAACCAATCTCTGCGAAGAGTTAGTTCCTAGTGTCCTTTTGAGATATACTCTGCATGTGTAGATACTTTTTTTTTTTCCGCACCTGATGATGACTGTTTCATCGAATTTCCATTCCCTGACTGCAGTTATATGGATGGCATTCAAATCATACCTTCTAATGAAAGCGGAATGATGTGGCAAAAATGGTTTCGGAATCTTTGAGGAGGGGTGTTAACCACCATGAGTAACTCGATGGTCTATAAGCAGTCTGTCTTTAAGTTAAGATCACTAATTCCAGGGAAGTGAAAAAGCCAGTGCTGTAAAACAACCACAATATTCATACCTCACCAGAACCCACCTTGGACGAATGATCACAAGCCAGCGCTTAAACCACTACGCCTCCTTTTTGTTGTAGTCGCAATGGAAAAAGTGTTTCTGAATTTGAGAACAGCTTGGGTGCCTAGCAGACCCTTTTGCGAGAAGCCATAAATTTGGCGCTAAATGCATGTAGCCAGTTGTATATATGAATTTGCAAGAGCAGGGCGTATCGGATTGTCTTCCCTTCAAAGTGCCTGGGTTAGCATGGAGTATTTACTTATATGTGTCTGCTCCTTTAGTTCATGTATGAGGTAAACAAAGGAAAAGGGCAATACTCTTTGAAGAAAAACAAGCAGTTGAAATCGCTTTTAACATGGATAATATATATTCCATGATGATGCTGTGTCAACTGCGAATTTGGACCCTGAGTGTTCCTCGAAATAAACTGGCTACTACAGTGACAGACTCGCCCTCTGCTCCCTGGTGATTCGGGCAGCGGGGAAGAGTTTTCTTCCTACGCAAATCGGCTAACTACCGCCATTGACAGCTGATGATCTCTGGATAGCAAAGGTCTGTATGGAAGAGGGAAAATCCTAGAAGAAACTGCGGCCGCCAGGATTATCGGCTAAGTCCGTCCGTATGTAATGTTCGCGTGGTGGAAGGAAAGCTCTGCGACAACAGCGTATGGATCAAAGCTGCAGGTCCGAGGAAGAGCTTCCTCCGAGCATGTAATCTGCGCACTATTTTGGTGAGAAAGTAGAAGCTTCAACGACGAGTTTGTGCGAGCAGTTTTACGCTGTTTATAATAATTCAATCTAGTATTTGTTTATTCATATTCAACCTCGTTTTAAAGTGTGCTCATTAAACCTGTGCATCCAACTGAGTAGAATGCACAGACTGATTACATGTATTGGTACTTTGGTAATGCTTATTTTAATAGTATCGCAATACAGTGATTGATCCCAACTGGTACATCTGGTTGGAAAGTTGTCCTGATTTAAAGGAAAAGTAACGGTTATTAAATTTGTGCTACAGTATAGTGCCAGACTGACGCTATGTTTTGGTAATTAATCTTGCACCGTTCACGATTAGGTGGAGAACCCAGAAAAGGGCCCGCGTTATATTTGGTGTCCAAAGCAGGATGCATGTACCCGCAGGGAGACTCCCCCCATAACAGTATTATATTGTGCAAAGCTGCTGTGTAATCCAGCCGTCTTGTTGAAATAATGGTTATGCATACACCCAGAAATTCCTCTTAGGGTTTACACCCATAAGGAAGGTTTGGACAGCTATGTTCCATGCGACTTTTGTGCTGAGTAACCCAGAGACTCATACGAAAGAGGGTAGACAGGTAAAAAAAAGAGTTAAGAAAACAGCGAATGAACACATTGCAGAGTGCCAAACTAGGACATCAAGTGAACGTTTCCAGGAACAGATAACAAGAGATCTTATTTGTAATGAAAGATACAATACCCTAGGGTCAATGGTTTAACGTGCCCATCCAACTCACGGGAAACATTCAGTGGCTCAGAGCAACTCAACCTACCTGGGACCATCTCGTCAGAGGCACCAACGATGGTCAAACACTTTACGAAGCCGTTTTATTGATTTTCTTACATTGTTTCCTTTTATGCTGGTGCTGTGAATTTCTATTAAGGTAAAATTTGATTTGTTTCAAATCTTAACCCCCCCCCTTTTTTTTTCAGTTATACTTTATTGAAAAAGTGAATGACCTTTCACTATGCATGACTTTTATTATGAAGACTTGTTATACCTAGAAATACTGCAGTGCTGAAGAGAGTGAACATTGTTTGTTAACATCTATGAACATGTAAGTGCAATGGTTCTACTGTTAGAGGATACGGCATGTTTTTAATGCTAACTCGTGGAACTGGGAAGATGCCCCAGAGTAGGGAGGGGGTAATTAATGGAGAGATAGTTTAATGCACCTGTTTTGCTGATGATATAGTCGCTTTTGCAGGAAACAGCTGCAGAATATGATCCATGAGCTTGCTGAAGAGATTGAAATGAGATTAAAAATTAACTTGCAGAAAACAAAATTAATGTACAATGCTTTTATACATACTGAAGATCTAGAAGGAACTGATGCTTATGTTTACCTAGAACAATAGATATCACAAAAGAAATGAATGTGTATAAAACATGGCTGGAGAGCATTTAAAGGAAACTGCAATTTTCCATTGTCTTAAAAGTGTTTTATCAATGAATTCTTACAGATCAGAGACATGGTCCTTAACTAAGAGACATACAGAGGCTGCAGACAACTCATAGAAGCATAGCCAGGAAGAGGAACTCTTGGATCAGAAAAATGAAAAGAGTGGATAACCTTGTGATCAAGTGGTAATGGGCATATTGCTAGAACTGACCACTGCTGGACAGTGAAATACTAGACTCGATACCAAGGACCAAATGGTAAATAATATTTGAAAGCATGGTGGTGTATCATGGAAGTGAACTGCTTAGGACAGAATTTGGGAGACTTTCATGCAGCAGTGTTATGATGTTTATATACACTGCCGGACAATTGCTAAGGACTGATGACAATGGCAGCCATAAAATGGAAGGCAGGAAAATGTGGAAATTAGCATAAGTGCGGGATATAGTAAGAAGTGTTGTGCGTATGCAAATTTTGGATTGCCGAACTTGTTCGTGACGTCATAGCGCTGATAAGTGATATAAAGGATTTGACGCGTATTGACCGTTGTTGTTCAAACGCAAAGTAGAAAGGGAAAGAATCAATCGACGAACTTGCAATTTTCAGTATGTCTTCCCGACATCACCTAAATGATTTTACGCGTGGCCGTATTATTGGCAAGATTGAAGAAGGGCAAAAAATAACAATGTTGCCAGGGTGCTTGACGTCAGCCACAGTGTTGTTTCAAGGCTTTGGAAATCATTTCAAACAAATGGAGAGTGTAGCAAACGTCACGAGGGAGGTCGTGTTCGCAGTACGACACCTGCAGAAGATCGGTACATAGTGCTATCAACAAAAAGACACCGGCGCAGCACAGCTAGTGAGGTAGCAAATCAGTTTATGGCTGCTACTGGCAAGCGGATCTCCCGAAAAACTGTCGCCAGACGTTTGCATGAAGGACTTTACGCCTGCCGTCCTGTTGTGTGCATTCCATTGTCCAGACGTCACCGTACCGCCCGTTTGCAATGGTGCCATCAACATCGCAATTGGACTGATAACGACTGGTCTGCTGTCCTCTTCTCAGATGAGAGTAGATACAGTCTATCGTCTGATTGTCGACAACTGATCTGGCGTGATAGTGGTACTGCATATTGTCCAGCAAACATACAGGAAAGGGACCGATATCCGACATGTAGTGGTATGGGTTGGCATCATGATCAATGGCCGTACGTCCCTCTGTGCTTCCAACTTGGACTATGACTGGCCAACGATACATTAACGATGTTCTGCTACCTCATGTTCGCATGTTCCGTGGTGCTGTCGGTGATAGATTAATTTTCATGGACAACTCAACATGTCATCGAACAGCCGCTGTCCAGGAGTGTCTTGAGAAAGAGGATATTCAACGCCTCGTATGGCCAGCACGTTCTCCAGATCTGAATCCCATTGAAAATGTGTGAGATGCTTTGGGAAAGAGTCTTGCTGGTCGCCAATGCCCTCCAATAAACAAGGACACCCTCATCTGTGCACTGACAGAGGAATGGGATAAATTACCCCAACAGCTGCTTGATAATGTTGTGCAAAGCATGACACGACGTGTGGAATCTTGCATCGCCCTCCATGGTGGCCATATCCCGTATTGACATCTTACGCCGGAACGCCTGCGGACGGTAATTGCATTTTTTTCACGTTTACGTATTCTGCACAAAATGGCCTGTTTGTCCCTTGAACACGTTCCAAAGCCTTCAGGATTTCAGAGATGCCAAGTGAAATAATGTCCTCGCATTCTGACATTATTTTATTTCACTTGGCATCCAACCACACTTACTTTTTTATGCGCTATATAACAGTTTATGATCCGTCCTTGGCAATTTTCCAGCAGTGTAGTATATAGCAACGTTTTGAAAGAAAAGACCAAAAAATCTTGCTCATAATTCTCTTAAGATGACACAAGGAGTTAACATGTCAGCCTCCTCTTTACAAGATTAACTCTGAGCTATTTTTTGTTCTATTGCCCAGTCCTCTTGTGTAATTCTGGTTCTGACTTTAGATTAAGAACTCTGTTGAAGTGTGCAAATAAATACTTACAGTAAACAATTCAAAGGAAAAAAAAACACAAAATAAAAGCAATAAATGAAAACTTTAATGGTACTCAGGAAACATTAACTTTGTAAGCTGTTTCATTTATCCATACAATTTCCATCAGCAACAGATGTAAGCAAAGTTTCTTGAATTAATGACACTGTAACTAAGTAGAGAACCTTTTTCATGACAACAGTAAATTTTTAGTGTCACCATTGCACACATTAGAATTTCAGATTTCTAGTGTCCCAAAAGGTAACTATGTGTTGGAACTGACAGGTAGTGATGCCAAAGAGTCATGTTGTGTGCTTTTGTTGAGTTCATTCACTTGTACAGCTTTGTCATACTTATTATAAATTCTATAAACATTTTTGTGGCAAGTCTTCTAGAGTTGTAGATCCTCCCACTCCAGCAAATACAGGGTAGAAGTGCAGTGGATTATATCCCTTATACATAGGATGAAGTGAATCTGACCACATATTTTGTTCTGTGAATGATACATTTTTTTGTTTGTTCGTTTCAAGGCTTAACTACCACCCTGAGCAACTCTAAGGGCTAACAGTTCCAGGGAAGGGATACAGCTCACACCATCAGACAAGCATACCACCTATGCCTCATTAGGAACTTGAACGTAGGCTGGTGGCACAGTTGTCTAAGCAATTGCTTCTGATCGTTCGTTCCAGACTCTAATCCCAGTGAAGCATGAATGTTGTTTCTCTTATGGCACTGGCTCTCTCCCTTCGGGCGCCTGAAGCCAAATGAGTTGCTCACTGTGGTTGTTAAACCCACAATCCAAAAATAAAAAAACCCTAGACCCCAGATTATTAAGACACTTCACCCTGCCCCTGATAATTTTTGTGCTCCCAAGAGACTAAAAGGGTTCAAAACTTTTAGAAAATGATTTTCTTCTGTGTTGGCAGATGTATAATTCAAACTGTTTTAGAAATTTGTTCATTGTCCTTTATTGCTATTCTAGGTCGCATAGTAACTGTCACCAGTGTGAATGGATCCATAGCATATCCTGGCCTGGCCGTGTACTGTGCTACAAAATTTGGCCTGGAGGGATTTTGCAATGCCTTAAGACAAGAAGTGGCAAAGTATGGTGTTAGCGTTGTGGTTGTACAACCTGGTGATTTTGCAAGACTGACCAATATCATGGCAGACCATCAACTGAGAGCCCAAGAGATGTGGCAAGCCATGACACAGGAGGATAAGAAGTTCTATGACTCATATTTCCACCATTACCATGAAACTGCACTTGCAAACTATGGCATTACAAGTCCAAAGAACTTTGAGTCATCGCCGCTGCTAAGTGATGTTAAAGATGCTGTTCTCTCTCCATGTCCTGCTGCCAGATACCAAAGTGCTCCACTCTCTTTTAGACTCTTCTTCCGTTTCCTTTCAATCTTGCCTGTGTCACTCTCGGATGCCCTTCTAGGTTTGCTTTTCAAGAAAGTTTTTGAAGCCAAATAAAGAGTGATTCTATCAAATGATGTCAGTGAATGCATGGTCAAAAAGATTTTTTCAGGACATACAATATGGGCCACATGTGGACATTTATCTGGAATGCAGCAATTTAGCATTCCAGATAATGTCCAAAAATTATTTTATCCTAATTCAGTTAATGAGAATAAACCAGGTAAATATATATTCCCTAACTACACTTTCAAATTATACAGAATTGTAGATAAATTGGTTATAGGAAGGTGACCTAAACTATGATTGCAATAATTTTAGAAGTTTTTTTTTTCTTTAAATTTATATATTGCTTGGCAAATTCACTTAATTTTTTTTTCAGTTGCTTATTTCCCATAGATAGTAGTGTTAAGAAAATCATGTGAGGGAAGTTGAGTTACCCAGATATGCAATGATTTTAGTTTTAATCTATATATTGATTGGCAAATTTCACTTTTTGTTGTTACTAGTTTCTTATATATATATCATAACACTGCTACCTAAATTTTTTTTTTTTTTTTTTTTGGAAGCTTCAGTCAAGAGATTGTGTGACACTTTTTGTTCAATCACAAAGGACTTCATTTAATAAATCAGTTATTTGTTCAAGTTTTGCACATTTCCAAAGATCCTTCTTTTGTGTGCATGTGTGAGCACTTCTTTGCTGCACTAAGCATGTACAGTGCCTGGGACTTCACAAAATTAAAAAGATCCTTAGTAATTGGAGGTGAGCACCATTGCAATTCTTCTGTGAAAAACCCCTTACATGCTTTAACATGAGCTGATAAGGAACCAAATTTTAATGAGCTAACACACTTAGACCAATATTTACAGGTATTTTCATCTCAAATTTTTTTATAGATGCTACAACTTGGTCATATAAATTACAGCATAATTCAATGAAATTATGCATAAATTTTGACATTTAGAGAAACACTGCCTTATGCCATCATGTTTTGCAGTTGGATGGTAGCTGCCAGTTTGAGGTTGTTAACCAGTTATTGGCTCATTAGAAATGCTGAAAATTTCAGCAGTGGCAGCTTTTGCTGCCAGCATTAATTGCAACTGCTTTTGATTAAAAGAAAACCAGGTAAAAAGTGTTATTTATTCTTTTGGAATTTCAGGACAACTATTTTTGCACTGTAGATGAACACAGTGAAAGAATTCATGCTTTTTGTTTTACTGTTGGCAATACAAAACTATGAAATATACCAAATAAAGGTAACTTGATCACGCTAGTTACGTTAACTGAAACTTTTACAAAAAGTTCGTAAGTTGGAAGCTTTCAACCTTATCTTAGGTCTTCATCACGCCAATGGAGGACTAAGATTGTTGCCAGATTCTACATTTGAATTTTTCTTATTTTTGTTGCCAAAACTTAGAATCTGATCTCTACGGAATCCGTTGATCAATTCTGAGTTGCAAGTCATTGAGTTGAACATAATTTCTATGCTTTCACGGTAACGGAGGGCAAAACGATTGTCAAAAGAAGCAATTCGTTTTGCTTCGTTCCAGTGGGGAACTGCAGATGTGTCTTCCATTGTCAAAATAGACAAGGCAGTATTGGGATTGGCTTTCGAAACATCTTTTCTATGTTCTAAAATTCTATGGCTAATGCTCCTGTATGTGCTTCCAATGTATAAGTTATCCCCAGTAGAAGAAGAGATAGGAATGCAGTAAACTCCTGGGAGGTTCAGGCTTTCAACTTTGTCCCTATCCCTTTGTAGAAGTTTCAAGATGTTTGGGGTAGATTTAATGGCAAGATAATAACCAAAACTTCTAAAAAGAATTTAACTTATAAGCATAGGAAGGATGGTAAGGAACAGAACCACAGAATTTCAGGTCTTCTTTCTTGTGAGGAAGGAGGCATTCGATTTTCGAATGGTTTTCATATTTCTTTATGAGGGAGTTGACTAACAGCAGGGAAACCATGAGAGAGGGCTATTGTAGAAATTTTGGAGAGTTCTTCTTGAAGAGAGAGTTGGTTGTTGCAAATGATATGAGCCCTGTGGATGTAGGACTTCAATGCTGCAAGTTTGTAGAGATGCAGGGTGCAAGATTTGTAGGGAATGCTGTTAGTGGCCGCAGAAGGTTTTCGATAGACGGAACGAGTAATGGAGAGATCAGCGTTTCTGTAGATAGATACATCCAGGAAATCAATTTTGTGATTTACTTCCTTAGATATAGTGAGCTTAATGGAAGGAAATTTTTCCGTAATGGAGTTGATCAGTATCTGTAGTTCAGACTCTGAATGTGGCCAGCTAATGAAAATGTCTTCTACATATCTTAACCATAGGGAAGGTTGAAAAGGGTATAGAGGAATGATGGAAACTTCAATATGTTGCATGTAGATTTCAGCAAGCAGAGGGGAAAGAGGTGAGCCCATGGGGAGACCAGATTGTTGCAACATATTGAAGCTTCCATCATTCCTCTATACCCTTTTCAACCTTCCCTATGGTTAAGATATGTAGACAACATTTTCATTAGCTGGCCACATTCAGAGTCTGAACTACAGATACTGATCAACTCCATTACGGAAAAATTTCCTTCCATTAAGCTCACTATATCTAAGGAAGTAAATCACAAAATTGATTTCCTGGATGTATCCATCTACAGAAACGCTGATCTCTCCATTACTCGTTCCGTCTATCGAAAACCTTCTGCGGCCACTAACATCATTCCCTACAAATCTTGCACCCTGCATCTCTACAAACTTGCAGCATTGAAGTCCTACATCCACAGGGCTCATATCATTTGCAACAACCAACTCTCTCTTCAAGAACTCTCCAAAATTTCTACAATAGCCCTCTCTCATGGTTTCCCTGCTGTTATAGTCAACTCCCTCATAAAGAAATATGAAAACCATTCGAAAATCGAATGCCTCCTTCCTCACAAGAAAGACCTGAAATTCTGTGGTTCTGTTCCTTACCATCCTTCCTATGCTTATAAGTTACAGATTCTTTAGAAGTTTTGGTTACCATCTTGCCATTAAATCTACCCCAAACATCTTGAAACTTCTACAAAGGGATAGGGACAAAGTTGAAAGCCTGAACCTCCCAGGAGTTTACTGCATTCCTATCTCTTCTTCTACTGGGGATAACTTATACATTGGAAGCACATACAGGAGCATTAGCCATAGAATTTTAGAACATAGAAAAGATGTTTCGAAAGCCAATCCCAATACTGCCTTGTCTATTTTGACAATGGAAGACACATCTGCAGTTCCCCACTGGAACGAAGCAAAATGAATTGCTTCTTTTGACAATCGTTTTGCCCTCCGTTACCGTGAAAGCATAGAAATTATGTTCAACTCAATGACTTGCAACTCCGAATCTCCTCTCTACATTCCGTTGATCTGGAGATCAATTCTAAGTTTTGGCAACAAAAATAAGAAAAATTCAAATGTAGAATCTGGCAACAATCTTAGTCCTTCATTGGCGTGATGAAGACCTAAGATAAGGTCGAAAGCTTCCAACTTACGAACTTTTTGTAAAAGTTTCAGTTAATGTAACTAGCGTGATCAAGTTACCTTTATTTGTTAATATTGTTACGTGTTTTGCCCATAATCGTCAAGCTATGAAATATAGCCAGCAGACTTCTATTTGATCACTTTGTACTTAACTATTGACCAGTTGTTCGGGTTAGTTTATAATACTAATTTAAAATCTATACTACACAACTTTGAAATTACAACTACATAACCAGGTACAAGAACACTCAAAGTTATGCAAATACCAGCACATAGCTACCACTCCTTTTAATCCACTTTCTTTAGTAATGTGGCATATCACGCTTAAAACTCTATCGTTGTATGATGCAAAATGCAACATTGAGCTGGACAATAACAGGTCAAATTGATAATGAGGAATAGTACACCAATTAAGTAGTAACACTGTACCAGTGATCTCATTTAGTCACAGTTTCTGTCTAATTTCCTTGAAAAAAGCCATCTGGTTGATGTGCGAAAGCTTGGAAACACTAATGTGTACTTCCTACGCCAATAAATCGGATCACTAGTACAGTGTTACTATTTACTAATAACAGGTCAATTAGTGACCCATGAACCTTCACATGCCTTAAAAGACATGGAAGAATGTTAAGCTCATTAAAGCTTGCCAACTGACAGACCTACCAACTTTCAAAATTCTCAGTGAACTTTAAATTGATACGTTATCCTCATTAGTAGGCCACATACAGATAAAAATGTAACTTTTTGACCTTAAAATTTTGCTACCATGTTAAACACCAAAAAAAAAAAAAAAAAAAGTGAGAAACCAAAATCATGCTGTCTAAACATTTTTAATATTAAAAATTGTGAACCTCTCACTATAGGACATAAATACATAGTTAAAAACACACTAGTACTTTGGTGACCGCCATCGGTCACTTCCTCGGGTGAGACTACCAGTTCTAAGCAGCAATGGTCAGCATATATGCACAACATTATGTGTCAGGTCAGATGGGTGCACAGAGAGACATAGAAAGAACAGGTGGTCAGAAGTCGGTAATAATTATTACAATATTTAACACATATCTTCATCAGTTTTATGTGAGGCTGATATTCCCCTCCTCCCATTAGCAGTTATTTTTCCTGCAAGGCTGGAAATGCAGAAGTGGGTGAAATTGTGATCAGGTAAATCAGAATGTACAGGTGCTGTGTTCCTACATAATGTAATGATATTTGGTGAGAACTTGTATCATACATTAAATACCCTAAAACTTTTCTTTCCAACAAAAATGACCACTGCAATATTTCATGCTGTTGATGTCTAGTAAGTCTCGGTACATAGAAAACAACCACTGCTTGTGCAAAGCTTGTCTTAAGCATTGCAGACATGCTTGATCCTGTTGGCCAATCGATACGGACAGTGGTCTCCTTTTGAAGATATTATTCTACTTACTAGCCTTGCTTGGTGGGGGATGAGTGTTATTGTCTTGTAGGAGAAATCTATCTCCTATGGCACCTGCACAAGGGCGAATATACGGGTACAGGACATCATCCCGCATTCATGGTTACTCTTGGAAGCACGTAGAGGTCTCTATGTGCTCACCTAATGAGATGCCACACCGAACTACCACAAGTGCCTTTTACTTTTGGATGTGCAGGAACACTGGTCATTGTTTTATGAAGTACATACATATGTATCGCTAAGCTGTACGCTGATATTTAGAGGTTAGCTCTTCAAAGAAATAACTTCACCAATCTAAGAACATGCCATTTCATACACAATGAAAATGACTTTAAAACCAATTTCATAAATACTTTAGGACCATCCTCAGACAAAAATGAACACTACCTGGAGATCACCCAGATTACTGCCTATACACATGATTAAGGACCAACACACTATTGACATATAAGCAATTAATGTCCTATGAAATATTCAGCATTCATGGTGAAGGATAGGGGTGCTTATTGTGAAATCAAATTTCCTGAAACCAAACCCAAATTTCCTGAAATTAACGTAGATCAATACTTGCAAAAAAAAAAAAAAATCTGAATATACGTGTTACATTCGTAATTTATTTTCCAAGTTCTGATATTTTTAAAGAACAGTGGCCTTTATAAAATTTTACAAGTTGCAAATTTCCAGTGTTTGGCCCTTCAAAGCTATAAATAATACTGAGAAAAAAATAAATAAAGCTGCTCAGGAAATCTTTGTCATTGCATTGAAACCAATGACAAAAATGCTGCTCAGGAAATCTTTGTCATTGCATTGAAACCAATGACAAAGATTTCCTGAGCAGGCATCCCAAAGGGAAGGGAGATCCTCCCTAGATCTCTCTGATAAGTCTTGAAGGTCAAAAGCAGCAGACAGTGGGTGGGCCACTAAGCCCTGGGGTGGGGGCCACTAAGCCCTGGGGTGGGGCAGGAGCAAAGTGGCACTGCCAGGAAAAGAAAGGGGTGAGGAATTTCTGTTTGGAGTAGCTCTGGGCAAACCCAGCACCAAACCACAAAGGAAAGCAAACAGTTAACACTTTTAGAAGACAAATATAACATGGGGTGGGGGTGATCTCTCCCAGCTGAATTTGGTAGACAGAGTGGACCTGTTTCTCTTCTCTGTGGGGGTAGATTGGCAGTCAGATTCCCCAACTCCCAGTGGAATTGAGTTTCACTTTGGCCACTAACCAAGGGAAAACAGGGAAAGGCCTTGCCACTGGCTATAAAATAAAATTTCTGAAAAAAAAAAAAAAACGCCAAAAATTCCCGGAGTACAACGCCGCCGAAAATTTCGTAAAAAAAAAAAAAAAAAAAAAACCCAGCCGGAAATTCCGGAAAATAAGCACCCCTTGCACCATTGCGGACACTGTATTTGTGTTCTGTAATTTCCTGGAGGTAGTCTACGTATACAGATTCCGAATTACCATTCCCCATTTGTCATAGTCTTTCACAGAATCTGTCATTGCAGATCAGGGCTCGGATGTTTTTGACCTCACCCCAAAATCAACTACTTTCGGCAGATATTCTTTAGGGCTTGAACAATAGGTGGTACATATTGTACTGATACCACATATCTTGAGATTCGATCCTTACTGGACAGCGTGATATTTGTCCAGTTCGAAACTCTGTGAATTACACTTTGTATTGTGTCCTCAGGGTACCTGAAGGTTAGAGCCAGGTCCCTGGTCATCTGTAGCTCCAAATTCCTAGAATGTAAAGAGGGCTAATACAAGAAAGCATGTTTGATCAAAAAATGAAAAGCTGACATCTTCAGACTCTATGGGTGAGCCAATGCAAACGGAATTGGAGATGGAACTGCAGAAGGTTAGCGATTAACCAAATAAGTAACACTATGCACAACTGGACTCTAACTATTAAAATGTCTAAATAAAAAAGTGACAAATTATTCTCAATTTCTACCGAAAACTTAATGGAAGGGTAGAAAGAACAAAGGAAGTCAACTAATTCTTGTAGATCATCATTGGTAAACTGCTAGAAAAGCAGAACGTTTTCGACATATCGCAAGTAAAGAGTTGGTGAAAGCCTACGCTGGCCAAGTGTTTGATTTTCTAAATTTTGAAGCAGAATTTCTGCTAACACCTGAGACAGGGGGACCCCCTTCCAACTGCCGATATATTTGATTATCAAACTTGAAAAACGACTTGGCTTTGATTAGCAGAATAGCCTGAATCTCTGCCTCTGGGTAAAATCCTGAAGATGTCAGCAGAGACCCAATAAGGTTGTGAACTGTATCAAGAGGAATGTTTAGGGAACAACAAAATGACATCTAGAAAGACCAAATGAAAGGGTTGGCCATAAAAGCTAAAAGAGCGCAATTAAAAAAAAAAATTGCGAAAAAATAAAAAAAAAAAAATTACGCCCTTTTAACGTTTATGGCTAACTCTTTCGTTTGGTCTCTCTAGATGTCATTTTGTTGTTCCTAATATTCTTCTTGATATGGTTCACAATCTTATTAGGTCTCTGCTGACATCTTCAGGATTTTACCCAGAGGCAGAGATTCAGGCTCTTCAGCTAATCAAAGAAGTTTTTTCAAGTTTGATAACCAAATATATCAGCAGTTGGAAAGGGGCCCTTAGCGAGTCTCCGGTGATAGCAGAAATTCTGCTTCAAAATTTGAAAATCGAGCACTTGCCAATGTAGGCTTTCGCCAACTCTTTGCTTGCAATATGTCTACAACTTTCTGCTTTTCTGGCCGTTTACCAATGAGAATTTACAAGAATTTGTTGACTTCCGTAAAGTTCTCGCTAGAAATGGAAAATAATTTTTCACTTCCTTATTTAGACATTTTAATAGTTCAGGATCCAGTTGTGCATAGTGTTACTTATTCGGTTTATCGCAAACCTTCTGCAGTTCCATCTCTAATTCCATTTGCGTCAGCTCACCCATAGAGTCGGAAGATGTCAGGCTTTTCATTTCTTGGTCAAATGTGCTTTCTTGCATTCATCCTCTTTACATTCTTGGAATTTGGAGCTATAGATCAAGGACCTGGCTTGAATCTTAGGGTACCCTGAGGACACGATACGAAGTGTAATACAGAGTTTTGAACCAGACAAATATGGCGCTGTCTAGTACAATATGTGCCATCTATTGTTCAAGCCCTAAAGTATAATTGATTTTGGGGTGAGGACAAAAACATCCGTGCCCTGATCTGCGATGACCGAGATTCTGTGAAAGAATATGACAAATGCATAATTTACAATATTCCATTACATTCTAATGATGTAGGTAATTCAGAGTCTTTATACATTGGCTCTACTTCCAGGAAATTACAGACTAGAATTATGGAATGCAAGGACTGTTTGTGGAGGAGGATACGAACTGGAGTGGGACAAGGTTGCTGTTGTGGTGACCCCATCAAGTAAGTCATCTTTGTTATTTGCAGAGAGTTTGTTAATTCTTAAGAATATGGACCGGTGTTGCAATGATGAGGTACCGATATCTGTATTGCGAATTTGGAAGAACCTCCTACAGTCTGGACGTTGCAGCCCTATCCTTCACCGTGAATGCTGACTATTGCATAGGACATTAATTACATACATATCACTAAGCTGTTCTGAGATTCAGAGGTTAGCTCCAAAAAGAAAGACAAACTACCAGATAGTTTTTACTTACTGTTGCCATCTAGGACATTAATTGCGTGTTGATCCTTAATAGTGTTTATCTGAGGATGGTCCTAAAGTAGGATTGAAAGTATTAATAAAATTAGTTTTAACTTCTCATTAAAGGTTTTAGTCATATTCGTCATTTTTAGCGTGTATAAAACTGCACGTTCAGTTTGGTGGAAAGAACTTACTGTTGGCGTATCAAATGACCCCATTTATAGCGACCTCGGCACACAGCTCAAGCTTCATTGACATCCAACACGCAATGCACACAAGACCTTTTGTTCTCGTGCAGACATTCCTGAATCTGGTCCTCCCATGATTTCCTTTCACTTGAGCTAAAATAAATTCTCTTAGTATGAATCTCATCATTCATTCTTTCAATATGGCCAAACTACTAAGAATATTAGTCTCCACCTTACCTCACCCCCCTGTAAGCAATACATCTCAAACACAGAAATGACTCCTTATGTCTCTCTGCCATGCAGGTCATTCCTGTGAAATCTTCCTAAAGCATCTGACTTTCAATGAAGAATTCACTCTCCTACTAATTTTGTCATCTAATCTGCTATGTCGCACACCACAAACATACTTCCCAAATATACAACTCATTCACCTGGTCAATAACTGATGCCATTTAGACGTATCCTGCACACAGTACTAACAGTTCCTTGCTCAAAAACCATAACTTTGCCCCCCCCCTCCCCCATTGTTTATACTCAGTTCAAATTGCAAACAAACTTTGCACATCCGGAACAAGGTTTGTACTCTGCAACTCACTTTTTCTCTCGGCCAACAAGGCTCTCGTCAGCATATGGCAATCTGCACGCACAGATATTACCAAGACATAAACCAGTATATTATCCATTTTGGCATCGCACATGCATGCATCCATAAATATGTTAAACAGCATTGGTGAAATTACACAACCTTGTCTGACTCCTGCACCAATAGAAAACCATTTCGATACACCATTTGCTTGTACACATGCTCTACTGCCAGCATTACTAGTGATACGCAATAAAAAAAGTGTGCTACTTTTCTTTTTCACAAAAAGCCTACACTAGTCACAATTTTTTATTTCTCAAACATACTGTCTCTCTAAAAGGGACTAATAATTTGCTGCAGAAGCAATGTTTTCTATGAAATTTCTACACACACACACACTTATCACCAAGCTGTTCTCTGAGATTAAGAGGTTAGCTCCAAAAAGAAATACAAACTGCCAGATATTTTTACTTACTATTGTCATATCAAACTTCTCCATTTACAGTGATCTTGACATTTCTAGCTTTTGCTATATAGTTTGTTTTTTTTTGTGCAAGATTGAATAACGTTTTCCCTAATGAATGCACATGGTAATAGATTTGACACTTTCAAAAAAATTTTTTTATGGGCCTGGCATTTCTGTGTGTGATCAGGAAACAATTTTTCCTTTTAAAAAAATCGTGAGTTTTGCAAAGATGAAAATTTCAATAATCGAAAAAAGGGGGGGGGGTAAATCTCATAATGAAATATCTTTATCAATCATGGCATCTTAATGGTCTACAGTTCAACAAATCAGACAACTATTCAAAATAATTCATATACTTTATTTAAACACATTTTCAGTCAACATATGACTGACTACAAATTATTAAACCAGAGATAATTTGCGATATCTTTTTATTATACAAAACACAGTAGAACTTGGTTATAATGCCATTGCAGGAACCATGATATTTGTGACATTACATCCAACTGTTTTTAAGAAGCTGACTTAGATCAAAACACACTACTGTGGAATAAATATTTAAGTCTTATTCAGAACTACTAAAAAAAAAAACTTATTGTACGGTTATGTCTAAAGAAATACAACAGTAAAACTGTACTTTATTATAAATCTACAATTGCATTATACAGAAGACCAATTATTCTCTATAGTTACATGAAGCAGAGACAATTACCTTATGGCAGTACAAACAAATGGGTAATTTTGCTTTCCTTCCAAGAACCAAGGTAATGTGTTAAAAGTTATTTTTTTCACACCACAATTATTATTTTCCTCTCATTTTGATGAAACTCCATCATATCGTTCTGTGTATTTTCAGCTTTATTTTCCACAATAACTTTACTTGTCTCTTTAGTTAACGTATTTTCACAAAAAAACAAACCTAAATGCTATGCAGCCTTTTACTAAGTGATAGGCTTGTGTCATAAAATGTGTTAATGGAAACAATTAATCATTGTCTTCATTCTTTGCATAAAGAAAACCATATCAAACCTGTAACATACTGAAGAAACAGTTTTCTGTAGCTCATGCTAGCAGAAGAGCCCACCTAATGGGGCTGTTGTTGTTTCTCATGGAATTGTAAGATTACCAAGTTGACAGCCCAAAAGAGCTTCCTCGGATTTACATCATAAATAATAACAAGGTGAACAAAGCTAAAACCAAAATTGATATTTTTAACTATGACCACAACAGCAAACTTTTTTTGGAACCAAAATATTTTTTTTTTTTTATGTTAAAGCAAGGACATTATAACCAAGTTTTACTGCACACAGTGTTTTCACTTTGATATGATCACTTTTGAAGTTCACACTGAAATGTAATTTTAAACAATTTACTTGTTCAAACAATCAAATGCATGATTACTACCAATTTTTAATCACACACACTACCTGTTCTTGTAATTAAATAATACTCTGTTGTTCCTATGTTCACTGCAAATATAGGAAGGACAATTTTTTATTATACCTACCTACAAAGTTTACAGCAGGATTCTTAACCTCTCCTCCCTCCCCAGAGTTTTAGCTCTGTTCCCTAGTAAAACTTTAAATATTGATATGAGGGACACTTATATTAACTTACAAATTAGGAAAAAAAAAAAAATAGCTGAAAAAACAAACCTTTTCATGTTACACTTAAAAATTGTCCCTATTTATGAAATTTTCAACTAAAAAGTTATGTTTAAGCAGAGTTGATGCGAGGTTTTCTATAAATTGTTCCATTTTTGTAGTTTTAAAATTTCTTAAATAAAGACAATTTTTTTTAGTGTGAAATGAATAATTTGTAAGTTCATAAATGTCTTATGAATATATTAATTTTTTTTATTAAAGTTACAAGGGAACATAGCAAATATTCTGGGAGACCCTCCTGCCCCCCAAGAAAACAAAGAAAAACAAACGGTGATTTGAATCCGTAACGGATAAATATAATTTTTGTCCTTCCAATGTTCGCTGTGGACATCTTGTTTGTAGGGTTACATAACAGCGCAAAACCAACAACTAACTAACTGTAACACTAAACAAGAAGTCAATTATCTCTGTACCATTGTGTTCTATTGCAAAGCAAACTGACGTCACTATTTTTACAATCTTCAATCCTGCAAATTTTTTTTAGTGATCATGATGTTTCACACTAAAGCAACAAATTTCTATTTATGAAAAAAATCTGGAGAGTATATCAGGTTGTTAATGTCAAGCAGGAGCTTTGTGTAATGCACCAAACTCAGAAAGATGCTTGATCACTATGAAATTATGATTGATAATGAAAATCCTTGCACTGAAGGTACAGCATCACAGAGTATATAAACTCTCTCTTAATATTTACAAATCCATTTCCTATTAAATTAGGAACATATTAACTGTAGAAGCATTTAACAAACTCTCTTACAATTCAGATTAAAGATGATATATACATGAGGGCTGCGAACAACAACAAAAATTCAGGACATACGATGTAGGTTGCATTGATCATTATCTGGAAAGAAGAAATTTTGCACCCAAAATTATTTTATCTAATCAATCATATTTCCCCTACTTTAGTCAATAAGAGAACAGACCAAGCAAAAAAAAAAAAAAAAAAATATATATATATATTTACACTTTCAAATTATACAGAGTGGGACATCAGATACTCAACAGAATTGTGGATAAGTTGATCATAGGGAGTCAACAGAGATACATTTTATTGTGGCTTTAATTTTTTTATTTTATTTTGGATATTGCTTGACAAATTTTATTTAGTTTCTTTGTGATTTTGCCCAGTTTCTTGTTTCCCCCATAGGTGGCACTATCTGGGATTGTGACCACTAAGAACCTATTTGCATTCAACAAAATCAGATATTTGTTCAAGTTTTGCACAGCTTTTCTGAACTACTTTATGCCATTAGATTGTGCAGAAGTTCCATATTAGAAATGCTAAAATTTTTCACTATTGCTAATGCAACTCTTTTTAGTGAAAAACAAAAAAGTGAATTATCCTTTCAAAATTTCAAGACAACCACCTCTTGTGTACACTAACTCAGAGACAAATCACATGGTAAAAATCTGATCATGCACAATAAATAGCACTCTATATTATACTTTGCAAGTACAAGTTTTTAACAACTCTTTACAACAAATATTGTACAAAAAAAGTCCATAAACTAGTTCCTAAATTTTACTTTGATAAAAATAATTATGACGAGCATGCAACACTGGAAAATATTAAAACTTAACAGATAAAACTCTTGTGAATGAAGTGATCCAAACTACACTAGCTTAGACAACAAGATACATCTGATGATTTGTTGTCTTGGTATAAACATTTCACTTTCCAAGTCATACACAAATATGAAGAATGTAAATTCCAGGAGCTCAAATTTTTGCTAGAATCAATGCTTTGATTTATATTTTGCAAATTGGGGTGAAATTTGCTATGCATTTAGAATTCTTATGAAGTCATATGAGTTCCGCTGTTACAGAGTGTTCTTCAGTGTGTGTGTTGTTACGTCTTCCATGAAATGGCAAACTTTCTCTGTGTAAAAGTTATGTGAAGCAATCTAAAACCTAGCACAATAATAATAGAAAATTTTGCAATGGCCTTGAAGATTCACTGTTTCATAGTCATCTATTCCTATGCACACTGGAGACTAGATAACAATCTCCTTCAGTGAGGAAAGTGTGTGCTAGAAGGAACGGTAATCTAGGACTCGCTGGAAGGTATCCACATGCTGTTGTGACTCCAACTACAAACCAAGGTGGCTGTAAATCAAACATCTTGCACTACAGCACCACACGAGATGAGATAATGTCTACACTTCCATAGAAGGACGTGGTCATTGCGAACAGACACAACTTGAACAAAGGGACACAACTAATCCAACACCTCAACCAAATTGTTTTTTCATTGCAAGAGAAAAAATTCCAGGACTATTCCCCAAAATATGAAAAATAAAGGACTTTCCACACCTGGAAAATGAACTCAAATTCCAGAACTTTTCCAGAGGCAGTGTGAACCCTGGGTCTATACAGCACCTTAAATTTGAAACTCTCAAGCATTTATGAAAAAATTAATTTCAACAGAAGTTATATGTAGATTAGTATTAAAACATGCATAGTACCCCAAACACAACATGTTTGTCTTCAATATAAACACAACACATGGTATACTTTCTCTTAAACAGAAGCCAATAGTTAAGCTGAGACATAATTACTACTGATTTATATGCTTCTCAAAATTTGCTGATATTTAAATTACAATGCTTATTATTTTCAAGAAAGAGCTTATTCCATATTTCTGAACATCCAAGAAGAAAAGTTAAACCTTTCAAGTTGCCCATCACTAAAATTTCTCTTTACTTCCTCAACACAGTAATTTCTAGCTAAATTATACTGATAGTTACTTTACCTTGTAGTTTCTTTTCATGATCCACAATGAGTATCCACCTCTATGAGTCACTGTAATCCCTGAATTACAGCAACTGGTTTTCAGCAAAAGGAGGATACCAATACCCTAAAAACAAGAGCAACACTCAGGTACAGATGTTGCTGATATTTTAGGGTATATATATACACCAGGATTTTCATTTGTTGTGTAAGGCTGATTACAGTTATGAGTAATATTGAAGATTTGCAGCAGTTTGGTCTTACAGTACATGACTTGTTCACCACTTAATGGGGGGGGGGGGGTGTCATAGCATTTTAAAATCACTATCAAAAAACAAACTTACTTCATGCATGTTTGTTGGCACAGACCACAAGGCAGCAAAAGATGGAATTGACTTTCACCAGTCTGATTAATCTTGTGACACACTTCAGTAAACCATCACATTATGTTTGGAACCTTTTTTTTTTTTTTTTTTTTTTTTTTGTTACCTCATAAGTATGCACCTTTACTACTGAAACCATCTATACACCCACCCAAATATTTATGTAATCACTATCCTTAGTTTCTAAATTACATGATTTAAGATGACCTTTTGTATATACATGGTGGCTTTTTGCCTAATTATAGCTCTTGCACAATCAAATTTGAAAAAAAAAAAATTCCAGGAAAAAAAAAACACACCATTTACTTAACAATGACTAACAAAAGCAAAAAAAAAAAAAAAAGGGGGGGGGGGGAGATGGGGTATTATACTGCATGCAAACAGTCAGGTAACCATTTTTCTTAATGGAAAGAGTAAGTTTTATAGAGCTGGTAAGACACCAGCAGCTCTATAAATCTTACAACTCTTTATAGAGCTGGTAACCCACATTGTTGATTCTGTTGCATACTTTTTTTCTATCAAGCTTCAACATCACACCCAAATAATCAAAATCTCTTAATTCTTAAAAAAAATATATAAAGAACATTTTAATTCACAGGCACTACATTTCAGAACTTGTTAGCAGTCCCATTATTTTCTTTCCTCATGTATACCAGAAAAGAGAATGGCTACATACATTGAAAAATTCAACTTCAGAATACTTTTCCCTTCTTTAAATTTCATTACTGTATAGTGATGACAACTGCATGAAATGAACACTAGACGAGCAGCAGTTTTGTAAAACTCACAACGAATTTCCACACTTTTCCTCCAATAGATATACGATTAAATGAATATGTCCTACTTCTAAACTCAGCTTCTGTACAATCATACAAGAGGATGATTTAATAAATTATCATTTCCTGATGTCAAATGACTCCAAACCTCGAAACTCTAGGTTTTACCTTGATTTCAAGAATTACCCAAATGATGACAAATGATAATTCATAAATCCATGGAAGAATTTCATACCTGTGAAGCAGAAAAATCAAATGGGGATTTTCCGTAATTTCATCAGGATGTCAATACTCCCATAATTTCAACCAAAAATTTTTAATAGTACATAAAATTCATGCTTGTTGGTTTCTCTGTGTATGCATGATGCTAACAGAAAAAAAATAATCTGCTACAAGAAAACCATGACACTACATTTTGAGAATTCAAAAGACAAAGAAATTATCTGAATTAGGAAACCAGATACAACTGCAAGACAATGTCATTAACCATTTCTAGCTTAGAGCTCCTTGCTCAGAGAGCGAGGACTGTCGAAACCATATCCTGTAGAACCTCACCCCAGCTGTTTTGCACTAGACTATAAGTAAAAGTCTGATACTGTATCAGCAAATGTGTAGCATCAGTTATTCCACACCAAATGAAATAATTGCTGACTCACAAAAACAAGATCTAGGCTTTACAAATACAGGCTATGCTCACATTATATGCATTTGTTTATTTCACCTGTGAATGGAATATCCTACACTTTAATGAAGCTGAACTAAAATTACAATTCACTTTCATTAAAAAATGTTAATGAACTGTACCTGAATTAAGAAAAATTTGAATGGACCTCAAATGCAAGACAATGTCAACATATGTAGGCACTGTTGTTTATTTGGTTGGGTGTTTAATGACTACTGTGGGCAACTAAATGGGCTATAAGCAATCAGCCATCCTTAATCTGGGGCCACTGGTTCCAAGGAGAGGGGAGAACATGGACAAGCAAACACTATCCATGGCTCTCACACTGGATTTAAACCCAGAGTCATCTCAAATGAATGATTAGAGGCTGTTCAAGTCTAATGCTAAACAATGCACACATACATATCAATTTAAATAATAAAATTGGCCACAATATATAAAGTAACAATTTTTAGGCACAGAGTATTCATATCAAGGACAGCTTGAATATGTGAGTATTTACTAGAAGTTGCAGGCAGATAATGATCGTGTAACCACACAACTTCAATTTTTATAAACCACAGCAATAAAAAGATTCTTTGTGTGAACATAACCATGAACTGAAATCTATAAAATTCTTTTGAGGCAATACTTCTGTAGCTGAACCTGGGGGAGTAATAAATAAATAATGATTAGCCCCTCGAATTGGTTCGAGAGCTAGGTTATGTCAATCTGAAAAAATAAGCTCAGCTTACCTACAACAAAACAATTCTGTTAAATGGTTATGCTGCAACCTAAATACATAACTGTCAAATCATAGTACACCAGACACTGAATTGTAGTTAAATGCTACAACACAAGAAAAAAAATAAGACCAACCACATCGGGTACAGAGAATATTGAAATACAAAGTCTTGTCTTACAAATTTACATGACTTCAGATATATAGTGAAACGCAACAGGCAATTATCAGTCAGAAAAGACTTCTCCATGCAAGGATGGGAAACATTTCACACAGGAACAAACTATACCCTATACCCAAGGAAACCCTACAAAAGGTACTGCACAATAATTTAATTGCACTACATGAAATAAATCCCCATACTTTTGTTCACGGAAGATCAATGAAAAAAATTAAATGACAGTCACGTTACCTGTAAAAAAGTGTCATTAACTGAAACATTTTCATTATGGGCAAAGAAAAAATGTTTGAAATGAACTACAACTTTTCAATCCACAGCATGATTTTCTCTACCTTTAACATATTGCTCCTTAGTTATGCAAATTTTATTTATTTCCTGAGGTTTAACAATATTTTGCATGTGCATTTAAGGTAAGAAGCAGCTGCCCAGTTTAAATTAGGGGCCAATGGCTCCCAAGAAGGGAAAGAACCAATGTCATAAAAATAAATACAACACCCAGGCCCAACTGTATAAGGAGTGAGAGGCAATGTAGATATAAAGGACTTATACATACACTGCCTATCTGTTGCATAAATATCTGCCCTAAAAACATACATTTAGTATTCACTGATGATTTTCCTATCAGAAGCCTAATGTTTTCCTTAGGTACACCACATAATTTTTTATATATTTATTTTGCATCTCCCAATTTCTGAATTCTTAGGACTTCTTGTAAAATACGCACCTCAATAGAGGAAACTTAGCAACTCTTTTGTTTATGACTACATCGAATATCGAAGGAAACCACATGATCTATGATATGATTAAAGCTTCGCTTAACCACATAAGTATAAAATACCATACCATCAACTCTTCTATAGGCAATTATGACCTTCACCCACATATGTCACTGAAAAATTCCTCCAATAGGAAAAGTGCAAACTACTAGCTTGTGCAATGAAGGATGAAGAAAGAAAGAAAAAAAAAAAACTGACAAATTTTAGTGTGCATGTGTGTGACAGTAACTTTTTGAACCCCTTGATGACAGAAGCCTGGAAGGAGTTATACATCCATGATTAAGGGTATCTGGCTCCAGGGGGATGCCTTACTTGGGATTCATGGGTATACATGATAAGTAATTTTGACATGTCACTAGACATCTTTTCCCCAACAGTCTGTGAATATATAAAGCTATGAGTAAATGGAAGTCATGGCTATTGAAAACATGACAACTTTATATGAAACACTGATGTTTGTACAGGTGGTATTACACTGAACACAAATTAGTAAAAAAGAACCTTTATACATGGAAGAAAGTGCCAAAAATTTTGAAAAGAAATGCTGCTGTTTTACAACAGGAATGAAATCAGTCCATACATTGAGAGTGAATGGATGTATGTATACATTCCACTGCACCAATAAAAATATATATATATATATATATATATATATATTTTTTACACACACATTTCTCAGCTAGGTTTCATCTTGCACAAATGCCTCAACTGCAATAATTTAATTTCTTCATTATCCAATTTGACGACTCCTTCTTCACGATCTATGCTGAGGAGTTTGCCAGTGGATTCCCGGTCTTCGCCCATGATCACTTTTACCTACAGACAGAAAAGGCCATTAAACAACAGTTCTTACAATATCTCAATATTTTAGCTAATCACTCCACACCTCCTATACAAATGAAAAAGAGGATGGTAAACCAAGATTTCATCCACAAAAATTCATGAAAAACATTACACGTGATTTGCACATCAGTCCCTGCCACTTTTTACTGAACAAAGTTTAAGAATCGCAATGAATATTCTGCTCTCACCATGAGTGAAGGATGTGGAACCTGATTTAATTATTTATTGATAAAATTTCAAATAATCAAATCACTGCTTATTTGAAATTTGTCAGCTCTGTTGGGAGTAAGGAGTTGTCCATAAAGACTGGAGGGATGCTATTATTGTCTCTTTGTATAAGGAAAAAGGTGATCAGATTGAAAGCAAGAACTATTGTGGTATCAAGCTTGATTAGTATGCCAGGGAAAGTGCTTGGAAAGGTCATTATTGATAAGGTATGATGCTTGACACCAGAGAAGGCATTGATTCTTGATATCAGAGAAGGTACGATATGGTTTTATGCCTGGTAAGGACTACAATAACCAAATTTTTGTGAGTACAGTTATATGTTATAATTGTTTCTTGAATAGGTTTGGTGAGTATAGTTATACTATTTTCTACAATTTTTTGCCTTATTGAAAAATAGCTATCTGTTGGCAAGAAAGTTTTTGCTGTCTCTTATAGATTTGGAGAAAGTTTATGACAGAGTGAGCAGGATGCTTCTGCACAAGATCTTGAATAATTATGGTGTAACTTGGAATCTCTGCTTGAATGGGTTAAAGCTGTGTATGCTGTCAGTAGAGTGTGTGTATGTGTGAATGGCGTTTTATCAGAATGGTTTTCTATTGGTGCAGAAATCAAGACATGGGCTGGGTAATGTCACCACGGCTGTTCAATATACAGTCAAACCTTGATTTAATGAAGTTCAAGGGACCAACAAGTCTTGTACATAAAATCGAGGAAGCCTTCCGAAAGAAGCATTAAAATTAGGCTAGTGTTTGTTCACAATAGAATACATAACAGAAGCTAAGTTCTCTATCTTTCAGTGAAATTTAATTATGTATATTATTTTTAATTACAAAATTTATTATCAGAAACGTTGTAATATATACACATAATTCGTAGATATTAGACTTCAATATGTAGAATCAAAATCTAAGTGTACTTTAAAATTGTGAGGAAAATGATAGTTGACTTTTTCCCCGCGCATTTAGCTTCTTAAATAATGATTTCAGTATTATAAACGGCATGAAACAGAACATAAATTAGTACTAATTAACTTGCAAAAACAAAATTTGTGTTGAATACCTTTTTACACTGTAGAGAAGATTGCTTTTTTTTTTCCGAATGTCTAAGCTTCATAAATTGTAGCTTCAATTTTATTAAATGCATGAAAAACATCATTAATATTGAAGCACATCAAGTAGTTTTTAGCACATTCTATACCATTAAGCAGCATCACAAAGCAGCTGACTTTCAGTTCTGCTTCATCTTCATCAGAATCTGATGCATTTAGACCTATCTGTTGATCTAGATCATCATCAAGGGATCACATTTGGCAGGTATGCACATTTGCGTCACGATCAACATAATTGGAAAACACAATACCTGATGAGGCAATTTCATTCCATTCTGTAAGATCGTCATCCATAAAATTATCAACAGGATTTTCGGTAATGCGCCCACTTTCTTCTTGTTCACAACCTGAGAAGCCTGCTTTATTTTAAGCAGTTTTTAATGGTATCTGTCGTAACTGCATTCCACGACTGTCGCACAAATTACATTGCATCGATAACAGAAAGTACTTTTTGCACGAGAAACTTTCGATAATGGGCTTTAAAAGACGTAATGACACCTAGATACAGCGGTTGCAATGCACTCGTACAATTTGCTGGGGGAAAATGACTTGAACATTTTTCAGATTGTTTACCTGAGGATGCGCAGAATACTGGTCAATGAATAAGAGGACTTTTCTCTTCTTTACCTGCATCTGAGTATCCAAGACTTTTACATAATTTTCGAATAAAGCTGGGGTAACCCACAGATTTGCTTGTAAACTAATGGCTGCAATTTTTCTAACCTGTCTACAGCATAGGCAGCTGGAACAGTGATTCTGTCCTTTGATTTATTTCCTCCGCGGCAGGTGCCATTTTGAAAGCACAGTGTTTTATCTGGCTGCAGGTTATAAAACAGTCCAGTTTCATCAGCATTAAAAATGTCACTCAGCATGTACCCTTCAATAATTTGTGGCAGCTGTTCATTTTTCAACGTTTGTGCTGTCACGGAATCAACACTTTTGCTTTCACTGGATAGAGCTCTATACACTGTTATGTCTTTGCTTAAAACGATCAATCCATGAATTTGATGAGGTGAATTCCTTTATTTGGAGTCATTGGGAGAGATGAACTGCTTTTTCCTTCACAAGTGATCCACTAATAGGCAAGTTACCAGCCCGTGTTTGTTGGAACCAAGTGACAAGAGCGTTTTCCAACTCAGGTGCGATTCTTATTCAAAAATTGCCCACACCTTGAAGCACAGCTTTCAATTTCTTTTCTATTTTTCACTATGGTACACAACGCTGACTTGGAAATTCCGAGTTTCTCTGCTACAGCAGTCTGTGGTCCTGAGTTTGCATCAAGTTGCAACAAAATGTCAATTTTTTCACAGATTCAAAATCTTTTTCGCTTTTTTTTTTTAATCTCTTACAAAATGCACTTTTGCAAACTACAGTGATCCGTAAATTTCACTTCTAACTTTTCTAGTTCTATCTATGTTAATTAAAACTTGATCCGTAAAAGAGTTGTGTTGTTTAATTTGACCTGTAGATTTAACACTGAGAAGAAAAAGAAAAGAAGAAGCACAATTTGGGGAAGAATTCCAGAGGTTCAAGAATGGGTACCTGGTACCTACAATGTGAATCCCCTGACTTCAAAGAAAGTTATCATTCTGCCTGTAGCTGAAAACAAGAATTCCCCACGATGCTTTAGATCTTCCCCCCCCAACATCGTCTTTCTTTTCCCTGCTTCCCACCCATGCAAGAAAATGTTGCGCTCCTTTGGAACTTGTTGGTCATTTGTTTCTCCCTGTAATAAGCTTATGCTTGATAGTCAGAGGAAAGACAGACTGATTTACGATCCCATCAAGCTGTGTTGCAGATGTTCTTCAAAATGCTGGTTAAAGAAAAAAAGATTCCTAAATTGAGGAAACGTGTTCATTAAATCAGGAAACGCCAAGCATTAATTTCAATGTGGTTCCGTCTAGACCATAAAAAATGTACGTAAAATAACGGAATTCGTTAAATTGCACTCCGTTAAATAGGGGTTTGACTGTAGTTCATGGATGCTTGCACACATGATGTCAAAACAGAAACTACTGGCTTATGTTTTGGTGATTCCTATGTTTGCAAGTTGCTGATGACATAGTGCCCGAGAGCAAAAATCCGTTGCATAGTATGATGTTCTGAATTCAAGAGGTTCAAACTGAATATAAATACGGGAAAACCAGAGTTATGGTTATTGAGCAACAATAACTGCTAGTACAGAATGGAGGATTAGAGTAAATGGTACAGATATAGACAAGTGAATGAATTCGTATATTTAGGGAAGCATGTTTGACAGAGAAAATGTTAGATGGCGATATTACTAAGTGCATTAATTCAGCTTTTAAAATCATAGCTGCCTTAAAAGGATTTCATATGACTGTTGAGCTCTTGATTCCAAATGGCTGTGTGTGAAAGTGGGAGTATTTACAAGGGCCACCTTGCAGGCCTTTGTACCTAGTGAGACTACCACCTCCACACAACACTATGTTGACGTACTAGCCGGCTACCCACTGATGGTTATCCATTTCCCAAAACAGGATACCTTCTTTCAACAAGACAATGATCCCTCTCATCACTCCTGTTTGGTGAAGCACTGGTTAGGGTAGCATGTGCGATCCTTGAATTGAATGGCTTTTTTGCTCTCCGAACTTGAATCTAACGTAGTCATCTGTGTGTAATGTCACCATGGCTGTTTAATATATTTATGGATGTGTACATGCGTGATGCCAAGATGGACAATACTGGTTTATGTTTTGGTAATATCAGTGTGTGCAGATTACTGTACACTGATGACACAGTCCTGTTGGCAGAGAGCAAAAGTGAGTTGCAGAGTATGTTGTCCCAGATGTACAAAGTTTGCTTGAAATTCAAACTGAGTACAAATAAGGGAAAAACCAAATTTATGGTTTTTGGGCAAGGAACTGTTAACACTGAATGTAATATAAGTCTAAATGGCACAGTGATTGACCAGGTGAATGTGTATTTAGGAAGCATGTTTGACAGAGAAAACACATTGGATGGTGAAATTAGTAGGCGAGTGAATTCTTGGGAGGTTTTTCACAGGAGTGATGGGTTCTGAAGAGTCCCGCATGGCGTTGTATGAAAGTGTAATTGTTCCTACTCTGATGTATGGCAGTGAAACCTGGGTACTACAGAAGAAACACAGGAGTCATTTGTGTGCTGGAGAAATGCGTTACTTTGGGGGGAGGGGGGCAAGGCACGTTCTGATCATGTGAGGAATGAAGATGTGTTGCGGTTAAGTAATGTGAAGCAAAATGTTGTTAGCAAGGTGGAGACTAATATGCTTCGGTGGTCTGGCCATGTTGAAAGACTGAGTGATGAGATGCTTACTAAGAAAATCTTTTTAGCACGAAAGACTGAGTGATGAGATGCTTACTAAGAAAATCTTTTTAGCCCAAGTGGCAGGAAGGAAAGGCAGAGGAAGGCCAAGGAAGCCATGGGTGGGTCAGATTCAGGAGCGTCTGCATGAGAAAAAGATCATGAGTATGAAGTATAGAAGGTCTTGTGTACATTGTGTGATGGATGTCAGTGATGCCCGAGTTGTGTGTCAAGATCCCTGCAAATAGAGAAGTTTGATATGCTAACAGTAAGTAAATAATCAGTTAAAAATTTATGTGGTACTTTGTATTTTTTTGTGGAGCTAACCTCTGAATCTCAGAGAACATCTTAGTGATATGTATGTATCCATGGGATGAAGTGAAACAACACTCTCTTTCGAATTTGAAACCCACCAATTGCAACTCTCAGTGCTTTATGGATGGCTGCCACAATCCCTCCAGAATGTTTCTTTCCAACATCTGGTAGTCTTATGCTATGATCTTTTGCTTGGGTAAAAGGTGGGCAAGTAAAATAAATCATCCTTTCAGTGTATTTACGTACACATAAAACTTAGTTTCTCATTAAAAAGAAAATATTTCTAACAAAAAAATATACACCAGGATGAGTTAAGTTAATGTGAAAACTCAGTTCATGGTTTCCAGAGATTGCAATAATTTAATAAATGTGTGCTATATACAAAACTTACTCTGTCTTTTTGTCTTGGTGTGACAGGTTCCAGGTGCTCTCCCATTATTGTGACTACCCTGTCTTCTTTCCACAAGAACACGGAACACATTCCACCCTGAAATATTCACAAGTTATTGCAAAAACAAAAGTATGCCATTCTTTTTTTTCTTTTTTTTTTTTTTGAGACATAAGTTGAATGGTCTCTTTTAAGCCATAGTACAGGACAAGCTGGGGGAATAATTAAGCATCAGTAATTTACATGTGAAAGTAATTGAACATAAATTAAAAGATCTGAAAACCACTTTGTTTCATCATCAAATATTAAAAACCTGTACGTCAAAAACAGCAAAATTGCAAACACATATTCATAACTTACAGATACTTATATAGTTTGTAAATAAAAGAAACACGTATACACATTAAATATTATTATTATCTTGAAAGCATTAGAACTACTTTAGCTTCAATTCAGTGCTACATCAAAATTTATACACCAACATAGCTCTTATAGAACTAGCATTAAAGTATTTACAACAGGATGACAACAGAAATACAAAATAGTTGACTACTAGCTAATTGCTTTGACACAGCAGTGGATCCTGATTTCAGTGAAATATCAAACTTCCATCCAATAATGAATAGCTGAATATTCAGCCAGTGATGTATATTGCATGGCTGCTGTCTTGTGCTGTCATCTTATGATCAGATCCTGCTGAAATTCCAGAAAATTTTGATTGGTCATGTTTATTTTGGAAAATTGTTGAAAGCAAATTATCCCAGATATTGTTAATTTTAATAAACTGCTTTTTGTTCATTGCAGTTTAATTATATTTCCTATGGGATGCCATAATAATCTGTTTCTTAGACATGGCATTAACTGTTATTGAGTTTACTTTTTGTGGGACATCTAGATTTCAAACAAAATGGTGACATTTTCATCAGCTTAAGCCAGCAAAAGGTGCAATTAATTTTTTTACTGTTTATTCTGGAATTTATAGAAATCCCAAATATGAGTTTTTCATCATTCTTTAGAGGAAAAACAAACTTCAAGGTTTGTTTGCCTGCAAACAAACAAACCAAAATTCAAGATGCACAATTAGTTTTATTTAATAACTAATATTAGGTGTGCAACTTAATTCGCGGCCCCTAACCGCAAGCGACTATAGAACGTCGGCAAATGCAAATAGCTGTGTGCGTTAATGGCTGATTGCAGCGCCGTCCAACAGCTTTTCAGGCAACCGTAACAGCTCACAGCTGTAGTGACGAAAGTTGACGGTGAAAGCAATGTTGTTCGAGAAGCAACATTTGAGGCAATGCCTTCTGTTCGCGTTTCATCTGAAAAAAAGTGCAACGGAAGCCCAGCAAATGATTTGTGCTGCTTTGGGTGAAGCTGCTGTGTCATACAGTATGTGGTTACAGTGGTTTAAGCAGAGAAATTTCGATCTCCGTGATGCAGAACATCTGGGACAACCACAGAAAGTTGACGATGTGGAACTGGAACAACTGTTGGACGTGAATCCCTGTTGCACACAGTAACAGTCAATAACTCAAATGTATCCAACATGACGGGGATTATTTCCCTGATTAGGTACGTATTTGATTTGCTATAATTTGCTGTCAACATGTTGTGCCTGTGGCCGAGAATTAAGTTGCACACCTAAAAATAGCACAGCAATTAATTATGATATTTGAGTTCATAGACATGTTTTTGGCTTTACATTAAAAGTCTATGCCAATTACTTTAACTATTCAACTTTCAAAAGAACTTTTCTGAAATTTGGTTTACAATCTATGGTTAGCTATCTCTTCATTTATTATACTACAACAGAGTATTGATAACATCCAACTTCTTCCATTTTAAAAATAAAATGAAATTTAAAATTTGGATTATTTGAAAAATAAAAACAGCATTTTTAAATTTGTGGGTGTACAGGTGATTGATGCAGCAGAAGGACTTCTCTGATATACAAGGTCTGGTGAAATGGTATCCAACCTATAGGTAGGAAAAAAGCCCCTAAAGTAACCTATTGTGTTACCGTCCTAGTTCCCTTCAAAGTAGACCCCTTCTGACACCACACACTTGTTCCAGCAGACTGTCTACTGATCCTAATAACATTTTTTGTGACTTTTAGGGATCACCAATAGAAGCAGCATCACATTCTTCTTGTTCTCCTCTGTGTCTTCAAATCTCAAAGGCATATTTCAACTTTAAGAACAGCCAGAAGTCACAAGGAGTCATATCTTGAGAATATGGGGCTTGCCTCACTTGTGGGATCTGGTGTTTGGCTGAAAAAGACCTTAATGAGTTCAGGAGAATGGGCAGATCCATGATCATGGTGCAACTATCAGTCATTTTGGTGCCACAGTGCAGGTCTCTTGTACCACAATGCATCTGATAGGATACAAAGAATTGCCTGGTGAGTGGTAGCACTCCTTGTTTAAATTTTGTTCTCTTGGAGCACATTTATGATGAAACATGCCTTGATGGTAAAACAAAACAAAACAACACTCTGCATAACTTTGACGTGGATCTTCCGTGCTTTTTTCTTTTTTTGGCCTTGGAGACCTGGGATTTCACCACGGAAATGATTTGGCTAATCATTTGAGCTGATGTGTAGCTCAATATGTGGCAAAATTTGATGTAGATTATCTGCTCAACTCACTCAGTCATTGTGACACAAGACAAGAATGTGACAGGCACAGAGTTCACAATGCCAAACCTTCACCGCCAAGCACCAAATGAGCCAGCTGACAGTGTAGTAAAAATTCATACATGCCTAAGTCCAAGGTTGTGCAATACTCAGTCTCAATGTTGTGCTCTGTTTAGTTCAGTAGGGAGGGGAGGATGTGGTCAAACACTTTTTTATTAGACCCCATATTCAGGAGATAACATGTTAAAGTACCAAACATCTGTACAAAGTGCACTGTGTCTTTGTTACGACAAAAGCATTCTTTGTCAACTTTTAATATTTTATCTGTCTAATTCTTGGGCAATCTATGCTTGTAGTAAACATTTCTGTTTCTGCTGTATTTGCCATACTGCACCCTTAAATCAACTAATCTAGAAATCAATTCTTAAAGATATGACCTTGTGGTAGTCAGTACACTATAAAATAAGAATTCTCATTTCCAATTTAAAGTTTCCAAACTCCATCAATTTTTCCAGTATCATTTCATTCAGATACCTTAAATATAATGTCCAGCAGATAAGGTATGGCAGACACTTTGTTCACAAAACACCAAATGCAACAAACCAGCAACCACAAAGGAATCTCAGTGATTATTTTGTTATATAATCTCAGAATATTTTTCAAGAAATTACTGTTTTAAAATAAATTTTTAATGAATTATTATTTTCAAATATAATAAGGCAATAAATTTACATATCTCTGTTTAAAATAACTGCAGTGTCACTAACTATGTCAGTGATAGAAGTTTACAATTTTGCCCACCTTATAACACTTTAAGCATGTATACACTGAAGTGCCAGAAAAACTGGTACACCAGTCTAATACTTGGTAGGTCCCCCACAGGAGCGCAGGACTGCAGAAATACGATGGGGCATGGACTCCACTAGCTTCTGGAAATATGCTGTAGGCAATGCACACCATACTTCCTGCAGAGCGTTCTACAATTCGGTTGTATTCCGAGGTCCGGATTCCTGTGTTCGATTGTGCGTTGTAAGGCATCCCAAATGTGTTCCATCACGTTCAGATCTGGAGACTTGGGTGGGAATGGCAACACCCCAAACTCAGATGAATGCTCCTCTAACCATAATATAATGTTCAAGACACTTGTGTGGAGGTGCATTGTCCTGTTGGAACAGGCCCAACCCATCAGCATGAATGCAGGACTGGACACGAACGGGTGTACCTTGTCAGAAAGGATGAGCACATAGCGTTGGCCGGTCACAGACGTTTGTAGACATACCAGGGGTCCCAGTGAAGTCCAGCTAAACATGCCCCATACCATTATGGACCCCCCGCCAGCCAGTACAGTTCTCTGTTGACAGGCGGGATCCATGGCTTCAGGGGTTTGCGCCACACACGAATCCTTCCATCTGCCCGATACAGTTGGAAACGTGACTCGTCAGACCAGGCTACTTGTTTCCAGTCCTCAAGTGTCCAGTGGCGGTGTTGCCATGCCCAAGTGAGGCGCATAGCTCTGTGTCGTGCACCCATCAAGGGTACTCGAGTTGGGCGTTGGCTCCCAAAGCCCATATCGTGCAGGGTATGTTGCACAGTCCGGACGGTGATGCTTGTTGAGGCTCCAGCATTGAATTCCGATGATACCCGCGAGAGTGTTGCACGCCTATTGCGTGAAACAATTCTTGACAGCAGACGATGGTCACGTTCACCCAATGTCTTTTTACGGCCGCACTGGTATCGTAGGTTGGAGGTTTTGCCGGAATTCTTGTAGTCACGGTTACACCCTTGCAATGGTTGTCCGTGAAAATCCGAACTACTTCGTTTCTACCTCCGAAATACTATGGCCCATCACGAGCGCCAACTATAACACTGTGTTGAAAATCGCTTAAATCGTTATAGCTTGTCATTCTCATGTCGAAAACAGCTATGACAGCTGGCAAGGATGTCTATCGCTTTATATACGCACTGGCGGACGCAACCGAGTACACGCATCGGTGACGTTGCTATGTATTTTGCATAAGCTCATCTGTACCAGTTTTTCTGGCACTTCAGTGTATTTTTGCAACTCCAATTTTTCTTCCCTTTACTTTTTTCTGTCTTATCAAGGCTGCCTGTCTGCTCCATATTTCCACTGCAATAACCTACACTCTTATAGCATCCCCAATTGTCTTGGTCTGCTCACACAATCGCAAACAGTTTATCTTAAAACTATGTTTGGAAACTTGTTTTGAATTCATTTGATTTTCATTTGACTTGAGAAAATATTAAAAGGACTGCATGCCATTGCTTCTATCCCCCCCCCTTCTCGTAAAAAGTAAGATGAGATGGAGAAAGTAACAACTTACTGATATACCACGGATGTATCCGGTTTGCCCAGTAAGACCATCGTCTCCATGTGTATCTCTAATGCTTACTTCAATATCAGTAGTTTGCCACTCCACAGATTTATGATCCATACCTAATAAAGAAAAAAAAATTCCAGATTAGCTGAATCATATGCATGAAGTAACATACATTTAACGGAAAAAGTGAAGAAATCTCACCCAATGGTAACAGATCAATGGTAACATGACAGAAAATATTCTTAAGTATTTTGATAACACAGATTTAATAAAACAAAACAAAATGCTCCAGTTGATACACATTCGCACAACTCAAGCAACAGATGCATTTAAGTTTCATAATGCTTAATTATAAATGAGAAAGTTTCACAATGTTTAATTATGAATGAGAAAAAGTTTCACAATGCTTAATTGCTTAAGAAAGTTTTGTAATGTTTAATTATGAATATAAAAAGCCAAGTGTTTCAAATTTTAAATTTTACTATCTTTCTTCGCAATATGCTTCAGAATAATGAATATTAATCAGTGCCACAAAACATACTAAATCAAGGCTGAATTCAATTCTCAGATAACCAAATAGTTCTACCAGTCAAAAGTGATTCTACTCTCTCACAAGGTCATCAAAAACTGACTTTCTTCTTTCATTTACATTAAGAAATGAATTTATGAAAAAAACCACTATATTTACAAAAATTCTAACTATTTTCCTTCCCCCAAAACATGACGTATCAAAATCTGAGTAACAGTCAAGTTAAGCTTTGTGATTTAGACCTCAAAAATATGCGGAATCAGCAAGTACATTGAAATCTGTTAAGTGGCTACCATTTTTCAGTATACTTGCTGGATACACTATTTTTCAAATATTAGTGAAATTTGACAAATACAGAGAAAATACAAGAACTATGATTTAAAGATATATGGAGGACACACTTTATACAAACATTTATAACCATTTCCCAATAACATATAAATGAATAAACAGCAAATTTGATCCACAGGCGTTTTGTTTCACTATGCAACAATTTTGCCTCAAAAATAAAAAAAACGTTAACTGCCTTAAGACAGCTAATAATTGCCTTTTCCAAAACCACTTTTCATTACGCTGTGTCATGGAACATTTCACCACAGATGGACATTCTGAAACTGATTGTCTTGAGGTCCCTAGCCATTTAAGTGCAACTATACCAGAGTTTAAAATTAAATCAGGAATAAAATATGAATGTACACTATTTCCGTTGTGTTTGGAATCTACACAGGGAAAAGGCTTAAAGCAAGTATCTTAGTTTTATATGTAGAAGTAGGTAATTATGAATTGGTACTATTATCCAGTAGTGAAAAAGCAAGTTATGACTATTGTAATGTGAAAAATTTGGGATAAAGAATTTTTTTATAAAGTCTACATAAATGGTTCTAAATACCATGCTGAGTGATGAGTTCATAGCGTTTTGGGCTACAATGTTCAGTTTGGTACCACATGTTGACCACATATGGCTATTTGGCAAAATACAGTCCATCAGAGTCTATGGTCTTTCGCCAACATTCAAGCAAAGATGCAATGCTGTTACGATACCAGGCGGCTGGCTTGGATGCAAAAAAAAAAACAACAACTCAGTGATGCCATCTTTCACAGCCTCCAAGGAATAGAATCACCTGCTCACCAAGAAGTGTGCAATGGAACAAAACAGGTCAAAATTCGAAGAGGCAAGTTTCAGGCTATAGGCTGGGTATGGTAGGATTTCGATACCATCCAAATCCTGAAATTTCTGGTGGACAATTCGTTACCTATGACATGGGGCATTGTCGAATTGCAGGAGGACCTTTCAGTTCACCATTACGGGGTAGCGCTGGCGTAGAATGTCGTATACATGTTCCCATCGACGACCCGACCATGTGGCACAAGCTCTCAGTGGACAGGATCTTCGAAATCCCACCATACACACAACATTGTCTTCACTTCAAAATGTCCTTTTTGAACCACTGCTTGAGCCCCATCCCCTGGTCGCAGCCATTGGTTTCCGGTATCAGGATAACGTAGGAAGACCCACTACTCATCATTTGTTACAATTCTCTGCCAAAACTGGTTGTCACATGGATTTTGCAGCAATTCTCGACAGAGAGTGAGTGACATGCTCTTCAGCTTGCTTTGGGCTCAACTCATGAGGAATCATTCGCAGACATTTGGAGTGAAAACCGAGCTAGTGTAGGTGATGAACGATGGTGGTTTGTGACGCATGGACCACCTCTGCTAATTGTTGGGTGCTGGTTCCTCGGTGCTGTTCAACAGTTAGATGCAGGGCTTTGGTGGTGACTGGTCTCCCACACCTCGATTTGTCAACGAGCTCTGTGTCTCCAGACAGGAAGGGTTGGAACCATTTTCTTGCTGTTGCAAAGTGCACTGTTCTCTCATCTTCTACACTACAAATTTCCTTCGTGGCAGCTGTAGTGTTCAACTTTTTTTCCCAATAATGGCGTAGGAGCACATGAACAAGTTTCTCCTCCGACATTCTTGTTTCATATGAGTGGCACACGTGTTAGGCCCGGCACATGCCTATCTGAACGGCAGCGTGGGACACATTCTACATCATTGCACATGTCCCACCTGTTTGGCAGAGCTTCTACATCTGTCTGCGAAACGCTACAAACTCATGATGAACCCTGATATAACTCCAAAATTTACTAGTAACGCAACACATGTGAAGAGGGTTGAAACAGGTAATAGATTTAAATTATTTGTGTGTCATCATTAATAAGACACAAACATGGTAAAGGATTATGACCAGTCAACAAAGCAGCAAGAATCTTATCAGCTGCATAAAACTACACTGCTGGCCACCCAAAATGCAACACCAAGAAGGACACGAGATAGCAAAGCCAGATTTACTGGACACATAACAACAGATACAAAGATGAAACGATTGACCTTACAGGCCTGTGCGTCTTGCAAAACACGCAGACATCAATAGTTCGTGTGGCCCTCATGGCTGGCAATAACGGCCGCTACACGCCGCGGCATTGAACGAGAGAAGATGTGGGCTTGGGGTATGTCGGTCCAGGCTGCTTCCACACGTTGCCACAGTTCATCAGGCGTAGCCGCAGGTGGTGCTTGCCGGGCCACTCGGTTGCCGATCAGCGACCAGACATGTTCGATGGGCGAAAAATCGAGAGAACAGGCGGGCCACGGCAGCAGTGACACCTGGTGGGATGTAAAGAATTGTTGCACGATGCGTGCCACGTGCGGGCGTGCATTTTCTGTTGAAACATGGTCACTGGCAGGTCCTGCAGGTAAGGGAGGACTACAGGCTCCAAAACGTCGGAGATGTAGCAGTGGCTGTTGAGTGTACCGGCGATGCGTACCAGGAGTGCCGGTGTCATATCCAATTGCAGCCCAAACCATAACTCCAGGCGACGGACCGGTATGGCGATGCATAATGCAGGCGTCATACAGTCTCTCGACACGATGCAGCCACACGCGGATCCAACCATCGTGGTGTTGCAGGCAGAAGCGGGATTCGTCAAAGAAGACAATGTCATGCCATTCCGTAGTCCACGTGCAGCGTTTAACGGCCCACTGCCGCTGCACTCGCCGGTGGTGTAACGCCAATGTTAATCAGAGCAATGGGCGCTGTGTGACAAGTCCCCGCTCCTGCAGATGACGCAGAACGGTATGTGCTGACACAGGTTGTTGCGCAACACACCCTAATTCCTGCGCTAACGTTTGCGATGTGGCGGTGCGAGCCGTCAATGCCCGCCGCATAACATGCCGATTCTCTAGCTCGGTAGTGTGCCGCGGCTGCGGCAATTGCTCACTTCGGTCCGTCCGTCCCTCCTGCACCCACCGAATCCACACTCGCCTCACTGTGGCTGGATGTCATCCCACAAGGCCGGCAATGTCTCGGTACGATAAACCGCTGTCGCGATAAGTCACTATTCGTCCTCTGACGAACTCTGAAATGTGCTGGAATGACTGCCATATTCTGCAACGAGGCATCGGGAAGCTTCCCACGCACAGGTCTGGCAGCACAACACACTTCTACTACTTACACCCCGCCTTCTGTGTACCCTTCTTATAGTGCTTCTTGTTGGCGTGCTGGGAGCACATGATTGGCATATGCCCTGCAATTCTAATTGTTTGTATGTCCTTTCACGGGCAACGCATGCTGCGAATTTCAGGCCAATCGGATGCTTCCTTCTTGGTGTTGCATTTTGGGTGGCCAGTAGTGTATTTTCACAAAGGAAGAAGCTGGCCAGACAACTTAAACTGTTGAAAATAATGCAGTATTTAGACCTACCCTTTATTATGGCCAGAACTGAGTGTAAAGTAAGGGCTCGATGCAACTGAGTGCAAAGTAAGGGCTCGATGCAACTGAGTGCAAAGTAAGGACTCAATAATAGGTTGCAAGCTTCAGACATGACAGTGACAACAGGAACATCTGGGGAAAATATGTGGATTCAGTGGCAGCACAGATCAGTATTGCAGACCAGAACTGAGAACAGTACTTCTTACGTAGAAGAAAAGTTAATGAGAACACAGTGAGATGCTCTGAACATGTGTGTCACATAGATGAAAGACGGCCTACACAGGTGTTTAGTTCTGCGGCATCAAGTTGCAAACCATGAATGAGGTAGACCTAGAAACAAGATGGTTTGAAGGTGTAAAATCATAGCATCAATTCACCTTATTCTAAGTCTACCTATTCATTAGTGATCATCAGTGCTTGAGGAAGCAATATTCTTCTTCAGAAGAAAAAATCAGTGAGAACATATTGAGACAGTATGGATGTGTGTGTCAAATGGGAGATGAAAGATTCCCAAACAGGTGTTAAATTCTGTAATACCAGGCTGCACAATTAGAGGTAGAGCTAGAAGAAAGCAGATAGAAGGTGTGAAATCAGCCATTAATGATTGATGAAACAATATTTTTCTGTAAGAAAATCTTACACTGGATAGGAAGAGATGAAGAGAGTTGATTGAAAATAGCAATTATCCCCCCCCCAAGCAATTATTACTTTTTTTTTCTAAGTGGTCCGCACTGAAAACATACTTGAACTAACAAAAACAACAACAAAAAAAAAAAAAACCTAAACTAATGAAAATGTACCAGTATACAGGCATGAGGCACCAATGCTGTGTGTGCCTCCTTTAAGCCTTTGATGACACATGATCTTCAAAGTCTACAATGAAATACTATTTCTCTACATATTTTATGGTTACTAGGACCAGAAACAAAGAATAACCAAAATATCTATATTCCAGCTGAGATTGAAATCTAAGTCCATGCAGATTGAGAAACTAAACTAGTCTCAAAGCAAATTTAACTATTCTTAGTGATATCACTTTATCAATTCATCTAACACATTAAAATTTTATAATTACTTAATGGATAGGTTTTACAAGCTGAACAGAACAAAGATGACAGTACTTTGCACTATAATTTTCAAGAAAATTTCTCCATGCATACAGGGTAATTACACTATCAACCAACAAGTAATTGGGCACCCCTGCAATCGATGATATCTGCGGTCCTGATACAAGTCACGGCCGCCGCCGTTACAGATCGTGTGGGAAACAACAACGCAACCAGTCACATGCAAGATGCCACGCAGTTCGGAGCTCTCTGATTTCGAGAAAGGTGTAATCGTCGGGTATCACAGAAATGGTCGATCCACACGTGACATATCCAGCGAGTTGAAGTACCCAAAATCAACAGTGGCCTACGTGATTGGCAAGTGGAAGATGAGAGGTGAATGTCGGAATGTGCCCCGACCCGGCAGACCCACAAAACTGGGAGTTAGAGACCGACGGGTGCTGGCCAGAGAAATTCTGAAGAACCTCACCAAATGGATGGGCCACATACACGAGGAGTTTCAAAGGCATCCGGGAGTGTTCTTTTAATGAATACCATCCGTAAGGAAGCCCATCTGCTCGGTTATCATGGACGTGCTGCCGCCCACAAGCCTTTGATCACCAAGTCCAATAGCGCTGCTCGGCTAATGTGGTGCAAATAACGTCGACCGTGGACCGTTGAACAGTGGAAACAGGTTCTCTGGAGCGACGAATCAAGGTTCACCCTCTACCGTTCAGATGGCAGGGTCTGGGTTTGGCGTCTGCCTGGAGAACGCCTCCTGCCGGAATGTATTGTGCCAACTGTGAAGTTCGGCGGCAGTGGAATTATGCTATGGGGGTGTTTCTCCTGGTATGGCACGGGACCCTTGGTTGCAATTCCTGGTAGACTCAACGCCAAGACCTACTACTGCACCATTTTGGATGACCATGCGCTTCCTACGCTGTGGCAGTTTTACAGGGTGGACCCATGTTACTTTCAGGATGACAATGCCACCTGTCATGTTGCGAGGTCTACCATGGCTTGGTATGGTGACAATGGGGTTAATCGAATGGACTGGCCTGGCAGAGCCGGGACCTTAACCCTATCGAGCACCTCTGGTACTAGTTGGAGCGCCGACTTAAGGGGTGTCCCCACCGTCCTAAATCGGTGAAGGAACTGACCTGTCTTCTCCAAGCTGAGTGGAAGAAAATACCGCTAGCCGTCGCACAACGCCTGGTTGAGAGTATGCCCCGGAGGGTCGCAGCTGTAATTGCCGCTCGTGGAGGCTCCACCAACTATTGAAGGTGACTAAACTTCGTTTTCCTTTGCTATCACAGGTGTCCAATTACTTGTTGGTAGATAGGGTATAAATGAAACAGACGGTTTCAAGAACTGCACAAAGTCAGTGACAATTTCATTTTCCAACGAGCTGCAGCACCACCCCACTCGCATGGGGAAGTTAGAAATTACCTCAATGAAAATCTTAAACAGTACTGGATTTCCAGTGCAACAGGTGACAACATGTCACTCACATGTTGGCCACCACAAAGTCCTGATCTGACACCCTGTTACTCTTTTTATGGGGCTATGTCAAAAACAAGGTCTTTGTCCCTCCCCTTCCTGTTTATTCAACTGATCTGAAATAATGAATCACAGCAGTTATAGCTGGAGTTGAAGATAAGTTAACACTGCGTTTGGCAAGAATTCGACTACTGCATTGATATATGCCATGTGACTCAGCGTGCACACATTGAACATCTATAAGTTGCTGTAACAAACTTAAAGAGTTAGCATACAAAATAATGTAACATAAGTGTCAATATCTTAAATAGTTTTGGTTTTATAAAATTTTGAAACTGTGTTTTATTTGTAATAACCCTGCAAATCAAAATCAATAAGATGTGAAAAAGAAAGCATGAAATAAGGAACACAGCTGAATTTATCCAGAGGACAACAGCTACAACCAAGGAATGACTTTTTCTGGTGTCAAAAACAAACTGGTAGTTTCAAGGTTGCAGACATTGTCCCCAATGTCATGCAACAATGAAAAGAAAAAGTTAACGAACCTAAAGAAAGTATGTACATGCACTGCTGTGTATGCAAGTATATTGTAAAGGCTGGGGAATAAAAATTTGTTGCCAGAAGAACAGACAACCAATGGACAACTGAAATTTTAGACTGGACACCAAAGGACAGAAAAACACCATGAGGGTGATGGGTGGATGAAATTCGAGAGCATGTTGGAGCAACAGAGGATACTGGCTCAAGACAGACAGTTGTAGAAGAAACTTGGGGACGCCTTTATCCAGCAGTGGACTGATAATGGTTGATGATATATATACATATATATATATATATATATATATATATATATATATATATATATATATATATATATATATATATATATATATATATAAGAATTGGAAAGGGAGTGAGACAAGGTGACACCATATCTCCCAAGCTCTTTAATGCCACATTGCAAAATGTCTTTCAATCATTGAACTGGGAAAACAAAAGGATAAAAATTAATGGAGATTACTTAACTCACCTTCGTTTTGCTGATCACGTAGTTATCTTTGCAACTACTCCTTCAGAGCTGCAGAGTATGATCCCAGAACTTGCTGACAAGAGTGGGATTAAAAATGAACTTTCAGAAGACAAAAGTGATGTACAATGCTTTTACAAGAACTTTTTTGATTGATGGAGAAAAGCTTGAGACAACCGATTTCTACATTTATCTTGGGCAGCAGATATCGAGTGAGGGTCACATTGATGAAGAAATTAATCGGCGTATAAAACATGGATGGAGAGCTTTTGGAAGAAACAGTACAATTTTTAAGAGCAGTATGCCAGTATGTCTCAAAAGAAAAGTGTTTAATCAATGCATCCTGCCAGTGCTTACGTATGGAGCCGAGACATGAACCTTAACTAAAAAAGACAAACAAAGACTGCAGATAACTCAAAGACGCATGGAGAGATGCAGGCTTGGTGTAACCAGGAAAGATAAGAAGAGGAACTTGTGGATAAGGAAAATGACAGGAGTGGACGACATCATGACCAGAGTGAAATCACTGAAATGGCAATGGGCTGGACATGTTGCCAGAAGAACGGACCACCGACAGACAGGAAAAGACCCAGAAGAAGACCCCATGGGAGATTTTTTTTTTTTTTTTTTTTTTTTTGATTGGAGGTTTAACGACCACCGTGAGCAACTCAATGGGCTATAAGCAGTCGCCCGTCCCTAATTTAGGGTCACTGGTTCCAGGGAAGGGAGAGAACCAGTGCCGTAAGACAAGCACAACATCCATGCCTCACCGGGATTCGAACCCGGACCCCGTTCGGACGAATGATCAGAGGCCATCGCTTAGACCACTGCGCCACCGGGGCGGCCATGGGAGATGGAAGGATGAAACTCGAAAGTATGCTGGAGTGACATGGAGGAGACAGACCCACGACAGACAATTGTGGAAGAAATTTAGGGAGACCTTCATCCAGCAGTGGATTGATAATGGTTGACGATACACACACACAGTCTAGTTACTAGTACATTATTGTGACCACCTCCTACTTTTGACGTCAACAGCGCATAGCCAATGAAAAAAGGCACATGTCGTGAGCTGGCTTGGAGGGTATATAAGGTGTGCTGTAGGCATTCTGAAAACATATCACTCATTGCTGTCACGGATAAATGAAGTGATTTATCAGATTTGCAAAAAGGGGTGATTATCGGCTTTCAGGCCAAAGGTGGCAGTATTTCTGAAACAGCGCAGTTTGTAAACTGTTCGTGTGCTGCCGTGATTAAAGCGTATCGTGATTGGAGAAATGACACCATTGCGAATAAGCAACATAAAAACTGCGGAGCATCATGTGCCATTGATGTGAGAGGTGAACATCGACTGCGAAGGTGCGTGAGGGCCAATTGACATTTTACAGTGGAGCAACTCACTGGCCGAATGAACCAAAGGAATACCGGAAGTGCATCTAAAACGACAGTTCAGCGAACCCTGTTGGGTATAAGGCTCTGATGTAGATGGATCAGAGACCTATGCTAACAAAGGTGCATTGGCAGAAAAGGCTTACATTTGCACGGCAGTATTGGAATTGAACCTCCGCTGATTAGCAAAGGATTGCCTTCTCCGATAAGTCACGTTTTCTGCTTCATTGAATGGATGGATGTTGGCATATACGGTGAGAAACATCAGAGAACAAACACTCTTTAACCATTGCTGGAAGAACACAAGCTGGTGGGGGAAGCGTTATGGTCTGGGGAATGTTTTCGTGGCATTCCCTGGGTCCACTCATACCTATGAAAGGTACTATGGAATGATTTCATTATGAATCCATCCTTGCAGACCACGTACACCCATACATGCTGATTGCCTTCCCTGGGTAGGATGGGATCTTCCAGCACGACAATGCAACGTGTCACACAGCTAGAAATGTCCGAGAGTGGTTGGAAGAGCACAATGAAGACTTCAAAATACTTCTCTGACCCCCTAATTCCCCAGACTTAAACCCAATTGAGCATCTGTGGGACCACCTCGATCGTGTTGTTCACTCTATGGATCCTCCACCATGCAGCTGTCAGATTCACTGCAGTCGGCATGGCTCCACATACCTGTGAACACTTTCCAGTACCTTATTGAGTCACTCCCAGCCTGTGTAGTTGCTGTCCGTGCTGCACACGGCGGTTAATATGGATATTAGCTGGTGGTCACAATAATGTGACTCAACCGTGTATATATATAAAATTTCCAAGTAAACATACTGTATTTTGCATGCTGTTCATACAAGACTCAGAAAAACATTACATCAATGTCCTTCTGGACAATAATACAGGGTTATCATGGAAAATGTGGAAAATTTATGTACACTCATCGTCAAAAAAATAGTTGCACCCAGAAGGACGTGTCAGACTGCAATGCTATTCGGGAGGAAGGTAAAGGTTACCAGGAACAATAAACGATTAAACATTGAGACTGATATGGGCAATATTTATTGAGCTACAGGCCAATAAGTAGTGGCTCTCAGTATGGCATTGGGCTGCCATGTTTGCTCACACAGCATGCCAGACATCTTGACATGGAGTTGTATAGGTTCCTAATGGCGTCCTGCGATAAGCCATCCCATGCAGCTTGAATCTTCTCATACAGTTCCTGCAGATTGTGCAGTAGGGGTGGAGTGTGGATAGTGAGTCCAATAGCATCCCACACATTTTCCATCAGCAATAGGTCTGGAGATACGACTGGACATGGCCGAGTGTCAGTGCATTGAAGGCAAGCTCTCAAGACAGCAGCAGTGTATGGAAAAGCATTGTCCTGTTGGAAAATCACACCAGAGTGAGAGTTCAGAAAAGGTAGGGCCACTGGTTGAAGGACCTCATTAACGTAATGTTGGACTGTCAAAGTGCCTGTAATGAACACCAAAGGTGATCTGGTATCGTAGGTAATTGCACACCACACCATGCCTTCTGGATGTGTGACGCTCCACAACAAACCATTCATCTTGGTGCAGACCCCGGTGCCTCCACACATGGAATCATTGGTCGTCACCTCCATGACAAAAGCGGGTCTTGTCAATGAAGATCACCCCGCTGCCATTCTGGGTGGCATCTGGCACAACACCATTGCAGTCTTTGGCGACGATGCAATGGTGTTAAGGGCAGTCGTCATAACGGTCTGCGTGCCTGTGGTCCAATGTCGTGCAGCCGTCTGCCAACGTTGCTGGCACTGATTGGACGACGCATGGAGTGCACGACTGCTCACTGAATATCTGCAATCGTGGCTGTTGGGTCACTCTGCGCATGTCGGACAACCCGTCGATCCTCTCTATCCAGGGTTCGTCCAGGTCTCCCAGACCCTTTCTGTCGCTGCTGTGTGCCTTGTTCTATCCACTGCTAACAACAGATTGCTATGGTGATATCCACACGACCGGCATGTCGCGCAATACGACGGTAAGACAATCCCCACTTCCCGGAGCCGGACAATGCGGCCACTCTCGAACTCTTCCAACTGCTGGAAGTGTTTCCGAACTTTTCTCCAAGGCATACTTCATTTGCAAAGGATGCAACCAACACAACAGCACGAGTCAGAATGGCAAGCACGTGCAACGGGACGTCCTTATATAGCCGGTCAGGTACAGCGCTGCGACCCCTCCTTGCTGGCGCCACATGCGCGGCAGTGCGCGACACTTGATCATTTGAATGCCTCACGATGTCAAACCTACCCATCAAGTTTCATTCCTGTCGGTTGCTTCCTTCTGGGTGCTACCATTTTTTTGACGATGAGTGTATATAACAATTAACTGAAACATGAATATATGTTTTACTGAAGCAAAATCAGGCACACAATAATTGATGCATAAACACTGCGTTATTATTCAATGAACCCGCTGATGGCCGCGATGACGGCCTCGATCTCTGAGCAGAATCGGTTTGCCCTCCTTGGCGACCTAGGCCTTGTTCATGTGAGTCATGATATTGGCGATGGCCTGCCTGATGGAGTCAAAGGTATTATGGGAATGTTTGCTGGTTTCTCTTTCGACTATGCACCATATATAGTAATCAAGTCAGGGAGCTGGGGGCCAAACATCTGGAGATCAGTGGTAAGGCACATTTTTTTCAAGCCATTTCTGAATTGCTTTGGCCTTGTGGGCTGGAACAAAATCTTGATGTCAGCAATCAATAGCATCCATCCAGGGCTTCAATACGTCTCTCAGCAGTCAGCCCTTTTTAATGTTCTCGTCTGCGTTGACCTTTAAAACCCTTCTCAAAGAAGTGAAGACACATGGCATCTCCCTTGCTGCATGACCCTGAAGACCATGACGGTGGCAGGAAATTTTGCGTGCATGACCCTGGGCACGTCGTCAGGGCTTTTGCACAACCACCTGTCACTCCTGATGTTGAACTTCTGGTCCTTGTCAAATTTCTTTTCATCTGAGAAGAATCTCAGCATGTTGTTCTTCTGCGGAGGGGGGGGTTGACTTTGTTGAACAGTTCCTTTGTCTTTTGAGATTCCCTTCCTGTGTGGTCTATTTCATGAACTGACCCCACTTAAGAACATAAGAGCTGTAGTGGAGGTCCTTGTGGATGATGCGGTGGATAATACCATAAGCAACAGCCAACTCCTTGGATAAGGTGTTTATTGATTTCCTGGGGTCATCGTCCACCATCCCTTACACCCTGGTGACAAACTAGATTGTCCTGATGATGTTGGAGTGAGTCATGCTTCTTATGCTTGGCAGGGATGTCATCAGGGCATTTTGCATCATTGACATTGCTCTTGTAGACAAAAGATAAAGAGAATGTGTGAACCCGGAAATCTTTGGGGTTCTCCCGGTGCTGAGAACTGACAGCACGGATGCTCTTTTCATTTCTTCTGTAACAGAGATATTCATGACAACGATATCAATGATTTACCTAAAAATATAATAAACTGAGCTCTCAAATGATTGTTTCTTAACTTTTAAAGGTTAAATAGTCTTCAAGATATAAGCACCTAAAATCATTTCACATCAATGATAACCCTGTAATAATAATCATAATTGATAATAACACCCATGAACAGCTGTATAGGTGAGAACAATGCAAACAAAAAATACCTCAGCCCCCACAGCAGCATTAATTTATCAGAATACAGAGTGTCAAAAATGTGCAACAGGGCTGTTGGTTCATTTTGACTTTGTTGATACCATCTTAGAGGTGCTCAACTGGATGGATACCTGATGACTGAGGAGGCCATCATGGGAATAACAGTACTTGACCAATCTTGGAAGATCCCAGTCTTGAGGTATGGAGCATATCCTGCTGCCAAAAAATAATGCACTTCATCAGTAATGATGCTCAGGCACACAACATTTAACTTACTCTACTGCCATCATAGGACCAATGTATGGCACAGAAACACTTTGTGCGTCATTACACCACCAGCAGCATACACTGTTGACTATTGGCCGGACAGATCTATGGATTCATGGAGTTTTGCCATAACCTGATGCTCCCACTGGAACTCATCAGATCAAGTGATTTCTCCAGAGTACAATCAAGCCCAGAGTCTTGTGTTGCATAGCCAACTGCAACTAAAGCAGGGTGTCTACTAATTTCCAATGAACCAAATTCATGACTTTTCCATGACATCTTCAGTTAAATTCCTGACTTCTCGACAATGCATGACAGAATGACAACCATTCTAGACTCATAATCTAGTACCCTTAACTTGAGATCCCAGGCTATTTTTTATTTTTTACAAACACTGAAATTAATTCCATGCAACAACAAGTTTAGGCAAAACTGATGTGTCTATAATATCATTGCTGCTCAGCTCGATGATCAGGCCTATCTAAAAGCCCGTGAGTTACGTAAATCGGCGTCTCTGGCTTCTACCAGGCATTCTTGTTATTCTGTACTCTTGCTTGCGTCGGCCAGTACTTTTCGCTTTCATGGAGCGGACTACACGCCGGTTTATAAGGGTGCCGGTTCGTGTTTTCTTTTAGGTGCGCAAACTTAGTCTTCATTCAGGTTCTGATGCAAAAAAGACAATTTCATGACCACCCATTACTTTTTCATGACCAGTAGACACCCTGTAAAGGTTTTATTATTATTATTTTGAACTAACAGTAATGGAAACAGATTGGGTTCATCTGGGTTCTACAATGCTCCTTTCTTCACAAGTGCTACACTAAGTATTACTTGACTGACTGTAGCCAAATCTTGTCAGCCTCCTTTATTAATAAATTAGCAGTATCAGTTTTGTCATCAATTAGCTGTTTCTGGCTACAAGACTCACTGACTGGGTGCCTTTTGAGAGTTGAACCATCCTCAATACATGATAAAGGTCAAATTTCAATCAGGGCTGCTATATCCAAGGAAGGTACTCATATTAGAATCTGATACCAATTAAATATCACATGAAAAGTTGCTTTAAATCTTAGCAAATTTTTGTGCTGTATTGTATGCACACTACATCCCTGATACCTGCCTATCTGTCATAAATGGTAGCATGAACACCATGCTATTTAAGACATTTCCCCACTTAGCAAAATAGGATGTTGCATTCACTGAAGGTACACCCCATTTCACAAAGAGAAGAAATGTAACTAACCAATCAGCCACTGAATGTATATATGTTTTTATTATCTTACCTGCACCGGGAGTACAGGGAGCTCCAGGGGTCATGGGACTAAACCCATAGGCACTTGGTGAGGGTGTACCTTGATATGCAGTAGGACTTGGAGTTGCGGCATAACCAGAGGGGCTTGGTGCACCAGCTGAAATATTAAAAAATTACACTGAAAGAAGCTAAAAAGAATGACACATATGCTATAAATACTGAACACATACAAATCTGTAAATGCCATTGTTTTGGAGTAAAACATCTGAAAATCAGAGCAGATAAATCTCGATACTTCTTGTGATATTGGCAAATAGTTTTCAAGTCTCCTAATCTTCAGTTCAAACAGTTTTTTCCTCATTGCTAAATCCACTGAAATCCTTCAATATACATAGGCCCATAAGAAGAATTATGACAAACCTCACTCACCTTAACTCCGACTGAACACATCATCTTTAACTTTATTTCAACACATATGCACACTATACCACAGTCTGGAGCCGCCAACTGACAGAGAATGCAGAGCTCACAATTGCCTGTGACACCAAGTTGAATCATGTACGTTCTTGCACTGACATTTAAGATTGTGCAGGTTGAGACAAGACTTTCATTCTAGCAACTCAGCAGCTTTAGCCATTATGAATTGGCATTTAATTTGCTTTTTTCCATGTTTAGCACTTTCAAATGGTTTTAATTAGAACAAATCTCAAAGAAACAATAAATCCTGCCGTACACACACACACTCCTTAAACTAGTTAAACCTTAATTTTACCACTGGAATATATTTTTCTTTCAATTTACAGTCTACAATATTCAATTAGATCTATAGTTATTTAATAAATTGTCCTTCAAAATGAATGGAAAAACGTGGATTTTTTTTCACAACTCTAAGCTCAAATATTTGCATTATTAGGCAAAACAAAGTGATCAAATTTTGGTATGATGTTGTTACCAAATAGCACTCTGTGGTATAGAATTCAGATTTTTAGTGTTTACCCCACAGGAGATAAAGCTACTGAAAAAAATTAAAAGTTTCAAAATTTCTTATTTTCATCAGTGAAAAAATCTTGGAAGGGTTCAAAACACGCCAGTTTTCTCACCTAGGGGGGTACAATCTACTATTACCATGGTTCTTGCAAAATAAAAATTGGTTTAAGTGTACAAATTTTGAAGATGACAATCCATCCTTTGGTGTAAATATGACAAGGATAGTAAGATACTGATTTCTTTGTCCCATTCCGCCAATGTTTCTTGGCTCCACGGGGACTAATTGAACACCTTGGATTTTATTTTGAAATGTTGCGACAATTATCCTGCCTTGAGACGCTGGTTCGAACCCTGGCCACCCCCGTGGCCCAGAGACCAGCCCGTGGTGACGTGCTGGCAGGCGACCTAGCGTACCTTATCTGGGTTCCCGCTCTGTCTGGCGGGATAGGTCGTTTTTAATTTAGGGTTGACTGGGAGATTGTCTTGCCCTCGAACTTTTTTGGGGGAATAATTTCCCTTTATTTATTTTCACAAAACATCTACACACATGTATGCACTGTCCTCATGCTTAGGACTCACAACGTTAAGAGATAGCAATAAGTGTATTTACAAGGTATTTACATTGGTAGTGAATTTGCCTGCTTGCCCACAGACTTTTGCCCTCATTCCGAATCGCTTTCGGTGTGCACGTGCACCTCTTGCGTTTCGGTCTCCGTTTGACTGGGGAAGATTGTGTGTTGCTGGAGGGTTAGCCTCTCAACTAGGGCTATTATCCCCCTCCTGTTAACGGAGGATTGGATGAGCAGATCCAATCTTCGCATTCTTTGCACACCTGGGATCAGTGTGTTTCTCCATTCGGCGAAGCCGCTGCATTCAAGCACGCAGTGTTCTATGCTTGCCGACCTATTTCCACAGGGACAAGTGCAGTTCCTGATGGCAAATCTGCCCAGGTATTCAGGGCTAATGCCATGGCCACTGAGTACTTGATTCAGGAACTTGTTTGTCTGTGCACGTTTGGTCGAGACCCTCGGAAACACTCTGTGTGTCTTCCGCCCTGTCTCTCCCGTGTCCCATCTGACCTGCCATTCGGTCATGGTTTGTCGTGCTAATGCTGCGCAAATACTCCTTCGCAGCGTTCTGCATTGCACGTCAACCGTCTCTTTCAGCGTGGCTGCCTTCGCCAGCTGGTCCGCCCTTTCATTTCCCTGGGTCCCGACATGGCTTCGTACCCAGTGGAAACTAACTGCCCCATCTCCTTCTGCCCTCAAGAGGGTTTTAATCCTCTGGACGATGGGGTTTCTTCCCCTGAATCTACTCAGAGCCGGCAGTGCTGCCTCACTGTCCGAGTAGAGTTTTATCCTTTCGTCACTACGCCTGGGGAGTGCCCAGGTTAGTGCCTTTTCTATCGCCAGAAGTTCTGCTTGGAAGACAGAAGCGTTCTGCGATAGTTTCACGCATTCTGCAGTTGCTTCGTTTCCATCCGAGAACGCACAGAAGCCTGCTCCCACTTGTACCTTCAACTTTGAGCCGTCCGTGAATAGCTCATGCCCAACTCCCGTGAGTTTCTCCTTGTCCCACGGTGGGCAAATTTCCTCGGCCGGGTGGATCTGCCAGTCCACGCTTTCCAGCTCCATGTTGGAGGCTCGATGTGGCACACCGAGAAGGTAGGCGGTCCTCGCCTGACCTTAGGCAGTGCATTGCTGCCTCCCTTTCCACTACTAGGTCTGCCGGCTCGCACCCCGCCAGCACTTGGAGTGCTAGGGTTGACGTTGTGCGAAAACATCCGGTGATCCCTAGTAGGGCCAACCTTTGGATTTGATTTATGCCCTTCTTCATTCTGACGGTGGGAGTCCACCATGCTCCACTAGCATACGTCAGAATTCTTTCTATTCCTCTCTGATAGATGGCCTTCTTGGTTTTGCCCGATAACCTCATGCCATTCAATCTATTGAAGATCAGCGTGCACCTTGTTCGAAGGTGTCTCAGGTGTGGCAGCCCTGATAGACTCTGATCCAGGACCACACCCAAGTACTTCATTTCACGCACCGCCTTGATAGTGCACCCTTGGAATTTGCACTTAGGTGGTGTTTTCATTACTCCACTCTTAGCTATTGCTAGTAGAGTGGTCTTTTCAGGAGCATAGCAAAGTTTGCTTTCTCTGCTCCAGTTGTCTAGCACAGCTAGGGCACTGTGCGCTTCCCTTTCTATCACGTGTCTCCCTGAGGCGGAGCCAACGAGAACGAAATCGTCCGCATAGGCTTGAATTTCCACTGCCGGCCCCAGGTCTAGATTCAGAGCTGCGGCTGCCACTATATTCCACCAAAGCGACCCGGAGTTGGATCCTTGCAGACACCCTCTGTGGTACGAGCGCGAGGCTTGCCCATTCCCAGCTTCGAACTCGACCCTTCTATCAGACAGGTAGCTGCTGATCAGCGTGAACAAGTTCCTTGGACAGCCAAGTTCTTTCAGTCTGGTTAAAACCATTGGCCACCAGACACTGTTGAATGCCCCCCTCACGTCTAGTGAGATGAAGCAGGTATGGAGCCCCTCCACTTTGTTCCTCTTTGCCCTCTCTCTGAGGCTGCGAATTGCCTGCGTTGCGCAACGCCCGGAAGGAAACCAAACTGGTTCCTGTTTAACTTTCCCTGCCCCATGAGAAAGCCAAGCACTCTGTTTGTTATGAGCTTGTCCAGCACCTTGCTCCACGCAGAGAGAAGACAGATGGGCCTGTAGGCTGCGGGATCATTTTTGTTCTTTCCGGTCTTGTTGAAAAGAACTAGCACCGCTGTTTTCCACAAGTCTGGGAAGATTCTCCTCCCGAGGCATTCGTTTAGGAGCGCCACAAAATACCCGGGATTTGCATAGTAGATTTCTCTCACTATACTGAGGTCGAACCCATCCTTGCCTGGTGCTTTGCCAGTGTTAAGACTGGAGAGGGCATTCTCCACTTCCTCTCTTGTGAAGGGGGGGGTTCCTCACCAGTGTCCGGCGGGATCCGACATTCATCCCTTATTTCTTTTTGTCGTGGGGAGTCCCCTTCTCCCTCGTCTCCTTGGAAGTGGTAATCCAAGAGACTCTCCATGGTACTATCAAGAGTCTTTGATAGGCTTCCGTCTGCCCTTTCGACCGCTGCCAGTTTTAGCGGTTCGGTGATGGATCCCCTCGAGATCTTATAGGGGATCCCGAAAGGGTCTGCCGGAGTTTGGAACTCACACAGTTTTCTCCAGTAAGAGATTTTCGAGAGATTCAGTTCTCTCCTGTACGCTGAACGAGCCTTTTTATGCACTTCTGTGCACTCCCTGTCTTGCGGTGTAGCTTTTGCTCTTCGCAGAGCTTTCCTACTCCGCCTAGCTCTTGCCCTTAGAGCTTTTAGTTTCTCCGACCTCCAGGGGTGGGGATCCTTGGCTCCCCCTTTTACTTCCCCTGCTACTCTCGCATAGCGCTGGATAGTAAGTCAGATAATATCCAAAAACTTTAAAATTTCGTCGTCCTGGAGCGGGAATTGAACCCGCGTCTCCCAGGTAGCGCCCGGGTATGCAAACCACTACACCTCCCAGAATAACCAAGTCTCAAGTTTCTAATTAATCTGAATATAACCATCACAGGATTTGCTAGTCGAAGCAACCGGCATTCATGTTTAGGGAATCTGGTGGTTAAGAATCCTATCCCGTGATTGCCCGGAGGAGCAGATAAATCATGAATGAAATACGAGATTACACCACACATCACAAATTATGAAAATGACAATTCGTTTTTTGGTGTAAATATGACAAGGATGGTAAATCAGATAAAATCCGAAAACTTGAAAATGTCGTCGTTCTGGAGCAGGAATAGAACCCGGGTCTCCCAGATAGTGCCCAGGTATGCTGTCAACTTCGACCACCCCAATAAGATTCCCAAAACATCTCAGGATAATAATAATAATAATAAAAAAAAGGTAAACTAAAATAATCAGCATTTTATTCTGGGTAAAGTGGTTTATGAATTAGCTACATTAGGGAAAAAGTTATGGCATTTTGCAACTCCACAAATGGAGATGTTCTAAGTGCTATCTAGGGACATCCCAGCCATATGGTTAGGAATTTTTTTTTTTTATAAAGCTGGTTTTAAATACACTCTCTAAGCCTGTATAAACAACTGAGCAAAGAAATAAAACAAGGGACAGCAACCAATTTAAAGGAAATTTCTTGAAATATTATATAGTAGATGACCCATTCGACAATTGCTTGGATTTAAAGGCAATCTGTTGAAATATATATCATCATCATCATCATCATCATTGTCAACCATTATCAATCCACTGCTGGATGAAGGTCTCCCCAAGTTTCCTCCACAACGGTCTGTCTTGTGCCAGTCTCCTCCATGTCACCCCTGAATACTTTCGAATTTCATCCACCCATCTCCCATGTGGTCTTCTTCTGGGTCTTTTCCTGTCCCTTGGAATCCAATCTAAAATTTCGGCTGTCCATCGATGATCTGTCCTTCTGGCAGTATGTCCAGCCCATTGCCATTTCAGGGATTTAACTCTGATCATGATGTCTTCCACTCTTGTCATTTTTCGGATCCACGAGTTCCTCTTCTTATCTCTCCTGGTTACACCAAGTATGCACCTCTCCATGCTTCTTTGAGTTGTCTGCAGCCTTTGTATGTCTCTTTCAGTTAAGGTCCATGTCTCTGCACCATACGTAAGCACTGGAAGGATGCATTGATCAAACACTTTTCTTTTAAGACATAATGGCATATTGCTCTTGAAAATTATGCTGTTTCTTCCGAAAGCTCTCCAGGCAAGTTTTGTACGCCGATTAATTTCTTCATCAATGTGACCCTCACTTGATATCTGCTGTCCAAGATAAACGTACGTGTCTGTTATCTCCAGCTTTTCTCCATCAATCGATAAATCTTCATTTCTTGTAAAAGCATTGAACATCACTTTTGTCTTCTGAAAGTTCATTTTTAATCCCACTTCTTTACTCTTGTCAGCAAGTTCCTGGATCATACTCTGCAGCTCTGATGGGGTAGTTGCAAAAATGACTACGTCATCAGCAAAACGAAGGTGGGTTAGATAATCTCCATTAATCTTTATCCCCATGTTTTCCCAGCTCAGTGACTGAAAAACACCCTCCAATGTGGCATTAAAGAGCTTCGGAGATATGGTGTCACCTTGTCTCACTCCCTTTCCAACTTTTATGTGTGCTGTATTCTCAAACAGCCGAATGTTTGCACTTGCATTTTCATAGATGTTATTAATAATATTAATGTATGCATCTTCAATACCGCAGGTTTTCAGAGCCATTGTAACTGCTGATGGTTTCACCGAATCAAAGGCGTTTTCATAATCGATAAAAGTCATGCACAATGGAAGTTCATATTCCCTCGCTCTTTCAATTAGTTCTCTCAGCACATGGATATGATCTATTGTGCTGTATCCACTCCTGAATCCAGCTTGTTCTCTCGGTTGAGCCATGTCCAGTGTTACCTTCAAGCGGTGTGAAAGAACTTTAGTGAAGATTTTATAAACTACTGATAGGAGGCTGATAGGTCTGTAGTTTCCGAGATCCTCAATGTCACCTTTCTTATGTAGCAGGATCATTATAGCGTTGTTCCAATCCTCAGGAATCTTTCCTTCATTAAGGCATCGAGTGAAAATTTGGGCGAGTACTGTTTCGATTTCTCCACTTGCTTCTTGTATGATGTCTACAGTAATTCCATCTTCTCCTGGAGCTTTTCCCCGCTTCATGTTCTTGATTGCATGTGCAACTTCTGCTGGAAGGACTGGAGGAACTCTGGTACTGGTATCTTTCATGATGTCTATATCATCATCATCATCATTGTCAACCATTATCAATCCACTGCTGGACGAAGGTCTCCCCAAGTTTCCTCCACAACGGTCTGTCTTGTGCCAGTCTCCTCCATGTCACCCCTGCATACTTTCGAATTTCATCCACCCATCTCCCATGTGGTCTTCTTCTGGGTCTTTTCCTGTCCCTTGGAATCCAATCTAAAATTTCGGCTGTCCATCGATGATCTGTCCTTCTGGCAGTATGTCCAGCCCATTGCCATTTCAGGGATTTAACTCTGATCATGATGTCTTCCACTCTTGTCATTTTTCGGATCCACGAGTTCCTCTTCTTATCTCTCCTGGTTACACCAAGTATGCACCTCTCCATGCTACTTTGAGTTGTCTGCAGCCTTTGTATGTCTCTTTTAGTTAAGGTCCACGTCTCTGCACCATACGTAAGCATTGGAAGGATGCATTGATCAAACACTTTTCTTTTAAGACATAATGGCATATTGCTCTTGAAAATTATGCTGTTTCTTCCAAAAGCTCTCCAGGCAAGTTTTGTACGCCGATTAATTTCTTCATCAATGTGACCCTCACTTGATATCTGCTGTCCAAGATAAACGTACGTGTCTGTTATCTCCAGCTTTTCTCCATCAATCGATAAATCTTCATTTCTTGTAAAAGCATTGAACATCACTTTTGTCTTCTGAAAGTTCATTTTTAATCCCACTTCTTTACTCTTGTCAGCCAGTTCCTGGATCATACTCTGCAGCTCTGATGGGCTAGTTGCAAAAATGACTACGTCATCAGCAAAACGAAGGTGGGTTAGATAATCTCCATTAATCTTTATCCCCTTGTTTTCCCAGCTCAGCGACTGAAAAACACCCTCCAATGTGGCATTAAAGAGCTTCGGAGATATGGTGTCACCTTGTCTCACTCCCTTTCCAATTTTTATGTGTGTTGTATTTTCAAACAGCCTAATCTTTGCACTTGCATTTTCATAGATGTTATTAATAATATTAACGTATGCATCTTCAATACCGCAGGTTTTCAGAGCCATTGTAACTGCTGATGGTTTCACCGAATCAAAGGCTTTTTCATAATCGATAAAAGCCATGCACAATGGAAGTTCATATTCTTTTGCTCTTTCAATTAGTTCTCTCAGCACATGGATATGATCTATTGTGCTGTAGCCACTCCTGAATCCAGCTTGTTCTCTCGGTTGAGCCATGTCCAGTGCTACCTTCAAGCGGTGTGAAAGAACTTTAGTGAAGATTTTATAAACTACTGATAGGAGGCTGATAGGTCTGTAGTTTCCGAGATCCTCAATGTCACCTTTCTTATGTAGCAGGATCATTGTAGCGGTGTTCCAATCTTCAGGAATCTTTCCTTCATTAAGGCATCGAGTGAAAATTTGGGCGAGTACTGTTTCGATTTCTCCACTTGCTTCTTGTATGATGTCTACAGTAATTCCATCTTCTCCTGGAGCTTTTCCCCGCTTCATGTTCTTGATTGCATGTGCAACTTCTGCTGGAAGGATTGGAGGAACTCTGGTACTGGTATCTTTCATGATGTCTGGAGTGCATGTATCATCCCTTTCATATAATTTGGAGTAGAAATCTTTCACTCTTGTCAAAATTTCGCCTCTATTTCTTGTTACAGAACCATCTTCTTTTCTCAGTGCCATAATCTGTTTTCTTCCCTTACTGAGATATCCCTTTGCTATCTTTAGGCTTTGGTTGTTTTCAATTGCTTTCCTCACTAGTTCACAGTTGAATTTTCTTACGTCTTCAGTGATACTTTTTCGTACTGTCTTGCATAGCTCTATATATTCCACTTTGGAAGTCACATCTTCTTTAGTTGTCCTCATCTCTCTTCTTTTTTGCATCAACATTTTCGTTTTTCCTGATGTCTATATATATATATATATATATATATATTTGATGTGGTCTTCTGGGTCTTTTCCACATCAAATATATATATATATATATATATATATATATATTTTCATGATGTCTATATATATATATATATTTGATGTGGTCTTCTGGGTCTTTTCCACATCAAATATATATATATATATATATATATATATATATATATATATAGACATCATGAAAGATACCAGTACCAGAGTTCCTCCAGTCCTTCCAGCAGAAGTTGCACATGCAATCAAGAACATGAAGCGGGGAAAAGCTCCAGGAGAAGATGGAATTACTGTAGACATCATACAAGAAGCAAGTGGAGAAATCGAAACAGTACTTGCCCAAATTTTCACTCTATGCCTTAATGAAGGAAAGATGAAATTCGAAAGTATGCAGGGGTGACATGGAGGAGACTGGCACAAGACAGACCGTTGTGGAGGAAACTTGGGAGACCTTCGTCCAGCAGTGGATTGATAATGGTTGACAATGATGATGATATATTTGATAGTATATATCATCATCATCATCGTCAACCATTATCAATCCACTGCTGGACGAAGGTCTCTCCAAATTTCTTCCACAAAGGTCTGTCTTGCGCCAGTCTCCTCCTCGTTACTCCCGCATACTCTTGAATTTCATTCACCCATCTCACATGTGGTCTTTTTCTGGGTCTTTTCCTGTCCCTTGGAATCCAGTCTAACATTTTGGCTATCCATCGATGGTCTGTCCTTCTGGCAATATGTCCAGCCAATTGCCATTTCAGGGAATTAACTCTGATCATCATGTCTTCCACTCTTGTCCTTTTTCGGATCTACGAGTTCCTCTTCTTATCTCTCTTGGTTACACCAAGCATGCATCTCTCCATGCTGCTTTGAGTTGTCTGTAGTCTTTGTATGTCTCTTTTAGTTAAGGTCCATGTCTCTGCACCATACGTAAGCACTGGAAGGATGCATTGATCAAACACTTTTCTCTTAAGACATAATGGCATATTGCTCTTGAAAATTATACCGTTTCTTCCAAAAGCTCTCCAGGCAAGTTTTATAAGCCAATTAATTTCTTAATTGATGTGACCCTCACTTGATATCTGCTGCCCACCCAAGATAAATGTAGAAATCGGTTGTCTCCAACTTTTCCACATCAATCGATAAATCTTCATTCTTTGTAAAAGCATTGTACATCACTTTTGTCTTCTGAAAGTTCATTTTTAATCCCACTTCTTTACTCTTGTCAGCAAGTTCCTGGGTCATACTTTGCAGCTCTGATGGGGTAGTTGCACAAATGACTATGTCATCAGCAAAACGAAGGTGAGTTAGATAATCTCCATTCATCTTTATTTCTTTGTTTTCCCAGTTCAGTGATTGAAAGACATTTTTCAATGTGGCATTAAAGAATTTGGGAGATATAGTGTCACCTTGTCTCACTCCCTTTCCAATTTTTATGGGTGCTGTATTCGCAAAAAGCCGAATCTTTGCACTTGCATTTTCATAGATGTTATTAACAATATTAATGTATGCATCTTCAATACTGCAGGACTTCAAAGCCTTTGTAAATGCTGATGGTTTCACCGTATCAAAGGCCTTTTCATAATCGATAAGAGCCATGCATAACGGAAGTTCATATTCCCTCGTTCTTTCAATTAGGGTTCTCTCAGTATGTGGATATGATCTATAGTGCTGTAGCCACTCCTGAATCCAGCTTGTTCTCTCGGTTGAGCCATGTCCAGTGTTACCTTCAAGCGGTGTGAAAGAACTTTAGTGAAGATTTTATAAACCACTGATAGAAGGCTGATAGGTCTGTAGTTCCTGGGATCTTCAATGTCACCTTTTTTATGTAGCAGGATAATTGTAGCATTGTTCTAATCCTCAGGAATCTTCCCTTCATTAATGCATCAAGTGAAAACTTGGGCAAATACTGTTTCAATTTCTCCACTTGCTTCTTCTATGATGTCAATGGTGATTCCATCTTCTCCTGGAGCTTTCCCCCCGTTTCACGTTCTTGATTGCATGTGCAACTTCTGCTGGGAGGACTGGAAGAACTCTGGTATCTTTTGTAATGTCTGGAGTACATGTATCATCCCTTTCACGTAGTTTTGAGTAGAAATCTTTCACTCTTGTCAAAATTTCCCCTCTATTTCTTGTTACAATACCATCTTCTTTTCTCAGAGCCATAATCTGTTTTCTTCCCTTACTCAGATGTCACTTTGCTCTCTTCAAGCTTTGGTTGTTTTCAATTGCTTTCTTCAGTAGTTCACAGTTGAATTGACTTACATCTGCAGTGATACTTTTTTGTACCGTCTTGTATAGCTTTATATATTCCACTTTGGAAGTCACATCTCCTTTAGTTGTCCTCATCTCTCTTCTTTTTTGCATCAGAATTTTGGTTTTTCCTGATAATTTGTTCGTATGCAACTTGTTCTTAGTACCAGCCATTTTTGTTGCCGTTTCCATAAGAGCCTTAGTTAGTTTTCTGTTAACTTCAGAGATGTCCACTTCTTCTGACGTTAGACCTTCTAGAGCAGAGAATCTGTTCCTCAGTTCCAATTTGAAGGTATTATGATGTTTTTTTGAGGTTGGTCATGTCAATACGCTTTGTTTGTTTTATGAGCTTGTCACACTCGAGTTTAGCGTTGAGGTGCATCTTACATTGTACCATTTTATGGTCACTACCTCTGTTTAACTTGTTTAGCACACTGCAGTATTCCATGACAAATTTTTTGTTACACATAATAAAATCAATTTCACTTGTCAATCCATTGGGATGCCTCCATGTCCATTTCCTTTGCAGCTTTTTCTTGAAAAAGGAGTTCATGATGGAAAAACCTTTCTGCTTCTGCAAACTCTACCGAGAGTATTTCCATTCTGGTTTCTGTTGCCGTGACCAAATTTACCTACTGAAGTTTCGTCTGTTGCCATTGCCCTATTTTCGCATTGAAATCTCCCATAATGATCTTCAAGTGCTGCTTGCTTTTATTATTTAGATGACGAATTTCCTCATAAAATTCTTCAATTTCTTCTTCATGATGACTTTTGGTGGGTGCATAAGCTTGAATAATCTGAGCCTGGTATCTTCTCGAGAGTTGGATAACAAGTCGTGCAGCTCTGTCAGAGTAACTTTCAAATTCTACAACTTTACCCTTCAGTTTCATGTTTATTATAAATCTAACACCACTAGTTCTGCCAGTATCTGTCCCACAATAATAGAAGAGATGTCCACTTTTTAGTTCAATGAGATCTTCTCCTTTTCTCCTTGCCTCACTCAGCCCGATGATGTCCCACTTGATCCTTTGTAGTTCCTCTTCCAATTCAAGGAGCCTTGAATCAGAAGATAGGGAGTGTCCGTAATAAGTAGCCACGGTCAGCATCAGATGGCAGCTTAGTCCAGTCCTCTGGTGATTCTTAGCACTTTCTGCCTTCATGTCACACTGGCCGCTGCCTTGGCCAGGTACATTCCAGCTGCCGGAAACTGAGGGCCAAGATTTAAGTTGTGGAGTCATTTTGGAGGAGTTTGGCCATAACTCACCACGCTGGTCAAGTGGGTTGGTGAGTGTGGAATAGCATTTCTTCTAATCCCGATGGTATAGTTATACCGCTATTGGCGGTCGTCAGAGCCCCTTTAGTGGGAACAGGATGCACCACGAAAAGGCGGGGTTGACATTTGTCAAGGAGAGGCTGTATTATGTTGCGCATCACCTGATCCTACATCCCTGACAGTATATATATATATATTTATATGCATATTTTTTACAATTGCTTGGATCTTCCGTTGTCCCAGAAGGTGTAAGGGTCAGAGATGGGTTGGAAACCATGTCACTTATTTTGTCCCCGTTATTGAAAAATCACTGTTACAACCAAGGACCACTCCAAATTCACTGATAAGAATGCCAATAATTGCACCTGAGCAATGCTTGGGGTCAAAAATAACTTATGCTATAGATTCAGTTACGATGTCACCATATTTAAACAATGTCTCCTTTTCTGTTGAAACATCACAGAGGTCACTATGGTCATGAGCTTTCTTTCAGTCTTCCTTTTTTCTCCACGCTTAAGATAGTCTTTGTTTTGGCTTTCACTGTGCATTCACTCATCAACAAAGAACTCAAAGTGAGCCAAATGTAACACTGATTTTGTCCCTGTTACAAGTAAGACAGTAACTCATAGTTACAGATTCTATGCAGCTGTATCACTGCTGTTGAAATAGTGATTCTGTTATCATTTAAAATCACAGTTACTAGTAATGGTAGAATGCTCAAACAGAAATCTTAAAACACATGTTTGATTCCCATTCCACAGCAATGCAACTTTAAAGTTTTCTGAATAGATAGCTGCATTGGGAACAGTGAAAAATAGGGCACCTATGTGCTGAGAAAGAGATTTGAAAAAAAAAGACATTAATGGAGACTTGGGTAATATTAACATTACCTTGATATGATGCTGGTGAGGGAGTTTGTTGGTATGGTGAATATGTGTGATCAGAGCTATATATGACAGCACTGCCGGGTGTCTGAGGGGTATATGGACCTTGAGGAGTTTCTGGCTGATAGCCTGGGGTAGCTGGATTATAAGTAGGTGAAGGAGATGGTTCATCAAAGTGGTAATCCTCGAAATCACCACCACCACCAGATCTAAAAAGAAATAAGGGAAGAAAAATATTTCACAAAAAAATCACTTACTTACAACTGGACTAAATATAATTAACTATACAATATTAAATTACACACTCATCACATGGATAATATTATAATAGTTAATCATCATTATTTGAGGCAACACAGAAAGATAAATAAGCTTAAGATTTCTGTTCCCCAACTGCACGTTTAAAAACTTTCAGGTGATGTAATGAATTATCACCTCTCAGATTATTAAGGCAGTTAGTTACAGAGGTACTTTAATTCCTTCCAAGTAAAAAAAAAAAACTATGATAAAAGCTGTTGAAAATAGTATTATATGGATCATGTTCTGTCTTGGATTTTTTTTGAAGAGCCATCCACTTCCAGATTTTCTCAGTTCCAGTCAAGGCTGGCTTCAGGATGCACTGGGTACCAAGTTCAGGGGAGAACTATGCTGAATTAAATTTTTTCTTTTTTTCCCCCTTTGTGAAATGGGGATCGAACTGCAATCTAATGCTTCTCCAATCTAGCAATTTCCTGATATTTAGTGCTGCATTTTGGAATCCCCAATTTTTCCCCTATATACAGGATATTATTAAAAGAAACTGTATACAGTAAAATTCCAAAAATCTGCAGTTTTAAAATTCGTGTTACAGTTAACAGATGGGTTTAAAAAAAAAAAAAGTTTCAGAAATCGAAATTTTTTATTTTTTAACTGACAAAAAATGCTTAAGATCTTTTTAAAATCTTTATGTGTTTTCTCTATTTGAAAAAATATTACAAATCATATACGTAATAGTGTTCTCCCTAGAGACTTTTTGGTGGGCACCCGCTTAGCTGACAGTGTTTAAGGTGCCTATCACTTTTCGCCAAATTGCGACAAACACAATGTGACAAAAAAAAATTCACCTGAATCATTAAAAAACGAAAGTTAAAAAAAAAAAATGTTTTTTTAATGCTCATTACCATTAAGAAATTTGCTCATTTTTACTTTTATGTGGATAAAAATGAGACGTTGAATCTTATATCTCCCCCGCAGCCTCTGTACTGAGGATCCATGACTTAGTTCTGTTAACTGCTAAGAGTTCGACCGGGGGAGGGGGTGTTTGGCTGCTTTAAAGTGTTTTAGTGAACTGGGGGAGATGGATGGCAGAAAAGGGGAAGGTGATATTGGATGGGGCCAGCAGAATGGGACAAGAACAAGAGGGAAAAACTTCCTCTTCAGCTAACGTGATTGCTATCCTTAAATGAAAAATGCAAAAACGCATTTTCACGAATATTTCAGACAGCTGTCTGAAATTTTTATAAGCACCATGAATCCTTGTTACGAATGGATCTGCAAACTTCCCCTGAATTGTTTAATAACTTTTTAAACTAGCCAATTATACCAGGCTAGTTTAAAAGTTATTACAAGACACGTTCTGATTGTGTGAGGAATTAAGATATGTTGCAGTTGTGTGATGTGAAGCAAAATGTTTTTAGCAAGGTGGAGACTAATATGCTTTGGTGGTTTGGCCATGTTGAAAGAATGAGTGATGAGATGCTTATTAAGAAAATCTTTTTAGCCTAAGTGGCAGGAAGGAAAGGCAGAGGAAGGCCAAGGAAGTCATGGGAGCATCAGATTCAGGGGGTGTCTGCAAGAGAAACGAATTATGAGTATGAAGTACAGAAGTTTTTGTGTACAGCATGTAACAAATGTCAGTGAAGCCCAAATTGTACGTCAAGATCGCTGTAAATGGAGAAGTTCGATACAGCAACAGTAAGTAAAAACTATCTGGAGTTTGTATTTCTTTTTGGAGCTAACCTCTGAATCTCAGAGAACAGTTTAGTGATATGTATGTAGGTATGTAACTAGCCATGAAAATTTTTATTAAACATTCCTGTGTGACTGTCCCTCATAAATACCTTAATAAAAATGTTCATGGCTAATTAAAAAGTTTTTAACAAATTCACGCAAAAGTTTTGACGGTTGGCTACTTTTAGCTGAGTATGGAGTGAGTAAAAATTTCAGCCAGTTTCATAAAAAATTGACAAAAACGAGTTTTCTTATTTTTTTACTGTCTACTGGCAAAACCTCTGTAGCAAGCAGGGAACCCTGCTCTTGCAATGCAGTTACGGGAGACGGGGAACCCTCCTGCTTTCCCACCATCCCACTTGTTGAATTTAACAGACAATGACAAGTTTTGTTTAAAAGATGATAAGCTGCTCTTTCCTGTGTATGCTATGCAATGGACATTTGCTGAATACTGTATAAACAAAAATACGTTTTTTTAATGTGAGCAGGGATCATAGCATACTTCTGGAAAATTTTAGGTAGGAATTTTAGGAATTTTTAGAAAAATTTTAGGAAAATTTTAGGAGTATATTTCAATAAAAACTAGATGTATATTTGTATACATCTAGTAAAACAACTTTGTATACATTGTAAAGAGTTTGCTTCACACCCTTCAACCATATATACTAATAGACTGCGCATGACATCAAAATTTCTGGCTAAAACATAAAATCACATGACAACAGTCAAAAAGATGGGTTACACCTGCTGTGCTTATGGTTGCTCTGAGCGATATAGTAAAGAAAGTTCTATGATTTTTCATGGGTAAGAAACGAATTAAATACCTAAGTCAATAAAGTTCAATTACTTAACCAGAAACTTGCAGCTATTGATATAAAAATATAGTAACTTAAGAAAAAAATGGAATGCATGTTCCAAATTCTTCGCAAATGTTCATCACATTATAAATCACAAAATGTAAACAACCCGATCATGCATGTATATAGCTCATAAGTAAACTTACCTGAAGAGTTTTCATTATATATGAGGCGCATTCACATAATACACCGAAAACACTGAAGTTCTGCAGCGTAAATTAGTAATCATAACAGCATTTGTACACGAAATTTGGAGTCTGATGATGACGTGTCCAATGTTTGAGCCATGGCAGCTTTGATGCAGCTATTGCCAATGTGCAGTCCATTAGTATATATGGTCGAAGTTAACACCCAAATTTTTTGCATAACGTCTAATGTCTAAAGTTTAAGTATGATTTACTTCTAATGTTCAGTTCTTATCTTTTCACGTGTTATTATCATATTCAAGTATATTTACCACATTCAAGTTTCACTTTGAACATTAATATGCTGTTGAACCAGAAGCAATTCACGATTTTCACAGTAAAGTTTTCAGGTTTCACATTAAATTATAATATCCTAAAAAGGTAATTGAAAACCAAGAACTATGTACAATTGTTCACTGAATTACTTTTTTCATATTATTGTTTTAACCTTTTCCTGATTAGCCTATCTTTTTCTGCTTCTACCACAACTAATTTACTTTCAGTTTTCTTTATTTCAGCTGAACCTTGTATGATCAAGTTAGAGGCAACTGCTATTTCAACAGTATTTTGTTTTTCTACAGCTTTTCTCATTCTTTCTGTTCCCTCTTGAATTATTGCTAGGGAGGCTTCTTTATCGTTTTTAAGTCTATTTATTTCTGCATCATTTTCTTTTATTTTGTCATCAAACTCAGCTTTTCTTTTTTTCTCTAGCTGCTTTTCCTTATTTTCCCTCTCTTTCTGCTTCCTTTCTTTTACCTTTTTTATTCTTCTTCCTTCAGCTTATAAACATACTCTTTATAAAATTTGTGAATCACAAACACTATTTAACAAATTTCTTGTTATGGGAACTTTACTTACACATCCATAGTGTTTAATGGCCCCTTTAACTATTCTTAATGATGTTATAGTTGAGTCTTTTAAGTTAGCCTTGTCCTTCCTTAACAGAGCAGTGTTAACCGAAAATCCCCTTTCTGCATCAGCATTACCATGAGGTAAAACTAAAATTGACTTTATGAGTTTAGCAAGATTTGAGTATTTTTCTTTTCTGCTAGAGTCTTTAATACTAAATATATTACGCCAGTAATGATCAATCCGCACTGGAATATGCCCTTCCTCTGAAAATTTCACTAGTTCATCTAGAGTTGGCTTATCGCAATTTAAAAGTTTCCACTCTTCTCTTACTCTATCAATTTGTTCCTCAGAAAGATGCAAAACACTTGAAATTCTGGTTATTTCCGAAAGTCCTTCAGTGACTGAAAGTTGAGTTGACTCTTTCTTTGGTTCTTTTACCTTTAAAACTTCTATGTCTCTTAGCTTTTGATTGCAGAATGGCAAATTTGACTTTAAATATTTTGTGGTTGCAATTAGTGATGATCTTACATCTAAGAGAAATAATTTCTGCCTGGTCTCCTGAACATTCCTGAGGAGATTTTTTGTCTTCATACCAACTTCTAACTCCCCTAGTTTTTTCCATGAATTTTTGTTTTCAAAATCTACATTCTTTAGGTCTTCTCCAAATTTCCCTGCTATAACATCATCTTGGATAAACTGAGCCATAACATTCCTCATTAAAGTATTTAAATCAGAATATAACTGGTGTATTTTTGGTTCTTCACTCTGATAACATAATGAAAACTTTTCAAAATTTTGGTGTGAAAATGAAATTAATGCTAAATAGCAAGGAGTAAGCTCATTTTTCAGGAAACAGTGAATTCTTTTATACCTTGCCGAATTGTGCAGTTGTTTTTCAAATATTTTTTGAGATGGCAAGAAGTTTAAAAAATATTCTGTAATATTTAGCCATTGATCCAAGAGCCTCTGGGCTACAGAACCAACGGTTAACCATCTGTTGCTGACATGACGCAAAAGAAATTTGGCAGTGACCAATGTTATATCCTCGACAGATTTATAATCCTCTCGTCTTGCAGCACTACTCTTTAAAAAGTAATGCATATCAGCAGCAAATTCGCCAAAATCTATATTTAAGCTTGTCAAAAAAATTTTAAATGCATTACTAACAACATGCAGGTTGCAAAAACCTAGTTCCAAAGATTTCTGGCCTGTTTCTTGTTTTACAACTTCATTGAATTTGCGTAAAAAGCACTTATTTACATTTGGGCTGTCCATGGATACACAAATAATTCTGTTCAACGAAATATTGAAGGATGATAACACATCAAGAATTTCTTTTAGCAAAATATCTGCTGTTGCATGACCCAGAAAACGCTTGTTAGGTATCGGCAAGAAACTGAATTTATTTCTGAAGACCAGTACCTGAGATACACATCCAACTGCCGTTTCACTTGTGTATTTGTAGTTTCATCAAATGCTATAGTAACCTTTCCTGGGCTACTAGATGCAATGTCTTTTTTCAAATCCTCTTCAAAATATTTTGACAATCCATGTGATATCACATAAGCAACTTTTTTTCTTTAAGTTGCATTTTGGCTGCAATAGCAGAATCAGGAAACATTTCTTTGAAAAGTTCAACTGTTTCAGTGCATGAAACAAAAGACATATTGTCCTTAGCAACTTTCATGGCCCATAATGCTTCGGCTTTAGCCAACTGTAAATCATGACTCAGTACTTCACTAATATTTGTTTTGGGCTGAAGATCCCGTCCTCCAAAGGCTTTCAGGATGGACTTATTTTGAAATTTACTTTGAAATTTCTGCAAATGTTTTTTCCTTTATGATGCGCTTTTACTTGTGAAAAGCCACTATTAGAAATGTTGAAAATTTCTGAACACAATATACACTTAGCAGAAAATATTGTTTCAGTTGCAGAACACCATTCTTTCAACTTCACTCCGTCCAATTCTTTGGCGAGCCACGCATCTTGAAATTTCGTTTTGGATTTAGGCATCTTAAACACTTGTATTACTAACCAGAAAATGAAAGGGAAGTACAAAAACACGTTCCAATATTGCAAAACCAGACAACTTCCCGAAATTTGGCTGCGAGGATGTCAGAAGATATGAAAAAAAAAAAAAAAAAAAGCAGGTCACCACTAGAGAACTGAACCTGCACATAGCACAGAGAACACCATAAAAGACGTAAAACCAGAAACTATCATACGCATCTCACGCAAGTTCAGTCAAAGCGAGTCGGAGCCGAGATATATTGCGCATCGAAGGTCGCTGTCGCCGACGCATGATCGAAGGTCAATGATCACGTGCTCTACTGCCTGCCAAGATAATACTCAGCTACCATCCCATCGTCATTACCGGAGGTTACGGAAGGAGACCACATGTTTCCTCTTTGCTTCCACCCACCTGCGGTTTACAATAACAAAACATCAGCAGAAAGAGGAGGTTCCACAAGGCATGTACAAAAATAAAGTACGATCTTCTGCGTGCCACGGAGTTCATCTGCAAAGCGCAAACCAGGGGTGAAAATGACCCCTCCCCTTTTCCCTTAGATCTCTTGTTACTCTCGAAAACTGTTCGAAGGCAAAAAAATGGAACGCCCGCCCCGAAGCAAGTGCATCTCGATGGCGTCATTTTTCCCTCCCTTCAGCAGCACAGCATATAGGCTGTGTTTCTACAATAACAGGTCTTTTTACCTTACCGTAATGGTAAATTTATTGGCGTTAATAACGGTTGTGTTTTTAATAAAAATAAGCTTACGAAAATTTTAGGATGAATAGCAAATTTTAGGTCTAATTTTAGGAATTTAAGGAGGGTCACAAAATATTAGGAATTTTAGGAATTTTAGGAGGAATGCGATCCCTGTGTGAGCATGATACAGTATTTTGTCATTTACAGTAGTATAGGAATTGCGATAGTTCAAAAGAAAAATGTACGGCGTGCGAACAATGAACGAAATGTCTTACGCAGGGATGGGGTGCCAGGAGATTAATGTCAAACAACTCCCGCACTTCAAACCCCAATGCCACATGCTGGTGAAATTAAAAAGGGGGGGGATTAAAACGTACATATGATGTTTACCGTGATACCAAAACAATGATAAAATTAATTCAGCTACAGAGAAATGTGCTGTCTGCTAGATTTAACAAGCGATCAGCACTTTTAATGTGCAATTGTGTTTATCACTTCAAGCTTACTTAGCATTGGGGGGGGGGGGGGGGGCATTACCTAGCTAAAATTTCTAGCCGCTCAGCTGTCAAAAAAATTCTGGGGGAGAACACTAAATATGTGTAATTAATTATTTTTTTGGTCAAAAACGATGGTACAGTATTAAGGTATTGAAGTTCAAATAAAGCACATACCAAGCAAGCAATCTGGCAACTCAGCATTGTGTGTTTCAGTTTTTCCCCAGAACATGTACTGTGAAAATGTTTTTTTTTTTTTTTTTTTTTTTTTTTTTTTTGTCGTTTCACGTCTTAAGGTGAATTTTTTTTTATAATTATTTGAAAATTTGAGAAAGTGGCAGGAGTGAAGAGAAAGCACAGCTTTTTAACGATTCAGCAGAAAGTGGACTTGTTGCAAAAACTTGATAATGGCAGTGCACCAAAGCATGTTGCGGTTACAAGACTTACAAACAAGACTAAATCTACCAAGTTAAATTACACCAAATGTGTGTGATGGTTATCATTACAATAAGTGCATCATTACGCCCAATAACAGAAATTTATTCCAGTACTGTGCATTTAAAAACAGGCATAAGCCCAAGGCCTGGTCCTGCTGTTTCTGTACTCCCGCAGTGTAACAGTTTAGATGAGCTTATCATCCAAGCCTTTTCCCATTCTTTTAGAAACTGAGGATTTTGCTGATAGTAGAAATTTGAATGTTTAGGAGCAAGCCAAATTGTTTGGTTTGTTGTGTTTTGCTACATGTTTATGTTAGAACACAACACCTTTCAAAAGGTATTTTCAACTCTGTTTTCAGCATTTGCAAATAATGACCTCATTGCAGTCCAAACTAAAGAAGTAAAACATCAGTCATTTGTGAATTAGGAGATTTGAAAAAAAAAAAAAGAAAAGAAAAGAAAAAAGCTATATGCATTCGAATTTTTTGACCAACTTTCTTCCAGGAATTGCCATTTCAGGAGAACTTGCTTTCATAACAGACAGAATGCCCAGTTTTGGTAATATCTGTAAATCAAATATTTACAGTAAAATAATTTTTGTTAAGATTAAAGATATAATGGCACAAAAAGAAAATTATGATTTATTTTACTGTAAAAAATTATTCTTTGCGAACAAATGTCAAAAACCACATTATTATTAGAACTCCGGCGTCTTAGAAACTCTTGTGTTCCTGCCCGTACATGTGTGTGTATTTCACAATGGGACTGCAAACTCAATCCTATTAAAGCTTGACACAACAGGAGTCTGGATGAAATACATATGCGTATAAATATCAACCTAAATAACTTCATAGAATTTTTGGAAGGAGACCTTTATGGCTATGATACATATATTAAAAACAAAAGATTTTACACAGGAGTATTGTAATTTTTAATTCAAAGAAAATTTTAAAAGTAGGGAACAAGCAAATATATTACAAACAAGCAAATCAGCAAATTTGATTATATTTGTTAAAACAAGCTAACAACAATGAAAAAATTCTGCTGCAACTCTCTGGATGGCTCATTAAAATTTCACTTAAGATATTACTAAAAAAATTAATTACCCAACATTAAAATGTGAGCGTATGTTCATAGATGTTATACTGTTTGATTTGGATGATACACAACCATTAAGTTTATCACTAAAATAATAATAAAAAAAGAAGATAGAAAACTCAGAAAGTAAAATCCACATCTGAAACTAATAAGTATTTAATATAGAAATAAAAAACATTCTGAAAATATGTGATTCACTAAAAAAGTTTCCTGCATTTTATAACTTTTTGAAAAAGTCTGGAGTAATTAATGACATCATGGCACTTCCCATTATAAATCACAGTAAAAAAAAATAATTACAAGTTTTATAGAGGTAAATTTTAATACATTTGGTGGTCAAATTTTTAAACTAGAAGGTCTTTATAATGAACAAGGTTCTAGTTCGAAAATTTGACCACCAAATGTATTAACAATTACCTCTATAAAAACCTGTAATTAAAAAAATTTCACAATGAAAGTCTGGAGTCCATAATAAATGTGAAATAAGAAAATCACAAACCATATTCAAGTCACAAAATATTTGTTATTCATTGAAAATAAATTCTGTCTTTTCACACAAATCAAGGAGAGATTTTACACCTTAAGTTCAAAAACATCAGCAACAATGAATGACATGCAACAAATAGGAACAAACACTGAATGAAAATTTTTTTCCCAAAGCAAAAAAGTCACAGAAAAGTTACACCTCAGTTTTAAAAGGCAATCAATTTTGACAACATATGCCCATTGTGTCCACTATTTTTAGACTTTCAAGGAAATGCAGGAATTTCTTTTGGAAGGATATAATACACCAAAGATATTAATAAAACATATCTGTGACACAACAGATCTTGTAAAGCCTGGGTGACTAAGCTACGAATACTCCAGATTGAAAGGGCAGTCCTTTGCTCGGAGAAATGCCCCAGATCTCAAGTGCAGAACCCCTGTAAACAGCTCATATGCCTTTGGAAGATTTTACGGAGATCCATCGACAAATTCATGTTATACCTGTAGAAAAACCGGGAAAACCTCAAAGTGGATGGTCAGCAGAGGGATTAGAACCCACAACAATCACATATCACAGAGACAAGAGACTGGCAATTAGCCAACTGAGCCATGTTGGCAGTACTGATAAAATGGCTATTACAGAAATAGAAATAAAAACTTTCATCTGTGAAGGTGAAAATTACAAGTTCTTCTGGCAATTCCCACAAAAACATGAAAAAACAAACAAACACAAAAGCAATTAGTTTCTTCATTCCAAAACCTTATTTACACTAATGATATACCCAATAAGAATTCACTGTATTCCTCATAACATGGTGAAAATATTTTCTAACATTCAGCATGTAAAAACAATACATGCACACTTTTTTCTGTTCTGCAAACATTCTTAAATGTTAGTTATGTTCAGCTTATGCCAGAAGCAATTAATTCTACAGTAAGATTACATCAAAAAATTTAAAAACTAATAACAATTAAGATGTATGAGAATCATAAAAAAAAAAAGAAAAAAAAAAAGAACAGGGTATGAACAATGAATGATTTCAAACCTTGCAGGTGTGTTTGCATTTGATGGATCCCAGGCTCCTCCATGGCTTGGAGTACGACTACCATCGTGAAGCGGAGTCTGACTTCCATAATGTGGAGTTCTACTTCCAGCTGCAAAAGTATTTGAATTAAATACACACATTACTTTCCAAATCACACACAAAATTTTAATGTAAATGAATAATTTACCATCAACATTGCATTACATTTTTTTACTTAAAGAAAGGAGTTGATTTCTACAAAAATATCATTGTTTTGATCAAAACCACTGATAAAAAATGTCATTGTTTTGATCAAAACCACTGATAAAAAATATTGTTTTTATCAAAACCATGTGTATAGAAAAGTGCTTGATTTCTTTAGCAGAGCAAATCTTTTTGTGAGAAAAGAGATACTCTGCTAAGTAAAATCAAGTCTTTCGAGGAACAACTTTTGTAGCTAATTTATAAGATTTATGGCAGAAAACTCTGGGAAGAAAGATAATACCAAATTCTCCAGTGTGGTAGCAAATACTCTTTTGAATCCTTTCTCACAAGAAAATAACTTTTCCAAGTAAATCTTTAAAAAACAAACAAACAAAAAATCAAGAGAAAAAGGGAATGCATTACACCTTGTAATGGAAAAACTGCACATTTTTAAAATATGCAATGTGAGCAGTGCTTTTCATAGTCAGGGTGGCTACAAAACCATGAACAAAAAATTCCCTGACTTTTCCAGGTTTTCCAGGTGAAAATGCACTTTTTCCCCTGACCACTGCATACAAAGGCAAATAATAAAAAAAATTTACTTCTATTTTTACAAATGAAGTCAACTCTTGATAACTAACTTTGATAACACCGAATTTCTGATAACTCAAAAAAATAAAAAAGGAAAATTCCTTGCAAGTGCCCTAGGCACATAATGAAATTATGGTCTTGATAAGTCAAAATTTTTTTAGTGGCCAAATGTGATAACTCAAAATATTCTTGTTTAAAAATAAAAAATAGCCCATAAAATGCAAACAACATAAGGATTTGATGCACAACTCATTCATAATGATAGACAACAAAAGCAAACATTCCACGCTGACCACTTTAACCTTGGAAAGTGACCTCCCTCTGAAATAATTCTGCCACCACTCAGCCAGGCACAGACTGCAACTACACTCCTTGCAGCACATCTTCAATTTCCACCAATAAGTAATCAGTCATCTTTAACTAACATTCAAAAAGAATTTCAGACTGGCATCTTACCATTCAACCTAATAGACAGATGGTGTTAAGTTTATGTTGCACATTCTTGTTCTGAACAAATTCAAGCTTTGTTTCATAAAACTTAATTTTCTAAACTTGTGGCTTCAAATCACAAGTTGAACACATTGTCCTTTGATGATAAAATCAGTTATTAAAGATGTTGAAGGCAGCCAAAAAAAAAAAAAAAAAATATTGTACAGCATTTTGTAAAACTGGAAAGCACAATGTCTACAATTCTAAAGAACAAAAAGTGATTTATATTTCTTTTTTTTTTTTTAAAGGAAGCCTCATCAAAAAGGAAAAAAAAAAAGAATTGTGCAGAGTATTAGAATATTTGAGGGAGCCTGAGGACCATGGGTGCATGTTATCAAAGCTTCAATAGGAAAAATTCAAATGTAGAATCTGGCAACAATCTTAGTCCTCCATTGGCGTGATGAAGACCTAAGATAAGGTCGAAAGCTTCAACTTACGAACTTTTTGTAAAAGTTTTAGTTAACGTAACTAGCGTGATCAAGTCATCTTTCTTTGATTTGAGGGATGCTTAATGGAAATGAAATATGTATTCAGTGTAGAGATAAAAATGCGAATTCGACACGTAGAGATAAAAATCAGAATTCCACAATGCTTGACAGACAGGAAATCCAAGAAAGCAAATGCCCAGTGCACGAACCTCCACTTACCATATGGATCATACTGCCTCTAAAATTGCAGTTTACGACAAGATGAGACCAAACAGAAAAGGAGAAAAAGCTGAACATTTTAACTGGTGAAAAATCAAAACATTACAACAAGAATGCAGACTACTGTTAGTCTGTCTTTTGTTGGCTGCAACTGCACAGCATCGACTGTTTAATTTTTCTTTCTGCTGCTATCATTCTCTCCCTACTTCTTCATTGTCGCTTTTCTTTCTTTTCTTGATTTTTGTGCCCTCTGATAACAACCATCAGCCTGAGGACCATGGGTGCATGTTATCAAAGCTTCAACTATTTCAGATAAATGGTGTAACTTTGGGAGTATTAATACTTTTAAACACCATGCATCAATTTTTACAAATTTTCCAACTTCGTCACTTTCGTCTTGGAAAATTTCCTTCTTCCCTTATCAAGATTAAATGCAAAAACTTATGGGGCGGGGGATATTTAACAACGCTGGAGAGTGGAAACATCACTGGAGGGAAGGGGGCAATAGCGATTACGGGAATCCCGTCCGAATTCGGTTTTGGAAATTTTCCTCCTATTTTCAAGGTGAAATGCAAAAATTTATGCAGTAAAATATTATTTAAAAATACTGGACACAGGCAACATCGCGAGAAAAAAGAAATTATGATTACGGAAAAAATCTGAACTCCTGTCGGCTTTCCGTTTTTGAAAGTTTCGTAGAGATGGAATTCCGTCCTCCGACGAACATCTACACCCCCCTTCCTGCGCACACACACACACACACACACACACACACACACACACAATTCTGTTTACTTGTGCATCGATCTCCTGAGTGGCCAACATAACGAAAAAGGCGGAATTTCTCAAATTCGCGGAAGAACCTCAAGCCTGAAGATTAGGAGGCAATTTTCGCGGCGTCTAACTTCTGTTTTTGCACAAATTCTTGCCGACAGTTTCAAGCTGAAATATGAACATATATGCCATAAAATGATATTTAACAAGAATACTAGACACAAACATAATATCCGGAGAAAAAAATTACGATTAGGGCAAATTCTTTTTACTCCATTTAACTACTGTTTTTGAAAACTAAAAAAAAACATGAAAAACCGTCCTCATACGGAAAATGACCCAACCCCCAAATTCTCTTCAGTTTTGCATCAATCATGATAGCGATCTAAATGATGACTAAAAAAAAAAAACCTGAGAATTCCGCGAATCCGCTTAAGAATCTTATGTATATCATAAAATAATACCAAAATATTTTTTTAAACAAAATGAAAATTCGTAAAATCTGTAGTTAGACAACTAAATCAGTCGAACATTCGGTGGTAATTGGTATCATAACAGTCGTATAATCGACACCACATGATCCGCACCTATCATGTTAATCGTGAATCGTAATTTCAGACAGAAAACTGCGATTCACAGGATAGACTCAGAAATCCAAATATGCAAGAAAAAAAAATGATCGTCTTATTGAAAAAGTAACTGTCATGTTACTTTTAAGTAAAAAAAGAGCTAAAATCGTTAGCTGTTGCCGCATTATCGCAGTTCATTAGTTAGACTAAAAAATCCGTTGAAACTGCGGACAGTCCGCATTGTCTTATTTCTGAATACGTTTCAACTGAATACCGAAAAAATCTTAACTAATACAATCAGCGCACCAAAACTAGGCGATGCGATTCGCAGAATGGGTACACGCTACGGAATAGCTCTGCGCGATTCCCGAGAGTCACGGATTCTCACACCGTGTAGGCTTCCGCACGCGCAAATAGTAATGCCTTCCTTACGTCATATTTTCTGTCAAAATACTTCCAAGAAAAAATATATATTCTTACAATCTCTTTGCAGTCTTCTATCTCGCTGTTGCGTTATATTTTTTCTGTTACTGCATTTTCGGTACTTTCCCAATAACAAAAAAAACGACGCACCGTTTCTTTTGTTGTTGTTTTTAACGGTGTCCGCAGCACCTAAATTTATAACCTTTTAATAGATAATCTATGGATTACACAACAGAAATTATGGTATTTACTGCAATATATTACGAAATCTCAACTACGAAGAAAATTAGGCGCCACGGCCCGAATTTTAGGCGTGAGGGTACCGATAATAGAAGCACAATCTTTTTTTACAAAAGACATGCTAAAAAGACAAAGCTTGCGAAATGTGCTGAAAACCCGGCTGGTCTTGCGCAAAGGATGTCTCCTCAAGGTCACTCCTAAAGCCAAACCCGAGAAAATGCGAAGCGTACGTAACAACACGATCTCTGATAACGAACTTCTGTACCCAAACAATCAGAAGGAAAAAATAATAATAATGCACACAGCGGGCATCCGTCCGATGCAAAAGGTACTTCAAAGCACACAAAGTAAATAATTTATACTATTAAACTTCGTAAATAAAAGAGAAAATACGACCTATAAACATGAATTAAAAACAATCCGATTCCGAAATTGTTTTCTTCCTTTCCTTTTAACACATTATAATCTCTTTTCGATTTTTTTTTATCGTGTGCGCACACATAATTCAGTCTGAATGATGTATATTTACAACAACATGAAGCCATTCCAGAAACATCGTGTTGGCATTAGGGGCAGAGGCGGAATTGTGGATTGATTGAATAAGGGTGCCTTGGAGCCTGAGTCAAAGGAAACATGGCCATCTAGACGATACAACTACATCGTTTTGATGAAATAGTATGCAGACATAAAGCTCGCAAATATATTTGGCTACAACAACATCCAATATTTTATTATTTTATCGCTGGCAAGATGAGCTAGGATGACAGAAATAAAAATTCCAGACTTCGTTCGATTTGCCACAAATTTCCCTGACTTTTCCATGACTTTTCTCGATCGAAGAAAATTCCCTGACTTTTCCCGATTTTCCATATTTTCCAGGTCTGTCGCCACCCTGATAGTGAATGGAACCATACATGAGACCGGCCGATGACAAAAAAAGCTGAACTTTTTAACTGGGTGGAAAATTGGGACACGCGAACGCGCGGTGAGCAAATTCAAATACAGCATATATACAATATTTAAGAGTACGCTAGCCATATGGAATTATTTTCTGTAAATTATGTAAGTAAATATTAAAGTGAAGCACATTATTATATTCACAATAGAAAAGTAGGGATTTAAGAACAAAATAAAATGAAATATTTAAAAAAATCAGATTTAAAACTTACATGTGAATCTTTACTAGCTAAATCCTGAGGTGAAAAGTATTTGTCTAGGAAAGTTTGTGAATTTAGTCAAGCAATTAGAAACTTGCAAGAATTAGAAACATATATCCACAACTTAGTTTTTAGTCATTGAAGAAGTCAATAAAGTATTTCTCAATGTAACCTTATAAAATGACTTGCAAAATTTTTTGCTTGCATTGTGAATATGGTGACATGAATCTCCATCAACGTCAAGCAAGTGGGGAGATTTTCTCTGCCGAATTCTTGTTTTTAACCCTGTTTTTGAGCCTCTCATGACACATTCTTTCCACTTAGCTTTCAAACAAGCAAAACAAATTCCTTCTTAGAAAGAATGAAAAAAAAAAAAAAAAAAAAACGGAAAGCTGCGTCACAAACTTTTAGAGGCTTCGGCCCGACGTAATACTGGCCCGAAGCCGTGCCTCCCCCCCTCACTTAGCTTTCAAACATGCAAAACACATTCTTCCTTAGAAAAAAAAAAAAAAAAAGGAAAGAAACAGAGTTGCGTCACGAACTTTGTTCAGCGGCTACGGGCCGAAGTTATCCTAGCCGGGCGCCGTGCTTTCTTTCCACTAAGTTTTCAAACAAGCAGAACACATTCCTCCTCCTTAGAAAAAAAAAACAAAAAGGTTCGTCACGAACATGGTTCAGAGGCATCGGGCAGAAGCAATTCCGGGCAACAGCGAAAGCACGTCCGAACCAACGTAATTTCGGATCACGGCAAAAGAAGCCGGCCAGGCCTACATAAACCAGCGGCGCGGCGCCATTCTTCCTTTCCACTTAGCTTTCAAACAAGCAAAACAAATTCCTTCTCTTCGGGGGGGGGCGGTAGAACAAATTTAAGAAAAGAAAGCTGCGTCACGAACTTTATTTAGATGCTTCTGGTCGACGTAATCCCGGGCCACGGCGAAAGAAGCACGACTGGCATTTTTTTTTTTGTTCACACTTTGAAACAAGCAAAACAAATTCTACCACCTAAGAAAAAAAAAAAAAAAAAGACAAAGGGCTGTGTTACAAACTTTGTTCAGAGGCTTTTACGTCGATTATTTACAAAATCAGTAAAACTTTCTTAATAACAGCGAAAATCTGAATATCCATAATTTTTTTGTTAGTCACCCGTAATCCCGGGGAAATCCGTAATAATTACGGAGATTCCATATTTTTTGGCATCCTCCGTAGGAAGAGGATTCACGAGAGCTTCGATTCTCGAACGATCTCAGAAAAGCAGGAACGCATTCGGGTACATTTGCAAATTACAAGAGAGAGTTTCTGGCGATGACGTCACGGATAGAATCAAGCGGATAGTTTGGCCCTGATAGAATGCAGAGTGGCGATTTCCCGCAAGACACGGAAAGGGCTGCGGTAGTTTCCCTAACGCACGAAGTAGGCGGAGCTTCCACCCTTTGCGCTGCGATGCTCAAGTGACTGACAACCCATCCATTGTTGACAGCATTAAACGAATTGAGCTCCTGACTCCACCCTCCAACATTTCTTCTTGCCCCCGCGTCTGCTCCAAAAACAATGCTTTAAGCTAGAAAGCGCTTAGTTCTTTTACTCCACAAAAAAGCGGAATCGCGGAATTCAGCTTTTTTATTTTTCTATAGAACGACGACCCCCTAAAAAATCCTGAAAAATTTCTCTTCATTTTTGCAATGACCTCGAGAATGGCCAAAATGATGCCGAAAAAAGCGGAATTCCGCGAATTCGCGGAAGAATCTCATGTATGATGGAACAAGTAAGAAAAAATTCATAAATCAAATGTATGTCTACACACAACTGGTAAAACATTCACAAATAAAAAATAGCTACTTATTTGCTCAATCATGGCAGAAGTATGAAGTTGAAAAATCACAAATTGTACTAAAGAGTTCATCACAGCAGAAGATATCTGAGGTGGCAGGAATTTTTTGAACCAAACAATCAGAAGAGAAATGGAGCAAAACATGAGATAACTTTAAAAATATATCACCTAAAATGAAATAATTATTACACCACCAAAAACATGAAGCAACTTAAACTTACATTTTATCCCCCCTATCCCAAGGAAAACTACTATTTTCACAAAGAAGTGGTATACAGGATGGTCTTCTGTATACAAGTACAAAAGAAAAAAAAAACTGTTCCATTCTGTTTTTAGAAGCAATAATATGGAATAAAATGTTTTGAATGTCATAGTATCAACATTAACATTCCCTAATGGCAAAGTTATGCATAAGAAAAATACCAAAAGGAATGGAACAGCATTCTTACAAATTGGACCAATACACGAAAATGTGATGTGGGCGGACAAACATAATGCTAACATATGCATGTCATGTTCTTGTTTTTTTGTTTTTTTTAAGACAATGTAAAAAAGGACTGTTTTAGGTATTCAAACTTTAACAGATGGACTCCTACAAAAATATCTGGTAAAAATTTAAAACAATTACTGTGAAACAACAGAAATTTCCACAAATGTAATACAACGCTGACATAAAAAAAAAAAAAAAAAAAAAAAAAAGAACACAATTAACGTCATTCACATAAGTCACACTGTGGATGAAATTAAAGACATTATCTGCAATCATCCTTTTTATAATCTTATGTAAAACATTGTGTGCTAATTAATTCTTGACAGACAAAATCAGCTGCACACTGATACCACCTAAATAAATGTTACCACCATAAGAATACCAATGTGGCAGGGAACTAATGCAATGGAACACTATGTGATTTCCTACTTCTACAGTAAGGTCATTTTCAAATACAGTAGATGTTACTCATCTTATTAGATTTCTTTAACTTTTATTTTTTTTAAACAAATTTAACTTTTTTCCTGTTTCAGCACTGAAGATTTAGTTCATTCGTTAGTGACCCAAGATTACATGTTTCTAATGATTTCATTCCTTCACAGAATTAGCCATTGAGCTTTTATCTCATTTCACAGCAGAATGAAAGAGTTCCCCACAAGTATACAGAATAAAGTGACACCAACAAAGAGTTAAAACTATAACAAACTGGAAAACACTCACTTACAAATGGGCTAACTTGGATTACAAATACATTCCATTGTGGAGAGAGAGAGAGAGAGCGAGAGAGAGAGACCTGGTTCCTCATACATACTATGACTATTTATTAGATTAAAATCTTTTCATTATGCATTTTGTAAGTCTCTCGCCACCCGCTTGCTGATAATTTTTTAAGCCTATTTCAGCTATATAAGTTCTCGATGGTGTAAGGTGTAGCTATATAAATTCTTGATGGTTGCAGGTGTAAGGGGAGGGAGGTTGCTATGAATAAACAGACACTAGTCAACATTCCAGCACCGACCAATCAGCAGCTTTAAGCATGACGAAGAGTTGAAAATACAAATCAGTCTCGAATGTTATATGAAACTAGTCGGGATTCGTCCATTGGTTTCCGATTGCACTTGACTTGACTTACTTTATTTTCGTTGAGAAACTAGAGGCAGGAGAATTGGTTAAGAGAAATTGGAAACCTCCAGAAAAAAATCTTTCGAAGGGAAAAAAAAACAGATTACACATAAATTTTCCCCTACTTTGGCCTGAAAAGGGGGAAAACATGACTTTTTAAAAAAAATCATATTTTTGGCTGCAAAATCATATTATCATACTGCAGCATGATTTATTGTACTAAATATGATAAAATCTTAACAGTTGGCAGCTCTGGATACCTGATTAGGATTCCTTATCTCTTCAACCTTGCTCTTTAATAGATATGGTTCAAATAGTCTCACCTAGGTAACAAAGAATGATGTTGGTTACGTTTGGTCAATGTAGTTGGACTTCAGCTGCTCAGTAGTCTTTACAGCATGTTTAAAAAAACTGAACAACCATGTGCAAAAACTCTGACTTTTTGTGCAATAATCAAAGTAATCAGTTTAATAAGAAAAGGAGTAAAAAAAAATTGAAGTGCAAAAAAGTGTGGTATTTCACCAAATTGTCTTTAACAATAAAAAAAACCCCAAGGATTAATTAAAATCAAAATTCAGTGATGGTTCGTAGTATTAAAAGAAAACGCTTTTGTGAAGGAATTCACACATGTGATTATAGTTGAAACACTGTTGAAGCACCTTCAGAGCAAAATCCATGATGAAGCAATCACTACAGGGACAGGATACTAGAGAAAAGAAAATAATTTAAACAGACTTGCTACTGAAAGTTTAGAAAATCTTAGAGTTTGTTTAGCCTATAGAAACATTGCAGCCACAGCATTAGAGGGAAGTTAAAAAAAATAATAATAATAGCTGCTGTCATAACAATCACATATTTCTGACAATGTGTAAACAGCAAAACAAATGTAACATGTGAAATTTCAAAAAATTCTGTTACTTTAATTTTTACATTAATTCATTTTTTGCTTATAGCAGATCTCATTCATATTTTTATTTCTAGATACAGTTTTTAATTAACAAATATTATTTTCCTTCAATTAATTAGTAAACATTTTATTATTGACTAGTTTTAACCTGACACAATGAAATATGCAAAAAAAAAAAAAAAAATGCCCATTTTTTATCTGTTGGTTTATAGCACAGTTCGCATATATTGAATGTTTTTTACACTCGCTTCAACTTCATTATATATGTGTTTGTGTGTGTGGTAATGTACATGCCATAATGACAAACTAACACCATAAATACATCACCATGTATCAAAAGCATAACTAAAAATCATACATACCCTCATACTGTGGAGTCTGTGAGCCATACATTGGTGTTCGTGAGCCACTTCCATACATCGGGGTCTGGCCTCCATACATTGGGGTGCGAGTATAAGTTGAAAGGCCTCCTTTGCTAGGTCCACTGATTAAGGAAGAGAAATTAAATTTCAGTGATTGACATTGACAAATACTAAAATATCTTGATACAACTTCATTATGTTATATAGCAGCACAGAATTAACAGCAGTGAAACAAGTTACTTGGAATTTACAAAATAATTACCCACATTTTCTTTCATATAATTTAAAGAGAGTGAAATAATCTGCACCTGCGGTGTTGATTCTGAACCACACAAAAGTCACAATTCGCAGAAAGACCCAGATGTATATCAAAAACTAAATCTTATATAAAGTAAATGCAAGAAAAAATCCTTATTTGTTTTTTTAAGGGAATAGAGAAAAAAAAGCCCCTTTTTTTAATTTTTCAGTATTACTAATGTTCTATAGTTAGACCTAAAAATCTGTAAAAAAGAACAATCTGTAGTACATGGCATCTATGAAAAAGTTTCAACTAATGATCAAACAAAAGCCTTAAAAATAAGGCAACTAGCATAGCAAAAAACTGACAAATGAGATTAGCACCAGAAAACTAAGAAGTGAGATTCATCAAGCGATTACCGATAGCATTGATCATGTGCTGTGGGACAGCTCAGTGGAATTCACATAACTTGTGTGCCACTGAGCTTACCACAACATGTAATCTTTTCTGAGAGCAAATAGTAAATGCCTTCATTGCATCATATTTTCTGTCAAAATGCTGGGGGGGGTGTCATTCCAAACCTTTTTAATGGTTAATCTGTGGATTATGTAAAGAAAATTTATGGTCCTGTCACAGTGTTTACAAAGAATTACAATTTGTTGCACATACAAAAAATATTGGGCAACAAAGAGAAATCTGACTTAAGAGAGATATAGAATGCACCTTGTAATGCTGAACATGATAAAAATTTCTTACCATATTTTTAGAGAAAATGTAGATGGCATTCTTTTATGCGACTGATTTTAGAATACACAACACAATTATCTGGAACACACAAGCATGAGATTTTACCAAAAATGCCCTGGGAAGAAAGTTGAAAATAAACTTTGCACAGATGTTATAATAATATTGTTTCACCAAGATTTTTGTGATTTCCACTGCACATTTAGTTTCACGTATTTCGCAAAAGATCAGTGATTTCCGTAGTGACTACTTAGAATCTGTAGCACTGAAGTTGTCTGGGTCTTCTCTGAAGCAATACCGAGACAAGAGATGAAATTTATTCAAACACATCTGTTGTTCACACCATCAGGACAAGACAGAGTGCAGTCAGCTGGAAAACATGAACTCAAAATAGTTTTCAATAGTTTTCAGCAGATGAAAGGAAATCAAGAATTTTGAAAAAAATATATTAATAAAAGTTCATCTTCTGCCTACTAAATAGCAATAGGTACAAATATTTTCACAAGTCAAAATTAAATTTATGGACTTTTCCAGGAGTCTGATGAAAAATAAGGAAAGGGGGGGGAGAAAAGAAGAAAACATTCCAGGAGTTCTTAAATCCCGGGAGGCATATGAACCCTGCATTTTCAAGAAGAAAAATGCAACCATTTGCTTTCCTGTCCTGTGGCTTCTTTGGACTTTCCTCAGCAGTTTGTCACTTTGGAAGCACAACATACTTGACTGCTACTTTGTTTCTGGGTCATAGTAACACATCCATGATTCATCACCAATCGTGATGTTGTGTCTCCATCTTGCTTGCCATCAATCTTGGTGAGCACAAAATTATATTGAATACGACTCAACTTTTGTTGGTCCATCACTTGCAGGTACACAAATAAGCATGCAACATCATTTGTACTGCCATTGATCCAATGTTGAGGGATGTCTTTACTTGGGAAATGGTGATATGAGGATCTTTTATTAGTTTCCTCACAGCAACAACATTTTCAGGCATTACAGCAGTATGGGAGACAACTGGATGGAGGCTTATCTTCCAGTGGCTTAAGTCAGTGTATTTTAAATGAAAAAGTCATGTCAACATATTCATAGTAATTACATCACATTGATATCATTTAAATATTTATAAAGACTGATGAGGAACACGATGTAATGCTGCACTCACTGGGTTTTCTTCACTTGCAACATTTTCCTTAGTTTTGTGTGTTCTTACATAATTTAGAATTTAATTTAACATTCCCAGTGAAACTATATCTTAATTCAAAACCATATTTCATCTATAAAATTATTGCTAAAGCACCGACTCCTAACATTGTATGTGGGCCAAAATACAATTCCCACGACTATGCATTCACATCAGTTTTAATTTATATATCTTAAAAAATGTTTAATTTTTTATAACAATAAAATTCAGTTGATTTCAGACCCTGCCACAATCCCCCCCCAAGCATTTGACAGTGATTAAAGACTCTGCTTTTAGACATTTTTTGAAACTGCATAAAATCCTAGGAAGGAACCAATTTGCAGATGAAGATTAGACTGACATTGCTGCATTTTTTGCCCAAACCAAACTAAAAATCGGTTTTAGCCAGAAACATGGTGCCACATTCTTTTACTAATAACATTTTGCTCTTTCACATGAGCTGTGTTTCGAGGTCTCCAAATCTCGAGTTTCACTGCAGCTAGAAACTTTCAGCAAGTAAAGTGTAATAAGAAATCTCGTTTCTACCAGACTTGAGCACAAAGGTATTTTTGGAGACAGCAGTATTTAATAAAATTATGTCCACAGTCTCTTAACAAATTAAAGACAGTAAATCCTTAGTTATTCTAACCATATGGAATTAATAAACTATCAAATTGAAAAATGCATATAAAACTGAAAATCTGAATAAAATATAAAATGCATGCACACGCTTCATATACTAACTTTTATATGCCTGCACTTTTATGATAAAGTATTTGAAAAAATGTGGCCTGCACTTTTATGATAAAGTAATTCCGTGTATGTTCATTCCATTTTGTGACTCAACATAATCTGTTCTGTCACTACACCCACAGTGACCACAAAGTCAACAAAATTCTTCCACTTGTTCCAGGCTATTATAGAATTTTTTATTGGAAGAACATCTACAGCATTTGTGTCAATTGCAGAGAACTATTTCACTGCACACACTTCACCCTCAGCCACTTGTATTTAATTAATTACTCCAATATGAAATCAACAGTTAAACCTTGCCTTTCTTTTATCACATTAGCCCATTCACTATTTTACATTCAGTCATGCTTTCACACTGTCATATTGAATATATCTTCAGTTGAGTTCTCTGATTTTTCAACCATTAAACCTGAGCTCAATGACTGAACTGAAACTAATTTCTTTTACTTTTCTTAAAGATAATAAACGTAAGCACTAGGCTTGCACAGCAAATTAGGTTTTCTTTTTTGTATCAGACTTTTTAAATGCTAATAATAACACTTACCCAACAACAGCCAACCTTGTTCTATCTACAGAAATAGTCTGGCACTTGGAATGAAGTTCAACACGAGCTGTAGACTCGGTAGCATCTTTAACAATACCAATATGACCTTAAACAAAATAAATAAATAAATAAAACCATTCCATATAACTCCTTCCTACCCACAGAAACAGTTTATCAATGTAATTAAACCATCTAATAGCATTACAGAACAAGCATTACATTACCTACAGGTGAAATAAAGGCAAAGAGAATTAACGTACAGGAAAAAACACAAGAGCAAAAGCAACTGAGATTATGAACACAAGCAGACAAAGAAATTTTGCTAAGAAAACAATTTTTTATTTAATCTAAAAAACTTATCAGAAAAATGACTGTTCAATAGCAGCCTTTCATTTTTTTTAATTTGCAATGAAGTAATATTTTAACTGTATCTACTATTATGACCATCCAACTTTTTCGAGAGCACATGAACAAAACTTAGAAACCTATAATTTTACCTATTAGATTCATGCATTTTACAAAAATAAATTCAAAAGGATTATGCAGGTATGTACTTTATTTCCTTTTATTTAAGATTTTCAGCCTGTCTTATTTTTATTAATATGCATACCTTTAACACATTATTAACCAACCAATGGATTAACCAAATCATCATGCTCTTAGTTAATATTGACAATACATCTCTGTAAGTATCAGCCAAGTTTAAATAAAAACCCATAGGTGAAATCATTATGACTACATGTAGTGGGCACAACCACTGGATGGTTGGAATAGGACTTACCTGGTCCAATGAGTCTAGGTTCCAGCTCCAGCATGCCAATAGCCAAGTTAATTTTTGTTGTCATGGAGATGAACAGTTGCAACTAAATGCGTGGTTGGGCAGAAACAGCTGAAAGTGGTGGTATCATGGTATAAAGATTCAATAGCAGCCTTTCATTTTTTTTTATTTGCAATGAAGTAATATTTTAACTGTATCTACTATTATGACCATCCAACTTTTTCGAGAGCACATGAACAAAACTTAGAAACCTATAATTTTACCTATTAGATTCATGCATTTTACAAAAATAAATTCAAAAGGATTATGCAGGTATGTACTTTATTTCCTTTTATTTAAGATTTTGAGCCTGTCTTATTTTTATTAATATGCATACCTTTAACACATTATTAACCAAACAATGGATTAACCAAATCATCATGCTCTTAGTTAATATTGACAATACATCTCTGTAAGTATCAGCCAAGTTTAAATAAAAACCCATAGGTGAAATCATTATGACTACCTGTAGTGGGCACAACCACTGGATGGTTGGAATAGGACTTACCTGGTCCAATGAGTCTAGGTTCCAGCTCCAGCATGCCAATAGCCAAGTTAATATTTGTTGTCATGGAGATGAACAGTTGCAACTAAATGCGTGGTTGGGCAGAAACAGCTGAAAGTGGTGGTATCATGGTATAGAGATTGCTCTTATGGACATCACCAAGTCTCTTCATTCTCGTTGAAGATACCCTCACCATCAGATTCTATTTAAACAATGTTTCAGATCCAGTGTTGCCTTACAGACAGACTGGACACTTTTAGCAAGACAATGCTCAATGTCACAAGGCCTCATTGTGCATGAATAGTTCTACAATCATGTTCAATCATTTTGTATGCTCCTCTGGCCACCAGATTCCTCCAATAGAATGAAGCCTTCATCAATCTACACCATGTCTCACTTCATCACTGAACTCTGGGATTCATCCTGTCCAGCCGATAGAGAATGCCCCAGGACACCTTCCGCAGGCTAGTAGAATTGATGCTACACTGGATGCAAGCACTTATCATGGGAAAATGTGACCCAACATGCTATTTGGTACATGGTTGTACTGTTATAGCTCACAAGTGTATACATAAATACACAGTCATATCAGAATAATATGACTACCTACCTAATAGTGGGAATAACCGCCCTTGGCCCGGATGACAGCGGCAAGACAGTGTCCTGGAATGGACGCAATGAGGCCCTGGAAGGTTGCTCATGGCACACGCGCTTATTCAGACTGCAGCAGAGCATGGAGGTCTCGGAGGTGACATGGTTGTGGGCTGGACCGCAGAACCTGTTGATCCAAATAGTTCCACAAGTGCTCAATAGAATTGAGGATGGGTGATTTCGTCGGCCAAGGGAGAAATCGCTGTCATGTTCCTGAAACCAGTCATGCACCCCCTTAGCGACATGGTAGGGCACATTGTCCTGTTGGTAGACACCATCACCACCAGAGTAAATGTCCAACATGAAGGGATGCATGTGGTCAGCGAGGATGGACAGGTAGCAATTGGCATTCAGGGACCCATCCAGTGGTACCAGGTCATACCAGGTAAACATCCCCCAGATATGCACAATACTGCTGCTGGCCTGTACTTGACCAACAAGGTTGTCTGGGTGTTGGTTCTCATATGTATGATGCCGTATCCACAACCGGCTATCACTTTTGTGGAGTAGAAACCTCGATTCCTCGGAGACTGCAACCTTTCCCCACTCTTCCACTGTTCAATGACGGTAGTCCCGTGTGAACTGCAGGCGCCATTGCCAATGGACCTGAGTTAACATGGGGCACCTTGATGCAGCGTCAACTCCAGAGACCCATGTATAACAAGGTTTACTTTACTGTCATTGGGAACATGTACCCGAGTTCCCCAGCATTCATTTGTATGGTCAATTGTTGCACTCAGGGTTCGTACACTTTTGGGGGAAAAAAATTCAAGGACTTTCCAGGCCATATACAAAAAAATTCCAGGATAATTATTATGCTTTACAGTATCATGTTCAAATTAAATTATTTTTTTAAAGTAATTTCAGTTTTAAGTAATAAAAATGATGAAAGATGCAAATGGATGAATGTGCTTTATGCAAATTGATCAAGTTTATCAAGCACAAGACCATAAAGAATAAATTCTGTTATTATGCCCTGACCTTTGAATTCAAGTTGGATCATTTTCTACATGGGTAAGTTTCTCCTCCCTGATAACATACCAAAACTTTGTTGCAATCAAACAGATTTTATGTGAGTTAACATTCCTAAGCTTGGAGAACAAATACTGCTCTTATGTCTTGGCCTTTAAATTTAATTTCGACCTTTTTCAAGAGGGTAGGTTTCCAGGTTGTACCCAACAGCATACTAAAATTTCGCCGAAATTCAACCGCTTTCGTGCGAATTATCCTACAGACAAACCCAAAGCATAAACGTTTCTGCAACCATAGTTCAAAAGTGTTAGGAATTTCGAAAATAAAAGCATAACAAACAGCGCGAAAACTAGCTCATAAATAGAATATTTGAAACTACAGTATGCACTCTCAATTATTAGGGATGGTAAAGAGGAAGGGAATAGAACTGTCCAAAATTAGCATGTTTTCGTTGCGCTAGGGCGCTTAAGCACGGCTGAATTCCTTCAGATACCCCCAATGTTCAAATGATTGAAATGTGCTGATGTTCATGGAATGAAATGGTTGATCAGCTATGATGACCGCATAAAAGTTTGGGGGGGGGACGTGTTTTCTTTTTTGTTTTTTTTTAGTTTATGCAACATTTTACATCACTCCAGTATTTATCTTGTCATCATTAACAATCGCAATGCAACTACCGCTTACGATCGCGGATATCAGCAACCGAAAATCTGCCATATCACTAAGTGATATAACTCACAGTATCATGTTACAGTATTGTAATTGAAAAAAAAAAGGATGTGGAAAAAAGAAACTTTCAGAAATTAAGATCATCAAGTCATGCGTTTCAAAAATCCGTTTTCCTTTATAACGCTTAAAAACATGTTTTTGCTTTTTTACCTGTAGTGTAAATAAAAAAACTATGTTGATTTTTTTTTTTTATGGAATCAGACGTCCGTATGTCTGATTGTCTTCATCTGAGTTCACACGTTAGCTACTGTGTACAAGTAGACCTATTTTTTCAGCTCAAAAATATGTAGTTTTGTATATATTCACAGTATAAGTCATTCCTTATTCCCACAGAACTGAATTCAGCATATGCAAAATGAAGAACATCAAGACCCGCCCAACACTGTTTCTGATTGTCTGCTGTTTATATTCAAGAAATGCAAACATGGATCAATGGTGAATGCAGCAACTATGATTTTTATTTATTACCAAGAAAAAAAAAAAAAAAAAAAAAAAAAGAGCCGTGAAAGCTGTAAAGCTGAAACGGATATTTCTCTCACCCCCCCCCCCAATGCACAAAAACATTCCGATTAAGATCAAACAGCAGGAGGACGCGTCCACACACACAACCTTTGGAATGACCTGATGGAATGGCTTCTTTTCATTTGGCACATCGCCATAAATCACCACCTGCAGCTCACTGAACTGTCAAGTTGCACCCTTCCTCCTTCACTTTAACTATAATAGAAATTGTAAAAAAAAAAAAATGCTCCCCAATTTTCGACAAAATTAAATTACCAAATTTACGTCATGATGTTGCAATTTACTAAAATCCGTTTGTTTATCTGCTGAATATTGCTTAAATCCATTGAAAACTTTTTAATTATAGATGATTTTTTTATTAAAACAGTAACTCAGACGTCTGAATAAAAACGTATGTTTGTAATTCAAATAGAGTCCATATCATCACAGAAAAAAAATTTAAGGATCACTCTGTTTAAATAAACCATGGCATCTAAAAAAAATAATTCACTTGCTTTTCCCGTAATTTATAATTACTGTTTCTTTTTTCAATCCGATTATGCAACGGATTTTTTTTTTTTTTTTGCATCTGCTAAAGTTCCTAACGGAATTTGGCGAAATTTGCACTAGAACTTTATTGTGATGTATCTTAACTACTGTAAAAATTTTACTGTGTTATTTTCAAAATTCGGAAAAATGGATTTCTGAAAATATTCTCCTTATCCTTTTGAGCTGTGGAAGTGATAAACAGGTGTTTGCTTTCTTCCCAACTAAGGGCTTCAGATTAGCGCTCCCAGCTGTCAATCAACCGTTGCTATGGTAACACCCTTTCTGCTGGAGGCTCACTCTGTCCAAAGAGGCACACATACATGTCCATAATAAAAATTACCAATGCTAACTTTTAAAGTTTTAAACCGATTCAATTGGAATTTTGGAAGTGAGCTTCTGTAATCCAATTACAGTGAATGTAAAAATTTCAGCAACTTTCGTGAAAAATTCGCAAAGATAGTTTTCTTATTTTTTATCATAAGCAGCGGAAGTCTCTTGAGGGGAGGGAGGGTGGCATGCACATAAACAAGAAGATGATGAATGTGTTGTTCAGGCATACTCCTCACTGGTGGATGCCAGCTGACTAGGTACATACGCGACCCCCTGCAAATGCTAAATGCCTCTTCTTTCCCCTTCCGTTCTCAGGTTCTCAGTTGTCGGACGGACATCAAGCTCCCCTTCGACCTACTAGTAATCATCCAATTTTATTGCACTGGAAGTAGTGCCTTTTTTTTTCTTTTTTTTCCCCCAGCCAAATTAGGATTTGGTGCACGTCGGAAACCGCTGCCGGTGGTTTCTTTGAGAACAGAGAAAAGGAACTTTAAAAAATGAAGGGGTAACAGTAACACGATTTCCTAAAAGGGCATTTTTTTAAGTACTAATTTCAAATTTCAAGGCTTTTCAAGACAGCATTAAAAAAACACCGTTTTTCCAGGATATTCCAGGCCTTGAAAACGTAATCATGATTTTCCAGGACTTTCCAGGTTTTCAAGCACGCGTGCGCACCCTGTGCACTGTTGTGCATCAATTGCCCTTTACCAGTTGATGGAGGAGATGTTCTCCTCTGGGGTCGACGGCCTTTGGGGCTCCACAGTTATGACGTCAGGAGGTACTTGGTGTGCTGTAGTCCATTCTTGGTACACCCTTACTACAGCACCTCGCAAGCAGCCTATGAAGTAAGCTGTTTCTGAGATGCTTCTACCCTTGGCATGGTAGCCGATAATTCCTTTTTGAACATTCAACAAATCACTATTTCTGCCCTTTGTGCTCACGTAATGCACTATGGCTCACATGTCCTGGCCGGCTGCTTGTATCTCCGTGCGGTCGACCTTGTCACGTGCACTCTGTGACGCGCCTCGGCTGGCACACTGTGATTCTGGGGGTGGTCATATTATTCTGATACGACCGTGTAAGTACGTACATACAACTGAACAATATTATAGCTACATTGGTTGTGGTGACACTTCAGCTACGGTGTCAAACATTGGGCACTACTAATTAAATCTACATGAAACATTTGCTTTTCTGTCTCTCTTATAAAGATATTCGTCTAATAATCTAATCACTTAGAATGATATTTGCAACAGTTCTTTCTTCACTTCTTTATATGGATGCACTTCTGCAAAGAAACAAAAAAAAAAGGCGGGGGAGATATTTCCACAAGTGTCTGATAGATTATTTATTACCTCAACTGGTATCGCCCCTAGAACACAGCACTTTTCCATGGGGTGAGGGGGAAGAACTTTAGAGGTAAGCAGACTTGCCAACCTTAAGAAGAGAAAAATCTTGCAAGCTTACTTTCGTATGTTTGAAATATCAATGGACATAATTTGAAGCACTAATGTTACGTTTAAGACATATAAAATATGTAAAAAAAATTCTGTTAAAAAATATTAAAAAAATTTATGTTCAGTTATGCATAGATCTCGGGTATAACCCAAATTATGACGGAAAAGCAGAAATTCCTCGAAGCCGTCGCACTTTCATGCCTTAAGATTACAGCAAAATTTTTTCGCCATCGAATTTCCGATTTCGGACATTTTCCCTCCCTTTTTAAACTGAAATACAAATATTTATGGAATAAAATGATATATAACACAATACTGGACAGAGGCAACATCACAGAAAAAAGAAATTACGATTACAGAATTTTTTTTTTTTTTTTTACTTCAGTTTCTGAAAGACAAGAACTGTCTTGATGCGTATTTTTACGAATTGGTAAAATTATTCGATGCATAGTTCTACGCGCGGAGAACAATTCCTGACGTGCAGTTCTACGCGCGGAGAACAATTCCTGACGTGCAGTTCTACGCGCGGTGAACAATTCCTGACGTGCAGTTCTATGCGCAGAGAACAATTCCTGATGCATATTTTTACGCGTCGGTAAAATTTTGATGCGTACTAAATGCGTAATTACGCATTTTGGCGAACTCTGGTCGACACATCACTTGAGCACTCCCGTGGAAAGAGAGAGAGAGCACTCCCGTGGAAAGAGAGAGAGAGCTAACCGCATGATGTAACGAAGCCAGCGAGTCAAAGATGACATCATCACGTAACACCCAGGCATGAAAGTGGAAAGTGATCAGTGATAGGAAAAGCTGAACTTCCACACGCACGGGGGGGGGGGGGGGGTTATAAAGTGTTGAACAATCTTGCATTTCTCTCTCTAATGTACACAACCATGAGATTTAGGTATTGGTCACATACCTGCCAACTAAATAGATTTAATGTATGTATTTTGTTTCACGAAAATTAAATATATAGTACAATATAATGTAAGGGGGAAAATTGCTGAAGAGATCATATGCATAGAAAAGCACTCACCTTAGTACAGAACGATTTCTTTAATCAAATGAGGAAATTAATCAAATGTCTTTATAAGATAACAATGTTGTATGGAAATGAAATCTTGAAGGTTTGAAAAACTTCAGACATGTTTGTTGATAAGTAATAAAAGTTTGATGAAGAATAAATGTTCATTCTTGATTTGACACAAAATTATTAATGAAAAAATATGATAAATGCTTGGAAAAACATTAAGACATTTTGTAGATAAATAAGTCATTCACAACTAATGAAATTTCATTTTCTTAAGTTGTTTCTGTTTAACAATTTGTTCTAACCTTTTATGAACTAGCCGGCTAGAGTTTTCTTTCTCTTGAACCAATTTATTTTATTTTAATTTGCTGCGTAAGTTATTAGAGATATTTAGCTCTTTTCATTTCTTCTTCCTTATTTTGTAATTCTTTCTTATATTCTGAATATGATGATTTCATATTTTGGCATAAATCTCTATTTACAGGGTCATACAAATAATAGTTTTTCTTAAAAAATTCCAAGGCTGACTTATCCTGATTCAGTAGCTTATATTTCATCGTTTGAACAGATGAAAATGTTTCAATTTTCATGTTGCTGGATTCTTTATCAAGTACATCTTCCATCATACTAAAGGAATTTTCCACTTCAAAGCCAAGAAAACAACTCAATAATGCCTTCATTATTTTGGAGAGGGCATTGAATTTGTTTAACTTAAAAAGTGCATGTTTTGGGATTCACTGAAATTTATTTATGTAAATATTAAACTGGAGCACATCACTGCATCTAAAGTATAAAATTACTGACATTTAACAACAACACAGGGTAGAGGGAACGTCGCACGAGCGGGATTACGATTGCTGGCGAAATCTTCGCTCTGTCCGACTTCCGTTTTCGGACATTTCCTCTTCGTTCTTCAAGCTAAAATACAAATATTTATGCATAAAAATGAAACTTAATAACAAAACTGGGCAGAAGAAACATCACGAGAAAAATAAATTAGGATTATGGGGGAAAATCTTCACTTCGTTTAACTTCAGTTTTCGAAAGTTTTGAAAAATGAAACACCGTCCCCAGATGGAAAAGACTCCCCCTTCTCCCAAAAAAACAGCTTTTCAATTTTACATCGATCTCGAGTATGACCCAAATGCTGACAGAAAAAGTGGAATTCCGCAAATTCACGAAATAATATCACGTATGAGTAAGAAGTAACTAAGAAATAGAAAAACACGAATTTTATGGAAAATGAAAGTGAAAAATCGATACTGCTTTGCTCACTCTGCCGTGAAACAATTTTACGGGACAAGGAAACTGCATGGATTCCACCACGGGCGGATTAAATACGAAACTAGAAATTTAATTTTGTTTAATAAAAGAGAGAAAACGATTGCTCTCTATTGATTAGTTTAGAAAAAGTGTGTATTAGAAATAGGGTAACATGCATTTCATTAGGAATAATTCTTAAAAAACAACGAAATGAAGTCGCTCCTTTTCACTATTACCGAAGATATTAAAAACAAGGAATATGACAAGAAAACATCAAAAATAAAAATATAATCAGAGAGAGAGAGAGAGAGAGAGAGAGAGAGAGGGGGTGGGGACTTGGTTGAAAAAATTTAATATGAGGAAACAGAAAACGACGTGACATTCTCAACACCCAAGTAACATTCCCGAAAATATTTTACAAGTGTTAGAATCTTGATAACACAAAAATAAACTTTAAACAGATGTTTAATAACATTATTTCACTGAGAATTTCGATTTCCGTTGCATACTCGACGCTTTCTGTCGTTCGTAGCGGACTGACAATTTTCATAGCATACTAGAAGTTTTCCGTCGATGATTTCCATAGTAACTAAGTAAAATTCCTAGTGCTTGGAGTCGCTGAATTATCTTTCCCACCACATGGACTTACTCAGCGTCAAACAGAAGAGTGCACACGGAGAATTTACTGTACCGAATTCCCGACGATGACGACAGGGCACAGAGATTCTGGCACTCAATGGAACAAAACCTGCCTTTTGTAGCAAGATGGTGCCAGACATTTGATTTGGCACACTTTGGCACAGAATTTCCATCCCTGGAAGAGGTGACGTCATTCCCAGCCATAACCATCCCGTCGTTCAAAGTCATTACGATTTTGCTTTCTGCAAGAGTGAACCCCCCCTACATAAAAATTTTAGTGCATTTTTGGAATAATATCGGTAACACCAAAAACGAAGCAGAAAACAGAAGCGGATTTCCGCGTTTTCGAGGTCTTTCATGCCTGAACACACCGCTTGTAATGTCTGGTAGAAAATCTAAGTGGATGGTTGCAGGGGTTGAAATATTTCGATTGAGCAATCGAAATAGTAAAAAATCTGTAAAGAAAAACCTGTATCCATAAATCAGTAAAATTAAGCAGAAATCCGTAAAAGTTGGCAAGTATGCAAGTTCATTTTTGAAGATTTCCCCATTTCAGCAACGACGCACAATGTTTTTGTCCTGTCACATGCATATTTTTTTGCAATGTTACTATCTGGGAACATTTTCTTAAAAAGCACACTTGCATAGTCAGCACAGCTTAAAGGTAAATTGTTACACGAGGAATAAAGTAAACGAGCACTCAGCACAGAAAATGGCATCGGAAGAGGAACTATCTCGAGCAAAATTTAATGTTTTGTTATTTTCTAAGCACTTAGAATTGTCCAAGTGTCTTTGCATACGAATGTGATTAACAATATCTCCTTTGCCCTTGTGAACAATGGAAAAATCACATCTACAAATACAGCAAAAGGCAAATTGTTGGCCCTTCCTTGATTCGATTATACACGGATAATCTGTCGTATAACACTTCTTAAAAACAGACTGATATTTTTTACCAGCCATCGCGTGATTAAACACATGCATGAAAAGTTCTCAGAAATTTCTGTTAAGAGAGACGAAGTACATCAAACAAACCAAAACACGCTTCTGATACCGTCGACAGACGAGAAATCTGCTTCAGTACGTACGGCCAACGCCAAGCCTGTTCCTGCTCCGTGCCTGCAGTGCCAGAGATCATTAGCAGACAGAAGAGTAAACATCGCTGCCAACTGCTGACTCAGAGGGGAAAGGTCGCTTCTCCGCTAATGAACCGATACCTCGGAGAACTTCGAACATTTCCCCTCGTTACTTTTTAATTTACGCTACGATAATCATCGAAGTTCTCCGATGCTTCGGAGAACTTCAAACTTTTCTCCTCGTTAATTTTGTATTTACGTTAAGAAAATCATGATGGAATCCGGCAACATTAATTTATAATCAGGAATTCCGGGAAATGTAATGAAATCTGGCATCGCCGGCCTAAACCCGTAGAGTTGGCAGGCCTGGGTAAGTTATTAAAGGAAACGGCCACTTGCTGCAAGCCAGAATAATTGTTTACAAATTGAATGTGCTTGTTTAAAGCAGCTGTTTTACATGAAAATGGGTTCTTACTTCAACAGTCATACTTTACAGTCACCTTAATTAATGTAAAAATTGATTAGGGCAGCTTCTACCTAGCACAACACTACTCCATACATTCCACATCTTCCCTGATGTCAAGCAATGTACCTTATCACGAATGACCTTTTCAAACACTTTACCTGGCACACTCAGCCGAGTTATGTCACAGTAGTTCTTGCAAATAATGGATTTTGACATTCATTCAAAAACTTATTTGAAGTGTAAGGATTAGGGGGGGGGGGGGGGCTGTTTTAAATTAAAAAAAAAGTATTGCTATTAGGAACCAAATTTTAAATTTTTGTGCAAAATTCAGAATCATAGTTGTGAACACCATACATGGGACTGCTCTAGGGGGGGGGGATGATTTTTTTCGGGGGCCAAAAAGCTGATGGGGGGGGGGGGTGTCAGATAGCAACTGAATTTTTCACCCTTCAAAATGTGTTGTTTTTTAAATATTTTATCTTTAAACAAGGGGAAAAAAAAAAACAACCCCTGACCACAAAGTTTCCACAAGGTAGCAAATCACATACCTGCATTTCTGCATTTTGAGTTTACCCTTTAGTCATTGTAGCCTTGCTTTTTTTGCTGCACTTTCTTTGCTAATAGTTATAGCTTCGTCTTGTGGCACAGTTTTGATTTTGTGTGTGCTAGTTTTACAGTTTCATTTACTTTGTGCTTACTAATCAGGTTACCTTTTACAAAATCACTCGGCTGTATTTTCAGCTTTTCTTCTTCTCTTTCCACAGCCATTCTTTTTTCTTCCTTTTCTTTTCCATAACTTTTTTTTTTTTTTTTTGATTGCCTAATGTTTGTGCACAAGTTTAAATTAATTGGGTCATGTAAATAATCGTTTCTTTTGAAGTATTGAATTGCACTTAGATTGCTACTTCTTAGTTTGTACTTTACAGTTTGTAGAGCAGAGTATGTGTCTATTTTCATTTTGCCTGACCGTTTATCAATAATTTCAGTCATCATGCTAAATGTGTCCTCTACTTGGGAACGATGAAAACAGCTGAGTATTGCACTAACTATTTTTGACAATGCAGGATACTTTGGTAAATTAAAAATATTACTCCACCAGTTATCAATTCTGAATAAATTTCCACTATCATCCTGTGATGAAGCAATATTCTCATCAACTTGATACTGGCAGATTTTCAATGCATAGTGCTCCGTGTGTTTTTCGTCAAGAACATTTGTAATAAGTTCTGGCAGTTTCTTTAACCTTTTGGTTGTTACTTCATGACCCCTAGCAAGAGGGTGAATGGCAGAGAAGCATACAAGTAGTTCACTTTGAAGTGGCATGATTTTTTGCAAATGCTGAGCACATTGTACATATACTGATGTAGCTTGTTCATAGAAGTTTTTAATAACAATATCATTAACAGTGCTGGATGCAACAATAATATCAACTGCTGATCCATAAAATATATCCTTATTTCCCTAAGTCTGGATGAAGAAAGGCTGACATCCATTTGAACAAGGTCATGGGCAGATTTATTTTTTTTTTTTTTAAGTTCTTGCTTCAAAAAGCAAGCCAAAAAATCCAAGAAGAATTGTTTTTGCTCATCATGAAGTTTATGCACTAGTGGTTCTTTGCTTTGAAACAGACACACATTTTTCAGAAGTGATAACACTGCCACATAAAAATGCATGATCAGCAATGTCTTTTTTCTGTTCTGGAAAAGACGCTCCACTATCCTTGATTTCCTCATTTTGCCATCAGCAGCCATGTTCTTTTTTTGTAACTGATTTTGTATTTCTTTTATACGTGCTCTACCTTCTTCACTCACCTTCTTCTCTCTATAAATTCTTAGTAAAACATGGAGAAACACATGTTTCTTATTTATTTCTGCAAAAGAATAGTACAATATTGTAAAGGCACTAAAGAGGTGCAAGTTGCCTAAAGTGGCATCATAGCCATCTGTGGGACACAATGTTGCCTGCTTCAGTGTATTTAAGCTGTAAAATTAAGCAAATTTCTGAAAGAAACTCCCTTAAATTTGCAGACCATTTTAAGTCCTTATAGATCAAGCTAAAATAATTTTCAATCCAGCCACTGAATGGTTTGCAAAACTTCTTGCAAGCGTTATGGACATGATGACACGAGTCTCCATCTATATCCAATAGGTGAGGAGCCTTTTCCAATCTAATTTGAGCCTCTAAACCACTTTTGGAGCCCCTCATAACTGCACAGGAATCCATTAATATGGAAATCAAATTTTCCCATGGGATTTGATGCTGTAAAAAAGAAATCCACGATTTTTTGGTACAGTGTAGCTGCATTTATACAAGTTACACTAAAAGAAACTAAATGTTCAATCACTGTTTGGTTCAGAGTAGGAGAAAAATAACTCACAAGGGCACACAAGACTCTTATGATTACTGCTGGTGGCTTCATCTACATTTAGAGAAAATTTAAATTTTTTAATGTTTAAAATAGCTTACTGCAAAAATGACCGAACCAGTCAAAACTTCATTTTATATAAGGCTGTTGTTCTGTCCATTGATGAATGGGACAGTGCATTTTTATCTGCTGCAAAAGGTTTGCTTAGTTCAATTAGGACAGAAGCCATTGAAAATGACAAATTATGCTCAGCCAGAACACTTAAAATTACAGCTTGCTGGCTAACAATCCTGTCGCACAGTGGCACATTCACTGGCGTATTTACCACTGGGACACTTTCTCCTCTAGTTTGAGGTTTAAAAAACTTTCTGGTAAAGCATAGTTCACTTTTCGCGTTTGCTCTTTTATTAAATAGTTTTTTTTTGTTTTGTTTTTTTAATTTAAGGTGCTCCAGTATAGCAGTAAAACCTCTTTTTCCATAATAAATATAGTCAGAACATAATGCAACAAGTGCCTTACCACTGATGTCCACTTTCTTTATGCTTTCGCCCATATGCAAAACAGAGTCTTTCACGGTAACTGTTCTGCTAAGCCAGTTGAATCAGAACTTATTCACTTCACTACTATCAATTTCCTGAGCTCTAAGGGAAATATTTTCTAAAATAGCAGTCATTGTGCAAAAAGAAAGCAACTATTACCTGTACTAAGAAACTTGAAAATAAAAATTTGCTTTATATCCTCCTCACCACAACCAACAATGTCTTTAAATAACTACAACTTCGAGCCTAGGATCAACCATGAAGAGAAAGTTCGATGAGTCATTGGCGTCAAGACCAGCAACCAATGGCAACTCTCTTTTCCATCGCGCTGAATACAGCCACGCTGATAAGTCAAAGAGAACGGGCGAGAAAGCTACTACCGCCACAGGCTGCGGCTGTCCTCTCCACACCCTCGGCTGGGAGGGCGGAAAGAAAACCTTGCACACTTGGAGTTACAATTACCCCTCCCCCTCCTGAGAAGGGGAAACTTTACTGGGCTGAAAGTTGTCCATCAACTTACAGCTCCCCCTCCCTTAACGGCCACTTTGCTCCTTACAGCCCAGGCGTCCCAGAAGGATTAAAGCACAGGGAATTAAGATTAGTGGAACACCGGTTTCTCATTTGATAACAAACAAAGGGGTGTCATTCCTTGAGGAAAGATGGAAAAATAAATATTGGGCAGAAAATAACGGGCTTGTGTTTGACCGTTAATAAAATCAACGTTTTACACCACGCCCTACCCCATACAATACCATGGAAGAAAAACTTTGCAGTTTTGGAATAACCTCAAAAACATCCTAGAAGGTGGTCAAAAACGCGGAAATCTGCGTTTCCTCGGAAATACCCCATGTCTGGAACATTGTGAAGTAGTGAATGTTTACATCACTAGACTATTAAACAAATAAAGGAAACATACGCAGCTTCCTGCAGAAAAGCAGAATTCCACTACCACTCCCATCACATCAAAAGATGTGACTTCATCTACCACTCTTGTGCAGCTCATTTATATTCTGTTGCCCTCTAACTTATATACTTTTAATTACAATTATTGAATATATTTAATTCAGTCCAATATTGAAATGATTAAAAAAAGTTTCCTGCAAAGCGAAGTGCCATAAATTCAAGTAAAAAATTTCTTCATGTGAAAAATTTACATGTTGTTGAAGTACTATTACTTATGGCACCTACACAGCACACACACACAACTATAACAGAAACATTTCAACATACTCACACATTCTGCATACTTCAAGGTGGAGAGATTTCAATTCATTCTCTAGCTCAAAACTGCAAGCAGTTTTCTGGTTAGCTAGAAGTGTCTAGAGGAAATACAACTATTGGAGGCTTTTAAAGTCATACTCCGCATGCAGCAGTAATACATCAACTTGTTCAAATCAAGTCTGAAGATGTCTACAGAACATATTCATTTATAAAAAAAAATAAGAAAAAAAAATATACTAACCTTTATAGGGGCCATGAGTGATCTTAATGGTTTGTCCAATCAGCTCACTATCTCTCCTTCCACGTCCACGGCCAAATCCACCAGGGCCGCCACCACCAGCAATGCCAGGTGACCGACCACCAGCACCAGATGGGTGCATGGGACTGGAAATTCGAGGAGACATTGGACTATAGCCTCCAGAAGATGGAGCAGATGTTTGCTGAAATATTAAAGCACAATGACACGATTGCTAAAGAAACTAAAACCGACTGGAGACTTTCTTACATTTATAAAATGTAACATGTGATGTGAATACACTAAGAATAATGAGTATAACACTTAATGCTCTCATTATCAAAACATACTTACAATAAGTTTAATATTTTCAGGTAGTCTCATGAACGAATGAATTGTGCAATATTTTACAGTACACTACAAACCTTTTATTTTCCTTGATGATTTATCAAACTTTAGGAATAAAAAGCCTGTTGCTTAGTAATGAATAGTAGAATGAAACAGTGAAATTTTAAGGCAAAAATGTTTTTTTTATTACTTACACTTACCCAAATCTGAGAAGCAGCATAAAAACAACAAATTATGAACAAATTTATGGATGTCTCCATTGAAATTTTGATTTCTTAAATTAGTGTGAGATTTTAAAATTAGGAATACAATTTTTAACAGGCTAATTTCACAGATAAACGATCTTTATCAGGCCCTAATTACTAGAACAATTGCTGTTAACCACATGGAACCATTCTTTCAGTATGATCAACCCATGAGACTGTTGAACACGACAACCTTATATATGTTCTTTTTATAAAGTCGCAATCATGACTGATAAATTTAAGCGAATTTTATTTCATTTCATTTCGTGATCAATTCATCAACCAACAGGACACAGTCATCAATTGAAACCTTGTTTGGGAGAACATTTGCCAGTCACATAAAGGAGGGAGGGGGGCAGATGATTGCTCCACTGAGAGAGAGAGAGAGAGAGAGAGAGAGAGTGTTGAAGGAATAAGAAAACCTGCATTTCAATCAATATTACTGCTGTCTTGGTAGCACTCTTTTCACCTTGTTGTAGAAACAACACCAGTCCTAGCATGGACATGATAAATATTGATTCCAATAGCTTTTCTTTAAAAAAAAATAAATAAATAAAAAAATTAGAAATGGAAAAATACACTCTGACTCAATAAACAAAACATTAAAGATACTTACCTAATAGCGTGTTGGTCCTCTTCCAGCGCAAATAACAGCCTGTACATGCTGAGGCATCAACTCCACCAGATGGCAGAGGGTTTCCGGAGGTAACGCCAGCCACGTCGGTTGCAGCATTGTCCACAACTCCGCCCGAGACATCAGTCTAGAATCTATGGATCTGATTTTCCTTACCATGGCATCTTGGACAGCTTCTACAGGGTTTAAATCCGGAGAACTTGGGGTGCCACTGGATGGTTCCAAACTCAAATAAGAGTTCCTCAAGCCATGTCTGGGTGGCCTGGTGGGGAGGTGCATTGTCCTGCTGAAACAGACCATCGGCCGCAGGATGTGCCAAGCCCACGAAAGCATGTAGGTGATCAGCCAACACAGGCTTGTAGCACACAGCGGTTAAGGACCTCTCCAGTCACTCTCTCTAAGGAATCTAATGTATCCTCTGAAAAGGCTGCACAAACCATCACAGAGCCACCACCACCTTGAACAGAGCCGAGCTGGCACAACGGGGCCATGGCCTCGTGCTGTCGACGCCACACCTGAAAAAAGGGATTCATCTGACCACATAACATGGTGTCACTCTGGTGAGGCAGTTTTGATCTTTCCAGAACAGGCGTAATAATGTCCAATGACGAGCAGTCAACAGTGGTACACAAGTACGGCGTCGACTCCCGTAGTCAAGCGCAGGCGTGTTAGTGGCCCTACCATGTTTCGCAGTAATTCTTGGAGTGGGGAAAATATGCAATTTGGAGCAGAAACGTTGGGTTTTGGAGCGAGAAAATTTGCATTTTGGAGCAGAACTCACGTTTTGGAGCAACTAATGATAGTATTTTTAATTGTTTTAAGTCCATGCTGCGCTTTAAGTTATGTTTACATACTGAATTACTATTATTTTATGAACTATGAAAAAATGTTATATTTCAGGTTTGTTGACATTTTACCGCTTCTCTTATGACTGTTAAATTAGCATTTCTGTCATTTCTACAGTGTGATAGATGGGAAAACAATTGTACTACCCAAGATCAATTGAAAACTACATAACCTGCAATATTTTAAGCGTAACACATTAATATCAGGGATTTTCTTCTGAATGCATTTCTTTCGCTGTAACACGAATAGGATCCTGCCGTGTCCAAGAACTGTTGCTAGTTTTACTGAACGATTGCGAATATACACTTAAGAAGAATAAATAATATGTAATTACTGTTCGCTGTTTCGTTGGTTTTTAGCGGCATATTTTTCGAGATTCACGGCATTCAGATGAAAATACATTATTTCTGAAACCAACTAACTGGCAAGCCACACATACGTGGTTTGCATGTGCATCACAAACTCCTAAGGTTTTTTGAAGGAAAGCGTACTTTCGATATAAAAAGAAAACTAATGTAACATTTAATAAGCAAATTGTAAAATCACCTTTCAGCAGTTGTACCATGATACTCTTTATACAATGTTTTTCATCCAGTAATTATCAATGGCCAACTTTCATTACTGCTGTGAACAATTACAAGTGGAACCAAAACTATAAGATAACAGTAAGATTTAGTAAAGTTAGTTAGATAAAAGCTGCTTCCATCGTTTAATGCTTGTGCAACGACGTTTTGCCATGGGATTGCCCCCCTCCTTCTTCAGTAGTAGTAGAATCAGTTTATGCCTACTTTTTTTGTTGTTGTTGTCTGAAAGAGAGAGAGAGTGCGTGTGTGTGTGTGTGTGTTGATTCTTTTTTTTAATTATATTGAATTATATAATGTGTTTTAGAAAACAACCACATTTTTTTTTTCTTTTTGGAACTTGAAACACTTGTTCAAATGGCTTTACTCATATTAATACACTTAATTCTATTTTAACTTTAAGAACTTTCAATTTTTCTTTAGATCCTCTGAAGAATTTTTGATCTTCTATACGAAATAACCATTGTCTGAAATTGTGAATTATTCATAGTGCTTACACAAATATTTAGTTACGTAGAAAGATATCACAGTTTTAGGAGATCTCTTGTCACATAAGTGTTAATATGTTGTGACTACCACAACAGATTTTCAACAGTTCAAACAATCCTGCATTTTGCAGTAACAAAAGACAAATAACATACAGCAATACTTATAAAATCCAGCCATGGAGCATTAATAACATCTCAAAATCTGAGAAACTCTGTCAGAAACTCTTGTATAAAAACATTACAAATTTTCTTACATACCCGAGTACTACCTGCCAACACTAAGTGCCGTGTTTTGCAGACAAAAACACCACCATTTTCTAGCATCATACGAGAATGCAGAAACGCAAATCCTCTGTACACATGCTTGATTTCACCTTGTCGACCCTAAAAGCAAATAAAGAAATAATGGTTACACTAAAATCCGGCAAGAAATATACATTTTTAACATAAAGAAACATTTGAATCTTAAAAATAATAAAGAAATAATGGTTACACTAAAATTTAGCAAGAAATATGCATTTCTTAACACAAAGAAACAACATTTGAATCTTGAAAATAATAAAAGTACATGAGTGTGGTGGAACAGCCTGATGATTCCACAGTTGGTAAAAACTCAATTCTGGAACAAAACCCAACGAGTTAAGTGTCTTCTGGCCAACGTCACATGGAACTAGCTAATACCTAAACAATATTCATACAAAGCTTAATTTTGCATCAGTTTCTCAGATTCATGCAGGCCGCTGATGCTATCATGTCCGCCACTGTTGCCCCGAGGGACACTCCATGGACACAAAAACTCTTAACAGGGTACAACTGTGGAAGGTCAGCAGTAATAATAGCATAAATGGGAATCTATGCTTATAAGTGTGAAAGCCATGTATGTTGGCAGTAAAGCATGAGTACTAGTGAATGGCATTTTATCAATATGCTTTTCTATTGGTGCATGTGTCAGATAAGGTTGTGTAATGTCACAATGTCTGTTTAATATATTTATGGATGCTTGATGCCAAAATAAAAATCCTAGTTTATGTCTCCATGTGGACAAAAATGCTGTAGGCTGATGACACAGTCCAGTTGGCAGAGAACAAAAGTGAGTTGCAAAGCATGCTGTCACAGATGTACGAAATTTGAATGAGATTCAAACTGAGTATAAATATGGGGAAAACCAAAGTTATGGTTTTTGAGTGAGGAACTGTTAGTACTGAAGGCAAAATCGGTCTAAATGGCACAGAGATTGACCAGGTGAATGAGTTTCAGTAAAGTTCAAGTTGTGTGCCGATGTCATTGGAAATGGAGACGTTTAATACATCTGCTGTAAATAGAGGTGTTTGCTACATCAACTGTAAGTAGAATCAAACACCGTAAGTTTTAAACTATAATTTTGCAGACGAGCTTCTTTTGAGGAGCTAACTTTTAAATCTCAGAGACCAGCTTAGCGACATGTACACATGGTAAAAGGAAATGTTTTCAAAAATCTCATGCCCTGTAGAAACATACTAGGATCATGAAAATCAAAGTTCAATGCAACCAGCATTCATTATTAGCCTTTGCTTCCAGCATGCCTAACTTTTCTAACAGGACTATTTTCTTCACATGGAATGCACTATAAAATATAACATCAGTCTAGAACATTCAGCTAGTGCATGGATTTGAAAATGTAATTTTTTTAAAATAAAAAATGAGTGACTGCTTCTCTTCTGACAGCTGAATTTAAGACATGCAGCAGTTAATTTGGTATTCTTGTCTGTTCAAAATCACTGGGAATAATTCTACCCTATTATCTGACAGATCTGAAGAGCAGCAGGCTACAGAAGTTAAGCATAATATCTTTCATGAAACTTTTAATATTTTTCCACTGTACACTACATAAAAAAATATTAAAAGATTTATATCTCAACCATGTTATTTAAATTATTTCTTCAGGGAAATTCGTTTCCCAATCCATCCAACAGAAGAAATATATGACATATAATAGCTTTCACATTAGATCATTAGCAGATGGAGGACAGAATTTTGCTTTTCAAAGCAGCATTTAAAGAATTATTTTGTGTGGAGGGGGGCGTTAATATTTTTTGTATAACCTCTCCTGATTATTTCAAAGACTTAAGTTTGATTTTCAGTTACCATTAATTTTTTTTTTCACTAATCGATCATAAAAATTTCTTAACACAAGCACCCAAACAAATAATTTTTCTAATTAAATTATTATCATTACTGTTCCCCAGCAAATCGGTTAAATGACAGCTAGAAAACATAACTACAACCATTTCACTGATGAGTGCTAAACACTAATTAATGAGGGAGAGGGAGTGTGTGTGGTGTTGTGTTATTTACATAAAGATCACCAGAAAAGATTAGTCCAGATAAATTCTGTATGTAGGCAGATAAACAAAAAACCCTGTAAATAATTATATATCACCAAAAATATTCTGACACCAAAATGTTTTGGGACAAATAGCTTTATTATCTTAATTAGTATTCAGTCAGTCCACCTTTTGCTTGTATGACAGCAGCAACACATAAAAAGACATAGTATCAACCAATTTCTGGCAGGTCTTGACAGAAATGGCTGCCATTTGCCCTGCAAAGCTGCTGCCAGAATGGAAAGCGAAGACAACGGTTGTGGTCAATTTTGTATCTATCACTCCAGTTCATCCTAGAGGTGTTCTATGAGATTAAGATCAGGACTGTGAGCAGGCCAGTCTAACAATTTCACCTCATTTTCATGAAACCAGTCCAGCAGATGCAGTGAAGTGTGGCAGGGAGCTCAATCATGTTAGAAGAGACAACGGTCATTTCCATAATACTGCTACATTGTTGGTAGAGCAGAATTATCCAGAAGATCAAGGTACACTTCAGAGTTCATGGTTTGTGGTATAATAACCAACAGACTGAGACTCATCCACGAAAAACAACTCCATACCATGATGGAGCCTCCACCGAACTTAACAGTTGGAAGAACGCAATCCAACGAAAATTGTTCACTGGGCTGTCACCAAATCAAAACACGCCCACCCATTAGACTGGAAGAGTGAAAAGTGTGACTCATCACTCCAAGAGCTTTCCAGTCACCCTAAGTCCAGGCACGATAGGAGACACACCACTCCAAATGGCGCTTCTCATTCACAGTAGGATGTGTGGCTTGTGTGCCGCTCCTCTACTATAATAACCCATACTATGCAACTCCCTGCAGATAGTTACAAGCACTAAACCAAGCCTTTTTTTTTTTTTTTTTTTTAATTGGAGTTTTAACAACCACCATGAGCAACTCAATGGGCTATAAGGCAAACACAACATCCATGCCTCACCAGGATTCGAACCCGAACCCATCTCGGGCACCACCGAGGCGGCCAACCGAGCCATTACAAGCATTTCCTACTTCAGCAGTGATGGAAACGGCAGAGGCAGAATGGGATTTCTTAGTACTTCTTACCATGGCTCTTCTGTCACGCTTCATCAGTTTGCGCAACCTTCCTGAGCGTTTTTTGGTTTTGTCATAGTTGCGCTGTCCTGCATCTATATGTTCACAAAATCATTTAGTCAATTTTGGCATGTTCCCTATGGAAACATTACTAAAATGACATCCTATGAGCAGCCCATGCAGCATATCCACTTCAAAGTTACTGATAACATCTCTGCTTTATATAAGTTACTCCCCATTCACAATACAACCATTCACTTGCACTTATGCTATTTACCGATTGGGGGGGGAGTATGTATGTATGTATGTATGTGTGTGGCTGTAGGATTGTAAGATAAGTCCTAATGAAGTGACTACTCTAGATTCACAGAAGTCTTGAGTATCTTTTCCCAATCCAAGTTTCAATACTTATTCCTGAAACTACTCACTGGAACCAGTGAAAATAAATGAAATAGATGCTAATCATATGAAGTCATTCACATAAAGAAAATTAATCAATAACTAAATACAAAAAGATGCAATTTTAGCAAGAGAAATATTGTTTTAAAACAGTAAATTGTGACATTAAGTAAAAAAGGAAGCTGGGAAAAATTCACAAGAAATTGGGATATTAAAAAAAATTATTTGCTTACAGAGTGTGGCCCATCAATAACTTTTACAATATCTCGAACTTGAATTTGGTTCTGCTCTGAATCTAAAGCAACAGCTCTTCTTGTATCTTTCTTTTTGGACACTGCTTGATGTTTTACTTTAACAACCTGTTACACAAAATAAAATTGGAGCGCATAACTAAAAAAGGAACACTGTAACAGAGCAGTTCAGTGAATATTAACAGCACAGTTTTATTTACAGATTGTACAATTACAGAAATTTCATGCATTTTTATACAGTACCCAAACCACATTCTTAATGAACAGCCACACATGTAAGCAAACCCATAAACATCAGTTACTCTAAAATGCTTAAAAAAAGCTGCATTACCCGAGACAGATTTTTTGTTGTTGTAGTAGTTAGACATTATTGAAAACATGCAAAATAAACAGTACAGGTTTTCCTCCATTAATGTTAATTTATAGTCATGTGATCTTCAAATGACTTCCTTTCTTTTATAAGCACAAGTCTAAATTCACAGCTATGTGAATTTTTAGGCCAGACCATAACTTTTGTGGCACAGAAATACCATTATTTACTGCTATGCTGTGTGACAAACTCCTCACAAAAACTTTAAATCATTCTAGATGTTCTATTTTTGTTCAAATATGTTATCACCACACCATCTAAGACACTGCATTCCCAGGTAACTGAAGTACAGAATCTCTGAGCAAACAAGCATACCATGCTGGTTGAAGCAGCCTGACTTCCTTGTGTAGCAGCAACCATTCTATCTTTATAACAAAATCCAGGTCAGAAATTCACAGTTCACATAATAATATAGGCATAAATGAAAATTAGAGCCTCCAAACTATATGACAGGCAAATAAGCTGGTGGTTTTTGGCACAGAAATGCCATAGTTCTCTATCCAGGCATGTGGTGAGCATCTCAGAAAACTTGAAGTAAATACCTTGTCAGTAAAATTTTGTAGAATGTGCTACAATAATAACACATTTCTTCAAGGCTTAAACTGTTTTGCACCATGAAATGAATCACCCAGCTGTTATGAGCTTCAAATTCCACACCATTTGTTCCAGGATCTCCCACCCCTTCCCAGAATGGAATTCCCAGTAAATTTAATTCAGTTTCAATTGCAGCATTTCATATAACACCATACACATCTCTGAAATGTTCTGAGATTAAGAGGTTAGCACCTCAAAGAAAGACAAACTGCCAGATATATGTTTAACTGATGGAACTAGAATTTACTTAATGTTGATGTATCAAACATCTCCATTTACAGCGATCTTCGCACACAGCTCAAGCTTCACTGACATCCATCACACAACATGCACAAGACCTTTTGTACTTTATACTCAATCTTTGTCTCATGCAGACATTCCTGAATTTGGCCCTCCCAAGATTTCCTAGGTCTTCCTTTACTTTTTTTTCCTTCCACTTGGGTTGAAAATTTTTTCTATCTACGCATCTCATCACTCAGTTTTCCAACATGGACAAACCACCTATTAGTTTCCACTTCACTGACACTTTGCCTCACATTACACAACTGCAATAATACATTTTCTGAGTGAGTCTTGCCCCCCCTCCCCCATAAGTAATGCATTTCTCCAGCACACAAACAACCCGTATGTCTCTTCAGCAGTACCCAGGTTTCACTGCCATACATCAGAGTACGAAAAATTACACTATCATACACCACCATTTGGGACTTCTTTGAGAATCCATCATTTCTGTGAAATCCTCCTAAAGCAGTTATGACTTTCAATGAAGAGTTCACTTACTTACTAATTTCATTATATAATTTGTTCTCTCTGTCATATAACATGCTTCCCAAATCTATGCCTCAGTTTTTCAACATGGACAAACCACCTATTAGTCTCCACTTCACTGACACTTTGCCTCACATTACATACATACATATCACTAAGCTGTTCTCTGAGATTCAGAGGTTAGCTCCAAAAAGAAATACAAACTTCCAGATATTTTTACTCATTGTTGTCGTATCAAACTTTGCCATTTACAGAAATCTTGACATACAACTCGTGCTTCACTGATATCCATTACACGCCGTACACAAGATCTTTTATACTTCATACTCATAATCTTTTTCTCATGCAGACACTCCTGAATCTGATCCACCCATGTCTTCCTTGGCCTTCATCTGCCTTTCCTTCCTGCCACTTGGGCTGAAAAGATTTTCTTAGTAAGCATTTCATCACTCATTCTTTCAACATGGCCAAACCCCCGAAGCATATTGGTCTCCACCTTGCTAACAACATTTTGCTTTACATCACACAACTGTAATACATCTTCATTCCTCACACAATCAGATTGTGTCTTGCCACAAACCCCACGTAAGTAACGCTTTTCTCCAGCACAGAAACGACTCCTATGCTTCTTCTGCAGTACCCAGGTTTCACTGCCATACATCAGAGTAGGAACAATTACTGCTTCATACACAGCCATGAGGGACTCTCTAGAGAACCCATCATTCCTGTGAAAACCTCCCAGAGCAGCTATGACTTTCTTTCACTCGCCTACTGATTTCACCATCCAACTTGTTCTCTCTGTCAAACAAGCTTCCTAAGTACACAAACTCACTCACCTGGTCAATCACAGTGCCATTTATACTTACATTACATTCAGTGCTACCAGTTCCTCTCTCAAACACCATAACTTTGGTTTTTCCCTTATTTATACTCAGTTTGAATTTCATGCAAACTTCGTGCATCCGAGTCAACATACTCTGCAACTCACTTTTGCTCTCTGCCAACAGGACAGTGTCATCAGCATACAGCAATCTGCATACACAGATATCACCAAGACATAAACCACTATTATCTATTTTGGCATCACGCATGCATGCGTCCATAAATATATTAAACAGCCATGGTGACATTACACAACCTTGTCTAACTCCTGCACCAATGGAAAACCATTTTGATAAAACACCATTCACTCGTACACAAGCTCTACTACCAGCATACATGGCTTTTACACTATTAAGTAGATTCCCAGTAACACCATATTCATTCAATACCTTCCACAAAAGTGTCCTATTCACTCGGTCGTAAGCTTTCTCTAAATCTATGAAGGCAGTAAAAACTTTCTTCCCAACAGCCAGATACTTTTCAATCATCATGCGTAATGCAAAAATCTGGTTAGTGCAGCCTTTACCAGGCATAAAACCACTCTGAACATCCCACACTTTCAATGATGTAAGACCCCGTACTTTTTCAATAACAACCTTACCAAACACTTTCCCTGGCACACTCAGTAGGCTAATACCACGATAGTTCTTGCATTCAGTCTGATCACCTTTTCCCTTATACAAAGGAACAATAATAGCATCCTTCCAATCCCGAGGGACCATTCCTAACTACCAGCACAACTGGCAAATTTCAGTTAACCAGTCAATTATGGAGTCACCATCATACTTCAACATCTCTGCAGTTATGCCATCAACTCCTGGAGCCTTACCATTCTGAAGAGATTTTAGAGCTTTACACACTTCTCCTCTTGAGATCCCTCCTGTGCTTTCATCCCTCATTGTGACATCATCTGCATCTGTCTCAGAATCATTTTTGCTCTCCTGATCTAATAACTCACAGAAGCATTCACCCCATCTTTCACTTAACTCATTGGTCTCCCATATCATTTCCCCGATCTCATTCTTCACACAACTTACAACTTTGTTTCCCCTATTTTTCCTGAGTCTCATGTACTTCCAGAAGGACTTTCTATCTTTCCAAAAAAGCCAGTTCACACCTTTCCACTTTCTCCTTCCTATCTTTTGCCTTACTGTGGCGAACCAGCTTAGCAGCTTCACGCTTCTTACACCGATATTCATCCACAGAGACTCTACCTTGCAACATCCCAAATAGGATTCCTTCCTTTTCTTTACTGCTTTATCAATCTCACTATTCCACCAAGCATCACCTCTATTGTTACCCACTATTGTGGTGCCACAGACCTCTTCAGCAGCAGTGACAACACAGTTCTTAAAACATTCCCACTTCTTTTCTACATCCCTCTCACAAAATTTCAGATCCTTCAGTCGTTCTCTGAGTAAGTCAGAGTACCGCTGATGATCTTCAAGGAGCCTATCAACCTTTATTCTTTCTATCCTGGGTCTCTTCCTATTCCTTTTCCTCCAACCAACATTAAGTTTAACTCGTGACACTACCAAGTAATGATCAGAACCAACATCAGCACCTCTCATCACACGGGTGTCAACAACTAAGTGTTTCAAACGCTGATCGTAAACAACAAAATCTATCACACTCTTTTGACCAAGAGTACGATTTTCCCAAGTATATGTGTGGATATACTTGTGGTTGAAAAATGTATTAGATACACACAAACCATTCTCAATGCAGAGTTCAATTAATCTTTCACCATTATCATTCACACAAGGATCATTAAACTTACCCAGAACATTGTCAGAAATTGCATTCTGCACACCTACTCTAGCATTGAAATCCCCTGCTATTATAACTTTTTCTTTAGCACCAAACTGGCTCAAAACAGCTTTTAGCTCATTCCAGAAATCTTCTTTCTTATCAGAAGGTTCTGAGTCACAAGGAGCATACACTACAACAATTACAATTCTTTGAAGTTTCACTTTCAAACGAATCCAGAGAATTCTCTCACTTATGCAACTATAATGAATCAAGTTGTTCTTCATCTTTTCACTTAAAATCACACCTACACCAGCCTGTCCTCTCATATTATCCAATACTCCAGACCACACACTCACCGTGCCATTCACTTCTTCTACCCCAATTTCCTTCTTTTTGGTTTCACTTACACACAGCACATCCAGTCTATACTTATTCATCTCCTCAATCACCTCACTCATCTTGCCATTTATACCTCTAGTATTCCATACACCAATCTTACATTCACTGAGCCGTGATCTCTTTCTCATACGCCGTTTAGAAAGTCCAGGTCGATTCCGTGGTGGACCGTCCTTCTCAAGTGTGGTAGGTCCACCATATCCCACACTTGAGTCATTCTTAATATTTCTTTTTGTCTTTTTAATCAGGTAAGTACATCAGTGTGGGGGATTAGCCCACAGCTGAGGGTTCCAGTTGGTCATTCAACCTAAGGATTCTGGAACAAAACCCAGTGAGTTGGGGTCTTTTTGCCAATGTCACACAGAACTAGCTTGCACCTCTCCAAGATTCACAAAGGCCTAGTTGCTGTTGTGTGTGCCATTGTTACCACGGAGCGCCCCGAGGAGGCAAACCCATCGCTCACTACGACCGCCAGCGAAATATGTTTAACTGATCGAACTAGAATTTACTTAATGTTGGTGTATCAAACATCTCCATTTACAGCAATCTTCACACACAGCTCAAGCTTCACTGACATCCATCACACAACATGCACAAGACCTTTTGTACTTTATACTCAATCTTTGTCTCATGCAGACATTCCTGAATTTGGCCCTCCCAAGATTTCCTAGGTCTTCCTCTACTTTTTTTCTTTCCTTCCACTTGGGTTGAAAATTTTTTCTACCTATGCATCTCATCACTCAGTTTTTCAACATGGACAAACCACCTATTAGTCTCCACTTCACTGACACTTTGCCTCACATTACACAACTGCAATAATACATTTTCCGAGTGAGTCTTGCCCCCCCTCCCCCATAAGTAATGCATTTCTCCAGCACACAAACAACTCTTATGTCTCTTCAGCAGTACCCAGGTTTCACTGCCATACATCAGAGTACGAAAAATTACACTATCATACACCGCCATTTGGGACTTCTTTGAGAATCCATCATTTCTGTGAAATCCTCCTAAAGCAGTTATGACTTTCAATGAAGAGTTCACTTACTAACTTCATTATATAATTTGTTCTCTGTGTCATATAAACATGCTTCCCAAATATACAAACTCTTTCACCTGGTCAATCACTGTGCCATTTAAACTTATCTTGCATTCAGTGCTAACAGTTTCTTCCTCAAAACTTTTGGTTTTCCCTTATTTATAGTCAGTTTGAATTTCATACAAACTTTGTACACCTGGGACAACTTTTCATGCTAGAACACAATCCACTATTCAACATTTATATCAATCATATAATGAAAAATATCCCTCATTCTCCAAAAGGAATGTTCCACTTTCTAGGACCTGAAATACATGTACTATTATTCTCAACAATACAAATTCCTTTTGACTTCATCAACACTGAATTAACTAAAGAGTCTGATGAAAATAAATTTTCAGTAACTTTGACTTTTTTTATTACTTTTAACATATCTACATCTAGTACTTTTTCTATTCATTGTTGAAAACACAACTGTTTGTTAGGAAGCAATAACTCTTCAAACAAATGTTTGCTATTTCCCATCACATACAACAAATGGTACTCTTATATGTCACAGCAAATCAGTTCACAAATACCAGCTGCTTCTAATCTTAATCTGAACTTACACTCTGTAACTAAAGAGCTTTATGCCTGTGTCTTGTGAAATCACTTAAAAAATAGCTTCCACAAAGCAGTGAATCACAAACTGACATTAGTTCAAAACTGAAAATTCAGTTTTTTAAAACATTACACCAGACACATAAAAAATGCATAAGGAGTAAAGATTACGAAGTAAACTTTTTAATTAGGCAGTTTTCTCAAAATACATGTTACAGCTCACAAAAACTGGAGTTAATAAGTGAGCAGTCATAACTGGCACCATTTTCTATAAATATTAATAACTGTTAGCCACCATTATTATAATAATCTGTTTAAAACAGAACAGTATTTCTACACACACACACACACACACACACACACACACACACACACACACACACACACACACACACACACACACACACACACCATCAATCACTTTGAAACACTCAAAATTTATCTTTTTTTTTTTAAACATAAGCACATTTCATACTGCACTAACAATAAATTCCATTGAAATGTCACCTACATAAGAAGATATATTAGAATGCATCACAAAAGCTTTCGAATCAGGAGATAAACGTCACTGCAAATAAATGTTTAGTATTTTTCCCAGCAAAAGAGAAATATTGAATAAATTAAAAAGATAATCCTTCTTCCAAAAGGAAATGTCAGCTATTGTAAAGTAGTCAGTTAACTGCAAATTGTTACTGCCAATGAATGTTTTTGGTGTAGGCCTAAATGTAATGTCAGCACATTCACTTCAGTCTGAAAAATGATAATATTTAATACTCTGTGAAACCAATGGCACCAAAAACCAAAAGATTTTCCCAAATTTTCAAGTAAATTACCAGGAAAGAACAACCCACTAAGATATGTAAATGATTCATTTTTAAGACAAATGAGGTAGACTACACACTGTAAAGTATACTGCCACCTGGACAAAATGACTGTGTGTGGTCAACAAAACTATGAGCCATTTCATATAATAAAGCCTGTAGAGAAGCCATTACGTATAGCAACACGTATGCCAACAAAGTTATTACTTCAAGACATTTGAGAGATGACAGATCACTCACTTGACTCAACCAGGTGGAATTTTCAAGTTAGCATACAGCTAGACATGTTGGTACAATCATATGACTATCACTTGATACTGGCAGTATACAGTGGCTTTCAGAACACACACGGTCATTACCAAAGATCAGGTACATGACAAAGAAAGTACAAAACAACAGCAGGGTCATGTGATCACACAAGAGGTATTCACACACCAATGGAAAGTCCAATCACTATCAACAAAGATATTCTCACATCACCTATAACACATTGAACCATTTTCTGATGACTTGCAGAGGCATTATATGTTAACTCCAGTGACTTACACAGACCACCAGTCATCAACAGATCCTGGAGAATGTTTCCCTATGCCAACTTGGGATGTGGAATAGCATCGAGTCATTTGTAACTATCAGTTCTAGTTATAAAGAAGCCAATGGCTGGTTTGGTGTATGTATGTTGTGGAGACAAATGTGGTAATCACTCCAGTCTAGTTGTCACTACTGAATGACACCCAGCCTCAGCAGCTGGTATTATGGTCTGTGATAAGTTTCGCCAATAATCTTTTTCTGTGTGCATCCTCGCTAGCACTTCAGCTGCCGAGCAATATATCAACAATATCCCTGAGCCCACAGGAACACCCTTTACCCCTAAGAACAATTCTTGATGTTGACATATCACGCTTAAGTTACGAAAAAATTACAAGCAGTGGGACGTTTCGGTAGCGACTTCTACCTTCATCAGTCATGGAATGAAACACGTGGTATTAGCATCAGTTGTTGCTGTAGATTTCAATGCTTTTGCGGTACCTGAGGGCTTTCCGATTGCTGAACGGAGCGACGCATTTAACATTTTGCCAATAGAGAATCATGGATATATTGCCTTTCTTAACATCGGTGATATGTTCCACCAATCGCCGGTTGATGCTTTGGTAAGTACTACCAATATAGTGGGTAATGCCTGTGGAAGTGTTGACAGGGATAGAGTAGACTCCTTGTAACTCTAGGGGTTTATTGGGATCTCTGTCTTTAAGGATAAGGTTAAGAAGATGTGGAGGTGGTTTAACAACAATCCTGTAGCCAAAAGACTTGAAAATGGAGCAACCTTTGTGAGTGAAGGCCAGGCTAAAGGGCAGAGTGCCAACAAACTGATGAGTGGTGGAAAGTTCAGGCAGTAAAGTGGTAGATCTCTTCTATGATTCAAATTTCTTAATTAGCCTATCTATGTACTAAGAGGGGTGGAAAGCCATGCAATTTGCCAATGTTGATGATGTTCTGATATTCGTTTTGAAGAGCAGAAGGGCTGTTGCAAATAAGGTTAGCTCTGTGGATGTACGCCTTTAAAGCAGCCAATTTGTATTTACCAAAGGTGCAGGAATGATAAGGGATGATGTTATGGGTGGCAGAAGGTTTCCTGTAAACAGAGAGACCAAGTGAGAAGTCTAGGTTGATGTTAACATCCAGAAAACTAATACTGTTGTCCACCTGTTCTTGAGACGAGAATCTTATATGAGAGAATTTGGAAGTTATAGAGGACATAAGTTCAAACTGTTTGAAGTTATAGAGGACATAAATTCAAACTCTCTGTTTGAACTTATATCCTCTATAACTTCCAAATTCCCTCATATAAGATTCTCGTCTCAAGAACAGGTGGACAACAATATTAGTTTTCTGGATGTCAACACCAACCTAGGCTTCTCACTTGGTCTCTCTGTTTACAGGAAACCTTCTGTCACCCATAATATCATCTCTTACCATTCCTGCATCTTTGGTAAATACAAATTGGCTGCTTTAAAGGCAAACACCACCAGTTACCACTTGTTATATCCACAGGAACCCACACCCAAAATTAGGCAACTTTCAAAGAAATATTTGTTAAAAAAATATTGAACAAATTAAAATTGATGAAGCCTAATAAATTAACCAAATGCAATAGCAATTTGTTACTGCACAAACATGCCACAGACATGCAAAAGGGTGGGTTTTTTTTAATTGCTTCTTTGATTTAATTAACATAATATGAATTTTCATACCAACAATCAAAGTGAGCTTAGTCATTCCCATCCCCTTTTCACTAAATTTGAATGAAAGATACCTTGTATAGGTCATCCTCCAGTTTTTTTTTCCACATAGCCAAATGTGATAAAAAGCTGATAAATTAAGAGAGAGAGAGAGAGTGTGTGTGTGTGTGTGAAATTACAACCGCTGAGAGCATTTCTGTTAGGATACATTTGTGATTAAAACTGGCCACTAAACATTTGAATTACTGTTCTTCAAAGTTCACTAATGCCCAAGAAAAAATGATTTACAAACAGTGCAAAAATTTCAGTAATTAATTTACAGAATGATATACTCAAAGTAAAACAGAGGGTTTAACTTACGTTCCCATGCATGTTCAGGATGTGAAAGTTTTCTTTTTCCAATCGAACTATAACACCAACTGTCTGTGGACTAGAAAAGGACAAAAAAAAAATTTAAAAAATAAATAAATAAATAAATAATAATAATTTTTTAACAAAGAAAAACTAAAATTTTTAGAGAATAGCTGAAACTGTATTGATTCAAAAAAACAGTAATTGAATTTGTAATTTTAATGACCTAAAGCAACTTTCAAATTATTACATTTAGACAGCAGTTTTGAGAAAGCAGAGAGAATATGCATATATATATTCTCAAAGTCTGGATACTTATTCCCTGGTCCTATAGATGGTGCCACCACTGTTCCATCTTTGGTCTGTTGGTGATCTCTTAATTACCAGTCTGGCTGACACTTGGTTGAAGTCGACTGATGTGGTTGCACATTCTTTCTGAAGATGTCCACAGAGGATGGACAAAAACGTTAAAAGTTTTCATAGGTGGTTGAGACGTTGCAATTATTAATGGTCTTTTTAACTTGAGATGTTTTAAAATATGTGTATATATAGTTCCTAAGTTATTATTTTAAGGCTTTATGTGTTTAAACTGGCTTAGCTGAATAACGTAACGTAACATAAGTTTTATTGTGAATAATACATTTTGAGTAAGGGTTAGGTTATTTTTGTCAAATATTGAGTTCGTATTACCTTTGTAAAATGCTCGTGAGTTTGTATTTTATATAGCTGGTTAGTTTTCTGTAACATCTCTCCAGCACGTTATTACTTTAGCAAATTTTACATGCCAGAAATGTTGGTTAAGCGATGACTTACAACATTCGCGTAAGTAGGATTATTGTTTTTGTGTCTAAAAAATTTTATGTACAGGGGATTAAATGAAAAAACATGTAACTAATTTTTTTTAAATATAAAAAAAATCACAAAATATACCCAGGCTTCTCCACAAAAAGTCCTATTGTGCGTGATTGCACTTCATTTTTAGTTGAAAATAGAATTTAAATGCCAAAATTAAACTAACTGTATGAAGCACAACTGCTTAGCCAATTAATAGGTAAGGGATACGTTCTATTGTTACGGTATTTTTAGAAAAGTGATAATGAAACCAACACATGAACTGACAACTAATATAAAATGAGGGCAGCATTTTGACAAAATTTGAGCAGTGTTTCACTAACTTCATTCAATGCAGTGAGAGCAACATGATTTTCTTCCCCATTCACTGAATACCTACTCTTCGGTATGCAAGACTCAATTAAGCTTATGCTGTGAATATATACTGCAGCTGAAACAATGATGGGGAGCTTCCCCTCAGCATTTGCAGCACTCCAAATATGGTTTCATCTAAAACTGCCATGGAAATATACAAAATATATTACAAAGTAGAGGGGTGTCAAAGCATCTTGTAGGCAGAGAGGGGGCACAAATCTAAGGAAGCAACAGTTTCAAGGTTCACCTCACCTATTTCCCAAGAAAAAATGGAGAAATGTCTTTTTGCAGGAGGGGGGGGGAGATACATAGAATTCATGAATGATCTATGATTTAATATGGTCAAACAGTTTAAGCTCCACCGGTAGTGCTTAAACATTCTGAAAAAAAATTTTTTTCAATATTTATGTTACACTCACACTAATTTTTATTTTTTTCTAATGGAGTCATATCAACCTTCGAGTTCTTTCAATAATTTCTCATCATTTTGTTGTCCCACATTCATCAGGCATGTGATTGTCTAAGCATCCAATTAACTGAAAACACCAAAAGCTGTTACGAGATACACATAAGTAAAATGAATGTGACAAACGCAAAAATTATTATCGCTTATTTTATTGTGTGTGTGCGTGCAAGTGTGTTTAAGTAAGTAAAATTAAATTCAGAAATAGCAATACTGAACTATTAAAGTGTTTTACTTACCCATCTACATTTTTAAGTGCAAATTTTCTTGCTAACATTAAGATTTAATAAAAGTATATATCATTTTTTATTTTTCCCTGCACAGTATCCCATTTATTAAATCAACTTTTAAATTAATTGATAATATTTAGTAGCGACAAACATACTTACTCTTTCAAGAATGTGGATGGGAGGGAGGCCTCATCTTGTGCTGTGCCTAGGGCCCGATTCTGTGAAAACCGGGCCCTGATACCGGCCTGGCGCAGTGCATTCTTTCTTCCACTTAACTTTCAAACAAGCAAAACACATTCCTCCTCCTCAAGGGGGAAAAAAATAGGAAAGAAACAAAGAGCCGCATCATGAACTTTGTTCAGAGGATTCCGGCCGACGTAATCCCGGCATGGCGACATGGAGGATAAAGAAAAGGAACAAAGGGATGCGTGATGGGAACTTTGTTCAGAGGCAATCAAAAAACTCTTCGGAAGACTTAAATCACAAGCCCGGCAATCCATTGAGACCAATCATGTCTGAAGATCCGCACCGACCTACCATCTAGAGAAAGCATTATCCAAATTCCTAACTAATCATCAACCAGAGTCTGACTTTATAATAACTTCCACTCTAGATTTTATGACGAAAACCAAGCAGCTCACTGTTCAACAACACAACATTATCGACAGTTTCAACATAGTTTCCCTTTATTTATCGATCCCCGTGCAGGAAGCCATCAGAACATTGAAAGAGGCTATATCTAATTCATCAGTTTATTCTAAGGAGTCTTGCCTCAGCATCTTCAAATTAATGGACTTGGTCTCAAATTCCAGCTATTTCAGTTTCCGAGGGCAAATTTATAAACAAGTAAATGGCGTTCCAATGGGATCTTCGCTTTCAGCTGTCTTCGCAGAAGCAATACTTCGCTCCATTGAGCAACATATATTCACCAACACCACCCCAAGGCCTACCACCTGGCTACGATATGCCGACAACGTATTTTTCATATGGCCACACGGAAAGGAGTCTCTCCAGTTTTTCCTCGATAAAATAAATTGTATGCACCGTACGATCAATTTCACTAAGTAGCTTGAACACAATGGTACTTTACCTTATCTGGACGTCTCAGTGAGCAAATCACATGACAACCGCCTTCATATGGAAGTCTATTATAAATCCACCACTGTTCCCAAACTGATGCTCCGCAGTTCATTCTGCCCTGATGATTACAAGACGACCTTCTTCCGTTCTCGAATTAGAAGAGCCTTCGCTGTCTCATCCGATGTCCGTTCTAGACAATCCGGACTAAAAAAACATCGTCAAATTGGCCACTCAGGCAGGAAATACGTCGAACCAGATACATAACTTTTATCGAGAAAGCCAGAACCAGCCGTGCTAATATTTCTATGCCGCAACTTCGCTACCTGGGCTCTATTTCCTACATACCAAATGTTTCCTATCAACTCAAAAATGCGCTCAGGAGGATAAACTTCTGTGTCGGCATAAGGTCTCCGACATCGTTGTATATGATGCTTAAGAGAAATATTGACAAGCCCCCTCTTCTCAATGAGGCAGGTGTTTATGCCATCCCATTACAATATACGGATGGCTCCAGGTGATACTACATCGGAATGACCAAACGTTCATTTGGAATTAGAATCAACGAACATAAAAGGGATACAAGAGATGGAAAAATAACCACTGCCCTATCAAGAGAAGTCAAGTTCAAGTCCGACAGTCCTACATGGAGTGATGTAAATAAATTAGCTTCATACTCCACACCCAAATCTACTGCCATTCGCGAAACCTTGGAAATCTTGACTAGTTGTGAGGCTTGTAATGATAGCGTTTCTCTGGAGTTGCCACGTATTTGGAATCAATTCTTCAAATAATGCTGCGTTTTCTATCACGGTACTGCGTGCCCAACCAACGTGACCTCGTTTCTTCGAATTATCACGTTAGCGCCTATTCACAGGGATCATAGCATACTTCTGGAAAATTTTAGGTAAGAATTTTAGGAATTTTTAGAAAAATTTTAGGAAAATTTTAGGAGTGTATTTCAATAAAAACTAGATGTATATTTGTATACATCTAGTAAAACAACTTTGTATACATTGTAAAGAGTTTGCTTCACACCCTTCAACCATATATACTGATAGACTGCGCATGACATCAAAATTTCTGGCTCCAACATAAAATCACATGACAACAGTCAAAAAGATGGGTTACACCTGCTGTGCTTATGGTTGCTCTGACCGATATAGTAAAGAAAGTTCTATGATTTTTCATGGGTAAGAAACGAATTAAATACCTAAGTCAATAAAGTTCAATTACTTAACCAGAAACTTGCAGCTATTGATATAAAAATATAGTAACTTAAGAAAAAAAAATGGAATGCATGTTCCAAATTCTTCGCAAATGTTCATCACATTATAAATCACAAAATGTAAACAACACGATCATGCATGTATATAGCTCATAAGTAAACTTACCTGAAGAGTTTTCATTATATATGAGGTGCATTCACATAATACACCGAAAACACTGAAGTTCTGCAGCGTAAATTAGTACTCATAACAGCATTTGTACACGAAATTTGGAGTCTGATGATGACGTGCCCAATGTTGGAGCCATGGCGGCTTTGATGCAGCTATTGCCAATGCGCAGTCCATTAGTATATATGGTCGAAGTTCACACCCAAATTTTTTGCATAACGTCTAATGTCTAAAGTTTAAGTATGATTTATTTCTAATGTTCAGTTCTTATCTTTTCACGTGTTATTGTCATATTCAAGTATATTTACCACATTCAAGTTTCACTTTGAACATTAATATGCTGTTGAACCAGAAGCAATTCACGATTTTCACAGTAAAGTTTTCAGGTTTCACATTAAACTATAATATCCTAAAAAGGTAATTGAAAACCAAGAACTATGTACAATTGTTCACTGAATTACTTTTTTCATATTATTGTTTTAACCTTTTCCTGATTAGCCTATCTTTTTCTGCTTCCACCACAACTAATTTACTTTCAGTTTTCTTTATTTCAGCTGAACCTTGTATGATCAAGTTAGAGGCAACTGCTATTTCAACAGTATTTTGTTTTTCTACAGCTTTTCTCATTCTTTCTGTTCCCTCTTGAATTACTGCTAGGGAGGCTTCTTTATCTTTTTTAAGCCTATTTATTTCTGCATCATTTTCTTTTATTTTGTCATCAAACTCAGCTTTTCTTTTTTTCTCTAGCTGCTTTTCCTTATTTTCCCTCTCTTTCTTCGAAAATAAAAGCATAACAAACAGCGCGAAAACTAGCTCATAAATAGAATATTTGAAACACTCTCAATGTATGCACTCTCAATTATTAGGGATGGTAGAGGGGAAGGGAATAGAACTGTCCAAAATTAGCATGTTTTCGTTGCGCTAGGGCGCTTAAGCACGGCTGAATTCCTTCAGATACCCCCAATGTTCAAATGATTGAAATGTGCTGATGTTCATGGAATGAAATGGTTGATCAGCTATGATGACCGCATAAAAGTTCGGGGTGGGGGGGGGGGAGGGCTTTATTTTTTTTATTTTTTTAGTTTATGCAACATTTTACATCACTCCAGTATTTATCTTGTCATCATCAACAATCGCAATGCAACTACCGCTTACGATCGCGGATATCAGCAACCGAAAATCTGCCATATCTCTAAGTGATATAACACACAGTATCCTGTTACAGTGTATTGTAATTGAAAAAAAAAGGATGTGGAAAAAAGAAACTTTCAGAAATTAAGATCATCAAGTCATGCGTTTCAAAAATCCGTTTTCCTTTATAACGTTTAAAAACATGTTTTTGCTTTTTTAACTGTAGTGTAAATAAAAAAACTATGTTGATTTTTTTTATGGAATCAGACGTCCGTATGTCTGATTGTCTTCATCTGAGTTCACACTTTAGCTACTGTGTACAAGTAGACCTATTTTTTCAGCTCAAAAATATGTAGTTTTGCATATATTCACAGTACAAGTCATTCCTTATTCCCACAGAACTGAATTCAGCATATGCAAAATGAAGATCATCAAGACCCACCCAACACTATGTTTCTGATTGTCTGCTGTTTATATTCAAGAAATGCAAACATGGATCAATGGTGAATGCAGCAACTATGATTTTTATTTATTACCAAGAAAAAAAAAAAAAAAAGAGCCGTGAAAGCTGTAAAGCTGAAACGGATATTTCTCTCGAACCCCCCCCCACCCCCACCCCATGCACAAAAACATTCCAATTAAGATCAAACAGCAGGAGGACGCGTCCACACAACACAACCTTTGGAATTACCTGATGGAATGGCTTCTTTTCATTTGGCACATCGCCGTAAATCACCACCTGCAGCTCACTGAACTGTCAAGTTGCACCCTTCCTCCTTCACTTTAACTATAATAGAAACTGTAAAAAAAAAAAAATGCTCCCCAATTTTCGACAAAATTAAATTACCAAATTTACGTCATGATGTTGCAATTTACTAAAATACGTTTGTTTATCTGCTGAATATTGCTTAAATCCATTGAAAACTTTTTAATTATAGATGATTTTTTTATTAAAACAGTAACTCAGACGTCTGAATAAAAACGTGTTTGTAATTCAAATAGAGTCCATATCATCACAGAAAAAAAATTTAAGGATCACTCTGTTTAAATAAACCATGGCATCTAAAAAAAATAATTCACTTGCTTTTCCCGTAATTTATAATTAGTTTCTTTTTTTCAATCCGATTATGCAACGTTTTTTTTTTTTTTTTTTTTTTTTTTTGCATCTGCTAAAGTTCCTAACGGAATTTGGCGAAATTTGCACTAGAACTTTATTGTGATGTATCTTAACTACTGTAAAAATTTTACTGTGTTATTTTCAAAATTCAGAAAAATGGATTTCTGAAAATATTCTCCTAGTCCTTTTGTGCTGTGGAAGTGATAAACAGGTTCAAATTCAGTTGACATTAAATGTCTGTAAATACTGTTTCACACATTATACAAGTTCCGCTATCGGGAGTTTGCAAAAGGACATTAACGTAGTATTGGCAATTGAAATCAAGTATAATAATAATAAGTATCTATACTTACAATATTTATAGTGGCTGTAGGTGCTTCATATGTGCGTCATCCAAGAATGTGAATTCTTTCAATTGTGAAGTTAAAATTCATGATACTGTAAAATCTGCGCCAGAAAAATTAAACAAGATGAATTTTCTACAATGCAAAAAAATTCTTTAACATCGATGAAATAAGAAACTGAATTAAAACCTTGTTGAATTTTTAAAAACGAACTACAATCCTGAAGAGGAGACTATCTTGACCGCGAAGCATCCTGATACATAATGAAAACCAAAGATGAATTATACTTTTGCCAAAACCTCAAAAAATAAACAATCTTGAAAAAGAAAAATACAAACATACAAATCTCCCGAATGCGAAGCACCAAACTAGTTTCTGCTACAATTTATAGCCATCATCAGTGGTAGGTGCACGGACAATAGGATCGCCGCACTCACTCGCTCAGGTATGCAGCCTAACCCCAATGTATGTTCAGCCCTGTCGTGTAGATATTTGCGCATCATGATTTAGGTTCAACTGCACATATCAATGGTGTCGCCATCTGTTGTCAAACAAAAATATACTAGTAGCTTTTACGTAGAAATATTCAACTGTATTTTTTAAGTAATATTTGATGTCACATGTTTTTTGTTAATATTTTTCCTCTTGAAATGTTTCCTCTCCTGTTCAATAAGGTACCTCCATGCAAAGTGAAGCTCCACTGGACTATTAACGTTACAGTTGTATCTCTTGGTTTTCTCAATGACTACAGCCTCGGAGGTTAGAATCTGGGCATGTGATCTATGTGATGTTAGAATTTTTGTGTTAGTCCAATCAGGAGTTACATGATTTTTGATACAATGTTGTATTAATGAAGTTTTTTCATCTTTTCTTGTCCAGTTCGTAATATGTTCATTTAATCTAGTCAAAAATCTTCTACGCATACTTCCGATATATACTTTGTCTTTTTGGTTATCATCCGTAACTGTTGGAATGACATAAACTCCAGATTTATTTAGAATTGATCTATTATTAGTAGTAGTAAGTATGCTTCCATTGTCAATAACTGTTTCTGCGATGTTAATATTGTTGTTGTAACATTCTTTTTAAAATAGTACTAATAGGAGGTAAGTATGGAAATTTTCCATAATATTGCTGTATTTCTTTTTTAATGTTATTATCGAAACGATGTATATTGGCCGTAATGTTGTTATATAAAGATTTGACTAATCCTTTACTATATCCAAATTCTTCTGCAGTTTTTTCAATCCATTTTATCTCTTTGATCTCCAATTCTTTATTGGATGAGTGTGTTATTGCTCTTTTAATATAAAAGCGGAATGCTGCAGTCTTATATTTCCAAGGGTGTGTAGAATCTCTTGGGATAATTGCCTGTACATATGATGGCTTCCGGTATACAGAATATTCTATAATTCCGTTATCCTTTTGTATAGATATATCCAAGAAGTTTAGCTGGCCATTAACCTCAATTTCTTTACTAACCTGTATAGATTGATAACAATTGTTAAATTTAGCAATGAAATTATCCATTTCAAGATTGGAGTGCTGCCAAAACAGTAAAATATCATCTACATATCGGAGATATACATATGGTAAGTATATATTAGAATGATCTAATATACAGTTTTCAATATCTTGCAGAACGACTTCGGCCAGTAGCCCTGAAATTGGGGACCCCATAGGGGCGCCATACTGCTGTTTATAAATTATCCCATTAAATGTGAAATAATTATTATTTGCTACAAAAGATAATGCAGATACAATACTGTTTCTGACTTTATCAGTAAGATTTTCTTCATCCAATCTGGAATTAATTAAGTCAATAGCGACATCTGTTGGAGTATTGGGATATAAAGAGATGACATCTAAACTGGCCATTGTGAAATTGGAGGTTTTAATTGTTTTTAACTTGTTGGTAACTTCTGTAGCACTAGTAATACTGGCTACATGGCTATTGTAGAATGGTTTGATGTAGTTAAATAGTGCTCTCTCTAAGTTAATAGTAGGAGATAAATTCTTATTAACAATAGGCCTAATAGGTTCGCCAGTCTTATGTGTTTTTATTTTACCAAAAATATTTGGTGTACAAGCACCTACTGGTGGAATACATTTGCTTTTAATAATTGTAGGTAAGTCACTGTGATTTTTTATATTAGCTAAGTTCCTAATTATACTGTCAACTGGGTCCTTATTGACTATGATGGCATTCAACTTATTGATTGCTTCTGTCATCTTGTTATTATATTCATCTGTATTTAAGATGACAATCTGCTTAGATTTGTCCGCCATAATACACTTTATAGCAGGGTTATTTCTCAACTCCTTTAGGGCTTCGCGCTCATATGTGATTCTTGTATTTTCATTGGTGTTATACATGTTGTTGATAGCACGGACCATTTTAAATCTTGTAGGATTTTTATTTACCTTAGGCAATCTTTGGATGACGTTCTCAATTTGCGGAATGAGGTATTCCGTTTTTGGCACTTTTTGTCGATACGCAAATCTTATACCTCTTTCTAGTGCTTTCATTTGCAGATTTGATAGTTCTAAACTAGATTCATTAATATAAAGATTTTGATTATTAATCTCTATTCTATGGTTTTTCTGGTGCTTGTCATTTATTAGATTTTCAATTTTTCGAAAGTGTTTTAGTTTACACTTTTCTTGCTGTCTGTCCAAAATTGCATATAGTTTTATAAACTCAATCTTGATCTTGTTGTCCTTGTCTTCATACTGTATACACTGATTGTACAGTTCGTAGTTTTTCACACTTAGTTTATCGATATCTTTGCGTTTACTGCGAATTATAGCTCTAAATCTCTTCAGCTCGCATGTTTCAATGATATTACGATCTTTGTAGTTGATAGGGTTAACCCTAATTTGAAGAAATTTAGGCGTAATATCATTATTCTTACAAGTAGTTAGGAAGTTCAGATGTTCAATTTCCTTGCAAAGTTTAATTCTATTCTTTTTAAAAATACGAATATCTTGCGCAATATACCTTGATAACATATTACTAAGGGCTAGAACAAGACAAAGGGGAAAAAAACCTCTGCACTAAGCTTATATATATTGTATCTCCAGTTATATATGACATATATCGTTGTTCAATTTTCGCTAAGTTGCGATGAACATACTTTTTACGTGGCTACGATATTCAAATTCTATAATTCGCAGTAAACGCAAAGATATCGATAAACTAAGTGTGAAAAACTACGAACTGTACAATCAGTGTATACAGTATGAAGACAAGGACAACAAGATCAAGATTGAGTTTATAAAACTATATGCAATTTTGGACAGACAGCAAGAAAAGTGTAAACTAAAACACTTTCGAAAAATTGAAAATCTAATAAATGACAAGCACCAGAAAAACCATAGAATAGAGATTAATAATCAAAATCTTTATATTAATGAATCTAGTTTAGAACTATCAAATCTGCAAATGAAAGCACTAGAAAGAGGTATAAGATTTGCGTATCGACAAAAAGTGCCAAAAACGGAATACCTCATTCCGCAAATTGAGAACGTCATCCAAAGATTGCCTAAGGTAAATAAAAATCCTACAAGATTTAAAATGGTCCGTGCTATCAACAACATGTATAACACCAATGAAAATACAAGAATCACATATGAGCGCGAAGCCCTAAAGGAGTTGAGAAATAACCCTGCTATAAAGTGTATTATGGCGGACAAATCTAAGCAGATTGTCATCTTAAATACAGATGAATATAATAACAAGATGACAGAAGCAATCAATAAGTTGAATGCCATCATAGTCAATAAGGACCCAGTTGACAGTATAATTAGGAACTTAGCTAATATAAAAAATCACAGTGACTTACCTACAATTATTAAAAGCAAATGTATTCCACCAGTAGGTGCTTGTACACCAAATATTTTTGGTAAAATAAAAACACATAAGACTGGCGAACCTATTAGGCCTATTGTTAATAAGAATTTATCTCCTACTATTAACTTAGAGAGAGCACTATTTAACTACATCAAACCATTCTACAATAGCCATGTAGCCAGTATTACTAATGCTACAGAAGTTACCAACAAGTTAAAAACAATTAAAACCTCCAATTTCACAATGGCCAGTTTAGATGTCATCTCTTTATATCCCAATACTCCAACAGATGTCGCTATTGACTTAATTAATTCCAGATTGGATGAAGAAAATCTTACTGATAAAGTCAGAAACAGTATTGTATCTGCATTATCTTTTGTAGCAAATAATAATTATTTCACATTTAATGGGATAATTTATAAACAGCAGTATGGCGCCCCTATGGGGTCCCCAATTTCAGGGCTACTGGCCGAAGTCGTTCTGCAAGATATTGAAAACTGTATATTAGATCATTCTAATATATACTTACCATATGTATATCTCCGATATGTAGATGATATTTTACTGTTTTGGCAGCACTCCAATCTTGAAATGGATAATTTCATTGCTAAATTTAACAATTGTTATCAATCTATACAGGTTAGTAAAGAAATTGAGGTTAATGGCCAGCTAAACTTCTTGGATATATCTATACAAAAGGATAACAGAATTATAGAATATTCTGTATACCGGAAGCCATCATATGTACAGGCAATTATCCCAAGAGATTCTACACACCCTTGGAAATATAAGACTGCAGCATTCCGCTTTTATATTAAAAGAGCAATAACACACTCATCCAATAAAGAATTGGAGATCAAAGAGATAAAATGGATTGAAAAAACTGCAGAAGAATTTGGATATAGTAAAGGATTAGTCAAATCTTTATATAACAACATTACGGCCAATATACATCGTTTCGATAATAACATTAAAAAAGAAATACAGCAATATTATGGGAAATTTCCATACTTACCTCCTATTAGTACTATTTTAAAAAAAGAATGTTACAACAACAATATTAACATCGCAGAAACAGTTATTGACAATGGAAGCATACTTACTACTACTAATAATAGATCAATTCTAAATAAATCTGGAGTTTATGTCATTCCAACAGTTACGGATGATAACCAAAAAGACAAAGTATATATCGGAAGTACGCGTAGAAGATTTTTGACTAGATTAAATGAACATATTACGAACTGGACAAGAAAAGATGAAAAAACTTCATTAATACAACATTGTATCAAAAATCATGTAACTCCTGATTGGACTAACACAAAAATTCTAACATCACATAGATCACATGCCCAGATTCTAACCTCCGAGGCTGTAGTCATTGAGAAAACCAAGAGATACAACTGTAACGTTAATAGTCCAGTGGAGCTTCACTTTGCATGGAGGTACCTTATTGAACAGGAGAGGAAACATTTCAAGAGGAAAAATATTAACAAAAAACATGTGACATCAAATATTACTTAAAAAAATACAGTTGAATATTTCTACGTAAAAGCTACTAGTATATTTTTGTTTGACAACAGATGGCGACACCATTGATATGTGCAGTTGAACCTAAATCATGATGCGCAAATATCTACACGACAGGGCTGAACATACATTGGGGTTAGGCTGCATACCTGAGCGAGTGAGTGCGACGATCCTATTGTCCGTGCACCTACCACTGATGATGGCTATAAATTGTAGCAGAAACTAGTTTGGTGCTTCGCATTCGGGAGATTTGTATGTTTGTATTTTTCTTTTTCAAGATTGTTTATTTTTTGAGGTTTTGGCAAAAGTATAATTCATCTTTGGTTTTCATTATGTATCAGGATGCTTCGCGGTCAAGATAGTCTCCTCCTCAGGATTGTAGTTCGTTTTTAAAAATTCAACAAGGTTTTAATTCAGTTTCTTATTTCATCGATGTTAAAGAATTTTTTGCATTGTAGAAAATTCATCTTGTTTAATTTTATCTGGCGCAGATTTTACAGTATCATGAATTTTAACTTCACAATTGAAAGAATTCACATTCTTGGATGACGCACATATGAAGCACCTACAGCCACTATAAATATTGTAAGTATAGATACTTATTATTATTATACTTGATTTCAATTGCCAATACTACGTTAATGTCCTTTTGCAAACTCCCGATAGCGGAACTTGTATAACGTGTGAAACAGTATTTACAGACATTTAATGTCAACTGAATTTGAATATCGTAGCCACGTAAAAAGTATGTTCATCGCAACTTAGCGAAAATTGAACAACGATATATGTGATAAACAGGTGTTTGCTTTCTTCCCAACCAAGGGCTTCAGATCAGCGCTCCCAGCTGTCAATCAACCGTTGCTATGGTAACACCCTTTCTGCTGGAGGCTCACTCTGTCTAAAGAGGCACACATACTTGTCCATAATAAAAATTACCAATGCTAACTTTTAAAGTTTTAAACCGATTCAACTGGAATTTTGGAAGTGAGCTTCTGTAATCCAATTACAGTGAATGTAAAAATTTCAGCCACTTTCGTGAAAAATTCGCAAAGATAGTTTTCTTATTTTTTATCATAAGTAGTGGAAGTCTCTTAAGGGGAGGGAGGGTGGCATGCACATAAACAAGAAGAAGATGAATGTGTTGTTCAGGCATACTCCTCACTGGTGGATGCCAGCTGACTTGGTACATACGCGACCCCCTGCAAATGCTAAATGCCTCTTCTTTCCCCTTTTGTTCTCAATTGTCGGACGGACATCAAGCTCCCCTTCGACCTACTAGTAATCATCCAATTTTCTTGCACTGGAAGTAGTGCCTTTTTTTTTCTTTTTTTCCCCCAGCCAAATTAGGATTTGGTGCACATCGGAAACCGCTGCCGGTGGTTTCTTTGAGAACAGAGAAAAGGAACTTTAAAAAATGAAGGGGTAACAGTAACACGATTTCCTAAAAGGGCATTTTTTAAGCACTAATTTCAAATTTCAAGGCTTTTCAAGACGGCATTAAAAAAACACCGTTTTTCCAGGATATTCCAGGCCTTGAAAACGTAATCATAATTTTTTCCAGGACTTTCCAGGTTTTCAAGCATGCCTGCGCACCCTGCGTAATGGTAAATTTATTGGCGTTAATAACGGTTATGTTTTTAATAAATAAGCTTACGAAAATTTTAGGATGAATAGCAAATTTTAGGTATAATTTTAGGAATTTAAGGAGGGTCACAAAATATTAGGAATTTTAGGAGGAATGCGATCCCTGTATTCATTTATTGTCTAGTCAAGTCACCACATTCAAATTGTTGAAACATTCTATTGTCCAGTTTGCAGTTAGCTGTCTACCTTCCTTGAAAAAGCTATCTGGTTGATGTGCGAAAGCTTGGAAAGTTTTATTTGTATTCTACGCCAAGAAATTTTGAATTTTTAGTATAGTTATACTATTTTGAGTATAATTTGGTGTACATTTCCTACTTATTGAATATCTTAGAGTTAAACATTTCACATAAACACCAAGTTCTGAAAAATTTTACATTAAATTTGAAAGCGGTTTTAAGTCCTTTAGTTTCAATACATCACACCATGTACATAAATTTTATAAACAAAACACCACATACCATACAAATATTTCAAAATGTTTTTAAAAATTAAATGTGTTTATAATATTTAAAGAACTATGCCTCATGCTGCAAGAATATTTATGAATTACACTCCCTTAAACCTCAGTATCAATTTCTAATGAAATATACTTAAATATGCATGCAGTAATAAAGTAATTTTATGTGTTACCTCCTGCACATAAAACGTTTATTTTAGGCCAGTAATAAATTAGTTCATAAATAACGGTAAGGTAAACAATTAATACAAAATGTGTGGGAGCTTTAACACTTACTCTAATAAGAAGATGAGATAATAAAGTTTTGCATAGAACTCAACAGAATGTAAGTTCTGCTGATAAGTCTCAACAAATTATCATCCTTAATAAGAACTACTATCAAAGCAAAGATGGTTGAGGCCATAAATCAGATCCCACATTAAGTTATCATATCTGATCTAACTGCTGCCACAATCACTTTATTGAGCAAACTCCGAAATCAGGGTCATCTCCCAGCTTGTATTTCTTCCCATATGTTAACACCCTATGGCCCCAGAGCCCCTGAGGCCTTTGGCAAGATGAAGATCCATAAACCAATCACCCTATTCGATCACTTGTGTCGGGATCTAATAACCCTACTAGGCACCTGGAAAAAGCGTTGGCCACTTTTTCAACTCCATATATTGTGTCTTCCACCATTTCTGTAAGGAGTTCAATTCAAGCCTTGGATAAAATTAGAGCTTTTAATGCTAAAGGTACCCAGTTTTTAATGTCCTCCTTAGATGTGGTTTCCCTGTTCCCAAATGTTTTGCTTGACCATGTTCACCATATTATTGAGACAAAGGCTTAATAACAACCCTAGCCTTTTTCCTTAAAACATTCAGGCCATCCTTTTGGCTCAGTCAGATTTTAAGCTTTATACCACACTTTTAATACTATTTGTTTGTCTTGTTTCTGGCGCTCTTTGGCCAACCATGGCCCTTGCGCCATAAAAATCGAACAACCAACCAACCAACCAACCAACCATCCTTTTGGCACTTAGGCTTATTTGCTCGCCATACATTTTTTCATTTTCACAAAGTCATTTATCAGCAAAGGGCTGGTACAATGATGGGGTCCCCCTTGTCACCCATTCTTTCAGATTCAGTCGCCAAGCTTTGGAGGATAAAGTTTTAGCTGAATTTCCTCTAAAACCTTTTTTGTTTTTGTTTTTAAAGTACATAGACGATATCCTGGTCTTTTGGCCACACTCCAACAATCAACTTAATTTGTTAGCCGAGTCCATATCATCTCAATGTCAGTCTTTAAATTTTACTCTAGAACTTGAGGAACAGGGAACTATTCCTTTTTTAGATTTTCAACAATTTCGTGGCATGTCACTTAATAATATTACTTGCTCTGTTTATAGAAAATCAATCTTTATTCCAGTTCTCATACCATGCTCCTGTGCCCACCCACTCAGCTATAAACGTTCCGCATTACGTTTTCTTATAAAACAAGCATTTATGGACTCCTCAACTGCACAACTTCGTCATGTTGAACTGCTGAGGGTTCGTCATATGGTTGTTACTCACGGCTACTCATGTGAAACTTTCAACAGACTGGTTTGCAACCAATATCGTTTGTCATTTATCAGCCTTCACTGTGATGCACCTCAAACCACGTTTGTTGGATCCACGATAATTTAGCTTCTATTGTTTTCTCTTTGAAGAACCTATGCAAAAAACATCAACTTGGCTTCGGGATTCGTACTATGAAATTTTTTTCCCTCATTAGGAAGGGCCGTGATCTCGTACCTACTACTCATAGACATGGAGTGTATCGCATTCCTCTGGTCCCTATCATGCCTTCTGAACCTCTAAAGATCTACATAGGCTCTACTCTCAGGTCTCTGGGGGTCAGAGTGAATGAACACAAATACACTATCTGAACAGGGTCCACCTCCACTGCCCTGGCAAGAACAGTGATACAAGGCGACTATGTTCCTGACTGGGATAATGCCATGATTCTCGCTTCAGCACACTCTAAACACTCTGTTATTTTCTGAAAGTTTATTTATTTCTAGGTACTCATATTTATACTGCAACGACGTTTTACCAACATACATCCTGCTCCCATGGAGGCTTTTGATTGAAAAAAATTTCCCATCAAATGATGTAACCCCTCACGTATAGTGAACCTACGATCATTCTTTTATTTAATGCACGGTTGGCATCACTGTGACTAATGCATTCTGGGTTATCATATTGTATTTAATGCTTGCACTCTCAGTTTCTTGTGGCACTTGGCCTGAAGACGAGACTATAGTAGTCTCGAAAGATCTTGCCTATTGTACTTTTCATAACTTTTAATTGTAAATAAACTTCATTTAACTTTGCAGTTGAGACATCATGATTTTACTTTATTGTACAAAGACAGCCTCAAGTTATATATGATTTGACGCATTGTGTTAGTACTTACTCTAATAAAACAAGGTCTCCCCACTGAAACTGGCCTAAAGAATCCACACCAGTTGCCATATCTGTACAAAGTTGAAGATCTTGTGGACGAACTTTCAACTACAAAACAGATAAAACACAATCGTTGAAGGGGGCAATAATGAGTGTAACCTATGCATATGACAATAATAAAAACTAATCCAAATACATATAATTTAAAAGAAATTGAATGGTAAACAAGTTTTAAAAGTTTGGAAAACCATTTACACAAGTACATAGAATTGGTCACAGGCTTACTAATTATAGGTGCAAACTGTAATTTTAGCTAAATGGCCAGTGGCCGATAAGTCCAAAAAAGTTACTGGCCAGAAAAGAAAAAAAAAACTTGCTGGTAAGTTAACAAATCTTAGTGGTCAAAAAGAAGCCTCCGGCATAATAAAAAAAAAGGGGAGGGGAGGGGATTAATAGAACCCAATTTCGTCGATGAAACATAGACCAAAACAGCCAATTCACAACATAAAAATATGGTATTCCCTTCCTCTTTACAAGAATGCAACAAAAAGAAATTCATTTACTTTACGCAGAAAATATTCTTTACCAGTTTCAAACATCGGTAATGAAACCTTGATGTTTTTTCGATGTATCGGCTTCTGAAACATCGAGGTTTAAGCACTTTTAATGCTACATGTAATGTGCATGTATATGCCAGAAATGTTAAGCCATTTTCTTAGAAATCGAAAGCTTCAAGAAAAAAAAAGCTGTACTTTCCATAAATTTTATTTAATATTTTGGGCCAAAAATTTTCCCTGAACTTTATAAGATTTTTCTTAACATTTCTATAAATGTGCGCATATATATAAATTAAATTTAACTAAAAACTTGGAAAATTAAAACTGGAAATTTGCAGACTGAAAAATAATGAATATACTAATAAATATAAAATACTAATATAAAAAGTTGGAAATATTCTAGTCGGATAATGCTTACCTAGGCATTCCGTTTCTAGCGATCATTCACTTTTTCGCACACTTCGGGTCTTTGTTGAAACTATTGTCCTATTGTCACATCCAACACACTGCTTACTTTGGGTAGATTCAGTAGATCTTCAATTTAGGATTCAACAACATCAATTCTTTACACTTATTAATGCTCTAAATCTTTCGCCCAGTCTTTGGGCATCCTTAGGAGCGTGACGACTTTTCCACCAATGTACGTGGTTTATTTCTCGTCAATGGAGTCCGATACCCCACGTTGCCATTCGTGTATTAGACACTTTTCTTAATCAAACCTAGCCGGCGCCATCTATGTTTCACTAATTCTACCTTTTTTACCCCCCTTCAAATGGTCGTTGATGTCGTCTTTCCGTATTATTTTTCTTTTAATTTCTTCGAATTTTGGGAATGTTCGGGGGTCAATACAGAATTGCACTAATGCAGTTTTTGCTTCATTTTTTCAATTTTTTTTTTTTGCCAGTTAGATATGTGTTGTTTTAGCCTTTTTTTAAAACCTGTTTTTAGTACTCCCTATGTACGATATTGGGGGTATGTGTGCAATGGGAATTTCGCAAGACCCTGATTCCTCTAATATTTCGCTCTCAGTTTTTTTGTTAATAGTAAGATTTTTCAAGGTGTTCACTGAACTTCCTATGTGTAAGTCAAATTTGGCACATTGCCTATTAATTTCTTTACTGATACCTTCCAAGTAAGGGAATGTACCTATATATTTTAATTTATTTTTTTCTCACCTTTCTTTGATTGTAAACTTCTTGGTCTTCATTTCTCTTAGCCATATGTTTTTTATTTTCATATATCCATTTTTTAATAACGCTTGAATCTGAAGTGAATAATAGTCTGTCATTTTCAGACATTCTACTTAAAAAATAAATAAAAATAAGTTTGGATACACTGTTTTCAGGAAAGCAACGTACATTCCGGTACTCATTCCATACTCCTCGCACCATCCTGTTATCCATAAAAAAAAAAAATAGCATAGTAAACTTGATTCGAAGAGCATATACACACACTTCTAATTATAGGCTAAAGAGTCAAGAGCTAGATTTTATCTTGAAAATATCACAAGATTATGGTTACCCTAATAAGCTTATTAAAAAATGGAAATACAAGAGTACAGAACATATGGCTAAGAGAAATGAAGACCAAGAAGTTTACAATCGAAAAAGGTGAGAAAAATAAATTAAAATTTTTTAGGTGCATTCCCTTACTTGGAAGGTGTCAGTAAAGAAATTAATAGGTAATGTGCCAAATTTGACTTACAACTAGGAAGTTCAGTGAACACCTTGAAAAATCTGACTATTAACAAAAAAACTGAGAGCAAAATATTAGAGGAATCAGGATCTTACGAAATTCCCATTGCACGCATACCCCCAATATCATACATAGGAAGTACTAAAAACAGGTTTAAAAAAAAAAAAAGGCTAAAACAACACACTTCTAACTGGCAAAAAAAAAAAAAAAAAAAAAAAAAAAAAGAAGCAAAAACTGCATTAGTACAATTCTGTATTGACCACCGAACATTCCCAAAATTCGAAGAAATTAAAATGCTAAAAAGGAATAAAAAATCAAAGCGACAAATGAGAATGGAGAAATCGATCCTAATTTATAAAAATAAAACAAGGGTGTGTAACCAGAAAAGAGCTTTGGAAAGAGCTAATAAGACAAAAAAAAAAGAAAAGAAAAACTGTCAAAAAAAACAAGGGAACAGGGATAGGAAATGAAAAGAAGAATACAGAAAGACGATATCAATGACCATTTGAAGAGGGAGGAAAAAGTAGAATTAGTGAAACCTAGATGGCGCCGACTATGTTTGATTAAGAAAAGTATCTAATACAGCGTGTCCAACAAATGGCAATGTGGGGTATCGGACTCCATTGACGAGAAATAAACCACGAACATTGCTGGAAAAGTTGTCAAGCTCCTGAGGATGCCCAAAGACTGGGCAAAAAATTTAGAGCATTAATAACGGTAAAGAATTGATGTTGTTGAATCCTAAAGTGAAGATCTACTGAATCTACATAAAGTAAGCAGTGTGTTGGATGTGAATGGCTGCTGCACATACCACGGACAATAGGACAATAGCTTCAACGAAGACCCGAAGCGTGCGAAAAAGTGAATGATCGCTAGAAACGGAATGCCTAGGTAAGCATTATCCATATAGAATATTTCCAAGTTTTTGAAATAATGCACGTAAAAATTAATAGTAGCCTTTTCCGATCGATTTCTAAGTCGGAATATGAACTGCTAATATGAATTAATATAAAAAGTTGAAACGAAGCTAGTCGGAGAGGATGCGCCAAAGGCAACTAAACCACACGGAGTAGCCAACATACTATTACATTTAAACATAAGAATTAACATTAAAGTAAATTAATAAGCCATGCCTTGGGGCCAGACGCAGTCTTTGTTAACCTATGCGAAGACTCATGTGGTGCGACTACTGTACCAAACCTTAGCAACATTGTGTAAAGAGGAAAAAAAAGGAAAGAATATGCCATTATGAATGCATGAAGCAGCAAAACAGAGAAGCATATATAACATCTAAATAAAAATTTTGGCTGGTTAGAATCGAGTTTGAGAGGAAAAGAAGGAAAGAATATGCCATTATGAGTACCGGAATGTACGTTGGATGGTGAAATCAGTAGGCGAGTGAATTCTTCTTTGCAAGTCATAGCTGCTCTGGGAGGTTTTCACAGGAATGATGGGTTCCCTAGAGAGTCCCGCATGGCTGTGTTTGAAAGTGTAATTGTTCCTACTCTGATGTATGGTAGTGAAACCTCGGTACTGCAGAAGAAACATAGGAGTCGTTTGTGTGCTGGACGACAGTCGTTGTTTACTTCGTGCTCGTATTTTGTTCCTTTTGGGATAATTTCCTAGTCTACAGCTCCTAATTTTGTGTGTGCAGCGTGTGTGAAGGTGCCGTCCTACTTCTGATTCATTTACCAGGTCCGTAAGTGCCCTTTCTGTGTTGCATTTTTCATTTTCCTGCTTTGGTCGAGTTGGCCAAAGCTCGTAATCTTATAGCCATTGCAAATGGCGACTTCTGGGGGTAGCGGAGCTTCTATCCTCGCTTCCGGAAGTGACTCTTTATCCCTCTCAGCTGCTCAGCAGCAATCCGCCAATGGAGGGCTTCCTTTGATAAGCCCCTCCTCTCCGCAGCGTGACAAAGTTGCCTTGCCCATGGAGTCATCTCCTTCCCATCTGACGAAGAGTGGTGAATCATTGCCTTCCCCTGTGCCTTCTGACGACGCCATGGATGTCACACTTCCACCAGCCACTTCCGCGTCATCACAACGTGTGCCAGGTGTGACGTATGCTGCCGTCAACTCAGGTGCATCAACTTCTTCTTCTCACCAGCCCCCTTCTTCAAAGTGCCCTTATCAGATGATGTATGGTACAGACCAGATCTACGTGGATGTTCTGACTACTTGCCCTCAAGGTCAGCTTTTTCTTGATAAAATCGGGCTGGGTGTATTTTTCCGCAGCATCCCCAACACAAAGCTGACGGCGTACAGCGCTGCCCTTCGACAAATTGTTCCAAAAGAGGCTGTTACTCACGTGGGTAGAAGAACCAGTCAAGTAATTGTTTATCTTGCGACTCCAGCCTTCGCTCTTCGAGTTCTGACCGAAGGCATTTCCATCGGCGATCGCCATCTTCTTGCGACCCCACTCACACAAGCACCTACTACAGTCAGTTTCGCCCCTGTTCCTCTGGAAGTATCCGACGACCTATTGCACTCCGTCGCTCAGAATTATGGACATACTGTCGGATCGGTCATTACGTACTCCTCCTTTCCGGGAGTCTTTGAGGACCGTTATCTCTTAGGATTTCACCGTAACGTACGTGTGATCTTTCCCTCGGAGGAAGCCATGTTACGTGTTCCATCGGTACTCAATGTACGCTGTGACACTCATATTAGGCGCATTGACATCACTGTGGGCACCCTTCGTTCGGTATGTAAGAACACTGGTCACCCTAGTGCGCTATGCCCTCATCGGGCAGCTACTGCCACCAAATCTTCAGTACAGCCTACTCAACGGTCAACTGGACCCCCGGCATCTTCATCTGGCGCCTCTGACCAGCGATAATCAAGTTATTCCGAAAGTCTGCATAAAACCGTTGGTCAACGTGTGACTTCGTCGCAACCTTCCACTTCCAACTCAGCTTCTATACTCCAAACATGCCCACAGCAGGAGAATTCTTCGACCGGAGACCAGCTGAACTCTCCTCTGCTTTCTGCGTTTACTCCACAGCACCCTTCAGAGCCCGATAATGGGGTCGATGCGCCTGATGCCTTCACAGTGCCAGACAATCTTGCCTTTAGTCCCGAGCAACAGAGTGTACGCTCGAAGCGTCGTCGGACTACTCAATGTCGCAATAAGAAGACACGCACATCTCCCACCTTTCAAGGAGGACGTGATCGCTCGGAAAGTCGTTCACTCGCATCTGATGCTCCTAGCATCTCCATCTCCAACTCTGACAACAGCAGCACTGGTCCCACTTACTCTAAGAGGATTTCATACAGCAATTGGAAGATTCCTCACTACCACAGACACCGATTTCTGGTGCGGAGTTATACTCCTATCTCATCGGTCCTCGTAGTAAAACCATGTCTCATGATTTTCTCCAATCCTATCTCACGGAGCTTGCAGCAACTATGATGCAAGTGGCGGTTGTTCGATCTCACCTCCAAGCCTTACCATCCACATCGTTCGGTGAAAGCGGTTGTCTCAAGAAAGTCTGCGATCGTCTCTCTCGGCTCCAACGAGCCGCTGACAAGCTCCTTGAACCGCTGTCGGACATTTCCGTTCAAGATAACGACACTGAACTGTAGGGGGTTTGGGTCCCCTCTGGCGAACTCGCTTGCTCGTGAGGATCTCCATCACCTCACAGCAGACATTCTTCTGCTCCAAAAGACAAATTACCTGTCTACAACGCCCTTCAATCGATGGCGTACGTGGAACTATCAGTTCCACCATGCTTTCCGACATTCTACAATCGGCGGTCTGGCCATCGGCATCCGCACTCAGTTCCGTCAAGTTCTATCTTCAGTGACGGTGCAGATTCTCTGCAGTGACTTGCTTCAGTGCCTTACCTTTGTTCTGGACGAGCGTCGTTATGTCGTTTTCAACATCTACGTTCCGTGCACACATCAACATCACACCCTCCTTTTCATGGCGCTCCGTTCAGCTCTTCAGTCAAAGTTGCCGTCGGATCACGTGTTGATCGGCGCCGATTTTAATTGCACGCTTGACCCTGATCTTGATCGTGCTCCAATTCATAAGGAAACTCGCTTATGTCTTGTGGAGCAATTACACTCCCTCACCTCATCACAGAGTTTGATCTTCGGGACGTCTTTCGTCAAATTTATCCTACAACGGTCTCCCATATGCGGAGGTCCTCAGCTGCCACCTCGTCATCTTCCGCTAGACTTGACCGTTTCTACGCAACCACTGCCCTTCTGCCCGTGGTCACGGACTGTCAGCATCTACCCACCGCCTCTTCTGACCATTGTGCCGTTGTGGCCACCTTCACCTTTTCTTTCCGTCAACGCTCCGAGTATCACTCCTGGACATTAGATACCTCTCTCCTGGATGACCAGGCTTTGTGTTCGAACGTCCGGAATCTCCTTCATTCTTATCACCCTGGACTGTCCACTGCTTCCTGTGCACTAAGTTACTGGCTGGATGTCAAGTCACACCTGCTCCACTTTCTCAAGAGCCACTCGTTCACAGTTGCCAATCTGCGCACCATGGAAGAACGCAATCTCCGACAAGTTCTCGCCCAGCTTGGAGCCTCTCACCCCCTCTATCCAGCATATTTGGTAGACCTCCTTGCTCTTCTGGAACCTCGAGCCCGGCAGGCCATTTTACGACTTCGCCTCCAGCACTTGTCTCCCGAAGACTGCTCTTTTGAGTTCTTGTCTTCGTTAGAGGATCAGCGCAGTTCTTCTCATCGACTCCGTGTGCTGCGTCTGCCTGACGGTCATGTGGCTTCGGACCCAGATGTGCTTTGCTCCCATGTTCGTCAATACTTCTCCGACAAGTACAGTGATACCCCTCCACCTTCTGTGTGTAATACTTTACTTTCTTCTCTCCCTCAAGTCCCCTCTCACCTCTCCGCTTCTCTTCTGCAGCCTATCTCTCCATCTGAACTTAGGACTGCACCTTTCCTCTCTTAATCCCCGAGCCGTCCCTGATCCTGACGGCCTCCCTCTATCATTTTATCTTATCTTTTTACCTTCTCTCCTTCCTTTCCTTCTCGCTGCTTACTCTTCTGCCTTTGCATCTATCTCCCTTCCGAGGGGCTTCACTGTTGCTCACATGGTACTTTTCCCTAAGAAGGGTGACCTCCTTGACCTGGGGAACTGGCGTCCGATTTCACTAATAAATCTTGATTACAAACTGTTCACTGAAATTCTCTCTCGCCGCCTAAATCAAGTTCTTCCGTATCTTCTCTCTTCCGATCAGTCCTACACGGTACCTGGTCGTTCTATCGCTACTAACCTTCACCTCCTTCATGATCTTCTGTATCTTGCCCGAACTAATTCTGAATCTCTTGCCCTACTAAATTTAGACCAACGTGCAGCTTTTGATAATATCTCCCATTCATTTCTCTCAACTACTTTACACGCTTTTGGCTTTCCTTCTGTCTTCGTTACCACTATTCTTGCTCTCTATCGTGACGCCGTCTTTCAGGTCAAGACAGCCGCCTTTCTGACAGCACCCATTTCTTTCCGTCGTGGAATACGCCACTTTCTAGGCAATTATTTGCTCTGGCGTTTGAGCCTTTCCTACGCACAGTACATCGTGCATTTCTTGCGGCTCTTCCTCCTCCCACGGCAAGCACCAGGCACTTCTCTATAACCTACTCCGCCTACGCCGACTTTCTGCGTTCGGATGGAATCGCAATTTAATACCCTCACTCATGTATATGCACTCTACTCTTCTTGCTCCTCAGCGATGCTCAACACTACCAAGAGTGCCGGCCTGTGGTGTGGTGCCTGGGAGTCCAGGACGGACTCCCCATGGGGCGCCTCCTAGACTGCCTCTTCTCAGAAATTTCTTGGTGTACACCTGGGAGCTCCCATAGCTGCCCGAAACAACACGTGGGCTGCTCTTCGTAATCGCCTTGCTCGATCGGCTGCCTTCTGGCGGAAAGCTCAGTTCAGCGCCTCTTACATCACCCGGGCACGCCTTGCTCGTACATATCTTCTGTCTCCTTGTCTTCATGTAAGGGCAGCTGCTCGCATGCCAGCTTACCATCTTGCTGAAGTCACACGGATCATTTCTACTATGATCTGGTCAGCTCATCATTGGATACAAGTCACAACTCTAAGTCATCCGATCTCCACTGGTGGTATTGCGCTCCTGGATGTCCGCCAGTTCTACAAAGCACACCGGATAGTATCCCTTCTGCGTCTACTCTGTGAACCAAGATCCGCAGCCTCTCTTCTCCGAGACGTGATGATTTCTCCCCAGAACTCCCGCTTCAAATTAACAACTTTTCTACTGATGGATCGCTTTTCTCTCCTCCGCTCCTGTCTTTCCCCCGTTTATTCAGAGGCGCTTTCCTTTCTTCACTCTCTGCCACTACTCCGTGCCCCACCCGCTACCACCTCAGAACTTCTAACTGAACCTCTCTTCTATTCCTCCATCCTCCTAACGCACCATATTTCACTGACCTTTCCTGGCTCCCCGCTGGGATCGTATCCGTCCGAGACTTACTTTCCTCCGATCTAACATGGAAACCCTTTTCCGACCTCTCTCCTTTCCTTCCTTCCACGCACCTCTGCCTCTCTTGCACTCTACGATTCTCTCCGCTCCTCGATCATTACTCTTTTTTCTGCTCTCGCTTCTCCGTCTGGCCTCTTTCTTGTTTCTTCTGCTTCTCTTCCCCTTCCTTTTTTTCTTCCTGTTCGGGGCCCTTTTCTTCCGATCTCCAGTTTCACTGTCCGTACTCTCTATCGTTTTCTCCTTCTGGATCCATCGCCACCCGCACCCCAGCTCATTTCAGGAGTGCCGCCCGCCGCTCTTCCGAGTGTGTGGTCGACAACAGCTTCACCCATCTCGACACCAGATGAAAGGAATATTCACTGGCTCTTTCTTCACCGCCACCTGCCAGTGCCGGCCACGTTATTTTGGATGACGCTGGCAGCCGCACCCACCTGCATCTTCTGTTCTGAGCATGCTGATGTTCTACACATCTAGCAGTACTGCCCGGCGATCCTTCCTTTATTACACCTAGCCTTTACCGTTGCAAAGTGTCTCTGTGCCAAACAGCTGCCTTTTTCTTCATACAGTACGCTGCTGGTTTCTTCTTCGCCACCAATGCCTTTATCTGAGCCATGCGCATATATCTTTGTACTCGCAAAGCATGTGATTTACTGCTTCTATCTGCAACTCCGACATACCTCTAATGTGCCTACGCTCCTTCAAGCAGGAGATACCCTCTGTGCGCAATTCCGCAACCGGCTGACCTCCAGGCTCCGATTGGCGTTTACCGCTGCCAGGGCCACTGACCAGAGCCTGCAGTTCCTGAATGTATGGTCACCATTACACCGCTGGTTTTCCGGGCCTTCTGCAGACCTACATCTTCTGATTTGACTTCCATCCTCTACGTCGGGACCTTCCCCGCTTTGATCTTTGTGATGAACCCTGGACTGGCTCACCGGATCCGGAGAGTGTCTCCCTAAGCTTGTCAGACTTAGTTCTTCTGTACATTCTTCTTATTCCCATCTCCAGTTTATCTTTTTACTGTTAGTGTTTGCAGGTTATTCACGTGCACTTACTTTGTGGTGCCCTCTTCTGAATAAGTGATTTTTGTAGTGATTTTTTTTCTGTGTGCCTCACATTGTACCTGTATATTCAATGTTTTTATTTCGTCATATATCTTCTGCTCATTCGTTTGTCATATTGCTCATATAAATTGTACATACACATCCTGTATATTTCGCTGTTCATTCTGTACATATACATATATTCCTTGGTACTGTGTATGCTCCGTTTTGGAGCCGTCCTACAAGCTCATTCTTTACTGTCTGCATCTTACATATCTCAGTCATGCACTTTTTGTACACATCTGTAAATAGTACACGTTTCAATTGCATCATTATGTTCTGCGTCATTTGTATTTATATTTTTATTGCATTGCACGTATATCTCACTTGCTACACATAGTTCGTTCGTTGTTCCTATATGGCTTCCCGCACATCTGTATATACTTGGCCTAATTTGTACATTTATTCAGTCTCACGTATATCTTTTCCATTATCCCACCCTGCACTGTTGCACTTATGTTGTATCATCGCTCATCTATCTCACTAGCACTGTATTATATATATACACCTCTCATACTGTAACTTGCGCATTCGCTGTATATATACACCTCTCATACTGTAAATAGCGCACTTCTTGAATACATACTTGGTAATTTTGTTTTGTTGTCCGCTCATCTATTTCACTTGCATTGTATATACCCCTTGCATAATGTAAATTGCACACACTTTGTATATATCTGACTCCTGTTATTATGATTTCAGGCATTGTAAATGCACATGCCGCCTACCGCTTTCGTTCCCTGTAAATTTCGCTCAGAATAAAACATTTTGAAAGTTTGTGTGCTGGAGAAATGCGTTACTTACGTGGGGTTTGTGGCAAGACACGATATGATTGTGTGAGAAATGAAGATGTATTGCAGTTGTGTGATGTGAAGCAAAATGTTGTTAGCAAGGTGGAGACCAATATGCTTCGGGGGTTTGGCCATGTTGAAAGAATGAGTGATGAAATGCTTACTAAGAAAATCTTTTCAGCCCAAGAGGCAGGAAGGAAAGGCAGAGGAAGGCCAAGGAAGACATGGGTGGATCAGATTCAGGAGTGTCTGCATGAGAAAAAGATTATGAGTATGAAGTATAAAAGATCTTGTGTATGGCGTGTGATGGATATTAGTGAAGCATGAGTTGTATGTCAAGATCGCTGTAAATGGAGAAGTTTGATACGACAACAATAAGTAAAAATATCTGGTAGTTTGTATTTCTTTTTGGAGCTAACCTCTGAATCTCAGAGAACAGCTTAGTGATATGTATGTATGTATGTATGTATGTATATATATATGTATGTAGAATCGAGTTTTTATCCATAACCACTTCTTTTGCAATTTGGATGCACGTTAGTCATATGTTTCTTTTACACTTTGGAGTCATTCTTGGATTGCATTTGATTGAATTTTGACGGTAAATTATTATTTACTTATTTTGGTTTTCAGACGTTTGTTTCTCGTTTGTTTTAGGTCCGGTTGTGTGGCTTCGGGAGCATGGCCAGCCGATATTTGGGTTTCTCCTGTCGTTTGCTGGCACCAGAAAAGCCACTTCTACAGGTTGATGCTCTCCCAATGACGGCAACCTGTCCTATTAAATTTACTTTCTTTACTTTAATGTTAATTCTCTTGTTTAAATGTAATAGTATTAAAATATATTGCATTTCAGATAACTGAATTTTTGTTTAAAAAATAACTTTACATGAAATAATTTTTTGGAAATAGAAATTGCAAATTCAAAACGAATTTTTAAAGCCTTTTTTTTTGTTATTATTTATTTATTTATTTATTTATTTATTTATTATTATTTTTTTTTTTTTTTGCAGAAGAAAGAACAGAGGAAATATAATGATAACTCCCTTAATTTTGAATGTACTCTTACAGTACATTCAAAATTAAGGGAATAGTACAATAATTAATTATATTCAATAATTAAAACGTAAAAGAGAATAGTACAATAATTAGAGCTATATAATAGTCAGAATTAGAACTACTAAGTGGAATTGTACTCTTACAGATTGATGTTATTCTAAAGTGATTCAAAATCATCACTATCACTTTGCAAACTTTCACTCTCACTACAACTAACCATTTCAATATTTCCTTACAGGCTGATCTTATTCTAAGGTGATTCAAAACGCACGTCTGCAAATACTGAGGAACAAGCTGTCAATAAAGTTCGTCCTCAGCTAACACACGAATTTAAAAAAAGATGTGGGGGATTCATAATTCACTGAGTTTTGCGATTGTGTCAGTTTGTTTGGGAAAAAGAAAATGAATAATGCGAAGAGTTTCTAGTAATTAAACACGTTTCATTCTCCTGCGTGACAAAGTCCGCAAGAAAAATAAATACGCTGTTGTCACTGGACCGCGAGTTGCGCGTTATTGCACTTTGAACGGGGCTTGAAAAAGTTATTTCCGACAGTGTAACGTTCTATAATTCACCCACAATCCCTTGTGAACAGCCCTGCCTTAACTGTAGTAGGAAAAGTTTTGGCTAAAATTAGTTTTCCTTCCATCATGTAGCGAAAGTGCATGCAAAGGCTATAGTGAATGTGAACTTACAATATGATTCTTACAGATTGTATATTCTCATGATTTTTTCAATAATATTACTGTTTGACGGCATGATTCATGGAGATTTCATTTCAAAACAAAACGATTAATAAGTGATAAGGTTATGATCATTCACGCCGATATCTGCTGTCTGATTCGGGAACTACTCGGGTCAAAATCGAGGGCTGATTATTCAGCCCACCGCACTTTTAGCACAACATGCGCAGGCCCCCGTCGCACTAAAAGGGTTCTGCAACATTGAGGTTTAAACATCGATTATTGGTGGCAAAACTTTGATGTTGAAAAACATCAAGGTTTTTTGCCATCCCTAGTTAGGACTGGTTTCCCTTTCTTTTACCTTTACTTCTGAATTATTATAATTTTGTAAATTGGCACTAAAAATAACAAATGGCCAAACTGGCGGCCACTTAAATAAATTTAATAGCCAAAGTTGTCAGTTAATCGCCATCTGTTGAATGCTAACTTGCACCTATATTACTAATGCAGCAAATATAAGTTAAGCATCCTTCATAAAAACAGTTTCTAAGAAATATCAGTCTGACATGTCATGCAGCACATTTCAGAACCAGTTTACATGAAAATTTTTATACTAACTGACTGACTTTGTCATTAAATAAATCAGAGCAAACTACATTGCAAGCTGCAGTTGTTGTTGTTTTGGAAAAATTACATTTGACTTTGCCTAAAGGTCCATATTATGTAACCCACACTTATGAACAAAATTATGACACGCAGGTGTTTCACAGTTAAAAATATTATGCTCAAGATGCACAGGACATGTAAAAAAATTAACTACTTACCTAAATGGGCAACTAGATTAAGAAGAAAAAAGAAACTGGAATGTTGCATTTGCTACAATACATTGTAGCAATATGTTATTTTACTCCACGTTATTTACAGATGGTGACTGGAATAATTAAGATGCTAGAAAAAGCTTATTGTGTTTTTGAACATAAAAAAGAAAAAATGAGACCTGATTTTTTTCATCAAAAAAAAAAAAAAAAAATTCCTGGACAACCTCCTTTACTACTATGGCAGGAAAATATTTTCTGCACATGCCCAACAGGGCATGTAACACTTTAGTTTTAGATATTTTTCAAGACCTGATAATGACTCCACCTCATAGGAAAGTTTTTGCTACATCCCAGACAGTCACACCTAGGTGTCATAGTGGCACCACTAGAGAAGTTGAAGTGCCACAGCAAATAATTATTGGTAATAACAAACTGATTTGTTAATAAGAAAATATCTCCATGACCAACATGTTGATAATTTACAGAATATTAATTCACAACATGCAAACTGCATTTCAGCAAAGATAGCATGGTGACCCTCTTCTAAATAAGATGGCAATTTTGTGAGAACTTTAATGAGACTTTAGTGTACATGACGGAGAACGGTGGGTAGGAACCTCTATCATCTGGAGTGAAACTCAATAATGCACTGGCTCAGCTACAGCAGTCACCAATCAAGTCCCAAGAAATTTGCATTGTATGTACAGATGCTTTACTCGGGGCACAAAGAGCTGAAAAGAAATTAAACCTGTAGCCTTAATGCATTCCGACAGACCAGACAGGGGAAAGTTAATAGTACTGCATCTGGTTGCACTGGAGAAAAATAGACTTATTTAATATATTAACACTGCCCCCTACCATTAATATTCAGAAACCTGCATGTCAACAAATAAACGTCATTTACGTAAAATTTAATATTGTGTGCTGAAACCTTTTGCACTTAGGACAACCTCTATTCTTCATGGAATATTCAACAGCTTTTCGTAAATGTCAACCAAAATGTTCTGCCATTCAACCTTTAAAGCAGTGACTACTTCAGCTTTGTTTGTTATGCAATATCTTATTCCACACACCCAACGATCCAATTCATTCCAGAGATTTTCTATAGGGTTCAGGTCAGGACTCTGGTATGGCCAATCCAACTTTTCCATGCCCACATGTTTTCAAACCAGTGTGTAACAACGCAAGGGTACAATATGGTACATTGTCCTGCTGATAGGGGTATGGGCCTTCCCCAAAGTATTGCCACAGCAGTGGTGGTGCATAATTGTCTACTATGTCTTGGTAGAGCTCAGCATTCATGGTTTTGTCCAAAATAACGAATAGGCCCAAGCAAAACCATAAAAAACAGCTCTACGAAATCACGTTGCCTCCACCAAACTTCACTGTTAGAATGACACAGTCTGAAAGGTACCTTTCACCTAGCATCGCTACACCCAGCGATGACCATTGGACTGGTTAACTGAGTACTCTGACACATCAGTCCAAAACACAGTTCTCCAATGGTCACAGTCCACGACTGAAGCTGCTTACACCACGCAAACCAGCATGTGGCATTTAAGCCAAAGTGGTTAGCAGTTTGTGGATGGCTACTCAACTGTAGTAACCCATGTCGTGCAGTATCCTGTGCACTGTATTGGTGCTAATACTGTATCAATCCAAATGGTCTCACATAGGGTTTGTGTTATTTGAGACAATGTTGATTTACCTGAGTGGACAGTCCTTTGCAAAATCTGCTGTCATGTTTTGTTAGCTTTGAAGGTTTACTAGCTTTTTTTTTTTTTTTTTTTTTGGCAGCACAGTTTACTTCCATTTGCATACCACATCACCAATTATCAACTTAGGGATTTCCAATGAAAACGAAATGTCATGTATGGAATGATTCCTAATGTGGTACCATATTATCAATCTGAGCAGTATATCAGTTGACTCTGTTGATCCAGCAATCTTGCATTCAAGGTCCTGCTATTGCCTCACTATAGCCTTACGAGCAAGTTCATAGTTGGGTCTGTGACATGGCGCTTGTGTTGGGCCTAATTCACTACTCATAGAGGTGTCTGGATGTTAATGGTAGGGCACAGTGCATTTGTGTAAAATCATCATCAACCATCCTACATCACGGCTGGAGATGGTCCCCAAAGGTCTCTTCCACAATACTCTGATTTGAGTTATCCTCTTGCAAGCTTTCAAATTTTATCCACCCATCTTCTACATGATCTTCTAGGTCTTCCCCTGCCCCTTGGTACAATGTAGTCTTTTAGCTGTCTAACAGTGGTCAGTTCTTCTACCAGTATGCTCAGCCCATTGCCACTTGAGGGTCTTGACTTCGATCATGATGTCGTCTACTTTTGTCATGTTCCTGATCCACGACTTCCTTTTCTTATCTTTCTTGGTTACACCAAACATGGGAAATTTTTGGAAACTGCCACTTTGCATGAGAACCTCCCTCCTATAATCAAAAACTTAATCACTTGTCATGAATCAAGATTTAATAAAATATATATATATATATGAAGCCTCCAACAAAACCTCACTGAAAATCTGCAGCTCTGTGGCTCTATCCCTTACCATCCCTCTCATGCCTACAAGCTCAAACAATTTTTCAACCAGTTTTGATGACATTTGGCCATCAGTTTTAACTTTTTTATCAACAAATTAATTTTGGACAATGGAGGTAAAATACCCCCTCCTTCCACTCAATCTTCTTCATCCTGATCTCAACCTTTTCTGGTGAAATTTACTATGATGGAAGTGCTTACCACAAGCACCAACAGCTGTTTATTGGAACACAAACAAACAGCTGTTTACTATAGCACCAACAGCATTGGTGGCCAGTGAAGTGTCAGAGTTTTCTATAAGGAAAACTCTGACACTTCACTGGCCACCTTAACTTTGAAGAATACTTCTGCAGAACCTCTTTCTGGATTAACAGCAAATTAATTGCCCAGTTCTTTAATCGACTTTCATTACATCATCAGGAAAGTATGGAAATTTTTCAGCTCCAAAACCTGTAATTCTGATTTTCCTCTTATTATTCCATTAATGTAGAAATCAATTTTAAAAAGAGAAGTAATGAAAGACTTTACAAATCTGGCAATCACTTACTATTGCTCATCAGTTTCCAGATTGAAAAAAGCTGAATTTATAAGCTGAAAGCTTCCTTACTTTATATTTTTACATAAGTGCATATTTAAAGTTTTAACACTTGTTATCTATGGTTATGCACTTATGTCCAAATTCATCATATTACAGACCGACCAGCCTTGGCCGTGGTTCTAGATATAAGTAATCAAATTTTCTCTGAAATGAGAATTGAAAAAAAATTCACAAATTTTTCATTCAATTTTATGAAAAGTTATAAAACTAGATCATTCATATCTAAAAAAAATGTGCACAGGGTATGTGCTAAGCTAAATCACAACAGCAGCAATTCTACAGCAAACTGAACACTGCTGTGGTTCTACTGGTAGAAGGTGAGAATGCATTTTTCATTTTCGCATGTGGTTATACAGTACTAATAATTTTGAGATTACTTTTTTCAAGATATAGGCAGAGTTTTCTAAAAGTGCAACAGTGGCATAACTTCATGGAAACCTATACCTAAATATCCATACAGTGATGTATTAATTTTTTTACATATTCATGGAATCTGTTTTTAAAGGGCCATCATCAGTTATGCCAATTTAGCTAATGCAGATATGATTTAGTTAACTAAAGGCTAAATAAAAGATCTTCACCCAACATTCCCACACTGTCAATTTGATCATGATAATTTCAACATTACTGACAACACAAAACATAAAGCCTTACTGAAACACAAAACAAAGTACCACTAAAAATGCTAAAACATAATACCAAAACAAATAAAAGTGAGCAATAAACACATAGCTTCATCTATTTTACAATCGCATCTATTTTTTCAAAAAAAAAAAGTTTGTTATTCCAAAATACATGCTTTCAGGTCGAGACTACACATATGATTAGAAACTTCACCTAATTGTTTCACCATCATATTTTTCTTGAGATCAACCTGTCTTCTCACATCACAACTTCCCATTTACTATACAATTCTCACAACTTCATTTCTTTAGCAAAGTAAAACATATTTCAAAAGCAGTATCCTAACAGGAATTAAACCACTTACTCAAAGCATTACCCAGATATATTTATTTAATTCTAGTTCCATTTGAAGGATTTTTAGTTAATCTTTCTTTCTTCTGAGTTCCTTTGGTTTTTTTAAAGATGTTTCTGTCTGTAAAAAAACATTTAGTCAAGGCCTGTTTTTCAGACACAGGCTTCAACTAAAATCCAGAGGCCAGAAATGTCTGTAAAAAACCAAAGGAACTCAGAGGAAAGGAAGATTAACAAAACATTCTTCAAGCAGAACTAGAATTAAATGAAAAAAAAAAGCAGATTCCTATGAACAAACTTTAACTACTGAAATAATTTTATGAAACACTTTTATTTCATCAATAATGCAGAAGCACAATATCAATTTTATGTAAAAAAAATACTGTAAAAGCATATAACATATTTCTTGTCAATAAACTATTGACATGCACTAAGAACCTGCCATCCTTTACCAGAGCAAATATTTCAAAGAAAATAAGACAAAAAGGGGATGGGCACAAGAAAATACTACTTTGCAAACAGATACATTATGTTGTGATGCTGACCTCTCATCAAGTAATGAATTACTCACTGAAGTAATTGAAATACAAACCTCATGCATTGTAAGATCAGAAAACAGCAAAACAATATTGTCCTCAACACGCACGATTAGCCCTGTGTCTCCTTCGTACGCACCAGATATCACTTTCACATGGTCACCCATTTTAAAATATTTTCTCAACTCATGTGCTTGAAATTCTAATGGATCCTGGAAGAAAAAGGGGTAAAAAAAATATGAATCATCTGCATCTAACAAATTTTACATATGCATGCATAGGTGAAAACACTTATGCAAAATCTTCCATTTTCACAGCTACCGGTAATGTTAGTGTATTCTTCATAAAACTCATTTATACATACAAGACTACTTTTCATTTACATACTGTACAAGGTCACAGCTGGTTATATAGCATAACACACACACACACACACACACACACACACACACACACACACACACACACACACACACACACACACACACACACACACACACACGTGTACACACGACTCTGGTGTTAATGTTGACATGATTATACAGTTGAGCCCACATATGTATAAATGAGCTCATAATATGAAGTTCTGCATAAAGCAAAATTTTTATAGATCCCTTTAACTTTGTAAAATTCTCCCTTCTTATTTTAACCACATAATACAAATTATAATTTTTAGAGAAACCGCATACATCAAAGTTCAGCATGGTTATCAGCAAACAAAATAAGTGGCATTCGCCCAGTTTTTTCACTGGAAAACCGGAATTACCTGTTGTTGACAACACCCATTGTGCTGAACATTAAACATTCATCTCCAGTGATAATACTGTCTCCCCATTCTTCTCACTATCTTTCAATCACTTAATCCCTGTTCAGAAAATCTCAGTTTATTTGGCATCTAGAAACATCTTAACCACTGCATCAGAGGAAGTTGAAAAATATTTAAAACAGCCATCATAAGCATTGTTTCAAGCAATAACTAGAGAAGAGTCGGAAATCATGTAACTGTTCCTTTGTCACTGTTACTGAAAAATCACTGCCACCGTTATGGCCAGTGACAAAAAAGTAACAGTTCCAATGTCACTGATAAGAATGTCACCGTTAGCCGTTCAGAGCAATGTTTGGGGTCCAAGGATACCATACCATTATGCCATTTTTGTTGAAACATCACAGAGTTTGCTAGTGATGCCAGCTTTCATCAGAAGAAACCAGTTTCTCGTGCTCATCTCTTCACGAGGAATCTTTAGGAATGGACGTGAACCATGATAAAGTGTTAATGCTGTTTAGCATTCAACATAATAGAATGTCTGAGGCCAAGAGTAGAAAAATCTGTGATGTGGGATTATTTCACCATTGTTGATGGAAATTTTGTTTCATGTGATATTTGTAAGCAAAAGCTTTCTTACAAAAGTTTGACTCTCCATTCTGTTACTGCTCAGTCACCCCTGCCATAAGCAGTGATTTTGTCACTGATACTAGTAAGACGATAACTTGCCATCCTGTTACAGCTGCATCCTTTCTGTCATAAATGGTGATTTTGTCACTGTTTAAAGTCACCATTACTTTCCATAGAACTGTCACCATTGTCACTGTGACAGGAAAATCACTGTTAAGCCCACCTCTAGCAAGAACTGGTTCGTGTATGACATAACATGTAAAAGGTGAAATTTCAAACTTTTAGCAGTTAATTTCATTTTTACATTCGTTAAATGTTTTGCTTATAGTAGATCTAACTCATATTTTTCTAGCAATAGTTTTCAATTAACAAGCATTATTTAGCTTTGATTAATTGAAAAACAGTGTATGATTGACTAGCTGTAACCTGACATAAGGTAATATGCCAAAAATAGCACTTTTTGTTATCTGTCTGGTTATAATGAAGTTCACATATATCGATGGTTTCGATTCTCCCTTCAACTTTGTTATGTACAGGTTTGCCTGTATAAGGAATAATTTTCCTGAAACATTAAATATTGGAAACTTTTAATGGATCCACAATATCTTCTTGAAATCTGCTTTTCCACTACAAAGGAAGCTCATTATAATGCAATTAATTCTCATTATAACGTAGTCAGTTTCAGTGAACTAAATTCATCAATCACCATACAATTTCGTTACACTGGGAATTGATGCAATAAAATTCAGGGGGTTATAATAAACTTACAATATTGACCAGTTTCTTATAACCTAACGGGCAACAGAGTTACTCACTAAAAAGAAATCTGAACTGCTTTGCTCTCAACAATAACAGATACAAAAGTAAATGGAATTTCATTCTTGTCAGAAATTCAATTACTTCTAAGTTAATTGCACATGTCCAAAAGTAAACCCTTCAAAATTAATTAAGAGGAATTAATTTTTTTCTAAATGCTCATATGAAAGGGAAGTTACACTTTGTTTTTGTCATTATAAAAATGATGTCCATTATAAGCATAAACAACCTGGAGCACATTTTTGACTGCTACAACCTAGTAATAACTTCAATAAAATGCTAAAATTCAAGACATGGAGCATTATGAAAAATCTTCATAGTTTCCTACCTTTATGAAGATTGTCATTTTTATTAGTAGACAACACATTGTTCAAGCATGCAAAGAACTTACATTTGCTATATCATAGTGCCGCGCGCGCACACACACACACACACACACACACACACACACACACACACACACACACACACACACACACACACACACACACACAATATTCCTGTGTCTCCAGTTGTGATTACACTTTTTAGACATGGGTTAAACATAATGGATAAAGAACATCTTTTCTCTAACCTTAGACTACATTTTTTCTCTTTCCCTTTTGGTAGAATTCCAAACTAATAAAAATACTTACTGCAGTGCATTACTATCGAAGTTTGGCACTAATTTGCCTTCCAGATGTGATTTAATAACCCCTCCCCCTCCAATCTTTAATTTGTAATTACCTTCCAAAGAAAAAAAACAACTAAAATTCATGTATGAACTTTTGTTTTGTCAAGTATTGTTTGCTGTAGATTCACGGAAGTCCATCATACAAAATACCTGTATTTTTCTTTGTCTCAACCCATCATGCCAATTACATTGAAATTAAAGTTATTTTCTAGGAGGTAAGATTTTTCTCAAGCATTATAACCATGAACTATTAAAACAAGGGCAAACAAAAATTCAGAAGCTCCTTCTAAACATAAGCATAGGAAAAAAAATATTTTCATGTGTTGTGAACTATATAACCATTGCCTTTCCTAATCAGTATTCTGCACACACACACAGTTTTATAAATAAATAAATGCCATTTTTTATCATGCTGAGTTCACCCATAATTCATGCTATCAGTACACATAATTTAAAAGCATTTACTGGGCTCTGAGTTTTTATTTTTTTCTTTGCAACGGCAAGTTACCTTAGTTTTACTTCTTTCTGAAAATGCATGTACTGCATGGGCTCTGAGTTTTTATTTTTTTCTTTGCAACGGCAAGTTACCTTAGTTTTACTTCTTTCTGAAAATGCATGTACTGCATACAAATCATGAACAGCCTACAAATTTTTTTGGTTTCTTGGTTTACACAATGTTTACAATATAAACTAAACTAGAAACCTAAAATTCAGAAATTCGGACTTTCCACTCATAACCAAGTACTATTTACTTCCTCCTAAATGTTTTCCAGATAGTTCTAAGTCAATCCCATATGCAGTCAGGAAAGATTAAGAGCCTACTTTTGACCAGCAATTTTCCTCTGATTAAGCAGCAGGCTAGTATCAAATGCCAGAAAGATAACATGATTGTATTTTAACTGAAGTTAAATGAGTGTTTCTTTTTCATTAATCCGGTACTTCGTGATATTGTACAGTATGAATGAAAAAGCTGAACATGAAAAATCATGAACATTTATCAAGTTAACAGAAACTACCAGAGTGAGTAATAAGTTCGTAGCCCAAACATGTGTGTGGCGCTTATACGAGACGAGAATGTCGGAGGAGAAACTTGTTTTGTTGTTAGTGTGCTTCTACGCCATTGCTGGAAAAAAAGGTTGCATGTGACAGCTGCCGGGAAGGAAATTTGTAGTGTAGAAGGAGAGGGGACAGTGCACCCTGAAACAGCAAGAAAATGGTTCCAATGCTTTCGGTCCAGAGACACAGAGCTCGTTGACAAATTGAGGTGCGGGAGACCAGTCACTGCCGACATCAAAGCCCTGGTTCTAGCTGTTGAACAGAACCCAAGAAATAGCACCCGGCGATTAGCAGAGGAGGTCCATGCTCTACAATCCACCATCGTTCGTCACCTACACCAGCTCGGCTTTCACTCCAGACATCTGCGAATGGTACGCAAGCTCAGTAGCGTGTCATCTTGTGTCAAGAATTGCTGCAAAATCCACGTGACGACTGATTTCGGTGGAGAATCATAAAGAATGATGAGAAGTGGGTCTTCCTATGTTATCCTGATACTGGACACCAATGGCTGCAGCCAGGGAATGAGGCTCAAGCAGTGGTTCAAAGAGGGCATTTTAAAGTGAAAACAGTGTAGTGTATATGGTGGAATTTTGAGGGTCCTGTCTACTGGGAGCTTGTGCCACATGGTTGGGCCGTCGATGGGAATCTGTATGCCAACCAGCTGCAACACGTATACAACGTTCAACGCCAGTGCTACCCTGCAATAGTGAACCGAAAGAAGGTCCTTTTGCAATCCGACAACGCCCCATGTCATAGGTCATGGATTGTCTGCAAGACAATTTTTTGGATGGCGTCGAAATCCTACCACACCCAGCCTTATAGCCCAGATTTGCTCCTTCGGATTTTCACCTGTCTCATTCCATGGTGCACTTTTTGGCCAGCACAGACAGTTCCATTTCTCGGAGGTTGTGAAAGATAGCATCACCGAGTTTTTAGTATCCAAGCCAGCCGCCTAGTATCACAACGGCATTGCATCTTTGGCTGAACATTGGCAAAGGACTGTAGACTCTGATGGACTGTATTTTGCCAAATAGCCATATGTGGTCAACATGTGATACCAAACTGAACACTGTTCCCCAAATTGCTATGAACTTATGACTCACCTGGTGTAAAACAGTGCACCACAAGACCAAATTCTCTACACAACTATTTCTAAGCAATACAATTGAGTGGCAACATGTATATTTTAAAACAGCAAATGAAAAACAAAATGCTTACCTTCAAGTCTTCATGAGATGGCAGCATTGTTATTTTATTGCCATCTACACTTATTATTCTACCTTGCAAGTGTATCAATTCTCCTTCACACACTTCTACATTATCACCTGGAGCAAAACTATGACTGTGATCATCACGACCAGTGCCCTCCCCCACTTTAAGTCTTGTTAAGGAATTGTACATATACACAGAACACTTACAGAAAATTAAACAAAAATATATGAAATTTGCAGTGATTGAGGTACTCACAGTTTTCATGCTGAATATTTATTTCATAAGAAATACAGTGCACTTCAAAGTATAAGAACTTTTTGGGTACCAAAAAGAAAAAGAAAAAACATTACATACAACATGCATCCATTTTCATTTGTTGTTGCAACATACCTGCTTACATAAAGTTATTCAAATGACAATTTATGATGATCAGTATCGCAAACTTTTTTTTTTTTTTTTTTTTGATTGGTGGTTTAACGACCACAATGAGCAACTCGGTGCACTATAAGCAGTCGCCCGTCCCTAATTTAGGGTCACTGGTTGTACGGAAGGGAAAGAGACAGCGCCGTAAGACAAACACAGCATCCATGCCTCACTGGAATCCGAACCCTGACCGATCTCAGAAGAATGGTTAGTAACCATCGCTTAGACTACTGCACCATCAGCAAACTTTTTCTTTGACTGCGTTTCAGTTAGAGAAATTGTACGTACTAGGATCCAGAAGTTCCCAGACTGCGCGTGTATAGCAAAGTACATGTATCTCAAACCCATGGTGATTATTGGATTACATTATGGCATAACCCCCCCCCCGCCCCTCCCAGGATGATTGGCTTCATCCATGAACATCATGCACTTGTTACTGTACATCCAGGTACTGTGAGTACCTTATGCAGTGTTTGGTGATTGATGAAAAATGGTGTTTTTGAGCAATGCATTAAAAGTTTTGCGTTCGTTTGGGCAAAAGTCCAACAGAAACTTACGAGATTGTTGAAGCAAGTTTATGGTGAAAACACCATTGCAGTCATAAACATTTGATTGGCATCACTGCTTTAGAAGGCAAACAGGAGGGTCAAAGACAACAAATGAAGTGGGAGGCAAGTGATAGCTCCCAAGGCTGAAAACATCTGTGCCATCATATGCACCAACAGATGATTGAGCACATAGCAGAGGTTGCTGGAATATTGATGACTACCTGTCAATGGATACTAAAAACATCTGCGGCCATCATACGCACCAACAGATGATTGAGCAAATAGCAGAGGTTGCTGGAATATTGGAGACTACATGTCAATGGATACTAAAAACATCTGCGGCCATCATACGCACCAACAGGTGATTGAGCAAATAGCAGAGGTTGCTGGAATATTGGAGACTACATGTCTCAATGGATACTAAAAACATCTGCGGCCATCATACGCACCAACAGATGATTGAGCAAATAGCAGAGGTTGCTGGAATATTGAAAACATGTCAATGGATAGTAAAAACATCTGCGGCCATCATACGCACCAACATATGATTGAGCAAATAGCAAAGGTTGCTGGAATATTGGAGACTACATGTCAATGAATACTAAAAACATCTGCAGCCATCATACGCACCAACAGATGATTGAGCAAATAGCAGAGGTTGCTGGAATATTGGAGACTACATGTCAATGGATACTAACAAATGATCTGAAGATACACCGGATGAGTCCGCACATCATCCACACATGTTAACTAAGATCAGTTGGCCATGCAGATGGAAATAGTGGGCAATCTTGTAACCACTGCCAGTCAAAACCCACAATTTCTTAGAAGAATCATAACTGGAAATGAAAAATAGTGCACCCTTTTCAACCTGCCAAATAAGCAGGCATCAGCTACATGGAAAGCGCCATCATCTCCACACAAGCAGAAATTCCGCCAAGATCAATCGCAGATGCTGTTGCATAACTATGCAACTGCACAAACGTCACTCCTCATTCACGAGTTTCTTGCCAAAACGAGAGGGTCATCGATTTTAGAGTGCAGAAGTGAAAAACTTATCACTGGTTGTACTGAAGCAAATTGCAAAGAATGGATTCCAGAAGTGCTCTGATGAACTCTACAGCCACTGGCAGAAGTGTTTGCTGCAAGAAAGTCTTATTTTGAAGGAAGATGTGTTCAGCTTTGCAAACTAACTATCTAAGGACTTAGACCCAGTTCGGGAATTTTTGGATGTATAAACAAATAAACCCTGCATGGTATACATACACACCACAAGCATACATATTTAGGGGTTATTCATGAGAAATGAAGAAATTCCTGAATTAAGTTTTTCTTCAATGTAAGACTTCACTTATGTCTTCTTTGTCTCATGCAGATATTTCTGGCCGTTAGGTAACTATCAAGGCCTGTTATCATTGATTCTCTTCACTCAATCTTTGTCACTGACACAGCTGAAGGTTGAGTGAAGTGACGTATTGATAATGGGCCTGGGTAGTCACCTGAAGGGCAGGAACTTCTGCTAGAAAATAAACACTCAAGAGGAGATAGTGACGATAAAGCAAAGTTTTCAATGGAAGAAAACTTAAAAATAATATCTGAACAAAGTAAATAAACTTAAACTTCCTAATTACTGAATTACTTTGCTATAGCACATGTAATATTACTCATGGCAAGACAAAAAAAAAAATCTAAGTACTAGGTCAAAATGTCAGATGGAACTGCATTTGTGGCACCTAGATTTTTTAAGCCATTACTGCAAGTAACACCCCACTTCTGTTCAGCGATAGAAACCAGATTCATCTAACTAAGCATACCTTGTCTGAAAGTGATGTTACACACACTAAATGTTGCCAAAGGACCAGCCACAAACCCATGAAGACAGTTTGATCTTCTGAATGCAACTGAGCAGACATAATACCCCTCTCACCCTCAATTTCACCCATTTGCTTCACAAGGGTCTTATTTTAAAGGAGGATGTGCTTCAGCTTTGTAACTATCTAAGGACTAACAATCCAGTTCGGGAACTTTTGGATCCTAGTAGTAACTCTACTTTACATTTTCCATTTCCTACTTAAACCCTAGTTTTGGATATTACCTGTCCTCTGACGGAAACAATCAACATGCTAAAATTCAGCACACACTTGATCATGCAAACAGAGATACAGGATTTTATTATATTCCACATCAAGAACCGAGTGGTAAGCAAAATTGATGCTCTCCCTCTCTATCCTCATGATGCAAAATCTGTCATAACATGCCTAAATGTATTATTACATCAGGAGTGGGGGAACACACCTTCTTTAGCTATTACGGTTTACCACAACAACTCATTGACTTCATATAGTCAGTGAGAGAAAGAGTGAGCATGTGATCTTGTGCCATTACTACATGTTACAAAAGGGGACTGAGTTTAAATGAATCTTGTGAAAAACTAATTTTGATCATGAATGTAAGGGCAACATTTGTGTTCCCAGCTGATATGTAAAATAAAGGGACCATTATTTGTAGAGAAACCCTCCCTTTGAAGCTGTAAGTGAATCGAATTTTAGCATCAAAACCACAAGGCATGTTCATGGCCACAAAAAGCCAAAGAAAGAATTCGAGAGAGACAATCAAGTCATTTTTAGGTCTCCATCTGAAGACAAGAGCAAATAGTAAAAGTTGTTATAGCAATTTATTTTGTACAAGCACAAATGGTGTATGATTCACAATATAAATTCCCAGAAGGGGGAGAAAGGATTGGTTACACTGGCCTATATAAAATCATCAAACACAGTAAACTTCCAAAGTCCTTGTGAAATTTTTTCAACCGAAACCTGTTTGAGCACAGTCTTTTAACGGGAAGGTGAAACTGTAACTCTACTTAACCTTTTTCATTTCCTACTTAAACAATAGTTTTGGATATTACAAATGGGGAAGGGGATGTTAATTTTTCTTGCCACATCACACAACATTCCGGTCACTTTATTTTCACAGCTAAAATAAAACAATAAGTCCCAGGCTATCTATAAGCATGCTAATTTAAGGTCAATTGAATCAGTATGAATGCCATTCTACACTGGAAACACAACTGCATTACAAAAAGGATACATTCAATTTCCATTCCTTCCGGCTTCTCTGAAAATTTTTCAAGCTCAGAAAGAGTTGGCTTGACTCCATCTATAATCTGAAAGAGAAAAAAAAAAAGTCACTGACTTTCCTGAAATTTGATACTGAGAAGTTCATAAATTAATATTTAGTTTAATTCTTAAAAAGTTGCTTTAGGCTTCGAAATTTAATGAAGATAAATACTGCATTTTTAAATTTTAAATTACAACAGTAAGAGAAAATACATAAATTAATGGAGAAATCTTTAAAAATACACTGCATGCACTAGTAACACAAAACTACATAATTATTCATTAAAATTATCTGTAAAGCAATTAAATACAAACTTTACTGTAATTTTACTTAATAAAATACACCTAATTGCTAATGAATAGCATAAAATGTGTTTTAAGAGCTAAAAGATTCTAGATGATGTGGAAATAAAGATTCTCTTTTGCATAATGTACACTGATTTTTTTTTTTAAATATTTTTGCAGAGATAAAGCATATGTTATCTATTATAAATAACTCTGTTTCATGGACCATTTACTAATAATACACAGACTTTACCACAAACCACCCTTTGGTTGTAAATCATCTGTATTGATTGACAACCAAAGGGTAATTAATCATAATTGGTAGGCATCATAACAGTGTTTTTTTCATTCTACACTAAAAAATGAAACATCATGGTTTCTAATGCTGTGAGTTACTTTGGGTCCACTTTCTCTTTTCTGTGAGCTACTTTTGGAAAATACGTATCTTACATTAATTATTTATGGGCACTAGCTTGATATTTCCTTGGCTCTGTAAAATAAGTCACCAGAAATATGGACATAGGGTATGCAGCATCACCTTTGCTGTGACATTAAATAAACCCATAGAATATTTGAGTAAAAATACAGACAAGTTTTAAATACCCTCTATTTCTCACAGTGCTTGTGATGCAATCTGAAAACAACTTACGAGCTATAACATTGATGACATGCCAAATATTATAGTCTGTTGGACTGATTTTTGCCATAATAGCAGCTTGCATCCATTACAGCATCAGCTCCACTAAACTGCAGCAAGTGTCAACTGGGCTTTTGTATCAGAGTTCAGTGACAGAGTGAGGTACTGGCACCAACAGCAAATGCTGTTTCACTGCATCCTGCAAATATTCAATGGGATTCTAATTGGAGAAATCTGGAAGCCATGTGACATACTAAATGCTTCATATGACCATCAAACCATCCAAGTGAAATGCAAACCTTGAGCCACATGGTGATGTCTGAGAGTCCAGTGCCTTCCGAATACATGGTCACCATATATTGCAACACACACACTTGGTTTGAAACAATGCATAGGTAGGATCTGGCTGAGAGAATGTGTTCACTGGTGATGAAGGAACCCACAGATATCCACGAGAACAATTCCCATAACACAATATAACTGTCACCTGCCCATTTTTAGCACATCTTTTGTAAAAAATATTGTGCTTATGTTATCGGTTTGCTCATTTGTCTGTGGACACCATGTCTCTGGAACTATTAGTCTAATTCAAAAAAATCTTTTTGTATTTGGAAGCTTGAAATACGCAAATGACGATCCTTCATTTAGTTTTTTTTTATGATGTACAATTTTGCCGCTAGGAGGCGTAAATGCAAATGATATCGAATTCAAAACACATTTTATTTCATATATTTGCTTCCTAAACATCTGATCGAAAAATTATTTTACCTTTCGACTCCATCTATGTCGAAGAGTATTTTAGGTATAGTCACTTTTTCAAGTTACGTATAAAATTTCCACTAGCGGGCGTAAAAGTAAATTGTGTTTTCCTTGATATCTCTACTTCCAGAACTCCAATTTGAAAAATATTTTCTTCAGCGGATACAGCTCCTGGTGGGAAATCTTTTGCATATAATTTCAAATTTTTGGTAAAAAATGGTTTGGCCATCAGGGGGCATAAGTGTTAATTTCTACTTCTGTTTCATTTGCAGCAAAATCTGAGCTTCTAAAATCTCAATTGAAAAAATTCATTTGTGGACTGATACTACTCACGTCGATAAACCTTTTTGGAATATTTTCTTCTTAAAATACTGCATGGTTTCTCCACCATGGGGTGTAGACATATATCTTATTTTTGTCGATATCTCTACTTTTAAGAGTCCAATTTGAAAAATTTCTTCATTGTTAGATTAGCGTTTCCGGTATGAAATGTTTTTCATAGAATTTCAAAATTTTCAAGTAACTCAGACTTTCCACTAGGGGCGTTGAGATAAATTGCATTTCCCCCGATATTTCTGCTTCTAAAACTCCGATTAGCAAAATTCTTCCTGTATCGCATACAGCTCCTGGTGGGAAATGTTTTTCATATAATTTCTAATATTTGGTAAAGAATAGTTTGGCCACCAGGGGACATAAGTTTTAATTTCTGCTTCTGCTGTATTTGCAGCAAAATCTGAGCTGAAAACTAGACTGAAAAAATTCTTTCCTGGACCGATACTGCTTATATCGGAACACCTTGGGAGAATACTTTCTTTTTAAAATAATGCATGTTTTCCCTGCCAGGGGGCATAGATGCATATTTTATATTTGTCGATATATCTGCTTGTGAGAGTCCGATTTGAAAAATTCTTTCTTTCTTTCTTGGAGAGCGTTTCCGCTGCGAAATGTTTCTCATATAATTTCAAATGTTTCTTAACACACAAGTGTGCAACCAGAGGGCATAAGTTCACTATTCTATTTACAGCAATATCTGTGGGATGAAAACCCTAATTGAAAAACTTCTTTCTTTGGTCAGATACTACTGTTTTCATATACCAGTTCCATTGACTTTGAATAGCTTTGATAGATTTAATTCGCATTAGAACGGATTCAAAAGACTTGCTCATTACACCCGAAAATTTGGCGTTATCTTTCTTGTACATTTGTGCAGTCTAGTAGCAGCTGTCAGCAAAAGACTTGTCCAGATGCCCTATCACTTTTCCTGTGACCACTGCAGGCAGAGATGTCTATGACAGTCGGTCAACACGAGTACAAGAGCTGAGCACCAACTCTTCAGGTTTACCTGCAGGAGTACCCAATTAACATTGCTCAGAAACATTCTTTGTGTACCCTGGTTGTAGTCTGCTGTTAACTATGCAATCATGAGCAATCTGCTGTCCTGGTGAGAACATGCCAACTAACATTCACCTTGCCTGTCAAACAGTGGCAGTTTCCTCCTTTCCAGCATGTTGGGTGGATCTGTGTGTCCCTCTTCGAATCATTCCCACCACACCTTCACTATGCCAGCCCTCAAACAACTAACAATGCCTACAGTTGCTCAAATTCTGGCCCCTGCCTTCCTCATGCTTATAGCCATTCCCTGTTCAAAATCTAGCAAGTCCTTCTCTTTCCCCATTGCATGGGCTTGTACTGATGAACTGACAGATACCCTGGGGGCCATGGTATCTGTACATTATACAAACTATGGCAGTCAGTGGCACCAACACAACATGGTGTGGAACATGTCCACTTGTGGAGATCGCAGTGGTCATAACGACCTGGCACATTACTGCACATCTGTCGCAACCCACTGCATGTGTTGCACAATGACTCTACAATCACACAAGAAAGCTTGTTAAGATTAATTACCGAGATCAAGTTTTGCCACCTGTTATTTCTTTACTTTTAGCAGTATTATTGTTATTACTTCTATTTCTTTGTGTTTTATACAGATATATACGAGGTTCAAACTAAACAAACAATTTTTTTTTTTTTTTTTTTTAATAACGAGCAATGGCAATTGTTCAGTTGCAGAACTAACACCTCCTAAAAATTAAACCAAGCTCTGAAACAGTGGTACTGGTTAATAATGAAGTTCTGGTGCAGTTCATGTCACACATTTACACTTGTAAGCTTTTTTTTTTTTTTCTTTTCCATTACGGTTTTATTTCATCTTTTGTTCAAACTTCAAACAAAAGATAAAGTTTACAAAAACAATTAGATCCAATAAATACAGCTTTCTCTTTCTTTGCTTTTCTTTCTGTTTTTAATAACAACTGTTTTCTCCAGCTTGGTAATGCCATTCTTAAGCTGTAGTGCAAAGTGTTAGGTGCCAACAGTTATCAGCAATTTTTTTTTTGTGTGACATAATTGGAATGAGAAAAATGGTTTCATATACAAGAGAGATTGATTTTCAGCACAGTTTTTACAAGGTTTTTCTCTAAGCCTATTTCAGCTTTTGTAATGCTTTTAACTTTCAAACACATTTATTCTATTAATTTCGTGATTTTTTTTTAAATGTACAAAAGTAATTTCAGCTGTCAATAAAATAAATGTGTTTGAAAGTTAAAAGCATTACAAAAACACTAATAAGTTTTTAAATAGTAACCAGAACACTTAATTTGCAGTTATGGTAGACAAAACTTAAGATTGCTATATGTAAGTCTGAGATGAAATATGAAAAAAAAAAAAACGAAGCCTACAAAATTACTAAATTAAAATATTAACTACAGTGACGAAAAGCTAAAATTAGGCTTAGAGAAAAACCAGATATCTGTTCATCAAATTTGTGAAACAACACACAGCTGCAATTTAATTCTGTAAATAGAAACTACCACATTAATTGTATGAACTTACCAATGCAGATCTTGCAAAACTTTTGTAAAGGAAGCCTTTGCGAGTGTAACGGTTTCCTTCAAAAATCAGGAAATCACCATCAGTTGACACTTCCCCTCCAAGAGCTCTGATTGGGAAGAAAGAATATTTATATAACTGCAACAGAAGTACTTTTATATTCTGAGCAAATTTTAAGCTAATTATAATTTCTTCTGCAGTGGAAGTTTCCCATGACAAACTTAATCTCTGCCAGGTAACATTTTTTAAAATCTAAAAAATTGTACAAGGCATACACATCAAATTACAAGTAAAATTCATTTAAATTGGTGTAGCAACCAAAGTAAAGATGAAAATCGTGCAAGAATAAAGTACTAAACACAACCTGGACAGCTACAGAAAATACAGATTGAACATTTTTATGAAGGAAATTACAGAAATGCAGTTGCCACAAGTTAAATAATAAAATTTTCTAGCATTAGTGCCTGAAAAATCAGCAAACCAAAAAAAAGGGGGGGGGGCATCAATAATAATTTGCCTAAACACAGGTCCTTAGCATCCCAAAGTCTCATTGTGTTTCTCTCAGATGATTTTCCTTACTAAATAAATAAATAAATTTCTTGCATTTGCTGGTGTAAAATTTGAAGGAACAATAATTTTAAATAAAATTTATTTATATATTAATAATTTTAAAGTCCACAAAGTTCTTTTTACCACTTTTTTTTTTTTCATAATTTGGCTACACAAACTTCTGCAGTCCTTACCCATGTTACCACAACTTTTTTATTTTCCATAACTCCCACAAGTGTTTGAGATTAGAAGTTACTCATCCCTAACTTACATCACTAGGTTCTAGAAAAGGGGTAAGAACCACTGGCACAAGTAAATTCTGTCTAACCTGAGTACATCTGATAACTTCTGCTAGTTATCAAGATCCAAGTCAGTTTCCTATGCAGACTGAGTCATCTCAGGTAAGCAAGTTCACTGCACTAAACTTGACAAAAACCACCGGTCTTACTCTCAAAGCATGAAATAACATCTAATTTAAAAGCAACAATGACCTAAGAGATTCTATGCCCATTAACTACCTGCCTTCTTGTGCCACTGTTTTCACTTAATGTTTCTCCCGTAGTGTCAAAAGTTGCCCATTCCTGCCAATTAATCCTTCTGCTACAGATCCCCTGATTCTTGAATTTTTCAAAACTGTGTCATCCCTTGTGCACAAAATGTTTTTTGATCTTTCCCCATGGCATATTTTATTTCTCTGTTTTAGAATAATTACATGCAGTGGAAGTAAAAGTTTATCAAAATACATAACTATCTCCTGCTAAAACTACAATATGACATCAGGTAAAAGGAAGTCTGCTTTTACATATCAACTTTAATTGGAGGCAGGCACTTTCTCTTCAGAATGCAAAACAACATTCCTAACTTTGGCATTAGTCATAAGTAACGTATCAACTGTACAGTTTTTGTTACATTTTGTTTTAAGTGTCAGTATTGTTTTTACACAATTAAGTAGAGGAGGGATTTGATGCAAATGTTTTTGCCAGTAGTACTAACTAATCATGATTAACAAAGAATAAAGCACAGGTTTTATATTTTCAGTTCCCCCTTTTAATATCTGACAGTTAGTTCAATCCAAACGTATCAATTAAAACTGCAATTCAGCTTTAATTTCCCACTTTACTAATCAGATCTATAAGAAATTAACATACAGATTCAAACTTCATCAACCTGGCAGCCATAACATTACCAAAAGTCATAGCCACACCATTTAGTGTCAATTATGCTGCTGTCATTTCCATCATGTGAAAATGACTGGATTCTTGCCCTTTTGTTCTTATAGCATATTATACACAGCAGAATATTGGCAGAAAGTGATTACACAGTTTCCAAGGTGCTCAAAGTTTGGGTCTTCTGTTCTCTTTCATGTTCTTTTCACATTAAAAAAAAAATACATTAACCTACTAAAGGTGGAGCAGGGAGAAATTGTTTATATCATCTCACAGGCATACACCAGAATGCTTGACTAGCATGTTTTCAGCACAGATCACATAACAATAATTAAAATAATTGTTCAACACAAATTTTGTCTGCTTCCCCCACCCCCTTTTTTTGTTCCACTGCTGGATTTTCTGCATCAAGGATAACTGTTTCATTAATTTCCAGTGGCTAATTTTACACCTTTAATCCATTTTGTTGCAGCAGGTCTACCTAACTGTCTGAGACCTAATACCAAAGAGAGTAGCATCTATCTGGATAATCCTTCATCTCTCATGTAACATACTCCAAACCACATCAACATGCTTTCATCAACCTTTTTATCTTATTTTTTGACCCAAGTAAGTACTAATTCAGTTCTGAAACTGAATCTATTTTTCTTCAATAAATAAATATATATATATATATATATATACTTAAGAGCAAAACTGAAGACTATTGCTTAGGTATCTTTATAGAATATATATATATATATATATATATATATATTTTATATCTAACCCACCTTCGTTTTGCTGATGACGTAGTCATTTTTGCAACTACCCCATCAGAGCTGCAGAGTATGATCCAGGAACTTGCTGACAAGAGTAAAGAAGTGGGATTAAAAATGAACTTTCAGAAGACAAAAGTGATGTTCAATGCTTTTACAAGAAATGAAGATTTATCGATTGATGGAGAAAAGCTGGAGATAACACACACGTACGTTTATCTTGGACAGCAGATATCAAGTGAGGGTCACATTGATGAAGAAATTAATTGGCGCACAAAACTTGCCTGGAGAGCTTTTGGAAGAAACAGCATAATTTTCAAGAGCAATATGCCATTATGCCTTAAAAGAAAAGTGTTTGATCAATGCATCCTTCCAGTGCTTACGTATGGTGCAGAGACGTGGACCTTAACTAAAAGAGACATACAAAGGCTGCAGACAACTCAAAGCAGCATGGAGAGGTGCATGCTTGGTGTAACCAGGAGAGATAAGAAGAGGAACTCGTGGATCCGAAAAATGACGAGAGTGGAAGACATCATGATCAGAGTTAAATCCCTGAAATGGCAATGGGCTGGACATACTGCCAGAAGGGCAGATCATCGATGGACAGCCGAAATTTTAGATTGGATTCCTAGGGACAGGAAAAGACCCAGAAGAAGACCACATGGGAGATGGGTGGATGAAATTCGAAAGTATGCAGGGGTGACATGGAGGAGACTGGCACAAGACAGACCGTTGTGGAGGAAACTTGGGGAGACCTTCGTCCAGCAGTGGATTGATAATGGTTGACAATGATGATGATGATGATATATATATATATATATAAAAGAAAACTAGTTATTCATCACTAGGATAGCTATACTAAAAATAGTAAAACCAACATTAAAATTAATAAGATTCTGATTAATCTATAGAAGCTCACTAAGGTGATTTAATACATGCAAAGATTATTAAATACACTACTCGTGTATTTTATAATATTTCTCATGTATTCTGGAGAGTTAATTCTGCTCTTTATGATCATACAGATCCACAGTCTTAAGTTTATATATTTTTTTCTTTGGTTAAAATCTCCGCGAGTTGATTTCCTTCTGTATGAGGAGGCCATCAGCCCCACCCTCACTGCCCCCCAGCGTCTAGGGAGTGGCGGAAGAGGTCAGCCATGTTTTTCTCTTGTGAGGAGAAAAGTTTTTGTCACACAAGAGGTAAGCTCTCTTCCTTGTTTTTGGGTTCTAGGTTTTATAAGTTCAATGTTTGTACTTCATGTACTTTTTCTCTGTCGTTTTTTAGCTTTTCAGCTTTTAGGCATTGGTTTGTCTGTTAACATTTTTGCGGGTTTTAACTCTTTCTTTTCTTTGTAACTTTGAGCGTCTTTTGGGGTACCTAGGAACAGAAGATGGCTAAGCTTGTTCCTTTTCTATGCGCTGTCTATGCGCTGTTTTTTCAAAGTAGTTAAGTTCTTAATAACTAATTAATTATGCACTTAAAGCACTGCTGAAATACTTTGTACATATTGCAACTAACTGTTTAAGTCATATAACTTTCACAAAGTTTTCTTTAGTTAATTATTGTCTTTAACTTATTCTCGTTTTCGTGCTGTCATAAGTTGTAGAGTAGGAGGTTTTAGACTCAAGTTTTCTTTCAAAAATCTGTTTTTTAAAAATTAATATTTCCTTTTTTAATTGCAATGTAAAAATTTGGATTTCTTTTGCATTGATTTTCAGGTTTAAATTCTCTCTCAAACGAACTTGGCATTTCGTTATAGCTGAAAATTATTTCTAATTATTATGTCACTCTCACAGCTTGAGTTCTCTTTAATCTTCTTCTCTCTGTTTAATAGTAACAGATGAAGAGCATGGGTCGGGCCAGGAAGGTTAATGGATGCAAGCGAAATTGTTAACTAGTGCTAGGTCATACAACTCTGCGGAGGACATGACATATATATATATTTTAAAACAATTTTAGGTGGGAATGTTACTTGCATCTATGGCCTTGCAGAAACCCATTTCCAACTAGGTCTTTGTGGAAGTGAGAAAATGCAGAGTTTTTGCTGGTCCTTGATAAAGCCAAGGCTCAGTATTCTCGACACCTTCTACATTCAGTTGTTTTATTTTATTTTTTTATCTTTTCTCCTTTTACTCACACAGGTAGATACATAACCTTTTCTATGTTGTACTTGGCGTGAGTCAAAATTATATATGTATTTTTTTGCTTAGGTATCTTCTTAATAGAATGTGAATTCTGAATTTTCAAAACTGCTGCGTTGCGCGTTTTGATCTTCAGGTTATTTTGCAACTTTCGTTTTAAATTCTATATATATATATATATACCACTCAAATGTCAGCAGCTTCTAACCTCCAAAAAAGCCCATCACTTCATACCAACTTCTTGTTATCACAAAAGAAAGGACATCAAAGTGCACTAAATATAACCAGCCAGTTTTTTTACCTAGACAGCCCCTTTCTTACTGAAAATGCTTTTTTATAAACAACTGTTAGACTTTTTCTACTTTTCTGATTCTGTAGCCTAAATCCATAATATTAAGACTTCCTGACTCAACAACAATCAGGATCAAGTAATTTTAATTTGTTACCTGCTCTAGCCCTCCCCCAATTTTGACTATTACTCTCATCATAAGTAAATTTCTACTTAACAACTATGTGTCTTACTACTGATGTACATAAATTCCATATTTTAGGTCTTTTTTTTACGCTTTCCAACCGTAAGTTGAAGAAGCGTATATGCTCCAGCTTTGTCCGTCCGTCCGCACGATAACTGGCGTAAAAATGGTTCGATTTCGATGAAATTTTAGTATGTGGTAGGGGACCACCTGGGGACGAACCCTATTGAAAATTGGACAAATCGGGTCAAAGGTCATGACGTAGGAGCGGAATCATTCCATTGCCCTTATGTGTCATAACTTGCATAAATATGGTTCGATTTCAATGGAAGTTCACTATGTGGTAGGGGACCACCTGAGGACGAACCCCATTGAAAATGGAATAAATGGGGTCAAAGGTCACGACGTAAGAGCGGGATAATTCCATTGCCCTTATGCGTCATAACTTGCGTACATATGGTTCGATTTCAATGAAATTTTACTATGTGGTAGTAGACCGCCTGGGGACGAACCCTATTCAAAATGGGTGAAGTGGGGTTAAAGGTCAGGACATAATATTGGGATGCATTCCATTACCCTTATGCGTCATAACTTGCGTAAAAATGGTTCGATTTCAATGAAATTTCAGTATGTAGTAGGGGACTACCTGGCGACGAACCCTGTTGAAAATGGACGAAATGTGGTCAAAGGTCAGGACATAGGATTGTGATCCATTCCATCGCTCTTATCCCATACTATTAAGGTGGACGTCAAGTAATTTTGCTTCCTATACTTCCAATGGAAAAACGTTTGTACACATTTCCTTCACAATTAATGTGTTCCCAAGGATGAAAATTTGAACATCGATTAAAATAACTTCATATTATAACTTGGAAAACTTAATATTTTCTAAAACATAACCATAATTATATTAAAAATCAATAACTTTTCCTTTGGTGGTGTTGAAACCAGAGAAAAGATGGCACGACCTGTTCTTTGATGACGTCAGTGGACAAATAAATGTTGGATTGCATAATTACGGTTATGGTTTAGAAAATATTAAGTATTCCAAGTTATGAAATGAAGCTATTTTAATCGATGTTCAAATTTTCATCCTTGGGAACACATTAATTGTGAAGAAAATGTGTACAGAAGTTTTTCCATTGGAAATATAGGAAGCAAAATTACTTGACGTCCACATTAAAGTAGCAATTCTTGTATGTATGTATATACATTTTATTTTGAAAATGGCTCTTAAGAATTTTGATGAAAGTAGTTAACCTACCGTTTTCTGGTACTAGAAATCGATTTAGCTTGATCCCGACTCTAGGAGAATTCGTTTAGTGGGTTAAATAACCATCCCGAATTATAACGTTTTCAGTGTCATGCCGTTGTTCCATTAATGTTACCAATGCTTAGAAATCTTATGACGTCATAATCTCGCGTTTGAGAATGTTGGCGCGAGGGTCACACCATCTGTTTCATTACGTCACGCGTTGTGTGCGTGTGTCCATCCGCACGATAACTCGCGTAACAATCGTTCGATTTCGATGAAATTTAACTATCTGGTAGGGGATCACCTGGGAAGGAACCCTATTTAAAGTGAACGAAATGGGGTCAAAGGTCAGTACATAGGAGCGGAATCCATTACACTGCTGTTATGCGTCATAACTAACGTAAAAAAGGTTCGATTTTGATGAAATTTTAGATGTGGTAGGGGACCACCTGGCGACAAACCCTATTGAAAATGGGCGAAATGGGGTCAAAGGTTAGGACACAGGAGCGGGATCTATTCCATAGCCCTTATGCATCATAACTTACATAAAAATGCTGCGATTACGACAAAACTTTATCATGTTATTTCAGACGTATACCGAACCGGTTCTGTTGAATATCATCGAAATGGGATCAAAGGTCAGGGCACAGGACTGAGATTTATTCCACAGCCATTATTCTCATAACTTGAGTAATGATTTCTTCTATGTTGGAAAGCATATTATAATCAATGCATTGCATGATTTTACAAACTTGTTTTATTTTTAGCTCATTGTTTTTGCATGCCAATGTGTGTGATATGCTTTAAATCCCAATCAACATAACTGCCACTGAAGTTCTGTACAAACTATCAACATTATATTGTATATGTATACAGAACATTGTGCTACTGTTCTGGTGAAACAAATCTACCAAATGGTCAAAATTTCAGTTTATTATAGAATCATTGTTATTCAAATGAATAATTTAACTTACGGAGAAAAAAATTATCAATATAGGTTTAAAAATAAAAGAAAGAAAAATATCAAAGTAACTTTTCCAGCATCTTTTCTGCAGACATTTAAATCCACAAATGATTTTTGCATAAATTCTGATATCCACTGCACTGGTAAAATATTAGCAGTTACTATCTTTTCAACATAGCATAGCCTTTGGTGAATAAAATAAGTTATTCAAAATCTTTCTATGGATAGATCACGAAACAATGTTGATCAAATGGTTTTAAAATTGATTATGTGTACCTTAAGGGAATATCTAAAACTTACCTTATTGCATCAACATCAAAAAGTTTTGCAGCTGGTTTCCTTCCCTTTTTTCTTTTTTCTGCTTCCTAGAAATATCAGAACACAAAAAAAAAATAAAAAAAAATTACATATCTTCAAATCTCTCTCGGACAGCACATCACTGTATTCACAATACAAAATTATTGATTTAAAACAAAATAAAATGGTTTCAAAAGATGTTTCAAAACAGTTTTTTTTTTTATTTTGCCGTTGAACTTGCTAGATTATTAGTTCAAGTTTCTCCTCTTGCGAGCTAGCCTTGCTTTCATCCACCACTAATTTTTTTTTCTCTTCTCTTTCCATTTCTTCATAGACACATTTCTTTTTTCATAACCCTCAAATGACAATTTCATCCATCATGCTGAAAGAACTTTCAACCAGAGCACCATGAATGCGTGGCATTTTGGAAAAATGGTGAAACTGAGAATATGAGTACTTTTGAACACCATGCACTAATTTTCACAAATTTTCCGTTCTTTATCAAGCTTAAAATGCAAATGCAAACGTTTATGGGAAAAAAATACATTTAACAACAACACAGTAGAGTGGGAACATTGCGGAGACAAAAGAAAAGAACTGGGCAGAAGGAACATTGAGAGAAAAAAAAAATGATTACAGGAAAAACCTCTCATCTATGACCTTCCATTCTCTAAAGTTTTGAAAGATGGAATTTTGTCACCCCAATACAAAATGACCCCCTCCCTCCCCCAAATTTCTGTTCAGTTGAACATCGATCACGTGAACGAACCAAATTATAGAAAAGGAGGAATTCCTAGAATCCGTGGAAAAACCTTGTGCCTGAGGATTACAGGAAAACTTTTCCACTGTCTAACTTTCATTTTCTGTTATAGTTGTCCAAAGTTTCAAGCTGAAATACAAACATTTATGCTATAAAATAATATTTAATATCAATGCTGGGCATCATAAGAAAAAAAGTTATAAGGGAAATTCTTCACTCCGTTTAACTTCAGTTTTCCAAAAGTTTTGAAAGATGAAACACCATACCCAGATGCAAGAAATGACCTTTGCAACAACCCCCCCCCCCACCCCCCACCCCAAATTATTTTCAGTTTTGCATTGATCTCCAGAATGACTCAAATGATGGAAGAAAAGAAAAAAAAAAGGAAGTCTACAGAAGAATTTCAGGCTGGGTCACTGCATATTTTTAAATCACATTTCTAAACCATCCTTGAGATCAAAATTTGTACCACCTCATCGCAATCCTCCTGCCCCCCCCCCCAATTAATTCTCACTATATTTCTACAAAAAAATCATTAGAAAGTGTTTGCCATCTTAATTTAATGTATAACTTACAGCAATTTAGACCTCAAGCTTCCAACACTGAACGCACGAACCAGGTTCAGGGGAAATTAATGCAGCTTTGGGGTAAAATTAAAAAATACATTATGAAAAACGATTTCTAAACAATGTTTTTCTTTCTTTCTTTTTTTTTTTTTTAAGTACTTGATTCTTCTGAAGAAAATCGAAAACCAAACTTAATCATCCAGGATAGCACATTAATAAAAGAAGCATTTATTAACCCTGAAGTGTATGCTCCCATCCCCGAAATAATTTACATATTTGAAAACTGTTTAAAAATCTGTAGTGAAGCTGTTTGTGAATCAGTTGGATCTGCAATTGGCAACCACCTACACATTTGGAACACCCACTTCGACACCCTTTTTAATGAAGTCTTCATTTCTTGGAATGGACCTCCTGTTCATAAGGTTCACAACTTTTGAAAGAATCCTTGGACAGGCATTTCAATGGTGGAAGATACCATTTCACATGGTTTTCTTCAGCACCTCGTCTCAAGGTGTACGAGATGTCAAAGGTGATTGACAACCTTTACAAAGAGGCGGGAAGGCTGCCATTTCTTAGTGACAACTGACAACCCCCATCAATGTAAGATCGTTTTTTTTATTCATTGGAATAAATATTGTTTTTCAAATTTTTAAGGAATAGGCTTTAAGGATAGTTCTTAATCATCAACATATACTCTAATAATCGCTTAAGCTTGTATGAAAATCAGTTACAGTTTTGGGGGAAATTTCAGACAAAAAAATTGTGTTCTGGGGAAATATTTAGCCCTGAAAATTTTTTGCACCCCTGCTTACACATTTCTTCCTTCTGAATATAACAGTTTGCAGGAATACCATACGATACACAACGCTTAAATCAATGCGTATTTTTAAAAGCAGCTAAAGAGCACAAATGTTATCCTTTCCCAGCAATTTTTATTCCCACCTGATCTCTCAAGTTTCTTACTCAGTATAATTTCACAAGGAAACAACTAAAAAAGTATCACAACATTTATAACCAATTGTACTTCTCTTTTTATCAATGTCAAACATGAGCTACATACTTGAAAATCTAACTCAAATGTTCAATAATTATTCAATATATATCATTTTAGACTACTGGAAGCCATCTAAAAATCTATTTCCAAATACTGTAAAATTCAAGCAAAACACTGTATTGGCATAGTATCCACATATGAAAGAAAGGAGAAAAAAAGAGCAAATGAACAAAAAAATAACATATGAGGGGCAGTCAAAAAGTTAGTTGCACTCCTCCGTAAAACATTTCAGTAAAAGGATATTTTGTTGACACTTTATGGCAACACTGCTGGCATTTATCTGCAGCACGTGCTGCAGTTTCTTCTACGCAGTAGTTTTAGTTCGCTCGCTAACGAGTCGTGAACATGCCTCGGCAGCTGCTGTTGGTGTCCAAATTGGAACTGCGTGCAGTTATTCGTTTTTTGTGGGCAAAAGGGTGTACCTACACTGAAATTTTTTGGCAGTTGAATGAAGTGTACGGTGAGAACACAATATCGCGTCAAGCTATCGCAAAGTGGTGCATCTTGTTCAAGAATGGACGTACTGATATCGAGGAAGATTACCGCAAGGGAAGATTGTCAACTTCGACAGCGGCTGAGAACTTTGCGCACGAGTGAACTCATTCTTGCAAACAGGCGAGTAACAGAAGACGAAATCGAAAAAGAACTGGATATTTCACATGGAAGTGTGCACACGATTACTGTGCAGCATCTTGAATTCCGTAAAGTGTGTGCTCGATGGGTGCCTCATCTATTGACTGAAGAACACAAAGGGAATCGTTTTGAAAGTGCCTTTGCATTCTTGAAGCGCTATCAGCAGGAAGGAAATGAGTTTTTGGAAAAAATTGTGACCGGAAACGAAACGTGGGTGCATCATTTCTCACCTGAAATGAAACGCAGCTCTCTCGAGTGGAAACATTCCACTTCCCCAACTCGAAAAAAGTGCCGAACAGTTCAATCTGCGGGGAAGGTGATGCTGACGCTGATTTTCGACAGAGAAGGTGTGGTGCATACTGAATTCATGCTGAAGGGTGCCACGATTATAGCATCGTCTTATTGTGAAACCCTGAAGAGATTGCGCAATTCACTTAAAAATCAACGGCCAGGTAAATTTTCAAAAGGCATTGAGCTCCTGCATGACAATGCGAGACTGCATGCGGCGAACCTAATGAGGGACCTTCTGAAAAAGTTTAGGTGGGAGGTGTGGAACCACGCCCCTTATAGCCCAGATCTTGCGCCATGTGACTTCCACATCTTCAGTCCCATGAAACAAGAACTTGCAAAGCGACGATATCACTCGGATGATGAGGTGAAAGCTGCAACCCGGCAATGGTTATCGGACGTTGGATGGAATTTCTTCGCAGAAGGCATAGAAAAACTTGTGCCATGCCTCGACAAATGTTTCAATAAACTAGGTGATTACGTCAAGAAGTAACTTTTGTATGGAACTTTCAGGTACATATAACATTTTTCTGCAATTTCGATCCTGTGTTCTTTTATCAAGCAGTGCAACTAACTTTTTGACTCACCTACGTACAATAGGTAGGGTCTCCATTTCTGAATAATTAAAAAATTGCAATATATTTTAACACAGATAAAAATTTTACACACATAATTAATGTAAAGCACTACCCTACAACTTATGATGCATTACCAGAAAATGAATTCATATGTGCTGTAATGTTCAGATGTTATTGCATCAGTTTTAAAGTCTTCTAGAAAACCCAAGACAGCAGAATTTTGCACCATGATCAAACCTCAACCATAAAATCAATTCACATTCTTTCCCGTCACTTTGAAATTACTGAGCACACATCTCTAGATAGTTTTTGCAAACATAATAAACAAAGGGAATCAGCACTATACAGAAAGTATTCCAAATCAAATACTTTTATAAATACCAGTGATTTTAAATAAATACTCAAAAATTAACTGAAATGTACCTCCATGCAGAATACTTTAAAACTTACATTTGAATTTCGCAAAGCTCCACGCTTTCGAGAATAATCAATTCTTGGAATCAGCTTCAAATGAACTGTGTTTTGGGCATCATCAGTATAATCAACCTAATGAAGACAAAAGTACATCAAAAGATAAAACACAAAGATGCAATAGCATTTCAATAAACAGGATATTAATCTCAACACTTTTATTAGAAAAAAAAATCTTTCACTGTGAATTACATTTAAGTAAAAAAGAGATTACAGTGGTGAAAAACAATATGAGAACATAAATTACTCCACAGATACAGCATGCAAACAGAAAAATAACACTCACAAATAATAAATATAGGTACATCAATGCAACAAAATGCATATTTGCCCATTTGAGTGATTAAAAAAATGAAATTTTTCTTTAGCATTCCAACGCTGTCTGCCTAATTTGCATTCATATGGCTATCTTGTAAAAACACTGATGCATAGTAAAACTCTTGTTCTAATGTTAATCATTCAAGAACACCTGAAAAACCACAAACAAGATATAAAACACTGTTTTATCATGCTCTTGTTACTACTAGTTCTGCTTCTATCATTATTTCCTCAACTACTAATAGCTGATTTAACACTTTCAGTCCACCTTCTTCTAGCTCCTCTTGGTCTGGAGTCTGGTACCTCAGAATTTAATACCTGTTTAGGCAACCTTTCATTTTCCATTGACACACATGTCCATATCATCTTAATATATTCTAACAGAGCTTTTCCTCTAATGAAGAATGTTGCTTCTTTATTCATCAATAGTTGATTTCATACCTTCAATCCACTTACAGCTAAGTCTGTCTTTTGGTCTACAGCCTGGTATTACAAAATTTAATACCTGTTTAAGCAATTTTTTAACCCCCACCTTTTTTTTGTTTTGGGGTATTTAATGACCACCATGAGCAACTGTTAGTGCTATAAGCAGTAGTTTGTGCATCCCTAATTTAGGATCACTTTAACCAGGGAAGGGAGTGAGCCAGATCGATAACACAAACACACCACATATACCTCATCTGAGACTAGAACCCAGGCCTAGCTTGGATGACTAACAAGAACCCAGCACTTTGACCACCAAGGCAGCATCTTTCATCTCCCCATTTGACACACATAGACATATGAACTTAATACATTCTAACTGATGTTCTTCCATTCAAGATGAGCCAGCTTAAGTTCCAATATATACATTTTTGTAATGAAGTGCACCAGTTGTTTTCCTGATATTCCTTTTACCATTATCATTTGTTCATAGTTTTTGACCACTTACAGAGTGTGCATTACTTTTCACCCAACTCTTGCTGCCACAAATGAGGATCAACTAAATACTATATTGTACACAAAAAGTCAAGAGTACCCTGGTTAACCTCTTTCTGGGCAAAAATATACCTACACAGCTAACTTTTATTGTTTTGACAATTCTGTTTGTTTTGAAGGATTTAACAACCACAGGCACAAGTCAATGGGCTATAAACAGTGGTTGTCCCTAATTTTGGGCTACTGGCTTCAGGAAAGGGAGAGAACCAGTGCTAGAGACAAACACACCATTCCATGCCCTGCCCAGGATTCAAACCCAGACCCATATCAGATGAATGGTTACAAGCCAGTGCCTTGTACCACTCAAAACACTGAGGCAGCTTTCAGTATCATCATCAATAAATAACACAAAGAACAAATTGATTGCCTCCAAAATCTAGCCCCTTCAGAGTGATCAAGATTTAAGGCCACACAGATCACGCCCCTTTAACTGAAGGTTTAATGACCACCGTGAGCAACTCAATGGGCTATAAGCAGTCACCCGTCCCTAATTTGGGGTCACTGGTTCCAACGAAGTAAGACAGCCAGTGCGGCAAAACAAACAGAACATCCATGCCTCACCGGGATTCAAACCAGGGCCCTTCTCGAACAAATGGTCATAAGCCAGAGCTTGGACCACTGCGCCACTGGGACGGCCAACCACATGGATCACAGTTTCATACATTGCATGCTGAATTACCTTCAGTAATAGACAGCAATTTTTGACACAGGCATGTAACATACAACTTCCTCATACATATAAAAACAGAAATGAAACCTACAGCAAACACCACAATAATAAAAGCTTTCCTCAAAGATTTCTAACACAAAATTGACCAATTAGTATACCACCACTGCTGCACAGTGGCCCAATAGACAATATCCTGTTGTCTGTTCTGCTTTAATAAAGGCTTAACAGAACATGAAAACTGTCATGTAGGTTATTCCCTGGGAACTAGTGGTCCTAGATCAGAGAGGGGCTACTCCCTATAGCTTTAGATGATCACTGGAGCTGTTAAGTTCCAAAATAAAGGAAGAAAAAAAAAAAAAGTCTTTACCTTTCACCGAAATCCTCTTTAGATTTCCATTAGTGCAGCCAGCTTGTCAATGCACATTGTATGCATTTAATTGTGCTCTGCAGAATGAGTGATAACACATTGTCTCCCAAGCATCACAGCAATGGGTGCTTCAGACCACAATGGCAGTGGTGCATCAGCAGGCAAATTTCAGGCCCAAAAATACCCCCCCACACACACACACTTTATCACTACAATTCCAATATCACTCTACACAAATTCACACACTTAAAAACACATACTGCAGTTTATGATGCATAAATAAACCATGCTTTATGTACTTCACACACATAAACATTTTTAAACATTAAAAGAAATTTTAATAAATTATTCGATCACAATAAGGTTTCAGTTTATACATAATCAGGGCTTGAAAAATGTCTGAAAAGTTACATGCTCGACGGGTATATGCAGAAATTATTTACATGCTCAGGTAGTAAAAGCTGCATGCCCATGAAAATTTATCTTTTAATTTTAGGTTTACACATTAGAAGATTCATTTCTTTTAAGTTAAAAAATATGATAAACTTTTTATTCATCTTTTGCATTTGAAATGTCTGTATTCAAAATGTTTAATGCACGAAATGATGCATCTCAAAGTTTTAAGAAGGGCAATGATGCTGACTGAAATCAGTATTTGAGAAATTTAGTAATACTGTCATGTTCATGAATTTTTAAAACATATCCTTGTTTTGCAGAAAAATATCAAGTAATCATGATTTGAACATACGTACAACAGTTTAAATAGTGTAGCAATTAAGAATTAAATGATTTATGCATGATGGAACGGCATTTTTTTTTACACCATATCATAGTGCCTGCCTGTGTATGTTTCCATTTTACCAACAATGTAGATTCTAATTAAGAAGAATTAATTAAGTGAGTTTTACTGTAACTGAAACTTTCAGAACTGTTCCTTTGCTATATACATATCTGCCAACTTTCAGAAACCGCAAATCCCACCAACTTTTCACCCTTTGACCCCCAAATCCAACAGGATCGTATCCCACGCCGTCACGGAACAAACTAAAATGTTTTCAAAAACAAACCACTTTCCTGCTAGGATTATCTTACGGAGGGACGAAGGAAGAGACAGTCAAATAAAAAAAATGTAATAAATGAGGGACCCTAATTTGTAACTTATGCTCAACTAAAAACGAAGTGAGCAAACATTTTGCACGAATCGCATCCAGTTCATTATAACTTTTAACAAAGGAAGTTGATTTCGTATATATATTTTTCCCCCCACGCAGTCAACATTAGATTTGTGCTTGGCACTAGAAATATTATTAGTAATATCATTCCTTCCACCACGCGAAACGCTGAAATTACATCGACACGTGCAAAATCCATATTTTTTCATTTTTTGAAGATTTTGAAATACACAGGAATTCCGCAGAATACGTATCACGGAATGTTTGATAGTACCCCCCCCTTCATATTGCTGCTCATTGCGAATCACTAATACTAAATTTATTGACACTCGAAAAAAGGCAAGTAAAACTGCATAGTAAAACAGTAACAGCTTAAAGAGATGCAATTTGCAGAGGAAAAAATAATACCTCAACATATTAATTTCATTGAATCAAGCCAAGACATTTTTATGCAAGTTATCGAGCGACGAACAAAAAAAAAAGCACGGTTGGAAAGCGTAGAAAACTTATTGACTAATGGACCAGCAAAGAAATCACTGCTGGAGAAGCACTGGCTTAAATGAACACTGGACTTTTTTTATACTTCCTCTTATAGTAGCATTCTTTCGTTAGGTCAAATTTATTGCCACAGAAGTTACGAAACCATGCCTCAACGCATTTTTAATTTCACAAAACTGGCAGCTTTTGCTTAATTTCGTCATGTTGGGTATCGATCTGGGCTTAAAAATTCCACAGATTTAAAATCAGTTTGAATTTTTTTCTACGATAACTAAATTCTGAAATAGCATTTCGAACTAGGAGTACTAACACGTGCTCAAATGCAAGACACACCACATGCTGGCTTACCGAGAAGTTGCGACCCCGACCCGGGGGATGAACAATGCGTTATCTGAAAAGGAGAAAGGGGTGGGGGGCACAGGGAGAGAGAGAACGTACGTGATTATAACCCTTTGTTACGCAGAGCAAGGTCATGATGGGAATTGAGGTCACCAGCATTGTGCAGCTTGCGCAGGGGAAGGTGAGGCTGGGCACATGACTGTTTTTAACCATAGTGTTCCATCCAGAAGTCCACAGCGAGCAGAAAACCATGCCACTCGCACTTTCTCGTCACAGCGGAAATAAGGAGATTTTTTTCTTTTTAATCATCTCGTGTTAAGTATTTTTTGAAGTGGAATAAAGATTTTTTTTTTTTTTTTTTTTTTTTTTGCTCTTGAAATGGGGAGTAAAAAAAATAGGGATTTTTGGTATGAGAATGAAAAATCGGAAGAAATCACTTTTCGATCAGAATATCGGAAAGACGCCCCAAAATCAGAAGGATTGGCAGCTATGTATATATTATCTGCAATGAGCGGGAATTAGGGTTAAACATCGGACCTGAACAGAGCTATAGAACGAGAATAGACCCCTCTTACACCATCTCTTTTCAGTCACTAATAAAATTTGGTTTATTCTACATTTACGGGCTGCAATATTTTGTTCACCGGGCCACCAGGAAGGCTTCAGCTGAAACAGCAAGCAAAAGCAAATGGTGGCATCTCTCCCATCTATGTCCATGCCACAGCAACAACAAAATTTTGCAAAATTTAACTTTTGCACAATACAGTAAAGCAAAGTATCTCTAGATTTGCTTTATGAGAAGCATCACTTAACAATGTGGAAGACGAATTTGTAACAACTGCTGACTGATGGGGAATTTACTTAGAAGTTACTCACACTGCTGGATTTTTCCAAAAAAGCATTGGGTATCCATTTAACACCTCTTGGTCAACCGTAGCTGAAGTGACAGGCTGCCGTTCAGATAAACTTAATGCCTTCTGCATTTGCAATTCCAGCAAATGCATTGTAATACTATTTCTTGCTTTAATAAGAGCTGGATGTGATGGCTATAATGGCTGTGTTAAGGACTAGCCACATAATGGTAGTAACCACGTGCACTTCTTTAAATTTTTGCTGGCATGGTGGTCGACATCATCAACAAGAGTGGAAAGAAGAATTTTCTTGAAATATCAAGACCCACCATTTTATTTTGGTTAACCAAAATTAGGGCAAATGAAATTAGGGGAAATGGGAATTAGGGTAAAAGCGATTTTGGGTAAACGCGATTGGGGTAAACGTGATTAGGGCTAACGTGAGTTAGGAGAAACAAGATTTAGGGGAAACAAAATTAGGGAAAACAGGAATTAGGGTAAAAGTGATTACAGGTAAAGGCGATTCGGGCAAACGTGAATTAGGGGAAACGAGATTAGGGCAAACAAAATTAAGGGAAATGGGAATTTGGGTAAAAGCAATTTTGGGTAAAAATGATTGCGGTAAACATGATTAGGGCAAACGGGAATTAGAGGAAATGGATTATGGGAAACGGGTGTTCACCAACATTAACCAACCTTCCTACTTAGATTGCTCCTCTCATCAAAAAAAAAAAAAAAAAAAAGTGCTATTTGGATAAATATTTTTTCTCAGTTAATGGATAATTACAAGCACCTAAAAAAGTAAAAAAGCTTGTAAGATTACAAACAAGAAATTTTTAACTCCAGAACAGGTACGGAACTAACCTATTACCTGTGTTTTCACCAGGACTCAAATCGTGAACTTTAAAGAGAAATGTAAAATCAAATGCCACAGAACAACAACAGTATGATCACATAAGAAAACTCTACTGGCCATATTAATTTGCTTCAGACAACTACAAATTATATTTCTTAATAAAATTTAAGCATTTAATTATTTCATGGGGATTCACAGAATAACTGCACGATTCAGCCTAAGAGTCGCATACATCTGACAGTTCCAAAAACATAGATAACTCCCATCTTTTAGCATGCAGTTAGCTCTCCTGAAGATCCAATCCCCAAACAATTGATCTTGTATTCCTCATGCAGGAGAAAACTTAAATACTGCACCTTAAAATGAGATGCAATAATCACAAAATAAATTATAAGTTATTTTTACACAATCAACAAGATACTGCTGCAACTCAGAACAGTTGCTTTGTCTTCAAATCCATACCTGTGCTAAATCATCTTTGTAGACTCCTCTTTTGAGCCTAACCCACTGTTTAGGTTTCAGTTGTGCTTGTTCTTTAGTTACCCTCAAGACATCAGTCATTTCTTTAATAGGCACCATCTACATAACAAATGACAAAATTAAATGCTTAGAAGTTTTAATACAGTGTGAAATAATCACTTGCACATTTGTGTTGATCTGTTCATCTTTCACAAAAGATGAACAGATCAACACAAATGCACCAGAATGTGTGAAAAACATTCCGCCATCAAATGATCACAAAAATTACAGGAGCAATTTTCTATCCAGTACATTTTGTAAATTAATGGTATCAATTTTTTTAATAACATAACACATGACTACAGATCATAACAGCTATTGCCTGAAAATATTCATTTTGGCTATACTCGGACAAACCATGTTTAAACAGTTCTACAGAAATATGATATCATTATTACTCCTTTATACTCCTGAGTTTAATTTTCCATCAGACATTTCTGATCGCTAGATATGCTGTCAAACACAAATCATTCACCTATTGACAACACAACAGAAAAGGATATCTGGAAGTCAAAATGAAACCATCTCAAACTATAAGGATTTTTTTTCATTTCTTTTTGAATTATTAAATGTTTTCATTATCTTTTGACACACCACAATGATATAACAAACCTTTAAAGCAAGTATGCACTATGGTAATCATTATAAAATAACCTTACTCATCAAATAGTCAGTGTTGATGGGGAAACAGAATGGCCAAACGCAGGCAGGGATGAAAATCTTTTCACACACATTATTTACATCTTTTCTGCATGCTCTGATGTCAGCTTTGCAAACGGCTTAACTTTAAAATTTTCAATTTCATGACACACCTGACAAGCCAAACTAAAATGGCTTCAATGAGTACTTCAGATAATAAATTACAATTAGGCTGACCATATTTTAAAAAATATGAGGCCTTCTAAAAATTAAATTTTAGAACTGACTTTTTTATAAATTTATTATGTGTTTAAAACAGTAGATATTTTTCATTGTAAAAATTTATTATAACACAACCATGATCTAATCCAGGGTTACCACTCAAAAGTAATAAAAAAATTCCCTGACTTTTCCAGGTTCTCCAGGTGGTTTTTAATGTTTTCCAGAGTGGCATGTTGCAAAGAATTGTTACATTTCATTCCATTCCATTCATTTTTCTCACCAAAGCACACACTTGTAAACTTTTCATTAATAATAACTAACTGTGCACATTATTTTCTGTACCAAAGTTCCGTGAACTTTTGTGAATACTACCCACACAGAATTTGTAAATACATTCCCATAGAAACAGGTCATATGTAAAAAAGAATCTGTCAGTTGAATAGTTATAGTTTTTCTATAACACAATGCAGCTAAGCTTAATGATAGAATGGCTCTGTTCAAAGAAACATGTTTCAGGAGAACCAACAGACGAAGGACTTTGATCCATCATTTGGTTGGTTATATAAGTGTTTCTTCAAGCAGGAGCCATTGTGCCTAATTGTTCCATGTTATAACAACTGCCTGAAGAAATTGAACAAAAGCCTAATAACTGGCAATTTTAAAAATTCAATTTTGCATCTTTTTTTAGAGAATAAAGGAAATACTTAATATAACTGAAAGTAAGATCTACCAAAATCTAGGCAGGCAGTAATTGCAAGCAAAAGTTTGAAATCTTGAAAAAATAAGTTTTTTTGGCAAAATAAAGTATTTATTGATTTTTACAAAAAAAAAAAAAAAAAAAAAAGGTAATTTTCCCTGATTTTTGGAACCATTTTTCGAATTCCCTGAGAATTCCAGATTGAGTGGGAACCCTGTAATCTTACATCTATTTGTGTATATTTTTCCAATGAATGGATTTTCTGTAAAATATTTTCAGTTTGGGCAAGTATTCAACAAAATTTGTTCTCACTTGCTGCAAAGCCTAGACTGTGTTCACTTTTATACAAACTTTTCACCCATCCATATTAAACTCACATTAAAAAAAGTTTGGAGTGTTAGATCCTGGCAAATGCATTGATAATTCAGCTAGTTATCTAAGTTTCTGTGCAATAGTATTACAGCATTTTTAAAATGTTTGAACTTATAACACCACGTCTCATTTGCACAAAGATCATTCAAGAGTTCTCCTTTCTCTTTATCTGTCCGATATTCTCTCAGTCTGTATCTTCAAAAATTATCTTCTTCTACATTAAAATTACTGCATTTACTTTTAAACAATTCAACTGAATGACCAACATCATCTCTGGTTGGAATTTCTTTTAAAAGCAGGCACTTTAGTATTCACAGATTGTTAGAAAGCTCACCTCATACTATTAGATAGTCAACAGCTCTGCTGCAGGATAGACTAGAAGTTTCAAACAGTTAGCTTTTCAATTACTTCCAACTGCTTTAGCAATGGTTTTACCATTACAAGTATAAATTTCCCTTCTTTACAAGTCTCAAGTTTTTAGTCTCAGTTCATGCAGAATTTGCGCATATTCCATTACATTTTGGTCATTGCTTGCCAGCATTTTAATTGTACTACAAAATAAATGTAAAGTACCATGTACAAAAAGAAGCCACAGCTGTTATTGGATTTTCAGAGAGATTTGTAACACAATCAGACAATGGGTTTCAGGCAACAAGAAAAATTTTAGAGAAGGAAATTTCTTCAGCATTCTATCTATGGCAGTCATCAACAATAGCCATCTTACATAGAGATGCTCCCAAATTTTTAGTAGAATTTATAAATTATATCCATATATTCTAGCCCAGCGAAAATACAGTTTTCTTTCTCTTGGTACTCAAATAGTTAGTGTGTGTGACTGTGCATGTGTGGAAATACCCAAAATAAATTTATACCATTTCTACATTTACCGGTAAAGAATTTAATACTGTGTGTGCACGCACTGCTGTGGGGCAATATGGGCCACACATCCAATTACTGATATGCATTTGTTAATCCAGATTTCACTTTAGCAGACATTTTTTTCTCCCCTTTTCTTCTCAGCCCACCAAAATAAATATTTGCATTGCCTGCATATACAGCAACTCTTTTATTTTCCAAATTACATTTTGTATTATCTTCAGAATTTCTGTTGCTATGATAACAAACATTTCACCTGGCAATTAAAAAACAAAAAAGAATTGAAACTTTAGTCTTTAGTAATTTTATATTGTTATGATTTGAAGCACCAATCAGACCATGTGTGACATAAATTGTGGTTCACTATTACTTCATATTTTTTCTTGCACATGTGAACTTCTTGTCAGAAAATTTCTTTATCAAAAAAAAATGAAATTTTCGTCTTTAGTCATTTTACATTGTTGTGATGTGACATAAATCATGGTTTACTATTACTTCACATTTTTGTTCTTGCACATATGAAATTTTTGCATTATGTGTGATGATTGTAAAGTATCTGGCTGTTGGCAAGAAAGTTTTTGCTGCCTTCATAGATTTAGAGAAAGCTTACAACCGAGTAAATAGGATACTTTTGTGGAAGGTATTGAATGAATATGGTGTTACTGGGAATCTACTTAATAGTGTAAAAGCCATGTATGCTGGTAGTAGAGCTTGTGTAGTGAATGGTGTTTTATCAAAATGGTTTTCTATTGGTGCAGGAGTCAGACAAGGTTGTGTAATGTCACCAAGCCTGTTTAATATATTTATGGATGCATACATGCGTGATGCCAAAATAGATAATGCTGGTTTATGCCTTGGTGATATCCGTGTGTGCAGATTGCTGTATGCTGATGACACTGTCCTGTTCGCAGAGAGCAAAAGTGATTTGCAGAGTATGTTGTCCCAGATGTACGAAGTTTGCATGAAATTCAAACTGAGTATAAATAAAGGAAAAACCAAAGTTATGGTCTTTGACAGAGGAACTGGCAGCACTGAATGCAATGTAAGTCCAAATGTCACATTGATTGACCAGGTGAATGAGTTTGTGAATTTAAGAAGCATGTTTGACAGAGAGAACAAATTGGATGGCGAAATTAGTACGTGAGTGAATTCTTCATTGAAAGTCATAGCTGCTTTGGGAGGTTTTCACAGGAATGATGGGTTCTCAAGAGAGTCCCACATGGCTGTGTATGAAAGTGTAATTATTCCTACTCTGATGTATGGCAGTGAAACCTGGGTACTACAGAAGAAACATAAAAGTTGTTTGTGTGCTGGAGAAATGCATTACTTACAGGGGGGGGGGTGTTGGCAATACATGGTCTGATTGTGTGAGGAATGAAGATGTGTTGCAGTTGTGTGATGTGAAGCAAAATGTTGTTAGCAAGGTGGAGACTAATATATGCTTCGGTGGTCTGGCCATGTTGAAAGAATGAGTGATGAGATGCTTACTAAGAAAATCTTTTTAGCCCAAGTGACAGGAAGGAAAGGCAGAGGAAGGCCAAGGAAGACATGGGTGGATCAGATTAAGGAGTGTCTGCATGAGAAAAAAATTATGGGTATGAAGTATACTTTTTTTTTTTTTTTTTGGCTTTAGATATTTTTGAAAACAAAATGAACAAGAATTTTTTTAAAGTAAAACTTACTCTAATTCGAAGTTAGACAGCTCGAAACTTGAAGTAAAAGAAATATTAACAACAGCCTCTAGTAGCAAATTAATTTCTAAGTTTAACAGCAGTCTTTCCAGCAGTTGTTCTGATAGTGTTCTATAAATTTCTCTAATGTATACCATGGAATTGTGAATGTTATACATTTCAGATAAAAGAAAATCCAAATCCATATGTTTTTTTGTTTTGTTTTTTACTCAACAGATATAGTAAGGAAAAGGTATTGTTTTTAATGCACAGTAAATATGTACATAGTAATCACAATACAACTTAAACTAAAAGAATTCAATGCAAGCAGCTGCTGTTGTTGAAGCAAACTGTGCATGAGCAAGTCTGCCATCTTTCACATAGTGCTTCAAACTTAGAGTGCAATGTAATTCCTCACAGCAAGGAATACTATATTATGCATAAAGGTTTCAGAACTAGTCACAATGACTTTAATGATTGTTAAATGAATAAAAACAGCAGATAAGATATAATTGGGTGGTAAAGTTTATAGAAATCTCTCACAAGAATTAGAAATTTATTAGTTAAATAGAAAAATTACTTTACTGAGAGCATTTTATGCCATACGTGTAGATTATTCTAGAATTTTGGGAGGAAATATAGAAAATTTAGGAGAGAGGGAGAAGATACATAATGGTATCTTTATCATCCCAGTGTTATTAGGTAAATTTGTTTTGCCTCTAGTTTTATTGCTAGTTGGTTAAAGAGAATAATAGGATAAATAAATCTAGAGATCAAACAATAAATCTGTCTGAGAAACAATTATCCTGGAATAACTGAAAAGCTGAGCTTGGTGGTCAAGCACCTCAACATACAGATACTGTAAGTGAAAGAGAGCTCAATCATTCAAACATGATTTAATATGCATACTCAAAATATGCAGTATACTTAGTGGAACTGTATGCACAGAAGTGGCAGAAAGTTATGCAACTAAATTCTCTGAAATTGTTGGGGGGGGGGTCAATCAGAAATAATTATAATTTTTTTTTGTATTTATGGAAGAGGTAATTTAGTTCCAGGGAAAAAAAGTCCTTCAGAACCAAAATCATTGACAAACTAACTCCTCATCTAAGAGAATACATTTCCTGGAATATTCATGTTCTTTTTTTATGTTTCATATAAGAGTCAACTGAACTTAGAAAAGTAACAACATATTTTTCAACTGTGTGGTGGTGGTGTTGATCAGGCCTAGATGATACACAACATTCATGATATGGGGGGGGGCTTTTTAAGAAAAGTTTCATTTAACTGAAACCAAACAAATACTAAGCACTTTAAATTTAACCCATTTCTAGCACATCTGAAGCTCTTGCAGATTTCATTATTATTCCAATTCTGCTAAATGCCAACTGTCATGAAAATTTTCATTTAATACATTTATGAAACTGAAACTACAAAGATATTTGAAATGATCTGCTTATTATTTATTTTATTCTTTCTATATAATTTTAAAACCTCCAGTCCAATTATTCCTTTAATTTTAAAGAACACAAAAACAAACTGAGATAAAAACAACATTTTATCTGACAGTGATACTGAAAAAGCATTCTTACAATTACCCTGACATTTTTGACCTTTTGGTGACATTCAGGTTATATTCTCAAAGTTCACAAATAACTATATCAGAAAGTTGATAAGTACTTCAGGAGTATTTAGAAACAAAGTGCAGCCAGCTATCAAATGACTGCCTTGTTCTTAAATTTTAAATACAGCTAGAAAAATTATTACACTGAGATTTAAGATATTCATTAAAATTTCTTATTAGTTTGGTGGGTTCACTGATGGTTTCAGAGTTTTCAAAGAAAAACTGTTTCCAGCAATTTTCACAAATTAAAACACTTAGAAACACTAAAAATTTCAAAATAATCTCAAACTAAAAACTGAATAATGGCTTATCTGCAGAAAAGTTGGTTTTCAAATGGAAAGTCCAAAACCACATGCCTGAAAGTGTTGAGGTAGAACAATCTTACAATTTTGGATTTGCCACAAGAAAAATTTTGCAGCAGACAAATCTTTCTTGAATTTTTAATTAGAGATGGTTTTCAATTGTTTAGAATTTTCAACTGTTACAGACTATTATTAGTCAACAGATTGTTTTGAAAATACATTCTGTTCATGGTTTGTTAAATCCCTGATTTCATTGAGAAAATATGTATTTTTCGCAAAATATAACACTTCTACAGATGAATAGTTAATTTTCTCTAATTTGACCATTGGTTTGTTAAATCAATTCAGTTAACTTAGGCTAAGACAAAGTACCACATCAGGACATCCTTGCACAGTGAATCACATCAAAAACTGCACCGTCCAAATATGTAATATAAACAGAACATTATATACAATTTTTGCTGTAATTTTCTACTGACAAAAGTGTGCTATATGGACCATTATGAATCCTAACATTTTGGCAAGAAAATGCATTCAAATAACAAAGCACCATATGACAAACCTTTGTTACTATTTCACCTTTCACCAACATATCATTGAGTTGAATTTTTCTGGAATTTGGACACATTTAAATGCAGCTTTTTAGGTCATAAATTTTTACTTTTCACAAACGTAAACCAACAGGTCAGTTTCAGTTGAGCAAGTTTCATTTGTATACTTACTCTTGCTTGCTGTTTGTATACAGAAATTTTCCTCTGTACTAAGTAACCAAAGAGTGATTTTTTTTTCATTCTACAATCTTATCCGCAATCCAGGTGAACATAAAATTTTATTTGCTACAAGCATTCCGACAACAGCTGATCTAGGTACATTTATAAAATTTCACAGGATATTCTACTTATTATTAACTGCAACATACACCAAACAAGAAAATTTATGGGAACACTTACCATTTGCTGATACTGGCCCATTCTTAAGTTACCAACTCCCTGAATGGCTTGCTTCACATGGGTCTGTTTGTAAGCTTCAATGTATATATATCCCTTTACACCTTCAGGAGCAACAACACTTTTTATTTGCAACGGCTACAAAAGAAAGAAAACAGCAAGAGTTCAGTAACAGATAATATATTAAATTAGTTATTTATAAGGAATTAGTGTTCTTCCTAGAGCCTTTTTACTGGGCGGCCCACCCAGCTAAATTTTCTGTAATGAATGCTTTCCACGACACACTTAAGAGTTGAAAACTTATTCCCACATACACCATAAATATTAATGAAAACTGTCGCATCTGTGTTGAACATAATTTATTAGTAAGTACTCATTTTTTATCATTTATGTACAATTTTCTAATGTCGTTTATCATGTTATGTTATGTTAATGCCTACCACACCACTAAAAGAAGTATAATAATGTTAAGCAAAACAACATCCTTTTTTTCTCGATTGGGAAAGAGGTCATTAATACCATCCAGCTGAAGTTCCTGCCACCCAGCTCTAAAAAAATCTAGGGAGGAATGCCGACCATGCTGTAAGAATCAGTGGTAAGATGTTTGCTAAAACATTTTTTTTCAATCAAAGTGGCAAGAAAGAAAGGTAGAGGGAGGCCAAGGAAATCATAGGAGAACCAGATTCAGGAATGTCTACATAAGAAAAAAGATTACACGCATGAAGCACACAAAAGGTCTTGTGTAAGACATGTGATGGATGTCAGTGAAGCTCAAGTTGTGTGCCGAGATCATTGTAAATGGAGATGTTTGATGCATCAACAGTAAGTAAAATCTAGTTCAACAGTTAAATGTTTATCTGGCAGATGGTCTTTCTCTGTGGAGGTAACCTCTGAATCTCAGAGAACAGATTAATGGCATGTATGTACAAACAATGTTCTCTAGAATAGAGGAGATATAGAGTTGCCATAGAATTATTTGAACAAAATTAAAATAATGCATAACTAGTGACAAACAATATAAAATAAAAATATACATACAAATACTGTAAAAAATATATATACCTACAGTAGTAGGTAGTTTGTGCCGTACTGAAGCAAAAATTTGAGGTCTAATACAATGAATTCTGTTTTCTTTAAAATAGAGATTCAATGCAGTTAATCAGGGCTGAAATACTCATTAGAGTTAATCACAACCAAAATACACTGGTAAACTAGTGGAAGTTAAATCACATTCTTTCAGAAAACATAATTTTTAGGAACTAACTTTTGTTCTTCGAACTTATTTCAATATGGAAGAGAATTCCCTTAATGAATTTGGCTGATTGTATATCTGAAAAATTGTTCTTTAAACTTTAATAACTTTTACCACTTTACATAATATTTCCTGATCATTGGTGAGCTGTTTTTGTGGTATTCTTTTTATTCTTCCTTAAGCTCCAATTAACCATCTGCAGCCTTTTTTTCAGTCAGTGATATCTTTTACTTATTCTTTTAGACAGTTTCCAGACAATTTTGACTAAATGAAATACCACCAAACAATGCAATCAAATAATACTGTAATGTGGATACCAGAATTCACATCTAATTAAGCCACAGTAATGCCATAACCTGTCTCCCATGTAAAGTTATATTTATTTTATTCTACATGTTTAACTTCTAACTTTCTAAAAATCCTAACAATTTACCCACAGCTGTTATACAAGTGGATAGGTTAAAATGGTGTAATACATACACCCAGTTTTGTTCTCTATCCAGCTTTTTTCTTGGTGAAAACAGTTTTATGCAGCTCATCAGATTTTCTCTGCTTGGAGTCTTAATTCTTTATTACACTTTCCTATCTTGTCAACATTCATATCATACATGAGACTGACCAAGGAACAAAAAAGCTGAACTTTTAATCCGGCGAAAAAAATCAGAACATGCGACAAGAAAGTGTGAATATAAAGTACCACGAGCAAGATGGAATTGTTTACTGCATTCACAATATATTACTGAATTCAAAACAAAATAAAGTTGAGTTTAAAAGACACTGTTTCAAACAACTCTCTCATCTATTTTTTTTTTTTTTTTACTTGCTAGAACATCAGCTCAATTTTTCTCTTGTGTTGCTTTCCTCTCAGCAAGTTCCACGGCCATATTTGTCTTTTTGTTGACTTTGCAGCTGCACAGCAATCTTTGCTTACTTTTTCTTTCTGTTGTTATAATTCCCTTCCTGTTCCTTCACCACTTTTCTTTCCTCTTCCACTTTTATTCCCTCAGATGACAATAATTTATCCATCATGCTGAAAGAACTTTCAGCCTGAGGACCACGAATGCATGATATCAAAGCTTTTGCTACTTTACATCAATGGTGTGACTTGCATCAATTCTAACAAAGTTTCAAACTACGTTTGGAAAATTTCCCTCCCTTATCAAGCTTGAGTGCAGACATTTATGGGGGAAGTAACACTTAACAACACAAAAAATGCGATTTCAGGAGAAATCTTGGCTCCGACCAACTTCCGTTTCAGAAACTTCTTCCTCAATTTTTTGGTTGAAGTGTCGTATTTGCAGAATAAAAGGATATTTAAGAACAATACTGGGCAGAAGGAATATCGCGAGAAAAAAAAAAAAGATTACGGGAGAAATCTTCCCTGCATCTAATTTCCGTTTTCGAAAGTTTCGAAAGACAGAATCCTGTTGTCAAACGAAAAACGAATCGCTCTCCCCCACCATTACCCCCAAAATTTCTGTTCAGTTGTGCATTGATCTCGAGAATTCCCAAAAGGATAACAGAAATGGTGGAATTCTTCAAATTCACGGAAGAATGTCATGCCTGAAGACTACAGGGAAATCTTCGCGCCGTCTTAACTTCCGTTTTTGGAAATCGTTGCCCACAGTTTCATGCTGAAATACAAACATTTATGTAATAAAATGATATTTAATACCAATACTGGGAATGGGCAACATCGTGAGAAAAAATTACGATTACGGGAAAAATAGTCATTCCGTTTAACTTCAGTTTTCGAAAGATTTGAAAGACAAAATACCATCCCCAGACGGAAAACAACCCCCCTAACCCACCATTTCTCTTCAGTTCTGCATCGATCTCGAAAATGACCCAAATGATTACAAAAAAAGCGGAATTCCGTGAATCCGTAGAAGAATCTCATGTATGTCATATTCAAGTAATTTCTAGCTCTCCTGTAATAAACAGTATTGGGGGAGGGGGGCTTTAACTGTAACCAGTGATTCAGACTTTCTAAAACATTTACTTTCATTCTAAATTTCCACATCCATTGCTCAGTTCACAAATGTTCAGCCTTCAAAGCAGTGACCAGTACGGTTTTGTTTGTATAGGCAATCTCTTCTTCCACATACCCGAAGATCCAATTAATCTCAGAGCTTCTTTATAAGGTTCAGATCAGGGCTAACCAGTCAAGCTTTTTGATGCCCATGTCCTCAAACTAATCTGTAACCACGTGAGCAGTATGACATAATATGTTGTTCTGCTGGTAGAGGCATGAGCCTCCCTAAAGTACTGAAACAAGGCTGGTAGTGTATTACTGTCCAGAATGTCCAGGTAGAGTTCAGCATTCGTAGTTTTGTCCAAAATGACTAATAAGTCCAAGCCGAACTATGAAGAACAGCTCCATTCCATCATGCTGCCAACACCAAACTTCATTATGTAGATGATACAGTCCAACAGCTATCTTTCTCATGGCATCCATCACACCCAGCAATGAACACCTGACTGGTAGACTAGGTATCATGAGTTATCAGCCCACAGCAGTTTTCCATTGGTCTTTAGTTCAAGACTGACATTCTTTACAGGATGTTAATCTGTGTGGCATTAGTCAAAGTGATTAGCGGCTTGTGCATGGCTGCTCAATCATGGTAACTCATGTTGTGCAGTCTCCTGCACAATGTATTGGTGCTAACATCAGTCTCACATAGGGTTTGCATGATTTGCATTCTAAGTAAACGTCTTTTGCAAAGCTCTCCTATCATATTTTTGGGCAGATTCAACACTAGTCAGCTTCCATTCACATAACACATCACCAACTGTCGACCTAGAGATCTTCAATGCTACTGAAATGTCAAGTACAGAGCAACTGCTTATGTAGTACCCAATTATCAGTCCAATCTTTCAATCAGTTAACTCAGTCAATCAAGCCATCTTTCAATCAGTCAGGCTATTGTCTCATCACAGCCCTCCGAGCACATTTATTGTTGGGTCTAAGACAGAGTGCTTGTGTAGGACCTAAGTCACTATTACTAGAGGGGTGTGCAGATATTAATGTTAGGACAATGTCCTTCCCTGCATAATTCCAAAGTTAGTCTATATAATCACCTGTGCATCACTATTACTAGAGGGGTGTGCAGATATTAATGTTAGGACAATGTCCTTCCCTGCATAATTCCAAAGTTAGTCTATATAATCACCTGTGCATCCCTTCATCCTGACCATTGTTATATAGACTTAAGATTAAACCAACAGCCTGCCTTTCAATTTTAAATGTGTATATATATATATATATATATATATATATATATATATATATATATAGTTTCTGTTTCTCCCTTATACATCCAGGAATAAAGCCAGTATCCTCATGCCATTCTAATTATTTTGTGAAATGAAAGAATACCTGTCATTTCAATATGCTTAACACACTGCAGAATAATTCTACAACCTTCAGGCCTTACTGTATTCCAGATTAAACATGGCATTTTTTACTTCTTGAATACCCATGGTCCACAAATCGTCCTGGTTATTACCACTAACATTTATGTCTTCATTACTGACCAACCTGCTTAGTATTTTTCTAGATTTTCAACAAACTGATATTCAGTAATATCCTAAACCAATATCAGAAACAGCTCACATTTGTCTAATAAATCTTGTTACAGATGCCACCTTCTTTGTGCATTCAACAAAATTCCAAAACTCTTTTCAGCCTCTTTAGATAGCCATCTTCTGCACAATTCTTGAAAGCAACAAACGCCTTGCCTTTTGCATCCCTAACATACCACTGTCTTTCCCGGTTAGTATGTAACTAAGCAGCTTAAAAATTTCCAACACATCTTCACTCACTTCTGCTGTCCATCAAGAGGAATAAGAGTGTCCTATCCTTCCCGAGTACTACAACCAAAATACTTTCCTCACAAGTTCAGAAATCTATACTTTACATCTGTTCCACTCCATGTCAATGTTTTTAAAAGTTAAAGTTAGGTAAAACTATCATTGCTTCACCTCTAGAGACTCTGCTGCACTTTCTTATCATCTGATCTATCAACCCTGATATATCTGCACTCTGCTGATTTCTTCACTACTTAATAGTTGACACCAGCAGATTCTGCTGAAAAGTGATCACTGTTGGCTTAAAAACCTATGAAAACTCCATTACATTTAATCAGATTTCTTAGAGACTTTTTCCTTCGTGACACATTATATTCTTCCAATTCTAGCCTCTGCACATCAAACTTGTGGATGTTTTTGTGGCAAAAAATAATATTTATAAGTTCACTGACTATGGAGTCTGCACACATTTATACTTGTGAAGCTGTTTGCTGGAAATTTACACATTATATCTTTGACACTTTTCAAAACCCTAAATTAACAGCATTTTCTCTGTCTGGTTTAAACCACCATATAAAATTTTTCACATAAGGCATCTACCTCTTCTGAACTAGAGTCTTCTAAAAATTCACAGACAGCTTGAATTCCACTCCATCCACAATAAAAGGAGCCCAACATTCAGAAGTCATTTCATTACCAGAGGCTTAATTGCCACACCAAAAACCCTCTTTACAAACAGAATCAATATTACAAAACCTTTCACCATTATATTTCTCTTGCAAATACTTCTTAATCTCACTAATCCCACCATAATTAAGCAGAATTTTTTGACTTCCTTAAATAAATCTACTTCTTTTCCATTTAAAATGCAATGTGACTTTAAAAATTATAATAATAAACAGCGCAGTAACTACGTCATTTTTATTTATGAATACCAGCTGAAATTTCATTAGCATAAAGATCTGATATTTTCTAAAATCACATTTTTGGATGAATGATTTCTGGGAGGAAAGAAAGTGACACAGAAGATATTCACAAGAACTAATGTGATTGACAAAATTATCAATCACTTAGTATTGCTTTCCATGTGCTTCATTATTAATTTTAGTTTAACTTAAGCATGATAACAGCTGAAATCATTCTACAGACAAGAATAATTCCTCTTATCATTGTCACATATCTAACACACAAGGTTTTCACTCGAAACCTGTCATTGTTTTAAAATACACTGTTGGCCACCCAAAATGCAACACCAAGAAGGATATGAGATAGCAAAGCCAGATTTACTGGACACATAACAACAGATACAAAGATGAAACGATTGAGCTTACAGGCCCGTGCAACCTGCGGAACACGCAGGCATCAATAGTGCGTGTGTCCCCCACGGCTGGCAATAACGGCCGCTACACGCTGCGGCATCGAACAAAAGAGGCTTTGGATGTGGGCTTGGGGTATGTCGGTCCAGGCTGCTTTTACACGTTGCCACAGTTCATCAGGCGTAGTCGTGGGTGGTGCTTGCCGGGCCACTCGGTTGACGCTCAGCGACCAGACGTGTTCGATGGGTGACATATCGTGAGAACAGGCGAGCCACGGCAGCAGTGATACCTGGAGGGCAGTGAAGAATTGTTGCACAATGCGTGCCACGTGCGGGCACGCATTGTCCTGTTGAAACGTGGCCGCTGGCAGGTCCTGCATGTAAGGGAGGACTACAGGCTCCAAAACGTCGGAGATGTAGCGGTGGCCATTGAGTGTACCGGCGATGCGTACCAGAGGGGTGCAGGTGTCATATCCAATTGCGCCCCAAACCATAACGCCAGGCGACGGACCGGTATGGCGATGCATATTGCAGGCATCACACAGTCTCTCGCCGTGGTGCCGCTACATGCAGATTCGACCATCGCGGTGTTGCAGGCAGAAGCGGGATTCGTCGGAGAAGACAATGTCGTGCCATTCCGTAGCCCAGGTGCGGCGCTCAACGGCCCACTGCCACCGCACTCGTCGGTGGTGTAACGTCAATGGTAATCGGAGCAATGGGCACCGTGCGACAAGTCCTCGCTCCTGCAGACAACGTCGAACGGTACGTGCCGACACTGGTTGTTGCGCAAAGCACCCTAATTCCTGCGCTAACGTTCATGATGTGGCGGTGCGAGCCATCAATGCCCACCGCACAACGCGCCGGTCCTCTTGTTCAGTGGTCTGCGGTGGCAATCGCTCACGTTGGTCTGTTCGTCCCTCCTGCACCCACCGAATCCATACTTGCCTCACTGTGGTTGGATGTCGTCCCACATGGGCGCCGATGTCTCAGTACGATAAACTGCTGTCGCGATAAGCCACTATTTGTCCTCTATCGAACTTTGAAACGTGCTAGAATGACTGCCATATTCTGTGACGAGGCATCAGGAAGCTTACCACGCACAGGTCTGGCAGCACAACACACTTCCACTACTTACACCCTGCCTTCTGTGCACCCTTCTTATAGTGCTTCTCGGTGGCGTGCCGGGCGCATATGATTTGCATATGCCCTGCAATGCTAATCGTTTGCATGTCCTTTCGTGGGCAACGCATGCTGCGAATTTCAGGCCAATTGGATGCTTCCTTCTTGGTGTTGCATTTTGGGTGGCCAGCAGTGTAGTTAAAAAAATTTAAAATGTTCTGAATTTAGTAAAATTATATTAACACCACCAAAATAGAATCGCTCAGCAGTGCATGTGTATTATATGTTAAGGGAGAAGAAAAACAACAAAAAAAAAACATCTATGTAATATCTAAGATCCTACAAGTATGACCAAACTCAAGAGATTTACTAATTAAAAAAAAAAAGAAATGAATGCATCTGTGTTAAGTACAAACAGTTTGGAGATGGACAATATAAATGGCAGCAATAGAACCTAGTTGTTTCAATATGACGAATAAGTATGTAAGAAGTGCAATAGATAAGACGCCACAGGCTTGATATCATCAGTATGACTGGAAGAAGAAATATTGATAAGGAGTTTGAAGACCAACATTACAATGTCCGAAAAGCATTTCTCCGTTTCAATAGTTCCTTTTGGGAAACACTGAGTTTTGTCGCTCTTACAAGAAATAGTATTTTCAAAGTTACCAAGAGCTTCTGAAGTTGATAGCACAACAAAACACACAGTAGTGAAGGTTACATGGTGATCAATGAAAAGCATTTTTAACAAAACTGAGCAAAGTAGCCTTTGTAAACATTTTTATTGAATTTTAGTAATTTTAACGAACATTTGAAATAAGTGTGTAAACAATAATTTTGGAGTGTTTTAAATGTTTTTAAGCAATTTTGAATGTATGAAGGAATGATAGGCATTGTACTGACAGTCTCACATGTTAGATATGTGACAAAGAAACATTTAGAAAAGTAAAACTCTATTATCTTGTCCATAGAATGATTTCAATTAATATCTTGCTTAAGTTAAATGGAAATGACAAAGAGAACAACTGGCAATACATAAAGATAAATGAAGAATGCAAATTAAAAAAATACCTCATCTGAGTACTGATAGGCAATAAATTTTCTCATTAACTGGAGGACTGTAGATTTTTCCTCTCCAATTCTACATTTTACCATCCACAAATTTGGGTCTCTAGGAAGATTAAAAAAAAAATACATTACAAGTTATTTACACAGGAAATTACCAAATCACTTTTCATGTGCATGCAAGCAAGCCAAAAAAAAAAAAAAATAAAATAAAATAAAAAATAAATAAAAATGCTTTCAATTGAACTAAAAACAGAATGTTATCAAAACTATTGCATTCCAATTCATAATGCAATTTTAACATATTTTGGAACAACTGAAAATGCAAGACCTGCACAGCTAAATAATATTTACAGCAATCACTTGTGTAAATGCATCTGCACACCTGTCTCTTTCAATGTAATATAAAGCTGCAGAGCAATAATTTAGTTACTCAGGGGGAGAAAAAAAGGGAGGGGGTACCTTGTTTTATATTTTGATATTAAAGAAACAATGAAGCTTAAGCACTCATAATCTACTTTTAAAATACACACAGCCAATTTGCTATTTAACATGCACACTAGAAGGGCGGGGGGGGGGGCAACTCTCAGAAAACTTCATTAGAATCATCATCACACTAGAATGCTGTCATAAACACCAAAAGGACAATTTATTATACACACCCACCTAATAAATACATAAGCCCACCAACTGCCAACGCAGCAGCTTGTTGCAGCATAGACTCTACTATGTGTTGCATATGGTATTGTGACCCACGACTTCAAGACAGCCAGCCATAAGTAGATTAGGTCGATTCATAGAGTTGCGCTGCTAGTGGGTTTTGAGATTAAATGCATTGCTCAACTTTGTCTTCCTGATGCTCAGCTGGGTTCAAATGCGGTGAGTGAGAGGGTCATTCAAGGCTTGCAAATAAAGTGGAATTGCCCTCCAATCAATCCTTTGCAAGCACAAGCCATGAGATGGGGCACAGTCTTGTTGAAAGAAGGCATCCTGCTGTGAGAAACGGAAAGCTATGAATGGGTGTAGGTGATTGGCAAATACCTTAACAGTCTTGTGTAGTTATGGTGGGTGCAATAGTTACAAAAGAACTCAAGGTGGCCCACATGAAAATGCCTCAGAACATTATACAGCTCCTACTGCCCTGTAACTCCCCAACTTGACAGTTGTGTTTCATGGCCTAGTGTGGTCTACACACACTCACCCTCACATCAGAGTGTTTCAATTGGAATCTCAATTTGTCAAAACAAGCTACCAGTTTCCAGTCTTCTACAGTACTGGGGTGTTTCTTTGCCCACTGCAACCTCATAGCCTGGTGATGCGCTCTCAGCAAACATTATGCCATTTGTCATAGCTCAACCATGCCATCATACGTCAAATAATCTTTGCACAAAATTTCTATGGTGCCCTGCTGTTAAATGACAATGTTTACCTCAAAACGTTGGCCCTCTGTTCTTGCATAATTATATGAAAGAGGCAGTGTTCACCTTTAACATCAACGGCCAATTTATGACCAAATTTTCCTTGGCAGCTACCAGTTTTGATGTAGCCCTGGTATGCACATGATGGATCACGCAGATTCCAAATGTTCTACTCATGAAGACAAAGCATTTAATCTTCCTTGCACCAACTACCTGGCCATGATCATTAGCTCAGGTTGCAATGTTTACCCATCACCAGGGGAATATATTTTTCTTTCAATTTAGTCTCCAATATTCAATTAGATCTATGGTTATTTAGTAAATTGTAATAAAAAGGTAATAAATTGTCCTTCAAAACAAATGGAAAAACGTGGATTTTTTTTCACAACTTTAAGCTCAAATATTTTCATTATTAGACAAAGCAAAGTGATCAAATTTCGGTATGATGTTGTTACCAAATAGAAGTCTCTGTGGTACAAAATTCAGATTTTTACTGTGTACCCCACTGGAAATATAGCAACTGAAAAAATGAAAAAATTCAAAATTTCCCATTTTCATCAGTGAAAAAATCTTGGAAGAGCTCAAAACACTCCGGTTTTCTCACCCTAGATACAATCTACTGTTACCATGGTTCTTGCACAATAAAATTGGTCTGAGTGTTTTGACCCCTTTCCAGTGAAAACTTGGCTTGGAAATTGTAAAAAATGCAAATTATTTTCAATAGTAAACTCAGACCAACAATAAAATTTTGAAAACATCTTAGATAATAAAAAAAGATAAACCAAAATAATCAGCATTTTATTCTGAGTAAAGTGGTTTTTGAATTAGCTAAATTAGGGGAAAAGTTACAGCATTTTGCATAAATGCTTGCAACTCCAAAAATGGAGGTGTTCCAAGCGTCATCTAGGGACCTCCCCGCCAAACGGTCAGGAATTTTTTTTATTTTTTTAATAACATTGGTTTTGAACTCTCTAAAGATGTATAAACAACTGTGCAAAAAATAAAAAATAAATAAAACTGGGTCAGCAACCAATTTAAAGGAAATTTGTTGAAATAGTATGGAATGACCCGTGAGTTATGTGATCAAGAAAATGAAATTGCCATTTGCTTTGAGAATTAGCACTTGATGCAAGAGGCACACCGTAAATATTGTACTATACACCTCCAAAAGAGGTTTACAAAGCACTGACATATCCTTCTCCAAAAGTTAAGGTGTGCAGTAAGCATCAGATGGTTAGGTAAAAACACTCCTTGAAATACGTCTCCCAGATTCTCTCTAAGTGAAAATCATACCTATGAAAAATTAACAATACTGTTTTGAAACAAAGCATTTCTATTGTTTCTGGTGAAAATTATTTTTGCTTGAATGAAACAGGGACTAGCTTGACCAGCGGCATATTTAATGAGAAGCCCAGGATCTAGGGCCCAGCAATGCTGGGGGACCCCCAAAATAATGATCTTTATTTATTTTGCTTCTAATATATATATATATATATATATATATGTACTTTTTTCTTTAGCTGTTTTGGGAGTCTGATTCCACCTAAACTTCTAGTATGTCTTCTGAAAGTAAGAATTTATCAGCTAAAATGCAGGTCAACTGAAAATAATTCTGAGTAATGTTACTCTAAAAAAAAAAAAGATACTACACTACACCTGAGCTCAGAGGTACAGGTGTTATTTCTGGTTGATTTGCTTAGAATGTAATGAATACCTCGCTCTTTAATTTGGTATTTAATATGACGGGTCTCCCTATCTTTCTCAAAAAACTTCTTTTTTAGTGGAAAGGACCTCATGTTTAATGCCAGTACGTGCTTCAGTGACCATCCTTACAAAAGTTCCAACTTATCTTCCTTAACATAGGCTTTTCCACTTGTAACTTCTGTTATGTCTTCCCCATTAGGGTATCATGAGAACCCTAAATAATACATTTCATCTTGATAGCTAATAACAGTTTTTTGGGTTATGGTGGTAACAATCCACAGACTCGCGTATGCACACACCATTGTGAAAATTGTCAAATCATGTTTAAGGGAAATGTGTATTTCTGTCAAAATTTCGAAAAGTCAAGCCCCCCCCCCCCCATTAAATACTTTTTTATATAGCAGTATACGAAAGTAAAAAATGGAGGGGGTAACAAAAACAGTTATTTTCTATGAATGTTAAGTAAACTGAGGGGGGGGGGCTGATAACTCCAAATTTGCCACCGAGCTCAACCCTTGGGGTGACTGGGGTGGGTGGGGAGTATAGAGAAACTCAGATTATATCAATTGTAGGATGGAAAACACTTCAAATATTTAATTAATACAAATCTCCCTGCCCCCAAATTCAAATGCAAAGGATGTATTGCATTTTTATTAAATCACAATTCTATTGTGTTTGAAATGCTCCATTATACTTGCAAAGTTAGAACCTGCCTGCGAGGTGCAAGGAGAAAATGGAACACAGTGACACCCCCACCCCCCCACCCCCGTCGCAATTTATCAAACTTAAATTGTACAATGCACAGTTTCAACACTTGACTACAGGATGAGATTAATCTAACATTATATCCTTTTATTATTTTTTTATAGGTATGTCTTCTTAGAAGGCTGTCCTAAAGTGCAATTAAAATGGCAAGGACACTCATTTTCTTATCCATTCAGTATGCTCGTAATTCTTATGAATTATGGTTTATTTCAGAATTTGTTTTTGCTTTGTTTTTTACAGGAAAAGATCAGGCAGCTGCAAACAGAAAAAAATCTTTTGAAGAGATTTACATTTTCACATTAATTGGTATAACATGGACAAAAATAAAAAAATAACATTGCTTTATGTTCTTAAGTTCAGCCATCTTTGTTTTTTACTTCAGGCGGGATGATTAGTATTTTTTTTTTTTTATCAGTCTGAGATTGAGAATTTACTATATAATGTGCTGCCCATCTAGTCTGAAACACTTTTACAAAAGAAGGGGTATTTCATTTTGGTGATATTTTAATCGCAGTATTGTATCCAAAGGTAAAAAATCCAGCCCATGCTGGATGTGTGTGCATGTATCATATGCACTACAGTTTTGTTTATGTGGGGGGAATTTTTATTAAATTAATACTCAGAATTGCACTATGTGTGATAAAGCAACAGAAAAAAACTACAGATAATTCTAAGTAATCTTTCTACTCACCTTTATTTGTGCACTACCTCGATCCTTCTTTCTTGTGACAAGAATTTTTCAATTACTTTGTTATAAAATTTCTCATTGGCTTTTAATGCACATTTGATAAATCTTTTGCACACTGTATCTTTTTTATTAACATGCCTCAGAACAGTTGAAAGCTAAGATTTGCACTACAGAGGTTTTATCAAGCAAGATAGCTACAAATATCGCTTATTCAATTTCGTTCTTTGTTGAATCTTTGAGAAAAAACGATTTTAAGTAGTTATACAAAAAGCAGAATTACCTCTGTTAAATGAGTTTATGAATTAATCATGACCTCTGAAATGGAAGAGAATTCCTGCCATGCCAACCAGGAATCTCTTATCTTTCTACAAGCTGATTTGTAAATATTGAAAATCAGGTAAGCCGTTTTTTTCCAAAATGAGAAATATATTTATTGACGCACACTGTATTTTATAATACATGTACATTGAATTGGGAGGGGGGGGGCTCGGAAATAAAGACCATGTCATGACTAATTTAAAACCCCATACATGCATTGCAATCATACATATATACATACATACATATCACTAAGCTGTTCTCTGAGATTCAGAGGTTAGCTCCAAAAAGAAATACAAACTTCCAGATATTTTTACTTATTGTTATTGTATCAAACTTCTCCATTTACAGCGATCTTGACATACAACTCGTGCTTCACTAATATCCATTACACGCCGTACACAAGATCTTTTATACTTCATACTCATAGTCTTTTTCTCATGCAGACACTCCTGAATCTGATCCACCCATGTCTTCCTTGGCCTTCCTCTGCCTTTCCTTCCAGCCACTTGGGCTGAAAAGATTTTCTTAGTAATAATTTCATCACTCATTCTTTCAACATGGCCAAACCACCGAAGCATATTGGTCTCCACCTTGCTAACAACATTTTCATCAATCATAAAAGTTACATGCTAAAAATATCAAGAAGAATAAAAAGGCAGCTGTCTAAGCATGAAGAAAACTACCCAAAACGTACAATTAGAATTTTACTACTAAAAGGCATATTAGGTAAAAACAAGATCTTTCGCAACAGACGACCTGTGCGTCATTAGGTTAAAAGAACTGGCGCTAGGAGAACACACACACTTAATATATAGATAGTCCCGAAGACAACAGTGATCCCGGTGAGTGACATGATATCCGCGTCACAACTCGGTTACAGCGAGAAACAAAGCAAAGAAAGAAAACACCAAATAGATTACAAAAACATATTCACCGAAGTGAAAAATAAGCACAGGGTCCGTTATCAACACCTGCAGTAGGGTACTTCGCACGACATAAAGAATTCACTCGCCTACTGATTTCACCATCCAACTTGTTCTCTCTGTTCTTTATGTCGTGCGAAGTACCCTACTGCGGGTGTTGATAACGGACCCTGTGCTTATTTTTCACTTCAGTGAATATGTTTTTGTAATCTATTTGGTGTTTTCTTTCTTTGCTTTGTTTCTCGCTGTAACCGAGTTGTGACGCGGATATCATGTCACTCACCGGGATCGCTGTTGTCTTCGGGACTATCTATATATTAAGTGTGTGTGTTCTCCTAGCGCCAGTTGCGAAAGATCTTGTTTTTACCTAATATGCCTTTTAGTAGTAAAATTCTAATTGTACGTTTTGGGTAGTTTTCTACATGCTTAGACAGCTGCCTTTTTATTCTTCTTAACAACATTTTGCTTCACATCACACAGCTTCAATATATCTTCATTTCTCACACAATCATATCGAGTCTTGCCACAAACCCCACGTAAGTAACGCATTTCTCCAGCACACAAACGACTCCTATGTTTCTTCTGCAGTAACCAGGTTTCACTGCCATACATCAGAGTAGGAACAATTACAGTTTCATACACAGCCATGCGAGACTCTCTTGAGAACCCATCATTCCTGTGAAAACCTCCCAGAGCAGCTATGACTTTCAAAGAAGAATTCACTCGCCTACTGATTTCACCATCCAACTTGTTCTCTCTGTCAAACATGCTTCCTAAATACACAAACTCACTCGCCTAGACAATCACAGTGCCATTCATGCTTACATTACATTCAGTGCTACCCATTCCTCTCTCAAACACCATAACTTTTGGTTTTTGCCTTATTTACACTCAGTTTGAATTTCATGCAAACTTCGTGCATCCGAGTCAACATACTCTGCAACTCACTTTTGCTCTCTGCCAACAGGACAGTGTCATCAGCATACAGCAATCTGCACACACGGATATCACCAAGACATAAACCACTATTATCTATTTTGGCATCACGAATGCATGCATCCATAAATATATTAAACAGCCATGGTGACATTACACAACCTTGTCTAACTCCTGCACCAATGGAAAACCTTTTTGATAAAACACCATTCACTCGTACACAAGCTCTACTACCAGCATACATGGCTTTTACACTATTAAGTAGATTCCCAGTAACACCATATTCATTCAATACCTTCCACAAAAGTGTCCTATTCACTCGGTCGTAAGCTTTCTCTAAATCTATGAAGGCAGTAAAAACTTTCTTCCCAACAGCCAGATACTTTTCAATCATCATGCGTAATGCAAAAATCTGGTTAGTGCAGCCTTTACCAGGCATAAAACCACTCTGAACATCCCACACTTTCAATTATGTAAGACCTCGTACTTTTTCAGTAACAACCTTACCAAACACTTTCCCTGGCACACTCAGTAGGCTAATACCATGAAAGTTCTGGCATTCAGTCTGATCACCTTTTCCCTTATACAAGGGAACAATGATAGCATCCTTCCAATCCCAAGGGACCATTCCTAACTCTCAGCACAACTGGCAAATTTCAGTTAATCAGTCAATTATAGTCACCACCATATTTCAACATCTCGGCAGTTATGCCATCAACTCCCGGAGCCTTACCATTCTGAAGAGATTTTTGAGCTTTACACACTTCTTCTCTTGAGATCCCTCCTGTGCTTTCATCCCTCATTGTGACATCATCTGAGTCTGTCTCAGAATTATCTTTGCTTTCCTGATCTAATAACTCACAGAAGTATTCACCCCATCTGTCACTTAACTCATTGGGCTCCCATATCATTTCCCCAATTCATTCTTCACACAACTTAACACTTTGTTTCCCCTATTTTTCCTGAGTCTCGTGTACTTCCAGAAGGACTTCCTATCTTTCCAAAAAGCCAGTTCATGCCTTTCCACTTTCTCCTTCCTATCTTTTGCCTTACTGTGGCAAACCAGCTTAGCAGCTTCACGCTTCTTAAGAGTGATATTCATCCACAGAGACTCTACCTTGCAACATCCCCAAATAGGCTTCCTTCTTTCTCTTAACTGCCTCTTTAATCTCACTATTCCACCAAGCATCACCTCTATTGTTACCCACTATTGTGGTGCCACAGACCTCTTTAGCAGCAGTGACAACACAGTTCTTAAAACATTCCCACTTCTTTTCTTCATCCCTCTCACCAGACTTCTGATCCTTCAGTCGTTCTCTGAATACATCAGAATACCGCTGATGATCTTCAAGGAGCCTATCAACCTTTATTCTTTCTATCCTGGGTCTTTTCCTATTCCTTTTCCTCCAACCAACATTAAGTTTCACTCGTGACACTACCAAGTAATGATCAGAACCAACATCCGCACCTCTCATCACACGGGTGTCAACAACTAAGTGTTTCAAACGCTGATCGTAGACAACAAAATCTATCACACTCTTTTGACCAAGAGTAAGATTTTCTTAAGTATATGTGTGGATATACTTGTGGTTGAAAAATGTATTAGATACACACAAACCATTCTCAATGCAGAGTTCAATTAATCTTTCACCATTATCATTCCCACAAGGATCATTAAACTTACCCAGAACATTGTCAGAAATTGCATTCTGCACACCTACTCTAGCATTGAAATCCCCTGCTATTATAACTTTTTCTTTAGCACCAAACTGGCTCAAAACAGCTTTTATCTCATTCCAGAAATCTTCCTTCTTATCAGAAGGTTCCGAGTCACAAGGAGCATACATACACAACAACAATTACAATTCTCTGAAGTTTCACTTTCAAACGAATCCAGAGAATTCTCTCACTTACGCAACTATAGTGAATCAAGTTGTTCTTCATCTTTTCACTTAAAATCACACCTACACCAGCCTGTCCTCTCATATTATCCAATACTCCAGACCACACACTCACCGTGCCATTCACTTCTACCCCAGTAATAAATTCGTGAATTATATATCAATCAACTCTGAAGTAACGATTTGTTGTATTAACAAATATGCATAGTAAGCTTGACCAATGCATACTATGCCAATTTTTAAAGTATCTCTTAAAGGTTGTAAAATTTTTAAACTTTTTCATAATTTCTTGACAATTATTCCATAGAATGATGTTCCAACACAACAATGTATTTTTATATTTTCCAGTGCAAATGTACAGCATCACTTCACTAAAAACATGTACGGAACCCAGAATTCTTTTAAAACCAGTACAAACTTTCACTGGGTAAGAAAATTTTAACTCAATTATTCCAAAATTGCATGTTTTCAACTTGTACGAATATTGCACATCACAACATAGTGAGGCACTTGAATGTTTCCCTCCCATGCATATGACTCTCCCTCCCTGTCAAAGCAGAGAGGGGACCCTTTACTTGAAATCCTGGAGGGTACATCTTTGACGGTGGAAGAAAAGAGAAGGAGCCTGTGCGGGTTTTTATTTGAACGCCTAGCCCAGCATAGTGCAACAATAAGATTGGTTAATTTTCTTTCCCGTGTTAAATTTTCAGCTTGGTACACTGTGGGATGGTCATTTAGAGGAGAGCAGAACACCCAAGCATGCTTGTACACCTCGTTTGTTTGAATTGTGCAAATCAAAAATTGCTTAACGCAATAAAAATAGGCCAGCAATTTTTTATAAAATTTGTGAAGTTAAATATTGTTTCTGTACATCATCCCAGTAATTTTATTTTTTTATTTTGGTTCATTTTTTTCTCGTTCTTTCACTCCCAATTTCCTTGGATGTGTGGTGCACACTTAGCACTCTATGAATATGCATTTGTGTCACAAAGCTGTAAATCTCTATGGAATTCAGCCATTAAAGCTAAGACAAAACAAATAGTGACAATTATACTGTTACTTTCATTCATTTGAGAGTGAAAAAGTTGAGACCAATTTTGATGTGTGTGGTTTAAATGCAATACATTAATCAACTATGGAGTAGTCACCCTTTTCCTTTGAAATGTTCTCTGTTTATCATGTTAAATATGTTATAAAAAAACCTTGCGCCAAAAGCTATCAAAACATCTCAACTTGTTATTTTGGACAAGCCTGATTAATTTCCAAGATGCATGAGGCCATTGGTAAGCTCCCCACTCGAGTTGTTAATTCAGATCGACACCCGCTACACTATTCACTATTAGTAGACTTAAAAATCACTCAGCCCTTCCCCCTGAAATTTTATCAGGTTTGCAGCCTACATTTGGCCCTCATGTTCCTGAACTTTTTGGGAAGGTGAAGACCCACAAAGTTGGCAACCCGATTCACCCCTTGGTCTCGGGATACACTAGTCCCACGAGTCCCCTTGAAAGAGCTCTGTCTGAATCTCTTGCCCCCCCCCCCCTCCTAGTGGGCTCACTTTACTCTGTACAGAGCTCGATACAAGCTCTTGACCGGATAAAGGCCACAAATTTGGGTAATACACCTTTCTTTTTAGTCACTTTGGATGAGGTTTCGTTGTAACATAACGTACCTATTGCTGAGACTCGCATGCTTATTCGTCAAAAACTTATAAACTCTGGCTTGGCTCCCGACTTAACAGATTCTGTTATCTTCGCATTAAAACTTGTTTATCAACGTACTTACTTTCGTTTCCAGGATGTAATATATAGACAAACAAAGGGGGCCGCCATGGGCTTCCCCTGTCTAGCCGAGATTTTTCTCCAGCATCTCGAAAATTCCGCCTTGGAGACTTGCAACTACAAGCCACTTCTGTATATAAGGTACGTTGATGACGTTTTAGTTATTTGGCCTCATTCTTACAATGAGCTAATTGTTTTCCGGGATCATATGTCACTACAATATCCTACCATATACTTTACAGTGGAGTGTGAAGAAAACTACACCTTGCCATATCTGGATTTTAGCTTAGAGTTTATTGTAAACCAACCTTTTCGCCTACGATGATACCTAAGGACTCTTTTCACCTGAGTAACTATAAGTTAGCCTCAATTTCTTTTTTGGTTAGACGGGCAATAACTCATTGCTCAAATGACGCTCTCAGATGTTCTGAACTTTTGAAGATCAAAGAAACTGGCCTCCTTTTTGGTTTCAATAATACTACTGTAGACAGACTCTACAATAAACACCTGTTCTCACGGGAATGCTCCTTAATTCGTGATACCCCAAAAAGGAGGTACATAGGTTCACTTGACTACCACCCAAGTTTAACTCCGGTGTTAAAGAACCTGTGCAGACATCATGACATTGACTTTGGCTCAAAGACTCTTAATCTCTTGCATCTAATCAGGAGTGATTGTGACAAGGTGAGTGTGGAAAACATGCATGCATGGAATTTATTCCATTCCTTTATTTCCCCATGACCCATCGCAAACTAAAAAATATTTATCGGTTCTACCAGGAGGACATTAAAGACTAGAACGAATGAACACAAGTATGATCTCAAAAATGGTAAGTTAACTACAGCTTTAGCCAGTTGTGTTCAGGAAGGACAGCATTATCCACAATGAAAAAAAGCAGCTATACTGCAAAAAGCATCTAATAATAATTCCTTACTGTTGTGCAAAAGCTTACATATTATAGCTAACACTACCTTTTGCTGTAATGATAATTTGCCTCATTATATATCACAAACTTGGAGATCACTGATCCCTCACGGACAAAACTCAGTTCTGGATGTTATGAATATAAGACACTTTATGTAAATCCCTTTATGCAATTGTATTGGTCACATGTTACGTATTTACTTTATTTAATGCCGGTCTCTGTTCCACTCTTTGTCAAACATCTGATGACGCCAAAGTCATAGTCGAAAGATCTCATGTGGTCATTTTATTTCATTTATTTTAATTGTAAATAAATGTTTTTAAATTATCCATCTCTCACCATTTGTCTTCATATATTGTGCAATGATCGCTTGCTCCTCGTTTATTCCCAAAGTATCAAAAGGAGAATGGTGAAAAACAGAATAAAAATCATTTCTTGCACTTTTATGCTGATATTTCAATGCAAATATCCTAAAAACAGTTCATAATAAAAAGTAAATAAACCACATGCATTTGGTCATTCCTTACATTTGTCTTTGATTTAGGTGGATCCACACTGAGATAAACACACAGAAGACAGTCACAAAACCAGAAAAATTTAATAAGGCCTACTGGTTTTGAAAGCCACAAGCTGAGTTCTTTGCTTTTATTTTAACAGTTGATGATTAAATACCACTCAGTAAGAGTAACAGTACCTATTTAAAAATTTACTTGCAAATCTAAAGATTTAAAAGGAGGAGACGATCTCTCAAGTGGATTGTACACAGCAGATGGCACATCTTTTTGAAATTTCTGTCCACAAAAAAAAAAGACACACACACGTCACTTTCACACTGAAAATAATTCCTACATAATACTTTGCAAATGATAAACATACTGCTTACTTCACTCCAGGTAACAAAGTTTGTTGAGCGATCTCGCTCGGCAACTCCTGTTCACCATCTCGAAAACCTCCTTCTGCAGCTGAAGTTTCAGCATATTTTCTTTTGTAGTATTCTTCTATTTCATCTTCTTTCTGTGACCTGAAATGACATAAGGAAGGAAGGTTAGTCGAAAACAAAATAAATAAAAGAACAGTTTTGTAAAAGGAACAAATGCTCTTCATTCCTACCTTTAAAAAAAAGTAGTAGTATTTATTATGGGAAACCATACACTATGACAAAGCATTACTAAAATCCAGTTCAGAATAAAACAAGTTTTATTACAGATAAAAACAATGTTTTCTACAGCCACTTTAACATTTTAAAAAAATATTACACGCAATACTTTCTGTGCTCCATACTCCAAAGTAAAACTGAATGAAGATACAATTTAAAGTTGTCTTGGCATTAGTAAATATTTATTACTGAAGGACTAACAACAAAGTAGTTCCTATACGTAAAGGATCTCCCTCACATACTAGACATTTTAGAACTTGCTAAGTCCCTTATAATGGTTTACATGATAAATCAGCTTGGTTGCCTGGTCTGGGACACTTAAACAAATTCCTTTACCACAGCACATTGAACACAGTCAACGCACAGAAGCATCAATCAGCTAACAGCCTACCAGTGTCAGCAAAATACTTTACACTATGGAATTGCAACAGGAAGGGGGAAAAAATACTGAAACAGGAACAAGAGCAGCATACTTGTTCCTTGTGTGATGGATAATCTACACTACATAGCGCCAACCATACTAGGTAAATCAAAAAGGCAATGCTAGGATGTATCAATGGGTAAAAGAAACTAGCAAAACAATTTAAAAAAAATCAATGTATATACAGTCAGCATTAGTGACACTAAAATCCATATGTTAAAATATGCTTTCTTGGCGGCAAATTTAATATCAATTATTTAGATGTAAAGTGGAGATAAAAATTATGCTGGTATAGCCTTAATCTTTGAAAATACCAGGCTGGAAGTTTGGAGTACCGTATCCCTATTAAACTCGTGATGGTCTGTAAAACTGTAGAGGGTTCTAACTATTAGTTCAGATACTGCGGTTGAAACTAAGCAGATAAGCCCCCCGCGCTATTACTCTGGAGGGTTTTAGAGTTGTGAACGATAAAATGAGAATCAAATTATGATGGTAATTTGAAAACTAATTAGCAAATAGCATCGAGGGAAGGGAAGGTAAACTTTCAAATCCTACCAATGATAGATTCAGTCAACTATTTTTGATTGGTTACATAGTTTCTGTATCATTATGAAGAAGACCTAGGTTTGGCAATAGAGTGCCATGACTAAGACAAAATAAAAGAAGAAAGATGACACCTAATTTTCGGGTGTAATAAGCAAATCTTTTGAATCTGTTCTGACGCAAATTAAATTTATCAAAGCTATTCAAAGTCAATGGAAACGGTATGGAAAATAATAATATCTGACGGAAGAAAGAAGTTTTTCAATCGGGTTTTTATTTCCCACAGCTATTGTTGTAAATGGAATTGTGAGCTTACGCCATTTGGTAAATCGGAGTTTCAGAAGCAGAAATAACGCAAAAAACGCAATTTACCTTTGTGCTCCCTAGCGGAAAGTCTATGATTTACTTGAAAATTTTGAATTTATAGGAAAAACATTTCGCATCGGAAACACTACCAAACAAAGAAGAAATTTTTCAAATCGGACTCCTTGAAGTATATTGACAAAAATAAGATATACATCTACGCCCTGGCGTAGAAATCATGCATTATTTCAAGAAGAAAATGTTCCTAAAAGGTTTGTCGACATAAGTAGTATCGGTCAACAAACGACTTTTTTTCAATCGAGATTTTAGAAGCTCATATTTTGCTGCAAATACATCACAAGCGGAAATTATGACTTGCGCCATCTGGTGGCCAAACCATTTTTTACAAAAATTTGAAATTATGTGCAAAGGATTTCTCATCAGGAGCTGTATCCGGTGCAGAAAGAATTTTTCAAATCGGAGATTTCGAAGCAGAGATATAGGGGGAAGCAATTTACCTTTACGCCCCTAGTAGAAAGTCTATGAATTACTTGAAAATTTTGAAATTATATGAAAAACATGTTTCACTGGAGACACTATCCAACAAAGAAGGAATTTTTCGAATCAGACTCCTAGAAGTAGAGATATTGACGAAAATAAGATATACATCTACGCCCCCTGGCAGAGAAACTGTGGAATATTTTAAGAAAATATTCCAAAAAGGTTTATCTATGTGAGTGGCATCAGTCCACGAAATAATTTTTTCAATCGACATGTTAGAAGCTCAGATTTTATGACTAATACACCAGAAGCAAAAATTAACACTTATGCCCCCTGGTGACCAAAGTATTCTTTACCAAAAATTTGAAATTATATGCAAAAGATTTTCCGTCAGGAGGTGCATCAGCTGAAGAATTTTTTTTTCAAATCGGAGTTTTAGAAGAAGAATTATCGAAAAAAATGCAATTTACTTTTACGCCCCTAGTGAAAAATTTATGCGTAATTCGAAAAAGTAACTATATCTAAAATACTCTTCGACATAAATGGAATCGAAAGATAAAATAATTTTTTCAATCTGATGTTTAGAAGCAAATATGGGGAATAAAACATATTTTTGAATTTGACGTCACCTGCATTTATGCCCTCTAGCCGTGAAATTGTACATCGTAAAACAAAAACGAAATGAAGGATTATCATTTGCATATTTCAAGCTTCCCAATGCAAAGAGAATTTTTCAAATCGGACTAATAGTTGCAGAGATTGTGGTTACAGACGGATGGACGGACAAACCAGTAACATAAGCACGATCTTTTTTTACAAAAGACGTGCTAAAAAACTGTCCTCTCAATTGGTTGCCATTAAAAACTATAAAACTTTCAATAAGATCAACAAACTTGCTTTTGTTGTTGCATTAAATTGCAAGCTTTTTTGCTGCTAATAGGTGGTATGAAATGTTTCTACAGTTGTGCAAAATCACTAAAGTGTACAAAACTTTTCAAATACATCAACATACTTCAGGTTTTTCCTACTCTTCATAAATAAAACATACTGTCCTTCAGTACTTCTGGAAATAATCAGTTCTTTATAAAACTCCATTTTCCAAGAAACTAGTTTTCTTATAGGAACATTCACTAGCAAATCACAATCCCAAAAAGTGGGGGACCCCTAGATGTGACCACCATCATCTTTCACAAGGGGACAAACAATTTGCTCAAGACATGTATCTGCAGAAAACAAACTATTACTTTAAATTCCACACTGAGGGGAACAAATATTCTTTCTTAGGATATCCAAAATCACTCTGTTCGTTCTCAAAAGCATGATTAAAGTCAGCTACAATATCTGTTTTCATTTGACACACCCCTTGAAAATCAATAGAAATATCCTACATGTCTTAAGAATTTAAATGACTTCACAACACTCACATAACATCTGCCAATGCACAAACAGTACATGAAACGAATATATCCATCAGAACAGCATTCTTTTAAACAACAAACAAGTTTCATAATCAAACAAATCACTCAATCCACACACACTTCAACACGACCTCTCAATTTCTAAGCACTTCACTAACATTCTTGATAGAGCATTTCTGAACACCAAAATAATGCATTATACACTGCTGGACAATTGCTAAGGACGGATGACAATAGCAATGATAGCAACCATAAAATGGAAGGTAGGAAAATGTGGAAATCAGCGTAAGTGCGGGATACAGTAAGACGTGTTGTGCGTATGCAAATTTTGGATTGCCGAACTTGTTCGTGACGTCATAGCGCTGATAAGAGATATAAAGGATTTGACGCGTATTGACCGTTGTTGTTCAAACGCAAAGTTGAAAGGGAAAGAATCAATTGAAGAGCTTGCAATTTTCAGTATGTCTTCCCGACATCACCTAGATGATTTTAAGCGTGGCCGTATTATTGGCAAGATTGAAGAAGGGCGAAAAATAACAGATGTTGCCAGGGAGTTCGACGTCAGCCACAGTGTTGTTTCAAGGCTTTGGAAGTCATTTCAAACAAATGGAGAGTGTAGCAAACGTCGCGGAGGTGGTCGTGTTCGCGGTACGACACCTGCAGAAGATCGCTACATAGTACTATCAACAAAAAGACACTGGCGCAGCACAGCTAGTTAGGTAGCAAATCAGTTTATGGCTGCTACTGGCAAGCGGATCTCCCGAAAAACTGTCGCCAGACGTTTGCATGAAGGAGGACTATACGCCCGCTGTCCTGTTGTGTGCATCCCATTGTCCAGACGTCACCGTACCGCCCGTTTACAATGGTGCCATCAACATCGCAATTGGACTGATAACGACTGGTCTGCTGTCCTCTACTCAGATGAGAGAAGATACAGTCTGTCGTCTGATTGCCGACGACAACTGATCTGGCGTGATAGTGGTACTGCGTATTGTCCAGCAAACATACAGGAAAGGGACCGATATCCGACATGTAGTGTCATGGTATGGGCTGGCATCATGATCAATGGCCGTACGTCCCTCTATGTGCTTCCAACTTGGACTATGACTGGCCAACGATACATTAATGATGTTCTGCTACCTCATGTTCGCATGTTCCGTGGTGCTGTCGGTGATAGATTAATTTTCATGGACGACAACTCAACATGTCATCGAACAGCCGCTGTCCAGGAGTGTCTTGAGAAAGAGGATATTCAATACCTCGTATGGCCAGCACGTTTTCCAGATCTGAATCCCATTGAAAATGTGTGGGATGCTTTGGGGAGGAGTCTTGCTGGTTGCCAATGCCCTCCAATAAACAAGGACACCCTCATCCGTGCACTGACAGAGGAATGGGATAAATTACCCCAACAGCTGCTTGATAATGTTGTGCAAAGCATGACACGACGTGTGGAATCTTGCATCGCCCTCCATGGTGGCCATATCCCGTATTGACATCTTACGCCGGAACACCTGTGGATGGTAATTGCATTTTTTTCATGTTTACGTATTCTGCACAAAATGGCCTCTTTGTCCCTTGAACACGTTCCAAAGCCTTCTGTATTTCAGAGCACAATAAATTGTCTTTCTTGTAATGTCCTGGCATTCTGACATTATTTTATTTCACTTGGCATCCAACCACACTTACTTTTTATGCGCTATATAGCCATTTATGATCCGTCCTTAGCAATTGTCCAGCAGTGTAGTATGTTGAAATTCATAGACCATGACAAAAAAACTAGGCACAGATTTTCTTTAATAATGAGATATGGTACACAACGGTATAAAACTACAAAAAATTATATCAGGAAGACATACTTTCTCATAAGCACCAACCATACCGAAAGTTCATCATATTGAAATCGCACTTAATTGCATTTTTCTTATCAGGCACAATCAGTAGGTGACAATTTCACATAAACAGTCACAACTTTATGCTCAGCAGGGTAACTAAAGCACCCAAATTCATGGTGGAAACGAATGCAGAAATAACTGATTCAACTATTGCATCAAAACCAAGTACTAGTATTCATCCAAGGCAGCAGCAGCCAAATTTTCTCTAGTCTGACATTGATCATTTTTCACAATGACAATGCAGATCATGAAGTCTGGCAGTAGACATACATGAAAAGAGAAGAAAAATCTATGCAGATTCAGTTTACACATGAAAACCACAATGCATTCTAATTGTCAGCCCGAACATAGTTATAGTGCACAAACACGTCCCTTCTCACGATGCCAGATTTCACCAACTTTTTTTGGAAAATCAGACGTCATGGATTGCCAATAAAGCAATCAGGCATCTCTGAATTGCCTGTATTTACTGTTCTTCATGCAACATTAATCACATCAGAAAACTTGAAAATTGCATCATCCTGGAGCGGGAATTGAACCCGCATCTCCTGATTTCCGTTTGAGCATGCAATCTGTTACACCACCCAGGACAATTGAGACTCAAGTATCTGAGTGTTAAGTATGAGAACATTCTATGAGTTTTGCCTGTCAAAGCAAATACTGCTTCCTCATAGTAAATCACCAGTCTGTCTGTCAGGTAAATTCTGTGGAAGAAATATTCTCACAATACGCAGAGGTATGTCAGAATTGTTAACATAGCAATCAAACATCTCTGAATTGCCTGTATTTACTGTTTTTCACATAGCATTAAAGTAGTTCTTCATGTAACATTGGTGTAACGGATAACATGCTTGAATAGAAATCAGGTGATTAAGTTTTCTGATATGATTAATGTTACATGGAGAACAGTAAAACAGGCAATTCAGAAATGTCTGAGTGCTGTATTAATGATTCTGACATATCTCCATGTATGTGAGAATATTTGTTCCACAGAATTTAGGACCTCGTGAAATCTTTTAAAAATTCATTCTTACGTAAAACCTGCAAAATTTATTATCTTCTAACCACAATGAATTTCAAAGTAATTGTATGAAACGGGCTAATTTCAAATTCTTTGTTCCACGCAAGATCTATAAACCTCACTTATTTTTTAATGCACTAAGACACTTACGTCCACAACTGCATCATACGTCGGTGACTGTCTATGTCCCTAGAAGTATTTTCCTCATTTTGTCGGGTGCGATCAATTATATCTTCTGCACCTTCTTCCCACTCTTCGTCATCTTCAACTTCATCATCAACTTCAGCCTCATCTAAAATAAATCCTCCATATCGTGGTTTTTTTCGTTTCCACTTCTTGCCATCATCATCATCGTCTTCATCATCCTCCTGTAGTACACATAACGTGAAACATGTAGAATAACTCATAACAAGATATGAACACATTTTAAAAAATACATATCATGCACTAAAAGAACTATTGGAGGAAGCAAGATTTCATAAGTTCAATCTTCTGTAAGTATACAGGATCTGCACAAAGCTTAACGGATCACCAGACAAACCAGATGCAGTAATAAAATCCAGAAGATTAGGTACGATCGGATGCCTTCAAAAGTGAATGATTTTTGGTTTTAGTTAACACAAAACTTTGAAAATTATTTTTTTTAACGAAGATATTTCAATTTACCATCACATCTTCTGAGTTCTTTTGTTTTTTCATATATATCTAGCCTCTATATGTTTATCAAGGCATATTGTCAATGTAGAAAACCTGTAGCAAAAGTTTTTGCATCAATGTAAAAAACATGCAGCAAAAGTTTTTTGCTGTATGTTTTCTATATTGACAACTGGCCTTGATAAACACCTAGAGGTCAGAAACATTTGAAGTAACAAAAAAACTGAAAACATATGAAGGCAAATTGAAATATCTTCAAGTTAAAATAGAACTATATTAATCTGAGTAAAGCCTCAAGTAAGAGTTTGAAACTAATATAATTAATTTTGAGAAACATTCTGATTTAGTCATTAATTAAAGTACACACATGTAAACAACAGTATATTTATGAATTAGATGCACAAGTCAGACAGCAGCATTATTTTTACTTTGGTCACAACTGGAATCCATTATCCTGAAGTAGACATTTTCTAATGGTGTTTTAAGAATCTTTAAGGTTCTAATGAAGGGTAAAAGATGTGATGCAACAACTCCAGATATTTCATTAAATCATTACAGTTTTTGAAGACACTTCACTTAATCTCTCAGTTTGTTCAGCCATTTTCTCTGCTTTCAGTTATTATCTTATGAAAGAATATGGAAGGTAATATACAGGCAATGACGCACAAGAGACAATGAGTACATGACACAATTTTTCCTTGCAATATAAATGTTCTGGAAGCATATTTTACAAGATTAACGAATCTTACAGGTCGTGAAATGGAATGAGACTGTCAAGAAAACCACATCTGGTACAATCACATCGTGCCTGAGAAAACTAAATTCACAGTTCTAAATTTTCCACTGTATGGAAGTTTCTCATCTTGGAACTTTGGCACAGTAGTGACATTTCTCTATCAAAACAAATATTCATTAAACTGGGCGATCAATGAACGAAAGGCATCAAACGATTATATATGAACCACTTACAGTTGAAAGTACTAGGTGATCAAAATGTCATGTACACCATTTCTGACACATGAATTATTTGGCACTAAGTACATGACAAAGAAATCATGAAACAAACAAGATTATTTACATTACGTGTTGGACATACGCACCACATTTCTCCATGTTTGATGGAACCCTGAGAAGTTTTTGTGTAGTAACATTCAAAGTGTATAGTATAACATTTGAAATTTATGTTGCTTTAAGTCTATTAATTCATACCCTGAAAATCCTTCAAATACGTGGCGTCAGTGAATAAACAAAGACATCGCTCTTTCCATGTTTAGCAACACACAGCAACCGAAAAATTGTTGTTCGGCCGGCGCCGGGGAATTGAATCCTGTGTCTCTCGATATCTAGCCGAGAGCGTTAGCCTTACACCACGGTGGCCAACAATCCACTGCGCTATGTGCATTTTTCTGTCAGCACCTGACATTATAAATCCGTAAGATGGGCTCAGCTACTGAGACGTCTCCATCTGGTGGGCATTAACGGCACTGGCTATATATCAATTATAGCAGATTTTCACTTTGGATCTCGCCCTTTGGATTTAACTGCTATAATTAATATATAGCCAGTGCTGTTAATGCCCACCAGATGGAGACGTCTCAGTAGCTGAGCCCATCTTACGGATTTATGTCAGATGCTGACAAAAAAAAATGCACATAGCGCCGTGGACTGTTGACCACCATGGTGTAAGGCTAACGGGCTAACGCGCTCGGCTAGATATCGAGAGATCCGGGATTCAATTCCCCGGCAGCGGCCAAACAACAATTTTTCAGTTGCTGTGCGTTGCTAAACATGGAAAGAGTGATGTCTTCGTTTATTGTTTAATTCATACCCTGGCCACTGAATTTGAAACTTTTATTCAACCAGGTTGGACCTCTTTTAGCCCGAATTACAGCAAGTATGTGGTTTGGCAAAGCTTTCACAAGGTATAGGAGTGCGCCTATGTCTACAGTGTAACAGGCGTTCACCACAGTCCTATAATTGGCTCATATTTGATGCAAGATTACTTTGTTCCTAGATCTGTTTTTCTAACATGTCTCATACACTCTCAATGGGGTTCAGATCTGAGATTTGTGTTGGCCAGGGAAGATGGTGGACGTGCTTGCACCCTCACTGAACACATATCGCGCGATGGACTATATGTAGCATTTTCATCCACAAAATGTGTTACCTGCTGGATGAAAAGTCCATGTTGCAGAAGGACTTGATCAACAACGATGTTCAGATCATCCTTGGAGGACACCTGACCTTTCAGCAATATCAAGGGATCCATTCTGTACCAACAGAATATGTCCCACAGCATGACATTACCTTCAGAACCGTGAGATGTGTTTACAAGGCAAAGCTGGGTCCATTCATTCATGGGGTTCCCATCAAACTCTCTGCCTGCTGTCGGTACAGAACAAGGTGTAGCTCAACAGATCAGATCACATGACTTTTTCCCAGTCTTCCAGTGCCCAGCTACAGTATTTCTGACACTAATGTAGATTAACTTTCTGGTTCTTCACAGAAAGCAGTGGTCTGCTGTGCAGGCATGCAATGGCCAATACAAAGCCTCTTCAATTCCCTGTGCATATTTCACTCAGATATGAGGGGTTGAGAGCAATGGATGCTTCAGTCAATTGCTGCACACATGAAGTCCTGTTTTTCCGCACAAGCCTTCCAAGATGACAGAGATCTCATTCCTGACAGATTGTAGACGTGCCACAGTTACAAATTTTAGACAAGCAATGTGGATTACTTTTCCACTGATTAAAGACCCAGGATATCTCACCTTTTGATAAACCAGTCAGTTCTCAAAATCGTTGCTCTAGCCACACAAGCACCCACAATAAGCACTTTATCTAACTCCAAAACATCCATTGTTGTTTTAATTGTGTTCAACACTACTGATGAGCAATAGCCTTAAATCACTGCCTAGATCAAATGATAACACAAATGACCACATATTTTGCATATACGCTGCATGAGTAATGTTTACGTATGTGTGCATACAGTATTCTAATTCAGTGGCAGGTGTGTATGTGCTAATGCTTTGTACACATTCTTCTTCAGAAATCCCCAATCAGACAAGTTCAGCACTAAAAAACCTACATACAAATCCAGACAGCCACAAATTTCATGAAACAGGGCAACCAAAGAGCTAATGCAATGCCTGCATTCTTGGGTTTTGATGCATGTGCCATAACCTTATTTTCCTGGAACCAGCAGTCTTGTTTATCCACTCACAGAAGGGAAAGGAAATGCACTTCTCACAATATGAGAAACTCTTATTGCTCCATTAAAGAGGGCAGAACCAATCGCTAGCTATTCAGAGACAGTACACAATTAATATGACTAACAGTCTATCATAGAAGGTAAGCAGACATTCTGCACTCCATATTCTGCTGTTTTGGCAGTTGACACATTGATTTGGTAAAAATTATTCATAACCATTCAAAACAGCATTCAAAACCCCTAGCAAATGAAGCATGTAAGCCATCATTTCCCCCTTTTTTCAGAGACAAGCTGCAAAAGGCTCATGTATACTCACAGCAAAACATATGTTTATACACAGCAAACATATGTTTTTTCACAGCAAACATGTTTTTAACATATGTCATGTATGTTTGATCTGTGAATTGAAAGCATCATCTGTAAAAATATTACACTATGGGTTGCAAAGTTTTTACACCTAATGCTCATCAAAACTACAAAATGTTTTGCTGGAGTGCATGTAATTTACATGAGTTACTAAAACATTTGTTATGCTGCAATATGCAATTTACAAATGTTTTTATAGTATTTAACAAATGAATGCGGCATTACTCAGTAAACAGGATAAAACATACACTCCGGACAATGAAATTTGCGCACCTAGAAGAAAACATGCTACAACTGCAAAACTTTGCAAATAGCTTGAGTGCATGCTGGTATGCAAATGACCCACGTTTGGTGCAATTGCACATGCCCGCAACCCTACGGTGGTGCTGCAAGCACGAACCGGCAGCCTTATAAACTGACTTATAGTCCATGCCCCATGAAAGCGAAAAGCACCAGCCGAAGCAAGCAAGAGTACAGAGTGACAAGAATGCCGGATAGACGACAGAGATGATGATTTATGCAACTTAGGACTCAGAAAGAGGCCTGATCATCGGGCTGAAAACCGCAGGGTGGTTGCCGAGTCGTATAGCCCGCCACGTGGATCGTTCTGACTATACCGTCCGACTGTAGTGGGAGTAGTGGACATGTGACGGCACTGCCACACAGCGGAGCAGCTCCGAATGGACCAGGACGATCGCCGGTTGAGAGGATCGATGGATCGTGCACTGTCATGATCCTTCCAAAAATGTAAAACTTGTGTAATGCCACTCAGGATGTAAATTTCTTTTCCGGGTGACCGCAGCACTCCAAGAAGGATAAAGTGATGTCAGGGACGGTATAAAATTGGAGATCGGAAAGGGGATTCTCCGGAGAATCGCCAAGGTTGTTAAGGTTGGGTGTGCCCGAAAGGAAAGTCGGGGGAGAGAGTTATAAAAAGGCAAAAGGGAGATGAGCGCAGGACACATGGAGGGTAGGACGCAAAATGGACGCTGCTCGTTGGTCACCCATGGAAAATGAAAATCCAGTTGTAAATAAATGTATATATACAGGGTGTCCCACAATTCATTGGACAGTGGAATAATCTCATGATCGGACGAAGCTATTGAGGTGAAACAAAAAGCAATGTAAATTAGTGAAGATGAGCTACCACAGAATGCAAAAGTTGGCCCCCTTCCCCGGGGTTTGGGGGAATGGGAGGAAAATGAAAACGAAAATCTGCAATAAAAAAATTTCTTCAACGTATGTCCAAAGACTGCTCATTTAAAAGCCATGCTTATGAACAGATCATTAGCGAAAACACAATTGAATTTCACCGAAAGTGCGCAAAATGGCGGGGGTGTGAAATGTGATGTTCCATGTCTCCAAAACCCCAGAAATAACCCAGAAAGGAAACTGTTCGTTGCAAATGTAGATGAATGGAGGTGTGAAAGAAACGTGCTATAGGATATTGACACCTCCCCGATCCTCATATCTGGTCATAAGGATGAGGCAACGCACCATCTGGCTGAAACCAAGGGTTTTCCGATTCCCTTAGTGTAGGTCCTCCAGAGAACTACGCAGAATATCGCAAAATACCACTGTGGTGGTAACACATCCTGCGCCATAAGTGTAATCCCCATACTCATTGAAACAGATTACGGCTCATCAAGGGTGAATACACGACATTCCGCGAATAAATGCAATTGTACCGTTGGCCGATTCCACTGGTCTGTGTTATGTGATGTAAAAAAAACCACATGAAATACCGAACAGTAGACACAACAGCTTGTGCAATTAACTGTTCTCCCGTGTTGGAAGGGGTGTAAGGTAGAAGTGGATGAAAAACATTGCGAAAATGAGTTTGCGGTGTAAAAGATATCTACCAAAAGACAGCTGCTTTCGATGTCATATGGAATATCGCCATGTTAGCGTTCACGGGATTATGCAGATTTTGTACAAAGCTACGTACCAAGAGGTGTGAGGTCATACGTTCCTTGTTTGGCAACACCTAAACCAACTGATTACATGTTGCAGTGCGAGGGATTATGCAAATATCGCATGAGACTACGTTTCCTGAAGTGAGATGTCAGACGACGTATGAACGGTGTTCCAGTACTCTTACTGAATGCTGGCACATTTCCAGCTGTAATCGTGTTGTAGACAGTAGTGTTGTTCAGTGGTATTCCGCAATTATTGCACAGCGTTGTCGACCAAGTTTTTCAGGTCAGTTTGTTTTCTTTAATTTCTTTAACCTGCGGAGACCATAAGGTACGATGGTGTTCTCCAATGATGAATATGTAGATATGCTACTGATTTACGGAGAGTTTAAACGAAATTGTCGTTCAGCAGCCCAAATGTACAGAGAGAAATATCCAGACCGTCATCCGCCTAGTAAAAACTTATTTCGACATGTGGAACACAAATTGCGCAGTAGTGGCACATTGCCATCCAGGAAAAAGGCGTACCATCCAAAAACTGCAACTGATGAGGCACATGCTACTGCAGTACTGGGTACATTTCATTTGAATACATGTACCTCAGTGCGACAAGTATCCAGTGAAGGTAGGCATTTCGAAAACATCTGTGCACCATATTTTACGCAATAACAAATATCACCCTTACAAGCTGCACTCCTTACGTTAGTAAGGATTGGACGCCAATGATATGGAAAGGAGGTTAGAATACCTGGCCTGTTTCTCTGCCCTCGTGAACAATGTCAACGTTAAGGCAAAAATTCTATGGAGCGAAGAAGCACGGTTCCACGACAATGGAGTTGTAAATCGGCACAATTGCCATTATTGGAATGACATAAATCCTGACTGGATGAGACAAACACGGTTTCAACGTGTTTTGGGTATAAACGTATGGTGTGGCATGCTGAATAACCACATCGTAGGTCCTTATTTTTATGAAGGTATTTTGACAGGCAATCGCTACCTTCATTTCCTGAGGAATATTTTACCTGGGTTGCTGGAGGACATACCACTAAGTGAAAGGCAGGACATGTGGTTTCAGCACGATGGTGCACCACCACATACTTTTCGCCCTGTGACAGAATATTTGAATGTTCACTTTCCTAACCGATGGATTCGTACCCATGGACCAATCAAGTGTCCTCCGAGATCTCCTGATTTGACACCACTAGATTATTTCCTATGGGGTCATTTGAAAACAGTTGTTTATTCAAATGAAGTGCATACACTGGACGAACTGCAACAAAGAATACATTCAGAATGTGGAAGAATATCGTCCAGAACTGTGCAATCAGCAATACAGAAAGCACTTATGACCAGATTCGAAAAGTGTCTCCAGAACAATGGTGGTCACTTTGAACACGTAATGTGATGTGGTCGTAGTTTGCTTCCTTTTATGTTTTGTTATCCAGTTGAACAGCTAATCTGCACACATGATATGTTGTCTGGGCTGAGGACTGCTCTGACATCCAACAAGTTTCACACTCTGGAATTAACGCTGACCCAAACTTGTGCATGCAGGCACGAACACATTTGGGCACTTTATTTTAGGTCATAAGACCTGTACTTTCCAATATGGAAATAAAAATTAGTTTTTCTGTCTCGAAACAGTGACTCTTCAGTGTTGTATCCATTTTATTGTTTAGTTAGCATGCGTAATGTCATCGGTGCATCCAAACAACAAACAATACTGGCTCGTCACGGCACACACATTATGTGGATGTGTACGACTACAAGGGTCTGGTAGATCGTTGCTTCATGCCTCCATGCATCTACATTTGCAACAAACAGTTTCCTTTCTGGGTTATTTTTGGGGTTTTGGAGACATGTAACATCACATTTCGCATCCCCGCCATTTTGCGCGCTTTCGGTGAAATTCAATTGTGTTTTCGCTAATGATCTGTTCATAAGCGCTTTTGGTGAAATTCAATTGTGTTTTCGCTAATGACTGCTCATTTGAAAGCCTGATTATAAAAATATAATCAGGCTTTCAAATGCGCAGTCTTTGGACATATGTTGTACATTGACGAATTTTTTTTATTGCAGATTTTCGTTTTCATTTTCCTCCCATTCCCCTAAACCCAGGGGAAGGGGTCAACTTTTGCATTCCATGGTAGCTCATCTTCACTAATTTACATTGCTTTTTGTTTCACCTCAATAGCTTCGTCCGATCAAGAGATATTCCACTGTCCAATGAATTGTGGGACACCCTGTATATGTTCGGAATGTAAGATCAGGTGATGCGTAACATCACAGCCTCTCCTTGACAAATGTCAACCCTGCCTTCTCGTAGGGCATCCTGTTCCCACTAAAGAGGCTCTGACGACCGCCAATAGTGGTATAACTATACCATCGGGATTAGAGGAAATGCTATCCCTCACTCACCAACCCGCTTGGCCAGCGTGGTGAGTTATAGCAAAACCCCTCCAAAATGACTCCACAACTTAAATCTTGGCCCTCAGTCTCCGGCAGCTGGAATGTACCTGGCCTCATCGGGGATTTTCCATATATACCACAGCAGAAATCCAGGTGCCCCACCTGACAATCATAGGCTCTGGAGGAAGGTCAAGTTGAGTGGTTTGCTGGAACATACTGATTCTCACTGGGGCCTTAAGCAGCACTTTCTTCATTAATCCAATGAACCGGTTTGTAACTTTGTACTTTTCCCTCACAGCTTCACAAACTCTATGCAAGGAGTGCACCAAGCAGGTAACGTGGTGCAAGTTGGGATAGAGAGGCTTCAGGTGCAAAAATGCTTTCAGCATGTAAGACGCCTGATCTGTGACCACCAACCATATCTTGTCGTAATGAATTTATGGCCACAACTTTGAATAAGCATCTGTTGAATTCCTGCATTATGGTGCAGATATTTCTTTTCTCCAAATGACACATTTTAAATAACATGAAGCGAGATGGTCCTCCGTTCAAAGGAGCAACAAGAATGGAAAGGACATACCTCTTTTGAGCATCTGTTGTTTCGTCCAGAATGAATGCCACTGGAGAATATCCAATAATGCTTTTGATCTTAAGTACAGTGACATCATAGTTCCCATCCATGTAGTTCTTCCTTAGAGTGCTCTCATCGGGGATTCTCCTTTGCGTGTATTTTTCCAGAAATCCTCTCTGGGAAGGATAGTTGACTTTACACAAAGGGATTCCCGATTCCGTTATAGCAGCGGCAATATCAACATTAAACTGGTTGACTTCATCGGCTTTCTTAGATGCTTGTCAAAAAGCGTCCGCAATGAATGGACATTTCGTACTGCTTTCCATGATTTTTGTTCTAATTTCTTTGTTCTTTTTGTGAGTGACGGATTCCACGTATTTCTTCAATGGCAGCTTTTGGTGTTTATCATCCACCATGATTTTCTTGTCACAATACGTACACAAAATCAGAGTAGCATCAGTTTCAAACCCCTCATTTTGAAAGAAGGGTTGCCACTCATATTGGCTTTAAAAATTCTCAGAGTTTTCCAGGTTTTTTAGAAGATAGTTTCGTGGGGAATTTCGGGTAAAATTTGCAGATAATGATTTTCAGGAGCTTCAGTACATTCTAGAACTTCCTTTTTGACAACTTTTTTTCATTAACTGGGAAATCAGGTCATTCAAGGCTTCATACAGGAAAGGTACCATCGGTTTTAGAGTCTGGAACTTTTTAAGAAATGATTCTAACATTGATGCAACAAATGAAAAAAATGCCAACTTTGCTAAAATAAGTTTATCCATGCAAGCTTTTTCAACTTGATCACAAGTAAAGGTATTAGGTAGCGATCGAATACTATTTGCATACTTTTTAACGTCTGGGAAGACCAGAACAGCTCGCTGAGAAACCGCTGCATTTTCCACCCATGTGACCGCACAAAACCTCAGAGGAAATGTAAAACTTCCAGTAATGGCAAAATAATCAGCACGCCTATGCATTAAAATGATATATATTTAATAACAATGTTGGGCAGAAGAAACATTGCGAGAAAAAAAAATTAGGATTATGGGGAAAATCTTCACTCAGTTTAACTTCCGTTTTCAAAGGTTTTGAAAGATGAAATATCGTCCCCCAGACGGAAAAGCCCCCCCCCCCCCACCCAACCCCAATTTTTTTTTTCAGTTTTGCATCGATCTCGAGGATAACCTAAATTATGACAGAGAAAGTGGAATTACGCGAATCCACAAAATAATATCACATATGAGTAAGAAGTGACTAAGAAATGGAAAAACCCGAATTTTATGGAAAATTAAAAGTGAAAAATTGATACTGCGTTGCTCACTCTGCCATGAAACAATTTTACAGGGCACGAAAATGATGCGGATTCCACAGCCGACAGATTAAGTACCGATCTAGAAATTTTATTTTGTTTAATAAAAGGTAAAGGGGCAAAAACGATTGGTCTCTATTGATTAGTTTTGAAGAAGTATGTATTAGAAACAGGGAAAGTTGCATTTCATTAGAAAAAAAAGTCTTAAAAAATATGAGGTCGCTCCTTTTCACTATTACCAAAGATGCTAAAAACGAGGAACATGATCAGAAAACATCAGAAATAAAAATATAATCAGGCATAGAAAATAAAGAAATAAAAAAAAAAGCAGGGAACCTTGGACGGAAAAATTTAGTATGCAGAAACATAAGACGACATGGCTTTCAAACACCCAAGAAATATTCCTGAAAATGTTTGACAAGTGTTAGAATCTTGAAAATAAACTTTTCACAAATGTAAACGTTATTTCACTGGGATTTTCGATTTCCGTTGTCCGTAGCGGACTGACGTTTTCCATAGCATAATCGATATTTTCCGTCGTTAGTAGTGGACCAACTATTTCGATAGCATAATCGATATTTTCCGTCATCCATAGCGGACCGACGATTTCCACAGCATACTCTATATTTTCCGTCGTCCGTAGCAGACCGACGATTTCCACAGCGTACTCGATATTTTCCGTCGTCCGTAGCGGACCAACGATTTCCACAGCATACTCTATATTTTTCATCATCCGTAGCGGACTGACGATTTCCACAGCATACTCTATAATTTTCGTCGTCCACAGCGAACCGATGATTTCCATAGACTATATTTTCCGTCGTCCATAGCGGACCAACAATTTCCATATCATACTCTATGTTTCCTGTTGTTTGTAGCGGACAGACAATTTTCATTGTAATTACGTAAAACCCTTAGAACTTGGAATCGCTGAATCTTTCTTTCCCCCGCATGGTCTTACTCAGCGTCAAGCGGAACAGTGCGCACGGAGAATGTAGTGTGCCAAAGTACCGGCAACGATGACAGGGCATGGCGATTCTGGCGCAAAATCTGCCTTTTGTAGCAATATTTTTGTCTTGGTGCAAAATTCCCATCTCTGGTAACTGCATACGCATTATGCAAAAATTATCAGTTTAATGTTCCCTGACTTTTCCAAGTTTTTGCTAAAAATTTTATTTCTCCCCAAGTTTTCCCTGATTTTTAGCCTTATTTTCAGATTCTCTGATTTTTCTCAGTTTTCCCGGTCGGCTGGCAACCCTGTGAAAGTCCTTTAGAATGCTGTAGAATTTAGATTTTCCGATTTTACTCATTTTTGCTTCGTGCCTACTTGCTGCTGAAGAGAGAGAGAAAAAAACGCAAACTACTCCTATTTCATTGCGTAGGGAAGAGAGGGAGAAAAATGAATAAACTAATCCGTACTTCTGCAACTTTCACTTCCTCGTGGTTTCTTTGTCAGAGATACATATAAAAAAAAATGGTAGATTAACTGTAAAATTTACATAAAAAAGTAAATTTTGCGTTCATTTCGGGTGCAGATATTTGGTTTGCGTGCCAGATTCAAGATTGCGTTCAGAAAGAGCTTTTGCGTGCTAGAGAGTGCACATAAGGGGTGTTAAAATAAGTTGATTTTACATGTTTATGATCAGATTTGGAATCTATATACGTGCCCGCATAAAAATTTGTACTGCGTGTAGAATGCAGAAATCCTATCTCTACTTATTACTCAAGTTATAAGGATAACAGCTGTGGAATAAATCTTGCTTCTGTGTCCTGAATTTTGACCCCATTTCGATGATATTCAACAGAACCGGTTCAGTATACCTCCGGAACAACATGATAAAGTTCTGTCGCAATCAAAGCATTTTTATACAAGTTATGAAGCATAAGGGCGATGGAATGGATCTTGTTCCTATGTCCTGACCTTTGACTCCATTTCGCCCATTTTCAGTAGGGTTTGTCCTCTACCACATACTAAAATTTCATCGAAATCAAACTATTTTTACACAAGTTATCGTGCGGACAGACAGACAGATGGACAAAGCTGGAGCATATACGCTTCTTCAACCTACAGTTCGAAAGCGTAAAAAAAGGCTGTCCTGGACCAGCCAAAAACATCTGCAGCACAGGATGGGTTTATTTTTTTTAACGAACACCATTAGCATGGGAAGAGGAGAAAAAAGAGCCAAACAAAAATTGCAGATACTATAATTTTTTTCTTACAGAAACATTCTATTTTAGGGTAAAAAACTAATATGTATGCAATATATTTATAAAACAAAATCTTGAGTACACTTGCCTTGATTACTTGAGGATATAAAGCATCATACCCTTATTTCATTCATACCTCTTCTGTTTCAGCATTCACATTTCCTAAGAACATAATTGCCACAACTAATAGGACATTAAAGACCACAAGTGTCATTCCATTTTTTTCCACGTCATTCATCAAATTCTTTGCACCAAGTCAGAACTGATTTAGTATAAAAGCTGATATTTTAAAACTCATACCAAGAGAGAAAGAGATATTGATTGATTTCCTTTTTATTATCAAATTTGTCTATGTTGTTCAATCAACATTACTACAAAAAGTGCATTTAAAGTTAAGACTTGGTTTGTTAACATCATGCACTTAATCTGTCTTCAACTCTTCTTCCACTGTAAACTCCCATTTTTCATTTTTGTGTCTCTTAAATAAATGCTCACGTTGCTATACATAAAATCTTAATAACATATGCGTACTACTGTATAAATAATATAAACTATAAATAATCTCGTATTAATAGCAACACAAACATTTATTTATAAGACATGAGAGCAAAAAATGGGAGGTATATGTACAATAGAAGAAGATAGGTTCAGTACAAATGTTACTAACATTCCAAGTACCAACTCTTGATACATTTTTTAGTTTTAGAGCTTATGTTGGAAAACGGAAATCCCTTCTTCCAATTACTGAAACCAATTACATGTAATACCAGTTTAACTACTGTCATAATGTATTAATATCAAGCATGCTACTAAGCACTCTCTATCATTCACAAGTAAACAAAAAGGTTCCAGAAAACACAGCATTTACCCCCACCCCTATTCCTCCTTTGTTCTTTTACCCTCTATTCCTCCTTGTTCTTTTAGAAAAAGCCAAACAAATGTCTTGAAAAAGATAGAAGCAGAGAAAGAAAATGGAAAAGGAAAAAGACCTGGATTTCACCTAAAGTTCTAATAGGCACAACATGTGCCAATTGGTTTGTAAAATTGAATTTTCATTTGTAAAGATGACAGATCAACCCACCTTTGCCTAAAATGAACTTTTGCTTGAATTTCTTGCTGACTTTATTGCAAAAAGCACTGTCATAAATTTCTCATTAATGATTAAAGAAACTAGGTCTGTTTTTTCAATGGTTTCATGACAGTGAAAATACTTTGAAGAGAAAAGAAATTATAATCACTTTAAAAACCAAAAAGACATCCACCAAAAAAATTACTTCAAAGTTAGAACAGTATCGATCTTCCAACTGAAAATTGAATATAATCAATTATAAAAACTGATTATATTTTTTTAACCACTAGGGGATAATAGTATATGATCCAGTACAGTAATTTTCCCCAAACTTTATTTTGAGCTGATAAACCTAACAAGCTACACATTTACTAATTTAATCAAATGCCTAGTACACTTTTTAATTTATAAGATTTAAAATCAAATCTAGAATGTTTTAAAGAACAAATACGTAACTGAAGTAAGTCCTATTAATACCTATAATGCCACTTTTTTTTTTTTTTTTTTTTTTTAATGAAATTTGAGATAAAGTACCCTTTTGAAACGAAAATGTAATGGTAACACTAAGAAGCAGCCTGGATCAAATGCAAAAATTTGCATCTACCCACCAGAGGTAAACAATTATCTTGCCACATTACCAACCAAGAAACTTTTTTTTTTTTAATCACACACCACATGTCTTGAAATTAAAATTATACACAACACTAAACTGACATTTTTGTAAATGGACTACTGCACTTACATAATATATCACCAAAGCTTTATTCGTACATACCTCATCATCTTCCTCATCATCTAGGTCTTCCCCTTCAGGTTCTTCATCTCCCTCATCCTCTTCTGGAGCATCAGCAGGAACCTCTTCTGCTTCATCATCAGCCACAGGAGCATCATCGTCATCTGCTTCATCATTTCCCGGCTCTTCCTGGCTTCCAACTTCACTGCCAGGTTCACTACCTGCATCGCTTCCAACATCACTTCCAGCTTCACTCTTTGCTTCTTCTTGATCTTGTTCAGCCTATGTAACAAGTAAAAGAGAAAAATCATCATATTGTTACCAAAAAATAACTCAGCAACCAGCTTTAAGGAAGACAAAACTTCTTTTTTTTTACTCAAATTTAATGAGAAATAAATTTGTAATTATATTCTCCAGGTTCACAAAGAATACTTCTACACATGCATGGAAAATTTTACCCATGTTGCAGTGTTCAGCAGCATTCTGCCCACCTTAATTAAATAAGGCTCAAACTTCACTGCTACATTCTCACCATATATCTCCTTGCTACTATTTTAGATCAAAACCTCAACAAGTGCTTCAGTAAATATTACAATTGGTTTGCAAAACATGCTGAGTGAAAATATAAAATAAAAACCCTGATGCCCTGTAATATTATACACTGGAGCTTGATTTATGTACATCAGGGTCCAGGCATTGGACAAGACAGTACACTGTGTCAGAGAAAATACCTTGCTCTGCGCATCTTCCTCACTGCTAGAGGAGCCCCCAATTTAAAGGCAGACTTTAGGGATCTTATTATGTCTAAGTCAGGCACATTAATTGTTACCTAAAACACAATATAATGGCAAGGCTTAGAAGTTAATCTGTATTGATCTCATTATTTATATTCCCATGTATTACATGGAAACAGTAGTATAAGGATTTTTCCCCCACCTTTTTTTTTCTTTTTAAAAGCACTTTTTCGTTAACACAGAGAAAGATCCACTACGAGGAATCTTGTAAAATGCAAGCCATACAAAAATGTAACATTTACATGTCAAATTACATTAACATCCCACAGATTTCAGAGACAAAACGGTTAGAGAAAGTACTATTTCATCACATAAAAATGAGGCGCATATCTCAAAAGTGAATTATTTATTATCCTTTTAAAATTTCACGTGTTTCAGGACAAAACTGTTAAACTGAGAACTTTCAGGACATAGAAATGAAAAATTAGGAATATTGGGAAACTCCAACACTTGCTGAAATAAAACAAAATCATGAAAGCAAAAACAAACAAACAAACAAACAAAAACCCCTTCTGCTTACAATCACAACTACATTTTTAAATGGCAGTAGATTCAACCTGCCACAGAAAATTATGTGGAGCAAGCAACCCATTTTTGTAGTCAAGGGGAGTGCTTTTCTCGCTGAACTGTTTGTTGGTTTTTTTTTTTTTTTTTTTTTTTTTTTTTTTTTGGCTGAGTACAGTTTAGTCACCATGTGTTACTTGATTGTACAACCAAGTTTAGTAATTACCATAGTGACAGTGTTTCAATATATGTTGTAATAATCTAACTGTATCCAATGGCCGGATCATCAGATGAAGCAAGAAAGGGAAAACATCAAGAGGGATTTATACAGTTTGGCTTTACTTCAGTAATTACTGTGTAACATATTGTGAGGTTTTAGCTAAGTCATTTAAGGCAATTTAACTAATATGACCTTTGAAAATGAAAACATAGTTCTTTAGCTGATCATTATGCAAATTATTTTAAGATTAAAGCTGAAACCTTAAAGGTGTGGATCATACTATCAAAAAAATACTGCTGCTAAATGAAATATCATATTTACTTGCTGAATGAATTGTAAAGGCTAAAGAAACACATACAATAGAAGTCTAAATGTAGAAGACAATCTTTAATGTGTACTTTCCTCAACAGTTCTCTGGATCAAGCAACTAGCCGTAGAAAAAACAAACTATGCCTTTCCACTAGGTAAGTGGTAAAGCAATAATATGTTTACATGAAAACTGAAATAAATTCCAAGTTCATTTTGTATTCTTAAAAATTTTTTTCGTCTTCACAAGTTTACTTCCCAGTAATTTCCTGAATTTCAAGATGTACTAAAATAGAAATCTATTTGAATTAGAAAGATGATTAAAATCTTTTTTTTCTGAATTATCAAAACTATATTTCAACTTTTTGTTTTTATTAAACAAATTCTGTATATTATCTTGCTGAGTAAATTTAATTTAAATTATGTAAACCATGTTTTATTGCATTCAAAGAGAATTTTGGCCTTTTTATGGTTGTTATTCTGGGTCATGAGGTAAACCACAGTGAAAAGTGGGACTATGGTAAGAATGAGACATGTCTGGTTTAAAATAACACATACGGACAACTGCTTGCTCCCTTTGCTGAATGACAGCATTATTTCACCGTAATGCAACAAGCAGCCATTTTTTATTTAAAGTCTCCATGTGTCTGTGTCATGTGTTTTTTGTTTACGCAACTTTTTGTTGGCAATTTGTTTGAAGTTCCTCCCCCTCCCCCTTAAATGTTTGGCATATGAAAAAGTGAGTGTTCTACTGGTGCAGAAAAGCAAATGGCAATAGATTTTAAAACAAAATGAAAAAAACAGTGTACAGGGTTCATATACTTTACAAAAAATTAATTAAAGGACTTTTGCAGTCCATCAAAAATTCCATGAACTTCAATATTTTCTAGAATCAATGCTTTGTTTTATATTTTGCAAACTGGATTCAAATTTACCAGACATTTTGAATTCTTATGAAGTTTTGTGGGTTCTGCTGTTAAAGTATTATTGAGTGTGTGTTACATCTTCACCAAAGAGGCAAAATTTCCCCAGTGCATAAAACTTACATGAAGCAACATGGAACCTAACACAAATATAGTAATACAAAATAATTTTGCTGTGGTACCACAGATTCCCTACTCCACAGTCATCAATTCTCATGCACACTGGCAGCAGGGAGGCCAGATATTAATCTCTTTCAGCAAGGAAAGTGCATATTAGAAGGAACGGCCATCTTGGACTCACGAGAAGGTTTCCGCACGGTGTTGTGACTTCCACAGAACACAACTGCTATGACACAAACCAAGGTGACTGGAAATATGGAACTCAAACAGCTTGCACTACAGCGTAACATGAAATAAAAGAGATCACATCATGTTTCCATGTTCCATGGAAAGAAGTGATTTCATTGTGAGCAGATGCCACAGGGAGTGAGAAAGAGTGAAGCAATCAATCCAAACATTTCGCCAGGACCTTTCACAAAAAAATATGAAAAATCAAGGACTTTCCAGGCCCGGAATAAAAGGGAAATCAAATTCCAGGACTTTTCCAGGATTCCAAGGGCCATACAAACCTTAAGTTTAGCATAAAAATGGAAAATCAGCAACAACGATAACACAACCGTAACTTTTTCACTTGACAATATTAAAAGGGCAAGTAAAGAATTTGTGAAGTGAAAAGATCAGTAGCTACAAAAACCACAATAATATTAAAAAGAAGACTAAGTCCTACTCACATTAAGGGCAAATTGTTAATGACTTGGATGACAGACCAGAAGACGAAAGATGCAAGAGCATGTGCCTAAAAACCTTCCAACCATACAGCTTTTAAAAATCCCTGAAGGAGCAGACAAGTGATGAATATGATCCGATATCTACAAGAAAGTCATGTATGGTTCTAAAGATTTAAAAAAGCCCACACAAGCTGCACAATGTAAAAGTGAGCAGGAAGTGCTGATGTGGCTGTTGTAAATTTTAAGGAGCTACAGTCTTATTCTCCTAGAGGTTTTATGCCTGAGCAAATATTTAATGTAGATGAAGCAAGTAAGTGAGTTTTACAAGCAGATGATACAATGTACACTGGTGTGCAAAAATTAAGGATGAAGAGGAGAAATTAGCAGGCAGAACAGACCGAAAAACCACTCAGGAAATAGACTAGGGTCCGGTACGGTAGGGCATGCGCATATATGCAGCATGACGAAGGGGGTTGGGGGTTGGAAGGGTATAAAGCACATGGGCGGTGAACGCTCAGCAATTCGGTGAAAACTATTGCACAGTGTACATCGGTTTGAACGACGTCGAGTTGCTATGGCCAACAGGCAATCCAGTAGACAACATCTGGATGACTTTACTTGAGGTCGTGTCATTGGGAAGCTGGAAGGTCGAAGTGTGACTAGTGTGGCCGAGGAGTTCAGGATCGCTCACAGCATCTTTCACGAGCTTGGAGAGCATTTCAAATGACAGGAACAGCTGTCCGAGAGTTTAGCAGTGGTCGTCCACGAGCACCCACGGCGGCGGACGACCGGTATATTGTCCTACAGGCGAGAAGAGACAGACGGCAGACAGCGGCAAAAATCGCAAGGCACATGCAACAGACAACTGGACGTCCGTTATCACGTTTTACCATGGCCAGGAGGCTGCACAAAGGTGGTCTATTTGCACGATGACCAGTACGGTGTGTGCCATTAACGCCTGCTCATCAGAGACGGCGGTTTCTGTGGTGCCAGGAACACAAGAATTGGACACATCAGCAATGGAGTCAAAGTTCTATTTACGGATGAGAGCCGATTTAGTCTGACGAGCGATTCTGGACGTATACACATCTGGAGAGAGCAAGGAACATGCAATCATACCTCCAACATCATCAAAAGGGACCAGTTTGGAGGTGGCGGAGTTCTTGTTTGGGGCGGTATCATGGTTGGTAGCCGTACTGACCTCCACATCTTCCAAGGAGGTTCAGTCACTGGTGTCCACTATTGTACCGAGGTTCTCCTGCCTCACGTGCATCTGTTTAGAGGTGCTGTGGGTCCTGAGTTCCTCTTCATGGATGACAACGCTACACCTCATTGTACAGTGGCTGTCGCAGAGCTGTTGGAGAGTGAAGATATTCAACGCATGGATTGGCCCGCAAGGTCCCTGGACCTAAATCCAATCGAACACGTGTGGGACCTTCTCGGGAGACACTTGGCAGCACATCACCAGCCGCCACCAACGATTCCGCAGCTGCGATTGGCGCTACAAGAGGAATGGGCCACGATGCCTCAACAGCTCCTTGACAACCTCATCCTTAGCGTGGACAGACGCTGCAAATCCTACAACGCAGTCAGGGGTGATCATATCCCTTACTAAAGACTGGATTTTTCTCGGCAGCAGCCTGTCACATGGACGTTTCTGTCTTCTGTCCAGTTGTTCTGGAAGCTACCTTTTCAATAAAGTGCCTTTGTATTCATTGTTTGGATGGTTTTGCTTACTTGTCCCATATTCTTACATCTTGGGGATCTTATGGTATGATTTGAGTCAATGTGGAGCACTTCTGCACGACGTTACATTCAAAAAACAGTCTCGTCCTTAATTTTTGCACGCCAGTGTACATACATCCACCAAGATGCAAAAAACTTACCAAGATTCAAGGCCCAACTGACACTTTTGTAATGTCTTTCATATATTTGTGAAAAATTAATTCCTCTTGGGATTTTCTTCCCTTTTATTAATATTTATATTTTCTGTAAAACTGAAGTTAAATTAGCCTACATCCATTAACAGGATTGGCAAATTTTTTACAAGTGACAATTTTTGATGGTTTTAACTATGGTCATGTCAAAAACCTCAGATATTCCATTTTAATTGAAAAATGACCTTTAAAAACAGCACAAATGTAATATCTGATATCAAAATGTAATATAATGCCTGTAGTAAGGTTTTTTAAATAGCATAACTTGCTATTATGCAACCCCATAGCAGAATCGCGGCGACAGGCGACGTACGTCGCAGATTTATTTTGGTCCTGCAGACAAAATGATATCCCCAGAACCCTATTAAATCATCTTGCCTCCCTATCATAGATGCAAGTTTTCTGCCTTTCAAAATTTCTGAAAACGGAAGTTAGGCGTTGTAAGGATTTCTCCCGTAATCGTAATGTTTTTTTTCTCGCGAAGGACATACGTCGCAGAATTATTTTGTACTCATCCCCGTAGAAGAATCGCAGCGACGTACAACGCAGATTTATTTTGTACCCATCACCATAGAAGAATCATGATAACGAGCGACGTGCATCGCAGATTCATTTTCTATTCATCCTTGTAGCAGAATTGCGGCTGCGACCGACGCACATCGTAGATTTACTTTGTACTCATCCTCGTAGAAGAATCGCAGCGACGGGCGATGTACATCGCAGGTTTATTTTGTTTTCATCTCAGTAGCAGAATTTCGGCGACGGCCGACATACGGCACAGATTTATTTTGTGTCCATCCCCGTAGAAAAATCGTGCGACGTGCAGCGCAGGTTTATTTTGTACTTATCTCTGTAACAGAATTGTGGTGACGGCTGACGTATATCGCAGATTTATTTTGGTACTACAGACAGAAATTATATTCCCAGAACCCTAATAAACCATCTTGCACACTGCCTATCATAGATACAAGTTTTCCGCCTTTCAAAATTTACGAAAACGGAAGTTAGACGGAGTGAGGATTTCTTCCATAATCATTTTTCTTTTCCAGACGTTCCGTCGATGGTTGAAGAGAGGATTATCCGATATTGTTGTTAAATATAATTTTATTGCGTAAATATTTGCGTTTTGGTTTGAAAATGGAGGCAACAATTTCCGAAAACAAAAGTTTGACGGAACCCAGTAATCTTGAATTCTTTTTCTTGCGATATTCCCTCAGCTCTCTATGGTCATTAAATATCATTTCATTAGAAAAATGTTTGTATTTAAGATTGAAAATGGAGGAAAATTTTCTGAAAACCAAAGTTGTATGGAGCAAAAATTTGTCCCTCTAATGACCCTTCACCCACTGTCCTTCTGTATTATTGTTTAATCACCATTTAATTACATAAATGTTTGCACTTGAGATGGGAAATGGAGAAAAATGCTCCGAAAACTGAAGTAGAATGTAACGAAGATTTCTCCTCTTATGACAATTTTTTTTTCTAGTGATGCATCTACGCTTTATTGCTGTTAAATATAATTTTATTCCATGAATCTTTAAGTGCTTCAGCTTGAAAATATTGGCAAAATTCCCGATACAGAGGACCAGAATGTTCTTGGTCCTACTGCTTGCAATTGCTGTAGTACCTAGATTAGACCTTTTTAGGTAGAAAAATATGTCTGTGCAATTTTTATTGTTTTTTGCATTTAGTAGTTATCTTGCACAGTGACCACCCGCAGATTGCTTTGTGGCACACTATCTGTCCAGGGCTCGATTTCGACCGGTAGTTAGTAGCAAATTGCTAGCAAGCAAATGCATTTTGCTAGTAATAAAAGTGGTTCTAGCAAAAGTTGCTAGTGGAAGAATTTTGAATGCTTTACTGTGAACTGTAAAGTGCCATTGCATTGCACATGTGAAATATTTTAGACACATACAAAAAAGAACAACTGCTTTCTGGAAACTAATGTTCCTTGAAAAGTACAAACATTATAAAACATTTTGGCACTAGTATCTATTTCTGCATGTGAGGTTGGGTTCAGTTTCATGAAAAAATCTAGGATGATTAGAGGGGCAGTTTAAACTTACAAACATTGAATGCTCTCATGAGTATTGATATGTTGAAGGTCTGTCCAAAGACAAGTTTGACCACAGGCCTGCTGTTTTAAAGTGGCATGATGACAAGACCCGAAACCCAGATCATAAACCATAGGGAAAATAACTTAAGATTTTGAATAGTGCTCTTGATTTTTGCAAATAAAGTTTAATAAAAAAAATGTTTTTTAAATATTTGCATTAAAATTAAATTGTTAGAATTAATCTGTCAGGTCATGAAAATGTGAGTTATATCTAAATATTTGTAATCTTTTCAGCATTACAATGTGACAGTTACAGGGGTGAAATCAAAATTTGCCATGAATCTCATGATTGACTAATGGAAAGGGACATATTAAAGTTTCTTTTGTATAATGTTAATAAACTTTCGCTAGTAGATAATGCAATTTGCTAGAAAATATTAAGGCCACTAGCAAGTGTTACTACTGCTTAAAAAAAATGGAATCAAGGCCTGTTATCTGTCCCAGACTGACCAGGAACTTTCTGCTATGGGGTTATGCAATATATGATATTAAATATTCCAGTGAGATATAGCCACAATTGCTGATGCATGCTATGTTTTGCTTAACCTCTTGAAAGTTCCCTTAGACCACATATTTGGAAGAGTTAAAAAAAAAAAAAAAAAAAAAAAAAAGAATGGAGCAAATTCTGAAGCCATTCCATTATTTGGCTTAAATTTTGAACCCTGAACGTATGGACAAAGGGTTAACGTGCTTTTTCCGCTGCTAACTTCTTACGAAGCTGAGGAAGTGCCATTCTCTCCATCCTATTTTATCCGAAGTCGAAAGACAACCAATCCTGTGATCTGGTGGAAAGGAATTTCCCAATGTTGAGATTTTATGACTGGTCCTGTCACAGCTCTGCCTCAACAAAAAGAATATTTTATAACTTTGGTATTATACACACTAAGCTACGAAATTGTTTAGATGCTAATAAATGAGTAAAATTAGGGACATGCTATCATATGCTATGAGGAAAAAAAACAAGCCAGACCAGGGCTTGAAAAATATTTTAAAAGTTACATGCCCAGCTGCGCATGTGCAGAACTTATTTATCTGGCCAGGTAGTCAAATTTGGATGTCCAGGAAAATTTATTTTTTAAAATAACAAATCAGAACCGTCATTTTTTTTTAAGTTAAAAAAAAAAAAAAAAAACTTTTTTTACATGTTTCACATTTTCTTTTTAAATGTCTGTATACAAAATCTTCAATGCACAAAAGCGTGAATCTCAAGTTTTAAGATGATGATGCTGAAATAGGAATGAAACAGTATGATGATGAAATTGGTATTTGAGAAATTTAGCGATTCTGCCAGGTTCCTTTTGTTAAAGTTTTCGCCTTTTGTCACTAAACACTGGAGGCTAGTTCCATCAGAGGCATGCATCCCGTTGCTGACTGTAAACATTTGAAGCAAAACTATAAATGGTTCCAATTTCTAGATGTAGAGCATAACAGTGTTAGAATTAGAAATAAATCTTCTACAGGCCCACCGGACCACTCAAATTTTAAAATCACTGGTCCGTGAAAGAAAAACCTTTCACACTTACAATATGCAAAAAATAACTTGTCATTTCATCGGAGCTGTATACAGTATAACACAAATTAAGAGCAACAGAAGTCATGAAATTCAATACATGAATATACATGTGCATGCACAGCACACGAAGCTGCAAGGAAAAAATAAGTAAGAGGAGAACCATACAGCATACTGATTATGAAGCACTTTGCACCATGCCAAAAGCCACCTGCCTGAAATACCTTGCTTCACAGTGTGAAAGGCAGCAGGTTACCCTATGTGGACAGAAAGAGAAATGGGAAAAGCCAGAGCACAAACGGTTCTTCAACCACCACTTGGAAAGTATTATAAGAGACCCATATTCTGGGGTCGCTACTTAGGCAAACAAGTGGTGTTTTCTAAATTCAAATATATTGATTCAGACCAGGGCTTCCTACAGTCCAAAATTTTCATAAAACAAAAGTATGGTTTGAAATTCTGATATTGTTTTTGAGTAGTAAATATCTGAAACTAAAAAAAAACAAAAAAACTGTTGTAGCCGAACCTGGATATTTTTGAAATTTGGTTCAGTTCTTTATATAAACTTGATAATTCTGAAATAAAGAGTTAAAAAAAAATTACTGGCCACCCGGGCCAGTAACATAATTGTACACTGGCCCAATGGTCAGCGGACCACTGGGTAATTCGAACACTGCATAATATAATTAAAGTATTATTATTCTTCCGTCCTTGGCATTTCGCAACAATGACAACTTCCGATGATTAGCAGCAAAACGAAACACAACATGCAATGACTCTTTTTCCTTGTAGTAGGAAATTCTATTGTAAACTTTATTTTTAAATTTAGTTGTCACTTAAGTTGTATTAACATGCCCGGGCATCTCGGCCATGGTATTTTTCAAGCCCAATAACTCTGCATAGTGTTATGTTAAAATAGTTTGTTTTGCACATATGAACAAAAATAAAAAGGTTGACAAAAATAACACTTTTCCATAATGTTACTTAAAAACATCTGGAAGGTGAGTTCCAAACTTTTAATTTAATGAAATGATTAATGCTAATGATTTGTTTAAAAGCAGTAGGTAAGGCTTGTGCATGTGTGTAGTCTTTGAAGGTTTAAACCAGTTTTATACCCTTGTCATTTCAAAAACCCAACCCTGTCAGTACATGGATATGAAATGGTTGTCAGTGCTGCAATGAAACTGGATTGCTTTGACTGGCACACCTCCAGAAAGTTGTTCAGATTCCTAAGCTACATCTATTTAGCTTCAGTTGCATTGTACTTCACTTTCCTAGGTGGTATAATGGTAGCATGCTCGATCATAAGTCTGGAGACGCGAGTTGGAATCCTATGTTAAAGTGATGTAATTTTAAAGTTTTCTGAAGAATGGCTACAAGAGAAACAGTAAAAAGGATAGCACCCATGTGCTGACAAATCATACATGCATGCCTTTTATGCAATTGCCGTGACAGAAAGTTGCAAAATAATTTTTGGAGCAGCAAAATGCATTTTTGGAGCAGGTAAAATAAATTTTTGGAGCAGCAAAATTGTGTTTTTGGAGCAGGTGAAATACATTTTTGGAACAGGCAAAATACATTTTTGGAGCAGCAAAATGTGTTTTTGGAGCAGGTGAAATACATTTTTGGAGCAACAAAATGCATTTTTGGAGCAGATAAAATAATTTTTTCAGAGCAGGTAAGAAATTAGTAGATAGAACCAACTTTTAAGCAAAAAAATGTTTTGAAACTAGATGCACCCTGCTCAAATTTAAAGCATCTTGCATTGAAATACACACATATGCATATATTTTAGTTTTCAAATAGATTTGTAAAAAAATTGTAATCATAGCAGGATTCTATTATTAATCATTTATTTTACAAAAATGTTTAAATTTTGCTGGTTTTTTCAATATTTAATTGCTCACTTCTATTTTTTAAAAGATAGTTAGCAATGTTTTGTTTTGCTTCTTTTAATAGTACCTGTCCATTTTCTATTGCACTCATGTCTCTCTTTTTTTATGTCACATTCAATTGTTCATCTCAGCATTGTTTAACACTTTATGAGAGGAATCCAACAGCTGCAAAAGTTCAGCTTCTTCCCGTTTCAAATCACCTTGTGAACATTTGATTTCTTCTTCCATTTTTTGCTTATTTTGCTGCATTTTTCAAGCACTAACCCACTCTTGATATTTTTTCCAGGATTCTTTATAAGCTGTCAGAAGTTTTTTGGTTACATTAATTTTACTCACATCTCCGGTTAGTCTCTTGACATAATCTTTGTGCTTCTTGCTCTCCACATGACGCCTACAATCATAGCTGCCGCCATGCGCTAGGCTAAAATCGCAGCCATATGCCTTACAAAGCATGATTCGACAAAATTTTAGATGCTTCATAAAAAGGCCATTCTTTATTATATATATTGCAATATACTTGACGATAAGTGTTACCTGCCTTTATTCTTTTTGTTGTCATAGCTGTTTCACTGCTACATTTCATTTCGTTTTAAACTAAATTAACCCTTTCCACTCGAATAGCTTTTCACCCACACTCACCCAGCACTCGTATTTTCCTCTTCATTTTACGTTACATGAAAAAACTTTTACAAGAAAGTTCGTAAGTTGGGAGCTTTCGACCTTATCTTAGGTCTTCATCACACCAATGGAGGACTAAGATTGTTGCCAGATTCTACATTTGAATTTTTTCTATTTTTGTTGCCAAAACTTAGAATTGATCTCCAGATCATCGGAATGTAGAGAGGAGATTCGGAATTGCAAGTCATTGAGTTGAAAATAATTTTCAGGCTTTCACTGTAACGGAGGGCAAAACGATTGTCAAAAGAAGCAATTCGTTTTGCCTCGTTCCAGCGGGGAACTGCAGATGTGTCTTCCATTGTCAAAATGGCTTTCAAAACATCTCTTTTATGTTCTAAAATTCTGTGGTTAATGCTCCTGTATGTGCTTCCAATGTATAAGTTATCACCTGTTGAAGAAGAGATAGGAATGCAGTAAACTCCTGGGAGGTCCAAATTTTCAACTTTGTCCCTATCCCTTTGTAGAAGTTTCAAGATGTTTGTGGTGGATTTAATGGCAAGATGGTAACCAAAACTTCTAAAAAGAATCTGTAACTTATAAGCATAGGAAGGATGGGAAGGAACAGAACCAGAGAATTTCAGGTTTTCTTTCTTTTGAGGAAGAAGGCTTTCAATTTTCGAATTGTTTTCATATTTCTTTAAGAGGGAGTTGACTGTAAGAGCATGGAAATCATGAGAGAGGGCTATTGTAGAAATTTTGGAGAACTCTTCTTGAAGAGAAAGTTGGTTGTTGCAAATGATATGAGCCCTGCGGATGTAAGACTTCAATACTGCAAGCTTGTAGAGATGCAGAGTGAAAGATTTGTAGGGAATGTGTTAGTGGCCGCAGAAGGTTTACGATAGACAGAACGAGTGATGGAGAGATCAGCGTTTCTGCAGATGGCAACAATCTTAGTCCTCCATTGGCGTGATGAAGACCTAAGATAAGGTCGAAAGCTCCCAACTTACGAACTTTCTTGTAAAAGTTTTTTCATGTAACCTAACTACCGTGATCAAGTTACCTTTATTTGTTATTATTGTCACGTGTTTTGCTCATCTTTTTTTTTTTTTTTTTCCTGCAACAGAGGCCACAACTTAGCAGTGAAAGCTCAGCTTTGGCTTGCCAGCCGCGACATACGAGCTATAGAGGCATGCACCATTGGTGTGGGGGACGACACCCGAGCTATTCGGCAAAAAAGAAATGTCTCACGAGCACAATATTCGGCAAAAAACAGAAATGTCTCGCAAGCCCCAACACACGAGCTATAGAGGCATCACAAGCGTGGCAGATGACATCCGACCTATTTGCCAAAAAAACAAAATGTTTCGCGAGCACCAACATGTGAGCTATAGAGACGTCATCGGCATGAAGGGCGACACCTGACCAATTCGGCGAAAAAGAAATTCCTCGCGAGCGCCAACATGCGATCGATAGAGGCGTCATGGGCATGGAAGGATAACACCTGACCTATTCGGCAAAAAAGAAATTCCTCGTGAGCGCCGACATGCGAGCTATAGAGGCGTCATCGGCTTGGCAGGTGGCATCCGACCTATTTGGCGAAAAAGTAATGTCTCACGAGCATCGCCATGAGAGCTATTTAGGCGTCATCGGCATGGAGGGTGACACACGCGATGTTTGGCAAAAAAGAAATGTCTCGCAAGCCCCGACACGTGAGCTATTCGGCGAAAAAGAAATTCCTCGCAAGCGCCGACATGCGAGCTATACAGGAGTCATCGGCTTGGCGGGTGACACCCGACCTATTCGACGAAAAAGAAATGTTTTGCGAGCGCCGACATGAGAGCTACACAAGAGTCATGGGCAATTTCAGAGCTACACAGGAGTCGGGTAAACATTCGGCGATTTCGTAATGTCGGGTGTCACCCGACAGTCGAGTGAGAAGTGTTAAAACGTGTGCACAAAAATGTTCACAAGCACAAAGCCACATGTAATCAATGTAAGGAGTTTGCAAATGGCACTGAGCTCAGCTTCCTCTCGGCTTTTGCTCACGGCACTCTCAAATGGTTGTACGGGGAATCACGTGACAAAAATCTGCCTCTGTTGGCGGGGGAAGTCAGAACATCGAAGGCGTATATAGGGACTATCTGTAACAGTAGCGTATATTTGAGGCTAGCTACGAAGCCCATAGAATGCAAAAATAAAACGGAATTAAATATAAACAAATAAAAGTAAATTATCAACGGTATTAAAATATGTCGATGCTTTTGGTGCGAAAAAAAAAAAGAGTGCGGATTAGCTTCTTTGACTCAGTCTGGCAAACAAAAACCAACGTCATAATGCAAGCAGCTCTTCCAGTTTTCGCAGTTCTGATGCAAAAACCCTCCGTACAATCGCCTGTTAGCGTTTCCATGACAACATGAATTAGCTGGTAGAGTGGAATGGGCCATTGCTTTGGGAAATGGTTCGCTCAGAAAAAAAAGAGTTAGACTATCTCAGTTGCTCACATACTCCCGTCCACAAGTGTTTCACGAGAGTTGTTTCAGTTTTTGTGAAGTGTCAATGAATTAAAATCAGAGATATTATATCTTAAATTTGTGGCTTTGTTGGATTCGAACTGTTTTGATAAATTTTGTGAAAGCTTCCCTGAACATCTACGGTCAGAACTTAAAGAACTCTTTGCTTCAAATTTTGATACAGCTCGACTAAAAAATGAACTGAAGGCATTTTTATTCCTTTGATGAATACAAAAACAAATCAGTAAGAGACATTATGTGTTACATAAAGTTGAATAAATTGGATCTAGTGTTTAGGAGGTGTACAAATTAGCAGACCTCACATTAAACTTTCCATCAACAACTGCAACTGCCGAGAGAAGTTTTTCAGCATTAAAAAGAATCAAGATATATCTTAGAGCCACACAAGGACATGCACATTCGAAAAACTTGGCTGTTTTGGCAATAGAAACAAACATTATTTTTAAATATGAAAAAGTACTCGGAAGAAACATTTTATGAAAACGTAGCACTCAAGTTCACACAAAAGAAGAAGAATGGAGTCCATGTATAAAGTATTCAGAAGAAGAATGGAGTTCATTACAAATAAAGCATTCAGAAGAAGAATGGAGTTCATGTACAAATAAGTGTTTAAATCCTAATCCTCATAATTATTTGGTATCATGTTAGCAATGGCATGCACCTAAAATTTAGAAAAAAAGTTACTTCTATTACTTAACAATTAGAAATTAAACTTTGCAATTAAAAAAAAAAAACAGTACTGGAAGGAGGAGGAGGGGGAGGGGGTTGAGATAGCCCAGGTCTCAGACTCAAGACACGCCACTGATCTGTAACGTACGTTTTCTCGACCAAAAGACGGTAAAAAATTTAAAATTGCGTGCAGGGATCGTGCGTGGGCTTTTCTGCAGTTTTTTGGGTGACTTCCATAAAACTGCAAGATGGAGTAAAAATCTGTACAAACTATGGAAAATCCGTAACAGTTGGCATCTCTGAATATTTATAAATCCTTTAGAAACAGAACCATCGTATCCTGCCACGCGAGAGCCATTTTCAGCCATCCTCCGCATCAACGAAATAGCTAATGACTGACCATACACTGTATTTACGTAATCATGCACCTCGCCCGGAACGAAATAACTGCGCCATCCCAAAGAGCAAGGAAAGACATATAAACAATATCAATTGCACAACACTCCGAAAGACCACCAAACGATCTGTAAACATACATAGCCAGCATGCACAAGAGGGTAATCTGTGCTGTATTATGTTTCAAAAACATACGTGTGGGATAGACAACTGCAGTGAGGGAAAGACTACTCCGTAACGTCATAAGGTCACGCAACAGTTCGTTCTACCTAACTTTGACATAGAAAAAAACTAGTTAGTTTAGCTTGTGGAATGACCCTGCACAGTGTGCACATGCTGCTGTTGTTCACCAGAACTCTCAGAGCATCGAAAGTCCATGCATAGTTAAGGCAGCATTGGAGTTGTAGAAGAGCATGAAAACTTTGAACTTCAAGGTGGAAATATCTGCCATTAGTAATTTTTTACTGTGAAATCATAGATCACTGGTTGAAGATTGGAACCATGATAAAACGTGGTAATGAGGAAGAAAAAATGAAATTCTTTCTTCAAATGTGCTGCACTGCAAGATGGTCTTCTGAAATCCTGTAAAACGCATTCAACTGACAAAAATTCTGATACATTGCTTGAACATATAAAAGATATTGGCACTACATCTAGCACAACAACAACAACAACAACAAAAAAAAACAGAGTAAAGATTATATTCAATTTAGTTTTTTCTTTTACAGGAGGTGAAGACTATCCCTGCCCACAATGTGTCATTTGCAAAGAAGTTCTTGCAAGCAGCAGCTTGAAGCCTTCACTCTTGTCTCATCATTTAGAAACTAAACATCTAAGCCTTGCAAATAAATCCTGCTGCTTTTTTTTTTTTTCAAATGGAAATCCAAAGAACTCAAAGGATCTAACATTAATTTGTATATTTCACTTTGTAATTAAAATAGTGAAAAAGCGATTAAAGCATCATACTTAGTAAGCTACCAAATAGGAAAAGCTTAGTAAGCCCACACTATTCCGAAAAAAACTGATTTTACCATGTGTGAAAGCAATTGTCAAGTGCACGCTTGGTAACTATTCAGCAAAGAAATTGGACAAGAGATACTCTTTTTCTAACAACAAAGTGTCTCACCGAATCCACGATACGTCCGAGGATGTTGAACCTTTTATTACAGAATGGATGCGAAAAAGTATGTATGCTTTGCATTTATATGAAACCACAGATGTTTCTAATTAAGCAATGTTAATTGTATTATACCTGGATGATGGTAAAGTGTAGGAAAATGTGCTGTTTTGCCGGCCGTTAAAAGAGAATACAACTGGTGAGGGTACTTTTAATTTAATGAACTCGTATTTTGAAGATTGAATGGTCTTCTTGCTGTGGAATTTGTACAAATGGTGCAAAACTGATGACAAGAAAACTTGTGGGCTTAGTTACTCGCATCAAAAATATGTGCGTGAACATTTCTTGGATGCATTGTAGTATTCAAAGACATGCCTTAGCATCGAGACGAACGCCACAACAATTAACATGTGTGTTCGATGAAGCTACCAAAGTAGTCAACTTTATAAAATCAAGATCAACTAATGCTAGACTATTTACTTCCTTATGCAAGGATATGGACAGCGAGCATGTTATTGTTTTGACACACACAGATATTTAATGGCTCTCATGAGGCAAAATGCTTAAAAGTGTTTGAATTAAGACAAGAATTAACTGTTTTCTTTGTAGATCACCCTTTTTATCTTAGTAAATCTACAGCAGATTACACATGGCTTCAAAGAATAGCATATCTGGCCGATATCTTTTCAAAACTAAATGAACTTAATTTATCATTACAAGGTTCGAATACAGCCATTTTATTTGTTCAAGATAGAGTAGAAAGTATGCTAAAAAGGTTAAAATTCTGGGAAGAAGTTATTGAATACAGTACTGAGTGGTTTAGCACCTTACACAACTTTTTGACAGAAAATGAGCTGACTTTCTAAGTCCACAAAAAAATGTTCAAAATTATATCAAATGTCATTTGAAGTTCCTAATGGTGACTTTTAAAGAATATTTTCCACCAGTTTTCAAGAAATTAAAATGGATTCATAATCTATTTGACAAGTCTTTCATGTTGTTGGATGATGACCTCTCTATGACAAAAAAGGAAATCTTACTGATATTTCAAATGATTTTGGAATCAAGAGTAAAAGCCTTACACATTTTTGGCTCTTGCATTAAAATCAGTTTATCCTTTACTTAGTAACAAGGCTGTTAAAATAATTTTGCCATTTTCAATTACCTATGTGTGTGATTGAGCTTTATCTATCTACACCTCACTGAAGTCAAAATACTGAAACAAACTTGATGTAGGACCAGATCTGAGGCTATGTCTGTGATCTGTCGAACCAAGAATTGATGCACTTTGTTCTACTAAACAAGCTCAGAAACACCATTAAATGTGTGATTTACTTTAATTCTTAAGTATTCATATCATTATAATCGTTTTACAATATTTATTTGTAACCACTACAAATCATTTAGCATCTGCTTCAGGAATATTTCTTGTGTATTTCCAGGTTATTTACTATTAATTTACATTTTATAATACAGTAGATATACTTTTTAACTTTAAAATTTTTTCAGTTTTACAAAATATATATTTCTGAAATAGTTTTCTGTAATGAAGTTACAGAAATTTCTGTAAAAAAATGTAACTTCTGTGAAAGAAGCTGTAAGTACTAGAGGCATTTAAGAACACACACTTAAAAAATTTTAGGTATATTGCACTAAAAAGTGGTGCTACACCAGCTGCACCACTTTCTGGGAAAAGATACACCATTGTGTGGTGCAAACAAAACCCAACAATATGGTGCAACCTTGTATCATAACATGGTGCAAAGTTGCACAATGTTGTTGGATTTTGTTTGCACCACACAAAGGTGTATCTTTTCCCAGCAGCTGGTGTGGCACCACTTTTTCATGCAATCTACCACAAATTTTGAACAGTGTAAATAGAAAACTGTTATATTATTTATTATGTAAACAGAAATAAGTGCAGGGGTCCACAATAACAATATAATGTTGAAAGGAATTCAAGAGTCCAAAAAGGTTGGAAATGGCTGCCATCTGTGTTGAGGTAGGTCATTACTAGAATTCTTTCTGCCATCTTTTTTTGGTTTATTCCACCAATTTTCTAGATTAATTAGCACTTTCAATAGGGCTATGGGATCTTAACAGTATTATTATTATTAGTGTTTTACAATTTTTATGCCTTGTTTATTCCACTTTCAAAGCTTTAGCACATCACTGACAAATTTCATTTTCTCGTTGTTGTTTCCAAGCTTTCATATTACTGAGCTTGCCATCCATCCAGTGATAAATACTGCCTTCCACTGTTAGATATGTATCAAACGAAAATTTTATAAAAAAAAAAAAACAAAAAAAAACATGACTGATCTATATGAACCATTACAATCAAACTTAAATGGTATAAAATCATACTTCACTTTCCTGAAAGCTACGTTCACTTTCATTATCAGAGTAGTTGCTTCCCTCACTATCGGACATCTTATTTCATTTAGTGCTGGTCCTAAAGAAAAATAAATACTATTTTGTTCAAAGGGTACCACAAATCTGCTTTAAAAAAATCATACGAAATCAGTCATCGAAACATTTCATTTCTAAGAATAAATTCCTTTATAAACACCAAAAATTTCAACACATATCAGTACAAATGTAGGATTTGTTAGATAACAAATTATGCATAATCAATTAGAAAGTATGCGTATAATGCAAAATAATTTTTTGAGATAACGGATTTCACACTTTTTTCAACACCAATCCTAAGAAAATATGAAGATATAAAATATTGCCTTCTGATGGTTAAGAATTGCTGAACATGACAAACACTTGAAAAATTTACAAAAGCTGTAAGGATTATGCATTTGTTATCTAACAAATGCTACATTTGTACTGATTGAAGTTCAAAACATTGATTAGCCTAATCAATACCCTAAACTTTCCTTCTTTAAAAAGTCGATGACACTGCATGAGGACTATTATCCCATTCATTCAGGTTCATAGGAACACAAATACCATAAAGGCAGCAAAAAGCATATGTTCTGAGGGCAATAACTGTTTCATCCTTCCATAAAAACAATAACCATTCTTACTACAAAGGATACTCAATGTTTTATTTCATAATGATAAAACAAATGCCATAGAACATCTGCTTCATACTATCATTATGGCATTCAGCGTTCAAATTACTCAGTGGTACATTGGCCATTGGCCAGTAGAACTTCCTTCGGACCACTGAACTATATAGTGATTTTACTGGACCAGATGGCCAGTTAAGTTTTTTTTTTCTTTTCTAATTTGTCACAAGTTGAAAAATTAGTGTTTTTTTTTTACCTTGTTGTATGGTTTTCTTATTTAGGCAGCAAACTAATCATAGGTTTAAAAACAAATATTGGTGAAAATTCCACTGAAATATGTTATTTTTTACATAATTGTAAATGTCTTTAAATTTTTATTTATTTATTTATTATTTTTTTTATTTTTTTAAAGACCAGTGGGCATTTTGGTGGACTAGTGGCTTGTAATTTCTAGTGGTCCACTGTACCAGTAAGATTTATTTCTAATTATTACACTGGTATATGTATCATGAATGGAATATGGGATTACACCATACAATACAAATTTTGAAGATGGCAATCCATTTTTTGGTGTAAATATGACAAGGATGGTAAGTCAAATAGTATCTGAAAATTTGAAAATCTCATCGTTCTGGAGCAGAAATCGAACCCGCGTCTCCAAGATAGCGCTCGGGTATGCTAACCACCCAGAACGACCAAGTCTCAAGTTTCCGATTAATTTTAACATAACCATCACAGGATTCGTTAGTCAAAGCAACCGGCATTCATGTTTAGGGAATCTGGAGGTTAAGAATCCTATCCCGTGATTGCAAGGAGGAGCAGATAAATCATGAATGGAATACGGGACTACACCATAGAATACAAATTTTGAAAATGACAATCTGGTTGCTTTGACTAGTGAATCCTGTAATGGTTATATTTAAATTAATCGGAAACTTGAGACTTGGTTGTTTTGGGTGGTGTAGTGGTTAGCATACCCTGGTGCTATCTCGGAAACGCAGGTTCTATTCCCGCTTCAGGACGACAAAATTTTTAAGTTTTCGGATATTATCTAACTTACCATTCTTGTCATATTTACACCAAAAAATGGACTGTCATCTTACAAATTTGTACTGGTATTTGTATTCTGTTTTATTTAGGGTCATTTCATGTCAAATCAACAACAAGGCTTACAACAACCTGACCACTTTTGATTTCCTTGAAATTTGGTGTGATTGTTACGCATGTAGACTTATGCTTAAATCCCAAATTTTAGCCCTATCCACCCACAGGGTTTCAAATTACATGACCTTGAAAATTAGAAAATCGCAACCTCTGCACTATCTTTGAGTAGTTGTATCTCATCACCTAATTGGGTTGGAAGGTTGAAATTAGGGCCTTTTTATAGCATTTTATATGAGCTTTTAAAACATCTGCTGAAAATTAAAAAAAAAATTTGGTTGACTTTTTTAAGGTCACAGAAATAACCTTTGACCTAGAATATTTTAAAAAACTAATTTTAAAATTCTGAAAAAAATTACATAGCATCCATCATTAGACTTTTGTTTACTAGTATGCCAACTTTCAAGTTGGGACCACAATGGGATCATTATTTATAAAATATTAAAATTAAATACACTGTTGCCAAAAATGGCCTCAAAATGAAGTGATGAAAGTGTTTTAGGGTTAAATAACAGATTTAAATTGGGAGGATTCAACAGTCAGATGGTATCTCCATGATATGCTAAGTAGTAAACCTTTAACAGTCCCTCAGTTGTATGGTACTGTCAAGATTCATAAGCCAGGAACCCCTTTGCATCCTATAGTGGACACTAAGTTTCCCCCATTATCTAACCTCTCCTACTATCTCCTAGAACACCTGAATAAACTGTTCTCCCCACCTTAAGCACTTATTAAAAATTCAATAGAGCTGGTCAAAAAATTGAGAACTCCCGATAATAGAACATCCATTACTTGCAAGTCTTGATGTAATTTCAATGTATACAAATATTAACCTGGACCTGCTGATAGATTTCTTGCAAATGACTTCGCAGAAAAGATATTCTTAGATCATGATAAAGGAAAGCTCATAGGACTTTATGAACTGCTGTTATTTTCTTTCAAACATAACTTTTTTCAATTTCAAGAAAAATACTGCAAACAAACTTCTGGCTTGGCTAGAAGATGGTTCTGTAACAAGAAATAGAGGGGAATTTTGACCAGAGTGAAAGATTTCTACTCCAAATTATATGAAAGGGATGATACATGTACTCCAGACATCATGAAAGGTACCAGTACCAGAGTTCTCCCAGTCCTCCCAGCAGAAGTTGCACATGCAATCAAGAACATGAAGCAGGAAAAAGCTCCAGGAGAAGATGGAATTACTGTAGAGATCATACAAGAGGCAAGTGGAGAAATCGAAACAGTACTCGCCCAAATTTTCACTCGATGCCTTAATAAAGGGAAGATTCCTGAGGATTGGAACAATACTACAATGATCTTGCTACATAAAAGGTGACACTGAGGATCTCAGGAAATACAGACCTATCAGCCTCCTATCAGTGGTTTATAAAATCTTCACTAAAGTTCTTTCACACCACTTGAAGATGACACTGGACATGGCTCAACCGAGAGAACAAGCTGGATTCAGGAGTGGCTACAGCACAATAGAGCATATCCACGTACTGAGAGAACTAACTGAAAGAGCGAGGGAATATGAACTTCCATTGTGCATGGCTTTTATCGATTATGAAAAAGCCTTTGATTCGGTGAAACCATCAGCAGTTACAATGGCTCTGAAATCCTGCAGTATTGAAGATGCGTACATTAATATTATTAATAACATCTATGAAAATGCAAGTGCAAAGATTCGGTTGTTTGAAAATACAACACACATAAAAATTGGAAAAGGAATGAGACAAGGTGACACCATATCTCCGAAGCTCTTTAATGCCACATTGGAAAATGTCTTTCAATCACTGAACTGGGAAAACAAAGGGATAAAGATTAATGAAGATTATCTAACCCACCTTCGTTTTGCTGATGACAGTCATTTTTGCAACTACCCCATCAAAGCTGCAGAGTACGATCCAGGAACTTGCTGACAAGAGTAAAGAAGTGGGATTAAAAATGAACTTTCAGAAGACAAAAGTGATGTTCAATGTTTTTACAAGAAATGAAGATTTATCGATTGATGGAGAAAAGCTGGAGATAACAGACACGTACGTTTATCCTTGACAGCAGATATCAAGTGCGGGTCACATTGATGAAGAAATTAATCGGCGTACAAAACCTGCCTGGAGAGTTTTTGGAAGAAACAGCATAATTTTCAAGAGCAATATGCCATTATGTCTTAAAAGAAAAGTGTTTGATCAATGCATCCTTCCAGTGCTTACGTATGGTGCAGAGACGTGGACCTTAACTAAAAGAGACATACAAAGGCTGCAGACAACTCAAAGAAGAATGGAGAGGTGCATGCCTGGTGTAACCAGGAGAGATAAGAAGAGGAACTCGTGGATCCGAAAAATGACAAGAGTGGAAGACATCATGGTCAGAGTTAAATCCCTGAAATGGCAATGGGCTGGACAATGGCTGCAGACAATTCAAAGAAGAATGGAGAGGTGCATGCTTGGTGTAACCAGGAGAGATAAGAAGAGGATCTCGTGGATCCGAAAAATGACAAGAGTGGAAGACATCATGATCAGAGTTAAATCCCCGAAATGGCAATGGGCTGGACAATGGCTGCAGACAATTCAAAGAAGAATGGAGAGGTGCATGCTTGGTGTAACCAGGAGAGATAAGAAGAGGAACTCGTGGATTCGAAAAATGAGAAGAGTGGACGACATCATGATCAGAGTTAAATCCCTGAAATGGCAATGGGCTGGACAATGGCTGCAGACAATTCAAAGAAGAATGGAGAGGTGCATGCTTGGTGCAACCAGGAGAGATAAGAAGAGGATCTCGTGGATCCGAAAAATGACAAGAGTGGAAGATATCATGATCAGAGTTAAATCCCTGAAATGGCAATGGGCTGGACATACTGCCAGAAGGACAGAACATCGATAGACAGCCAAATTTTAGATTGGATTCCAAGGGACAGGAAAAGACCCAGAAGAAGACCACATGGAAGTTGGGTAGATGAAATTCGAAAGTATGCGGGAGTGACATGGAGGAGACTGGCACAAGACAGACCGTTGTGGAGGAAACTTGGGGGAGACCTTCGTCCAGCAGTGGATTGATAATGGTTGATGATGATGATGATATGTAGGAGAAACTGGAAGACAACTCCGCACCCGAGTAGCAGAACACAAAGCCGCAATTAGGAACATTACAAGCAAAACAGGCTTTGATAAACATGTACAAAGTACTGGACAATGAACTGGGAATCTTTAAAAAATTTTGCACACCAACAACACTGCCTAAAACGGAAACTTGAAGAAAGTCTACACATTGAGAGAAGAGGTTCCACGATTAACGAACATAGCGGTATGACATTACCACTTGAGTGGCAGCACCTTCTGTCTTAGTCAGTCCTGGCGAAGGGTTGGGGTACAACCCGAAAATTTGACAAGTGAAAACTTATATCCTAGTAATCCCTGTAAATACACAATTTAACTACAACTATAATTTTTGAACTAAAACAATGTAAAAGAAAGAAATAATATAGCAATGCCTTCATAGTCTTAATTTTTTTTTTTAATATCAACAAACTCTTCTGCTGATTTTGCCACAGTTTCAGGAGATGTTTGGTTAATAGATACCCACTGCTTAAATGTCACACAATCGATATTATTTTCACAAGATCAATGAAAGTTTTCGGTAAATCTGATCTTTGGGCAAAATTACTGAAGTAGCATGCAGGAAGTAAAGGCTTACACATTACTCTTGCAACGCAGTCTTTATAGCTGTTAATGGGGAGTTTATGTTCAATAGCTAATTTTGCTCAACAAATATTGAGTGCAACATAAATCACTGAAACAATGAAAGTTTTCCGTCTTTAGCACGATTTAATGATAAAAGATGAGAATATATACACTATGAGCACTTTCGTGGCAACGGCTCCCTCATCCTCAGATGTAATAAATGAAGACGCATTTAATCTATATATAATATAGATCATTGCATTATGGGAAGCATGGTATGTTAATAGCCAATAGTAATCTACATGCGCCAAATTGTTGCGTATACTGTTGGCCCAATGGTCTGTGAAGAAATCATGGTAATAATATATTATAGAAATAAGAAATGATGTAGGGTGGGTAAACATTTAATTTTAATCTATATTTTGAGGTTACTCACCTTTATTCCCTAAATCTTTTAGGAGGTTTTCGTCTTTACACATTTCCAACACGTATTTTTCTTATTTACATCATGGTTAGAGGCCAAAAAAAAAAAAAAAAAAATCATTTTCAACTCACGCAAACTTCACTCCCTTCCCTTCTTTTCCCTATGACCAAATTCAAAAGAAGGGAAGGGAGTGTAGTTTGCGTGAGTTGAAAATGATTTTTTTTTTTCAGCCTCTAACCATGATGTAAATAAGAAAAATACGTGTTGGAAATGTGTAAAGACGAAAACCTCCTAAAAGATTTAGGGAATAAAGGTGAGTAACCTCAAAATATAGATTGTCTGAATAGCACGTGAATAATTAAGCAGCTAGAAGACATTTGACATTTGCAATGCTGTATGAATATATGATTCAATTTTGAGTTTATATTACAATTTATAATTTACTGTTTTAATAAGTAATTTCCAAACGCTATGTAACTCATAGGGGACATGTTCTTCACAACATTGCTCTCCGGAAGCCTCTATATATACACTTTCTGCAATTAAAAGCTCTCCAAGTTTATTAGGAGTATTAATTATTCTTGCATTACTCCAGTCGAGATTAAGATCATCTTGGATAACAGATTTGGCAAGGGATGTACAATACATGCCTGTTTTAATATTGTATTTATGTTCTTTAATTCGTAATCCTATATTACGTTTTGTTAAACCCACATAATTAGTGGGATATTGTAAATACCCCACTGTCCCATTTTGCTGTTCTGTTCACGATCCTTACGAACTACAGAAAATAAGTTTCGTGTTCGTGAACCAAATTTCAAGCCATATGGTTTACATAGTTGTGTTAAGGTTCTCGTCAAAGGTGGATTACATTGCATAGAGCCAACATATATGAAACTGCAGTTGGAGTTTCTTAACAGGGTAGTATGTAGGGCATATTTGACATTGCCAAACACTTGCCTAATCAGATATTTAGGGAACTCATATTGCTCAGCTAAACCAAAAATGTAGTTGACTTCTTGCTCAAATGATTCAGTAGTTGATGAATGTGAGTGAGCTCTTCTAAATAAATATAATAATGCTGACAACTTATGTTGTTTAGGGTGTGACGAATGATAAGGTATTAAAACAGGTCTATGACAGGGTTTTCTATATACACAAGCAGTAATGCAATTACGACTATAGTCCTTACGATTAAGAATATCCAAGTAAGGTAAGCAATTATTAACTTCAAATTCTATCGTGAGCCTGATAGTTGGGAACATGGATGATAGTTCGTTGCCGAATAAGTATAAATCATCCCGGTTGTGAGGCCATGCAACCAGGATGTCGTCAACGTACCTTAAATAAAGCAACGGACAGTGAGGGAAAGTACTAATGACCTAATTTTCGATGTGCTGTAACAAAATTTCAGCTAAAACATCAGACAGGGGGAACCAATTGGGGAGCTCTCCAACTGTTGGTAAATGCTGTCTTGAAATTTGAAATATGAACGTTTCTTAACAAGACAAAGTGTGTTCATAATAGCATTAATTTCTAAACTCAGGATATGGGAATCAACAAGGTTTGCCTCAATCTGATGTGTGGCCTCAACTGGTACATTAGGGTACAATGAGACCACATCAAGAAATGCCAAAATGAATGGCTGCGATTGTGGCTGAAGCAATCACAGTCTTTCTAGCCCTTGTGGAACTTTTAATAGAATAAAGTGAATCCACAGTATAAGTAGCTAGATATTGGGCCAAGGCTTTTTCTAAGGGGCTGGTGGGGCTAACATAGCCAGGCACCAGAGGACGAATGGGAAAATGCTCTTTATGCAATTTAGCCCGTCTGAACATATCAGGCACACGATAGCCGGGGGGAAGGGTGAATGCATGTGAAAAGCCTTCAGGAAAAAGAATAAGCCTTTTTTAGTCTTTGAAGAGCCGCTACTGTAGCCTGACTAGGATAACTTTGAATGGTTTTGTGTGGAATAGTATTGATAACTTCATGCATTTTTTAACATAATCACAATTATTCAATAACACAATTTGATGAGATTTATCTACAAGTACAATAGACAAGTCATTATTGTTTTTGAGTTCGACTAATTGTCTTTGCTCTTGAATAAGATCAGGTTGTGGAATAGGGTAACAAGAGTCATGTTGTAAGGTATGTGCCATTATCACTTTGGCATAACCCTTATGCTGTTCAGGAGTACATTTAACAATGCTTTCCACCTGGGTAATAGCATTCAGTATGGATCCTTTCGTTGGTGGATAAGAGAATTTTGCTCCCTTATTTAAGGCCTTGGTTTGCAGACTATTAATTTCAATATTACTGAGGTTTTTAAATTTTGTCAGAAATGGGTGTTCCGGGCTACCATGGTAGGTACGACGGAAGTCAGTTTGTTTTCAGACACTTTTGTCGACCAACATACACAGTTTTTTTATATGGGTATAAGTTAGAGTCTCGATTTTATTCCTTAAATTAGCAGAAGTAATGGTGAGAACCTGTTCCACAATAACAGGGTGTTCATTTTTGACAAAAGTTAGGTAAGCAAAGTAGCACTTACAGTTTAGAAGATCCAATAAACCTTTTTTGCTGCGTATAGCCCTTGTTAGCCTTTTATTTTTGGCAGTCCTGAGTATTCTGTTGTCATGCCATAATAGTCCTCAAGTATGGATTTGCAGAAATCGTGGAATCACTCCCAAGTCCCTACAATTTAACAGAAAATATAAGTGGGTTTCCTTCTTGGCCAAGCTGAGACACAAAATTCTAAAAGTAGATATCTATCTGTACTTCCTTATATTTACTTTGTACTACAGACTACTGTTTACTTTGTACTACAGACTTTCTTCTCTGAAAAAATGGAGCAGTACCTAGCATGATTTTGAGCATTCTGTTGTTCTGCACTCAATATGTGGCACTGTTTCTCTTGTTGCTGGTCTCCTTGAAGGCTGCGTACAGGTCCTGCTGCTTAATTCCGCTTAACAAAATTGCATGCTGTCTGTGTACATTTGCACCTGTTCTGTAGCTTTGGTAAACATAAGTACTCGAGTGTACGTTCATGCGAAATACATGTGCGTCAACCACCTACTTCCACATACGTGTTCTGGTGTGCAAGAAAGCAAATAGCATGTCTTCCCCGTTCTTTTTGGCAAAGAGTTATTTTGCTGCTTGAAAATTTTGTTCAGAAAATATGGGATGTTACACATCATTACTTGTATTAATTGCTATATTCAATAATATCATTATTTAATATGAATTAATAAAGAAGTACTTTCACATGCACTTCAGTACATTTTCATTAGTACTGACAATGCTGTTTTTCTATGTCATGTATTACTAACACGGTTTCTTAAATTTTTGTTTTGCAGAATTGTTATTCCCAGAATCCGATAGATGGCGCTAGGTGTGGCCTGAAGAGGCATGTATGAGAAATGTGCAATCAGTAGTCATGTCATCCATACAGCAGAAGGTGATGTGTGTGTAATGGCTTGCGGAATTAAAGTCTGTCATTAAAGTTAAAAGACGGCACCGTTTAGAGTATGGTTGCAATCCTCCATTAACAAATTCAATTAAGCGGTGGATAAAACAGTTTAAAGAAACTGGCAATGTGGAACATCGTGGAGGAGCCGGTAAGCCTAGCGTCAGCGGCGAGACGGTTGACCAAGTTAATGAAAGTTTCCGACGAAGCCGCAGGAAATTCGTTCGTAAAGCAAGTAGAGAACTGTGCATTCCGAAATCGACAGTTCACGATATCTTGCACAAGAAATTAAAGTTTCATGCTTATAAAATTCAAATAGTGCAAAAGATGCATGTAAATGATCACACTCTGTGATACGATTTCGCTGTGGATATGTTAAATCGAGTGGAAAATGATGAAAACTTTCTCAGTACTGTAATTTTTAGTGATGAATCCACATTTCATGTATCAGGTATTTTAATCATCACAACTGTAGGATATGGGGAAGTGAACCGCCTCATGCTGCCATTGAACTGGAACATTATTCTCCAAAAGTTAATGCATAATGCACCCTATCAAAAAGAGAAGTGATTGGCCCTTTCTTCTACAAAAAAAAAAAAAAAAAAAAAAACATAAATGGTGATATTTACTTTGATATGCTAAAAAATTGTGCTATACCCCAGATCAAAAGATATGACAACACCAAAAAACATAAATGGTGACATTTACTTAGATATGCTAAAAAATTGCGCAATTACCCCAGATCAAAAGATATGATGCCGTTTTCCAACAAGACTTGCCTTCGCATTGGTCAACGTGTGTACGGTGCCTGAATGAGCATTTCCCCAACAGATGGATTGGGCGTGGTGGTCCCATTTCGTGGCCTCCCCGCTCTCCAGATCTAACTCCACTGGATTATTTCATGCGGGGTTATGTGAAGGATCGTGTCTATCAGATGTCTTGTACTGATTTGCAGGAACTAAATCAGTGTATCACAGCTGCTATTAATTCCATAACTCCTCAGATGCTTGCCAATACATGGCATGAAATCGAGTATCGCTTGGACGTACTACGAGCAACCAAGAGATTTCACATCGAAATTTATTAACTTGTGCAGTTACATTGTAAGTTAGTACAGTCAGTTCCTTTCTATCTGTTTAATGTTTTGTTTTATATAATTTTGTAATGTGTCCAATAATTCTTGGACACCCTGTATATATATAGATAGATATATTGTCCCAATATATATTTCAGTCATTATGAAAACTTACAAAATCTTCCTGCTCAAAAAATAAAAGGAAAATATAAAATTCGAGCACTCAACTTATCTTTTAATTGCATAGATCTGTTAAGAAAAAGTGCTGCAGACGCAGAAGAAACTCGGAAAAAGGGAAATAAATAGACTAGAAATATTAAATATTTTAATGGCAGAAAATGGGGAGAAGACAACAGGGAAATTTTTCTGCAACTGTCTTCGTACAAAGTATGCTGATCGACAACCGACCTACTATTTCCTCCTGTTAAATTAAAGAAAATAGTCTTTGTGTCTTGTGTGTTTTAGCTACTTTTTATTCCTCATACTTATATCTGACTATCTGTTCTCATTAATAGTTCAAATCGTTGCTGTTTTTACTTAAAATAGCGAAGCACTTTTGAAAAGTACTAAAATAAAGTAATTTTTGAAATTTAATTTGTTTTCAGTACCACCTAATGAGAAATTTCATGAAAAAAGATTCATGTCATATCCTTTAAATTCTTTTTATGTTGCTGTTGCAAACCAAAAAATCAGCTTCACAGTGGATTTCCTATTTCTTTGAACAAAATCGCATAAATTAAATATTTTAAAATTAAAAGATTGTGCTCCCGAAAGTAATATTTTTTCTTGCCAAGTTGATTACACAGAATTACTAAAATACTCTAGTTTTCCTTCAGTTTTAAATGACACATAACTACAGTTCCAGCTTCGTGAATTCATCTTTCCAAGACAAATCATATGTAGAAACTGCAATGACATCCAAACGTCTCTCCTCTTAGATTCAGTGCCATTGCCCGAACCCTTTTAGCAGGTAATCAGTCAGAAAGATGAATGTCAACCATCCCCTTAAACAAGCAATTTGAGTAACAAAGCAAAGGGGGAATGCAATGTTCACTGTTGTCCAGAGTTCAAGGTCATTCGTTCAAGCTGGGCAGGGGAAAGATTTCATACTCCAAGTTATTTCGGGCCAGCCGCTATGGGCCACAGAAACATACCCCGAGTTATTTCGGGCCAGCCGCTCCGGGCCAGTAAAAAATACCCCAAGTTATTTCGTTTGAGCCGCTTAAAGGGTTAAAAGGACATTTCACTGGGTAGGCCACCCAGTAAAAAGACTAGGGTGAACACTATACTTTCTTATTGTTGTAGTGTTCATGAAACATACTTTCACATTTGGACATTACAAACAAAAAGAATACTTGGTTATTAAAAAATTACTCTACATCATATTTCCCATGTCATTATTGAGAGGCTTTCACCTAGTTTCAAATATATTTAAAAACATTTGCATTTTAAAGAAAAATACAATTACAAGTGCAAAATAAATGTGCATTTAAAAATGTGGTTAAACACGTAATTCAAACACCTTTTGGTTTTCTTGATAACAGTTAAATATTCGATAACTAGAATTTGTTTCACTCTCCCTTCAGATATGACTCATCAAGAATCAACTATATATTTAAATATATATGGCCGTATCAGAATAATATGATCACCTACCTAATAATGGGAATAACCACCCTTGGCCCAGGTGACAGCGTGGCATGGACACAATGAGGCCTTGGAAGGTTGTCCGAGGCACACGTGTCCATTCGGACTGCAGCAGAGCACAATGGTTCCAGAGATGATGTGGCTGTGGATCGGCACATTGAACCTGTCGACCCAAATAGTCCCACAAGTGCTCTGGGTCATTCCATGCCAAGTCACCTGCAGGGGTGTAGAAAATTTTCAGGGCCCAATATTTCCCCAGAACGCATTTTTTTTTCTGTCCGAAATTTCCCCCAAAACTGTAGCGGACTTTCATACAAGTTTAAGCAAGTATTAGATCTATATGTTTATGATTAAGAACTAATCCTTAAAGCCTATTACTTCAAAATTTGAAAAAAAAAAAAAAAAACTGATATTTATTTTAGATTCAAAATGTCTGAAACATTTTTTGGTCTAGGTGAAAACAGTGGTGGGGCAGAGAGGCTGAAAAATAAACAGCTAAAAAAAATTCTGCAATTAACTATAATTTTTTTCATTCTAGCATTTCAGGTGTATAATTGTGCCAGATAATTTTACTGAATGAAATTTAAATTAGACTTAAATCCTTTGAAAAATGCATGGGTCATTTGCTTTAAAATGTGCGGAACCCCTAATAATTTTTCAGATCGGCGCCTACGACACATAAGCTGCCATTTGTTTCGGAAATTTTTTATTAGCATGACTAGTGGTTGCGCCGTACTTATTACTTGTGCCACGCTGTCTACGCCTTGGCATTAGTAAAGTCGTTTGGGCTCGGTGAACCATATGCCAGCAGCAGTCTGCAGTTCGTCACTGTGCTCATAACCTCTTGTATTTATAACGACATTACATTTTTCAAAATGATTACCTGATTACCGTGCAGTAAATTACTCCTATCTTTCGCGTTATACTCGTTGTTATTAATACAATTTTTCGCTTTATTATTATTACTATTATTAATTTACCCGCGGGCAAAAATTTCCCCAGAGCTGCCTTAATTTCCCCCGAACCTTGTTCGCGAGTTCGGACAAATTCTGCACCCCTGGTCACCTGGTGCCATGTGCTGTCATAGATTTTTTTTTCAAAAATTTTTCATGAATAGGTACCTATAAGATAACCTCAAATTATTTTTTCCAGATTTTTTATCCAAAATTGGACTTGGGAGAAATTTTCAATTTTCACATGATTTAGGCTTTTTCCCTTTTTCCGTCACTTAAGAAAAATCCTCCCGTTTCACTTATTTTTCAACCCATTGGGCTTATTTTGGTGTCAAATTAAAGCTATTTATTTTTTCTATCAAAATAAGGTATAAAAGTGATACTAATGCTAGAAAAAAAAATGTCACTGAGCTTTCAAAGTGGATTTTAATTACTTTGTACCTTGGTACATTCAGTAAGCCATAGCTTGCAAACCACAACTAACACAAGTATAATATTTTTTATAGAATGAGCTATCCATATACTTTTTATGATTTAAAAATAAAAAGGGTGTTTTTGTTGCTATCAAATAAAAAATTAATTTGTTTTGTGAAAATTTCACTTCAAAATCAACGTTTTTGAACAGGTTTAAGGTCCTTCGTTGAACCTCGAACAAACACACATTTGTGAGAATAGTTAAAATAGTACCCTCTTATGTTACAATGTCATCTAATATTGTTTTCACATTATTTCACTGTAGCTTACCTCTGTAATGACAGGTCACATCATACTTTTTGCTAATTTTCACACTTGTTTGTGAACCTTTTCGTATATGACATATGTCCTTCCTGATATAGATGATGAAGGAACAGGAACTTCTCGAAGTATATTTTCATAGGGCACCCAGCAGCAGTCATTTTTAATTGGCCAAAAATATGTTGAAGGACCAGACGGATGCATGAACTGAACTTTAGCATCCCTTTCCTCTTCACAGATGTCGAGTATCTTCGCAATCCACCATTTAGTGTCATAGATAACTGCATAGTATTTATTTTTCAGGAATAATATTGACCAGTTCTTTAGTTTTATCACCAACAGTGGCTTTAAAACATTTCTGAAAAGGAAACTCTTCTCCAAAAGGGTTCTTTTGTCTTATGGTTTGAAGAAATGGTTTTCTCTCTGGTACCTACTATTGATAATGAGTTATGATAACATCGCTTCAGAGAGTCTTCATTTGCATCCATGTCGGCTGACGGTGTAAAAAACACACGAATCCCTTTTATGTTTTGGGACGGAAGCAAGTTGAAATAAGTCATCTGCATTCAAAATGTGTCCCTCAATAGTTCTCTGAAGGCTTGCTCTTATGGCAAGATGTTTTACTGTTCCCCCTACTCCATTGCATGCATTATTTACCATGACTAGTAGCAAATAAATGCCACCAAGCTGTGATGCCATAGTCGTCTTCGCGGTAACGTAAATTTTAAATAAAATGTTTGTAATTCTTGTATTGTGCTGAACTACCGTTATTAAAATATATCACATTTGTTATATGTGGGTGTTCTTGTTTCACAGATTGCCAAAGTGACTTCTGGAATGTAAAAAAAGTTATAGCGTCATGTTTCAGGCAGTTACTAATAAAGCATATGGGCTTGGACTTCAGCAAGTAGTCACATTTGTAGTAAATTACAAATGGGTATAATGTAACCTGAACATCATGCCAGTGAAAACCTTGAGCAGCATCGTGCAGAATGCATGTGTAATTTTCAGCAAAGTCTGCTAAAATTATGCAATGTTTATCATCCAAATTTGCTTTCATTTGCTTTAAGCATCGACTGTGATTTGGCTATAAAATGATGTTTTGTTAACTGCACTAATTTTGCAACCAGGAAATCCTCAACTGGTTTTACTAAAGTTTCAAGAGACGATAAGTCAGTTTGAAGCCACTGTTTAAAAACAACCGTTTCTTTAGTTTAAAGGTATTATAACCCTATAAGAAAATCTCGAAGTGTAGATTCATCGGGACATTCAGGACAACAATGAAGCATGCATTCCTCCGATTCCAGGTAACACACTAGTTTTAGGAGCAGTTCTTGATATGACTACTCATCATAAGCTTAACATTTTGGTGGTAGGTACATACACACTGAATGAATACCAACCATGACTGCTTACAGTTACACACTGTTTAGGACACAATTCACAACACTTTGTGAAACCATACATTGATACATACACAGTCTTTGCATGATAATTTGATGTTTAAAAGATAACATATTTACAAAATTAAAAAATCATAAGCACTTGGCTCGACAATCACACTCGTCTTCAGATGGAAGAGAGTAATTGCTGCTAATGTATTGTGCTCCTATGTATACATATGAGTGTGATGACGTGTTAAGTGTGGAGCTGCGTCGCAAGGGTATCGCACTGTTGCCATCGCATCATAGCTGAATTACAAATCAAATTAAACCCAAGTGAGAATATGGGCTAACCTTCTGAAAGTGGCCCGCTCCAATAGATGGCACTCTGGCTACGCACATTTCACAGTCAACCACTCCCTCAACTTCACTGATCCCATCACAGGGGCACATACACAAGGAGTACAGAGCAATTGGTGTCCCCCTTAAGCATAAGTTAACACAGGGCAACCACAAAATGTACTTGGCAGACCATATTATGGAATATTTATTCCGACGGAATTGCCGAATTTCCTCAGAACATTGCTTTGAAGTCCTGATTCGTGCGATCAGGCAGTTCTTCCCTGGCAGATAAAGCTTTTCTGGCTTTTATTCTGCTAGGTAGACAGTTTCAGATTCATGAGGAAAACTCACTCTTCCGTCGTAATACATATTTTACACATATGCAAGAATGTACATTCATAAAGGCCCTTTTAAGGGCCACCTAAAATCCATATCATTCACTTCCTTTGACCATTTCACAACGTTACTCTACACTTCACGATTTAGCGATAACGTGTCACCATCTATCGTCGCTTTAGAAACTACTTTTGGGCCACTTTCGGAAGGTTTACCAGAATATGTTAAGCTGAGTGCATATTATACAGAATATGTGTATTTGTCAAAGTTCACAGGTTAACATTAAATATTATTCAATTACTAATCAAAAACAACTATTATGGGAATTTTACTAGGAATTTTTTTTATTTAAATTGCAAATTTTCGGAGAAAACTCTTCTCCTTCAGGCTGTCTTTTTGTTGTCACTTATTCCCTTCACTATCGTGGTTGTTAAGTTTAACCTTAAAGGTTGCGGTTATTTTTCATCAAATCCTGCCAGATGTTAGGCAGGGAAAATCCTTTGCAGTCATAGATGATGGAATTTTGATTTTTCTTAATCTCCATTCCTTCTTTCAGCTTTCTTTTTTGAAAATTGCTTTGGAAACTGATGACTTTAAGGGAATTCCAATCCATGCTGTGACTAGTTTCTCTAACAAGCATATCTAAACCAGTCTTGTTGGAGCAATTTTTTTATAGCAGCTTTATGCTCTGCTATACGAGTTTCTAGTCTGCAACCTGTTTCCCCTATGTAAGATAGTCCACAACTACATTTTATTTCATAGATTACTCCTTGCATTTTTAAAATATCTTCTTCTCTTTGAACTATTTTAGGGAAAAATTTTTAACTTTGTTCTCTAAACTTGGAGCTAGCCTAATATTGTACTTCTTACTAATTCTCTTTAAAGACTCAAATAAACCTTTGTGATAATAAATTTTTTTTAATGAATTTTACTTGTTGCTTTTGCGGGTTCTTCCTACCATTAAAATTCAGAAGCTTCTCAATTTCTTCTTTAGGATAGTTATTTTCTGCAAGTATGACTTTAAGTTCTTTATGGGCTTCTTTCTTATCTGCTGTAGAAACTATTTTATTAAATTTTTCTAAAAACTGACTTGCTACATTTTTCTTAATAAAAACTGGATGATAGGAATTGAAATCCAATAGTCTGTTAGTATTCATTGGGTTTTTTTATACCAACTAGTGAGGAATTTTTTTTTCATCTTCATAATAGATAGTAATATCTAAGAAGTTAATTCTTCTTTCTTTTTGAAGTTCAATAGTGAACTTAAGGGAATCATCTAATTCATTGAATGAGTCTAGAATTCTTTCTGGAACAATTTCTGAGCTATCTATTATAAATAAGATGTTATCCACATATCTGCTATATAGGCAGTATGTGGGTTGTACTAGTATATTTTCTTCTAGTTTTCTCACATAATAGTTAGCAAGAGTGGGGAGAGTGGGGATGGGGAGCACATAGCAGACCAGATTTTTGAATGAAATTTTTTTTCTCAAATTGAAAGTAGTTGGTTCTGCAAAAAGAAGGTAAGCATTTCAAAAATTCCAACAAATATGTTTCTATCTTTGTTGTGAAAAACTATTAGGTCTGCCAAGTCTTCCGCTATGAAGTCTATAAGTTGATCTATATTACTGTGAGTATACATAGCCACTATGTCTAAACTACCCATAATAGGAGAATCTAATTTAGGAAGAAGTTCTAATTTTTCTTTTAGCTGCATTGAATTTTTAATCAAGTTAGGTGGCTCTTTTAAAAGATTCTGAAGGTGCGACTTTAAAAAAAATAGTTTAGATTTGAAAGAATTGAGTTTTTTGAGTCAATTATTGGTCTAATTGGTTGGTGTTCTTTATGCAGTTTGACTATTCCATATATTTGAGGTAATCTGAACTGTAATTTTGAGAATTGTTTATAGTTTTCTGGAAGCTGGTTTTTCTTTTTTTGAAGTGAAATAAGCTTTGAGACTTTTTTAATCAAATCTAGTAGTGGGTTTTCTTTTACTTCTTCATACATAGGCTTTTTTAGTTCTTCCATCTTTTCTTGATAATCTTTATTATTCAAGTTCATAGCTGCAATGTCATTATGTGACGTTTCCATATTTTGGGTAAGTCAACTGGGGGTTGTCGTTGCAGCAGTTGTCCCCAAAGGCTTCGATATATAAGTTTCAGTAATATGTAATGAGTATATTGATGTGGGGGGGGGTATGCAACAACTCAATGTTATTCCAATCAGGTTTAACAGTTCCACATGCTACGTTTCTGGTGAGTGCTGTATTGTATTGCTGTGGTTAACACGGATATCATATTTATGCTCCTGCACTCTAGTGCCAAGGCTACGTTTTTTAGAGCCCACATAATTGCTTACATGTTTACCATTGGAAATGTCTATCAAAGCAATATTATATACACCCCATTTATACAAAGTATCTGTTCGTTCTGTCTTTTTTAACAAATGAAAAAAGGTTCCTGGATCTAATGCCAAACTGAATATCGTACTTCAGATAAATGTGTGACAGTGCATTGGTTATATCTGGGTACTGTTCTAGTGTGCCAGCAAAACATTTTGCTGTTTTTAAACATTTTCAATGGTAAAAAAAATACAAAAAAAATACAGCAAAACGTTTTGCTGTTTTAAAACATTTCAAAAAGGTACTTATTCACAAAAAATTTTTGAAAAAAATCTGTGACGTAACAGCATGGTCGAACATTAAAACCAGGTGATTTGGCGTGGAAAAGACCCCTCTATGAGATTGAGTCGGGCAATTTTGCCAGCCAAGGAAGAACAGAGACATTGCTGTAATGTTCCTGGAACCAGCCACGCACTCCCTTAGCAACATGGCAGGGCACTGTCCGTTACCGGAAGAAAAAAAAAAAAAGGAAAAAAAGATCCACAGAAAAAAAGTCCAACGGAAAAATAATCCAGGGTAAAAAATAAAAAGCCAAAGGAAAGAAAAGCCAAGGGAAAAAAATCCATGGAAATAAAATCGAACGGCTACTTTCATGTTAGCTAACCAGTAGGAAACTTAGGGGTCATATAAAAAATTTCCTGGCTTTTTTAGTGGATCTTAGTTCATATTAATTCACATATCAAAATCCATTTTTATAATATAACTTTATATGAAGTTCATAATTTTTTTATAATCATACTTTGCCTACCCTTATATTACAAATAACGAGAGTTAGAAAGTGGTATGACCTACAAAAAAAAAAAAAAAAAAAAAAAAAAAAGGAAGAAGTGCTTACTTCTCAAAGATTATAAGGACATCATAATTTGATTCCATGGAAGTTCGAGCAACTAGGGGGCTTATAAAAATTACATTAATTTTTGATTTTCTTGTGTCTACTTCCATGTTGGTTGACCTTGTAGAAAATTTAGGGGGCCATACAAAAATTGCATATTTGATTATCTTGTGTCCACTTCTATGTTGGGTGACCTTGTAGGAAATTTAGGGGTCATATAAAAATTGCATTTCTGATTTCTTTGTGGCACTTCCATGTAGGAAGCTTAAGGGATCATATAAAAATTTATTTTCTAATTTCATTGCATCACTTCCATGTAGGAAGTTTAGAGGGTTGTATACAAATTTTCATTTGTTTTTTTCCTCTGGATTTTTTTAGCTTTTCTTTTGTACTAAAAATTAAGTAAGCCTTGCAAATTATGAATTCTCTGATGTAAGCATAGGCTCTGAGAAGTAGGTGCTGATAAAACCATATTGAAGTGTACCTTAATAATGGAAAAAAAAAAAAAACGTGATGTGCACGAGGAAGTGCAGCAAAGAATATTCTAGTAAATAATATTCTAACAACAGGAATGAAATATGTCAATCCAGGGCCAGATTAAGGCCTTATGGGCCCCTAGGCTAAGACATTTGGGTGGCTCACATAGAACTTATCACGGGGAATCTTTTTGAAGTTCGTTAAAACACGAATCTGTAGCAGTATGCTGTGATAATTAATATGTAGTTTTTTTCTTAAACTAATAAGTTAACTGCAGAGCATTAATATAAGTCGCTGTATTTTTCGTCGTTTTCATAAGAGCATGTGTTAAATGCTTAAGATTACTGGATTTAGTCTCTTGATTTCCTAATGATTTTGCATTGTATGCTTTTCTTAGCACATGTTTAATTATGCAATGTGAAGCCACAGGGGACTTCGACTGTTAACGGTTCCAGGTGCAAACTGGGAGGTGTGGGTGGATGGCACTGAAAAAGCTGAAACTGTCTCGCCGACCCCGCTGTACACAGCAATATGAAACTTTTACCCTTGGCGAGTCACTGCCTTGAAATCTGTTCGTCTTTTAGCCACTGTTGAAATCATACGAGACAAAAGCAATACTATTTTATAAACCTCTTTCTCTCTTTATTATTTGCCCAGACATGCATTCTGAACTCCTTGGTCATGGTGGGGCCCCTGGGCAATAGCCCCTATAGACCTTCCCCACCCCCTAATCCAGCCCTGTGTCAATCATGTAAATGGATAACTGTCTTGACGATGATCGGCAAAACACGTAAAAATATTAACAAAAAAGGTAACTTGATCACGCTAGTTACGTTAAATGAAAACTTTTACAAAAAAAGTTCGTAAGTTGGAAGCTTTCGACCTTATCTTAGGTCTTCATCACGCCAATGGAGGACTAAGATTGTTGCCAGATTCTACATTTGAATTTTTCCTATTTTTGTTGCCAAAACTTAGAATTGATCTCCAGATCATCGGAATGTAGAGAGGAGATTCGGAATTGCAAGTCACTGAGTTGAAAATAATTTCCAGGCTTTCATGGTAATGGATAACTGTTTCGTTGGAGTTGGATTTTATTTCCCTGGCTTTTTTTTTCCTCGGATTTTTTTTTCCTAGATTCGCTGGTAGACACCATAACCCCCAGGGTAAACGTTCAACATGAAGGGATGCATGCAGTCAGCGAGCATGGACAGGTAGCCATTGGAATTCAAGGATCCATCCAGTGGTACCAGGTGATATCAGGAAAACATACCCCAGACATGCACACTGCACTGCTGGCCTGTACTTGATCGACAAGCGTGTCCGGGTATTGGTTCTCCTGTATCTTATGCCGTACCCGCCACTTCTGTGGAGTAGAAACCTCTATTCCTTCAAGAAGGCAGCCTTTTTTCACTCTTCCATTGCCCAATAACGGTAGGCCCAAGCAAAACTGCAGGCGTCAATCATTCAAGGATCCATCCAGGTAGCCATTGGAATTCAAGGATCCATCATGTGGATGTAAGGTCAGGTGATGCGTAACATCACAGCCTCTCCTTGACAAATGTCAACCCCGCCTTCTCGTGGTGTATCCTGTTCCCACTAAAGGGGCTCTGACGACCGCCAATAGCGGTATAACTATACCATCGGGATTAGAGGAAATGCTATCCCACACTCACCAACCCGCTTGGCCAGCGTGGTGAGTTATGGCCAAACACCTCCAAAATGACTCTACAACTTAAATCTTGGCCCTCAGTCTCCGGCAGTTGGAATGTACCTGGCCAAGGCAGCGGCCAGTGCGACATGAAGGCAGAGGGTGCTAAGAATCCCCGGAGGACCGGACTAGGCTGCCATCTGATGCTGACCTTGGCTGCGTATAATGGACGCTCGCTATCTTCTGATTCAAGGCTTCTTGAATTGGAAGAGGAACTACAAAGGATCAAGTGGGACATCGTCGGGCTAAGTGAGGTAAGGAGAAAATCTCGTTGAACTGAAAAGTGGACATCTCTTCTACTATCGCGGGACAGATACTGGCAGAACTAGTGGTGTTGGATTTATAATAAACAAGAAACTGAAGGATAAAGTTGTAGAAGTTGAAAGTTCCTCTGACAGAGCTGCACGAATCATTATCCAACTCTCGAGAAGATACAAGGCTCAGATTATTCAAACTTATGCACCCACCAAAAGTCATCCTGAAGAAGAAATTGAAGAATTTTATGAAGAAATTCGTCATCTAAATAACAAAGGTAAGCAGCACTTGAAGACAATTATGGGAGTTTTCAATGCAAAAATAGGGCAACGGCAACAGAATGAAACTTCAGTAGGTAAATTCGGTCACGGCAACAGAAACCAGCGTGGAAATACTCTCGTAGAATTTGCAGAGGCAGAAGGGTTTTTCATCTTGAACTCCTTTTTCAAAAAAAAGCCACACAGGAAATGGACATGGAGACATCCAAATGGGACGACAAGTGAAATTGATTTTATTATGTGTAACAAAAAATTCGTCATCGAAGACGGCAGTGTGCTAAACAAGTTCAACAAAGGTAGTGACCACAGATTGATGAGATGTAAGATGCACCTCAACACTAAACTCGAACGTGGCAAGCTCATAAGACAAACAAAATGTATTGACATAACCAACCTTAAAAAACACCATAATACCTTCAAGTTGGAACTGAAGAACAGATTCTCTGCTTTAGAAGGCCTAACATCGGAAGAAGTGGATATTTTTGAAGTTAACAGAAAAGTAACCAAAGCTCTTATGGAAACAGCAACAAAATTAGCTGGGTCTAAGAACAAGTTGCATGTGAACAAATTTTCAGGAAAAACCAAAATGTTGATGCAAAAAAGAAGAGAGATGAGGACAACTAAAGAAGATGTGACTTCCAAAGTGGAAAATATAGAGCTATGCAAGACAGTACGTAAAAGTATCACTGAAGACGTAAGGAAATTCAACTGTGAACTAGTGAGGAAAGCAATTGAAAATAACCAAAGCCTAAAGATAGCAAATGGACATCTCAGTAAAGGAAGAAAACAGATTATGGCACTGAGAAAAGAAGATGGTTCTGTAACAAGAAATAGAGGTGAAATTTTGACAAGAGTGAAAGATTTCTACTCCAAATTATATGAAAGGGATGATACATGTACTCCAGACATCATGAAAGGTACCTGAGTTTTCCAGTCCTCCCAGCAGAAGTTGCACATGCAATCAAGAACATGAAGCGGGGGAAAGCTCCAGGAGAAGATGGAATTACTGTAGACATCATAAAAGAAGCAAGTGGAGAAATCGAAACAGTACTCGCCCAAATTTTCACTCGATGCCTTAATGAAGGGAAGATTCCTAAGGAATGGAACAACGCTACAATGATCCAGCTACATAAAAAAGGTGACGTTGAGGACCTCAGGAACTACTGGCCCATCATTCTCCTATCAGTGGTTTATAAAATCTTCACTAAAGTTCTTTCACACCGCTTGAAGGTAACACTGGACATGGCTCAACCGAGAGAACAAGCTGGATTCAGGAGTGGCTACAGCACAATAGATCATATCCACGTACTGAAAGAACTAATTGAAAGAGCGAGGGAATATGAACTTCCATTGTGCATGGCTTTTATCGATTGTGAAAAAGCCTTTGATTCGGTGAAACCATCAGCAGTTACAATGGCTCCGAAATCCTGCAGTATTGAAGATGCATACATTAATATTATTAATAACATCTATGAAAGTGCAAGTGCAAAGATTCGGTTGTTTGAAAATACAACACACATAAAAATTGGAAAGGGAGTGAGACAAGGTGACACCATATCTCCGAAGCTCTTTAATGCCACATTGGAAAATGTTTTTCAATCACTGAACTGGGAAAACAAAGGGATAAAGATTAATGGAGATTATCTAACCCACCTTCGTTTTGCTGATGATGTAGTCATTTTTGCAACTACCCCATCAGAGCTGCAGAGTATGATCCAGGAACTAGCTGACAAGAGTGAAGACGTTGGATTAAAAATGAACTTTCAGAAGACAAAAGTGATGTTCAATGCTTTTACAAGAAATGAAGATTTATCGATTGATGGAGAAAAGCTGGAGATAACAGACACGTACGTTTATCTTGGACAGCAGATATCAAGTGAGGGTCACATTGATAAAGAAATTAATTGGCGTACAAAACTTGCCTGGAGAGCTTTTGGAAGAAACAGCATAATTTTCAAGAGCAATATGCCATTATGTCTTAAAAGAAAAGTGTTTGAGCAATGCATCCTTCCAGTGCTTACGTATGGTGCAGAGACGTGGACCTTAACTAAAAGAGACATACAAAGGCTGCAGACAACTCAAAGCAGCATGGAGAGGTGCATGCTTGGTGTAACCAGGAGAGATAAAAAGAGGAACTCGTGGATCTGAAAAATGACAAGAGTGGAAGATATCATGATCAGAGTTAAATCCCTGAAATGGCAATGGGCTGGACATACTGCCAGAAGAACAGACCATCGATGGACAGCCGAAATTTTAGATTGGATTCCAAGGGACAGGAAAAGACCCAGAAGAAGACCTCATGGGAGATGGGTGGATAAAATTTGAAAGTATGCGGGAGTGACATGGAGGAGACTGGCACAAGACAGACCGTTGTGGAGGAAACTTGGGGAGACCTTCGTCCAGCAGTGGATTGATAATGGTTGACAATGATGATGATGATACAAATTTTCATTTTTTTTCCTCTGGATTTTTTAGCTTTTTCTTTTGTACTAAAAATTAAGTAAGCCTTGCAAATTATGAATTCTCTGATGTAAGCATAGGCTCTGAGAAGTAGGTGCTGATAAAACCATATTGAAGTGTACCTTAATAATGGAAAAAAAAAAAAAATGTGATGTGCACGAGGAAGTGCAGCAAAGAATATTCTAGTAAATAATATTCTAACAACAGGAATGAAATATGTCAATCCAGGGCCAGATTAAGGCCTTATGGGCCCCTAGGCTAAGACATTTGGGTGGCTCACATAGAACTTATCACGGGGAATCTTTTTGAAGTTCGTTAAAACACGAATCTGTAGCAGTATGCTGTGATAATTAATATGTAGTTTTTTTTTAAACTAATAAGTTAACTGCAGAGCATTAATATAAGTCGCTGTATTTTTCGTTGTTCTCATAAGAGCATCTGTTAAATGCTCAAGATTACTGGATTTTGTCTCTGATTTCCTAATGATATTGCATTGTATGTATGCTTTTCTTAGCACATGTTTAATTATGCAATGTGAAGCCACAGGGGACTTCGACTGTTAACGGTTCCAGGTGCAAACTGGGAGGTGTGGGTGGATGGCACTGAAAAAGCTGAAACTGTCTCGCCGACCCCGCTGTACACAGCAATATGAAACTTTTACCCTTGGCGAGTCACTGCCTTGAAATCTGTTCGTCTTTTAGCCACTGTTGAAATCATACGAGACAAAAGCAAAACTATTTTATAAACCTCTTTCTCTCTTTATTATTTGCCCAGACATGCATTCTGAACTCCTTGGTCATGGTGGGGCCCCTGGGCAATAGCCCCTATAGACCTTCCCCACCCCCTAATCCAGCCCTGTGTCAATCATGTAAATGGATAACTGTCTTGACGATGATGGGCAAAACACGTAACAATATTAACAAAAAAAGGTAACTTGATCACGCTAGTTACGTTAAATGAAAACTTTTACAAAAAAGTTCGTAAGTTGGAAGCTTTCAACCTTATTTTAGGTTTTCATCACGCCAATGGAGGACTAAGATTGTTGTCAGATTCTACATTTGAATTTTTCCTATTTTTGTGACCAAAACTTAGAATTGATCTCCAGATCATCGGAATGTAGAGAGGAGATTCGGAATTGCAAGTCATTGAGTTGAAAATAATTTCCAGGCTTTCACGGTAATGGATAACTGTTTCGTTGGAGTTGGATTTTATTTCCCTGGCTTTTTTTTCCTCGGATTTTTTTTCCTAGATTCGCTGGTAGACACCATAACCCCCAGGGTAAACGTTCAACATGAAGGGATGCATGCAGTCAGCGAGCATGGACAGGTAGCCATTGGAATTCAAGGATCCATCCAGTGGTACCAGGTGATATCAGGAAAACATACCCCAGACATGCACACTGCACTGCTGGCCTGTACTTGACCGACAAGCATGTCCAGGTATTAGTTCTCGTGTATCTTATGCCGTACCCGCCACTTCTGTGGAGTAGAAACCTCTATTCCTTCAAGAAGGCAGCCTTTTTTCACTCTTCCATTGTCCAATAACGGTAGGCCCATGCAAAACTGCAGGCATCATTGCCGATGGGCCCCGGTTAGCATGGGCGACTTGACGCAGCGTCAACTCTAGAAATCCGTGCGTTCATTTGCGTGAACAATTGCTGCACTGCTGTGCGTCGATTGCCCTTTACCAGTAATCGTTCTTTTTTAGGGTCTATGGCCTTTGGGGACTCCACTCATATGACATAAGGAGGTATTAGGTGTGCCAGCGGTTCATTCTTGGTACATCCTTACCACACCACCTCACGAAGAGCCCACGAAGTCTGCTGTTTCTAAAGTGCTTCGACCCTTGGCGCAGTAGCCGATGATCATTCCTTTTTGAACGTCTGTCAAATCACTACCTTTGCCAGTTGTGCTCACATTACGTACTATAGCTCATCTGTCCTGTCCAGCCGTTTACATCTCCATGTGGGCGACTTCGTGCACTCCATAACGCACCTGGGTGGGTACACTGTGATTCCGAAGGGTGGTCACATTATTTTAATATGACTGTGTATACACAGATCCGTCTTTTCCAGTCCCAAGATTATCATCAGAGTTTGTTTCATCTGCAACACTAATTCCAAAAAGTTGACAAGGGCTTTCCTTCTTAAAGTTTCAAGGTTCCAATGTCATTTCCTTCCAAACCATAATTAGTAGGGATAGCCACCAGCATTCAATCCTACTAAAATGCAAGTTTAAATATACAACTGTTAAAAAGATAAGCAAAAGCCTTTCAAAATGTATAAAATGGTGGTACCCCACACTGACATTAGGTATGTCAAATGATACACTCCTGGAGAAGTTTTTAAACTTGTATTTTAGAAAGAATGAATACCAATACCAACTCTAAAAATTACAGTGAAAGGAGAGAATGACATTCAAACTATAGTTACTACTAGCCTTATATGAGTAAAGCCAGGGGTTAAAATTCAGGGTGGGATGGCAGGATTCCTGCCGAAAAAAAGTTGTTAGGCGAGAGTTTCCCGCCTTACAAAATTTTAAGAAAAAATATATATAAATATAAAATCTTGGGTCCGTTTTTGGATCACTCACAAAATTCACATGTTAAAAACGTATCCTTTGTAAGAAAAATACATGCTTTAGAAACGTACTGTTCAGAGTTCCGAAATTTGCAATGGAATACATCGTTCATGTTGGGAACCTAATCAGTTTATGGACCCGTGAATCGGTTTACATGCATAGCCGCATAAGCAGTTCGCTTTCCATATCGCAGACTGTTACGAATCAGGCATGAGATTATTCTTCGGATTCGCTGCATTCCAGCCTTTTTCGCCACGTTTCGGTTATACTTGAGATTGACGAAAAAAAAAAATATGAAGATAATGCTTTATTTTCGGAGGATTAGTGTGTGTGGGAGGGGGGCTCGTTTTCCGTCTGGGGAACAGTATTCCGTTTTTCAGAACTTCTGAAAACGAAAGTTATACAAAGTGAAAATTTTCCTGCAATCGTAATTTCTTTTTCTCGTGAAGTTTCCTCTGTCCAGTATTGCTATTAAATATCAGTTTATTGCATAAATGTTTGTACTTCAGCTTGAAAGTGTAGACAATTTCTGAAAACGGAAGTTCAATGAAGTTTCTTGTAAACTTTAGGCAAGAGTTTCTTCCGCAGATTCGAGGAACTCTGACTTTGTGGTCATCATTTACGTCATTCTTCAAAATGGTGCAAAACTGAAGACAATTTGGGGGTGGGGAGGGGTTGTATGTGTGTGGCTTTGGAGGGAGGGGGTGCGTTTTCCGGCTGGACACGGAATTTAGTCTTTCAAAACTTTCAAAAACGGAAGTTAGACGAACTGCAGATTTAATCTGTAATTGTAATTTTTTTCTTGCGATATTTCCTCTGCTCAGTATTATTGTAAAATATAATTTTGTTTGATAACTGATTGTGTTTCAGCTTGAAAACAGAGGGAAAATTTCCGAAAACAGACGTAATCCTAATTTTTTTTTATGATGTTTCCACTGTCCTGAATTATTGTTAAATGTTATTTTTCCTCTATAAATAGTTGCAAAGGGAAAAACTGGACATTCCTCTTATCAGAAGAATGGTTGAATCAACAAAGTCTCAATTATGTGAATTGTAAATCCCACAACATAGTATTTAAGAAGATATTTTTTTCAGAGCTGAAAGGAAACATGTTCAAAAATAATAAATTAGCTGACCCTTGTAATACTAAACTTTCACATCACAATGTCCAGTGAAGGTTTATTTTATCTTGTGATTGAGATAGACTAGGTTTCCTTCTTCCACAATGGAACTCTTTTGAAGTTTAAGTGTGTAGAATCTGAATCTGTGAAGCAACACACACACGTTTTGATACAGTCTTTCAAAAGCCTGGCAGACCATTTTTTTTTAATTAATGAAGTGTAGTTATGGAATATTCACTATTCAAACATAACTGTAAAAAATGAAGAATATGTGTCTATGTCCAAAGTTTTTGAAGAGTTTTATAAGCAACCATCTGCACACATTTCCATTAAGTGTCAAAAGTTCTTCTGCAAGTAAGTCTTGTGTTACATTTAACAAATGTACCATGTGAACACGGCTTTAGCACACACAAAACAAAATTCAGTTAAAAATTAGATTCACTGAGCAACAAAAATCTTAATGCATATTTCTGAAATTGAGCCAGATAAACCCTCAGAAATAAAACAACAGCTGCTTAAAGCTTGCTAACTGTAGGAATGAATGAAAGACACACATATAAGGCCTATACTTTACGATATCAACGCACTACAAAACGAACAACTCTAGTTTTGTAAAATGAATCGTGGTAATTTGTATTAGATTGAATGTAGTAAATTTTTTTATCTAATTCACCTGTTTGTTTTAAGAACCAAGTATAGCTCATATTTTTTTAAAAATTAATACTGTTTTCCTAGTCTTTTAATGCAAATCACATATTCAAAACTCTCAACTGATTTTTTTTTTTTTACTGGAGGTTTAGCGACCACTGTGAGCAACTCAATGGGCTATAAGCAGTTGTCCGTCCTTAATTTAAGGTCACTGGTTCCAGGGAAGGGAGAGAGCCAGTGCCATAAGACAAACACAACATCCTTGCCTCACCGGGATTCAAACCCAGACCCATCTCGGACGAGTGATCAAAAGCCATCGCTTAGACCACTGCGCCACCGGGGCGGCCTGAAATTTTCAATCCCCTCCATTTACAAACACAAGTGGGAAGACTCCCTTCCATTTCAAATTTGAATTTTAATCCCTGAAAGCACTTAACATGTCAAAATCTGTGTTACTGATAAATGGAACTTTAATCACCAGCCTTGGATCTCTGAAAAAACAGGTCAGCATATATTTTTTAATACAAAAACAAAATGAAGTTCCATTTACATTAATAGAAAATATATAATAAAGGAAAATTTTTATAATACACTAACATATTAATACTCTAGAATGGAATAACGTACTAATAGAATGGAAAATATGTACTTGATTGGAGAACACGAATTCAGCACATTTGAAAACATGATTCCTGAAAATTATGTTAAAACAATTTTAGAGGGAAAAAAACATTGTACCTTTTCTGTCCCATGACTTAAATGTGAAAGTAAATACGATTTTCCAATTATATGCAGGTTAGATATATAAATACTGAATCTTAAAGCACTCGTTGACCATTTTTTAAAATTTACAATAATTAAAAATGCTTGTATTAAATCTTGCAACAGCATAAAAGAACATTTTTTTTTATATAAATTTAATATAAATATCCCAAACAGAGAAGAAAACATTCCTTGGAAACAGCACATTTTACATTTGAAGGAAAGCTACCTTGGCCTCCATGAAAGAAAAAATCTTACTGAAAAGGGTAAACCTTCGAAATGTGGCCCAGAAATAGCAACGATAGATGGTGATACATTATCGCTACATCGTAATGCATTGTGTTACGTTGTGAAAGTGGCAAAGGAAATGAATAATATGGATAAAAGGTGGCCCTTAAAAGGACCTTTATGAATGTAGATTGTGGCATATGTGTGAAATATTTATTATGACGGAAGAATAAGTTTTCTTCATGAATATGAAATTGTGTACCTGGCAGAATAAAAGCAAGAAAAGTTTTATTTGCCAGGGAAGAACTGCCTGATTGCACGAATCTTGACTTCAAAGCAATGTTTTGAGGAAAGACAATTCCGTCGGAATAAATATTCCATAATATGGTCTGGCAAGTACATTTTGTGGTTTCCCTGTGCTAATTTATGTTTCAGGGGATACCAATTGCTCTCTACTCCTTGTGTATGCACTCCTGTGATAGGATCAATGAAGTTGAGGGAGTGGTTGACTGTTAAATGAGCATAGCCACAGGTTTGAAGATTGCGATATGCAGCCCACTGGTCCGTCATAATGGTTGTTCCTGGCTCAACGTGTTTGATGATGATATCTGCAGATCTGTTGTTATTAAGACAGATCTCCACCCTAAACTGCTTGATGTGTCTTTCAAAGATACCAAAAAACCAGGTGCCCTCGACGAGACGACCACAGTTGTAAGGAAGAGAGGAGAGGTGAAGTGTTACTGTGGCACCTTCTATCTATCGTAGCGGGCCACTTTTGGAAGGTTGGCCCTAAAAAGCTAATTTATCACTTCATGAATGCATCTGTCACTACCACAGAAAGATGGGTACAGTTATTGGGTACACATGTTCCTTTGGTCAGTTTTGTGGACATAAATCATAACCCATCAAAGTAGGTGTCCCCCCCACGTGCAAAATAAGATTTCATACCAAGCCATAAACGATACGAAAACTGTATTAATTACTGAAAACAAAATGTGACTTTGTATCACTGAATTAAAAAAATTATTCTCTCCCTTCACAGGGTTGATGCTAAGAAAAGCACAACTACTGCATTTTTAAGCACTCTGGAACTCTTGCTTTAAATTCAGCTTGAACGTCTGTGTTGCTTAACTAATAGCTTTCCTCCACAATTCTAATAAACTGAGCTTTTTTTTCTGTGTCTTTACCAAAACGCAAACATATTAAAACCTACCTACATGGCAGATTGTTGCCTTCCTCACAGTGTAAACATAGCCATAAAACTATGACAATCAATGAACTTACCCAACTGTGAACAATAGCTGATAAACTGAACAGAAATTCAGTCAAAAAATTAGAATCGCAATGCAAGTATATCACTTTCCCATTAAAATTACATCGTGTTAACAACCAAATAAACAGTACAGAGCGGCCTTCACCATACAGCTCTAGGTAACAACTTGATTGAACTGTTGCAATGTGGACCGCAGCAAATTCAGAAATTCTAAAGTCGTTACTAAAAAAATTGTCAATAATTTTTATACAGTCGTTTGTATATAAAAAATTTTTTACAAAAGTATGAATTGAATTTGATAAGTTTCTATTTTTTTCAGAGAAAACGCTTTTTCCTAATTTTCAGCCAATCAGCTTCCAACCACACAGGAGCAGCTCTCCCCATATCAGAGATAGTGACGTCACCAATGTATTCTTAACTCCGCCATTGACTTGGAGAGCTGCACGTTGAGTTCGTGAATTTGTGTATTGTACGAATTTGTGGATTCTGGTTTATATTAATTTTTTAACGTATAAATTCCTGAAACAGTTTTCAAGAGTAACTTCCACATCACATACGAATCGGGCTTATGGCTCTAGAAAGTGTGTTCGCCATAGCCCCACCCTTGGTCGGGGAGAAAAACAAAGACACAAAGAACGACGACATGATGGAAAGGTCGAGTATCAAACATCATCTGGCCAAACTGGTCATTTAAAATTTTCACCTTAGTAATAATTTTATTTATGGGTGGGTTAAACTTTTTCTACATGTTACAAGAGATAAATGTTTTAGTAAGCTTTAAACTCAAAATCATCAACTAGTATATTTTCAATAGCAGTACTTTTTTTATTCTATTTCTTCTGAATAACTGAAGTAAATGTTATTCTGCATGTCCAAATTAGGTGTATTAACTGCTTGACGTTAATTTTAAGTTAAAATCTTTTATCGTCGTTTCTAAAGTGCACGTATTTTCGTGCTGTGATTACGACATCCCTTCCTGTTGAAATATGATCGTGGCATTTACCCTAGTTGGTCGGCCATGATGTCTGGTTTCCTAATATATAATTTTGGGTATTAAGTTTTGGAATGTTTTCAATTTTAAATACAAGAATAGGCGTCATATAAAAGTCAGTCGTGTTAAGTTTTGACGCCGATATTTATTTCGTCACATTCATCAGCATAGAAGCTAAAATGTGTAAGTAACGAACTTCCATCTGATTTCACATTGCGTTTCCTTGTTACATTGTTATTCATATCTATATCTATATATCATAGATTTATTTGTGATGTTTTAATTTTATTGTTGCTTGTAATTTTAGCTTGTGTTTATTTCGAAGTTAAACGTTGCTTTTTTTTTTTCTTTTTTTTTTTTTTTTTTTTTTCCTTTGTTTTCTTCCTTCCAATTAATCGCGAAGGGGTTTTTTTCTGTTTATTTATTTCTCCAGATTATTCGATCCATGTTACTTGAACAACTTAAAATGTTTGGTAGGAACTATTTTTACATTAACTACCAGTCGTTTGGAAGATCGTGATATTACTTGGGAGACCCCGTCGCTGTGTCCCATCAGGCGGTTTAGGAAGTTATCGTTTTTGCTGACTTGTGTCACATGACCACCGAACGGGAGGGGGTGGTAATTTTTCTTTTAATGCTAAAGGTCGGAATAGCATTCTGTTTAAATATGTTCAGGGTACAGTTGCAATACTTGTTAAATATGAGTGAAAAACGTTACGTCTGTGTGTTTAATGTAGCCACGTAATAAGCAACGAACGGAATTGTGTTACGAAATTAATATATTTTAATTCAAATTCATCTAAAACTTGGCAAATAACATGGAATGTTTAGTGGTTGTTTTTGGTTTTCCCCTTCCGATAACCAGCAGCGACGATGTGCATTTCAGACCCCCCCCTCCTGGTTTTAAATCAGTGTTCCTCAAAATGACAGGTCGTGAACTTCAGAAAAAATATATATACATTTTATACCCGCTTTGTTATGCGCCAAAAAATAGTGTATTTTATTGGTAATATAGTTTAAGTACAACTTTGTGTAATTTTGACCAATGCGATTCTCTTTGCCTTTTAAATTCGTGTTTAGCCCGTAACCCTTTCTAATATCGTAGAATTTATCAGATTAAAGATAATTTATTAGTAAGTGTAAAAATATAAATTGTTGGATTATGAATTTTTCAGGCGTAAATTTTTTACGAGAATTTTTATACGCTGATAACGCATTGTCTTAACTTTTTACCGTACTTTTGTAAGGGGGGGGGAGTAGACTGAGTCCTAGGGAACTTAACGGAGTTTAACATACGTATCGAAAAGCAGAACTTTGTCTTTTTCAGGAAAGAAGTCTACTCAGTACGAGGTCCTTCCTTCCATGAGGGAAAAAGAAATATTTTTGATAACTAGGAAAATAATAATCCCCCTCCCGATGGCACTGCAGTATAGTTGATGTGCAGATTAAAAGCTAATAGAAAGGATTTCATTTGCAACAACGAATTATTATAACCGAATTTTATATCATTGGAAGTTTGTCAACATCGTCTTTACTCGAGCACTCCTCTTTTCCGAGTAAATGGAATTTTGATTACTCTGCGTACGTACGTTTTTATAAATAGTGTGCATTAATTTTTCTAATGTATCCCCCATTGCATGTAAATATGGGTAGGCTTTGTAGGTGCACTTGCTCAATGAAAGATTACAGCAGTTTTCAGTGTCCTTGTCAACTCGCGGGATATATTTTTCTTTGATAACAGTATTTCTTGAGGTACAGTTATTTCTACCGAAATTTTATAGGTTACCATTAAACATTTAATCGTACGTAAAGATGAAATTTTAGTGTGCGGATAAATTTCTTGCGCTTTTAATGTATCCCTGAATTAGACACCTGGTATGCCAGTTGTGTGTGAAGCCTGTTCAAACCGCTGTTAGTTTTGTTCATGGCTCGTTGGCGTCGTATGATAGGAGTAACTTTATTCCCCAGTGTTCGGCTTGTTATCATGAAACATTTATTTACTCTCAAGACACTTAGCACGTAAACCGCATTTAGCTGTGAGCTTGCGTTACTTTATACTAAGGTCAGGACCCATTTCGTTACCCCCCGCCCACACACACACACACACACACACACCACCTTTTTTTTTTTTGTTTTACAGGTGTTTCATGTATACGTATGCCAGTGTATTGAATCGTAACGTTTTTATGGATTACATAAAACATAGCTCGGCAACCTTGATCACAATGAAGTAATAAGGAATTTTTTAATAGAAAACGAAATTTCAATTAATGAGTCACACGAAATTAATTTGGTGTTCAAATCTGATGAAAATATTGCTTGTGTATTTTTGGAGGTACGAATTTTTAAAACCCCAACGCTGCGTTCGTCTAACAGTGAAATGAATGGAGAGAGGATAGTTAGAGACAGGAAGTATTGTAACTAAGAATTGTACTTAAATACTTGCGCTACCTGTATAAACCCTGGTTTGATATGCCTTGCATTGCATACCTGGCGTATGGAGCAACGGAGAAATACGTGGTCTGGAAATGTATTTATCTAAAGTTTACGGGGATAAGTCGGGGGGGGGGGTCGTTTAAAGTTGGCGGGCGAACTTTTTCGCATGTGCACACCATAAAAATTCTAACATTTGAGTTTGGAATCGGGTATAAGTTTTAATTTTAACGACTCGCGTTTTACTACCGTGAAGCATCTTTGCACAACAGCAAGCAGAGAGCTTTAGATTTTAGTAGGTGTTTTTTTTTTTTTTTTCAAAAATTTTTCAGTCGTTTCGCCCCACGATGAGTTACAAGGATGACATGCCGTGGGAGGCATGGAGTGAACTCTTATCAGAGCAGCAGGTAGGTTAGGTTTTTATGGGGTGGGAAGGGGTAAAGAAACGGAGATTTTGAGTTGTTTGCTAAGAGGGCATGTAAAAAATGCTTGTTCATTTATGACCAAGGGTGCTTGTAAGTTAACGTTTTCAGAATTCGATTTAAAGAAAAGATCTATGGAATTAATTTCAGATTGCGTTGTGCAAGAGGAGCAACACGGAACGAACTTTGACCCATTGACGAACGAACATATCGCTGACTGATATAGCACTGTGAGGTAGATTAGGAAACTTCTCCCGTCAACGCAGCTGTTTTCCGTTGATGTTCGTTTAAGTTATTAATGTGATATGGGGAAATTTTATAGTGAATGTAAATTTAATGAAGATGCTACTGTCATCGTAAGCAGCACTAGCACTCTTAAACCGATACTTCCCGGGTATCAGCAAAGACTTTTTTAACCTATAGATGCACGTTTTTTATTTTTTGGTTTTTCTGGTATATACAATTTTGTGAATCCCATAGAGAACGTACATTTCATTTTCTTCCGAAGCGATTTAAATTTGTTCGATGCGGGTGAAACTTTTCGAACGAAAATCGTTAGGTTTCGGTTTGTGTTCGGGTTCGAGATAACAAATGGCGACGTTGAGCTAAAAAAAAAAAATTACCGTTTGGTGTAACTGTTGTAATTTATTTAGGAAAAATTGTTTTAAAAGTACTTTAAAAGACCTTCAAAATAAAAAGATAGACATTTATTATAGTTTTTAAGCATTTTTTTTATAAGACTTATTGCCGGTTTTGATAAGTTTGATGATGGTGTTTTGATATTTATTTTAAAAATCTAAATTACATTGGATTTTTTTGTATTCTAGAATACTGTATTTAGATTTTTGAATAAATTTTGAGAAAGGAAAAAATCCAGCCCCCCCCCTTTTTTTGTAAATGGAACAAATAGGTTACGTTTTTCAAATTTTATGCTTCTCTTTTGTTCAGTTTGTATAAATTGCAGTCTATTATAAAAAACAACGTTAAAATGATAATTTTAAATTAATTTCTTTTTTTAACTGAGAATTGATAGTGAAAGACAATTAGTGCATAGCCCCACTGAACTTTTAAAGCATCAAAATTGCATTTTTATTATTAATGTAATAAGCTGCTTAAAATAGTTAAGGAAGGCTTGCTGTCCACCCCATGGCACAGTGATCTAAGCAATGGCTTTTGATAGTTCGTTTGAGATGGGTCCGGGTTCAAATGGCCACTGACTCCTGGGCTGTCTTCCTTCCCAGGAGTCAGTGGCCATAAATTAGGGAAGGGTAACTGCTTAATAGCCCATTGTGTTTGCTCACAGTGGTTGTTAAACTCCCAATTAAAAAAAAAATTAAAAAAAGCCTTGCTGAAATTTGGGGTAAGCAACCTTATGAAGGTATGTAACAAAGGAATAATTTGTTTAAGGAACTTAGTTTTAATAAATTAATCAAACAATTTTCAACTGCATCTGTCATGTTAAATTCAAGTACAGTAAATTTATCCTCCTTTTGATTTTTTTTTTTTAAATTGAAGTCGTGTTGGAAGATCCTTTGGTATTACATCAAAATTTATGCTTCTGTATATGTTTTCGTTCTTCTAATATTTAAAAGCCCCACCTGATAAGTAATTCAAAAGGTTTGATATGGTGAAATGAATTGCAAAGCTAAGCAAAACTTTCAGAGTCGAACATTTCTAATGGGTTTTTTGGGAAGTGCTGAATGCATGTAAAAGATACATTCAACCCATCAGCTTGCCTGTGTATAGCTATTAATGAAATAAATGATCTGCTTAATACCTGAAAGGCATAGTACTTCTGAATAGAAATATACTGCATTTTGCACCAATAACAGCATTGTGGTTGTTGTTATATATTAAGTTAGAAGTTTCTATCTAGACTAAGAATAGAGTATTTTGTTAAAATGCAATTATTTTTATGTAATAGGTAGGAAATTTGTATCTTACTTTTTACTTAACAAAGAAAGCCTCAAGAATTTGCAAAAATAGAATTTATGAATTTTGTTATCCTCCTAACTACCTCACTGTCAGACAAACTTGCTATGAAATTAAAATTTGAAGACTGCAGTTGGTATAAACTGAATAAAAATTAAATTGGCAGATGGAGATCTCTTAGCTCCAGTAAGAAGTTAGGGAATTTTCTGCTTTAATGTTAAATATTTTTGCTGTCAGAAAGGAGTATTTAGTTTTTGATGTTTTTAAAACATACCAGATCCAAGCCAGTGGTGGGATTTTTTTTTACTCTGTATTCCAATATTTCATAGTTTAGTAGCAGTAGAAATATGTGAAATTAAAAGTCAATGCGGAGTAGCTGGTGTTTCTAAACAGGGAAAGAAAGTTATTGATTGGCTAAGTATACTGATGAATTGGCAAAAATGTAGGTATAATACAGGGGAGCGGCTTTTCACCCAGGCATGTTATGCATTAAAGACCTGTACATCTGCATTTATACAATCTAGGAACATTGCTTTTATGTGCAACAAAACATTACAAGCAGAAAAAGCCTTTCCGCAATCTTTTACTATGGCCTGCTGAATTTTTTTATGTGTAATTTCCAACATTTGAGAACAACCATTCTTCTGACCAGTCCATTTCAACATTCCACCTAAAATATTCATTGCATCCCACCTTGAATACACAGGCACAGCAGCATATAACCATGATGACATTAAGCTGAAAGATTTGGAATAAAAATTATAGCTAATTACCAACAAAACGTTTCAGTCTGAGGCATAACAAGACATTTCTGCACCCAGGGCAAACCACAAAATATTGTGCACCTATCTGTCGTATTTTTACATTGGTTTGAAAATTAAACGAGCACTGCAAGTAACTCCAAGGAATATAAGTAGTCACCAGTCCCTAATTTAGGGCCCCTGGTTCCAGGGAAGGGAGAGAGCTAGTCATAATACAAACACACCACCCATGCCTCATCCGGTGCTCAAACTTAGGCTTTCTCAGCGAAAGGATGAACATCGACAAAACAATTGTGGGCATCTCAAGGCGAGAGGTGCAGTCAAACTGTGTCTCCCCGGTTGGCCGAGTAGTAAGATGCTTTGGCTTCTAACCATGCGTTCAAGGTGAGGAATGGATATATATTCCATTTAGTCGTGCACAGTAGTCATTATACCCATCAAACAATTAATCAAACTATGATTGTTTTATAGCTTTTACCAACTGCTTTGAAGTTTGGAACTTTGGTTCCATATCAACCAGGCCGAATGCAGCTGGTAGTTATGGTTCGCAGTAGTAGTAATGATAGAATAGCCCCCAGAGAATTTTCAACAATGTCAACCACATCATTTCGCAACGTACGTGCAACTGCTCTTTCATTTCTGAATGCAAGTAACTGACATTCCTTGAACATTTTAAGGAAGATATGCGAAATGTAAGCTATTAAGTCTACCGAAACTGGCGAAATGCACACAAAAATTCCGTAAATGGGCAAATGATGAAAGTATGGCCCAAAAAATATATACCAGAAACTCATACAAAAGCTTTGATTCTAATTTCAATCAGACTGGAAGCAGCGAGTGTTGCACCCTTTCTTGAACTATGTCCGGGGTAGCCGCCCTCATTTGAAAGTATGCCTTGCCCTAGTTTCGCCTCTGGTTTCAGTTTATGTATTGAAGTATTTCCAGCTTATGGCAGACTTACTTTTATCACCAATGAACCTTTTTGTTGCACCACCAGTCTATGTTGTTCTATATATTCTCCATGAATTACAATTGGCTATTTGAGCACATGTTATGGCAATCTTGCCTCTCGCCTGAGCATATTTTCATTAACATTTTCTTCGAAAGAATTATGTAAGTTAGATCTAATATCTGCGTTACAAATCATACCTTGCCACTGAATTAAGGAATTTTTTTTTTCATAATCACTTTCCTCTTATATCATCCACAGCAGACCACCCCTGAACAGTGTTTTTTCAGGACTTTGTAATGGGGGGGCGAATAGAAACTTAGAGGTGGCAAGTTTTCTATTATATATATATATATCATCATCATCGTCAACCATTATCAATCCACTGCTGGACGAAGGTCTCACCAAGTTTTCCTCCACAACGGTCTGTCTTGTGCCAGTTTCCTTCATGTCATTCGCATACTTTCGAATTTCATCCACCTCCCATCTCCCATTTGGTCTTCTTCTGGGTCTTTTCCTGTCCCTTGGAATCCAATCTAAAATTTCGGCTGTCCATCGATGGTCTTTCCTTCTGGCAGTATGTCCAGCCCATTGCCATGTCAGGGATTTTACTCTGATCATGATGTCTTCCACTCTTATCATTTTTCTGATCCACGAGTTCCTCTTCTTATCTCTCCTGGTTACACCAAGCATGCACCTCTCCATGCTGCTTTGAGTTGTCTGCAGCCTTTGTGTGTCTCTTTTAGTTAAGGTCCACGTCTCTGCACCATACATAAGCACTGGAAGGATGCACTGATCAAACACTTTTCTTTTAGGACATAGTGGCATATTGCTCTTAAAAATTATGCTGTTTCTTCCAAAAGCGCACCAGGCAAATTTTGTATGACGATTAATTTCTTCATCAATGTGACCCTGACTTGATATCTGCTGTCCAAGATAAACGTACGTGCCTATTATCTCCAGCTTTTCTCCATCAATCAATAAATCTTCATTTCTTGTAAAAGCATTGAACATAACTTTTGTCTTCTGAAAGTTCATTTTTAATCCCACTTCTTTACTCTTGTCAGCAAGTTCCTGGATCATACTCTGCAGCTCTGATGGGCTAGTTGCAAAAATGACTACGTCATCAGCAAAACAAAGGTGGCTTAGATAATCTCCATTTATCTTTATCCCTTTGTTTTCCCAGTTCAGTGATTGAAAGACATTTTCCAATGTGGCATTAAAAGAGCTTCGGAGATATGGTGTCACCTTGTCTCACTCCCTTTCCAATTTTTATGTGTGTTGTATTTTCAAACAGCCGAATCTTTGCATTTTCATAGATGTTATTAATAATATTAATGTATGCATCTTCAATACCGCAGGATTTCAGAGCCATTGTAACTGCTGATGGTTTCACCGAATTAAAGGCCTTTTCATAATCGACAAAAGCCATGCACAATGGAAGTTCATATTCCCTCGCTCTCTCAATCAGTTCTCTCAGTACGTGGATATGATCTATTGTGCTGTAGCCACTCCTGAATCCAGCTTGTTCTCTCGGTTGAGCCATGTCCAGTGTTACCTTCAAACGGTATGAAAGAACTTTAGTGAAGATTTTATAAACCACTGATAGGAGGCTGATAGGTCTGTAGTTCCAGAGATCCTCAATGTCACCTTTTTTATGTAGCAGGATCATTGTAGTGGTGTTCCAATCCTCAGGAATCTTCCCTTCATTAAGGCATCGAGTGAAAATTTGGGCGAGTACTGTTTCGATTTCTCCACTTGCTTCTTGTATGATGTCTACAGTAATTCCATCTTCTCCTGGAGCTTTCCCCCACTTCATGTTCTTGATTGCATGTGCAACTTCTGCTGGGAGGACTGGAGGAACTCTGGTACCTTTCATGATGTCTGGAGTACATGTATTATCCCTTTCATATAATTTGGAGTAGAAATCTTTCACTCTTGTCAAAATTTTGCCTCTATTTCTTGTTACAGAACCATCTTCTTTTCTCAGTGCCATAATCTGTTTTCTTCCCTTACTGGGATGTTCCTTTGCTATCTTTAGGCTTTGGTTGTTTTCAATTGCTTTCCTCACTAGTTCACAGTTGAATTTTCTTACGTCTTCGGTGATACTTTTTCGTACTGTCTTGCATAGCTCTATATATTCCACTTTGGAAGTCACATCTTTAGTTGTCCTCATCTCTCTTCTTTTTTGCATCAACATTTTGGTTTTTCCTGATAATTTGTTCACATGCAACTTGTTCTTAGACCCAGCTAATTTTGTTGCTGTTTCCATAAGAGCTTTGGTTATTTTTCTGTTAACTTCAGAAATATCCACTTCTTCCGATGTTAGGCCTTCTAAAGCAGAGAATCTGTTCTTCAGTTCCAACTTGAAGGTATTATGGTGTTTTTTAAGGTTGGTTATGTCAATACATTTTGTTTGTCTTATGAGCTTGCCACGTTCAAGTTTAGTGTTGAGGTGCATCTTACATCTCTCCAATCTATGGTTACTACCTTTGTTGAACTCGTTTAGCACACTGCAGTCTTAAATGACGATTTTTTTTTTTTTGTTACACATAATAAAATCAATTTCACTTGTCGTCCCATTTGGATGTCTCCATGTCCATTTCCTGTGTGGCTTTTTTTTTGAAAAAGGAGTTCAAGATGAAAAACCCTTCTGCCTCTGCAAACTCAACGAGAGTATTTATTTCCATGCTGGTTTCTGTTGCCGTGACCGAATTTACCTACTGAAGTTTCATTCTGTTGCTGTTGCCCTATTTTTGCATTGAAATCTCCCATAATTATCTTCAAGTGCTGCTTACCTTTATTATTTAGATGACGAATTTCCTCATAAAATTCTTCAATTTCTTCTTCAGGATGACTTGTGGTGGGTGCATAAGTTTGAATAATCTGAGCCTTGTATCTTCTCGAGAGTTGGATAATGAGTCGTGCAGCTCTGTCAGAGGAACTTTCAACTTCTACAACTTTATCCTTCAGTTTCTTGTTTATTATAAATCCAACACCACTAGTTCTGCCAGTATCTGTCCCACGATAGTAGAAGAGATGTCCACTTTTCAGTTCAATGAGATCTTCTCCTATTCTCCTTACCTCACTTAGCCCGACGATATCATACTTGATCCTTTGTAGTTCCTCTTCCAATTCAAAAAGCCTTGAATCAGAAGATAGGGAGTGTCCATCATACGTAGCCGAGGTCAGCATTAGATATATATATATATATATATATATATATATATATATATATAATTTTTAACTACTATATCAACATATACAGAAGTAATTACTATATATATAGTGCAGGCAGGGGAGTATTTAGAAGGGCATTGGCCCCTCCCCGCTGAAAATATTTCTATTTTTTTTTTCTTGGTTAAAATGCGACTTATATTAGAAAAAAAATGCATTAACTTACATTAGGAAAAATGCTGTAATATTTCTTCTATTTTTTGTTGCCCCACTCCAGCACGCCATTATAATACTCGTAAATCAATTCCCCCTCGTAAATAATACTCGTAAATCAATCCCCCCCCCTCCCAAAAAAAATTCTATATACGCTCCTGATATAGTAATTACTTCTTCAGACATTTCAAGAAAAAACTTTCTTCAGCTAAACGAGAGAGGGGGGATTGTTCATTCAAGGTGGGGGTTTTGTTTCGGCAGGCTTGAAATTTTTATCTATTAAAATGTATTCAACACGCTTCTGATCCTGAATCGCAGCTCCCTGACTACGAGGTATGATTAGTTTACTTATTATATTTTGTAGAGTAGAATGCGTCTTAATACACTTTTTAGCAAAATAAATTATAATACTTGAACAAATATTAAACAAATTATAATTGGAGAAAAATTTGTAGCATCAAAAGGAACAAAACTTCCTATTTCATTATACCCTGAATTTATTAACAATTGGTTTGGTAAGATGGGGGCGAACACCCCCTTCCCCGAATGTATGCCTGAAAGAAACACTGCCCCTGAAACCCTTACTTTGTGCTGAACTCTCATTGCCATAGAAGAGGGGAGATTTAAATGTCACATTATCTCAATGGCCAGCTTCATTCTTTGACTAGTTCCCTTAGTGAAAATAATTTTATGAGTGATATAAATTTTCCTAGTATTGCTAATTCTGTTGTCTAATTCTTCATCAAGCTTTTCTGCATCAGCAATTATTATGCCCAAACAATTAAAATCTGTTACCTGTAATTAAAACAATTAAATCTGTTTCAAGCACCTTTGCCTAAAGCATATGATATCATGGAGGTGTTCTCAGGTACTCAGAAGTTAGCTTCTCAAAGTAAGCTCATCTGCGAGATTAAAGTTTAAAACTCATAGTGCCAGATTTTACTTACTGTTGAGGTATCAAACATATCCATTTGCAGCGATCTCTGCACACAACTCGAGATTCACTGACATCCATCACATATCTCGCACAAGACCTTTTGTACTTACTTCACTAACTCCGTGCTCTTTATCCTTTTCTCATGTAGACATTTCCTCAATCTGTTCCTCCTATGATTTTCTTTGACTACCCCAACTTTTATTTCCTGCCACTTGGGCTGAATAGAGTTTTTTTACTAAAAATCTCACCATTCCTTTCAACATGACCAAATCATCTAAGAATACTTTTTTCCACCATACAACATTTTGTTTCAGGTTACACATCTTCATAGCTTGCACAATCAGAACATGTCTTGCTATAATCCCCTTCCCCTTGTAAGTAACTTATCACTGCAGCACACAAACAGCTCCTATATATCTTCTGCAGTACCAATGTTTCATTGCTGTACATCACAGTAGGAACAATTACACTTTCATATATAATCATTCTGGTCCTTTTTGAGAACCCATCATTTTTGTGAAATCCTCTTAAATAGCAGCTATGACTTTCAAAGATGATTTCACCATCTCACCCTCTTTTTTCTTTTCTGTCAAAACATGTTTCCCAAATATACAAATTCATTCACCAGGTCCATCTCTGTGCCATTTAGACTGATCTTGTATTCAATACTAACAGTCCCTCATTGGAAAACCATAATTTTGGAGTTTTTATTTTTTTATTTTCCCCTTATTTATACTGTTTGAATTTCCAACATTCAGTACAACATACTCTGCAACTTACTTTTGCTCTCCCCAACAGGACTGTTCTTGGCATGCAGCAATCTGCATACATGGGAATTACCAAAACAGTGTTTTTTTTTTTTTTCTGTGGAAAAAGTTGGCCTAATAAAAAGCAACTCAATTTCATGAACATTTTTCTTTAAGCCTTGTCACTGTTGTATGACAAACTGCAAAAACGTTCACATGCACATATTAATTTATATTTAAAAAATGCTAGTAATCTCAAGGCTTTAAAAATGCCATGCCTGGGGCATGTAAATATTTGGTTTGGGCTTATAACAAAACAAATCTAGTTGCCCCTGTCAGGTAACTAATTTTTTAAAAAATAGTTTGGAATCAGGGCCTTAAAAATACCATGCCCTGCACATGTAAGTTATTAACCTGAGCAAGTAAATAAAAATCTAAGCAGGTAAATAATTAATAATTCCAGGTAATAAAAATCTAGGCAGGTAATAGGTAAATAATTTCTGCACATGCCCAGCTGGGCATGTAACTTTTCAGATATTTCTTAAGCCCTGGGAATGAAGAACCTTCTTCTGTAAAAAAAAATACAGTCATTGTGTATAATTTTTCCTTTCACTGCAAATCACCTAAAGTTTCTTTATTGTTATAGAGTGCCAAGGACAGGAGAATATCATTTCTTTAATTGCATTATGCTGTAGGTCTGGAAATTGTGGCCATACAGGGTGGCCCAAACAAAACTATGCCAAATGAAAAAATCAAATAAGCACAAGTTTTATTTAATGTTATAATGTTATAGTGTCCAAGACAGTTCCTACAGCTGGTGTTGAACATGAGCACCCTCATTATTAAGGCACAGGTCGGTTTTTCTCAGCATGTTTTGAAACACAGTTTGAAGTTGTTTTGGTGTAATCTTAGCAATTTGAGCAGAGATGTTGGTTTGAAGCTCTTCAAGAGTTCTTGGGTTATTAGAATACGCCTGACCCCACAAGTAAAAGTCGCACACAGACAGATCAGTGGATCAAGCAGGCCAAAAGTCACGACTCACAACACGGTTTTCCTCAAACACCTCAAAAATCACATTCATTAAATGGTGGGCAGTATGAGCTGTAGCTCCATCTTGTTGAAAGTAAAAGTATGTCTTCTCCTCGTTGGTAAGCTGATTGACAAATGGGTTGAAAATGTTTGCAATATATCGAGCTGAGTTTATGGTTTAATGGGGGGGGGGGGTGCTAATCCTACATGCTGACACCACACACTAAGTTTCTGCACATGTAGAAGAAGGGTCTCTACAAATTGATATGGATTTTCTGTGCTCCAATGTCGACAGTTCTGGGAATTTACATATCTACTTAGGTGGGACCATACCTCATCACTCATGAAGTAGAGATTCATGTCCAGTATCCCAGATGCAATTTTTTTCTGTAACCACCGGCAGTATCGCGCATGTGTGGGTTGATCTTGAGGTTGCAACTGATGCAATGCAGAAATTTTGTACAGTTTAGCACCCATCTCTAGTTTCAATATTCACTTTCACAAAGAACATGAAATTTCCTGCATCGATGCATAGATTTTTTAGGAGACTAAGATTTGCTTGCGAATGTTCTCTGGAGTATGTACGTGCTTGGCATAATTTCTGGCAGCATTTGTCACTGAACCAGTTGCATGCACTTTTTTATTAGATCATTAATTGCCACCTTCGTTGGCGGTCGAATTTTAAACCTTGTTTGAGACTCCTGTTTACGCATTTTAAAGGATGTATGCTTCACATATGCTTCGACAATAAAAAGTTACAGTTACTGCAAAGTCAGGACCATCTTCTCTGCTGCTGGGAAACTTCTCACAAGATCCTTTCCATCTCAATTCAGGTAGGGGTGTCATTTGACCACCTCCAATTGTTTTGAAAAAATTATGGTACTGCAAAAGAATTTTTCATAAAAAATATTTTATTTGAGCTACAGCATTTTGAAAATAGGCAAAAAATACACTCATGACAAAAATCATGTAAAACACCAAATTTTTAAATGTACAATGCTCTGTGCTGTAACAGGTAGAGATTTGATTTTTTTTTTTTTTTTTTGAAGCTATTAAACTGGCCTTTTATGTTCACAGAAATTGATCAAAGGAATGTTGCTAGATGGCAAAAAAAGTATATTTATACAAAAAAAAAATTATTTTCCACAAATTTAGGATTTTTTTTTTAAGAAAAGGACTTATCAGGTGGGTAAGTGTGCCAACCTGCACTCCTAGGGTTGTCTTAGCAGTAATTTTATTTTTATCCTGTGATGCATGCAACTCAAAATTAATTTTTAAAATATACAAAATTTCAAAAAATCATTTTTGAATTGCAATATCTCAAAAACCCCATTTTTAAAACTTCTGAAATTTTGTCCTAATAATAGGTAGTTAACTGGGGGGGGGGGGTATCAGGTTACTGGATTTTTGCTTTGAAATTTTCCTACAATTTTTTGAAAATGCGCTTCTCTCCTGCTCAAACCTCGGGGTTGTGTCAGTATTAAAAAAAAAAAAAAAAAAAAACTTCGGAAGATATTTTTGAAAAGTTTACCTGAGTATATATTCCAAATTGCAGTGTCAATCTAAATTTTTTTTAAAAGTCATTTTTATGATTTTTTATAAATGTGACCTATGTACATGTTTCATTTTTTTCAATCCATCTAGTTTATACACATACAATACATTATCTCAGTTGCAGTTAAGATTCAATTTCTATTTACATAAGAAAAAAAGCCTCAAAAAACAATTATTAGCTTACCGTCGTAACTACAAATTATTCAAACTGAGAAAAGTTGCTGGATTTTATTGATTTCCTTCTCATCAAAGGTATGAAGTCGTGCAGAACGTCCAACGGGAGTTGGGGCATTCACCTTTAGAAGTACATTTTTTAATGGCACTGGACACTTGTCTGTTTTCTTGCCACATTCTTCTGGCAACCAAAAACCTCTGGCTGGTCCATGAGGGTGCATGAAAGATACTGTTATGTCCTCGAATTCTCTAGAAATGTTTGTAATCTGTCCCGTCCATCCACCAGTTATCATAAATGCATCCTTTAAATTCTCTTATTTGAAAATCATTCACAGAAATTTTTTTTTTTTTTTTTTTTTGGCTTGAAAATTGCACTGCTTTATGTCTGTGTTGGACAGTTCTAGCCATTGATGGTTTATTTCCTTGTACTAACCAGGAATGCTGTGACTGTATCTGAACAACAGATTTTACTGTATTCTACTTTGCTGATTTGGTAGAATGAACTTCATCAGTTGTGAGGAGTATAAGTTTAGTCTTTGGAATCAAGGGGTGACATTTTCAACAAATGAAGATGTATCTCTTGTAGCTTGTGAAGCTTCTTTCTGTAAGTTGAATTTAGTAGCAAAATGTTTGCACAGGCCACCCACACCATCACATGTATTCTTGTCATGGCCTGTGGCTGAGAAGATCCACTTCCTTGTTACATTTGGGTCCCCTCTTCTTAAGTTCATAGAACTGATATTTGTTTTTGAAGTGCCCTGCTGCTCCATCTGAGATGTAAACAATTGTTTTAAAATTCTTCTAAAGTACAAGTCTTAGAAATTTCACTTTTTATGAGTAGAATGGCACACAGCATGTGCTGTGTCATGGCTTATACCATTGCATGCTGCCACAAAAGACTTTTGGAAAGTACGCAATGCATGTGAAGAGTGAGATGTGGCACTTTATCAGGTAGAATTAGACCAGTTCTGAGCAAAGTCAAAGTGCAACACCAACACTGGACTATGTGCTGCAAACTGTTTAACATCTGCTATCCCATCTCTGTGGATCTGCTCATTATAAATTACGTAAGAGTTTTCTTCTCTCCTGATATCCCCCACCTTCAGTAGCTCTTATTTTCATTGGCTCCTTCAATGACTCTCAAGTAGCCTTGATAGACATTTCACAGTACTCCATAAAAATTGCACCAGGAAGTACCATTTTCAGCGCCACAGCTTTGGAAAATCAAACTTTGAAATCTTATCAGCTGCAGTTTAGCTCAAAAATTACCGTAAATTGCAGTTTTCCCATCAGTCAAAAATTGCCTAAGTTTCATAAAATCATTCACCACCATTTTCACTGTTACTAATTTTTTCTCACCATTTTCGGATTTGGTGACTTGGCGAATGCTTAGTGCAAGCCCTGCCGGGATTTGTGTTCTCCTGCTATTAAAAATTTTACTAAATGTTTACAGTTGTCTTTTTTTCTCTGAATTTAGGGGTGCAGGTTGGTACACTTACCCACCTGATAAGGCTTTTTCTTTAAAAAAAAAAAAAAATCCTAAATTTGTGGAAAATTATTTTTTTTCGTAATAAATATATATTTTTTTGCCATCTGGCAACATTCATTTGATCAATATCTGTGAATTTGAAGAAATGCCAATTCAATAACTTAAAAATAAAAATAGAGTCCCTACTTGTATAGTTTCACATGATTTTCATCACGGGTGTATTTTTTGCATATTTTCAAAATGCTGTAGCTCCACCAATTTTTTTTTTAATTTTTTTTTTGAAAAATCCTTTCGCAGTGCTTCTTTACCTCTATTAGGAGTAGCTACCATAGTTTAAAAAAAAAAAAAGTTGGAAATGGTCAACTGACATGTTTGTCACACCTGCCTGAATTGAGACTGAAATGATCACAAGTAAACTGGTATGTAGATCGATGGATTGTCAGCACCTGTAATCAGGGGCAGATTGGTTCAACGAAACCAGGCGGGGAATTTTAGGCTTGTGGTCCCAAAACACACATACTCACAGGAGAACACCTCGTAAATTCCCTCATGAAAAAAATTCTGTTATCTCCTGAATAAAATAGGAACTGTTGAAATATGCATTGTAAAATTAAGTCGTGAACAAATTTAAACAGCAACTTAAAGGGTGAAAGAATTTTAAAAAACCACTCATGATTAAATGTAACATATCAAAGCTCATATGATCAAAGCTGGGTGTTGTACCAGATAACTGTTTTCATTTGGCCACTGATCATTTACTGTGCCACACTATTCTTACCAACTCGTTGAATAGACACCTTTTTAAAGTCTATTCATTATTTTGACTCTTGAATTACCATTCTGATCAACGAATCAGTAGCTGCAAATCGTCATTTCGTTTAAGATAAATGTGGGTGGGTCACAGATTTCAGAATATCTTTGCCAGAGAATCGCTTTGTGCTCTGTGGATGAGGGTGTGGAAATGATGGGCCATCAAAATTATTACTAGTGCCTACTTCAAGATTACAAAAGGAGAGCAGAGCCCACCAATGACCCTTTGGCTTGAAGTCCAACGACATACTCTTAACCGTAGTTAGCTTTATTTATAACAGCATGATTTGTCCGGCTGCAAATTTTTCACTGACGTAGATAGAATTTTGCTTTTTCATTTTACAACATACTTCCAACATATATTTAGATAGGAAAACACCACTTTTTTTAAGACTAGCGTTTTAGATGGATGACAAAGCTCAAACAAAATTAACAATCCATAAGTACCAAAATAATTATTCGTTTTTTCTAAGCAAAGAGGATACGAAAAATAGTGGGCAATTCCTTGAGTGGTCCACCGGGAAACATACCGGTGTCCCGGCGGGTCAATCGCCCCTGCCTGTAATCAAAAAAGTTATAATTATCAAGTAACAAACTGTTCCGTTAATACTGTAGATTGTCAGTACCTGTAACCATAAGTTATCACTAAATTAGGCTACCACTAGTATGGGTTTGTTTTGGCCACTATGGGTATAGTTTTGTTTGGGCCATCCTGTATGTAGTTTTGCTGCAAATGTTTATAGTTATTGATGGGGAGGGGGCAACAGGATATCACTCAGCCCCTGGGGAGAGGGTTATGTCTCTGATATAACTTCAGTGAGTTTGAGGTAAGATGCACACTTTGGTGCATTGAACGTATTTGGAATACATACTCTTAAAATGACAATGCAAAAGATGAATAAAAAGTTTATATTTTTTTAACGTAAGAAATGAGGTTTCTAATTTGTTAACTTAAAAGACAAAATTTCCTGAGCATCCAGCTTTTACTACTTGCGCAGATAAATAACTTTTGCACATATCCCCGATAGGGCATGTAACTTTTCAGATATTTTTCAAGCCCTGAATCTGCAACAGAGTTCTATAGTTCTTAGCAAATACTAAGCTATTTTAATTATCTTATTGTAATTATTCCAAAACTCAAAACCAAAAATTCTGCATTAAAAATGGTACCAGAATGTTTTTCACCAGAAAAAAGGCCAGGCTGCCAAAACATATACTGTCAGTATTGTCTGTTTTGGCATCACACATACATGCATCCTTCTATAAACATATAAACAACTATGATGACATTACACAACCTTGTCTTGACTCCTGCACTAATAGAAAACCTTTTCAATAAAACACCATTCACTCGTACACATGCCCTTTATTAGCAAGTTCACTAAAACTGAACAGCACTTGTTATCCAAGTCCTAGTCAGCTGATTTAAGATATTACTGCAAACACTGAGATATGCCAAATGATCAGGAAATTGCTCATATTAGAGCTGCCTGTTTCAGCATCCATTGTAAAGTTAGTTTTTTCAATAAGTTTGTCCATTTCAGTCTAAATTAGAAGTAGGAACAACTCGCATCACTGTCAAACCATAGAATTAATATCAATCATCTTACCAGTATTTCCTTTAAACCTGACCACTGCAGAACTTTTCTGTAAAGATTTCCTTTTGACTGGTTTCATAACTCTCCTTTCACATGACCTTGTAATAACTACACAGAGCAGCTTGTTTCTAGGGGTCCTGACAAAAGCTTTTTAGAAAGCTGAATGCAAATAAATTTTGTCATCCCTTAGCAGGGGTTGCTCTGGCTTTTTGAAAGTTTTCACTAAAGTTTTATTATAACAGTACAAAAAGGTAATTGCCAAAACTTTTTTCCATTGCCATAATGATTTCTTTTTTGCAAATTGCGAAGAATGTGATCGACAACACAACCGCTGCCTTAACATTTGTAAAGTTGCCCTCTTGATTTTCCAAAATTTTGCCAAGTCCTTACTTAAAATACTTACATCAGCTGTGCAGTGTGTGAGTAGATGTCACAGTATTTGATCTCTGCCAAGCATCACGAACCAAGTCAGTTTCTCATGCTACTGAGATTTTTTTTTCCAACCAAGAAATACTTGTTAATCTTCCTCTATGGTTTACCACTTCTTATTTCTTCGAAACCTGCCACTCTCCCAGAGACAGTACAAACTCTGTCTACCATCATTGCCTTGAGAAAGCCTCCCAGTGGAGTGCGAAAGCTTGGCGAATCTTTGTACTTACTACGCCACAAAAATAAACGGATTTAATACGCTATTTGCGTCTCTTGAGTATTCACAGTGTGGTGTATTTATAATTACATTACTCTGGCACTAATAGTTGTCCGGTCCTCATGTTGTCAGCATGGCTAACTCAAAAGATATGTTGACAAAAATTTCTGTAATTTGGCCTTATACCATAGAACATCTGGTGATAACTGACCCCATTACCAAGAAAGTTGGCTTTTCTACAGTTGTGAATGAGGAAAACAGTGTGTGTGTGTGTGTGTGTGTTTTTCCCTTCAGCAAAATAATGGTCTTATGTTATCATTAAGTAGGTACACCTTAAACACATTCTAGAAACTTGATAAAATATTTATCATTTCATACATGAAGAAAAAAATATCCCAGTGTGCTCAGCGTTTGAGGCATTTACAAGGTCTGAATTACTTAAGGGCAGTATGCAGGCAATATATGATAATTTGGATAATTTTGACAATATTTATTTCACATTAACAACTCAGTAGGAAAAGGAAGAGAAAAAAGTTCAAAAAATATATAAGTAGGAAACAAAATTTTGCTCTCCAAGATAGTTGTATTATCATTCCTGTGTTACCAAGAAACTTCTCAGAGGTCAGGTATTTCCATGAAAGAAAAGTTTTTTGTTGCATAATCAGGCATCTATCAAAATTTCCCTGTATTGTCTTGCATTGGTCCTTCTCCATTCAGTTTTTAATGTACTCAGCTTGGCATAAGCAGTGGCCAATTCTGTAAGAAAAACTTTAGAAATTATGCTAAGTGCATATAGTAAAAGATTTTTCTGTAGGATTGCCTGACCTTGGAAAATGTTTCTTGGAAGCACAGTATTGATAAATATGACCTGTCTGGAAAGCTTTTTTTTTTTTTTTCTTCACATTGGTATATTTTTGAATTTTCCTTTCCTTGATTAGTGCCAGGGCAAATGCGAGTCAAACCATTCAAATATTGCCCAGTGGAATACCTTAAAATGTAACCTCTTCCCTTCCCCAATGGGCCTCTTTGTGTAAATGCATTGGCCTTCATTTAACGGAAATTTTGTAATTGAATTTCACATTTGTAGCCAACAGCGCTGGTGCTACTTTTTTACAACAGGGTTAGGATATCAGGACATATATTTTTTGTTCAGGTCATAAAACTTACTGGGCTATTGTAAAACAGCATGATGATGTCATTAGAAAATGCTAAAATTGTTATATCAATAAAATCTAAATGAATATAAAACTTTAGTTTTAAATCTAAATTATGTGATTTTTGATATAAAAATTCATACTGTTCATAAACAATGTTAAACTGAATTGATTTGGATACCACCACATTAGCATTAATTCCACAAAAACCATAGCCCTTATGTTTATATATGAAGCATATATATTGAAGACATATCACATTTAATCAGCCAGATTTTAAGCTTTATACCACATTTTTAATACTGTTTGTTTGTCTTGTGTCTGGCGCTCTTTGGCCAAACATGGCCCTTGCGCCACAAAAATTAACCAACCATATTACATTTCCTTTCTACAAAGAAAAACTAATTTTATTATACTTAAATAAATTAGAAAAGTCCCTGCTTTTCTTATAAAAACACAATACCTTTCAAGATAACTGTTTTTTTAATAAGCCTGGTACTTCACAAGTCTTTTTTTTTTTTTTTTCCGTACTGGACAAGTGAGGAGAGTTTTACCCACATATTAGGAATGGCATTAAAAATTCAGAGTTCCAGATGTTTAAAATCAAAACAGAAAATAATATTTATTTATATCAAAAGGAATTTTAAATGGCAGGAAATTCAAAAATAATTCCAAATATTTGTCCAATTGCAGACCTAATTAATTAAAGAGGGAAAATATGTTTTAATCCTGCATACAAATGAGTATAAGGGCAGCCACTCCAATAGTTCTGATGCAAAAAAAAAAAAAAAAGGTTTTAAGGTTTTGTAGAATTCTTAATAATTCAAAGTGCATTTAGAGCCCATAGATAAATCATTACACTTTGTTGCATGAAATACAAATGTTAATTTTGATTGAAATTATTATCATCGTTTTACACCAGATATCAAGAGTGCACTTGACAGTCAGTTATATTATGTCAGTTTTGGTCTGTAGAAAACTAAGGACAAGGTTCATTCCATGTCAAATCAACAATTAAAAAATATGTTTGGACGTTGATATAGTTTGTACCTATAGAGTATATGAAAAAATCTAAATTTTCAGATTTTTTTGGGTCAACAGTTTTTTTTATTTCTGATTTTCAAAAATGGCAAATTTTGCACGAATGCCATTCACACACACAAAAAAAATATGAGTCTGCTGGTAATGCAATGATGCTGGAGAGTTCATCGACAGCTCTTTTTAAAGCTCTTTTTATAGGCTTTAATTTGATATGCAACATAACCCACTTTGGAGCATACATTTTTTCTTGACAAATTTCCAATTTTTTTGATTTTGAAAATCTCAAAACATCTCCCGTGAATTTTTTTCAAAAAACATGTGCTAATCTTACACATGTTGGCTAGAAATATGCAAAGTTTGAAAATGGAGAAATATGGAATTTTGAGAAACAGATTTTTGAATTTAAGAAGGTTGCATGTTGTTATGATAAAAGAGCTGTGAAAGTTCTGACATGCAGTAACTTGCAAGAACAAATCCAATAGAAAGGAACAGGCAGTAAATATGAAGTAATGCTGATGTTATTTAATACATAACATGCAAAATAATCCCATACCTGCTTCATATTTACACTTGTTATGTCACTTCCTGTTAAATGTTATTGCAAAGACAATATGAAGACCATATAATGACTCAATAGCTATATGATTTTGCAAAAGAAAACATGCCAGGCATAAATTTAATTTACTGCACAAATGAGGAGTACTATGAAAATGATAAAAGACTGTCTTCACATTTTGATGAGTCATAAACAGTATATGGAACACAGAAGATTAATGCAGTCATCCCACTGTCATCTGACTCACAAATGGTGACAAAACCATATTCTTTCAGTACTCAAGAATTCATAGAGGCACCTGTAACTTCAGAAAGCACAACTGAGTTTCAAGAAGTTGCGTCTAGATTCATCACAGTTGTTTATGATGGTTCTTGGTGGCTTGCTTGTATTCTTGCCAAAAAGTCATGAATCAAATTATTACAAAATTAGTTTTCTTCATCGTAAAAGACCAGCTCCATCATTTTACCATGGTCCCAAACCTCAATTTTATATTATGGATGTTTCGGCTGATTTGAGAAAAATAGATCCCTGCACAGCAACAGGAAGAATGTACACACTTACACGGAAAGAAATGTCAGCTTCAACAGCTATTTTAGAGAAAAAGTTACAAGCAAAGTAGCTTCATATCAAATTATTTAAAAGAAAGAACATAGAATCTGTAATTTGTAAAATGGGAGTCTTATTAGCTAATAATTATTTACTGTAAATATTTTTTGCTACTGGACTGCATGACCATAAATGATGTGAACTGTGTAAATAGTACAGTATAAGAGCAAATGAGAAAACTGAAACATGTTTTGAGTTTTAAAATGTGTAACTGCTACTCTGCTTCATTTTGAACAACCACCCAGATGATTTAGCCTATCGGGTAATAAATTTTTATTTTAAATTACCATAGTTACTATACGTATTTGCCCATTATTAGAATGAGAAACTATTCATAGCCGATATTTCCAAAAATTCAGCTGAATACTTTAATAACTAGTCCAGTAACTATTGATAATTACCTATCTCTCTATTCCAAAAAACGTAACTGCCGCCACTGTTTTAGAAATTTCGCTACACTCTTGCTTTTCTAGCTTGCAGCGCAAAACATATTAACACAAAAATAGGAAATTTACATCGTTTGTAGAGAATTGTTTGGAGAACATGCTGAAATAAACTGTTTCTCGATTCTGGCGATACTTCAAGAGCTATTGTATTTCAAACTTAAGGTAAGCAAAAAAGTGCTATCAAGTCGCGTTCCGGACACACTAACAGCAACAGAACCACGAAACTTTGTAGGCATGTCGTGCCATGACCGAATTTTTGCACCTCGTGGCCCCTTTTTTGAATTTCGATTTATTTTACGAAAAATTCAATTTCTAAATTTTACAAAATTCTCTATTTTGCGATGGGATCCATTTAAAAAAACTGATGTATGGCAAACTATAAATCATAACACATTGAAATTTTTACAGCATAAACTTACAACTATCATCCCTTTTTTTACAAAAAAAAAATTAAGAAAAAGTCATTTTCTGATTTTAAGCATTTTTTAAAGACGCAAAGGAAAGAAACGAACGACTTGTAACTACAAATATACTACTCTTTAAAATATGGTTTCTCAAAAAACCATCATTTCTTTATCTTCAAATTTTGCATACCTGTAGCCAGCATGTGTAAGTCTTAATGTGTTTTTGTTTGTTTGTTGGTCGTTTTTTTTTAATTCAAAAGTGGTGTCATTGAGATTTTCAAAATCCAAAAATTTTGAAAATTTGTCAAAAAAGAAAATTTATGCTCCAAAGTGGGTTGTGTTGCATATCAAATTAAAGCCCATAAAAAGAGCTTTAAAAAGAATAGCTATAGATGAGCCCTCTAGAATCACTACCTGCAGACTGTGTGTGTGTGGATGGCATTCTTGCAAAATGTGCCATTTTTGAAAAACATTTAAAAAAAAAATGCTGACCAAAAATATGTGAAAATTTTTATTTTTCATATACTCCATAGGTACAAACTATAAACCAAAAATCATTGAAATCTGAGACATCAAGGTCTAGACTGTTGATTTCACATCCCTGACCCATGTGAAATCAACGAGGGGTCTATCATTTTCAGATGCCTCGAGATCAGATTGCAATCTGCATGTTCTGACCGCTGTTAATAATTTGGTGAATTTAGTTCTATTTAATCATACTGGAGATATAAACCAAAATGATTAAATAGTGTGTTTTTTTTTTGTTGTTGTTGTTGTTTTTTTTTGGGGGGGGGGGGGTAAGGGTGTAGTTGTATGCCTACCTGCAGTGCTGAGGTTGCAGTCTGTCAGTACACCACTGGTATTGTTTGTGTAGGTCATCTAGATCATGAACTCTTATTCACAAAAGCCTTGAAAATGCTATCCTGTGATTAGCAAAAGTTTAATGAATTCGTTTATTTTTACATTAAAAGGAATTTTTGTAGCATTGCTAGACTACCGAATTTTGTCAGGAACAGCTCTTCACAAACGTATCTCCAATCAGCAGTGATCTGTTTCTTTGAATCTTTTTTTTTTTTTTTTCTTCTTTCAAAATTAAAGATTAGATTCAGTGAATTTCTTTTTTATGTGGAGAGCGCATATAATCAGGAATGATCCACTGCAAAGGCTGTTCTCATAGAAATTGTGAAAATGTCCTTTTAAGATGCAACCAGTCAACCCCCATGGCAGTTCTGTGGTTACATCTATTGTGTTCAGACATTTTGCTATCAAAGCTATTGTAAATACTAAAGTTTCAGGAGAAAAATTGTCGACTCAAAGGTGAAAAAGTCTGTAAAAGTGAATGAGCTGATTTATCATCCTCATTCATAATTTAGGTAACAGCAATTAGATTTGATGAAAAGATCATAATCTGAATATTTTTTTAAGCATAAATCAATTGTAAGAATAGTGAGGGATGTACTGAAATGACTGGTTTGATACTAGGCTTAGTTGGAGGCTTCATATTTTATATATGTTAGTAGCGTATTGGTTTCTTGTGGAAGGAATCTTGGTAGGGTGGGGGGGTTGAAGATTTACATTGTCACGGTTCCCGCTCAACCTGGAAAACAGGGAAAACCTGGAATTCTCAGGGAATTCGAAAATGGTTCCAAAAATCAGGGAAAACTCGGGGGAAATTGCCCTTTTTTTGTAAAATCAGGGAAAATTGCCCCCTCTTTTTCTTCTTTTTTTGTGAAAATCAATGGATACTTTATTTTGCTAAAAAAACTTTTTTTTTTTTCTAGATTTCAAACTTTTGCTTGCAATTAGTGCCTGCCTAGAATTTGGTAGATCTTACTTTCAGTTATATTAAGTATTTCCTTTATTCTCTAGAAAAAGATGCAAAATTGAATTTTTTAAATTGCCAGTTATTAAGCTTTTGTTCAATTTCTGCAGGCAGTTGTTATAACATGGAACAATTAGGCACAATGGCTCCTGCTTGGAGAAACACTTCACAAGAGAACCAACCAAATGATGGATCAAAGTCCTTTGTCTGTTGGTTCTCTTGAAACATGCTTCTTTGAACAGAGCCATTCCATCATTAAGTTTAGCTGCATTGTGTTATAGAAAAACTGAAACTATTCAACTGACATATTTTTTCCTACATATGACCTGTTTCTATGGGAATGTATTTACAAATTCCATGTGGGTAGTATTCACAAAAGTTCACAGAACTTTGGTACAGAAAATAATGTGCAGAGTTAGTTGTTATTAATGAAAAGCAGGTAATTTTATAAAGACAAATTACGTAAAGAATTTACAAGTGTGTGCCATGGTGAGAAAAATGAATGGAATTAAACGTAACAATTCTTTGCAACATGCCACTCTGGAAAACTTTAAAAACCACCTGGAAAAGTCAGGGAATTTTTTATGACTTTTGAGTGGAAACCCCGATTGTGTTCTATGAATAAAAGGATTTATGGTAGCAAATTTGCAGTTTTGAGAAACATTTCAGTGAAGAGAAATGATATGAATGGTAGTAATGTGTTTATGATAAATATTGGGTGGTGCGAATTAAATGTCTGACGCGAACGAGCAGTGGAGACAGGCCCCCCACCACAGTGGAATGAAACCACCCACAGGTGTTGCAGGTATTATTAGGTGCTTGAATTAATTCCCGCTGTTGCCCAATAGAGCGCAGCAGTGGTACGCTGTGATCCGGGCCACACAACATGACCTCCCTTGCGCACGCACGTATCATCCATAGTCTGGGCGAAGCAGTGTGTGACACGCAATCGGAGGGCACAGAACACGAGTTTGTATCGCATTCACGATGTTGAGTTTCGTACCAAAAAAAGAGCATTTGTGGGAAGCATTACTCTTCTGCTTTCATCTCAAGAAATCTGCAGTGGAAAGTAATCATTTGCTAGTGCAGGCCTATGGGGAGCATGCCCTATCGGAAACAACATGCAGAGAGTGGTTCTGACGCTTCAAAGCCAACAAATTTGATGTGAAGGACAAAGAGCGCCCTGGGCAGCTGAAAAAGTTTGAAGATGGCGCATTGGAGGCCTTATTAGACCAGGGCTAGAGAATAAGGAAGGGCTGGCCCACCAGGCAGTCCAAAGCAAGTCGCTTTGCTGGGGAGGACGTGACGTCACTGCGAGTACACTGACGATTTGGGATTCTGCCTTCGAAGGCAGAAGTCATAGCTGTCGGAGTAAGCTGAACACCTTTGCACATATTATATTTTTTTCACACAACTCAGAACGTTATAATATATATATATCGTAGCAGGTAACGTTGTTTATTTTATCGGAAGGCGTAAATAATAGAAAGAGAAAAAATTATTAACATACCTGTATAGTTAAAATGGAGGAAGATATTCACCAGGTTTAGATATTGACATCATCGTGCCACGTTTTTTAACGGCAGAATTTATCCATTTGGTTTTCTTTTGATTTGATTTTCTTTCCGACACTAAATCTTTGTTGTGATTATACCGAATATACCGAATTCTGATAAATGTTCGCATGCGCCAATAAATTTTCACAGCTTCTTTTCAGGTGTCAGGAAATCTTTCTTCTATTACAGTTTTTAATTTTCGAATTATTCCTTTCTCTCGGGAACTCTGTCCCGTGAATTGACTTGAAAATTATTTCGTTCTCATCCACTTGGAGAAAGAACCGTTAGTCCCCCGAGTGATAAAGTTTTAATCCATTGAGCAGGTGGAAAATCTTCAGCATTTCTAGAAATTGTTCCGAGGGAAGGATCTTTATTGCGTAAGCGATAGGCAATATAACCTGCGACATAATTCAGAGCTTGTTTCTCAGCATTACATTGCTTATTTTGAACTGTTTTAAGTATGTCATCGTCCCAATCTTGCGGCCATGGCTCATTACAATTTTTTTCTAAAGCTTCTAATTCTAAGTCATTTGCGTTTATTTCTCCAAATACTTCATCAAGAATTTCTTGATTATCAGATGTTGTGAAAGCTTCTTTTAGTAACTCTGCTGTCAAATATGTTTGGAGCATTTTACCTTCTTGAAATTCTGTATTAACTTTTTGGACAAATTAGGCAATTCATTTGCCAGCAAATATGTGTTTTAAACGATTAATAAATTCCGTAGGTGAGGGTTGGTCATATAAAGCACCTATGCCTCTTATTCGACAGAACAAACTCTCCAGGGCATCTTGAGACAAGAATGCCTTTTTGGAAAGGTAGCATATGTTTTCTCCCCATTACTCTGAGATCCAGTATTTCTGACTTCATTCTGTTCAGAATTTCCTTTTGTTGTATAAAAAGGGGGTTAATACCAAAACCTGCTTTTAAGGGTTTGCTTTTGTCAGGGTGTGGGTAACTGCTATTCATAATGCCAAAAAAATGAATCTACTAATAGTAATTGAAGAAAACCAGCTCTTTTATGCTTTGTTTGATATTAATATCCTTGGCAGTGGTGACTGAAAACAAAGTTTTTGCTGGGCCTACTTTTTGCCTCTTGTTCCCTTTGATTGCTATATAGCACGGCAGCAATTTAGGACACAACTTTTTCTCCCCAGAATCCTTCTCGAAAACTTTGATGATGCCAGTTTGTAGCACAGATCCGTTCTGCAAGACAAGTCCATGGTCTATGAAATGATTGCGTAAAATTTTTAAATAGTGAGAAGGGTCTGCAAAATCCCAAATCTTAGAACTGTCGTCCAGCGGATGAGTAAAAAATGATTTTTCGGGAGAAAATAATAGTTCCTTCCACAAGGTCATGCAACCACCTAAATCTGAAATAATCGCTTTTATTGTAATTCCTGTTTTTTCAAGGTTTACAATTATTTCAAACACAAGCCTTTTTTTCATTGTTCGTTGAAAGTCAAAATACACAGGTTGTTTCCAGGAAGACAATATTCCCCTAGCCAAAATAACTAGCACCTTTGAGTACGGACCTAAAATCTGGTCCATTCCTGTATCGTAACACACTTTACTATCGACGTGTACTTCATCAAAGCTTAAGACGCAGACTTTGTCATTTTCGGAAAGGGTTTCCTATTTTTCAGCATAAAGAGGAAAATATTCTGCAGAATTCCGGGATGACACTTAAATTTAAAACACCATGGCTTTAACGTGGTAGCACTCGGCAAAGGAATGCCAATTTTACACTTCCAAAATTCGTAAGCTTTTTTTGAAATAGCTCTAGTTACTATTTCTCTAGATATATCTTCTTCTGTCCATTTGTTGTTTTTTTTTTTTATTGCGAAGAACTTTATCTGTGTTGGTGTAAAATTTTTCCTGAGGTTCATTTCCATCTGTTCAAGTATTTTATTTTTCATATTAGTTTTTGACAGTGCTTTTCGTATTAGCACAATTTCTGCTCTCTTATTTCGTATGCTGATATTTTTTTGACGCAAAACTGGAACAGCATTTTTGTGTTCGCTTTTCAAGCTACGTATTTCTCGTTCCAGTACGTCAAGCTTTTCGGTGAGAATTTTGTTCTGACTTCTAACCTCTGAGCAAGACATGCACTGAACTGACGCACACTTTTCTTCTGAATATCCATTGTCAGAATTGCAAGCAACTTCATCGATGTGTAACTTTTCAGGACTTGGCTCCGGAGTTCGATTCAATGCCCTTATACGGATATCTCTCTTAATTCTTCTATGTTCTCGACTTGTAGAAATGGCAATGGGCTGGACATACTGCCAGAAGAACAGACCATCGATGGACAGCCGAAATTTTAGATTGGATTCCAAGGGACAGGAAAATACCCAGAAGAAGACCACATGGAAGATGGGTGGATGAAATTCGAAAGTATGTGGGAGTAACATGGAGGAGGCTGGCACAAGACAGACCGTTGTGGAAGAGGCTTGGAGAGACCATCGTCCAGCAGTAGATTGATAATGGTTGACAATGATGATGATGATGTATTTGTACTCTGAATTTTGGAAATGATCACTACATATTCATGCACTTCCAACTTTAAACTTGTCAGCACGCTTGCACTTAACAATCCATTCTTTTATCACATTAACATTTGAAGGGAAAACATGGTAATCGTGCCACGTTCTTTTGTTTTCTTAGTATTTGTACAGTTAGCGACAGCACAGGATGAAGGCATGTTGCGTATTACTTTAAATAAAAAAATTTAAATAGACGCTGAATTTTAGTTAAAGTAAAATTTACATCAGTAAAAAACAGACGTTGATAAACAACTACATAAACCACTACCAGTAAATGGAGAGCAACAGAAAGAAACTGCACAGAAAGACTGAAATGTCACCATACTCCGGCCCTGAGTTGGCACAGGGGTCACCGAGTGTCCTCGCAGTGACGTCACAGCGCCTTCCAATTCCCCCTCGGTCGGAGCACGAAACTCAGACCGCAAGACAAAAAGATGAGCCAGCCCTTCCTTATTCTCTAGCCCTGTTATTAGACGAGGATTCATGTCAGATGCTCCATGAGTTGTCTGAAACACTACGGGTCGAGGAGTCAATGGTTAGCAAATGTTTAAAGGCAATAGGAATTATCCAGTAGCTCGGAAACTGGATCCCACGTGCATTACGAGAAAGCGACATCACCAAACGTGAAACTATGTGTGAATTTCTGCTGTAACGACACAAACGGAAGTTGTTTTTGCATTGAACAGTGGCCGGCGATGAAAACTGGATTCGTTACGACAATCCTAAGCGCAAGAAATCGTGGGTTCATCCCGGTGAACCATCAACATGCACTCCTAAACTGGACATCTATGGCAGGAGGGTGATGCTGTGCATTTGGTAAGATCAAGTTGGTGTCGTGTATTCTGAGCTGCTGCAACCCGGTAAAACCATCAATGCTGAACGGTACCGACGTCAAATACTAGATGTAAAACGTGCACTCACTGAGAAACGGCCGCAATATGCCAAAAGACATGACAAGGTTATTCTTCTCCACGACAACGCTAAACCTCGTGTCACCAAATCCATGAAGGAACTCTTGGAGGCACTTGCTGGGACGTCTAACCCCACCCACCTTATTCCCCGGACATTTCTCGCTCGGACTTCCATTTGTTCCGGTCACTACAACATGACCTGTCGAAGCAGCACTTCCTTTCTGTCGCGAATTTCCAAAAATGACTCGACGAATGGTTCGCCTCGAAAAAACCTGCATTTTTCTACCGCGGAATCCATTTGTTACCCCAACGGTGGGAAAGGGTCGTAGCTGCCAACGAACACTACTTTGAACAGACTATCCTGTACCGTTCTGTGGCAAAAAAAACAGCGGGAAATAATTCAAGCACCTAATATGTCACGGAGTTACTATAAATAGCTAGCACATGTGTGAAGAACAAGGTTCAGGAATGGTTTGTTTGGACGTAACGTGGCTTGCAAAGGAAACATGCAGACGCCGGACTTGAGAGTCATCTTCCCGTATGAATTTAAACTGGGCCATTCTGCAGGAATTGCACCGTTAACAAAGCGTTTGGGGAGAATACAGCCAGCGAACGAACCATTCGGTGCTGGTTTGTGAAGTTTCGAAGCGGAGATACGTACCTGCAAAACGAAACACGTGGTCACCGACCTGTTCTTGTTTCTGACGTTTTGTTACTTATGCAAATTAAAATTTGGAATAGTTGTTAAGAAGTACATTTCAAATATATTTCATGAAGAAGAGTTGATAAAGAAAGTAATGGAAGGCATTTTTTATGGTAAACAAAAACAACTTGAGTTAAAGTATATACATTTGGTTCTTAGGACTGTGAAGTTGTCAACTGCAGTTTTGTGGAGCATATGGCTGAGCTTCATTAGGACTATAGATGCTGTTTGTTATCAGGCCCATAGCCAGGCAGAGAAGTTGGGATGGGTGGTTAATGATTGAAGTTAGGCAAATTAGGTAAAGGACAGAGCTCTCACAGTCCTTGAAAACTCATTGGATTTATTTTTCCTTTTCAAGGGCCCTTGAAAGTCCTTATATTTTGTAAGAGTCCGTGAAAGGTACTTAATATTTTTTTCCTGTTCATCAAATTTCAGAATAGCCACACTTCGTTGAAGAGAAACTATCAGTATATCCAAAATGTTACAGGTGGCCACGCTGTATTGTGGAACGTTCTGTTAGAATTAGGAGCATGTAACTGTCACATTTCTGGTTTTCAAGCAGTTGTGATTCTGAACTACAATAAGCTAATGCAACGGGGTGTAAGTGTAAGGTTCTAGCGTCTCAAACTGGGTTTGCGATCTGTTGAATGCTTTTAGCCCAGGAATGCAGTCTAAAATTTCGGTTGTCCATCGGTGGTCTGTCCTTCTGGCAATGTCCAGCTTATTGCCATTTCAGGGATTTTACTCTGATCATGATATCTTCCATATATACATTGAGTGGCCACTTTATTATGACCACCCCCTCAGTACTTCGTTGGGCCACCTTTTGCCTTTAATACTGTGTCGATTCTTCGTGGCATGGACTCCACAAGATGTTGATAGGTGGTTTGTGGAATCTGAGACCATGCTTGATGAATAGCACTTTCCAGGAGTGTGAGATTGCAGGGTTGTGTATCCAGCTGTCTGATGGCTCGTTCAACTTCGTCCCACAAATTCTCAATGGGGTTGAGATCTGGAGATTGTGGGGGCCACCTAAGCAAAGTAAACTCACCGGCATGTTTCTGAAACCAATCCTGTACAATACGAGCACTATGGCAGGACTCATTATCTTGTTGAAAGTAGCCATGGCCATTGGGATAAGCCATCCACATGACAGGATACACTTGGTCCGCAACGATGTTTAGATATGATGTGCCAGTCAGACGTTGATCAAAATGAATTAAAGGGCCCAAAACATGCCAGGAAAACATTCCCCAAACCATAAGTTGCCTCCACCAGCTTGAAGGGTTGTAGCAATGCATTTGGAGTTCATGCATTCGTGCTGTTTCCGCCAAATTCTCACTCTGCCATTGGCATGGTGCAACTGAAAACGTGATTCATCGGACCACATAATTTGTTTCCAATTATCGACTGTCCAATCCTTGTGTGAACTGGAGACGCTTTCTCTTGTTAACTGCAGACAGCAAAGTGTTCGAACAGGCCTTCGGCTGCCATATCCCATCCGATGCTGTGTACAGTGAACAGTGCATGCAGAGATCATTTGAGGGGATCCTTGATTAAGATTATCTGTAATTTGCTGCACTGTTGCCCTTCTGTTGTCTGTTACCAGTCTGGACAACTCTCCGTTCCGCCTGAGCAGTCACTTGTCGATGACGACCACATGTTGCACATAGAGACCCTGTTTTGGGCTGACAGTCCAGTCTTTAAACACTTCAACAACAGCTGCTCTGGAACATTTCACGAATGCGGCAGTTTCAGTGATACTAGCACCATGGCTCCGAGCTCCTACAATCATCCCACGTTGAAAGTCCGTCAAATCGCATTTTTTACCCATCTCTTCACCCAAAAATGACTTCTACTACTGTCGCAAGCACTAAGCTTTCCCTTTTTATACTAGCCTCGCCCTCTGGCGGCAACAGCGTGCAGTTATAGCTCATTTGCTTAAAACTGTCGGGGCCATAATAAAGTGGCCACTTAGTGTATACACTGAAGGGCAATTGAATTAGACATACCTGTCTAGTAACATGTAGCACCACCTTTCGCCCTGATGACAGCGGCGATTTGTCTCGGCATGGACTCGACAAGACACAGGAAGCATTGGGAAGCCATGTGGATCCACGACCCCTAAACAAGCTCCCACAGTTCATGAAGATTTGATGAAGGGGAGTCAAAGCCTCGAACATCTCTCTCGGTGGCATCCCAGATGTGCTCGATGGGATTGAGCTCAGGTGACCTAGCTGGCCAAGGAAGCGAGGTCACGTCAGTGGAGTGTTCATCTAACCATTCGGATACAATTCGGGAGCTATGGCATGGTGCATTGTCTTGTTGCAGGATGAGGTCCCCAGTGGGGTGTTGAAGACGCACAAACGAGAGCAAATGGTCGTCCAGGATATCCCAGTAATGTTGACCTGTCAGGGATGATGTCACACATACCAGGGGTCCCATTTCAGTCCACGTAAACAGTCCCCAGACGAGAATGCCAACCCTACCAGCTTGAAGAATACCCTGCTGGCAAGAAGGATCCATCGCTTCATGTGGTTTGCGCCGTACTCGTATCCTGCCATCCGCATGTACCAACGTGAATCTTGACTCATCAGTCCAGGCAACATTTTTTCACATGTCTAGGTTCAAGTGGCGTTCCCGCGCCCATGCTAATCTTTGCACCCTGTGATGCGTGCGATCAGCAGCGGTACCCTCGTGGGACAATGGCTTCTGTACCCCATAGCAAGGGCATGTTTCTGGATGGTGTGGCTGTTTACACGTTTTTGTGCACCAGCGTTAAATTGCCGAGTGATTCCTTGCAGTGTGGCCCGTCTATCCGCTGTTACAATGCGAGCTAGCCGACAATGACCCCGCTCATCCGCACGCTGTTGTCCCTTGCAGGGATGGTTTTACCGGATTCGATGTACTCACGGTGCACCCGTGATGCAGTGGCTCGTGAAAATCCCAGTGCCTGCACGACTTCCGAGATGGAGTGACCCATTCGTCTGGCCCCGGCAATTTGCCCACGATCAAATGCGCGTAGATCCTTCGTCTTACCCATACTGCGTCCGACTCTTACTGATTCCCGTCGCATCACTCCTTATATTGTCGGATCGTTGCATACGTCATGTCGTTTCCGTTTACAGTGCCACATTTCCATAACGCCAGCTGTCTCTAATTCAGTTGCTCTTCAGTGTATATATACAGACATGGTCGAGTCACAATATTGTGAGAGCCGCGGACAGCTTAGTGGTTAGTGTTTCAGACTATCGATGCTGGGTCCCCAGGTTCTAGCCTGGGCTGATCTTTCAGAGATGGTGTGATTTACTAACAATCGCTGAATATCCGCCGTGCATCGGACGAGCACGTAAAGTGACGGCCCGCAGGCTGGACCCACTGGTTAAATGGGTTTCCTTTCCTATGTCCTCCTTGAAATTCTCTCACCCATCTATGTGCAATATCCTACTTGTACGGTGGCGCCATCTACTGTACTCTAATCTCACTACAAACTGTTCTGTCAAAAGTCGCTAGACTTGCTCTCATTCCTTCCGTTTCTGTGTCCTGCCCAAAAGGCGATCTCGCTGTAGGTGGCTGGGACCTAAACTCTACTCACTGTGGACGGAAGTCCTACATGAAAATGACAAACTCACATTATTGTGACCACCAGCTAATATCCAGAGTAACCGCCGTGTGCAGCGCGGACAGCAGCTAAATGGGCTGGGAGTGACTCAATTAGGTGCTGGAAAGTGTTCACAGGTATGTGGAGCCATGCTGACTGCAGTGCATCTGACAGCTGCGGGATGGTGCGTTGTAGAGGATTCATAGAGCAAACAACATGTTTAAGATGGTCCCACAGATGCTCAAGTGGGTTTAAGTCTGGGTAATTAGGGGGCCAGGGAAGTACTTTGAAGTCTTCATCGTGCTCTTCCAACCCCTCTCGGACATTTCTAGCTGTGTGACATCTCGCATTGTTGTTCTGGATTAAGATCCCATCTGTCCCAGGGAAGACAATCGGCATGTATGGGTGTATGTGGTCTGCAAGGATGGATTCATTGCGAATTCGATCCATAAGCCCTTCTACAGGTATTAGTGGACCCAGAGAATGCCACGAAAACATTCTTATACGGCAACATTCATCCATTCGATGAAGCAGAAAATGTGACTCTTCGGAGAAAGCAAATCCTGCAATCCTTTGCCAATCAGTGGAGGTCCAATTCCGATATTGCCGTACAAGAGTAAGCCTTTTCTGCGATGCACCTTTGTTAGCATAGGTGCGGTGCCCATCCATCTGCATTGGAGCCCCATATGCAGCAGGGTTCGCAGAACTGTCGTTTTAGACACACTTCTGGTAACCCTCCTGTTTCATTCGGCCAGTGAGTTGCTTCACTGTAGTGTGTCGACGGCCCTCTTGCACCTTCGAAGCCGACGCTCACGTCAATTGCACGTAGTGCTCCGTAGTTTCCTCATTGCTTATTCACATTGGTGCCATTTCTCCAATGACGATACATTTTAAACACAGCAGCATGCGAACAGTTCACAAACAGCGCTGTTTCAGAAATACTGCCACACTTGGCCCGAAAGCCGATAATTACCCCTTTTTGCAAATCTGATAAATCGCTTCTTTTATCCATGAGCGTAATGAGTGATATGTTTTCATCATCTCATCTCATATGCAGAGGATTTTAGGAAGAGAGTGTCTGACCCCAGGTCTTAAACAACCCTTAGAAGCAGGAAGCTAGGAGATTTGGGCTAGAGTGCTCGATAGGAAAGTGACACGGAAGCGAAGTTGAAAGGGGGAGGAAGACGCCCTTATTTATTACCGGGGGTCCGGGATCCGACGGCTTAACGTGCCCATCCGACGCACGGCGGATATTTAGTGGATCGAGCGTTCGTACCCGCTGGGATCGAACCTGAGGTCCTTTCAGCGGCAGTCACGAACGTTGCCCACTAGGCTACCCGCGGTACTTGAGGATTTTTTTTTCCCCATTACTGAAGGTACTACACCATAAATATGTTATAACACAAGACTTAAATGAGTGTAATTTCTTTTTTTTTAATGTTTTTAACAGAAATATTCAATATTTACCGAACTTTCGCACTTTGTTTTGAGGCTCTGTTTCAGTTTATTTTTCATAGCTAATACTGAATGTTAACTGTTCCAAGCTCTGAAAAATAAGCCCACATGAAGCCTCTCTACAGATTGCAAAAGTTCAGCAAATATTGAGTATTTGTGTTTACACTCATACCTGCCAGGTTTAACGATTTTCCCGTAAAATTTACGGAAACGTGACTTGTTTTACGGGCAAAATGTTAATTTTACGGATTTGGTGATTTCCCGAGATTTATCCTTTTTCTGATGATTTTGCACCCGCTATTCAAACTTTTTTATTTAACTTAATCCATTTAAAGTAAAGCGTCGATGTAAGCTACAAACAACTTTTCAGTTATTATAATAAGTTTATTCGTAATGTGTTTGTGTGGGAACATTTGCAACAGTTTTCCCACGTGTTAGGTTTTGCGTTGTTTCAAACACTAAAACTTGCGCCCCGCGTAAACTGATAAGGATAACAACCAGCTGGGCTTGTTTATTAACCTTGGGGCTTGGTTCTCTCTTTCGCTGCCCCCCTCCCCTTTCTCCTTTTCAGGTAATGTATTCTTTGTCCCCCGGGTCGCAACTTCTGAGGAGGCCGAAGTGGTGTGCTACTTGCACTTGAGAGCAGGTGTTTTTGCTACTTACTCCCAGTTCGAAATGCGATCTCAAAACGTAGTTATCGTAGAAAAAAAACTGAAACGGATTTTAAATCTGTGTAATTTTTAAGCCCAAATCTATACCCAACATGACGAAATTAAGCAAAAGCTGTCAGTTTTGTGAAATTGAAAATGCGTTGGGTCATGGTTTCGTAACTTCTTCTCTATTAATAAATTTGACCTAAGGAAAGAATGCTAAGAGGAAGTTAAAAGAAAAGAAAAAGTAAGTCCAATGTTCATTCCAGCCAGTGCTTCTCCAGCAGTGATTTTGCTCGTCCGTTAGTAAGTCCAACCGTGCTTTGTTCGTCTCTCGATAACGTGCATAAAAATATCTTGGCTTGATTCAACCAAATTAATAAGTTGTGGTACTATTTTTTCCTCTGCAATTTGCATCTCTTTAAACTGTTACTGTTTTACTATAGCAGTTTTGCTTGCATTTTTTTTCAAGTGTCAATAAATTTAGTATTAGTGATTCTCTGTGAGCAGCTATATAAAAGAGGGAGGGGGAGTACTATAAAACTTTCTGTGGTTCGTATTATGCGGATTTTCCTGTGTATTACAAAATCTTCAAAAAATGAAAAATATGCATTTTTGCTCTACGTGTCGATGTAATTTCAGCGTTTCGCGTGGTGAAAGGAATGATATTACTAATCATATAGCGCCAAGCATAAATCTAACGTTGACTGCGTGGGGAAAAAAATTACGAAATTAACTTCCTTTGTTAAAAGTTATAATGAACTAGATGCGATTCGTGCGAAGTGTTTATTCACTTCATTTTTAGTTGAGCATAATTTAAAAATTAGTGTCTTTCAGTCACTCATTTATTTCATTTGACTGTCTCTCCATAAGATAATTAATCCTAGCATGAAAATGGTTCGTTTTTGAAAACATTTTAGTTTTTTCCGTGACGGCATGGGATCCTATCCTATTGGATTTGGGGGTCAAAGGGTGGAACATCCTTCCCTTGAGATGCAAACCTCCATAAAAATAAATTTTTTATCTCTTTATAGATCATAATGATAGCATAGTAATGAGAAATTATGTATATATTCTATTTTAATCGAAATAAACGTGCCGATAAATTCAAACATCTGTATCAATTAAAAGTTGATACTTGTTTCAAAGGTAACATCGTTTTTTAATCGATATGTTCAGTACATTTAATCAAATGCGCGACAAGTAATTTCATTGAATATATCGATTAAAATTTTCATCGAACATAGCGATAATTTTTTTTTTTTTTTACGGATTTCGGTTTCTGAAAGTTGGCAGGTATGCACCATTAATGGAAAAAAATTTATACTCATAAGTCTTGTGTTAAAAGTTCTACCATATTTTGCTGAATATTGCTTTCCTTACTTTTTTCGTCAGGTTCATTTGTTCTCGCATACCTCTTTCCTGATATTTTCATCAGTTTTATTTAGCCTTTATGCTTCCTTTAGATTATTATTTTATTTTGTTTGGTGGTTTAGCAACCATTGTGAACAACTCAGTGGGCTATAAGCAGACAGCTTTCTCAAATTTGGGGATACTGGTTCCAGGCAAGGGAGAGAGCCAGTGCTTTAAGACAAACAAAACATCCATGCCTCGCTAGGGTTTGAACCCTGCCCCATCTCGAACAAATGATCAGAAGCCAGTGCTTAGACCACTGCACCATTGTGTCTGCTCTTTTGGGTAATTCCTAATACAGGTGAAAATTCATTAGATATTTCTTTTGGTGAAATGCTGCTTATCAGGTCTGGGTCCTGTGGAGTGCGATAAATCCTTTCATGTTCATTCAGTATTATCAATAGCGTTAGGTGTAGTTCTGTGCACATTTTGTATCTTGACCCATTTATTGATAAATATGACCAAAGAAAGATTTGTTAATTATTTCACTTATAAAGTTCTTGATAATTGTATGAAAGATTAATATTTATTTAAATAAAATTTTGCCTTTTTTGACAGTTACAGTTATGAACTTTCAAAAAGGCACTAATTTGAGAAATTTTTAACCAAATTGTTTTTTATTTTTTCTACCTTTTTTTTTATTTTAAATTATGTAATTTTTTTACGCTGAATTCTCTGGTCATGTTTCATAAGATAGAAACAAATTGCATGAAGTTTGATTCATAAAATTATTAAAGAGAAGGCACTAGTTATAATTAGAGCTAGCATCAGTTACCCACACGCTTTAGCGCTTAAGGAAAAAATGTATAACTCATTTCTGGTTTGTTGCCTGTATCATTATTTAAGTTATGTGCTGTAGGTGTTTAAGGTGGTTCCACCTAAAATCTCTGCTTATGTTTCCAATGGTAAAACTTGTTTACATCTTCACAATTAATGTATTCCCAAGGATGAAAATTTGCACATCGATAAAACTAACTTTTAAGTTATAGCATGGGATACTTAATACTTGCTACCAGATATTCGTAATTAAGCAATCCAACATGTTTGTCTACTGACGTCATCAATGTACAGGTCGCGCCATCTGTTAACAGGTCTGAACATTACTCAAAGAAAAATGATTGATTTTTTAATATAATTATGATTATGTTTTAGCAAGTGTTAAGTATCCCATGCTATAACTTAAAGTTAGTTTTATCAATGTGATAAGTTTCATCCTGGGGATTAATTGCAAATAAAATATGTAAAGAAGTTTTACCATTAGAAACTTAAGGCAGAGATTTTAGGTGGGACCACCTTAAATCCTGTGTCCGTGTTCAAGTACAGCTGAACTTCATTTTGAATGAAATAGAAGCATTACGTATGTAGATATACTACCGTTTATTTACTCTGGTTATCTGCTCGGAACCGTCGATACCCCCCCCCCCCCCCGGCCAAAAGTATACTTGTTTGCATGTATAATATTACTCAATGTTACTGCTGAAAAAGTATCAGGGTGTGATGCAGTCTAACAAGTTTACTTGAGCACACATCGTGATGTTGGACGTACCATTACCGTCCCTAGCTGAGACAGTGACTAATGTATCCCATAAGAGTAAGCGTCACGTGAACTACACTTTTAACTGTTTACTAAACGATCTTTTTTTCGTTTTCGGGAACGATAAGATTTCGGTATAAATCGCATTCCAAAAATTCATTTGCGCTGAATAACGCAAAAAGTGAAAATGGTTTATCAATTTTTAAGTTTTCGTGATGCACATTCATGTCTTCCCCTGGTGACGTCCAGCCATTTCTTTTGTTTTCCAGAATAACGTTTAAAAAATCAAGCCGGGATCCCCTTTCCCCCCATATTCGATAAACTAAAACTACAAAACCGGCCATGAATTTTGCTTTTCCCGCTGAATGAGTGGTTAGAGGAGCGGGGTTCTGGCCACTTATCTGAGTGGGGCTCTAGTTCTGGAAGAAACTTGCTCAGTATGTTTTCCTTGCCGCACTGGCTCTCCTTTCCTTGAAACCAGCGGCTTTATTTAGGGATGGGAAATTTCACCCCTGGCTTTTGATGCACGTGGAGGTTGTCGATCCACTTCCCCCATAAAAAAAATAGATCTCGAAGGCTGCGTGAATTTCAATATTCATGGATTAAATAGTTGTTTCTTTAAAATGAACAACATTACGTACGTAGTTCCGTATTTGACCGATGCGCCCTTGCTTAGGGCGTTCAAGTGTTTTCTTTTCCATTTGGCACAAACGTTACGCTTCGCTGGAATTCCAGTTAAAAAAATTATTTCTCATCTAATTGGCGTAATTGCAACCATAATTTTGTACTTAAGTGCGGAGTGAATTAAAAATTTTGTTGCAGCGAGCACTGTTTTATTTTGACACAAATATCCATTGTTTCCGATATTCCAGGTGCACCATTTTCGGGGGGGCATCAATATGTTTTTCTTTTTTTAGCGCAACATTTGTGCCTCAAGAAGAATTGACTGGAATCAAGTTTTCCGATAAAAAAATAAATTAAATTCGCCGCCTGTTGAATGTTAGTTGATCGGAAGGGGGATCGTTAACATCAATTAAATGTGTGAACTGTGTTTAATTTTGTTCGCATATATTTTTTGATGCACTGTTTTTTTTCCTAGCAGAGTGGCAGGATACTTGTATTGGCACATAATTAAATATAAGTTTCATTTGAAAGTTTTTACATGCTGTGAATATCAGCAACTATGACAAGAGTATTCACAAAATTCCCAAATTTTTTTTTATGTAAACTTCTCCAGTAGGTGGCACGAATGCTGAAGGCACAGAAAAAAAATTGTGCCATCGGTCCCGTTTTGTTTTCTTTTCTTTTCAATTCAGAAAACTAAAATTGTAATGAAGCAGGATCTGCTTATTTGACTTCATTGAAGCTTCCGTGAAAAAGAAGAGTGGGGAGAGACGCAACAGGTTTCACTATCACGTGGTCGGTTTTCGAATTGTGTCATGCTGAAACTTGATCGACAAAAAAAGTTGCGTACCACCGTCACATTGGGCTTAACGAGAAATGGGCTTATTTCAGATTGTTTCAGTGTTCGAAGTGGGCCGGTATGGCATGCTGGTAGTTAACAAAAGTAGAAGTGAGCATACCGGCAGTTAAAAAACATTACTTACCATCCCGGTATGTAATAAATTATAAACCCGTCGCAAACTACGTTAAGAAATTAGAATGAAATCACAAATTTTAACGAAAAAATCGTCAAATGACATGGGAAGCAGAAGCATGGTGTCAGAATTCTTCTTAATACGAAAGGGGGGGGGTGAAAAGTGAAACAGCGCATCTCTCAGGAAAAACACTTCATTTCATTTGCGGAGAGGGGAAACATACAAGGCTTATTCGGCGAGACGATAACCTCAGGCGTGGTAAGGAGGTTATCTCAACAGAGGAACTTCTCGGAATCCTGACTTTTCAAATATTTTCCCCCTGGAGAAAACCCATTTTCAGCACAGTACAGAAGTCTGTGGATTGCTCACCGTTATGGGTGGGCGTTGCGTAGGGTGATATAAAAGTGTAATAAGGGGATTAAATTGCTAATCTGATTTTCTCTCTCGGTAACAACTCTTCTCCCTAGTCCCTCCTTAAATGGGCCCGGCTTAATCTGCCTGTTGTTGAGTTTGTTGACTGAAAAAGCATTGCAAGGAATTTGACCTTTGTTTGACCTGCTGCTAGATTAGTTGCAGGATTCAAAGCTGATGATCATCCTTTGCATGTGCTGGTATCTATCATTTCAGCTTTAGTGTAGCAGTGGAGCACTTAACATACTGAAGCAGAATGGCTTTCAATTTAAAAGCTTATTTAAAGAATGGGAAGAGAGAAAGAGCTTAGAGAAAAATATGTTCAGAATTTAATTTATTTGTGCAGTGGTCCAGTAATCCGGAAACTGCAATTTAATTAATGTTGGAAATTAAGCTGAAACTGAAAGAAACCATAAACCCTTCAATGTACGGGTTTTTAAAATTATTACATTATTTTTTTTAATATTATATACATTAATTTTTTAATACCAAAAAAAATATGTGGAATGGTATGTATTCCTTTCGAAACCTATTTATACTATGTGGATCTATGGTCGACACCATACCGGCAAATAGCTCTCTGCCACTTCGACCACTGGATTGTTGTTTATCAGGGATCATCATATTAGCGCAAGTTATCAAGATTTGTTAAAAAAGTATTGCAAGTGCTACTTACTAACCCAACAATCCCAATTCATCAAAAAATTGTTGTTGTTTTTTTTTCCGTCCTTAAAAAACACCTTGCATCGAAAAATATTAGTTCGTGTGCACAAAATGCATATCTATTGGAATTTCCAATTTATTCTAGATTTTTTTTTTTTTTTTTAAGTTTTATACCTTCCTCGAGACTTAGTTTATGTAGTCCCCTCTCCCCGGAGCAGAAAGGGTTTTATCCCAGTCTGGAGGGGAAGGGTTTTATCCTTTCCTCCAGACTTAGTTTATGTAGTTTTTTCCCCTCTCCCCGCAAAAACTAGCCCAGGTTACGCCTGCTGAAATACGTTTGCATATATAGTTTGAGGCAAAATTTATTTACATTTTTCTCCAAACGATACATAAAGTTAAGATGGAGATTTATATTAACGCATAGGCTCATAGTTTTTCGTAACTGTTGTTGCGATGATCATAAGCGTTGTTCACTTTCACTGTTGTTAATTTCCATTCTGTCGGAGTTTTATCAGTAGGTGGCACCTTTAATACGAAGAAAGTTGTGATAAATCTTTTTGTTACATGTTGTGCCGTTGGTTAACAAACTCGTAATGCTACTATGATGATAAAATTTCCCTATTTTGCCTTGTGTTTCACGATCCGTTTGTCTCAGTTTTGATGTAATATGAGGAGCCACCCCCCCCCCCCCAAATTCAGTATGTGGCAACAAGTCAAGCATATGCTCAACGTGAAAACAAGATCAAAATATGAGAAGTACATTGTTAGCACGTCTTTTGAAAGTACGTGCTTATTGGTATCACTATGTCTGTTTGCCTGTATGTGGACCCATCCATGTCTCTGCAACTATTATTCCGATCTGAAAAATTATGTTTGCAGTCGAATGCCTGAACTGTGAGAAAAACAATCCAAAATTTTTGGCTTTTCCGATGCGTATACGTTGTTTCTATTTGAAATGTCTGTTGTCACCACCAGGGGGCGTAAGTATATATTGTATTTTTCCCGAAGGTATTTTAGCGTTAGTCACGACGATAAATATTTTGCGTGCATTTTACAACACTTTGTGATGAAACTTTTGCCGCTAGGAGGCGGAAGGTGTATATTTCTGTTTTAAAATTATTTTCAGTCAGACGCCAGTGTTTAGTTTTCTCGCTCGGGGAAAGTGTTAATGTAAATCTGGAGCCGTATGGTAATATGTATCTCCGCTTCTAAAGCATACACGAGGTTCTTCAGCGGTCGCGGAATTCTGTTTTTTTTTTTTTTTTTTTTGGGTCATTTGGGTTATTCTCGAGATCGAGGCAAAACTGAAGAGAAATTTTAGAGGATTAGTTGGGGGTGGTCGTTTTTTGATGTGGGGATGGTATTTCGTTTTCCAAAACTTTCAAAAACGGAAGTTAAACAAAGTGAAAATTTTTCCTGTAATCGTGATTTCTTTTTCTCGCGATGTTTCTCCTGCGCAGTATTATTGTTAAATATAATCTTTTTCCATAAATATGTGCATTGCAGTTTGGAAATGGAAGAAAAATTCCGAAAACGGAAGTTGGCGCGAAAATTTCTCTGTGATCTTCAGGCATGAGATTCTTCAATGGATTCGAAGAATTCCGCCATTTCGATGTTCTCGAGATCGATGCAGAACTGAACAGAAATTTGGGAGGGATTGTTTGGTGGTAGTTAGTGATGGTGGTGGGCAGAATTCTGACTTTCAAACTTTCGGAAACAGACGTTAGACTGAGTGAAGGTTTTTTCCTGTAATCGTAATCCTTTTTTAATGCCATATGTCTTCTGCGCAGTAGTGTTGTTAAATGTAATTTTATTCCATAAATATTTGTTTTGCAGCTTCAAAATGGAGTAAAACTTTCCTAAAACGGAAGTCGGACAGAGCGTAGATTCCGCCGGTGGTCGTAATTTTTTTCTCCGCGATGTTACATTTATCCTGTGTTGCTGTTAAATGTAAAAAAAAAAAATATATATATATATATATATATATATATATATATATATATATTTTAATAGTGATGTGCTCCAGCTAAATATTTACGTAATAAATTTCAGTGAACCTTTTGTCTTGCTCACGCCGCGTTATATTCACGCTGTTTCGCAGCACGTTCTTATTTTAGACCCATGCGGTTAAAAAGTTGTTTTTAGCACGTCTTTTGTAAAAAAAGATCGTGCTAATGTTACCGGTTTGTCCGTCCGTCCGTCTGCACCCACGATATCTCTGCAACTATTAGTCCGATTTGAAAAATTCTTTTTGCGTTGGGAAGCTTGAAATATGCGAATGATGATCCATTATTTCGTTTTTTTTTTAATTTTAATGATGTACAATTTCGCCGCTAGGGGGCGTAAATGCAAATGATGTCGAATTCATTCAAAAATACGTTTTATTCCACATATTTGCTTCTAAACATCCGATTGAAAAAATTGTTTTATCTTTCGATTCCATTTATGTCGAAGGGTGTTTTAGATATAGTTACTTTTTTCAAATCACGCATAGATTTTCCGCTAGGGGGCGTAAAAGTAAATTACATTTTTTCCAATAACTCTTCTTCTAAAACTCCGATTTGAAAAAAAAATCTTCAGCGGATACATCTCCTGATGGAAAATCTTTTGCATATAATTTTAAATTTTTGGTAAAGAATACTTTTGCCACCAGGGGACATAAGTGTTAATTTTTGCTTCTGATGTATTTGCCATAAAATCTGAGCTTCTAACATATCGATTGAAAAAATTCTTTCGTAGACTGATGCCACTCACATCGATAAACATTTTCGGAATATTTTCTTCCTAAAATATTCCACAGTTTCTCCGCCAGGGGGCATACATGTATATCTGTTTTTTGTCAATATCTCTACTTCTAGGAGTCCGATTTGAAAAAAATAATCTTTGTTGGACAGTGTTTCCAATGTGACTTGTTTTTCATATAATTTCAAAATTTTCAAGTAATTCATAGACTTCCCGCTAGGGGGCGTAGAGGTAAATTGCGTTTCCCTCTATATCTCTGCTTTTAAATCTCCGATTTGAAAATATCTTTCTGCGCCGGATACAGCTCCTGATGGGAAATAGTTTGCACATAATTTCTAATTTTTGTAAAAAAATGGTTTAGCCACCAGGGGGCGTAAATTTTAATTTCCGCTTCTGATGTATTTGCAGCAAAATATGAGCTTCTAAATTCTTGATTGAAAAAAATCGTCGTTTGTAGACAGATAGTACTCATGTCGACAAACCTTTTAGAAACATTTTCTTTTTAAAATAATGCATGGTTTCTACGCCAGGGGGCGTAGGTGTATATCTTATTTTTGTCAATATCTCTACTTCTAGTAGTCCGATTTGAAAAATTTCTTATTTGTTGGATAGTGTTTCCAGTGTGACATGCTTTTCATATAATTTCAAAATTTTCAATTAATTCATAGACTTTTTGCTAGGGGGCATAATGGTAAATTGCTTTCCCTCCTATATCTCTGCTTCTAAATTTCCGATTTGAAAAATTCTTTCTGCACCGGATACAGCTTCTGATGGGAAATCCTTTGCACATAATTTCTAATTTTTGAAAAAAAATGGTTTGGCCACCAGGTGGCGTAAGTCTCAATTTCCGCTTCTGATGTATTTGCAGCAAAATATGAGCTTCTAAAATCTCGATTATAAAAAAAGTGGTTTGTTCACCGATACTAGTCATGTCGACAAACCTTTTAGGAACATTTTCTTCTTGAAATAATGCATGGCTTCTACGCCAGGGGGCGTAGATGTATATCTTATTTTTGTCAATATCTCTACTTCTAGGAGTTTTATTTGAAAAATTCCTCCTTTGTTTGGATAGTGTTTCCGATGCCAAATGATTTTCGTATAAATTCAAAATTTACAATCATAGACTTTCCGCTAGGGAGCACAAAGGTAAATTGCGTTTTCTGCTTGTAAAACGCTGATTTGAAAAATCCTTCCTGTATCGCATACAAGACCTGATGAAAAATATTTTTCACATAATTTCTAATGGTTTGGCCACCAGGGGCATAAGTGTTAATTTCTGCTTCTGATGTATTTGTAGCAAAATCTGGGCTCCTGAAAACTCGACTAATTTTTTTTTTCTTGGGCTGATAGTGTTCATACGGAAAAACCTTTTGAGAATACTTTCTTCTTAAAATAATGCATGGTTTTCCCACCAGGGTACGTTCGACGTATCTTATTTTTGTCGATATCTCTGTTTCTAAGAGTCCGATTTGAACAATTCTTTGTATGTTGGAGAACGTTTCCGGTGCGAAATGTGTCTCATATAAATTCATGTTTTTCTTAACGCACAAGTCTGCAACCAAAGAGCGTAAGCTCACAATTCTGTTACAGCAATATCTGAGGGATTAAAAACCCGATTGAAAAACTTTCTTCCGTCAGATGCTATTGTTTTCCATACCGGTTCCATTGACTTTGAATAGCTTTGATAAATTTAATTTGCGTCAGAACGGATTCAAAAGACGTGCTTATTACACTCGAAAATTCGGTGTCATCTTTCTTGTTTTTTCTTTCGTCAGTCTCGTGTATACTAAAGATAGGTCCGATTTTTAAAAATTCTTTCTACTAATAGAGTTTGTGGTGAGGAATATTTTTCATATTCCACTTGCACTCCATAGTGGCAAAACTGTCAAGCATAAAATTTACCAAATTTTGTGCTTCACAGTTTTGGAACTATGGAGTGCAAGTGTTAATTTTTATTTGTACCATGTTTAGGACCATAGCTTCGTTTCAAGAACCCGATTTTTGGAAGAAAAAAATAAAACTTTGCCTTGGATTTTTTCCGAAATGAGAAATGCCTTGTGCACGGTTTGTGATTTTTCTCGCAGATTTCAGTCGCTGGTGGCTGCCAAAAGTAGCTATTTGCGCATGTTTTACCGATTGCGTAGAAATCCGGTATTTTATTTTTTAATCCAGAGAACAACACTGTGTACATTGGGCATTTAAAATAATGTTCAGATTTTCTCTAGGAGGCGTTAAATGCATCCTTGCCGCCCCGGTGGCGCAGTGGTCTAAGGCGTTGGCCCCTGATCATTCGTCCGTAAGGGGTCCGGGTTCGAATCCCGGTCAGGCATGGATGTTGTGTTTGTCTTACGGCACTGGCTCTCTCCCTTCCCTGGAACCAGTGACCCTAAATTAGGGACGGGCGACTGCTTATAGCCCATTGAGTTGCTCACGGTGGTCGTTAAACCTCCAATCAAAAAAAAAAAAAAAAAAAAAAATGCATCCTTTTTTTCTATTTCTTTTTTTTTTTTTTTCAAAATGCGTTGAAGTGTTTTTTCGTGTCGGAAAGGATGAAAAAAACCCTGGAGAATTCAGTGTCATCTTTCTTTCTTTTTTTTTTTTTTATTATTGAATTCATTATGTAGTAATTTTCAAACGCCACGTATAAGAATCCATAATAGTTAATTTCCGAAATCTTATATTTCTTTTGCGGGATCTGAATGATTGTCCGCATTTGATCCTGTTGGCTGAGTGGTCCGAGGCGATGGCTTCTATCCATTCTTCGGAATTCGATTCCCGGATATGGATTAGTGCTTGTATGTTTGTGATTATTATTATACTAGATATATTTGAGGTGGTTGAGCCTTTGTTTTCTCTTGGAGTAAATAATTAGTACTAAATGTTATTAATTTATATTGAACTTTGTGATCTTACTGTGATTTCATGTTTTTATTCCATTGTGTTAATATTGTATTAATATTTAAATTTAGTTTTGTACATATGACAGTTCTTGATGTTTGTGTTTTGTCAAATATAAATGTACTGTGTTGTGTTGCAGAATTTTCATATCTTAGTTATCCGTGCGCGTCGGAACAATTAGGTGGTGTAATTTCTCTTTCGTAGAGCAAGTGTTTTCTAGTGCTCGGATTAAAAAATATTCTTATAACGCACGATAGTTGCAGCTGTGATCAAAATCATGCATATATACTACTTCCCAGTTTTCCAGGTGCACGAGCGGTCCGTGATTGTACGCTTGCTTTTTGACCTCTTCATAATTAGAAATTTTCCGTTTGGTTGTCGTAATGGGTTACGCGTTCTCCCTTTTTGAACAAGTTGGATTGTCGCCCTTTCTGGGGCGCAGTGGTCTAAGCGCTCGCTTATGATCATTCGTCCGTGAAGGGTCCGGGTTCGAATTCCAGTGGGGCATGGATGTTGTGTTTGACTTACGGCACTGGCTCTCTCCCTTCCCTGGAACCAGTGACCCTAAATTAGGGGCCGGCGATTGCTTATAGCCCATTGATTTGCTCACGGTGGTCGTTAAACCTTCAATCAAAAAAAGGGACAAGTTGGATTGAATTCAGAAGGGACGCCAATCAAGAGAGGCAAGATGAAGTTCGCTGATCCAGTATTTTCCGTTCTGGTAAATTAAAAAAAAAATGTTTCAGTTTCAAATGGAAGAAGAAGAGAAATAAATAAATACAAAGATATCGTTCATCGCCGCCATGCCCGCCTCATGTCCTCGCTATGTATCCCCACCGATATTAGCGTGATAACGATCTCGATGAGCGGTCAAGAGCCCTCAGGGTATAACTCCCCTTCAGGGAAAGAATATTATCTTGGAACGTGATGTCACTGATGCCAAAGCTGTCACTTGAACTGTTATTTTGAGTAACGGTGACGTGATTTCCAACCCATCTGTATCATCAACCATTGCCAATCGACTGCTGGATGACGGTCTCTCCACAACCCTCGATCTTGAGCCAGTCTCTTCCATTTTCCCACACACCTACAGCTTCAGTTTAGAAGAGCATTTTTTTTTTTTTTTAAGCTTCCTTATTGTTCATTCGGGCCTATTCAGTATTTCATTTTGAAATTTTTTGGGATCTGGAATGCCACTGGTGTTATTTTAAAGCACCATATATCAGCGTCTTCGGAACCACGGGGCTGCCCCGTACTCATTTTTGTGCTGCAGGGGCAGAGCATCACATTTGTCCCCTCACTTATCTTCCTTTTTAATTGTTTTGTCAGAAATCGGATTAATATTTTAATTCTTTCACTTTCCGCCATTTAAAATTCCTTCTGATAAAACAAAATATTACTTTCTATTTTAATCATTAACATCTAGAACTGATTTTTGTATTGTCATTCCTGAGACGCGGGTTCAATTCTCCTCGGTTGTCCAGTATGAAAATAAAATATTTTCACGAATTGCCAGCCAGTCTTGTAGTTACCAGTACTGGAGAAAACCGTCTCACGAAGTATCAGTTTAATTACAAAACAGATATGAAATTCCTGAGAATTTTTTTTGTATAAAAAGCGCAGGAACGTTTTGTATTTTATTATATAGATATAATAAAAGCTGTTTATTTTTTTAAGAGTGGAAGGAGGCGAGAGAGAAAGGAATGAGATATATTTTTATACTTTTATTGTTTGTGATGTATAACGTAAGAGATACGTTTCATTTGGAATCCATATTAATGTGGAAATGTTCAAATCAATGTATTTTAACATCGTTTGTAATATGGGTAAAACGGTTTGATATGGAATAATTGTTTGTAGATAGAAAATTCAAGGTTTAAATTCATTCAGATTTTATCAGTATAACCGTTTTATCTGTAGCATGTCCAAATGACGTCACTACGTCCTATTTTAACAAAATCGGAAGCTTTTTATGATCTAACAAAAAAAAATGCATATCCTGATATCTTGATCCCGCTGTCAAATGATAGTTCCGACGCTCCTGCCATTTTTAATTGTGAGTTGAAACCTTAGGTCCTTATGACGTCCGTTAGTCTTCACGAAATACTCTCCACCATTTTTTTTAAATGTCCGCCGATGTGTTCTGCCATTTTTCCTGCAAAGCAGTAACCAGTTCGGCGTTGTTCGTCGGGCTTCTGTTCCTCCATGCACCCGACGACCCAATGGGTCTCAAAGATTTTCTGTAGCGTTCAGGGCTCTGGGCTGGTCAGTCAAACTTTTATCTTCCAACCAATATGCAACAACAGAAGCAGTATAATGTGGTACGTTGTTCTACAGATAAAGGTATGAGCCTTTCTCAAAGTACTGCTACAACGGTTGTAGTGCGTAATTGTTCTGGACATCTAGATAGAGCTCAGCATTCATGGTTTTGTCCAAAATAATTAATGGGGCCAAGCCGAACCTCGAGAACCAGCTCCACATCATCACGCTGCCTCCACCAAACTTTGTTGTTGGGATGATACAGTCTGGAAGGTACTTTTTCACGGCATCCGCCACACCCAAGAACGATCATCAGTCTGGTGACGAGTTTGTCCAAGGTTGACGTTCCTTACACACCAAACCGTGGTAATCCATGACGTACAGCGTTCGGTTCTGTGCACTGTGCTGGTGCTAACATCCGTCCCAATAGTCTCACATAATGCATTCGTGATTTGAGACAATTATCATACATGAGATTCTTGCGCGGATTCGCGGAATTCCACGTTTTCTTTTTTTTTTTTTTTTTTGGGGGGGGGGGGTGATGTTCGATTCAAAACTGAAGAGAAATTTTAGGAGGTCATGTCTGGGGACGTTATTTCATCTTTCAAAACTTTCGAAAACGGAAGTTAAATTTCCCCGGTAATCCTAATTTCTTTTTATGGCGATGATTCTTCTGCCACTATTGTTGTTAAGTATCATTTTTCCATAAAATATTTGTATTTCAGCTTGAAAATGGAGAAAAGTTTTCCGAAAACTGAAGTTAGACGGCGCGAAAATGTCCCTGTAGTCTTCAGGCATCAGTCTCATCCATTTGTGTGGTTCTTAAGATCGATGTATAACTGAACCGATAAGGGGGAGGGGGGAGAGGGGGTCCGTCCGAGGACGGAAGTTAGTGAAGATTTCTCCCGTAATCGTATCTTTTTTTTTTTTTTTTCCTCGTAATGTTCTTTCTGTCCAGTGTTGTTAAATATCATTGTATTCCATAGAAATTTGTATCTTAACTTGAAAATGGAGGGAGCGAAGATTTCGCCTGTAATCGTTTTTTTTTTTTTTTTTTTTTTTCCGCTATGTTCCTTCTATCCTGTGTTGTTAAATGTCAATAATTTTTTATTTTGGATGCAGGAATGTGTCCCAGTTTAATATTTACATAAATTACAGTGAACAATTCCATCTTGCTCATGCTGCATTATACAGGGTGTTTCATAAAGAATGTCCCGATTTGAAAAGTGGATATCTCTGCACCCACGAACCACCGATGAATGCGACTCGTATCATGTCTACGGGCGTGGCCCAGAGTTTGTTATGACTACCGCAAGATGGCAGCACGAGCGTCCAAACAGCCGCTACGCGTAGTGAGTGAGAAGATGGCGTCGAGGCAACAGAAGGCGTTTTGTGTGCTCGAATTTAGCAAGGCCATGTCCGTGAGTACGGCTCAACCTTTCATGTAAGCGGGAAAGTTTCGCGCCACAAAGTTCGCATATGAGGACTGCAGAACCCACATGAAATCTCCAACATGAACGTGATTCACCAAAACTAAATGTTTTTTGCGCTGTTTCTATTAGAAAAGTTTATGGCTTTTTTTTTTTTTTTTTTTTTTTTTGCGGACAACACGGTTATCAGCAACTCCTATCTTGCATTGCTGAAGGACTGGCTACTTCCACAGCTGCAGGACGACTCTGAAGATTACATTTTTCAGCAGGACGGCACACCGCTACATTTGAACCTCCAAGTTCGTCGGTTTCTAAACGACAAATTGCTTCAGCGTTGGATTGGACGCAGGGGACCCCATGACTTGGCACTACACGCTTGGCCTCCTAGATCTCCAGACATCACACCATGTGACTTTTTATGGGGATACGTAAAAAACCGTGTTTATGTTCCTCCTTTACCCGCAGACTTGGATGAGCTCCGAACAAAAATCACGGCCAAGGTAAATTCTGTGACTGAAGACACTATCCGACGCGTTTGGGATGAATTCAGCTATAGGCTTGATGTTGTCCGTGTAGCAGGTGGAGGGCACATTGAGAATTTTTATATAATCGTGGTGCGTGAAACTTTAGACCTTCCTTCATACTTGGTTCTTTGTTTTGTAACTATCCCACATTTGCCTTATTAAATATACTATTTTGAAATCGGGTCATTCTTTTTGAAACACCCTGTACATTCACACTTTTTTGCCGGGCGTTCTGATTTTTCAGCCGGTTAAAAAGTTCAGCTTTTTTCTTCGTCATCAGTCGCATTTATGATTTATTTGCGTCCTTTGCAGAGCTCTTCTATTAGCTTCTGAGTTTTGTCGGGTCGTTTCGTAGCAGATTCAGACCCTTCAGCTGCCATTTGCACAGTTGTGATATGCAAATAGACCTTACGGATTTTCAATGCCGCTAATAAAGCATACGTACGGAGCGATTGCTTATATTGCGTCCTATTATCAATCCCCACTGGAAATCAGTTAACTTGGTCGTTCGAGTCATCTTGTATTCACAGTCGGTTAATATTCTGGTTAATTGGGACACATCAGGACTAGATCACTGTGGCCCAATAAAGCGTCTTCCGCAATTATGAGAAGCCGTATCCCAAAGAGCTAATTTGGGATGCTCTTCAAAATTGTCCCAAATGGTGTCGCTTTTGCTGCCGCTTATTACACATCGTGTATGTATTATGAAAACAGCTGTAACAGGCAAGCGTTTTGTTTTTAGCTGAAAAGTAAAAGTATCAAAATTTTTAACTTTCCTACATATTTGACCCGGGACTATAGAAGCGTTTAAAAGTCGTTATATATATATATATATATATATATATATATATATATATATTATATATATGTTCTGATTGATATTCCGTGTTTCTTGTTTGTTTGTTTTCCTCTTGAATTTTGCGAATTCTTTTATACGTTTTTGAAAAGTGATCTGTTACTTGTAAAACAACCACTCAAGACATTCGACGGTTACTTTTTTTTTTTTTCTTTTTTTCTGCTTAGCTATTTCACATTATCGTGCCCTTCTGATTCTTCCTTTCATCCTATATCGTTAATCATTAGATAAAGGACACGGTCATTTTTTGTTACCTCAGCAACTTTAAATGATTCCATTGGTAAGCATGCGAAATGATGTGCGCTTAAAATGAATTGTAATGAAATGTCAGTCCAAGTGTCCCGTCAGACTAGGCGATTTTTGAACTATATGATGTCTTGCCTTCCGACAATCGGTGGTGAATGAAGGAATAACACAGAATGCACTGACACTTGTCAAAAATGTAATAGCATAAATGACACTTGGATCGCCTACAATGGGAACGCAAGCATCAAAACCGGACCTTGAATGATTGGAAGAAGGTCGTCTGGGGTCCGATGAATCTCGTTTCCTGTTACACCGTGAGGACGGCCGGGTACGTGTGCGTCGTTTACCTGGGGATGTGTTGGCACGAGGGTGCATCGTGGGACGAAAACAAGCCGGTGGAGGAATTGTAATGCTTTGGGCAATGTTCTGCTGGGAAACCCTGGGTCCAGTCATTCATGTGCAGGAAACTATGACGTCTACCACCTACCTGAACATCATTGCAGACCAGGTGCATCCTTCCATGAGAACGGTATTCCCACCTAGTAGTTCCTTCTTTCAGAATGTTAATGCGATATGCATACATGAGATTCTTCCGCGGATTCTCGGAATTCCGCTTTTTTTTTTTTTTTTTTTTTTTTTGTCATATTTGGGTTATTCTCGAGATCGATGCAAAAATAAAGATTAATTTTGGAGGATTAGTTGGGGGGTCGTTTTTTGGTATGGAGATGGTATTTCGTTTTTCAAAACTTTCGAAAGTGGAAATTAAACGGAGTGAAAAATGTTCCCGTAAATCATGATTTCTTTTTCTCGCGATGTTTCTTCGGCACAGTATCATTGTTAAATAGGATTTTATTCCATAAATATTTGCATTTCAGCTTGAAAATGGAAGAAATTCTCCTGTGATCTTCAGTGGATTTGAAGAATTCCGCCTATTCCATCGTCATTTCGATGGTTCTCAAGATCGATGCAGAACTGAACAGAAATTTGTGAGGGACTGGTGGTGGTAGTGAATGGTTCTGGTGTCGTTTTTCGTCGATGGGCAGAATTCCGACTTTCAAAACTTTCGGAAACGGAAGTTAGACGGAGTGAAGGTTTCTCCCGTAATCGTAATCCTTTTTTTCTTGCGAATGTTTTTCCTACCCAGTAGTGTTTTTAAATATAATTTTATTCCATAAATATTTGTTTTGCAGCTTCAAAATGGAGGAAAACTTTCTGAAAACAGAAATCGGACAGAGCGTAGATTTTGCTGATAATCATAAATTTTTTCTACACGATATTACATTTATCCTGTGTTGCTGTTAAACGTAAAAAAAATATATATGAGTACAGTGATGTGCTCCAGCTTAATATTTATGTAATAATTTTCAGTGAACAATTTTGTCTTGTTCACGCTGTTTTGCAGCACGTTCTTAATTTTCACCCGTGCGGTTAAAAAGTTTAGCTTTTTTTTTTCCTTCGTCAGTCTCATGTATGGATATGCCACTCTGCCCGGATTGTTCGAGAATAGTTCGCGCAACATGAGGAAGATTTCCAGTTATTGTCCTTGCGTCCAATTTCCCCAGACATCAATCCAATCAAGCATCTGTGGTTTGTGTTGGAACAGCAGATCTGATCTGCGACGGCTCAAGTGTGTAATTTACAAGAGTTAAAAGATCTGCTGGTAATCTGTTGGTACCAGATATAGCACAAGACACCTTTAGGTGTTTTGGGGGCGCGTGGAGGATCAGCATCACATTTGGCACGTTGTCATAATGTTTTGGCTCTGTGGTGTGTATCAGAGCGATTTTTAAATCCCTGTATTCTCAGAGGTTCATTTTTGTTTGGCCACGAGATATCCGTTATTTCTTGTGGGACTGGGAATTTATTTCGTACAACGATGTCTTAATATTGGAATAATTAGATGTATATTATTTTTCGTTTCATGGCATCGTTGATTCGTGCAGCGTGAACCTGTGCGGGTGTTGCCAAGTGTACCCTTCCCCCGAACACGTCACTCACCCATATCCAAAGTTTGACAGGAGGTTGGCGTGAGGCGTAGCGGACATTAAGTGGTCTTTTACAGTTGTTGATTGACTACCGACGCATTCTTGACATGGCGACCACACGCTCCTTGTTTTGTTGCACTGTAGCAGCATGCTTTGTGAAGTTGTGGGGAGTAGGTAGGGAGGGAAGGGTTAATTAGGAGAATTAAGTTTGAGCGGAGGGGAAATGTTTGGGGTGTTTTAACTTTTCCGGTTGTTTATTTGTGAACGTTTTGCCGTTTGTTTTGACTTCACGGCGTTGTGGATCAGTGTTTGATTTTCTTTGGTGATAGATTTATTTTATTAAACTTGTGGTTGACATGCTTTCTGCAGATTGCTGCCCTTTCGCCATTAAAATATTTGCCACATGCCCCTTCTCCGTTTCATTGTTCGCTGCAGAAATGTATTAGGTAAAAGTGATAAGCCAGCAATAAGCTGTTGCTTTTAGTGAATCGTTTGTAAAAAAGTACATGGTTATATACACTGAAGAACAATTGAATTAGAGATACCTGTCTAGTAACGTGTAGCACCACCTTTCGATCCGATGACGGCGACGATTCGTCTCGGCATGGACTCTACAAGACACCGGAAGCGTTGTGAAGCCATACGGATCCACGACCCCTGAACAAGCTTCCACAGTTCGCGAAGATTTCATAGAGGGGAGTCAGAGCCTCGAATATCTCTCTCGATGGCATCCCAGATGTTCTCGATGGGATTGAGGTCAGGTGACGTAACTGGCCAAGGAAGCGAGGTCACGTCGGTGGAGTGTTCATCCAACCATTCGGATACAATTCAGGAGCGATGGCACGGTGCATTGTCTTGTTGCAGGATGAGGTCCCCAGTGGGATATTGCAGACGCACAAACGGGAGCAAATGGTCGTCCAGGATATCCCGGTAACGTTGACCTGTTGGGGACGATGTCACACGTACCAGGGGTCTCATTTCAGTCCACGTAAACAGTCCCCAGACGAGAATGCCACCCCCACCAGCTTGAAGAGTACCCTGCTGGCAAGAAGGATCCATCGCTTCATGTGGTTTGCGCCGTACTCGTATCCTGCCATCCGCATGTACCAACGTGAATCTCGACTCATCAGTCCAGGCAACATTTTTCCACATGTCTAGGGTCCAGTGGTTACGTTCCCGCGCCCATGCTAATCTTTGCACCCTGTGATGTGCTGTCAGCCGCGGTACCCTCGTGGGACGATGGCTTCTGTACCCCATAGCTAGGAGATGGTTCTGGATGGTGTGGCTGCTTACACGTTTTTGTGCACCAGCGTTAAATTGCCGAGTGATTTCTAGCACTGTGGCCCGTCTATCCGCTGTTACAATGCGAGCTAGCCGACGATGACCCCGCTCATCCACACGCTGTTGTCCATGGCAGTTGGCCCATGCAGGGATGGTTTTACCGGATTCGATGTACTCACGGTGTACCCGTGACACAGTGGCTCGTGAAAATCCCAGTGCCTGTACAACTTCCGAGATGGAGTGACCCATTCGTCGGGCCCCAACAATTTTCCCGCGATCAAATGCGCTTAGATCCTTCGTGTTACCCATACTGCGTCCGACTCTTACTGATTCCCGTCGCATCACTCCTTATATTATCGGATCGCTGCATACGTCATGTCGTTTCCATTTACAGGGCCGCCCACAGCGCCACATTTGCATAACGCCAGCTGTCTCTAATTCAATTGCTCTTCAGTGTAGTATTTTGCCCATCTGTGGACACTTACCGCACCTGATTCGAAATTTTTTTTTCAGAGCACCAATCATGGGGGTGGGGAGGTCATGACTACAAATCTTTGTAGTTTCTCCATCTTGTTTTAATGTTTGCCATAGTGTATACGTTTCTGAAGACCGGACTGTAATTCATTTTGCCTTCTATATTTTTCATGTTTGATTCGAAAGCTTCGCACAGGATATCGCAAGTTATGAGGATAATGATTTGTGCATTTGCGAGTTTCTGTTTAACATAATTCTCCCTGCAGGTGCTGTAAATTTATTTTTATTTTTGCCACGATATTTGCCATCCAATTGTCGGACTGAAACAGATGCTGTAGCTGCAACTATGAGCAACGCCTTCCACTCATTTTGTGCTGTTTATAGAACGCATTTTTTTTTTCCAGGCGATAAAATGTGTATCTGCATTATGGATGTATGCTTCTAAAAGTTCAATTTTAAAAAATTTTCCAGCGTCCCTTAGCTGTATTTATAGGACCAAAATTTTACAGCATTTTCTTTCTACGCCCTGTTGTCCCACTAGGAGGCATGTTATACTTGCACCTGGCATCATATTTGACTTTGTCGTTTCGTTTGCCTAGTGGTTAGAGGCGTAGACTTCTTGCTAGTCATCTGGGCTGGAGTACCGTTTGAAGCTTGTGTAGCGTAAGTCTTTAACTTTCTTAGAACCATTAGTCCAAAATTAGGGACAGCCCTTTGAGATGCACAAGGTTATATACAGTAGTGTAGTGGGGCTGGAACGGTCTGCCGATACTTTTGTTTTTCATATCTTTATAACTCTTTTCCAATAAAAAAAAAAAGTGCAACAGAAATACTGCACGGTTAGTGGATTATCGTTTCATGTTTGTTTGAAGGTAGAATAGCCACCCCGGAGGCACAGTGGTCTAAGTGATGGCCTCTGATCATTCGTCCGAAAGGGGTCCGGGTTCGAATCCCGGTGAGGCAAGGATGTTGTGTTTGTCTTACGTCACTGGCTCTCTCCCTTCCCTGGAACCAGTGACCATAAATTAGGGGCGGGCGACTGCTTATAGCCCATTGAGTTGCTCACGGTGGTCGTTAAACCTCCACTAAAAAAAAAAAAAGGAAGGTAGAATTAGTCTCTAAATCCATTCTCAGTTGGCAGTCCCAAATGATGAAATATTGTTCCTTAAATGCCAAAACGTGTAAATCGAGAAGTCCGACTTTTACCGATCACTCTACTTTCTTATACTGTGAATATAAGAAAGTAAAAAGGTGAGAGGAGGAATTCGGGGTGGGGGAGGTGAGAAAGGAAAGGTATTGAAGACGTAATGGCACCGCGCATTCTTGTACTTTTTCAATTAGCACTACACCGCTGGTTATACAAGTATATCCCTTCGAGTTACACAACGTCATTGAACTCCGCAAAAAAAAAAAAATTACCTTTTCAATGTCTAATATTAAAGACTGATCACTGTGAAGGTGGATGCCATATCCAAGGTTAAGTAGAAATTGTCTAGTTTTGCACCTAATAAAAAAAATTTTCCTGTGGCAAAAATTATGAACTTGATTTCAGAGTAAAATTGCTTCTAGTGGAAGTCAGTTTGGGAGTGGTGGGAGGAAGAAAAATAACCTTTCGATAGTAGTACCATCAGTAATATTTTCAGTGTTTTTTTAAGTGCTTAATATTTTCAACAGGTTCTGTGTATTTGATTTTCTATTTTGTACCAAATCTTTGTTTTGAGTTGGAATGCATTTTTTTTTTCATTTGGAAACAAAGCTGTCACAATGCAAAAGATTGCCTTCTTTTCTCAAAGACATTATGTATACAAAATACCCTGTTGATTATGGTGATAGCTTCATTATGTTTGTTTCAGTTGGGTTTTTTTCGTCAATTTGAAAAAAAAAAAGCATCTCAGTGGATTATGTAACCTCTAGCAAGATTTTTCATGCATTTCTTAGCTTTTTCTGATGCAAAATATTCCGAATATTAATGGCATGCCACGATTTCAGTGTTACTATAAATCAGACTAAAAGGGTTTTTTTTTTTTTTTTTTTTTTTTTTTGAACGTGTCTAGAAATTATTCATGCTTCAGAAAAACTGATGATTATACATTGTAGCACACCTTGAAAAATTTTAGCATGTTATTAGTCTTAAGAGTTCTCTCAAAAGAAAATGTTCATTGTACAAGTTTCTTTTCGTGATTTTGGGTTGTCAACCTTTGACATTCCTTGACAATCCACTTTGTCTCATGTAATTGTGTTTCATGCTATACAGCTCTAGATTTAGGTGCTATGTTGGAATTGATTTTTGAACTTATAATAGTGTTTGTTTAAGATTGTGACAAATTTAGGGTTTTAATTAAATATTGTGGCAAAAATTTCTCAGGGCTAATAAGTAAGTAGTGACCAAGTTCTTGAAGTTACATCACGAAAGACAGAACGTTTGACAAAGGGAGAAAGTATCAGTAGTGGCCAAGTTGCTTTTTATAGGCTGCATGAGAAGAGAGGGTGTTATTCCTAGCTGTTTCATTTGTGTGGTGTGGATTACAAAAAGTAGCATTGTGGTTTGTACATGCTTCATAAAAAAACAGACGTATTTTTTAAAAAGAAACAAGTAATTGGAAACCTTTGTACCATCCTTTCACAAGTGTAGATAATAGTTGAGAAATAATGGCACATGTCAGGGTTATTATAATGGCATGTGAAATGAAGAGGTGATTTGAGGTTTAATTCTCATGGCAAGGTGTCAGTGTTGTTAGTCCTTTCAGCACTTGGGCTCTCCCTTTGTTAGAATTGGTAACTATAAACAAGTATGGGTGTCCCTTTATGGCCTAGGGTGCCCATAGGGGTTCTTAAACTACAAAACAAAATAATACTAATAAGAGGTATGTGTTTTTCATTACAACTGAGTGAGGTTTATTTTATTCTTGCATCTTACTGCCTGGCCTGGGTGTAAAGAACTTCAGTACAAAATAAATCATCTATGAAAACCCTGCAAGCATCATTGTTTGGACGGCATTGGGTTCAATGCGTGATCTCGCCTGATGCTAATTGAGGGAACCCTTAACAGCCAGTGAAACATCAGGGATGTGTTAGGGGCAGAAGTGATACCCTTTCTTCAGAGTTGTCGGCGTTATATTCCAGCAGGACAATGCTCTGCCACATGTGGCCCGGAATGTCAGAGATCTTTTCCATGCACGGCAGGTGCTGCTTCTTCCCTGGCATGCACGTTCGCCGCATGTGTTCCCGATCAAACATGTCTGCACAAATCTTCGCCAGTCTCCACAAATTAACTCTGGTCTCTCATAGAAGCGAATCTAGGAAAAAAAAATCCAAGAAAAAAAGATCCACGGGGGGAAAAGCCAACTCCAACGAAACAGTTATCCATTTACATGATTGACACAGGGCCGAATTAAGGGGGGGTCTATAGGGGCTATTGCCTTGGGGCCCCACCATGACCAAGGGGTTCAGAATGCATGTCTGGGCAAATAATAAAGAGGTTTATAAAATAGTTTTGCTTTTGTCTCGTATGATTTCCACTTGGTCACGAACAGTGGCTAGGCCGCCCCGGTGGCGCAGTGGTCTAAGGCGTTGGCCTCTGATCGTTCGTCCAAAGGGGTCCGGGTTCGAATCCCGGTGAGGCATGGATGTTGTGTTTGTATTTCGGCACTGGCTCTCTCCCTTCCCTGGAACCAGTGACCCTAAATTAGGGACGGGCGACTGCTTATAGCCCATTTGAGTTGCTCACGGTGGTCGTTAAACCTCCACTCAAAAAAAAAAAAAAAAAAGAACAAACAGATTTCAAGGCAGTGACTAACCAAATGTAAAAGTTTCATGTTGCTTTGTACAGCGAGGTCGGTGAGACAGTTTCAGCTTTTTCACTACCATCCACCCACACCTCCCAGTTTGCACTTGGAACCGTTAATAGTCGAAGTCCCCTGTGGCTTCACTTTGTTTAATTAAACATGCGCTAAGAAAAGCATACAATGCAAAATCATTAGGAAATCAAAGGCAAAATCCAGTAATCTTAAGCATTTAACACATGCTCTTATGAGAACGACGAAAAATACAGCGACTTATATTAATGCTCTGCAGTTAACTTATTAGTTTAAAGAAAAAACTACGTAATAATTATCACAGCATACTGCTACAGATTCGTGTTTTAACGAACGTCATAAAGATTCCCCGTGATAAGTTCTGTGTGAGCCCACCCAAATGTATTAGCCTAGGGGCCCACTAAGACCTTAATCTGTCCTTGGATTGACACATTTCATTCCTGTTGTTAGAATATTATTTACTAGAATATTCTTTGCTGCATTTCCTCGTGCACATCGTGTTTATTTTTTTTATTTTTTTTTCCATTATTAAGGCACACTTCAATATGATTTTATCAGTACCTACTTCTCAGAGCCTATGCTTACATCTGAGAATTCATAATTTGCGAGGCTTACTTAATTTTTAGTGCAAAAGAAAAGCTAAAAAATCCAGGGGGGGGAAAACAAATGAAAATTTTTATACGACTCTGTAAGCTTCCTACATGGAAGTAACGCAACGAAATTAGAAAAGAAATTTTCATACGACCCCTTGAGCTTCCAACATGGAAGTGACACAAAGAAATCAGAAAGGCGATTTTTATACGACCCCTAAATGTTCTACAAGGTCACCCAACATGGAAGTGGGCACAAGAAAATCAAAAATGCAATTTTTGAACGGCCCCCTAAAACAAGGTCAACCAGAAAATCAAAAATGTAATTTTTGTACGGCCCCCTAAATTTCCTACAAGGTCAACCAACATGAAAGTGGACACAAGAAAATCAAAAATGCATGCAATTTTTATATGGCCCCCTAGTTGCTCGAACTTCCATGGAATCAAATTATGGTGTCCTCATAATCTTTTGAGAAGTGAGCACTTCTTTTTTTTTTTTTTTTTTAGGTCCACTTTCCAACTTTCGTTATTTGTAATATAAGAAGGGTAGGCAAAGTGTGGTTATAAAAAAATTATGAACTTCATATAAAGTTATATTATAAAAATGAATTTGGATATGTGAATTAATATGAACTAAGATCCACGAAAAAAGCCAGGAAATTTTTATATGACCCCCTAAGTTTCCTACTGGTTAGCCAACATGAAGGTAACCTTTAGATTTTATTTCCATGGAATTTTTTTCCTTGGGTTTTCTTTCCTTTGGCTTTTTTTTTCTCTGGATTTTTTTCCTGGATTTTTTTCCGTGGATCTTTTTTCCTTGGATTTTTTTTTTTTTCTTTCCGGTAACCCATAGAAACTGCCTGGCAGACTATTTATTCCCCAGGACGATATCCAAAAACCTCTTCCATTCAATGCCACGCTATGCAGAGGCTGTTACTTTTTGCTCGAGGTGGCTTCACACGATACTGAGTTTTGAAGGCGAAATTTTTTTGTATAGCTCTACTAATGTAATCAGTTATTTCCTGTAACATGAGTATTCTGTGATATAAATTTCATTTGAATAGCGCGATTCTTTCTTTGAGTTGCAATTTTCACAAGTGTGCTGGCATGTTTTGCGCTCTGATATTTGCATTTCAAATCTTATAAGGTTTGGGGATATGTGACGCGTGATTTTCGTATTTAGCAGTTCTATTTATTGTTTTTCTTAAATTTCTCTTTATATGGCTGGCCCCTGATGTTCCCTGGTATTTTTGTGTTTACTAGTTGTTGTTTTTTTCCGTGATATGAGAATTTGCTAATTACAGTTTGATCTAGAAAGTACTCGGTTCGTACGCAAACATTATTTCTATTTAGTTCCTTCAGTACATTATATCATTTGAATCACACCCTTTGCTTCATAATAGGCATCTGTTCACCGCCAGCTCCCCCCGTTCACAGATGGCGGTTGCATGTTCAGTTGATTTCAGTCGTTTTAGAACCGCCAGTATTACATTTGCCAGTCTGAACTCCTCTATTATCTTTGAGCGAAACAGGTGGTAGGCGAATGGGGTAAGGTACGGGCTGGGGAAGAATCTCATCCCCTTCCAATTCTTGTAGTTTTCGGCGAACCACTCTGGATTTGTGACTTGGGGCATTATCATGTGCAGCAGCGCTCGCTTCCTATTGATGAGCGTGGGTAGTGTTGACGCAGAACATCATGGACCCAATGCAGTAGTTCCGCATAGTGGTGCCCGATTACAGCATGACTTTCCTCTCGAACTGCCCTACTTTTTTTTTTTTTTTAAGGGTTTTTAACTACCACCGTGAGCAACTCGATGTAGTCGCCCGTCTGTAATTTAAGGCCACTGGCTCCAGGGAAGGGAAAAAGTCATCACCATAAGACAAACACAACATTCATTCCTCACCGGGATTCGAACTCGGACCTTTCTCGGACAAATGGTCATAAGCCAGCGCTTAGACCACTGCGCCACCTGGGTAGGCGAACTGGCTGTGCTGCATAACGTGGTCTCAGCCGGAGGCCATGCCTCAGCCACTGATTCCCAGTTCTAGGATAACTTAGAAATATCCGCTGTTCATTACATGTGATAATACAACGCCAAAAACGTATTGTCCTGTGGATTTAACAGCAATCTGCGACAGAGAGTGACACGCTTTGTCGCCTGCTTGGGTGTCAGTTCATAGGGGGGCCATTCAATAGATCCTTGAGGGATGACAAGGTAGTGTTGATGACGAACGATGTTGTACTGAGAAGAACCGGAGCCAACGTTCTTAGGATGAACGTTGGCCCCGAAAGAACCCACCTGAGCTGCCAGTTGTGTACAGGTACTGGGTTCGCTGTCATAGCCTCGACCAAGGTGTCAGTGTTGGTAGCCGTTGGACATCCTGACCTTGGTTTGTCTTCGAGGCTGGTGTCCCCCAACATTGAAACACCCCGCCCGCGCCGCCGCCTTCTTGTGTTGCATCCTGTTCTCACGTAAGGTGCTCCGACGGATCGATCAACAGATGAATAACTATACCACTGAATAATAAATTGTAAAATTATACTAGTAATCCGATTTATTGGCGTAGAAATATATAAATAAGCGTTTCCAAGCTTTCGCACATCAAGCAGATGGCATTTTCAAGGAAGTTAGACAGAAACTCCTATTAAAAGTTCCTCGTTATTAATTTATACCCCCGAGGTTAGAACAAACGCTATCCCATATTCACCGAACTTGCATCGGCACAGTAGTGAGTTATGATTCTCCCCTCGTAACTACACAGCTCAAAACGTGGACCTCAGTCTCCTACGAGTAGAATGTACCTGGCCAAGGAAGATGCTATTGTTCTAAGAATCACTGGACCCGCAAAGCTGTAATAGGTTGGACATATTGCTAGAACTGACCACTGTTGAACAACTGAAATACTTGACTCGATACCAAGGGAAGGGAAAAGACCCAGAAGGAAATTCCTTGGGTAATGGGTGGATGAAATTCGAAAGCCTGCCAGAGTGACGTGGAAGAGAATGGCCGAAGATAGTTGTGGAGACTCGGGCGAGGCACTTTCATCCAGCAGTGGGTTGAGAACAGTTGATCATATGAAAAATGGCCGTTTTTAATGTTGCATTCTGGGTGCCTGACATTGAGAAAATAAAGTATCGACAGCATTGGAATAATCAAAGAATTCTCGTATGGTTAATTTGTGAACAGCGCTAAATAATGTCGATCAGTTTTGACTCCGCCAGTTAATTTTTGCTTGCTTACCCTTTCGCGTTAACTTTCAGTTTTAAAAATGACTTTCACGACTCGTCAGCAATTTGTCATATCAGCAGAATTCTTAACAAAGATACGGTGTCGCCGAAAATAGGTACTAAACGACGAAATTTAGGTTCACTGTAAACCGCCACACAGGAAAACTGCCACACCGGAAGATTGTCACACAGGAAAACTGCCACACGCTTTTCATTAAGGGGCAGGGTGCAAATTGCTATTCCTCCGAGGAACTCTTTGAATGTGTGGCAGTTTTCCAAGTTTCCAAATTATGTGTGGCAGTTTCCCAAGGTGCCTAACGATGGGAAGGAGCTCTTTTGTTTGTCCGAATTTTCATGCCGGTTCATACTTAGGGCAAGTGTCCGCAGAAGTTCGATGGGAGGGGTAAAGATTGCTGTTTCCTGGCCTATATTGAGAATTGAATTGAAGACTCCAAACAAATTTCGAGAAAACGCTCTATGTAAGCCAAGCGAAAATTGCTCTGTTCAGGAAAGGACAATAAGGTGGGATTTTTAAATAACGCTGCACTTTTACTAGGCACTAAATACAATTTCGCCGCTAGAGGATGTAAATGCAGATGATACCGAATTCAAAATACATTTTATTCCATATATTTGCTTCTAAACATCCGATTGAAAAACGTTTTACCGTTCGATTCCATTTATGTCGAAGAGTATTTTAGGTATAGTCACTTTTTCAAGTTACGCATAGATTTTCCGCTAGGGGGCGTTAAAGTAAATTGCGTTTTCCCCGATGTCTTACTTCTAAAACTCAGACTTAAAAAAAAATTCTTCCGCGGTACAGCTCCTAAACAAATCTTTTGCATATATAATTTCTAATTTTTAGTAAAAAATGGGTTGGCCACCACCAGGGATCGTAAGAGTTAATATCTGCTTCTGTTTCATTTGCAGCAAAAACTGAGCTTCTAAAATCTCGAGGGGTAAAAATTCGTTTGTGGGTAGATACAACTCGCGTCTATAACCTTTTCAAAATATTTTCTTCTTAAAATAATGCATGGTTTCTCCGCCATGGGGCGTAAATACGTATATCCTATTTTTGTCAATATCTCTACTTCTAAGAGTCCGATTTGAAAAATTTCTTCATTGTTGGATAGCGTTTTCGGTGCGAAATATTTTTCATAGAATTTCAAAATTTTCAAGTAACTCAGACTTTCCGCAAAGGCGTTATGGTAAATTGCGTTTCCCCCGATATTTCTGCTTCTAAAATTTCGATTTGAAAAATTATTCCTGTATCGCATACAGCTCCTGATGGGAAATGTTTTTTCATATAATTTCTAATATATGGTAAGAATGGTTTGGCCACTAGGGGACATAAGTTTTAATTTCTGCTTCTGATGTATTTGCAGCAAAATCTGAGCTCTTGAAAACTTGACTGAAAAAAAATTCTGTACAGGACCGATACCGCTTACATCGAAAAAACTTTTGAGAATTCATTCTTCTTAAAATAATGCATGTTCTCCCCGCCGGGGGGGCGTAGATGGATATCTTATATTTGTCGATATCTCATCTCTACTTGTAAACGTCCGATTTGAATAATTCTTTCTTTGTTGGAAAGCGTTTCCTATGCGAAATGTTTCTCGTATAATTTCAAATTTTTCTTAACGCACAAGTCTGAAACCAGAGGGCGTAAGTTTACGATTCCGTTTACAGCAATATCTGCGGGATTAAAACCTCTATTGAAAAACTTTCTTCGGTCAGATACTACTATTTTCCATACCGGTTCCATTGACTTTGAATAGCTTAGATAAATTTAATTCGCGTCAGAACGGTTTCAAAAGACGTGCTCATTACATTCGAAAATTCGGTGTTATCTGTCTTGCTTTTAATTTCGGTAGGCAATGGCCTTGATGAGGATTATTCACAAGGTAGCCTAACAGTGTATTTGCATTTGGTTTTGTGTATCTTGTTTTCAGAGTGGTTAGACCGTATCACAACAGCTTCCACAATTATTCTAGCTGGTCTTCATGTTGAAGTTCCCTGCTAAGTGTGCTTAATATGTTAATTGAATTAGGGTTGGTAATTATGCATGTAACAGGCCCTAACTGTATCCAAAATTTAACAGTTTCCTGTTTTTACGAGGTATTCTTCCCTCTGGGAAACGGTAATGCGAAGCTTTATCCCAAAGAGTTAATTTGTATGCTCTTCAAGAATTATCCCAAATAAATGACGGCTCCGATCAACCAAACCCGGTTAACCGGAATCTGCTGTATATGCATTTCGTATTGTAAAAACTGTGTTGCATGACCGGTGGCAAAGTGGTCAAAGAGCCAAGCCTGTAGCAAATCGTCCGAGTTGGGTCCGAGCTGGAGTCCTGGATTAGTCATGGGTTCTGTGTTTATTCTGCGGCGCAGGTTCTGTCCCTTACCTGGAACCAGTGACCCTAAATTAGGGATGGGCAACTGCTTTTATAGTCTTGGAAGTTTACAGTGGTAATTAAACCACGGAACAAGACAAATAAAACCTTTTGCACGAACAACTTATCTCATGTCAAAATTGCGTACGCAGGTCGTTCAAAAAGTAACGAGACTGGTGTCATAGCGCCAAAACAAACCGACGCAAAAAATTGCCGCTGCCTATGTCGGAAGGACCTGCAAGGTCAGTTACATGACGACGCGTCGTTACAGCGCTCCGTTATTTCATTCTTGTAGTAGACGGCGTAGAGTTCAGACGTGTTTCTGTGATCTACCATGGGTTTAAAACTGGAGCAAAGAGCAGCTATAAAATCTTGCGTTGCGTTTGAATAAAACCTTCACAGAAACTCACGAAATGGTTTTAAAACATCCTATAAGGTAGGTGCTTTGTCCCGTGCAAGAGTTTTTCAGTGGCACAAGAAATTTGTGAATGGCGGAGAATGACTGGAAGATGCGCCACACCCCGGTAGGACATCGACTACGGAGATTAATGTCAATACCATCTAGGCGACCGCCGAATACCGATTGAGGAGGTTGCTAACGTGATGTAGATATCCGTTGGTTCTGTTGATGGCATTGTGAGAAACCGGTTGGGGTACCGAAAAGCCGCTGCAGGGTGGATTCCCCATTTGCTCACGGATGAACACAAGGCAAATCGTGTTATCACTTGTCTCCAATGAAAGTGCCGGCTACGATGCGAGCCACAATTTTTTGATCGAGTCGTCACATGTGATGAAACATTTTCTCACCATTTCGATCCAGAAGCAAAACAACAGAGCACCCAATGGAGACACCCATATCCAAGAAAGCAAAGGTAAAAGCAAGTGCAGAGAAGGCCATACACCTGGTTTTCTTCGAAAAAAACGGAATTGTGTGTGGCCATGTTGTTCTACAAGGAAAAACTGAACTGCTGTAATGAACTGGCCCGATTATTCTGAAGTTCTCGAAAGTCTTCTAAAGAAAAAAGTTACCGAAAACACCCAGAAATATGCACACACTGGTTGGATTTTGCATCAAGATAATGCCCCTGCACATCGTGCTTTGCTTACCCAGCAGGTTATCCAAGATCTAGGCATCGAAATGATGGCGCATCCTTCGTATTCGCCGGATCTGGTGCTGTACAGCTTCCGCCTATACCCTGAAGTGAAAAAACAACTTTGTGGGCGTCGGTTAGCGTCAAATATTGAACTGAACAATGCTCTGATGAGTATCCTAAACTAATATCGAGGAATGGCTTAGAGCACACCTTCCGGAAGTGGATACAAAGGTGGAACCGGTACATTCAGGTAAAGGGACAATACTTCGAAAGTACGAGTATTTACCATAATTTCATAAGTTTTGCCAGGAATATAAATGTCGATTTGCGTTTGTCACGTGATCTACGCTTCTAGGAGGAGGATTGGAAAAGTTTCTTTGTTGTCAGATTACGGTAGCATTCAGGAAAAGGTAAAAAAAAAAAAAAAAAAAAAAACTTTTTTTGTTAATCAGTTTGATCTGTGGAGTTGGTGTCAGTCAGCAGCAAGTTCTTATAGCTTCACAGCAGCTGATGACTGCGTCTGAGATTTTTCTGATTTCGCCCTGGTACTTGCAGTTTTGTGCTTGTGTTTTTCGAGGGTTTTTCAATGAAACAAAGGAAACAGAGGCAAAGTAATGACTGTGGAACTAGGCCCTGCTTACAGTTGATTCCTGAGAAGTTAAAATTTCAAAAGTGTTAAAACTTGTGTGCTAAATTGAGAGCCGATTCATATTGACCGCAATATGTCTGATGGTCGCAAGGTGATGTGGCGGGTCAGGTCTCTCTCACATTTGTTGAAAAAATACGTGTGATGCCTTATACACTATCTACCGACAAGTAATTGGACACCCCTGCAATCGACGATATCTGCGGTCCTGATACACGTCACGGCCGCCACCGTTAAATATCGTGTGGGAAGTTACAACACAACCAGTCGCATGCAAGATGCCACGCAGTTCGGAGCTCTCCGATTTCGAGAAAGATGTAATCGTCGGGTATCACAGAAATGGCCGATCCATACGTGACATATCCAGCTAGTTGAAGTACCCAAAATCGACAGTGGCCTACGCGATTGGCAAGTGGAAGATGAGAGGTGACTATCTGAATGTGCCCCGACCCGGCAGACCCACAAAACTGGGAGTTAGAGACCTTCGGGTGCTGGCCAGAGAAATTCGGAAGAACCGCACCAAATCGATGGGCCACATCCGCGAGGAGTTTCAACAGGCATCCGGGAGTGTTCTTTCGATGAATACCATCCGTAAGGAAGCCCATCTGCTCGGTTATCATGGACGTGCTGCCGCCCACAAGCCTTTGATCACCAAGTCCAATAGCGCTGCTCGGCTAACGTGGTACAAAGAACATCGACAGTGGACCGTTGAACAGTGGAAACAGGTTCTCTGGAGCGACGAATCAAGGTTCACCCTCTACCGTTCGGATGGCAGGGTCTGGGTTTGGCGTCTGCCAGGAGAACGCCTCCTGTCGGAATATATTGTGCCAACTGTGAAGTTCGGCGGCGGTGGAATTATGCTATGGGGTGTTTCTAATGGTATGGCACGGGACTCTTGGTCGCAATTCCTGGTATACTCAACGCCGAGACTTGCTCCACCATTTTGGATGACCATGCGCTTCCTACGTTGTGGCAGTTTTACGGGGTGGACCCATGTTACTTTCAGGGTGACAATGCCACCTGTCATGTTGAGAGATCTACCATGGCTTGATATGGTGACAGTGGGGTTAATCGAATAGACTGGCCTGCGCAGAACCCGGACCTTAACCCTATCGAGGCCGCCCCGTTGGCGCAGTGGTCTAAGCGATGGCCTCTGATAATTCGGCCGAAAGGGGTCCGGGTTCGAATCCCGGTGAGGCATGGATGTTGTGTTTGTCCTACGGCACTGGCATTCTCCCTTCCCTGGAACCAATGACCCTAAATTAGGGACGGGCGACTGCTTATAGCCCATTGAGTTGCTCACGCTGGTCCTTAAACCTCCAATTAAAAAAAAAAAAAAAAACAATCGAGCACCTCTGGGACGAGTTGGAGCGTCGACTTAAGGGATGCCCCCACCGTCCGAAATCGGTGAAGGAACTGACCTGTCTTCTCCAAGTCGAGTGGAAGAAAATACCGCTAGCGGTCGTACAACGCCTGGTTGAGAGTATGCCCCGGAGGGTCGCAGCTGTAATCACCGCTCGTGGAGGTTCCACCAACTTATTGAAGGTGAATAAACTTCTTTTTCCTTTGCTATCACAGGTGTCCAATTACTTGTTGGTAGATAGTGTATATGCTGAGTGTTGACAGTAACACAAGGAATTGTAATGAAATAACGCATTGCTTATTAAACCATGGGTGAAAGCTAGATGGCATTGTCAAGACCGATTTTATATATACACACACATACACACACACTGAAGTGCCAGAACAACTGGTGCAGACGAGCTTATGCAAAATACATAGCAACGTCACCTGTGCGCGTACTCGGTTGCGTCCGCCAATGCGTATATAAAGCGATAGACATCCTTGCCAGCTGCCATAGCTGTTTTCGGCATGAGAATGACAAGTAATAACGATTTAAGCGATTTTCAACGCGATGTCATAGTTGGCGCTCGTGAGATGGGCCACATAGTATTTCGGAGGTAGAAACGAAGTTCGGATTTTCACGGATGACCATTGCAAGGGTGTACCATGACTACTAGAATTCCAGCAAAACCTCCAACCTACGATACCAGTGTGGCCGTAAAAAGACATTGGGTGAACGTGACCATCAACGGCTGTCAAGAATCGTTTCATGCGATAGGGGTGCAACACTCTCGCAGGTATCATCGGAATTCAATGCTGGAGCCTCAACAGGCATCAGCGTCTGGACTGTGCAACGTACCCTGCATGATATGGGTTTTGGGAGCCAACGCCCAACTCGAATCCCCTTGATGGGTGCACGACGCAGAGCTATGCGCTCGCTTGGGCACGGCAACACCGCCACTGGACACTTGATGACTGGAAACAAGTAGCCTGGTCTGACGAGTCGCGTTTCCAACTGTATCGGGCAGATGGAAGGATTCGTGTGTGGCGCAAATCCCATGGATCCCGCCTGTCAACAGGGAACTGTACCGGCTGGTGAGGTGTCCGTAATGGTATGGGGTGTGTTTAGCTGGACTTCACTGGGACCCCTAGTACGTCTACAAACGTCTGTGACCGGCCAAGGCTATGTGCTCGTCTTTTCTGACGAGATACACCTGTTCATGTCCTGCATTCATGCAGATGGGTTGGGCCTGCTCCGATAAACAATGCTCCTTCACACAAGTATCGGGACGCCACATTATGGTTAGAGGAGCATTCATCTGAGTTTGGGGTGTTGCCATCCCACCCAAGTCGCCAGATCAGAACGTGATAGAACACATTTGGGATGCCATGCAACTCTATCGAACACAGGAATCGGAGACCTCGGAATACACCCGAATTGTGGAACGCTCTGCAGGAAATATGGTGTGCATTGCCTACAGCATATTTTAGAAGCTATTTCTGCAGTCCTGCGCTCTCGTGGGGAACCTACCAAGTATTAGACTGGTGTACCAGTTTTTCTGGCACTTCAGTGTATATATAAATGTTAAAAAAATATATTTTTTGATTGTAGGTTTAACGACCACCGTGAGCAACTCAATGGGCTATAAGCAGTGGCCCGTTCCTAATTTAAGGTCACTGGCTCTAGGGAAGGAAGAGAGCCAGTGCCGTAAGACAAACACAACATCCATGCCTTACCGGGATTCGAACCCGGATCCCTTTCGGACGAATGATCAAAGACCACTGCGCCACCGGGGATGCCGTTCAAAATTTCTATTTAGTGTGGCCAAGAGATTGAGGCTAGCTTGGAGAGATAGAGGTCTCAACAGAGTCAAGGTCAGTCAATTTGACCCACGCCGTGACCGCACACACCGAAGTTCAGCCCCGGTGGCGCAGTGGTCTAAGCGATGGTCTCTGATCATTCGTCCGAACGGGGTCCAGGTTCGAGTCCCGGTGAGGCATGGATGTCGTGTTTGTCTTAAAGTACTGGCTCCCTCCCTTTCCTGGAACCAGTGACCCAAAATTAGGGACGGGCGACTGCTTATAGCCCATTGAGTTGCTCACGGTGGTCGTTAAACCTCCAATCAAAAAAAAAAAAAACCCACCGAAGTTCATTGACCCCGCCCATGCTTCGCCCTGATTGACAATGTTTTCGCAGCAACGCGTAGAACATGAATTCGTTGATACAAAACAGAGTATCAACGAACTCAAAGCTCCTAATGCAAAGTAAAGTCTTTCAACTTACCTTCTGTATCAAGCTGAAATGCAAACATTTATGGAATAAATTGATATTTAACAGCAATATATGACAGAGGGAACATCGCGAGGATTTGTTTTTTCTTTCCTTTTAACAGGAGAAGTTTTCGTTCCGTCTAACTTCCGTTTTCGGAAATCTGTCAAAGACAGAAAACTTTCACCTATGTGTCAAACACGATCCGTCGCTCCAGTTTGTAGATGCTAACTCGATCATAACATATCCAAGATCTTTTAATTAACTTGCATTGATCATTCACCCCTAGACAGACCTGGGCGAAGCTTTCGTATATGCGCTGTCCTCTGACTATTCGACCGAGATTGGCCAGGTTGAGGCATGTGTGGTGCACGCTTGCCGATCCGATCATAAGTAGAGGATTTTAGGAAGGGAGTGTTTGACCCAAGTCTTAAACAACTCCTAGAAATAGGAAGCTAGGGGCACGTTAAGCCTGGGGTCCGACGGCTTAACGTGCCCAGGTGCGCCCTTGCCTTACGGCTACGTTTCTTTTAAATCGGCGGCTCAAGGTCACCAGTTTCCTCCCTACCCTCGCTCGTAACCATGATAGCGTCTGCCGGAATAGAGAGACACTGAACTCATTTTTCCCCACTTTACGTTAGAGATTTATAACGCGGTTTGCGTTTCTTCCTTGTTTACCAGAGATTTTCTCTTCCATTACTGTCGTCATGACCAGTTCTGATATGAGAAAACAATCGAAGAAGATCGTTTACAGTGTGTGCAACAATTTTAATGAGCTAGTAACATCCAGACCAGATGCAACAATTAAAGAATTGTTCATCCAAAAGGGCGATGCGTGTGGTGTGTCCCACAGGACAGTACAACGGATTCGTGCAGAAGCAGATGGAACTGCTGCTGCCAGTCTTGTAGAAACCGGGCCATCGTTTGCGTCACCAAAGAAAAACGTACCACGAGCGAAAGTGTGACGGAGCTTTCATGATTTTAATGAAAACATCGTGCGTCTTACTGCTCGGGAGTTCTATGACCGAGGAGAATACCCAGTGTGTCATAAAATTAGAGAAATTTTGCTTTCAGACAATGGAATTTTTTTAAGAGTACAAAATCAGTGTGATCATTGTAAAAGAACTTTTTTTTGGTTGGAGGTTTAACCAGTCGCCCATCCCTAATTTAGGGTCACTGGTTCCAGGAAAGGGAGAGAGCCAGTGCCGTAAGACAAACACAACATCCATGCCGGCCCGGGTTCGAATCCCGGTGAAAAAGTGTAATGATGGATGCAGATTTCTCATGGAAAGGGCTGATGATATTGTGGCTGCGCAAGTTTCCTAAGAAAATGCATAATATAAGAAAAGAACCTTCTACTCGGCCAATATACCTGATTCTGAGACGGGTGAATCAAAATTCGAAGTATCAGAAACATTAATAATGAGCACTGTACACGAATAGATTGATGTTTAAACCGTGGGTAAAAATTAGAAAGTAACAAAAAAAACTAAACAGCACCCAACTCCAAGCAGTTGTGTAATCTTGAAATGCAAAAATCCGAGATTATTAAACAGATTCGCGCATGTCTGCGTACCTTGCTTTAATTTTGTTGTGTTTTTTATTATTTAAATATTTTACATGTGTTATACGTTTCACTTCGGCAGCACAAACAAAAACCTGCCGCGCATTGCCTTATATTGCTTTTTTGCCTTTAAAAACGGCTGACAATTTGGAGGAGGAAAATTGGTTTTTTATCTATGACCAAATAGGGGTTATTTGAACTCAAGCTTATCCTAAATTAAAGTGAGTTCGTCGTCTTGAGCCCCCCCCCCCCCTTCGCGATACATGCTACCATGGTTACGAGCGAGGGTAGGGAGCGAGCTGGTGACCTTGAGCCGCCGATTTAAAAGAAACAGGCGTGTCAATTCTGACGACGGTGCCCTTGCTATCGCGAATGAAGCTAAGGACCTCCTCTCCTCCCTGGATGAAAGCTCGGACTGCCGTGGTCTGATGAGCACTATCCTGGCTTCCCACTGCGGTGCTATTGGACTTCTAGCAGGAGTTCAGCAGAAGGGCAAGGTGGCGCATGCCATGAGCGAAGAGGACCAACTGTGGTATTCAGCCGGTAGCTCGGAACACCCTGTTCGTGAGAATTGTCGGACAACTGGCAGACCAAGTGGGTCCCAGGAGTCTACAGAGTCGAATGATCCTGCAAGTGGCAGTACCGACTCAGGACAGGATGTCTCCCGTAATCCTGCGGAAGAGCTGAGGAATGGTAGTGAAGTCTCTGATCCAGAGCCTAGGCCAACTTATTCTGAGGCTACAGCTAAACCCCCTTCCCAACCTAAAGTTTCCGGAAAACCTCCCGGCAGGTTGACGGTGCTGAGAAGAAAAGGGACAGCAAAGCCCCAATTTTTGACTGAGCCAATCTCCTCGGTTGTTGATGCTCCTGCAAAAAAAAATGGTGGTGTCAAGAGGTCAAGGAAGGAAAGGTCTCCCTCACCCATCGGAAATGGGAAACGGGCTGACCTAACCGAGGCCGTCATTGAACACCAGTCTGATCCACAAGGCGTAGAGATGCAAGAGGTCAACTCAAGCGTCTCCGTGATCGCGGAACAGGTACAGGTCACCAAAGACCCCGAGACATGTTTGCCAACTAACGTGTCCAAAAGGGTGCCACCGGTGGTTTGCATAGGAATTAGCAACTGGCCTCTGATCTATGAGAGGATAGAAAAAGAGCTTGAGGAGTCGGCGTCGGTAAAAATGGTGGGGGATCGTACCACCATAAAAGTGAAGACTGTCGCCGATCATCGGCGGTTGACATCTCTCCTTGAAAACTACAAGGTTGAGTTTTTCACTTTCACCCTGCCGACAGAAAAACCGCTCCGTGTTGTCATTATAGGACTGGGATTGGGTGTCCCAGTAGATAGCATTAGGGAACAGTTGCAGGATTCCTTTGCCGTCACAAAGGTGTGTCGGCTTCAAAACAGCCGCAAACAGGACCTTCCACCTGTCATGGTTCAGCTCGTTAACACTGAAGCAGGAACATCTTCCGGTTGTTATCCGTGGGGTTTCAATCTCGGTTGAACCCTACCGAACTAAGAGCAGGATACAGCAGTGCTTTAACTGCCAAGGTGGTCATGCCATGTCCAACTGCAGACAGAAGCCAAAATGTGTACACTGCGGCAAGGATCATTGCAGCAGGGATTGCACGTCTGACAAGAAGACACAGCGTTTCTGTGTCAACTGCAGTGGTGAACATGGGGCTAACTGGCGTGGTTGCCCCATTTACAAGCTGCCGAAAAACATCAGGCAGAAGCCAGAGCCAAAACAGAAGAATATGCTAACAAAATGTAGGGCCCCTACTGCTGTTGATCCCAAACCGGTAAAGGACAGTGCCCCAGCTGCTTCCATGCCTTCCACCTCTGTTACAAGCTCCAAGAGGAGGAAAAGGAAAGGCAAAAAGAACAAAAACAAGACTGCTGGTCAACCAGCAAGTTACGCCTGCCCCTCAGGCGATAACAGAAGTGGCTACCCACCCTGCCACTACAGAGGTCACGGATCAAAAGTTGCTCTCAGAGCTTGTGGAGCGCATTGATCCCTTTGTCCTCAAACGGGTTCTGGTTGCCTGTCTGGCGGTTTAAGCCTGAGCTCCCGTGCCTAGTAGTGCATTATGGACAGTCTCAACATAATGTTTTGGAATGCGAATGACATCAGGAATAAACTTGCTGAACTGGCAAGCTTCCTGAAGGATCATGACATCGACGTTGCTCTTATCTGTGAGTCCAACCTCACACCTAGGATCAAGCGAGTCAGTGTTGCGAACTACCAGGTATTCCGGCAGGACAGAGATCCGGTCCTCTACAGGCAAGCAGCAGGAGGTAATGTCATTTTAGTCAGAAATGGTTTAAGTGCATCCATCGCACCCTTCAAGGATGTTGAGGCACTGACTGTTAAGCTAAAAACAAGCTCAGGCTTGATTAAATTAGCTTCCGTTTATAACAGACCAGGGAAGGTACCTTCTGACGATGATCATCTTGACATCCTATTTGGGGACCCCATTCCCACTGTAGTGGCCGGTGACTGGAATGCTAAACATCCTGACTCGGTTTTGTTGTTCAACTAATAGTGCTGGGGTGGCACTATCGCAATACATTGACAAGCTGGATCTTACAGTTGCAAGTCCGGTCCATCCTACTTGCACCCCGTCACGCGGGGTTGGCGATGTCATTGATTTTTCTGTCCTCCAGTTCGTGAGGCACTTTCATCAGGTCTCTGTGGTTTCTGGGCTTGACTCTGATCATGACCCAGTCCTACTGAGATTAAACGGAGTCGCAGCCACCCGGCGGACGATGATGTATACTGATTGGATGTTGTTCCAAGAAATTATTGCTCAGGTTGATCCGCCTACGGTGGACACTAGTACTCGCTCGAACGTCGATAGTGCGGTGGAGGAACTCACTCGTTGCATACAGACAATCTTGTATCAATGCAGGAAGCCTTCAGCTCCTACCCGAGACCCTTATGCACTTTCTCCGCGCATTGTCCGGATGATCCGGGAGAAGAACAAGTTCCGGAGGATCTGGCAGCGGTCGAGATCTGCCTACGACAGGGTTCGCTATAACTCGTGTCGCGATCTCGTCAGGCAGAAATCCGTGCGTTCAGGGAACTCCAATGGAACAAGTATCTTCTCAACGCGGGTCAACCTCGTCAGGATGATGTGTGGACCATCCTTCGGAAACTCCGGTGTACTAAGACTGTCATACCGCCCATTCTCGGTTCACAGGGTTTGGTGTACGGTGATGACGAGAAGGCTGGGGTCCTTGCTGGTGCCCTGGAGGAGCAGTTCTCACCTCATGACATCCAAAATCCTAATCACACGGATAGGGTCATGGGGGCTTTAGCTACATACTATCTTGATGATACAGATGAGGTCATCTCGCCTGTTAGTTACCTCGAGGTAACTCGACACATCAAAAAGCTCCCGGAAGAGATGGAGTTTCGGCGAGAGCTGGATTCTGGTACTGGTGGAGATTTTCAACGGGTCTCTCCGGCTGAAGTATTTCCCTAGGGACTGGAAAAAAGCAGTGGTAGTGGTGTTGCCCAAACCTGGAACCAATCATACCTTACCTGTTAACTACCGTCCAATATCTCTTGCACGTCCTGGGTATAAGCTCCTTGAGAGGGTCATCCTCTCTCGGCTTCTTGAGTTCTGTGAAGCAAATGGTGTGATTCCTGACGAACAGGGTGGTTTCCGGGCGAAGCACGCTACGTCCCACCAGTTGATTAGACTTACGGAATTCGTTTCTGAAGGACGAGATAAGAGCGAATATTCCACTGCTGTCTTCTTGGACATCAGCAAGGCTTTTGACCGCGTTTGGCATGATGGTCTCCTGCACAAGTTGCAGAAGCTTCGATGCCCTCGCCCACTTGTTGAGCTGATACCTCAACAGCCGCAGGTTCACTGTTAAGATTAACGGTGAGGTTTCTTCGGAAAAAAAGATTCGGACTGGCGTTCCTCAGAGTTCGGTTCTTGGACCAACGCTGTTCCCCATTTATCTGCACGACTTACCCAAACCCAAACAAGGGCAGGTCATGATGTACGCAGATGATACAGCTGTTGTCATCAGGTCCCTGAACAAAAGCAGAGCAGTCCTCCAGGACTTTCTCTCTCAGCTGGAAACCTACTACACTGACTGGCGGATAAAGATCAATCCGTCTAAGAGCAGTGCACTGATGTTTTTTGGATCTCTTCAAGGAGTACCGAAACTCGTTATGTTTCAAGAGATAATCCCCTGGGCTACCTCCACTAAATACCTAGGGCTCCAACTAGATTGTCGACTTTCGTGAGTGGCGAACACCAGCTACCGCACGAATAAAGCTAGACAATGCCTTGGACAGCTAGCTCCACTACTCCGCCAGAGAAGCTTCCTTACAGCACTGCACAAAGTACTGCTGTACAAGACGGTCGTCAGGCCGGTGCTTACCTACGCCTCCATTTGGATCAGTATTAGTCGGAAACAGCGAGAGAAAATCGAGAAGGTGCAGAGCCTATCACTTCGAATGATCACTGGGGTTTCCCCCTTGGACCTCACTTCGGAACAGAATTGGAATCGGGAAGGTACAGGAGTTTTCCATGAGACTCGCCAGAAAGTTCTTCAAGAAAGCGGAAACCCATCCAAATGGACTTGTTAGGGGCGCGGTTGATTACAATCCCAGCGAAATCCTAGGTATCCCAGAACTAAGGCGGCGATCGTTGACCCCCCCTTAACAGAGAGAATAAGTATGTGAACACTGGTGGGTGTTAGACAGACCACCACACCCTTCTTTTTCAGATTGGCATCGAGAGGGCGAAAATGCATTCTGCTTGGACATTTGAAATTGGTATCGTTGAGTTTCAGTCGCATCCTGGTGCGTCGGGCGGCTGATTGGTGTTGTGGTTCTCTGCGATGTTGTGCGATGCTTCGTTCCCCTTTTTCTCCCTTCCAGACATTGTTGTGTCACGGATCACCCTCTCCTTTCACTACATTTTTCTGTTTGTCTTTCCTATTGAGTTCACTTACTCAGATCTAACTTCACATTTCTAAGGGCAGTTTTAGACCTGGGGTCAGACACTCCCTTTCTAAAACTTCTTCAAATATCATATCTGACGACGGTGCTGTCGATCTTATGACCAAGAGTCTCTAACGAAATACTGGGACTTTATTGAAATCGAAGCACTATCTATGAGATGTTTTGGTGAACTGTAAGTGAATAAATTTATCTCATCTACGTTCAAAATATTGATTCGTTTTCGATAGGCTAAGTCCCCTGACTTCCCGGAACAGAATATTAATTTGCGTCCCGGGGAACAATGAAAAAAATGTTAAGAAAAAGAAAGAAGCAGCAAAAACCTGAGTAATGAACTCTCGAATGCATTCTGTTGTACTCGTCGTTCAAATGTAGAACTGTCGGTGGCGCAGTGGTGTATTCGGTCGTGGTTCGGATCCCGGTGAGGCATGGATGTTGTATTTGGCTTACGGCACTGCTTCTCTCCCTTCCCTGGACTGGTTCCAAGGAACTGGAGAGAACCAGTTACTTATCTTCTGCGCACGAGAGTAGATGCCTACTGAATTGAAAGCAATGTAAACAATACCTGCGTTCGAGAGTAGAGTCGGGCTGCCGCCTTCAGTAATGCAATATATGTACGACCACCGAAACTGAAGTTCCCGAGATCGTCAAGCGTCTAAGACTCTGGTACGACCCGTAGGAAATCATTCCTGTCTATACTTCGATTCACCCTAAGATGACACTGCTGTTTAAAATACAAGAGCCAACGCACTCAGTGAGCCTCCGAGGACGGCCGAAAGTTATGTTCATCCGCGTAACTCCCCACTGTGTACTGCTGTTTGGAGCTGTCGATCACTTCCACTTGACTGTCAGTCATAATATGTCTGTTTTGGTCTGTAGAAAACTAAGGACAAGGGTCATTCCATCTCAGGAAGGATTAGTGGTGGTGGATTCCTTCTCCTGCCCAGGAAGGATTAGTGGAGGTGGAGGAAAGGGGGGAAGCCACTAATCCAGGAAGGATTAGTGGAGGTGGAGGAAGGGGGGGAAGCCTTGTCTCCTGCATATCTACGCATGCGTGCGTTGGTCTAGTTTTAAAACTTAATTTCAGAAAATAGGTCATTTTCATTAGATTTATGTCTAAAATAACTATAAGTACTTATGAGTAAGCTGCTAGGGCATTATAAAGTATGATTGGGGCAATAAATGCGTTGGTTTTTACGGAAAATGTTTTGGAACTACTTTTAGTTGCGGAGGTAGGTTTCACGTACTTTTCCCTTCAAGGTCATCTTATGGTGAATCGAAGTGTAGAGAGTAGAGACAAAGAATAGGAGGAACCAGTGATCCTAAATTAGAGACGGGCACCTGCTTATTGCCCATTGAGTTGCTCACGGTGATCGTTAAACCTTCAGTATAGAAAAAAGAAAGAAAAGCCCACCAAGTGTACCTTCGGTGTTAAAACGGGAAGAAATGGAACGCCATTAGCTGGCTACACAGGAACAAGATATGTAACACTGCATCCTACGCCTTTTGTTCACGATCCTACGCACGTTTTCAGACATTTCCACGTGTCTATCGCGTTCATAACAAATCGCCTCTGACAGACCGAAATTTTGTTTTTGAGAAGCTTTTAGGGAAGCAACATGGTGATGAAAATAAGCCCGGATAACTTGAAGTGAATAATCAAACATTTTTCATTCTTTTATTATTTGAATATTTTATTGTACCAAATATAACTGTCACTAGAACGAATTTTACCATGTAATTTGCGTAGTTTTCTGGCGGAAAAATTTCCGTCGTATAACGGAAGGGTTTTCACAATTTTTCTTCAATTCGCCATTTTTCTTTTCTTTTTTTAATTTTGTAAACTTTTTTTTCAAAACCACTTATTGGTAATTGCATCAGTGCTGTAATTCATAATTGTGCTTTTGTAATATTCACCCACTTTTAACAGATTTTAGGCAGCTCGTGTTATGAATGTTGCCCATTTTAAAGCAATTGTGCAGTACACTATCAGTGGTATTTGATACCAGATGGGCAGCAAATATTGCTAGATTTGTGTGTGTGTGGTAGCTGATTACACTTTAGTTTTTATTTTAGGAAGTACATATGTTTTTGAGGTCATAAAATGAAGTTCTACCCAAATTTTGAACTTTCAAGTAATCAGCTCTAAGTAATTTCTTTGTTTAGAAAATGGGCATGCATTTTATTATTTTCTTAATTTGTTCATTTCCAGTCACTGGTAAGAATGTAGGTTATGCTACTGAAACAATGCATATTATTCATTCAATCTAAGAACATTGAAATGTGATCTTGAAATTCATATAAGTTTTCTTTTGTAAATAATGTTAAGTGAGTAACTGTGCAAGTAGGAGTTTCATCAGGATGGCTATGTGCCTGGGGGAAAGCTCAACAGAGATTTGCAGCACATAACAAAGTAATTAAGTAAATATTAAGCCAATTTATATCAGTAATGTGTACTACAGTTGAATCCTGTTAGAACAATCTCAAAGGATAACCAAAATATTTCAATATAATGAAATTTTGTGAACATGGAATTTGACATTTACATAACAATTTCATTCTACATGTGCATTTAGTTTAAAATTTTGAATTCAAGAAATTTTGCTCATTATAAAGTAATAATAATTGAAATATACATAATCAAATTGGCATATCAAAATTTTACATGTCACTGTTATTTTCACATCTTTATTTGTAGGAAATGAGTGATTTTTCAACAAAGCAATTTGTGTAACTGCAAATATTAAAAAATTCCATGAAGAATTTGCATGGGAAACCATATCTTCCAGAATGTTTATTTGTGATGACAGAAAATGGCAAATTTTTTCGAAGCGCAAAAGTACTTCTGAATTCAGCAAGTAACATTCATCAAATAGGTCGTTACATCTTCATTGCTTTCAACATTTCCATCGTTTTCATTGACTGGAATATATCCACCTTTGTCATATCATAAGACGTAAACATATCCTCATCTGCAGACAAGAGATCTTCCAGTTTGCATGGCATTGGGGAGTAAGTTGACCTAGTGACTGATATCTATGATTTTTCCTCCAGCACATTTATTTCCTTGAATGTTGATGCTTTTTTTGCTGGATTTAAGAAAATATTCCTGCCCCATCAGCATTTAACACATCATCTAGACTGCCTATGAGCTTAGCATTGATGGAGTGGTGCCATATTTTTTAGCAACAGTACTCTTTTCACTTCAGCATCTATTTCATCAACAATTTTTTTTTCTTTCAGAGAATTGCTTTCTTTTTGAAGAACTTGTTTCAAAAATTGAGCAAGTAACGACATAAAGAATGCAAACAAGTTTCTCAGTCTGGTTGCAATGACTCCATAATATTCTCTTTATCCCCAAACCAGTTTGAGCTGCTTTTGACACAATGGGAGGTGGTGTATAACTTGCCTGGAAAGGGTGTTTGTTTCTTTTAACAAAACAGCCCATGAATCTGAATCCAACATTTTTACTGGAGTTGTAAATATTGTTCTAAGTGATAATTTGCTTTGGAAATAAGTATCTTTTTGTTTTAATGTTTTGACAAAAAATTCATTAAAATGAATTTAATTAGATTGAAATTGAAAATGCATTAGGCGCACTGGTCTAAATGATGACCTCTGATCATTTGTCCGAAAGAGGTCTGGGTTCGAATCCCGGTGAGGTATGGATGTTGTGTTTGTCTTACGGCACTGGCTCTCTCCTTTCCCTGGAGCCAGTGGCCCTAAATTAGAGACAGGCGACTGCTTATAGCCCATTGAGTTGCTCACAGTGATCGTTAAACCTACAATTTAAAAAAAAATGAATTATCTCACTGGGACTATTGACGGAGATTTATCTCATATTCATTATATTGCATTTTGTTCTAAGTCAAATGAACTGTATCCATTTATAAGTAAATCCAATTCTCTCCTCCTTGAGAAGAACAAAGGCCTCAGTTAGGTTCTAACTGAAATGTTCCCCACCCCTGTTTTTAGCACATTTTTTGTAAAAAAAGATCATGCTTATGTTATCACTTTGTCTATCTGCCTGTCTGTGGAGACTATATCTCTGCAACTACACTATCTACCAACAAGTAATTGGACACCTGTGATAGCAAAGGAAAACAAAGTTTATTCACCTTCAATAGTTGGTGGAGCCTCTACGAGCGGCGATTACAGCTGCGACCCTCCGGGACATACTCTCAACCAGGCGTTGTACAACGGCTAGCGGTATTTTCTTCCACTCGGCTTGGAGAAGACAGGCCAGTTCCTTCACCGATTCCGGACGGTGGGGGCACCCCTTAAGTCGACGCTCCAACTCCTCCCGGAGGTGCTCGATAGGATTAAGGTCCGGGCTCTGCACAGGCCAGTCCATTCGATTGACCCCATAGTCACCATACCAAGCCATGGTGGACCTCGCAACATGACAGGTGGCATTGTCATCCTGAAAGTAACATGGGTCCACCCCGTAAAACTGCCGCAACGTAGGAAGCGCATGATTATCCAAAATGGTGCAGTAGGTCTCAGCGTTGAGTCTACCAGGAATTGCGACCAAGGGTCCTGTGCCACACCAGGAGAAACACCCCAATAGCATAATTCCACTGCCGCTGAACTTCACAGTTGACACAATACATTCTGGAAGGAGGCGTTCTCCAGGCAGACGCCAAACCCAGACCCTGCCATCCGAACGGTAGAGGGTGAACCTTGATTCGTCGCTCCAGAGAATCTGTTTCCACTGTTCAGCGATCCACCCTCGACGTTCTTTGCATCACGTTAGCTGAGCCGCATTATTGGACTTGGTGATCAAAGGCTTGTGGGCGGCAGCACGTCTATGATAACAGAGCAGATGGGCTTCCTTACGGATGGTATTCATTGAAAGAACACTCCCGAATGCCTGTTGAAACTTCTCGGGATGTGGCCCATCGATTTGGTGCGATTCTTCCGAATTTCTCTGGCCAGCACCCGAAGGTCTCTAACTCCCAGTTTTGTGGGTCTGCCGGGTCGGGACACATTCAGATAATCACCTCTCATCTTCCACTTGCCAATCGCGTAGGCCACTGTCGATTTTGGGTACTTCAACTCGCTGGATATGTCACGTATGGATCGGCCATTTCTGTGATCCCCGACGATTACATCTTTCTCGAAATCAGAGAGCTCCGAACTGCGTGGCATCTTGCATGCGACTGGTTGTGTTGTTGTTTCCCACACGATATTTAACGGTGGCGGCCGTGACATGTGTCAAGACCGCAGATATCGTCGCTTGCAGGGGTGTCCAATTACTTGTTGGTAGATAGTGTACGGGTTCAATCAGAAAAAATATTTCTGCATTGTTTAGCTTGAAATGTGAAAACGATGATCCTTGCTTTCCAGGTTTTCTGCAATGCATAACTTTGCCACCAGAGGGTGTAAATGCAAATGCTAAAGACTTTAAAATACATTTTATTTAAATATAATTGCTTCTGGACATCCAATCGAAAACATTCTTCCATTCAATACCATTTATAACAAAGACTATTATTATGGGTACAGTTTCTTCAAGTATTGTATAGTTTTTCCACAGTATAAAGTTAAATTGCAATTTCTCAATATATCTCCTCTAAAAGTAAGTCAGATTTTTTTTTTTTATGAAAAATTGTTTTTGCATCAGATAGAGCTCCTATTGGGAAATGTTCTGCATATAATTTCAATTTTATGTAAAGAATAATTTGGCCACTGGAGGATGTAAATGTACATTTATGCTTTTGATATATTTGCAGCAATATCTGCACTTTTGAGAGACTGATTTTTAAAAATGTCTTGTGGTTAGATACTACTCACTACGACAGGCTTTTTTTTTTTTTTTTTTTGAGAATAGCTTGTGCTGAAAATAGTGCATAATTTTTCTGCCAGGGAACATAGATGTATATCTTATTTTTGTGTGTCTATGCTTTGAACAGTGCAATTTGAAAAAAAGAAATTGTTCAACAAAATGGTTTGCATATAATTTCAAATTTTTGTTAACGCACAAGTGTGCCGCTAAGAAGGCATAAGTTCATATTTCAGTTTGCAGCATATAAGCAGCAATATCTGCACTTCTAAAAACCTGATTGAAAAAATCCTTTTTAGGACAAATACTATTAACCTCCAAGACATTTTTGTGTACATTTACTGCAAAAAAATAGTGCACAGTTTTCCCCGCTAGGGGTGCAAATGTCTTATTGATTTTGTTAATATCTCTGCTTTTAAATGTCCAATTTAAAAAATTCTTTGAACGCTGTATACTATTTACTTTGTGGAAGACTGCTTCTACTTGTGGGGTTTTGTAGTTCACAGTTCTACACTAGGTGGTGTTAGTATTTCTGTTTGATGCTGTATCTCTGCTTCAAAAAATCCTTTTGAAAAATGTCTTTCTGTGTACTATATGCCATTTGTTACAGTAAAGCTGGGAAATACATGGTGTCATGGAATTCCATTTTTTCCTGGAAATGTCCTAAAATTTTGTTGCATGTCCTGGAACAAACATGTTACATATCAAAACATCCCTGCGCTGTGTTTGGTATTAATAGTTTATGATTTTTCTACTAACGTAACTTGTGTCTGACAAATTTCCCTCCCCACACCCTGCAAAATGTGGACAGGGGGGTGTAGTTTTCTTGTCTGTTAGGAAAAATGAAGCTGCGTTATTAGCATCTTTTGCGTCCTGCATAGGTTGTCACTTTGTCTGTCCGGCCGGGGAGACCATATCTCTGCAATTATTAGTTCGATCTGTAAAATTATTTTTGTATTGGAAAGCTTAAAATGTGAGAATGATGATCCATTTGTTCTGGGTTTTTTTGTTGTTGTTTTTTTCTCTCCGATGTACAACTTCGCCGCTGAAAGGTGCAAATGGAGATCATATCGAATTTAAAATGTATCTTATTTCATATATTTGCTTCTAAGTATCCCATTGAAAAAATCCTTTTTCCTTTCGATGACATTTAAATCGAAGACTATTTTAGTTATAGTCCTTTTTTTCAAATAATGCATAAATTTTCCGCTAGGGGGCGTAAAGGTAAATCTTGATTTTCCCAATATTTCCGCTTCTAAAATTCTGATTTGAAAAATTCTTCCTGCGTCGGATACAGCTCTTGAGGGGAAATGTTTTGCATATAAATTCTCATTTTTTATAAAGAATGGTTTTGGCCCCCAGGGGCGTAAGTGTTTATTTTTGCTTCTGATGTATTTGCAACAAAATCAGCTGAAAACTCGATTGAAAAAAAATTCTTCCGTGAACCGATACCACTCACCTTGGAAAACTTTAATACGTCCTGCTTAAAATAGTGCATAGTTTTCCCACCAGGGGGCCTATACGTATATCTTATTTTTGTCCATATCTCAGTTTTTAGGAGTCCAATTTGAAAAATTCTTTGTTGAAGAAAATTTTCAGTGCAAAATGTTTCTCTTATAATTTCAAATACTTCTTAATGCACAAGTGTGCTACTAGAGGGTGTAAGTTCACATTTACAGCAATATCTGCGGGACTAAAAACCCAATTGGAAAATATTCTCTTTCAATCAGATACTACTAACTATGAAAACTCCTTATGTGTATTTTCTTCCCAAAATAATGCACAATTTTGCCACTAGGGGGTACAAATATTTAATATATTTTTCTCAATATGTGTACTTCTAAATGTCCAATTTAAAAAGTTATTTTACCGTCAGATACCACCTTATGGAACACTTTAGATTTGTATTTGAGGAGGTTTGTGATTCACAATTCTGCTGCTAGATGGTGTTTGTGTACTTCTGTTTGCAGCCTGTCTCTGCCTCTAAAAACCCTATTCAGAATTTTTTTATATATATATACTGTATGCCATTCACTATAATAAATATGGAGAGTGAGTACAATTTTTGCTACAATAAGAAGATCCTCTTCAAATAATGTACAACTTTCCCTCCAGGGATTGTAAAGGTCAAAACGTTTTTCCTGCTATCTCTGCTTCCAGGAGACGTATTTGAAAAGTTATTTTTCCTTAGCATAACTTTTGTGATGAAGAATGCTTTTTGCTGATTTCAACTTTACCATTATGCAAAATTCTTCCACTGAAAGAGCATAGAGTTATCGTGTTTCCTTCTATATCGCTTTTTTTAACTGTTCGATTTGAAAATCTTTTTATTTCTAATACCTTCCTTCTGCTATGGGAAACGTTTTTTGTACCATTTGTTAATTTCATAACATACTTTTTAGCTACTGGTAAAATTAAATAGCTGATTTTTTTTTTGTGGGTTATTTTTATTTTTACTGAAATTTTCTAATGAATACTTTATATAAAAATTTGCCACAAAATCGGATTGCTTTCAAATATCAGAAACTTAGATCTAGTTGTTTTTTAGTATTTTCTGAGCTAAGTAATCACTTTGAATACTCTACAATTAGTTTTCTAATCATGCCCAGTTATAAATTGCCTTGATCACTAATGAATGCAGTTGTACACAGCCCTTGGACTTAAGGTTTTCCCATTATTCTCTTTCATTTCATGTTGGAAATTTGTGTACATACTTTGTTTGCTGGTGAGTACAAATTTAAAACATAGCTACAGCATCAATATTATGTTGAAAATTCCTTCCCTAAATAAAGTGTAACACAAATACTTGCTCCCATGATTATATGTTTTAAGAAATAGCAATCCCTTTCGTCCTTTGAAAAGTTCCAAATATTTCACCTTTTCTTACCTTTAAATTTCCAATGTAAGCATTATTTCAAAATAATTAAATATATATGGTATTTATGTATTGATTGTGTTGGCATATGAAAGCATTTCAAGAGTAATGCCACATACCTATGTATTTTTGAGTTTTATGAGGGTTTTTTTTATTCTGTAATTTGCTTCAATAAGTGAACTAAAGCCAAAGTAGAAAAATAAATTTTTCTCAAAATCAGTGTAGTACACCATATATGAAAATTTAGTATATATTAAACCTGGTTACATTTTCAGTGACAGTTTTGGTATTTCAGTATTTATCGGTGAATATAAGTTTCTGATTAGCTGCAGCTGACATCATTTTTAACATTCTGCTATAAGTTTGCCCAAGCATGTAGGAAGTTTGTTGTAGGTTACAGGTTGAACCAACCTATGGTTTTGCTGTATTTTTAAGTAAGAGCGTTTGGATCGTATGTCCTGGAAAAAAATCCAAAAGTCCTGGAATTTTGTGATTGAAAAAGCGTATGAACCATGGAAATATCTTTTTTAAATGGTGCACAATTAACCCGCTAGGAGCAGAAGTGTCAAAACGTTTATCTAGCTATCTCTGCTCCCAAGAGACATACTTGTAAAATTCATTTTTCTTGATATAGCTTTTGCTGTGAAAAATACCATTTACATATTTTCTGCTTTTCCATTATTCAAAATCTTCCGCTAGGGTCATAAAGTTAGATCCTGCTTTCCTTTATATTTGTTCTAAACTTCTAACTGTTTGACATAAAAATTGCTTTGTAGCTGATATGTTCCTTCAGCTAAGAGAAATATTTTTGATCGCAGTTTATTAATTTTTGTAACAGACTTTTCAACCACTAGTGGGGCAAAGTAATTGTTTCAGTTTGTAGAGTTTTTATTGATTGTAGAAATGCAGTTTTTTGTTTTTGTTGTTTTTTAAATGGGTTCCATTGACTATGAATAACTGAAATATTTTATTCATTTCGGAAAGTATTCAAAAGACGTGCTCATTACAACCAAAAATTCAGTGTCTGTCTTGTATTTTTTTCTCTGAGTGTTTGATGATGCCCATGCAAGGGAGTAGGGAGTTCCTCATCCCTAATTTAGGGCTGCTGGTTTCTGATAGAAATGAATATTGTGGGATTTGCTAAAACATCCACAGGGAGTGGAAGTTAGAAATTTATTAAAACATTATCAAACTAATAACAATGAGAGTGAAGAATTGTCATGAAATGGTCAGTCCCATAAAACTCCAATCCTGTTATTCTTTTTGTTTTAAGGTACCACCAGTAACCATCTGAGCCATGTGAGAGGTATCCCCAAAGTTCTTAGCCCAATCTGTGTGATCTAGTCTGATCAGCTTTTGCGCAATCATGCAGAAATAGTTGTGGAAGTACTGGGTGATTCACAGAAAGCTAACACACTCCATGTTTGTTTTATTTTAGCAGCAATAAAGTGCAATGTCCCATGTTAGTGTCAAACAATGCAGGGCATCTGTGAGATCCCTCTATTCTCATGAGAGGGCTCTGCTGTGCAGGATGTGGCAACTGTTGCTGCCAGATTGCCTTAGTCACTGTGAATATGCAGTACACTCTACAGCAACGGGTATTCCAGGGGTGCAGAAAAGTTTCAGGGCCCAATATTTCTCTAGACCACTTTTTTTTTTTTTTTTTTTGTCCGAAATTTCCCCCAAAACTGTAGCGGACTTTCATACAAGTTTAAGCGATTATTAGACTATATCTTGATGATTAAGAACTATCCTTAAAGCCTGTTACTTAAAAATTTGAAAAGAGAACTCTGAGTATTTATTTTTGATTCAAAATGTCTGAAACATTTTTGGGTCTAGGTGAAAACAGTAGTGGGCAGGGAGGCTGAAAAATAAACAGTTAAAAGACAATTTTGCAATTAACTATAATTTATTTCATTCTAACATTTCAGGCATCTAATTGTGCCAGATAATTTTACTGAATGAAATTTAAATTAGACTTAAATCCTTTGAAAAATGTGGGGGTCGTTCACTTTAAAATGCCCGAAACCGCCAATAATTTTTCAAATTGGCGGCTATGACACATTCGCTGCCATTAGTTTCGGTAACGTTTATTAGGGTTGGCTAGTGGTTGCATTTTACTTATTACTCCCGCCACGCTGTCTCCGCCTTGGCATTAGTAAAGTCGTTTGAGCTCAGTAAATCGTCTGCCAGCGGCAGCCGGCAGTACGTCACTGCGCTCATAACCTCTTGTATTCATAACGACGCAACATTTTTCAAAATGTTTACCTGATTACCATGCAGTAAATTACTCTTACCTTACACGTTATAGTCGTTGTTAATAAGTCAATTTTTTGTTTTATTATTATTTTACCCCCAGGCAAAAATTTCCCCATAGCTGCCTTAGTTTCCCCTGAACGTCGTTCACACGTTCAAACATATTCTGCACCCCTGGGGTATATTCCTTGTGAAAATGTACCATTCTTATGGGACATGGATGTTATTGTTATATCTGAATTCAGAATTTGCAATAGTTTCTTAGCTTTTAGTAAGAACAGAAATTCAAATGTGTCTAAAATTAATTTATTTTTCAAGACTTACCTATCATTAATAAAATAATTACAAAAACATACTTAAAGAAAGTTCCATGGCCAGAGCTGTAAGAATTTCAGTGCAAATTTATAAAGTGAGAGAAATTAAAGAATGCAAAAATTAAATTTTATTTGATTACTAAATGTAATGCTTAAAATACAGTAAATCACAGATGCTGATCTTGTAAAAAAAAAAAAAAAAAGACAGCAACCAAAAAATTTATTGTTGGTGAACCTCAGTGCATTAATGTACTCAATGAATTTTGAGTTTGTATCCCAGACTACTGATATCATATTTGATTAGAATGTAGTATTGATTATGTAACTGCAAAAGCTACTGATAGCATATTTGATGAGAATGTAGTATTGATTATGTAACTGCAAAAGCAGACTGATAGCATATTTGATTAGAATGTAGTATTGATTATGTAACTGCAAAAGCTACTGATAGCATATTTGATTAGAATGTAGTATTGATTATGTAGCTGCAAAAGCTACTGATAGCATATTTGATTAGAATGTAGTATTGATTATGTAACTGCAAAAGCTACTGATAGCATATTTGATTAGAATGTAGTATTGATTGTGTAACTGCAAAAGCAGACTGAGGCAGAGGACATCAGCCCAAAGGGAAGGGGATTAAATTTGAAAGCTGAGAAAGGGGAAGCGGGTGTATCAAGAACAGTGTTTGGCTCAATGGAACATTTGCTACTGGTTTTTTTTTTTTTTTTTTCTGAAGCTCAAAATGGGAAACAAAATTTGCCTTTTTAGTATAACTTAGTTTTCATCCACATGAATATCAATGTATGAGTATGTATATATTAGGTCATTCGGAAAATGTCAGATTTTCTGAGGTGCCACATTCATGTCACCCACAATGCTTGCAGATCAACCCATTCGCAGGTCCATTCGTATGAGTTGAAGGGCAACTCAGAAGCCACATACATGCCATAATCGGTTGAGCTGCAGTCATTGCTACTCGTGTGAGTGTGGTCCGTACAACCTGTTTGGAAGGAGTGAGTTGTGGGTAATTCTACTTCAAGAGTTAAAATTGGGTCGTAATGTGGTGAAAGCCTGGGGAGAGAAGGCAACTTTTGAACACACTGTTCGTCTGTGATCTGAACATTTTTGTTCCGGTTACACAAGCGTACAAGACAAAGCGGGCCAAGGATGACATTCTACCATTGATAACGACACTCTGAAGGCAAATGTGGAGCAAATCCTCACGTCACTGTCAAATAACTTGCCAAAAGGTACAGTGTGCCATTGTCAACCATTTCCTAACATCTCCACCAAATTGATAAAGCCAAGAAGCTCAATCTGTGGGTTTCACATAAACTGGTAAAGCATCAGAAACAACAACGGTTTGAGATGTGCAGTAACCTTCTGCTTCGCAGCGAAAGGGAGCCCCTCCTTGATCGCCTTATAATATGTGATGAGAAGTGTGTGTGCTGTCCCACAACCGTAAGCGATCTGGGCAGTACCTGAACCATGGTAAATCACCGAAATAGCATCCTAAACCAAGATTGTCATCAAAGAATATTTTGTTGAAAGTGTGGTGGACTTTTCACGGTTTCACACACTACAAGTTCTTGAATGCTGGTGAAAGCAGTACCTCAGCCACGTACTATGAAGAAATTGGCCGAATACACCAGAAGTTGTGTTCCAAATAGCCATCTTTGGTTAACAGGAAGGGTTCTATCCTCCTCCATGATAATGCAAGACCACGTATGTCACAGATAACGAAACAGATACATGAACTGAGATTCAAAACCCTCCCACATCCAGCTATTCACCTGACTTGGTATCTACCGATTTCCACCTGTTCACACATTTTAGCAATTACCTGAAGGATAGGACCTTCCGAAACCGAGAGGAGGCCGAAATTTCATTTTTGGACTTTCTTGCATCCAGGCAGCCAGGTTTCTTCCGGACTGGCATTGAAGCTCTTGTCACTCGCTGGCAAGGTGTGTAGCTGCTGAAAGTGCCTATTTCAAATGAAACAAGGTTGTGTGCTATGAGGTATGTCTCTTTTATTTTTACACTCCAAATTGGCCATTATTTTCCGAACAATCTGGTATATGTATACTTATTTTTTTCTTGAGTTAGCATAAGGCTTATCGGCCCGGAATATAGCGGCCCACTGGGAGTTCTCCCGGTATCCCGGTGGGGCTGAGCTTCGGGGACCTAGAGGCAGATGACTCCTTTGCCTCGGGCTAGTTTGTTATTTCTAATAGTCTTTTCTTCAAAACCAACCAGTAGAACAGGCATCCCGCTCTTCCCTTCCTTTCCCGTTTTAAAAGCAAAATTAAATTTCAAATTCAGTACTTAATCTGCTGAGGATGGAATCTGAGACATTTTTGTGACCTCATCAAATGAGTCAGATTTGACTCATGAATGCATTTGTGTAAAACAATCTCAGGAGTTTGGTTACTGCAAATGTAAACTGCATTTTCTCTTATAATCCTTTTCCCAACTTGTCTATAATGTAAATATCTACCTCCTAGCTTTGTGTCTCATCAGTATAATGTTAGATATGTGAAGAAAGTTTGTTGTGTTCATTGCATTAAACCTGCCTCACTATGCAGATATATTGAAAGAACTGTTGACAAATTTCCAACATATGTTTAAGCTGTGGAAGTCCCAATTTTGTTATATCTTATTAATGTTTTGGGCATAGCCTAAATATAAAGAACCAGAATTTTTGTATATTAATGTCCAGAGAATATAGCAAATTAGTGAGATTTACTGCTTTTAATTTTTCAGTAGTGGCATGGAAAATGGAGGGAGTGATGATGGTTTGGAAGATGAAGATTTGGAAGAGGGAGAAATCCTCGACTCTGGAGGAGAAGAAAATGCTGAAGATAATGTGGAAAACTTGCAGCAAACAAATGGAATTTCAGGTAACTGTTATAGAATTATTAGTTTCATTTGTCGTTATCTTCAAGTGTTTCAAGTTATGGTAGTAGAAATAATTTATTTTGCAGTTACATCCACTAGATGTGAGTAGACTTCAGTGGATGCTGTCGTAATGTGTGAAAGGAAAGGTTGTTAAATAAAGGTGCAGTTACTTGCATGACACAGTCAAGTACATGAGTAAACACATCGGTAGTAGTCACAGAACCATGAGAAAGGATGTGGCACAGAGAGCTTGTTACTGCAGCAGCAGTAAGTACGATACATGTTGCAGCGCTCTAATTACGCTGGACCACTGAACTGAACTATTGATTTTACCGGCCCAGACGGCCAGCAAGGATTTGTTTTGTTTTGTTTTTTTCTCTGATTTGTCACAAGTTAAAAAAATTAATTTTTATTTCTTTTACCTTGCTGCATGGCTTTCTTTTTAGGCTGCAAACTAATGATAGGTTAAAAAACAAATATTTAAGATAATTCCATTGAAATGATACATTATTTTCTACGCATACTGCAGATGTCTTTCATTTTTTTTTTTTTTTTTTTTTTATGGACTAGTGGGCATTTTGTTGGACCAGTGCTTAGCAAATTATAATGGTCTGCTGGGGCAGTAGAAGATTTATTTCTTATTCTAACACTGTGTTGTTAGCAGGCTAAACTGGAGCAAAAGAACCAATATCAAATGCCACTTCGAAGTGGGAAAATCTGCATCAGAAACACATACAGTGCTGAAGAAGTTTATAGAGTGTAAAAGCAGTAACCTTGAAGTGTGTTTTTGGCTAGTTCAAGCTTTTCCATGAAGGACTAGGTTGAAGACACCCACCGGAGTGGAAAGCTGGTTACCTTCAAAAATTCTGAAAGCATTGAAAGAGTGCTTGAGCTCATAATGAGTGATCACTAAGGATCTGGGTATTAATCACAAAGCAGGCTATTGTGGTTTTAAGAGAATTTGGGAAGCACAAAATCTGTTAGATTTATGCCACACTTTCCAACCACAGAGCTAGAACTACACAGATTTGAGGATTTGTGCATGTGTGATAGCGACCATTCATTCTTAGGGTCAAGTGTGACAGTGGATGAGACCTGGTGCTTCTAGTGTAATTCAAATATGAAATGTCGAAACATGGAATGGCAGATCCCCTTTCTCCAAAGTGGCAGAGGTGGAATCATCCCCAAAGATTTCATTACAGGAGGAGAAGCTGAATTGAATCTTTCAAGTTCTGACATGATTGTTAAAGAGCATTCATTGAGTGTGACTGCACTTGTCAGTCAAGATGTTGTTTTCTGTTGCACAACAATGCACCATCTCCTTTGGCAGTGATGATAAAGAAATTTCTAGTTGAGAGATCCATTGCTGATTGAATTACTTACCATATTCACATGGTTTGGCCTTAGCTTGTTCTCTGTTTCCCCGATGGAAATTGGTGCTGAAAAGGACAAGATTTGTAGGCATTTTAAACATTCAAGTGAATGTGATAAAGGAGGACTTTTTTCATAGCTTCCAGCAGTTATATGAATGGTGCCAATAGTGTATTGTGTATCGAGGTAGATTATTTTGAAGGCCAGTAGAGTAAGTTTTCTTAAATATTACCTGTTATTCATTTTTATCATTCATTCACACAAACTTTTTTGACACACCTTGTTTCAATTTATTATGTTAGAAGACGTGCTTTCAGATTACGCATGTAGTTTCCTTGTGGAAATGCTAGACCATAGACCGGCGCACTGGCATATTCTCTGTAGAACTCTACAGTTGTACTGTCTCCACAAGTCATTTATGACCTTTTTTGTGGGAGACAGATGTGGAACTTCTTTGTTGGCACTACTGAAAAGAACAGATATGCTTTAGGTTATTTGGTGAGTGGTTCCTGTGTTCAGGCACTAAAACATTAAGTGGATACTAAGTATTGTTATTATACGTGTGCTGAACTTAATTTTACAGTAGAACTCACTTATAATGAACCTGTATTTAGTGATTATCTACACTCCAAATTACCCGAAGAGTGTATTGTTGTGATCTCCGTGGAACGAAAGAAGAGTATCAATCCGCGTTATGGTGCACTCCTGCTGTTACCTTTCTGTCAAGCAATGGCACACGCACTGGAACCCCACCCACCCACACATCACATAAGCAGTGTTGGTTTGGTGGGTTCCGAACTTCTTCACCTGCTGCCTGTTTAAATAACCATCCCCACAAGTTTCCTCGATTGTCAATTTATTGTCTGTGTTGTGCATGTTGGGAGAGGTTTTCCATCCCTTCCCCACTCTTTGAGTTACATCCCAGCTAGACAGGAGCCTAAAGTGCTTGGCTCTTTATTGAGTAACTTCTCATATCAAATTTATTTCTAAAAACACACTGACTTTTGGAAAATTTGTTTTACATTGGAATTTTGCCCAGCAAATTGCCGAGCAAACAAAAATGGATTCTGAGCAATAATTCTGCTGCATTTCTCTGAAAACGCTGGAGACTATTTTTCTTAGCGGAGGTAGCTGCTATAACTTAAACAGAGGTACATTCTTAGGTTGATTTGGAGTATAGATTTGAAAAGAAAAACATGGAAAATATTTGTGTGATATGATGTTAATTTAAGGCTAATATGATTAATTTTAATGAGAAAAATTGAAATAGCTCCCCAGATTAAATCAGAAAAAGAATAGCTGGGTTGTGTGGTGTTAATGGCAAAAACTACATTTTAATTAAGTCCAATATTTAATGAGGGACAGAAAATTGGCTGCATGTGGACCCAGAAGAGAAAGATGGAAATGGGTATGCATGATGCTGGAGAGAATCTGACCAGCAAGGTAAGGAATAGAAGTTTTTCTTTTCCATTTCAGCCGAGCATCAGGAGAATTGCACAAGCAGGGTTCAAAATTCACTATCTGCTCTCAGGTCAAAAGAGAATGGCTGTGGTTAATACGCATATAAATAGATTTTTGAGTGACAGTTGCAGAGAGTCGGGAATTGATGTTCCTGCAGATAACTCATCTTGCATTCTTGCTGCAAATGACATCATAGAGGCAATTAAAGTTATCAGAAATGCTGAGGAAAGTGAAGAAAACACTCTGCTACCTTTATATGAAATAATTACTGACTGTACAGAAAATCTTATCGACAGACTTATAGTGACAAGATATTTATTGGGCTTAATTTTAAATGAGAAAAATAATGGGGTAATGTAACATTTAACTGTGTTTTTTAAAAGTGTTTTATATAACACCTGCTTTAGAATTGACTGCTATGTTTTAGGATGATGTATCAGTCCATTGTGTGATTCATGAACATATTTGATTTGTAATAGTGCATATTTAAGTGGGAAAATAACCCATTTTTAAATTACAGCCAAAGATATCTTCCAGCTTCTATGTCTGTATTCAGTTGGTATGATGATATTTTTCTTTTCTTTTTTTTTTTTTTTTCTGATAACTTTTGCTCATGAGTACCAAATTTTTTATCATTTTTCATTTGTTTTTAATTTTCAATCTGACATTTCATTTGAGTGTAAGAGCATATAGTCTTTGAATGAAGAAAATTGTGATTTTCTACACTGATGAAGTAACGGTAGTTATAAAAGATGAATATTTATTAATTTTTCAGGACAAAGTGTCCTTGGTAGTGCTGGAAAGCGCAAAAATGCAGATAGTGCTGCTGATCAGGATGGAGCTGATGGATCACAGGTAAGCACTTTGTGCAATAATTGTAGTTTAAAATGAAACTTCTGTTGTTATGTAGCTTTCTTGTACTTCAAAGTAATCAAAATATTGGGCTTCAGGAATGTAATTAGTATTTTAGTCCAAAGTTTTGCATGATATCATGGATCACACTGCTTCTGTTATTAATTATACTTTGTTAGACACACATAGAAATTATAAACTGGGTGCACACAAGTGCTTGAAAATCGTGCTTTTGTTTTCAAGACCTGGAATATCTTGCAAAAGTGATGAAAGCCTTGAAATTTAAAAATTAGTGTTTAAAAATCATTAAATTTCTTTTACTAAAAAACTTTCATTTGGAATGACACCAAATGAATTGCCCCGTTCGATGATCGTTTTTTGTTACGCTATCAGGAAAGTTAGGAAATTCTCAGCTCCAAGAACTGCAATTCTGATTCCTCTTTCATCATACCATTAATATGGAAGTCAAAGTTAAAAAAGAAATAATGTATACGACTTTACGGATCTGGCAACTGCTGCCATCATCATTGTCTCCATCTATCACCAAGGCTGACGAAGATTGAAAGTTTCCTTAAATCAAATTTTCTTACGTAATTTAAGCATGTTTTAAAGTTTTTATACTTATTAGAGACAATAATACTACACTTAACTAAATAATCTTCCTTTAATTTGATGTAAACACGGAACATTTGGTACATTATTCACCCTGCTGGAAGGCTTCCTCTGGGCTTATTTTAAGAGCTTACAACAGGAGAATATTTCACTGTTCTAAGCTCTGAAAATAAGCCCAGATGATCGTTTTTTGTTACGCTATCAGGAAAGTTTGGAAATTCTCAGCTCCAAGAACTGCAATTCTGATTCCTCTTTCATCATACCATTAATATGGAAGTCAAAGTTAAAAAAGAAATAATGTATACGACTTTACGGATCTGGCAACTGCTGCCATCATTATTGTCTCCATCTATCACCAAGGCTGACGAAGACTGAAGTTATCAGTTGAACGTTTACTTAAATAAAATTTTCTTACGTAACTTAAGCATGTTTTAAAGTTTTTATACTTATTAGAGATAATAATACTACACTTAACCGAGTCTAAATATTCTTCCTTTAATTTGATGTAAACACAGAACATTTGGTACATTATTCACCCTGCTGGAAGGCTTCTTCTGGGCTTATTTTAAGAGCTTACAACAGGAGAATATTTCACTGTTCTAAGCTCTGAAAATAAGCCCAGAAGAAGCCTTCCAGCTGAGTGCAAAAGCTTGGTGAATGCTGAGTGCATTTTCACCATTAAAGGAAGAATATTTATACTCAAATTTAAGTCTAGTATTATTGTATGTTTATGGTGTAGTCAAATTTTTGCATTACGCACGATGATTGAAAAGTATCTGGCTGTTGGTAAGAAAGTTCTTGCTGCCTTCATAGATTTAGAGAAAGCTTATGACCGAGTAAATAGGACATTTTTGTGGAAGGTATTGAATCAAAATGGTGTTACTGGGAATCTGCTTAATAGTGTAAAAGCCATGTATGCTGGCAGTAGAGCTTGTGTAATGTCACTGTGGCTGTTTAATATATTTGTGGATGTGTGCATGTGTGGTGCCAAAATAGATAATACTGGTTTATTTCTAGGTGATATCCGTGTGTTCAGATTGCTGTATGCAAGTTGCACAGTATGTTGTCCCAGATGTACAAAGTTAGCATGAAATTCAAACTGAGTATAAATAGGGAAAAGACCAAAGTTATGGTTTTTGAGAGAGGAACTGGTAGTACTGAATGTAATATAAGTCTAAATGGCACAGTGATTGACCAGGTGAATTAGTTTGTGTGTTTAGGAAGCATGTTTGACAGAAAGAACAAATTGGGTGGTGTAATTAGTAGGCAAGAGAATTTTTCGTTGAAAGTCATAGCGGCTTTCAACAAACAATACTACAGAAGAAACAGGAGTTGTTTGTGTGCTGGAGAAATGCATTACTTACTGGGGGGGGGGCAAGACACTTCTGATTGTGTGAGGAATGGAGATGTGTTGCAGCTGTGTAATGTGAAGCAAAGCTGCCCCGGTGGCGCAGTGGTCTAAGGCGCTGGCCTCTGATCATTCGTCCGTAAGGGGTCCGGGTTCGAATCCCGGTCAGGCATGGATGTTGTGTTTGTCTTACGACACTGACTCTCTCCCTTCCCTGGAACCAGTGACCCTAAATTAGGGACGGGCGACTGCTTATAGCCCATTGAGTTGCTCACAGTGGTCGTTAAAACTCCAATAAAAAAAATGTGAAGCAAAATGTTTTCAGCATGCTGAAAACTAATGTGCTTCGGTGGTTTGGCAATGTTGGAAGGATAAGATGCTTACTAAGAAAAATTTCTTAGCCCAAGTGGCAGGAAAGAAAGGCAGAGGAAGTTGTGGGAGGATCAGATTCAGGAGTGTCTGCATGAGAAAAAGGTTATGAGTGTGAAGTATAGATCTTGTGTACAGCGTGTGATGGATGTCAGTGAAGCCCGAGTTGTGCGCCAAGATCGTTGTAAATGGAGAAGTTTGATATGGCAACGGTAAGTAAACATTATCTGGTAGTCTTTTATTTGTGGAGCTAACCTCTCAATCTCAAAGAACAGCTTAGTTATATGCATGTGTTTGTAATTTCGAATTCTGTTTGTTTTCATTTTTTTATCCGTGACTGAAGAATGTTAAGGGGAAAGCAAATGCAGCCATCTGTTCTTCCCGCAAGTGGCTGGTTACACTTGGGTTCACAGATTCCCATAAGAGACTGTATGCTACACCACCAGCTCTCTGTGCTTAAGAGGGGGTTTTGTTTGCCTATTTTTATTCCTGTACATGCTGTCATAGTCTGCTTCCCACTCTAAATTATAAACCTTTGGTTTTTTTTTTATTATTATTATTATTTATTATTTTTTTTTTTTCTGGACAGATCTCACCAGCTCTGGCAGTAGGCTCTCCAGACATAGAAGTTAGTAGGGGCAGCTGATTGAGGTCAGGCAAAAGATATAAAAGAGGTTGGGCACTGGACTGTAGTGTAGGCAGGGTTCCCATGGTCCTTGAAAACTCCTTGAATTTCCTTTTCAATGGCCCTTGAAAGTACTTGAATTTTGTAAGAGTCCTTGAAAAATACTTGATTTTTGTTTTTCCATTCACTAAATTTCAGAATATCTGCAGTTCATTGAAGAAAAGCTATCGTCGAAATGCCGCAGGTGGCAGCGTAACGCTCTCTTGGAATCAGGAGCACATACGTAGCTGTCACAGTTCCAGTTTTCATGCAGTTGTGCTTCTGAACTACGATAAGCGAATGAGAGGAGAATTCCTCTGAACTACGATAAGCGAATGTGAGGCAGCATAAGTGTAAGGTACTAGCGTCTGAAACCGGGTTTGCAATTTGCTGAATGCTTGTAGCCCAGGAATCCAATCAAAATTTTCAGTTGTCCATCGGTGGTCTGTCCTTCTGGCAGTATTTTCAGCCCATTGCCATTTCAGGTATTTTACTCTGATCATGATATCTTCCATATATACATACATACAGGGTGTACACAAATTAGTTGGGCAATTTTGTAAGTGAATAATGTGCAAAATATTAATTGTAAGTTACCGGTTCAAATGCAGATGAGTCTTAGTGTATCCTAAGTTTGCAGATAGGTGGCGCTAGGTGTGTCATATCCACGTCTCAGTGAGCTGCAGGTCGCGGTTGTTCATCATTCGCTCTGTGTTCGCGTAACGATGGAGAACATATACCGGCGGTGAAAAAGCGAAATGCTGTCTGTGGTTCCATGAAACACATTCTGCTGTGCAAGTGCAACGAAATTTCCGTCGAGAATACCACAAAAGTGCTCCGAAAAGAGACACCGTTGTAGCACGGTACAATCAATTTACCGAAACGGGATGTGTGCCGCATAGGCTTAGTGGTCAAGGCAGACCTAAAATGCGAGAACAGATGGTGGATACAGTGAGAGAATCATTTGTGATAAGTCCGGGAAAATCTATAGCACACGCCAGTATACAACTGGGAATACCTGAAACATCAGTGCATAAAATCGTGCGAAAACGGCTGATGAACAGACCTTACAAATTGCAAATTGTTCATGCTCTGAAGCCCATGGACCTGACGAATAGAGCAAAATTTTGCACCGATATGTTAGAGCGCATGGAATGGGAAGACACTTTCCTGTTGCAGTTAGTTTTCAGTGACGAGTCAACATTCCATTTGAGTTGAAAAGTGAATAGACATAAAATCAGGATATGGGGATCCGAAAATCCTAATGCCACCTTTGAGCATGAAAGGGATAATCCCAAGGTAAACGCGTTTTGTGCCGTAAGTTGTTCTAATGTTTTTGGCCCAGTCTTCTTTGCTGAAAAAACTGTTACTGGAATCGTATACCTGGACATGCTTCAGATTTACCTGATACCGATCCTGAAAGAAACAATGCCTGAAGGTTTCATTTTTCAACAAGATGGCGCACCGTGTCACTTCCACAGAGCGGTGACTTCTTACCTCAGTGCTGAAGTACCAGTTTGGATTGGTTGTAGAGGTGTGTTATTCCATGGCCAGCACGATCACCAGATCTTTCACCTCTAGATTTCAGTGTATGGGGTTTTGTTAAAGACCAGGTTTACCGTCCGCCGCTTCCGAAATCCATTCCTGAATTGAAATCACGAATCAGCACTGCACTTGGTTTGATTGACGTGAACATGCTCACTAACATATGGCAAGAACTGACGTACTGATAAGACATTTGCAGAGTAACAAAGGGCAGCCACATCGAACATTTGTGAAAAAGGTAAACTTGGTGTGTTTCACTATCTTATAATCTTGTTCACTCGCATGTGTGCCTATATAACTACGCATAATAAACCAATCTTTTTGCCCAACTAATTTGTGTACACTATGCAAGAGCCAGAATAATTCCAACTAATTAGGTAGCTCTATGCAAGAGCCAGAATAATTCCAAATGTAAGTAAAACCAAATAGACGTTTTATAAGTCAAAATGGATAAAAGATGAAATTTTGGCTTAGAAACTGGACTTGCAACTTGACGATGCTTTTGGCTTTAAGTAATACTAATAAAAATTAAATGTCTGCAGTTAAGCATTTCTTTTCTTTTTTTTTTTTTTTCTAGTGTTTCCCTGCAACTAATGACCATATTCCATAGGAAATGTTGCTTTCAATTTCTTATATTTTATTCTTCACTTAGTTTGTCTTTAATGAAATATATTTTGCTTTTTAACTGTTTTGTCAAATGTGTAACACATTCTGTCAGTGATAAGGAAACCTGAAATCTTATGGAACAATAATACCTCACCAGGGTATGCCTCTATGTTTAGTTATTACTATAATTTTAATTGAACTTTTTGATTGGTTGTTACAACTTATTTTAGTGTTTCATGAGAGTTCTTATCAAGCATGAGTATAGTCTTGAAAAAATTTTATGAGTCCTTGATTTTTTTATATATATATTTTTTTTTATTTATTTTTTTTTTTTTTTTTTTTTTTTTTTTTTTTGTGGAAAAAGAGTGGGAACTATGGTGGGTCACTTGGATGGGCAAAAGGATATGCAGGTCAGGCATTGCCTGATCTGGGCCCCTCCTGGCTACAGGCCTGTCTGGCAGTTGGTGACAAAGTTCCCACCAAACATACAGACCAATGTCTTTATGCAAAGCATTCATAATACAGAAAGGCAACATTGTTTTCAGTGCAAAATCATTTTCAAGAGAAAGGTTGTGATGTCCTGGTTTTCACTTAAGATGCAGTCCTACTTTTTCTTTGTTTGGATTTTATTAGGAAACTGTTGAAGTTAGTGAGCTTATAATTCAAAGTAATGAATTTGGTGACTGAAATTGATCTGTAGCCACAAATGTAGTAAACAGCATTTACTTTTGTCATTGTTGGGATTTTTTTTTTTTTATTCAGTGAAAAAACTGAGCAACATAACTTATGTTTAGCATCAATGAAAAGGAGTCTTAATTATTACATTATGTATGCAGACGTGTCAACTCTCCGGATTTAGGCGGGAGACTCCCGATTTTTTTCTGCCATTCCTCCTGTCCTCCGGATAAATGTCAAATTCTTCCTATTTTCGCCGATAATTAGCGTTATGACGGTCGAAATAATGAAATTCCATCAACCACCGCTTTGGATCGATGCAGAAGAAAACTATTTCAAACTGCTTGTGAAATCTTTTTCTTTGTGCGTCGATGCAAGACGACATTTACAGTCATCAGTATCGTACTTTTCCTCTCCTCATATCTGCAAAAAGAAAGCCACCCCCGGTGGCGCAGTGGTTATTTTATGTTGGTTACAAACACACTTGCGCGCCAGCTGTGACCTACTTATTGTTTCACGTCTCCCCGCTCTTAGCTGTGAGCCTGTTTATGTTTTCTTCAGAGTTTTGAGGAGTGCTTTTCGGTTTTGCTTTACTGTGGAGATTTTTATTTCTTGTTTTGCACCATGTTTGTCTCGTTTCCCTTCTTCGTTGCATTTTGTAGATTAATGTGCTCCTTTGTTCATCGCTAATTATGAATCTGTTATTGTCAGCTTTGTTTTATCTTCTATTGTAGCATATTGTGTACACTTAGTTTGTGATTTTTTTTTCTCATTCCTTTTGCTTTACTTTTTGCGGGAGATTTTTCCTTTTTGCATTACGCCACTTTCGCGGTTTTCAATGTTATATTTTATGTCATATCTTCCGAATTTGTTTCTGCTTTACATATTAGCTGTTATTGTCTTTGCTGCATAATAAAGTTGTGAAACTGAGCGCCAGCTTTCGACAGATTGTCCGAGATGGGTCCGGGTTCGAATCGCAGTGGGGCATGGATGTTGCATACTTCTAACTTTTACCGGTTATTCGTAAAATTTACGGATTTCTGCTTAATTTTACTGATTTACGGTTAGAAGTCTCTTTTTTTACGGATTTTTTAATATTTTGATTGCTCAATCGAAATATTTCAATCCCCTCCCCTGCAGGCTGCAAACATCCATTTAGATTTTCTACCAGACCTTACGAGCGCTGTGTCATGCGATGATGTCATCTTTGACTCGCCGGCTTCATGCGGAGCCGTCAAGTATAACGATGGCTCCATGTCATGCGGTAGCTCTCTCTCTCTCTCTCTCTCTCTCTCTCTCCACGGGAGTGCTCAAGTGATGTGCCGACCAGAGTTCTCCAAAATGCGTAATCTAATTACGCATCAAAATTTTATCAACGCGTAAAAATACGCATCTGGAATTTTTCTCCCCGCGTAAAAGTAAGCGTCAGGAATTTTTCTCGGGGCGTAAAAAATATGCATCGTGAATTTTTCTCGGCACGTAAAACTACTCATCGAAGAATTTTACCAATTCGTAAGAATACGCATCGGGACGGTATTTCGTCTTTCAAAGACGGAAGTAAACGAAATAAGGATTTTTTCCGTAATCGTAATTTCTTTTTCCTGTGATGTTGCCTCTGTCCAGTATTGTTGTTATATATCATTTTATTCCGTAAATATTTGTACTTCAGTCTGTAAATGAAGGAAAAGATTCCGAAAAACGGAAATTCGAGGGGGGGTGAAAAAATGCTGCTAATTGTATCTGGTTGACAACTATTTTCACTATGCTTTTTACTTTGCATATAAACATACAGTCTGCATTTAGAATAACTTTTTAAACATAAAAAATGCTATGTACCAATAATACATACTACTTCTAGAAAATTGCTCCTGCAATTTTAGCGCTGTGTGATTTTATGAGCTGCGAAAAATCTCCCAATTTTTAGATTTTGAAGGTTGGCACGTCTGTGTATGAAGAGAAAGAAGATTCAGAGACATGTAAGGAATGCCACCACAAAAACCCTTATGTACTACACACACACACACACACACACACACACACACAAGGTTTATATATGACTTAATATTTGAAGTATATATTCAAACACAAAAGGATACGTAAAACGTTTTTTGCTTATCATTAACAACAAAGCACTCAAATTAGTGGGGAGAGGGAAGTTCAAATAAAGAAAACCAGTGAAACTTTTTTTTAGAAACTTTGTTAGTCTGCACTAGACTGCTCCAGCAGAACAAGTTAAGTTTTGAAGTGTGTCATTGTTGGTGTAAAAAATAAGGTGGTTTGCACTAAAAAAATGTTTTGCAGACTCCAGTTACATTTTTGGAAAAATTGGGGAATGTAAGTTAGTGAAAGGTGATATAAATATCAATAAGGTATATGCTTAACCTTATGGCAACATTAAAAATACAAGATGCCATCAGTAGCTGAACTGCTCATCATTCTGTAGGAGTAATGGAGGATTAAACTGCCTGCAGTCTTTTATTCATTGGTGGAAAACCTACCATGGAGTAGGCTTTCTACCAGTGCATGAAATGATGTTTCAAAGTGGGAGCCATGGTTCACTTTTCAGTTTGTTTCTTTAGAAATGATATATAAGTTTTCTTTTTAAAAAGAATTTGGCCAAAATTTATTGCTTTTTAGCATCTGAAACTTACGGTGGATTGAGTATTGCTGCCTTAAAAGCCAACCCTGTATGCAAATTTAAAGGTGAGACATGTAATATATTTTGACCCAACCATAAATGTATATTTTGAAAGTCATTAACTTGTTTCCCTGTAACAATTTCTGTTCACATGTTAGTAATCAAGTGTATTTATTTTCTACTAGAAAAAAAAGATGATGCGATATGTTGATCATGATCAGGTGATGGATGATGATGATGCTGACTGGACTCGTGGTATTACTTTTAATCACAAAAGGAGCATAAAATATGATGATGGCATTCTGGATTACAAACGTGAGCTGGCTGCTTACAGAGGAAGTCCATATAGCACTCCTGAAAGAAGTCCTAATGAAGATTCTCTTCCTGGAGATAAAAGGTATTAATTAATCCTGAATTTGGTAAACATGCTTGCAAGTACCGTATATACTCGTGTATAAGTCGAGAAATTTGGGACAAAATGAGAGCTTCAAAGTAATGGGGTCGACTTATACGCGGGGTCTAAAAAATAAAAAAATCATAAGTCCAAAAGTTCTTCCCGTGAGGCAAAAGGCAATCCACCCCCCCCCCCCCAAATGCCGATGCGGTATTAATTACGAAATCGCAACCCTCCGAAAGAAAAAAAAGAAAGAAAGAAAAAAATGCCGATGTGGTAGAATTACAAAATCGCAAGCCTAAGAATTTCTCCGCGCTTTGAGAAGTCTCTCTCCTGGCTTTGCGTATCCACGGCGCAGTCACAGCCGCGCATAGAAAGCTCCGCCCTTCCGACTACCAGTTGATTGCACTGATCTTCGACATAACGGCAAAGAATATCACGCGAAGTGTTTTTCTTTGGTAACGGAGCCATGCGACAGCCAGTGTTAGGTGTTGCTTGTTCTTAATCGCACGTGTCTCGCTTCTCCTATTATGGGTGACACGGATTGTGTAAAGAAACGGATGTCCTATAACGCAGGATTCAAGTTGAAAGTGGTTTCTTTTGCAGAAAATACGAACAACTGTGCTGCTTCACGTCAATTTGGCATTAACGAAAAACTGATTCGAGATTGGCGTAAAAAAACCGGACTTGGTGAAAAGCGCAAAAGGCGCTGCGCCGTGGAACGACATCTTTCCCAGAGCTGGAAAGTGTCTTGAATGATTGGATTGTGGGCTGCAGACAAAATGTTTACATTGTAACGCGAACTGGTATACGTTTGCGAGCAATGAAGCTCGCAAAAGATGAAAAGTTTGCAGCCGCAAATAACACTTTTCGTGCCTCACCAGGTTGGTGCACAAGGTTCATGAACCGCTATGGGTTGTGTCTATGCCAGCACACCAAAATTGCCCAAAAGTTACCTCGTGACCTCGAAGCAAAGATAATGGAATTTCAAAAGTATGTACCGTAATTTTTGGGCGAAGAGCCGCGGCTCTTACGTTACTAAAAGTGAAATTTTTCGGGTGAGCGGCCCTTATGCCGAATTTGTTTTTGATAAGACTTTCTTTCCTCCCTTTTTTTTTTTTTTCATGCAGATGCTTAGTAAATTTTTTCAAACCACGTCTTTTTTTGTTCACGAACTCGACTGTGATAATGCCCCCTCCCCCCTTTCTACTCATACGTTAGACAATAACTCCGCTGTCCTGATGTTGGTTTAGGAGGGAAAGTGGGGGAGAACAGGAATGCCTGACTCAAACGCCCTTTTCATGGGGGATGGAATGGGGCCATCCGAGGCTTCTGTGGATAGCGCGCCCAGCGGTAACGGCTCAGTGCGCAGTAAATGAAAGCAGGTCAAACTACTTGAAAGAGAGAAAACGCACTGCCGTTTCGAAATGTTAGCGGCAGATCAGCGGCAAACACGTGCGAAGCAGCTGGTAAAAGGAAACGTCTCTACATGAGAAAAAAAGCATAACATAGAAGGAACATATTATTAAAGAAAACATTAATCGAAAGCATAACAAGCGATAATTTATAAGTTAATTACTTCTAAGACGGATTCTATTGCGGTGAACACAGAACCATCCTATAGCAGACATCCACATTGAATGGAATTTAGACAATTGTGCGGTTTTACGAGCAATGCGATATTCTAACGGGAGTCTTAAGATTAACTGTGATTCATATTGATTATATAAATGGTTCTGAGCATTTAATAAAGGCAAACAAATAACATCATTAGCATGATTAATAAAAAATGTATAAATAAAAATGTTTGCCAGTATGAAAAAATAAGTGTGTAAAGCAGATCGACACTGAGTTGCAGAATTAGCCTTTGAAGTATACATATAATCACGTTGGGCGTGAGTTAATTCATGAAAATAAGGAAGATAATTTAGCTTTCTGAGCAGCACCACGACTTCACAGGTGCGGCCCTTACGGCAACTTTTGCTTCCAAGATTGCAAAAATTCTCACCTGCGGCTCTTAGTCCGAAAATTACGGTAATTCAAAAGAGAAAAGAGACTGCTTTTGAACTTTCCCAAATAGGGAACATGGATGAAACCGCCATGTGTTTCGACCTTCCTGGAAATAAGACGGTGAACCAAAAAGGCGAAAAAAATATCTTGATCAAAACGACTGGCCACAAAAAATCCAGTTTCACGGTTGTTCTTTCCTGTTTGGCCGACAGCAGTAAGCTACCTCCGGTAATTATTTTCAAACGCAAAACTCTGCCGAAAAGCGTTGTCTTTCCGTCTGGTGTGCTCGTTCGTGCCCATGAAAAAGGATGGATGAACGAATCCGGAACAATTGACTGGTTAAAGAATGTGTGGAACAAAAGGCCAGGTGCACTTTTGAGGAAACCTTCTCTTTTGGTTTGGGATATGTTTGTTTGCACACCGTTGTGCAGAAGTGAAAAAAACTGCAGAAAATTCAAAAACAACTCTTGCTGTCATCCCAGGTGGGTTGACATCTGTTCTTCAACCACTAGATGTCTACCTTAATAAGCCCTTCAAGGACAATGTGCGGAGGCATTGGGCTGATTGGATAAGTTCCGATTTGCCGACTGAAACCAAGGGCGGAAAACTAAAGAAGCCGGATATCGTTTTGATTGCACAATGGGTCAAGGATGCTTGGGATGCGATACCTGCGGAAATGGTCGTGAAATCATTCAAGAAATGTTGCATTAGTAACAAACTTGATGGCACAGAGGATGATGAGATTTTTATGAGTGATGATGACAGTGATTCTGATGACACAGGCATAGATGGGAATACTGATGTTTATGATGACGCGCCGATGACGGAGAAAGACTTTTTTGAACTGTTTGGCGAGTCTGACTCGGAATCGGATTTTGAAGGGTTCCGATGAAGTTTTTGGGCATGCAAATTAAATTTAGTATTATATATATACTTTTTTTCGTTTTCAAATGTTTTTGAATAAATTCATTGAATTTTTTTTTCTCATTCCGGGATCGACTTATACGCAAGTTTCTGATTTCTTACGATTTTTTTCCTCTGAAAGTGGGGGATCGACTTATACGCGAGTATATACGGTAATCTTTCCACCTTTTGAATTTGGATTATGCATTGTGAAATGTACTCTCTCAAGTTCTGTCAGTATTTTATTATGGCTCCTCTTTTTCTTTTTTTTTTTTTTTTTTTTTTGCACGTAAATAAATTTCATGTAGATTTTTTCCTATTTTCATAAAAACTAAACTTTTTACAACTACAGTTAATTTCAATTTGACAAATTTGTGATTAAATGAAGGGAGAGGAACGGGTAGCACTGAATGTAATGTAAGTATAAATGGCACTGTGATTGACCAGGTGAGTGAGTTTGTGTACTTAGGAAGCATGTTTGACAGAGAGAACAAGTTGGATGATGAAATCAGTAGGCGAGTGAATTCTTCTTTGAAAGTCATAGCTGCTCTGGGAGGTTTTCACAGGAATGATGGGTTCTCTAGAGAGTCCTGCATGGCTGTGTTTGAAAGTGTAATTGTTCCTACTCTGATGTATTTTAGTGATACCTGGGTATTGCAGAAGAAACATAAGAGTCGTCTGTGTGCTGGAGAAATGTGTTACTTACGTGGGGTTTGTGGCAAGACACGATATGATTGTGTGAGAAATGAAAATGTATTGCAGTTGTGTGATGTGAAGCAAAATGTTGTTAGCAAGGTGGAGACCAATATGCTTCGGTGGTTTGGCCATGTTGAAAGAATAAGTGATGAAATGCTTACTAAGAAAATCTTTTCAGCCCAAGTGGCAGGAAGGAAAGGCAGATGAAGGCCAAGGAGGACATGGGTGGATCAGATTCAGGAGTGTCTGCATGAGAAAAAGATTATGAGTATGAAGTATAAAAGATTTTGTGTACGGCGTGTAATGGATATTATTGAAGCACGAGTTGTATGTCAAGATCGTTGTAAATGGAGAAGTTCGATTCCACAACAATAAGCAAAAATATCTGGTAGTTTGTATTTCTTTTTGGAGCTAACCTCTGAATCTCAGAGAACAGCTTAGTGATATGTATGTATGTATGTGATTAAATGAAGATGTCTTTCTCTGAAGGGTTTTTTGTTGTTGTTGTTGTTGTTTAGCCATTATTTTGCGCACTAGAGATGCTGTATTCAACTGTTATCATGTAGCAGCTTCAGCAATCTTGAAAATTACATTGTTCTAATGGAAATCATATCCATGTCTCCCAATTTCTGTCGAGGTATGCCAACCACTAGAGCATCCAGGCTAACCCATTTTCTGGTTACTGAGATGCAGAATCAGGTGATTGTTTATATTGCTATTCTACAGTTGCCTGAAAATTGGGTTCCCCTCTTGGAGTGATGCTTGGCATTCAGTTGAAAATCAAAAGATGCAGATTTGATTCGTACTCCAGGACTATGCAAGTTCTGATGCAAAGGTGGATGTATGGTAACGGCTAAAATAGGGCATTTCCGTCCTGAAAATAATTTGCTTGTTTGTCAGCCGTATATTTCCAAAGTTTTTTTTTGTTTTTGTTTTTCCATTTTTATCTGTGACATTATCTGAATTGTTGGTTCCTGACCTGAATCCCATTGTCATATTAGATTATTAGCATTGCTGTAAGAAGACATTGGAAGTTTTGACTAGCACTGTCTGATGTTTGTTCAGATTCCTATTCTTTGGAAATGGGTTTACATTAGAAGTGTGGTGATTTGCATGTTTAGACAGAAGTCATGTTTGATTCCCACTACAGGGAATTCAATTTCCAAGTTTTTTGAGGAGTTGCCTGTGTGGTTACAGTTGAAACAGCATTTTAATGCAAAAAAAAAAAAAAATGTTTGCTTTGTAATAAACAAGTTTTTTTCACATCTAAGAATTGCCAAACACATTCGTACTTAGTGTAAGTTTAACAAGTCTTTGCTAGTTGCTCAGGTAACAATATACAGTATCCTAAAACAATTGCTGCATCATAACTTTTTAGATATATATGCCCAGACTGGCTCAAGATAGAAAGTTGTGGAAGAGACTTGGAGAGACTTTCATGTAGTAGATTGATATGGCTATTGATGATGATGATGACATGCCTAGTGAATGTCATTATGTATGCACAAGTACGCAATGGAAGAACTCACGTGGAGCCTGTTCAATTTGTCACAAATGTGAAGTTGCTTACTTAACTTTAAACTTTCTCCTCGTCTGCTTCACCACCAAGGAGAAAGTTTAAAGTCACATCATATGCGGGGAAAATCATGGCATCTGTTTTCTGGGATTCCTCGGGTGTGCTTTTGGTGGACTTCTTAGAGCATTGATACGCCATGAACACCATCAGTACTGTACCATGCTGAAAATTGCAAGAGAGCATCTGACAAAAACAACCTGGTCTGCTGAGTGATGGTGTCATTCTCCTTCACAACAATCTGAGGCAGCACCCCGCCAACACCACACAGCACTTGCTTTACAAATTCTGGTGGGAGGTGTGGAAGCTCCCACTGGGTTCCTAGGGACTTTCACTTCTTTCCTTTACTGAAATAGCACCTGTCTGGTACTCACTTCACTTGCGACAATGGCGTGAAAACAGCTGCAACAAACTGGCTACATCAGCAGGGACATGAATTTTTTCAGTCAAGGATAGATAAGCTGGTCGTGCGATCCGACAAATGTCTGAATCGTCACTGTGCTTTCATCAAGAAATAGTGCTTCATATTCTTTGTCACATCGCACAAACATTTCTTGGTTGGCAAGTTTTCCTATTTCCTACTTGAACGTGTAAACTTTTCTTCTGATTGACCCTCGTATATATATATATATATATATATTCATCCTGAATTCTGCAACTGCTATCTCATTTTTTTACATTCAGATAATACAAAAGTTTAGTTTCAGAAATTAGCACACATTCATCATTGTACAGCTCAGTGCTGATAGTAAAACCAGCACCTTCAGTGTCCTTTACTGTATTGCTTTCTTGAACCAGTTCACTTATGAAAATAGGTGGTTGACTTTTTTACTCCAGTTTGGTCAAAGCTTTCCCTTTGATTCAAAAAATTCTGTGTTTATAGTAGTTCCATGGATGTAATTCATGTGAATACAAAGATTCTGCTATATTTATTTGCATTTGTCATATTACTGTTTGGGAGAGGGATTGATATAATTCTTTTTGGTTAGAATAAGAGGTAAGCACGACTAATTTTTTAGCATTTCTTAGCATAGAATTATCGCACTGAGTGGTTGCAGTGTACGGCATAGTTTTCCGAGAGGTGATAACTACTCCCAAGATTTGAATGATTTGTCTCATTTATTTGAATTCAAGTAAAATGTAATTGGTAATGAAACAGAAACATCCTGATTTGTTTAAAAATTGTGTTCTTTTATTCACATTAAGTTTCATAAGTAAGTCAGAATAAATTGAGATTGCTATATAAAATGTCTGCAATTTTTAATTGTTGTATAGTAATTTGGTTATAAAATATGTAAATTTTTAAAGAAAGCTCACAATTTTTCCTAATGTAAAGATTTGTTACATATCATGGCTATTATTATTTTAATAATAACATGCATGATTTACTTGAAATTAGATCTGCAAGTCCAAGCGGTGGAAAGGGGAAAAAGAAGACACGGAAGCTTGGCGCTTTGTGCCGTATTAAAACAAAAAAATCTGGTGGAAAGGGAGGTAAGAAAAGGAAGCCTGGTGATTCAAAGGGCAAACTATCAAGACAGAAAAGGGATCCAAGGCATAATAGACCAATGTGCAAATTCTTCATGGATGGAAAATGTGCAAAAGTAATATTACATTTTGTTTTGGTATGTGGTATACTAAAATGTGCTGTGTATGTTTGTGTAAAAGTATATCCATTCAAGGTGGCATCTGTATCGTGGTAGAACTGTTACAGGCAAAACCTGTGCATTACATTTTCTTTCATTGAAAACTTTTATATTAATCCAAAATTTCAGCCACGTTGGGCTTATGCATACAAAAATTACAGGATATAGAATTCCATAATCAGAATTTCAAAGTTTACCCTGACCCTCTCTATTTACATAGATCTCCATTATTAAAAAGTAAACTGATACTCAAAAAAAGAAAAAAAATGTTATAGATGCCAGAGGCAACAGTAAAACCAAAATTCCACATTAATTCTGTTTCATAAATTACAACAGGGTTGTAATGGTTCACCACAAAGAAGTGTGATGTATCAACATTCATCCCAGCTGACTAAGCTAAATTAGTTCAATTTCTTAAGTTTTGCCCATACACATTATGGTAACAGAAACAAGGTTCAGGTTCTGTGATATTTAGTTATATCTTAAAAATGGTTATAAGAAGGAAAATTTATGAAGTTTTCCAAGAATCTAATTTAACATTTGAAGAAATATTTGATCAAATCCTGAAGTTAAAACACTATCTTTTTTTCAGCCAGGATTTTTTAAATTAAAATTTACAAGCAATAAAGTATATCACTAAGGTGTTCTGAGATTCAGAGGTTTGCTCCTCAAAGAAATACAAGCTACCAGATTTTCCTAAGTATATGGGAAGACACTCTTGGTCAAAAGCGTGTTATAGATTTTGTTGTTTACGATCAGCATCTGAAACACTTAGTAGACAACAAAATCTATAACACTCTTTTGACCAGTTGAAAATTTATTTAGTTTACTTACTAAACGAGAAGATAAAATTACTTTGTACATGCAACTTGCAGTCTTTAAGAAGGGATTGATAGTCAGTGTAACAAGAGGGCAGGAAGTGGTTCTCTGATATTGTTGATTAAGATGGCTGAAAAACATCTGGATTTCTTCAGTGTTAGGAATGATGGAAAGAAGAATGTGAGTTTGAAGACTGGGCTCAAGAACTTCTAGAAACACTGACAAACAATAATACCAATGTATCTGATGGGCACCCTTGACCAGATTCCGAGTATTGTTATTCACCATATGATTCCATGTACAATGTTGAGTAGTGCAGTGGAAACAGGGCTGAGACCTCAAGTCCTGCTAAATGTTTATGTGCCATTTCTATTGATCATCACAAATGTCTTCAGTGGTGAATTGAAGGTTGAAATATCATCCTGTAGCGACGACTGCAATTTCTGCCTCTGTGAGTGAACAGTGGAGGTCAACTTGCAGTCTTTAAGAAGGGATTGATAGTCAGTGTAACAAGAGGGCAGGAAGTGGTTCTCTGATATTGTTGATTAAGATGGCTGAAAAACATCTGGATTTCTTCAGTGTTAGGAATGATGGAAAGAAGAATGTGAGTTTGAAGACTGGGCTCAAGAACTTCTAGAAACACTGACAAACAATAATACCAATGTATCTGATGGGCACCCTTGACCAGATTCCGAGTATTGTTATTCACCATATGATTCCATGTACAATGTTGAGTAGTGCAGTGGAAACAGGGCTGAGACCTCAAGTCCTGCTAAATGTTTATGTGCCATTTCTATTGATCATCACAAATGTCTTCAGTGGTGAATTGAAGGTTGAAATATCATCCTGTAGCGACGACTGCAATTTCTGCCTCTGTGAGTGAACAGTGAAGGTCAAAAAAAAAAAAAAAAAAAAAAAACCATGTGATATTGAGCAAACTGTGTAAAAGTGGGAGAGATATTACCAACTACTGATGACCATTACCTTGGGAGTAACTGATATGCATCTTAGAAATAATTTACCCTCTCAGGTAATGCAGCTCTTTGACCACCAGTCACATTCCACTTCCCAGTTTTTTGTTATTGAGATTTGAAATTAGCATGACAATCATGCCACTCTTCAACTCCCACAGAGAAGTGTTTTAGTAAATGTCAGCTAAATAATTAATAATTTCTTTTATTCAGTTGTTTTTATTCATCCTGATAGTTTGCAAGTTATTTGAGAAATATTACTTTTATGTCCAGAACCAGCTGTGCTACTGGCAAATTTGTACTTCGTGAATTTTGAATTAGACCATATAGTTCTTTTCTTACTTTTGTGTTTTATAAGATTCCCATTGTTGTGCTAGCCAGTGGCTTGTGTTAGTTGTATGTAGAGTACATTTTTCAGTTTTATCACAGATTAAATTTTTTGAAGAGATGTTTTGCCTTTAATGACTATGTGGGAATTTGAAAAGTGGTTGAAAAGTAAAATGTGGAGTTTCTTTTTTTATAGATGGGACCAAAATGGAAGGAAGTTCATGTGTTTCTAACAATTTCTTGCATATATAAAATTAAAAATAATTTGTAAAAGTTCATTTCATTACTTTTTGTGGATGTTAAGAATATGAAAACTTTAGGGCTAGTTATAAATGCTTTTTTTTTTTTTTTTTTTTTCAATTATTATTAACCTTTATTTTTTTTTCTTTATTTTTTTAGGGTTCAGAATGCCCTTTCTCCCATGTGCTGCCACATCCAAGGAAGAAAGAATTATGTAAATTCTATTTAAGTGGTCACTGTGCCAAAGGAAAGCATTGTCATTTTATGCATGATATCCTTTTTATCGAGATGATGTTTATGAATGAGTATATAATTCAGGTATTAATGATGATATAAAAATCAAACCATGATATAATACACACATAAAATCAGATTACCTGTAAAACAATACATAAAAAAAATCTTTAATTTTTGCCACATTATAGGGAAGTAGAACAGCAAAATCTCAAAGCAGTGTCGTGTACAAATCATCTTTGATTAATTTTTATAATGTCGCTAAGTTTTCATTCTGGTATATTCTGAAGTAGGCAATTACCTTAGAGGGGTTGCCAAATGCTTAGCATTTTGCTGAGTTTCTCTGCAAGAATAGAGTGAATCTGCATAATTAACAATGTTCTCTGCAAAGATGAATAATTTCCTCAACATGCAAATTTTTACTAAGTCTGACATAGCTGCCAAAGGTCCCAATTTAATCATATTATGTGCAGTTGTCAAACCCAGTGTCCAGATATCCAGTTTTTGTGGAATTTTAATGATTTAAAATGTTTGTTCATTTTTTTCCCTTTAAAATGTTTCCTGTTTACTACTATTACAGACACTCCAAGTGCTACATATTCTGCATAGTCATGTCGGGAATCGTTTGTCTGCTACAGAGTACAGGAAACTTCGAATATATTGCAGAAACCTCAGTCCTCAGTGAATGTTAATTCAACATTTGTGTGAAGTTTATTTTCATGTGTTCAAGGTTCTAACATTTATGGATTTTTATTGAATGTTTCTAATATTGTAATGTATTTTTGACATCATGCCATCCACTGGGCGACAATGTTAGCTGACAGTGATAATGTTTTGTGATTTTCGGAATTTCGAATTTTTCTGACAAAGATGGTACCCCCTTCCCCATTTCTCTTCCAGATTATATTCTTAATTTTTTATATTTTCCTGATCATGTTTCCTTGTTTTTAATAACTTCAGTAATAGATTAAAAATAAAAAAGCAACTTCATATTTTTTAATAATTTTTTTTATGAAATGTATGTTTTTTATATTCCTAACAGTCTTCTTTAAAACCAATTGGTAAAGCAAGTATTTTTGCCCCATTCTTAAAGCGAAATTAAATTTGAAAATTGGTATTTAATCTGACTGTGATGGAATCTGAACCATTTCCATTTCTCAAAAAATTGTTTTCAGTGCAGTACCAATTTTTATATTTAATTTTGCTTTAAATGTGTGAGCAAGCATGTTTTCTTTTGTTTGAAGTAAAATTATGTTCAAAAACACTATTGCATGCTCATTGTGCATAGAAAACGACAAGGGGAAATGAAAGATGACAATGGAGTGTGAAGCTCGTATTTTGAGCTTCAATTCTTTTTTAGTAAACAAAAGGAAAAATGCTTGCTCGTTTTGTCTTGATGTAGCAATTAGTGCCTAAACAATGGAAAACCATGCATTTTCAGAGAAATTGAACTTGAAAAAAGAATGTCATTTTTATGGTTAAATCAAATATGTAGGCATTCATCCTGATGATGCCAAGCCAAATGCTCTGCGAAACTAATGGACACCATATCTCTGCAACTATTAGTCCGATTTGAAAAATTCTTTTTGCATTGAGGAGCTTGTAATGTGAGAATGATGATCCTTGCCCCCCCCCCCCTCTGCACATCTTTGCTGCTACAGGGCATAAATGCAGATGACATCAAATTCAAAATGTATTTTATTGTATATATTTCCTCCTAAATATCTGATTGAAAATAAATTCTTTCTTCCTTTCACTGCCATTTATAATGGAAGACATGATGATTGAAAAGTATCTGTCTGTTGGTAAGAAAATGTTTGCTGCCTTCATAAATTTAGAGAAAGTTTATGACAGAGTAAATAGGATGCTTCTGTGGAAGGTACTGAATGAATAGGGTACTACTGGGAATTTACTTAATAATGTGAAAGCCATGTATGCTGACAGTAGAGCATGTGTACGAGTGAATGGTATTTTATCAAAATGATTTTCTGTTGGTGCAGGAATCAGACAAGGTTGTGTAATATCACCATGTCTGTTTAATACATTTGTGGATGCATGCATATGTGATGCCAAAATGATAATTAATTAATTTTGTCTTGGTAATATGCGTGTGTGCAGATTGTTCTGTGCTGATGACACAGTCCTGTTTGCAAAAAATAGCAAAAATGAGTTGCAGAGTATGTTTTCCCAGATGTATGAAGTTTGTATTAAATCAAACAGTATAAATAAAGGAAAAACTAAAGTTATGGGTTTTGAGAGAGGAACTGTCAGTACTGAATGCAAGATGAGTCTTAATGGCACAGAGATTGACCAGGTGAATGTGTTTGTATTAAGGAAGCATGTTTGACAGGGAGAACAAATTAGATGGCAAAAAATTAGTAGGCGAGTGAATTCTTCATTGAAAGTCATGTCTGCTTTGGGAGGTTTTCACTGGAATGGTGGGTTCTCAAGAAAGTCCCGATTAGCTGTGTATGAAAGTGTAATTGTTCCTACTCTGATATATGGCAGTGAAACGTGGGTACTGTGGAAAAAACATAGGAGGTGTTTGTGTGTGCCAGAGAGATGTGTTACCTACTGGACGTTTGTGGCAAGATACACTCTGATCATGTGAGGAATGAAGATGTGTTGCAAGTGTGTAATCTCAGACAAAATGTTGTTAGTAAGGTGGAGACTAATATTCTTAGGTGGTTTGGCCATGTTGAAAGAATGAGTGATGAGGTGCTGACAGAAAAATTTTTCAGCCCAAGTGGCAGGAAAGAAAGGTAGAGGAAGACCAAGGAAACCATGGGAGGACCAGATTCAGGAATGTCTTCTTGAGAAAAAGATTGAGTATGAAGTTCAAAAGGTCTTGTGTAAGATGTGTGATGGATGTTAATGAAGCTGGAACTGTGTGCCGAGATCATTGTAAATGGAGACATTTGATACACCAACAGTAAATAAATTTTAGTTCCAGCAGTTAAACATTTGCTTGGCAGTTGGTCTTTCTTTGAAGAGCTAAACTCTGAATCCCAGGGAACAGCTTAATGATATGTATGTATGTGTGCATTTATAATGAAGACTATTTTAGGCACTGCTTCTTTATCAAATAATGAATAAATTTTTCCCTATGGGGCATAAAGGTATATTGTGTTCTCGCCGATATCTTTGCTTCTAAAAGTCTGTTTTAAAAAAATTCTTCCTCTATTGGATACAGCTCCTGATGGGAAATGTTTTGCATGTAATTTCTAATTTTTGATGAAAATGGTTGGCTACTAGGGGCATTAGCGTTTATATCTGCTTCTGATGTGTTTGCAGCAAAATCAAAGCTTTTGAGAACTTGATTGAAAAAATTCTTTCAGGGACCAATACAGCTCACTTTGGGAAAATCTTTTCAAAATACTTTCTTCTTAAAAAATGTATAGTTTTTTCACCAGGAAGAGTAGATCTATATCTTATTTTTGTTGAAATCTCTGCTTGTAAGAGTCCGATTGGAAAAATTCTTTGTTAGAGTGTGTTTCTGGTGCAAAATGTTTCTCATATAATTTCAAATTTTTCTTCTTAAGTTTACCATTAGAGAGCGTAAGTTCATGTTTCTATTTACAGCAATGTTTGGGGAATGAAAGATCCAGTATAAAAAATTATTTTTCAGCTAGATACTACTAACTATGAAAACTGTGTTTTTTCTTCCCGAAGTGATGCAAAATTTTGCTGCTAGGAGGCGCAAATATTTAATGTTTTTTCTCAATATCTACTTCTAAATGTGATTTTAAAAAAATCTTTCAACATCTGATGCCATTTACCTTGTGGAACACTTTAGGTTAGTCTTGAGGAGTTTTACATTTCACAGTTCTGTCACTAGGTAGTGTTTGTGTATTTCTGTTTCCAACTGTATATCTGCTTTTAAGAACCATATTGAGAAATTTTGTTTTATATTGTATGCGATAAAGTGCAGCTTTCTCGCTAGGAAGTGTAAATGTCAATCTTTTTCTCGCTATCTCCTCCCAGGAAATGTATTTGAAAAGTTTTTATTCCTAATTAGCATAGTTTTTTTCCATGAAGAATGTTTTTTCCCTATTTTCAACTTTCCCATTATGCAAAATTCTTCTGCTAGAAGGCATAGAATTATATCATGTTTTCTTCCACATTTCTTTTTTTTTTTTTTAACTGTTCAGTTTTAAAATCTTTTTGTGTGTGTTTTTGTCCCCTTCTTAAGGTTAAATTATATTAAAAATCTGTATTTAATCTGACCATGATGTAATCTAAGCCATTTCGGTGACTCAAACTTTTTGTGTGCCATTTGTTAATTTTTGTAACACACTTTTTAGCCGCTGGTGGAGGTAAGTAGCTGTTTCAATTTCTCAGTGTTTTATCGATTGTCGAAATCCGATTGAATATTTTCTAATTGTTTGCATTGACTTTGAATAACTTTGATAAATTTAGTTTACATCAGAAAGAGTTCAAAAGACATGCTCGTTACAATCAAAAATTCAGTGTCATCTTTCCTCTTAAACTCTCCTTAATATCCCCAAAACTCATTAAAGTTTCCATGATTGCTCCTCATGGTCTTTATGCTGTGTTGGTAACCCTGTTGTAGTAAAAATTAAATATATAAAATCAGATGTTTTAATGTCAAATTGCATTAATTCCACTTGTTAAGATCAGGTGTGTTGTAACAAAAAAAGTGTGGCTAAACACATTGACTTAAAAATAAATTATTTGTTTTTGGTTTGTCGCCTTAACTTTTTATTACAGGAGTTTCCTTGCAAATTTCATCACACTGGGGCTGTATGCTATTCCAAGGAGAGTTGTCGATTTTCTCACAAACCTCTCACAGAAGAAACAAAAGTATTGTTAGATAAAGTAAGTTTGTATGTGAAGTTATTTTAAATGAGTTTTTGAATGGTGTCATTTTATATTTTTTAAACTTTTTGTTTTTTAATTCCATGCATACTGTATTTGTTTCTCTCATAGATCCTTTGTTATTTTATCTGAAGCTATTGGGTTGGTTGTGCAATTTTCTTTGAAAATTTTAATATTGGTGAAATTAATGTTGTCATTTTCTGCTGTTTCTGGATTTTATATAACTTAGATATTTTTTTATCTTTTTGAAAACTGTTAGTACCTACAAAGGACATTTAAAATAATTATCCATGGAACATATCCTACCTGCAATGGCCCCCCATTTTTCTTGCTGTAAACATACATGACAGTTCTTGAAATTGCTACTGACCCGTAAATGTTATGCTAAAACTCCTCACAAAATTTAATGGGTGAGAACTGTTGATTTACCACCTCAAGGTGCATCTCACAGATAATGCACAGCATGAAATGTTCATATTTTATTAAGTGGAAAAGCCTTGTGTAGGTAAAATATGCATGAACCTGAAAAAAGCCTAGATTGAATGACATTCATCAAATATGCTAGGTACATCTTACCCAGTTTGACTTTTGTTGAGTTTTGGGCTAATGGGCAATGTATTTGGAAAGCATGATACTAATAGTTATATGGGGGCGGGGTTGGATATTGAACAACTGCTATGGCATCATTGTAAATTTGAAGAAAAGACAAAAGTGACGAAGTAAGTTAGTAAAACTAAATTAGTTTTTTGCATGTAAACCAGATGGCTTTTTCTGATTGCTTTTGATTGAGTAAGTTAGTAAAACTAAATTAGTCTTTTGCTTATACACCAGATGGCTTTTTCAAGGAAGGTAGACAGTAAACTGCATATTTTATTAAATAGAAAATCCTTGTGTAGGTAAAATATGCAGCATTATTAATTGGCTGAGTACGAGTCAGGCAATTGTGAAAAGGTAGAACTTGATATATGGTGAGTTTTTTAATCTTTTTTTTTTTTACAGTAAACAGGTCTTTATCCTGTTGTGTGTTTTGCATGCAGCTTTTTTTTTTATATATATAATGTTTGTTAGGTTGAAATTCTGATGGTAAAATTACAGGTGACTGAAAAGATTTTCTTTCTTTCTACAGATTATTTTTATTTTTGTATATGTGCATAAACACAATTTTGGTTTTAATTGTTTTGTAATGTACAAAGAAAAATACTCTTGAAGGTTCTTTTTTTTTTTTCTTTTTTTTTTTTTTTTTTTTTTGCTCTTATTTTCTGCACTTAGATGTCAAGTAATGCATAGCTTTGTTGTTCAGCCTGTAATGGGATAATGTCCATCCATATACAGGGGGATCCATTTAAACCAGTACCCTGAAAAAAAAACTTACATTTTTGCAAGGGATCACGCAAGCAACTTCTTCGTTTTTTTCAATAGAAGCAGCAACTCCTGGAGAATGAAAACCGCCACCGTGAAGAAGATTGTTAACCGTAAAACTCAGCTCGCGATTTGTTTGTTGTTGTGTTGTCATTCACTTGCGTGCATTCGGAAACATGCAGTACTCTGTTCCAGAGCGTGTTTTTTTAGTGAAATCGTATTGGGTAACCAATTCTGTCATCAAAACGCAACGAGCATTTCGAAGAGAGTTTGGAGCTCGAAAAGTGCCAAGCAAGTCAACAATTCTGTCGATTGCAAAAAAACTGGAGCAAACCGGTTCTCTTCTCAGCGGTAGCAGTAGACATCACCCTCCGATGCCCCAAACGCGTGTGGATGAAGTTCGACAATTCAATCTCCGACGAAATCATTGCGCAGATTAAGCCAACAGACAGGATATTCATACGGGACTTGTCAAAGGGCAGCAAAAAAAGTGAATATTCGACCATTTAAAGTGCACGTAATCCATCGGCTGCAGGAACTGGACAAGGGAAAGAGAGTAAGTTACTGCAAACGGTTTCAAAATTTTCTTAATTTGCGATCTGATATTCTCTCCATCATATGGTTTACGGATGAAGCCTGGTTTCATCTTTCAGCCTACGTCAATTCGCAAAACAGCAAATACTGGGCTGCCGAAAACCCACACGTTATGTGTGAAACACCGATGCATTCACAAAAGGTTGGTGTATGGTGTGCGGTTTCATCTACGAAAATTGGCCCCATTTTTTTCTCTGAGACTGTCAACACTAACGTGTATTGCTGCATATTCAATGAATTTGTGGAACAACTTGATGACATTGAATTGACAGATGGCTACTTTCAGCAGGATAGCCCTACGTGTCACACATCAAAAGTCTCAATGGAACTCATAACCAGCTTCTTCTCCTTTAATGACAGATTAATTTCAAAAAACATATGGCCTCCCTGATCTTCGGACTTAACTTCCCCTGACTTTTTTTTTTTATGGGGCCACTTAAAGGACAGAGTTTACAAAACCCATCCAAAAACATTGGATGCATTGCGTGAAACAATCACGACTGAAATTGGCAATGTTACTGCTCGTACTCTACATGAGACATCACTGAATGTGGTGTGGCGTGTTCAACTGTGTTTGCAAGAAAATGGAGGACAATTCCAACATTTGCTTTGATAAAATGATTCTCCAATACCACATGTATAATTCTCAACTTGCTGTATGATTTTGTTGTTATTTATAAAAAAGTTATAAGTAAATCACATGGTACTGGTTTAAATGGATCACCCTGTATAATACTGGTTGCTGTGGGCCTTGCAGTTGCAAAAACTTGTCCCATATTGCATGATAATTCTACAGACATGCTCTTACGAGTGTCCAAAACAAAGATGCTATTGATTTAACTTATTTGTGTTCCTAAGGAATGTTCATCCACACTGCATTCTCACTCCAGGATGATGTAATTTTCAAGTCTTCCAAAGAGGTGGCCTTATGGGAAACTGAAAATGCGGCACCTTTGTGCCGATAATGACATTTGTATTGCCTTCCATGTATTTGTGAAGAATTATTTTTTCAGGAGGTTTTCCATTGCTTGTAAGATGTTCTCTGAAGCACTGGAACTTGTGACCTATTTTCATGTGTAAGAAAAGATTGTGTTCATGCTACAAGGAAGCATTGGATTGCTTTGACTAAAACAATTCTAAAGTGTGTTTAGATTTCTAAGCTACATCTGCTTAACTTGAGTTACTTGGAACTTCGTTTCCTTGGATGGTGTGATGGTAGTATTCTCGAACAAAAAAAGATCAGGAGACGCAGGTTCAATTCTTACTCCAATGTAATGTAATTTTAACGTGTTTTTTAAAGAGGTGGCTGCATGGGAAACAGTAAAATTATATGTCATCTTTGTGGCAATAATGACATTTGTATTGCCCTCCATGTATTTGTGAAGAATTATTTCTTCAGAGAAATTCATTTCCCATTGAAATCTAAGAGTTGTCTGGAGCTGCAAACACAGACTAATATATATGTTCATGTGGGATATGATTGATGGTATGCCGTGTTATCTCAATTCCTTTGCCACTTCTGCGTATAGGCATAGAATTTATCAAATAAAAGGTGCTTGTGTAAAACCACTGCCTCCAACTCTAATTAGTTGCTTTCCATGATGTCTTTTATGCACATATACAAGTTTACGAGATTCTGTCAAGTTGACAGTGTTGCAATTTCTATATTGTTTGATTATATTAAATTATTACTACATTGGAATTTTTTTCTGATTTCAGACATTTGTGTTTGAAATTGTCTTTCACAGAAGCACTGTTAGTGCAGACCACCATAGCCACTATTTTGCAGCTGTTCATATATTTTTAAAGCAAACTGTTGTTCAGCTGTAAATCAACTTCTTGTTAAAGATGCACTTAATCTAAAGTTGAATGTTTCCCCTCTTTACCTCCAGTGGATCCACTTAGTATGTTGCTTCCATAACAGTATCATAAACTTCTTCACTAAATACTTCAGAACCATGAAGCTTTTAAGAACTTTTGCCTTGCATCATATTTCGTTTTCAATAACCTGTAACAGTGAAAGAGCCTGACTGCCAATAATTTTTTGCTATTTTATATTTCTGTCATGTGAATAAATTCATTTCTAGAATTTTCTTTAAGATATTTATAAATGTGTGTTCAGAGACTTAATGTTTGAGGTAGTTTGTAACAAAAAAAATGTATCATTGTAAATACACCTTTCTACAGGAACCTATTATTCCCTCTTTGGAGATAACTGAATGAGCTGAGAAAAGAAAGGTGATTATATATGTAGTAACAGCAAAAACATTAATGAAGGACATGAAAAATCCTTAGGAAATGGATCATGAAAAGGCAGATTTATTTAGATTCAGATATTTTTAGAAATTAATCGATTAATAGTTACACGGTTTTCATGGTAACAAAAAATAAGAATTTTAGAATCCATGTTCTTAATGATGAGGCTTTATAAAATAATGACATCTAAAATACCTATGGCTGTTTTCAAACTACAGGTTCATAATAGCTGGTTCATTCAAATCAGATTGTTATGTAGTAAAATCAAGATAGCCAGAAAAATTATGTGCATGACTATATGCACACACATGTATTTGGGTATGCATCATGAGTTTTGGTAAGGCTATCACATATTGGCCACCCAATGGCCGAGTGATCTGAAGAGTTGGCTTCGAATCGTTCATCCAAGTTGGGCATGGGTTTGAGGCTTGGGTGGTGTGTTTATGGGAGGGCAGAGTGCTGGCACTCTCCTCTGCCTGTAACCAGTAGCCCTGAATCAGTGACGGGCAACTGCTTATGGCCCAGCAAGTTGCTCATGGTGATTGTTACATTTCGAAATAAAAATTATATTTTGTAATTGTAAACAGGGTGTTTCAGTTAATAGTTTGCCATGTTCTCTTATTACCATCAAATTACACTGACAGCATCTTTCTTTTTCTCCTGTCTTCCATAGTACTTGCAAGGCTCATTTAATCGAGGAGATGATGATGATGACGACTATTATCGTGAACGATCAAAACTAGAGAAGCCCAAAGTGAAAAGGCCTTGCCTTTTAGGTTCTCCTCCCAGGCATATAAGAGAAGCTGTAGAGACAAAACAGTGGCAAGAAGAAATGAAAATGCTACAGAATCAAAGTAAAGGACGATCGGCTTTTGAAATACAAGTCAGTCCAATAAAAGAGATCACATCACCCAGCAAATTTTCTAGGTAAGTTATCTATTATTTTTTGTTCAATGATTACAGGTAAACACTGATTTTTATGTGCTCACTTAATAAGAAGGTTTTGCATTAATGCTTACTTTTATATGTAAGTTATACAATTAAATTACAATAAATCGATTTTATGTTATTTTCAAGGGGTCGGAGAGTATGAATGTTAAAGATTGGATGGGAACACTAGATCTGCTGGTGATAACAAATTAATCATGGCAATGTGTTCTGAAAACTGAAATATGTATTTGAGAGCTATTAATTTTAAAAAATTGCGAATTTGTAGGTTTTATATAATTAAAGTTTTTGTTTGCATGTTACTCTATATCCGACCTGCCAACTGTTACGATTTTATCGTATTTAGTACGATAAATTGTGCTGCAGTACACTAATACAATTTTTTAAATAGTCATGTTTTCCCACCTTTTTTCCCCTTTTCAGGCAGAAGCCTTGTAACAGAATCGTGATTTATTTTGTACTCATCCCTGTAAAAGAACTGCGGCAAAGTTCATTGCAGGTTTATTTTGTACCCGTCCCAGTAGCAGAATTGCAATGATGGCCGACGTACATTGTAGATTTATTTTGTACCCCCCCCCCCCCCGGTAAAAAAATCGCAGTGACTGCCAATGCAAATCACAGATTTATTTTGGTCCTGCAGACAAAAACCACATCCCCAGAACCTGATTAAAACCATCTTGCAGACTCCCTAAGATGCAAGTTTTCCGCCTCTCAAAATTTCCGAAAACGGAAGTTAGGCGGAGTGAGGATTTCTCCTGTAATCATAATTTTTTTTCTCCCTATGTTCCCTCGATGCTTGAAGGGAGGATTATCTGATATTGTTGTTAAATATCATTTTATTGCATAAATATTTGTGTTTTGGTTTTAAAATAGAGGCAACAGTTTTCGAAAACGAAAGTTTGATGGAACTCAGTTTTCTTTAATTCTTTTTCTTGCGATGTTCCCTCAGCTCTATATGGTCATTAAATATCATTGTATTAGATAAATGTTTGTATTTAAGATTGAAAATGGAGGAAAATTTTCTGGAAACGAAAGTTGTACGGAGTGAAAATTTCTCCCTCTAATAACCTTCCATCCGCTGTGCTTCTGTATTATTGTTTAATCATCATTTAATTACATAAATGATAAATGTTTGCATTTGAGATGGGAAATGGAGAAAAATGTTACGAAAATGGAATTAGAACGAACGGAGCAAAGATTTCTCCTCCTTATGACAGTTTTTTCCTATCGATGCCTCTGATCTTTATTGGTGTTAAATATAATTTTATTCCATAAATCTTTGTGTTTCAGCTTGGAAATGTTGGCAAAATTCCAGAGGGCCAGAATGTTCTTGATCCTAATTAACATTGCAATTGCTGTAGAAATATGTCTGCAATTTTTATTGTTTTTCGCATCTAGTAGTTATTTTGCCTAGTAACCACCCGCAGATTATTTTGTGACACCATAATATCTGTTGCAGACTGACCGGGAACTTTCTGCTATGGGGGACAGAAGTGGGGAGGAATTACATGTAATCTGTTTTTTCCCCCTTCGAAAGAGTTTTTTCTCAGAGAGGTTTTCGATGCTTAACTTTATTTTTTAAAGAAGAGTGTTCTAATGAAAATGAAAAAAAGATTGTTTCCTCTTCAAGAATTGGTTCGTATACCATTTCAAAATTGGATCATTCAAAATCAGAAAGTTGTAAACCCAATGAAACGTTAAAGAGGGAAAATGTGAATTTGATTTCTGCTAATAAGAAATTTAAAATGGCTGCAGTTGACACTGAACATGATAAAAAATCTCAAACACATGTAATTAAAAAGCGACAAGAACTGCATGAAAAAAATCTTGTAAAATATGCATTAAATAAGCAAAAGAGTATTTTTTTTTTTTTTTTACCTTGGGAGTTCAACTGTGAATCAAGTTTATGCAGTGTCTCTTTGCCGTGTTACAAAAGTTTTTGAAAAATACGATATAATGTTTTAGCAGGAGGAACCTCGTGTGCATACTCTTAAATCCGATATTGATAGTCTTTTTAGTGAACTAATTATATTTGTAAAAGTAAGTGTTATTAAGCAAGCAAAATCAACATTTAATATTAAATATAAGGAAATAGAGAACTATAAAGACAATGCAGAGTTATCAGTTGGGTTTGAAACCAAAGAATTTATTAAAACCGTTAGCACTGAGGAGCAGAAAAAGGTTTTTTCTAAAGTTAGAAATTATTTTTTAAGGGCTGCAACTATATCATTTATAAATTTCCATGGAATTTGGAAATGTTAAATCATGGCCAAGTTGCTGATATTTCTAGAAGAGAACAGTCTAATTTTTCATCAATTCAGTATGTAATAGATATGTTCCTATGTCTCCTTTTAATGTGTGAGAATAAATCAATTCCTGAAGCTGTTGATGCCATAGAAAGTGAATTTTTGAAATTTCAAATAGCATCATTTCCAGATAACATTTTAAAGAGCAAAAGTATTAGTGAACAATGGTATTTATTATCAAAAGAAAAGGAATCTTGTGGCAAATTTCTTTATAGCAGACTTTGTAGAGTCATGTTAGGGATTTTAATCTTGCCTCATGTGAAAAGAGTTTTTAGTTTAGTAAGGATAAACAAGATTGAAGTATGAAACTCTTTGAGCACTTACACACTTGAATCACTTTTAATTGCAAAAACTGTTATATCTGGACCTTGCTTTCCAGCAAAAATGTTCTGTTGAATTAAAAAAAAAAAAAAAAAAAAGTCAGCCACAGTGGCAGCCCCAGGTACCAGCATACCGGACAACAGCTCAGGGCTCCGTGCACAGAGGGGCCCAGCACCGCCGCCAATTGTTTAGCAGTTTTTACCTGGCGTTGCCTAAAACATTATAATTCACGATCATATACAAGTAAGAGACCAATTTTAATATTTCGTCTGCCAAGAGGAGCTTTTCTAACCTGAAGTTCATTAAGATCTACCTAAAAGGAACACCATGACCCAGACCGGCTGTCAGCTCTCGCTCTTCTGTCCATAGAAAACAATATGGTATTTACTCTGGACTATTAGTGATTTGATTGAAGACTTCAGCCACAAGAAAAGTCGCAGAATTTTTCTTTAAATAATAGGCTTATCTTATAATTATACAGCTAACCTTGTATATTTAGTAACAAGCCATTTTGGATTCCTAATTATATTAATAAACAATGTATTGTATTACATCGCGTTTATTTCATATAAATCAATGCAACTCCCGATTAAAAAAAAAAAAAAAAATTGCTTTGGGATCACATTCGTCTCAGGTGAGGGTTTGTGTAAGAAACAAAAAGCGAGCAACTGGTTTACGGTCAGAGTAAGCAGCATGTAATTTTTTTACGTATAAAAAAAGGGTTATTGCGATGGTCCCCCGTGAAGAGCCAGGGCCCCGCAAGCGCTAGGGCACCGCTGGTCAGCCACACATGTTGGTTTAAATAAAAGTTAGATTTCTTAATTGTTGTCATGTGTGAAATTTAATGTTTCCTTGCTTTTAATGGAAAGCAAAAATCCATGAGCTACATTATAGTTTTCTAAAGGTTTCATATTAATACATTTTTCCCTGAACAATTAAGATTTTTGTTTAAATTTAATAAATGTTTGAAATGTTAAATATTGAATTTAATAATTAACAACATAAAAGTGTTTACTGATTGGATTTAATTAGTTTCTCAATAACATTTTGATGTAGGGAAAAAATCCCTACATTCTCATCATCAAGAATTTATAAAGCTGAGAAATAGGCTTCAAAAATTATCAGCACGCGTTGTGCTACGACTTTTCTATCTGAGTGTTACGTTTTTTGGTTCTGAGAGGTTGGCAGGTCTGCTATATATTTTCTAACTGAACATTGCAGTAAAAACAGCTGCACTGACTTCACGGTGCAATAAATCATATTATTAGAAGGTGCTACAAATTATAGCCTCTTCTGGTGTTGTCAGTGTGATAACAGTTGAGTAATATGAATAGGTTTAAAAGATACAATATTGTGCATATTCTTCCTTCTAAAATTTTTACATTACTATAAAAAGTTGCAGTCTTTAATGATTTTTTTATTATTATTTCACTAAAGGATAATTTTGATATTGAAAAGGTATAAATGTATATATCGCTTTCGAATTTCTCCTACCTTATATCGCTTTCGAATTTCTCCTACCTGTCTCCCACATGGTCTCCTTCTAGGCCTTTTTTATGTGTCTTAGTGTCCAGTCTAGTATTTCAGTTGTCTAATTGTGGTCAGTTCTTCCAGCAATATGTCCAGCCTGTTGCCACTTGAGGATTGTTACTTTGATCCTGTCATTCACTCTTGTCATTTTCCTGGTCCATGAATTCCTTTTGCTATCTTTCTTGGTTACACTAAGCATTTCTCTCTACAGTCTCCTTTAGTTGTTTGAAATCTCTTTATTTTTATATATTGTGTATGTGGGTGGCCAGACTTCAAGAACTTATTCTACTGCCAATTCTGATGAAAAAAGTCAGGTAAACATAAGGCCACAAATGTTTTCCAATAGACATGCACAGGGTGAATAGTAAAGTTGCACACCACCTGCTTCTCAGGCAAACAGATGCTCATAACAATGTGGAACCAATGGGATTGGTGTAAGCAACAGAGGGCCAATCTCATCATCTTAACTACAGCATCCTTAAGGCATATTCAAAAACTTAGCTCACCAAATTCCAGAAATATGATGAATAGGACAGAAGTGTAAATTTCAAAGTTTGAAAGCATCATTCCTTTGCTACACATTTTTAATAAAAAGTTTGGGTCAACGGATGGATTTGGGTCGTAGCCTGAGGTAGCCCTCAAAAGTATCCGAGGGTGTTACTAATCAGTGGAATATCATTGGATTGCTGTCCAGAGATTAAAGAACCCTTAAACAGAGGAGAGAATACATCGTGACACAGGAAGGAGACCCCCTCTCACCCCATTCGTACAAAATTGTTTTTATGCGACATGAGCCAGTACAATTGCAACTGATGAAAGCAACCTAGCAGTTTCATACCAATTATGAAGACTAAAGCTTTCTGAACCTTAGGATGATGTGTTTCAAACAATGGCACAACCTTGTGGTGTGCTGTAAAAATCTTTGTAAGAAAATGTCCGAAAGAAGGTATTCATGCTATTCTGCTGGGACCTGCTGATCCTTCAAGGAGAGTATTGTGGTAGGACTGGCATATGGTGCAACCTACAGACTTCCAGGAAATTGCTTCAGTTTCAGGTTAGGTGTGCCCCATCATAATTTATTGAAGGACACAAATCCGCAATGGATGTCCTCAGACTACCACCTATATAACTATGGCAGACCCAGGGATGCCCAATGATACAAGTCCTGTACTCATGCTTTCACAAAGTCTGATTCTTTATGCCCAACGATACAAAGTACTATAGTCATGTCTTCACAATGCCTGAAGCAGTCTGAAAAAGCTTGAACAACAGTACAGTAAGTAAATTCTAGTTCTTTGGAGTTAAACATTTATCTTGGCAAATTGTCTTTCTTTGAGGAGCTAACCTCTGAATATCAGAGAACACCTCAGTGATATGTATGTATGTACGTACAGGGATGTAAGTTCAGGTGATGCATAACATCACAGCCTCTCCTTGACAAATGTCAGCCCCGCCTTCTCGTGGTGCATCCTGTTCCCACTAAAGAGGCTCTGATGACCGCCAATAGCGGTATAACTATACCATCGGGATTAGAGGAAATGCTATCATACACTCACCAACCCGCTTGGCCAGCGTGGTGAGTTATGGCCAAACCCCTCCAAAGTGACTCCATAACTTAAATCTTGGCCCTCAGTCTCCGGCAGCTGGAATGTACCTGGCCAAGGCAGTGGCCAGTGCGACATGAAGGCAGAGGGTGCTAAGAATCCCCGGAGGACCGGACTAGACTGCCATCTGATGCTGACCTTGGCTATGTATAATGGACGCTCCCTATCTTCTGATTCAAGGCTTCTTGAATTGGAAGAGGAACTACAAAGTATCAAGTGGGACATCGTCGGGCTAAGTGAGGTAAGGAGAAAAGGAGAAGATCTCGTTGAACTGAAAAGTGGACATCTCTTCTACTATCGTGGGACAGATACTGGCAGAACTAGTGGTGTTGGATTTATAATAAACAAGAAACTGAAGGATAAAGTTGTAGAAGTTGAAAGTTCCTCTGACAGAGCTGCACAACTCGTTATCCAACTCTGGAGAAGATACAAGGCTCAGATTATTCAAACTTATGCACCCACCACAAGTCATCCTGAAGAAGAAATTGAAGAATTTTATGAGGAAATTCATCATCTAAATAATTAAAGGTAAGCAGCACGTAAAGATAATTATGGGAGATTTCAATGCAAAAATAGGGCAACAGCAACAGAATGAAACTTCAGTTGGTAAATTCGGTCACAGCAACAGAAACCAGCATGGAAATACTCTCGTTGAGTTTGCAGAGGCAGAAGAGTTTTTCATCTTGAACTCCTTTTTCAAGAAAAAGCCACACAGGATATGGACATGGAGACATCCAAATGGGACGACAAGTGAAATTGATTTTATTATGTGTAACAAAAAATTTGTCGTAGAAGACTGCAGTGTGCTAAACAAGTTCAACACAGGTAGTGACCATAGATTGGTGAGATGTAAGATGCACCTCAACACTAAACTGGAACGTGGCAAGCTCATAAGACAAACAAAATGTATTGACATAACCAACCTTAAAAAACACCATAATACCTTCAAGTTGGAACTAAAGAACAGATTCTCTGCTTTAGAAGGCCTAATGGTGTAGTGGTCTAAGCGATGGCCTCTGATCATTCGTCCGAACGGGGTCTGGGTTTGAATCCCGGTGGGTCATGGATGTTGTGTTTGTCTTACAGCACTGGTTCTTTCCCTTCTCTGGAACCAGTGACCCTAAATTAGGGATGGGCAGCTGCTTATAGCCCATTGAGTTGCTCACGGTGGTCGTTAAACCTCCAATCAAAAAAAAAAAAAAAAAGAAGGCCTAACATCGGAAGAAGTGGATATTTCTGGAGTTAACAGAAAAGTAACCAAAGTTCTTATGGAAACAGCAACAAAATTAGCTGGGTCTAAGAACAAGTTGCATGTGAACAAATTATCAGGAAAAACCAAAATGTTGATGCAAAAAAGAAGAGAGATGAGGACAACTAAAGAAGATGCGACTTCCAAAGTGGAATATATAGAGCTATGCAAGACAGTACGAAAAAATATCACTGAAGACATAAGGAAATTCAACTGTGAACTAGTGAGGAAAGTAATTGAAAACAACCAAAGCCTAAAGATAGCAAAGGGACATATCAGTAAGGGAAGAAAACAGATTATGGCACTGAGAAAAGAAGATGGTTCTGTAACAAGAAATAGAGGCAAAATTTTGACAAGAGTGAAAGATTTCTACTCCAAATTATATGAAAGGGATGATACGTGCACTCCAGACATAATGAAAGGTACCAGTACCAGAGTTCTTCCAGTCCTCCCAGCAGAAGTTGCACATGCAATCAAGAACATGAAACGGGGAAAAGCTCCAGGAGAAGATGGAATTACTGTAGACATCATACAAGAAGCAAGTGGAGAAATCGAAACAGTACTCGCCCAAATTTTCACTCGATGCCTTAATGAAGGGAAGATTCCTGAGGATTGGAACAGCACTACAATGATCCTGCTACATAAAAAAAGGTGACATTGAGGATCTCAGGAACTACAGACCTATCAGCCTCCAATCAGTGGTTTATAAAATCTTCACTAAAGTTCTTTCACACCATTTGAAGGTAACACTGGACATGGCTCAACCAAGAGAACAAGCTGGATTCAGGAGTGGCTACAGCACAATAGATCATATCCACGTACTGAGAGAATTAATTGAAAGGGCAAGGGAATATGAACTTCCATTGTGCATGGCTTTTATTGATTATGAAAAAGCCTTTGATTTGGTGAAACCATCAGCAGTTACAGTGGCTCTGAAATCCTGCGGTATTGAAGATGCATACATTAATATTATTAATAACATCTATGAAAATGCAAGTGCAAAGATTTGGCTGTTTGAAAATACAACACACAAAAAATTGGAAAGGGAGTGAGACAAGGTGACACCATATCTCCGAAGCTCTTTAATGCCACATTGGAAAATGTCTTTCAATCACTGAACTGGGAAAACAAAGGGATAAAGATTAATGGAGACTATCTAACCATCCTTCGTTTTGCTGATGACGTAGTCAATTTTGCAACTACTCCATCAGAGCTGCAGAGTATGATCCAGGAACTTGCTGACAAGAGTAAAGAAGTGGGATTAAAAATGAACTTTCAGAAGACAAAAGTGATGTTCAATGCTTTTACAAGAAATGAAGATTTATCGATTGATGGAGAAAAGCTGGAGATAACAGACACGTGCGTTTATCTTGGACAGCAGATAAATATCAAGTGAGGGTCACATTGATGAAGAAATTCATCGGCATACAAAACTTGCCTGGGGAGCTTTTGGAAGAAACAGCATAATTTTCAAGAGCAATATGCCATTATGTCTTAAAAGAAAAGTGTTTGATCAATGCATCCTTCCAGTGCTTACTTATGATGCAGAGACGTTGACCTTAACTAAAAGAGACATACAAAGGCTGCAGACAACTCAAAGAAGAATGGAGAGGTGCATGCTTGGTGTAACCAGGAGAGATAAGAAGAGGAACTTGTGAATCCGAAAAATGACAAGAGTGGAAGACATCATGATCAGAGTTAAATCTCTAAAATGGCAATGGGCTGGACATACTGCCAGAAGGACAGACCATCGATGGACAGCCGAAATTTTAGATTGGATTCCAAGGGACAGGAAAAGACCCAGAAGAAGACCACACGTCCAGCAGTGGATTGATAATGGTTGACAATGATGATGTATGTACGATGTCTTTAAAAGAATTTGAGTGAGCAACTTAAGTGCTTATACATACTGATACAGTGAAAAAAAAATCGGTCTTCTTTGGCCATTTAAAGCCAATTTTCATCTCGCTAACATTAGTGCTTCCATCTGCTAATTATTCCTACCTTGCTGAGCTGCTGCTACCCAAAATAAGTATTCCTGTTCTGTCATGTATAACAGAAATCAGTTTTGCAAACTTTCGTTCATCATACAGAAAGAACATAAACCTTCCTGACTGTCTGACCATAGTCATTAACATTAGAAGAGAAACGTAGTAGCAACATCAGCTGTCAAATTGAGTCAAATCCTGCAACCACTAGACAATCAGCTATCTCAATAAAAAAAAATGTGGCTTAAGTTATATTAAAATATAACTCCATTGATGTTGGTTTGTTGGTTTCCTGGAATAATTTATTTGCAGTCACTTCCATCCCAAGTGTTAGTGTAACCTGCTGAGTTGTAAGTTTCAGACTCTTATCCCTTGTTGAGTTCATTTCTTCAAGTGATGAGTTCTCCAAGCTCGTGCTCATTCAGTTTCTTTGGATATATTCCCAGGGGCCACTCATTGATCTGAGTTGAAAGCCAACTGTAGCACTCATGACAAACCTTTTGTTTGAATCTTCACAAAAACTTTATGCTCAGAATGCAGGTAGTGAGAGATTTTGATTTTGGAATTGTAAACTTTTAAAAAGAAAAAGTTTTGATGGCAACATACAGTATGTGAAAGACAATAAAAATAAAAAGTGAACTCCGTTTATTAGGCGTAGAAAATAAGGGAAACAAAAGATGCTAGCTTTCACTACCTCCGGGTAGCTTCATCAGGCATTTAGTAGTTAAAGATCGCAGAAGCAACAAAAACCATCGAGATCATCACGCGACGGAATGTGTGTAACAAAGATGTAACCACGAGCCTTCCTTTCATATGGCACCGGCTCCTAGAAGTTACACGTGACCACCCGGCCCTGGGATCAAACAACCCGTGACATCGTGCAAGTGTTTTACTTATTTTGAATTTAATTATATTCTCAGAAATACATTTGTTCCAGTTGCTTCTGCGATCTTTAACTACTAAATGCCTGATGAAGCTACCCGGAGATAGTGAAAGCTAGCATCTTTTGTTTCCCTTATTTTCTACGTCTAATAAACGGAGTTCACTTTTTATTTTTATTGTCTTTCACATTAATTGGGCGTACAAAAACCTGTTTCTTCATCGATCGTATATATATTTGTGAACGTACAATATATAATTCAGTTTGTGTGTGTGTGTGTATATATATGTATATACAGTAGACTCACGTTTTCCTGAACCTCATTTTTACGAACTACTCATATTTACAAAGTAATTCACAGGTCTGAAAATTATTCCATACAACTTAATGTTACTTTCAATTCCAACTAATGAAGTAAAATGTACGAATTCAATTTTTTAATTTCACCACTTTTCCTTTGTTCTCAAGTGAATAAATTTTGCAAACTATGTTGACAGCAAGCCCCTGTCTTTTATTTGGAGGGGGGCAAAGGAAGTTGCCTGGACTACCAAAGAAGTGAGTCACCAATGTCAATACTTGAAAATGGTTTAAAGAGTGTAGAGGGAGAGGAACTGTGAAAAGAGAACCTGTTAGCAGCCCTTAATATTTTAACCAGGTGAAAGGAAGTCGATGCTCATGTCCTAACCAAGACACAAATCGCAAAAAAAAAAGTTCAGGATACTAAAGAATTATCTGTCAAGGATCATCAAAGGATGAGAAAAGATTGTTTCTGTTCATGATGGCAGCTGTGGCGGAGTCGCGCCCTCCCGAAATTATTTCCATGGAGTGAAGTATTCAGAATTGGAGAAGGCTGTAGTTGCTCGGCTCAGGAAAATGAGAGGCAAGAATATACTCGTAGATGGCAACCTACTCAAAGAACAAGCAGACACTTTTTGCTTTGAGGCTGAAATTGAAAGATTTCATGGGATCTGATGGTTGGCTGCAAAAGGTCAAGTTACGGCACGACTTGACTTTTAGGAAATGTGTAGTGAAAGTGCAGCAGTCGACATGGTCACTACAAACAAATTGAAAGAAGAAAGGCTGAAAGCTCTACTTTCGAATTTTCATCAGAAGATGTTTCTAATGCCAACGAAAGCAGTTTATTTTTTAAAGTGGTACCAGACAAAACATTGGTTTTCGAAGATGATGTAAGCAGTGGTGGAAAGAATGCTAAATAAAGGATTACAATCTTGATGGGAGCCAACTTGTCCAGCTCAGAAAACCTGCCACTTCTATTCATAGGAAACACAAAGAAGCCCAGATGCTTTAAGAATGTCAAAACACTCCCCTCTGAGTATTATGCAAATAAGAAAGTGTGGATGATGGATATCATTTATGAGAAATGGTTGAGAGAGCTGGATCAACATTTTTCTAAAAAGAAACTCAAATTCTCCTAGTACTGGATAATTGTACAGCTCATGTTCCGGTCCATTGGCTGAAGGCAATCCAGGTCAAGTTCCATCCACCGAATGTTAGTTGTGTTTTACAGCCCATGGATCAAGGCATAATCCTATGTTTTAAAAGAATATGTCTGCGAATGCTTTTAAAATGGGTTATGTTTAACATGGAAAAAGCTACGAAATTGATTTGCTTGGTGCAGTTCATCTGTCAGTTTGTGCGTGGAATGAAGTATCCCAGGCAACAATTGCCAATTGTTTTCATCATACAGGATTCACTAAAGATGAAGCGGCTGCAGAGGAAAACATCTCAGATAATGATTCTAGTGGTGGTGAAGCCTTGCTGCAAGAACACTGACGTGCCTGAAAAGTGACTTTTCAGGACTTCTTAGTATAGACGAGAACATCGTATGTATGGAAGAAATATCTGATGACGAGATAATTAATCAAGTTCTGATGGGCTGATGCCAAATACAGAAGAATTTTTCCATGACACGAAGAAATGTGAAGCTATTCCTAGACCTACACTTAAAGAAGCCAATGAATGGCTGTCAGGGCTGCATCATTTTTTTGAAGCAGACTTTAACGCTGGCATACTCGCTAGCATTGACTCTATAGGTAGCATCCAAACCAAAATTAGTGAGTTTTTGGATCTTCTAGCAAATAAAGGTTAGTACAGATTGCATTTTTTTTTTTTAATTATTCCATTCCATTCCCACTTACAAACTCTTTTGGTGGTTCGTAAAAATGTGTGTGTGTGTGTGTGTTTTATTTTATTTTTACATTGAGAAAGGAATGTGATGCACTTTTTCTCCCTCAGGCCGAACTTCTATACTGATACATTATCTGCCTCACCTAGTTCAAAGAAGCGCACTTCCTCAGGTGAAGTTTCTGATTCTGTTTCATCTTCTAAGTCATATGATGGACCGAATCAGCTCCCATTCTGTGCAATGAAAGATGAAAATGGAGATAAAGACTGGACAAGCATTTGTGATATGGTAAACAAATTATCACCATCTGTTAATGATACATCATCAACTGAAAAAGGTAAGTTTTAATTTTTGTTTCCTTGTAATTGATATGTTTATGAAAAGTATGCATTAATAAAAATGTTAAACAAAGGTATTACTGAGCTCTTCAGGTGATGTGTATCTCAGGTTTTTCCATCATAAGCCAAAACATCCAGCACTGCTTGATAAAAAAATGTGTGTTAAAAAAAGAAAAACTTGAATATTTTGGGGAAAAAACTATTTCAGTTGAATAAGCATTTAAATAATGGACTTGGTCTCTAATACTGCTAGAATTGGAATCCTCCCATGGACAAAAATAAAACTAATTTTCAACTTCATCTATCAAAGTGTTGTCAATCCTGAAATTATACTTTAATAGTATAGCTTTTTTTTTTTTTTTTTTTTAATCACTGTTTTACAACTGTTCTGTGAAAGAAATCCCAAATAACACCACACCTAAAGTACCATATTTTAGTTTAATTAATGAATTTAAGCAAAATTTGTATTAATGAAATGAAATTGCTCCTCAGACTTCGTTATATATTCTAGAGAGTGTCATCATAAAATAACATTAAAAAATTCATTATGGACATTTATTTTCCTACTATTTGAGCTGAAGTTTATAATCTTATTATCTTCAAGCATCCCAGATAAAGTTTGATTTTTGCAGCTTTGTTGATGCTGATTGCAAAACTTAGCTGAATAGGAAATATGAATAACCTCCTAAATTGAAAGGAGTTTTATCATAGTATTGGAATATTTGGGATAAACTCAGCTTCACCAGTTGCATGGTCGAAGATTACAGTGGCTTTTATTGCAAAATTGAAAACATTTCAACAACTATTCTAGTGCTGATATATTCAGACTTTTTGAACATGTGATGGCACTGCACTTTTAATTTCAGGATGATAATTAATAATTTGCCTACTGTCAACCAATTATGTGTGCAGTTATTTTCAGTTACCGGGTATTGCTCCAAGTAGTTTCCTGTTAATTGTGTCAATGTAGTGCCCTCTTGAATGCAATATTTATTTTAAAAATGCGTATTCATGTATTTAAAAAATCTGCTAAAAATGTATTCAGTCTTACAATACACAAATTATTCAAGTAATTTTAAATGCTTTCAAATCACATGTGCAACTTCCTTGCTTGCAAGTGCCAGTTTAGTGTACTATTTGAATTTTAAGTAGTTAGCTTCTGAATACTTTTGACTGGTTAAGATAATTGCATACCACTTTGTCAGATAATAGTGAAATACAATCAATTTATGTTAATGTAATTTAATGCTTAAAATGGTATGTAAACATTTCATGCTGAAGTGACAACTTCTTTTCTTTTACGAAACTAAAAATTTGACCACCTGTCAGTTTTATTACATGTATTAAATGTGAAGTCTGTGTTTATTGGTTTCTGAAAAAATATGTACACATGCACACATGTTTGGACACCTTTTAATGTTAAAAATTTCTTTCAGTTCATTTAACAAATGTAGGATAGTTATTGGAAAAAAGTCAGGGAAGAATTTTTTAATAATCAGCTGCTGTTATTTAGAATTTTTCCTTTTAGGTTTACAGTGCAAGTATTTAAAATTATTTTGTAGTTATTGTATCCACCGAAGTCATTTTTTAAATTAGGATAGAGCTGCTATTCTCATCAGTAGTTCTGTATTTTGGACTGCATTGATTAAGTTGCTTGAAGAATAGAATGCATCACCTGTAAGACTTAAGCTAGCTCAAGTAGAGGACATTTTTATATCACAATTGCTATTCAGTTAGTTTTCCATGCAGTTTTCTGTAAGCTTACCTGAGTGAAAAGCTTACATTTCCGCTATGGTTTCGATTCCAGGATCAAGAATAAGTTTTGAATTGACAGTCACATGAACATCAGAGTAAATTCCTTCATAAAAAGAAAAGCTTCCTTTTGTTATACTGTGATTTTTAGGTTCCACTCGCTAACCCTGCCAATCTTACCAAGTCATGCTGCCAGCAGATGCTTATTAGGAATGGGAACTTCTAATTTTGTACACTTGTTGCCAGTAGATACATGGGCACACTTTGGCTGTTGGTAGAGCTCCTTTGATATCCGGTAACTAAGATTTGGAAGGGGGTTGCATAAAAATTACTGAACTTGGTAAAATGTACTGTGAAAGCATCTAAATATTGAGTTTTTATCTAATTATTTTTCGTGTTGCACGTGTATTGTCATCCAATAATTCTAAGCAGGAACACTCGACTGTATCTAGGACCATGAATGATGAACTCAGAAGTCTTTGTACTCTTCGTAAAGACCAGAGTCTAGCTATTACACTAGCAGATAAAACTCATCAGGTTGTCATCATGAATCGGAATGAATATGTTGACAAGGTACAGCAGGCTATCTCCGATCTTAGTACCAAAGTTTGTCGTCGGGATCCTATTAATGTCACCGTTGCAGCTTTATCAAAATTAAAATTTCTTCCAGCTTTGCCCATGTCTTTGTTCAACAGTTTGCACCCTCCCCATGGTTACAGGGTTCCTTCTTTATTTGGCCAGTTAAAACTTCATAAATCGGGAACCCCTATCCGACCTTTGGTTTCATCCTTGTTTGCACTCACCTGCAATCTTGAGGAAGCTTTAGCCAAATTTCTAGCTCCCCTAATTAGATCTTCTTCTTACTCCGTTTCCAGTTCCACCGAAGCACTTTCTAGGATTCGCTCTTTTATGTCTACCAACATTTCCACTTACTGTTTAGCTTCACTTGATGTAGTGGCTCTTTTTCTGAACACCCCTGTTTCTTATGTTCATGATCTTATTGAAGCCAAACTTGTTGGTGTGTGCATTTATTCTTCCAATGAAATTTCTTCCATAATGTGTACTCTTCGATTTATTTCAAAGAGATCTTATTTTCGTTTTAATGGTTCCATTTATCGACAGTTGGCAGGTGCGGTGCCCCTATGGGGTCCCCCCTCCTGTCTCCATTGCTTGCTGAGGTTTTGTTGCAGGACTTAAAGGATACCCTCATTCCTGTTCCCCCCATAAAACCACTTCTTTACATCAGGTATGTTGACGACGTATTGGTTGTTTGGCCTTCAGGTTTCAATGAGCTTCTTTCCTTTGCCACTTTACTTTCTTCACAACATCATTCTATCAAGTTCAAGAATTTAGGCATTTTGCCTTTTCTTGACTTTTGCCTTTTTCGTAATCTTTCCGATAACTTCTTATCATTTTCTGTTTATCGTAAACCAACTTTTTCTGCCACGTTTATACCTTTTACTTCTTCTCATCCAATGTCGCAAAAATTATCTGCTTTTCATTTTCTTATTAATCGTGCATTCACACACTCGTCCACATAGGATCTCCGGGACCAAGAGTTAGCTAGGATTAAGCAGTTTGCCTCAACTTTCGGTTACCCTCGTCACATGATTGATCGCTTGATTGTTAAGAAATCAATTGGTAGACCGCAGACAGCTTTGCTTGCAGATAAATTTGACTGCCAATTTGTGGGATCCATTCCATATATACCACCTGTATGTAACATCTTAAAGAACATAAGTACAAACTCAAGTTTGGCGTAAGGTCTCGTACTTTATTTAACACTGTTAAAAAGGACAGAGACTGTGTTGAATGTGTGAACCGTCATGGTGTATATTTGGTTCCACTTAAATCTACTAACCCTGCAGAGCTCAATTTATGTTATGTGCGCTCTACCACTCGTAATTTAGGGCGCCGCATTTACGAACATCAGTATAAGCTCAGGACGCATTCTGGTGCTACATCTTTGTCAAGACTGTTTAAATGGTTCTTACCTACCATGTTGGAATGACACCATTATTCTGGATTCTCCCAGGAATCACCGATCAATACTTTTCTGTGAAAGTATTCACATATTCGTCAATGGTGAAATATGCTGTAACAATGCCCCCCCATGTTTATCCCCCTTCCTTGGAGAACACTTTTGGGCCAGGTCACGCCCACCAACTACCGCTGAAATTGATTTGCACTTTGCCGATTGTTGCACATGCGCATTAACTGCCTGCTATGTGTTTTGTACAGTATATAGGCTACTCACTGCTGCACTGTTTCTGCTGAGGATGACGTTGTTGTGGCATTGAAAGTTCTTAAACATATTTATTTTAATTGTACATAGTTTTTATCATTAAAGTGTATCGTGCAGGAGACTGCATTTGTTTTCGATTTAATAATCATTTTTAGGAATGTAAAATGAGATCAGTTCTGCATTTTACGTTTATTATGTTGCCAAAATAATAATCTGTGCTGTATAAAAGCAAAGTGGGAAAATGGCAAAATGTGGGTGTGTTTCCATTCACAAATTGTTCAACCACTTCTAAATGAACGAGAGATCTGAAAATTGGTATTTCAAGGGAAGAATTTTTTTATTCTTCAAAGTTGGGCAATTGCTCTGTACATCTAAAAAAAAAAAAAAATTGTTTTTTCGCAGCCTTTTCCTAAGTTTTGTTTTTCGTTTCATTGGTCTAAATTCTACACCTATCTTGCAATCTTTTTGGGCTCTTTATTGAAGTTGTTCTGTTTTTGTGAACGATGAGTTATGCGTTGGGCCAGATATGTCATAGATGTAATGCGAAGTTCAAAATTTTGCTTAATATTTAAGTTTCCGGGCTTATGTTGGCGGTTACGTTTTTTTTTTTTTTTTTTTTTTGTGTGTGTGATTTTTGGGGGCTTGTACCTTTTGCATTTATTACATAGCAAAAACTCATGTTCAACTAGGTCTTTGTGGAAGTGAGTAAATGCTGAGTTTTGCTGGTCTTTGATAAAGCCAAAGCTCAGCATTTTCAAAGCTTTCTGCACTCCATTTTTTTCTCCCTGCTCATTTGCTTTGATGTTGTTTATTTTAACTATTTTGTCTCCTGCTGTAGTTATTTCTGCTTATTGTAAGTGGAGATATATATACAGTGAAACTCTGTCTGTACAGTTTTTAAAGAACCAAGTAAAATTAACATATCATTGGAAAACTATATGAACAAAACATGGAACTTTTCTGTCTCTAGAAGGCAGAACATTATTTTGTTGTAACCAGGGGCAAGTTTAAGCATTACAACACCCTGGGCCAAGAAAAATCAGGCGCCCCTAAGTAAACTTATTGTAAGAAATTTGAGGCCGATTAGAATTATATATTTAAATTACATATAGATTTTTTATCACGCAAAGAATTAACATATTCTCAAGAACAACCCAACCCTGTAAAATTTTTAGCACATGTATTACTTAAAACTGGGCATTGAAATAAAAATTTATAAATGTAGTTTTCTCCCTTCCCTAAATAAAGTGTAACACAAATGCTTGCTCCCATGATTATATGTTTTAAGAAATAGCAATCACTTTGGTCCATTGAAAAAGTTCCAAATATTTCACCTTTCCTTACCCTTAAATTTCCAATGTAAGCATTATTTCAAAATAATTAAGTATAAATAGTATTTTATGTATTGACTGTGTGGTATATGAAAGCATTTCAAGAGTAATGTCACATACCTATGTATTTTTAGTTTTATGGTTGTTGTTTTTTTTTATTCTGTAATTTGCTTCAATAATCAAACTAAGGCCAAAGTAGAAAAATACATTTTTCCTCCAAATCAGTGTAGTATACTGTACATTAAAGTTTACTAAATATTAAACCTGGTCACATTTTCAGGGACAGTTTTGGTATTTCAGTATTTATCGGTGAATCTAAGTTTTAGATTAGCTGCAGCTGACATCATTTTTAACATTCTGCATTAAGTTTACCCAAGGATGTAGAAAGTTGTTTGTTGTAGGTTACAGGTTGAACAGACCTATGGTTTCACTATATTTTAAGTAAGAGCGTTTGGATCGTATGTCCTGGAAAAAAATCCAAAAGTCCTGGAATTTTGTGATTGAAAAAGCGTATGAACCGTGGAATATACTCGTGTGCTGTTGTCAAATAGGGCAGGAACATATTGATGTGCTTCCACTAAATGTCTGATGTTCTGCTGACTTACCTATTAATTTCATTATTATTGTTGAAATTTTGGCCGTAATGAGTGTCAGATTGACATTAATAATTATAAATTTACTAGTGGAATAAAATTTCTAGCAAAGCACTGCTAATGAACTTTTCAAATGCCCAATTTTGTTTGTGAATGCATCTTATTCCTTCATTTCAGTGGAACTTTTTTTTTTATCCCTTCCAGAAATTTTCCCATTGATCATTACAAGGAGCATTTCCCAAAACAAAAAAATATCATTTTTGAGAAAAGTCTGAAACACTGTCTTTCCTATTTCCTTCTTATTAGAAATCCAACTCTCCGGTTCTGCACCTTTATTTTTTTTTTATTTTTTTTCTTCTATTTCTCTCTCCCTTTATTCATTTTCAGTAGAATTTCAGTTCCAGACTTCCAAGGGTTGTGGCAAGGAATGTACTTGGTTTATGTTTTAAATATTCACATTTTGTAGGTTTTTTTTTTTTTTTAATATGTATCTGATGTCACAATTAAAATAGATTTGACAAGGTCATATACAATTATTGGGAAATGAATTTCCCTGAAGAAATAATTCTTCATAAATACATGGTAGGCATTGCAATGCTATTATTGGCATATTTTCACTGTATTCCATGTAACCACTTCCTTCAGAAAACTTGAAAGTTTTCATCGCCCTACAGTGGGAATTGAACGTGCACCTCCCGATTTCCAGTTGAGCATGCAAATCATTACACTACCCAGGACATGGAAATTCCAAGCAACTGAACATAGATATCCAAGAACCTTCAGATTTGCACTTGTCCAAGCTATTCCTGCCCCATTGTAGCATATCACGACCTTTTCTCACATCCAGGGTCAGATGTTGGTCACAAATTCCAGTGATGAAAGTATGTCATGTGCAAATGGGAAACTAGTTTCCCTGATTAATTAATTCTTCATAAATACATGGTAGGCATGTTAATGCTATTATTGGCATATTTTTACTGTATTCCATTTAACCACTTCCTTCAGAAATGTATATGATGTACTTTCATCACTGGAATTTGTGACCTACATCTGACCCTGGATGTGAAAAAAGGTCGTGAGATACTACGATGGGGCAGGATGGCTTCAACTAGTGCAAATCTGTAGGTTCTCAGATATCTACGTTCAGTTGCTTAGAATTTCCTTGTCCTGGGTAGTGTAATGATTAGCATGCTCTACCCGAAAATCCGGAGGTGCGGGTTAGATTCCCGCTCCAGGACAATGAAAATTTTCAAGTTTTTGAAGAAAGTGGTTACATGGAATACAGTGAAAGTATGCCAATAATAACATTAGATTTGACTAGTATATGGCAGTACACCTACTTACTACCAAGAAACCAAATTTGCTAATGAGAATTTTAATTTTTAGTATTCATCAAATGCTAACTAAGTAAATGCTGTTAGTAACAGGTAGAAATTTAGTCGTGCCCTTATTGTTATATTCTTGCTTACTGTCTATGTAAGTGCAGCTTGTACTTTAATGCATCACATTTGCATCATGTGAAAACATCTTAAGTGAACTGCTGTTAACACCATATATATACTCTAAATATCTTCCTTCCCCAACTCCACAAGAAAAAAATCTTCATATAATGTAAGCCAATTGCATCGGTTCTGGTTTCCTGTATTATTTTTTGAGTCCTTGTAATTTCCATTGTGTTTGTATTAAAAAATCATGAAATGTTAATCAAAACTTAAATACTTTTTTCAATATGCTTATATATCTACATGTATTATTCTTATAGCTACAACTGCTGATCCAAAGTTCTGTGAAATCAAAGAAGAGAAAGGTCGTGTGGATTTCTCAGAAGGTAGTGAGCCCATTGAAGAATCAGTGAAGGTTCCTTCTCCAACCATGGGTCATCGGGATCATCAGAATTCTGAATCTGAAGAATCTTCAAAACATGTAAATGAGAAAGTGGAGAGTCCAAAAGAAAAGACTCCAGTACACGTCTCAGAGTCTTATCCTCCACCAGAAGTTATACTGCCTCCCATCAATATTCCAAGTCACCTTCCACGTAAACAGAGAGAACTTTTTCTGCGTATTCAACACAATCAAAAAAGGATACCCACCGAAGGGAACACAGGCACCCTAATTATTGCTGATCCTGCATCTGAGAAATCCGAAGTTGTTAAAACTGAATGTGAAGTAAATGAAACAAACACAAAAAAAGATGATTACTATAGCAGTGAAGATGATGATGATGATTTTGATCAGCCACTCACTGATGTTTTGAAAAAGCTGCATGAAAAGGTTAGTGTTTGTTTTTTTCTCTGCCTTTACTCTGTATTTTCAATTTCGTTAATAGTTTTTTTTTCTGTATATATTATATACACTATCTACCAACAAGTAATTGAACACCCCTGCAATCGACGATATCTGCGGTCCTGATACACGTCACGTCTGCCGCCGTTAAATATCGTGTGGAAAACAACCACACAACCAGTCGCGTGCAAGATGCCACGCAGTTCGTAGCTCTCTGATTTCGAGAAAGGTGTAATAATCGGGTATCACAGAAATGGCCGATCCATACGTAACATATCCAGCGAGTTGAAGTATCCAAAATCGACAGTGGCCTACGTGATTGGCAAGTGGAAGATGAGAGGTGACTGTCGGAATGTGCCCCGACCCGGCAGACCCACAAAACTGGGAGTTGGAGACAGACAGGTGCTGGCCAGAGAAATTCGGAAGAACCGCACCCAATCGATGGGCCACATCCGCGAGGAGTTTCAACAGGCATCCGGGAGTGTTCTTTCGATAAATGCCTTCCGTAAGGAATCCCATCTGCTCTGTTGCTGCCGCCCACAAGCCTTTGATCATCAAATCCAATAGCGCTGCTCGGCTAACGTGGTGCAAAGAACGTTAACAGTGGAAACAGGTTCTCTGGAGCGACGAATCAAGGTTCACCCTCTACTGTTCGTATGGCAGAGTCTGGGTTTGGCGTCTGCCTGGAGAACGCCTCCTGCCGGAATGTATTTTGCCAACTGTGTAGTTCGGCAGCAGTGGAATTATGCTATGGGGGTGTTTCTCCTGCTATGGCACGGGACTCTTGGTCGCAATTCCTGGTAGACTCAACGCCAAGACCTACTGCACCATTTTGGATGACCATGCGCTTCCTACGTTGTGGCAGTTTTACGGAGTGGACCCATGTTACTTTCAGGATGACAATGCCACCTGTCATGTTGCGAGGTCCACCATGGCTTGGTATGGTGACAATGGGGTTAATCGAATGGATTGTCCTACGCAGAGCCCGGACCTTAACCCTATCGAGCACCTCTGAGACGAGTTGGAGATCGACTTAAGGGGTGCCCCCACCGTCCGAAATCGGTGAAGGAACTGACCTGTCTTCTCCAAGCCGAGTGGAAGAAAATACCTCTAGCCGTCGTACAACGCCTGGTTAAGAGTATGCCCTGGAGGGTCGCAGCTGTAATCGCCGCTCGTATAGGCTCCACCAACTATTGAAGGTGAATAAACTTTGTTTTCCTTTCCTATCACAGGTGTCCAATTACTTGTTGGTAGATAGTGTTATATATATATATATATATATATATATATATATATATATATATATTCTATAAAGATACCTACAAAAAAAAAAAAAATATACAAATATAATTTTGACTCACACCTAGTACAACATAGAAAAGGTTATGTATCTACCTGTGTGAGTAAAAGGAGAAAATAAAAAAATAAAATAAAACAACTGAATGTAGAAGGTGTCGAGAATACTGAGCCTTGGCTTTATCAAGGACCAGCAAAAACTCTGCATTTTCTCACTTCCACAAAGACCTAGTTGGAAATGGGTTCTTCGTTCTAAATTCTAAAATTTTTTCCTTAGTCTTCAGTTTTGCTCTTAAGTATATATATATATATATATATATATACAAATTCTTCTTAGCATTTTTAAACATCCAATTTTTGGAAGAAACAGTACAATTTTTAAGGGTAATATACTGTACCATTATGATGTCTTAAAAGAAAAGTATTTAATCAGTGCATCCTTCTAGTGTGCTTACATATGGAATGGAAACATGGACCTTAACTAAAAAAAATATACAAAGACTGCAGATAACTGAAAGAAGCATGGAGATATGCAGGCTTGGTGTAACCAGGAATTATAAGAAAAGGAACTTGTAGATAAAGAAAATGATAAGAGTAGACATCATGATCAGAATAAAATCCTTGAAGTGGCAATGGGCTGGACATGTTGCCAGGACAAACAACTGATGGACAACTGAAATTTTAGACTGGATTCCAAGGGACTGAAAGAGACCCAAAAGAAAGACCACATGGGTGAATGAAATTCAAGAGCATGCAGGTGTGGCATGGAGGAGACTGGCTCAAAATAGACCATTGTGGAAGAAGCTTGGGGAGACCTTCATCCAGCAGTAGATTGATAATGATTAGGGCAGTCATTTTATTGCAGGAAAAAATTCGAAATCTGCGGGGCGGTCACGGGGGAGAAAGGCAAAATTTGCGGGATAAATTATGAAATTTCGCTAAAATTCAGGGCCAATGATATACACTAACATTTCCAAAAAAAAAAGAAAGTCTACCAAGTTACGAAGCGGTAATACAAATGACTAGTACGTAACTAAATAGTCATTATAACTTTAAAAGTTTTTAAAATTGATACGTACATTTTATAAACCATTCAAATTCTGGCAATGTTGTCAACGCCGTTACACGAGATCAAGATTTCCAAGTGGACGGCATTTTGATACATTATATTGTACATACACAGATTTTCTTCTTTAATGCTGTGTCTGTTGTCCTGTAGCACATTTTTAAATTTAGAAAAGGATAGTTCAGCATCGATACTGTTTGTGGGTACTGACAGACAACATATGACGACCTTATGTAGCTTAGGAAAACCACCTTTTTTCGTATTCCAGAAGTCTAGCAAACCTTCGCTGACACGAAATTCTTATATAGTCGCTTTATGTGAACAAAATTCACATTTTAGTTGGTCCTCATCTTCAAACATAGGAATGTGGCTGAAAACAAACAAATCTTCGTCGTCTAAAAGGTCCAAGGACTTAAATTTATCAGATCAAACACTGAAGAATTTTGCCGCTGGCTGACAAAATCTATGTTTTTTATCTTCAAAAAAAAATGCTTAATGTTTCCATAACAAGTGGATAGAGCTCTTTTTGCAGGGACGTGATTGCAGTCTTGACTCTTGCTAAGAAGACTGTTGGTGATGTCCGACATTTCATTATGTGTTTTGTGTGCGGAAATTCACTGTTTTTCAAATAAATTGAGCTGTCCGGAAATATATGGCGCATGAACTTCAACCTGCTTCGGATTTTCATTTAAATCCCTATCTTGACAATACCAAAAAATTTTATCCACAATACACCTGCTACTGTTGTCTTTTTTTTTTTTTTTTCAAAAAACTGCGTAATCTTCTAAATTTTTGCAGTCAAAAAGCACGACCTCAAACCAACTGTTCCACCCAGTCTGCAAGGGTACTGGTGGTAAGCAAGGTATTTTGTCCTCTTGCAAAAATACTTGAAAACATCTTTTACTGGAGGAACAAGCTGTGAAGGCATGTTTAAGAGCAACTACTAAAGAGTTAACATTTTCAAATTCATTCTGCCAAATTTCACCCAAAAGATTTAAAAGATGCGAATTGTTGGTGACATGAACAACATTCCAGAATATGTCTTTCAGGCTCTTTCCCCATGCTTTGGACATGTAAGATGCATTGTCTGTTACAAAAGTGGTTATATTAGCAAAAGGTATTTCGTAATTATTAACGCAGTGAAGTATTGCCTCGCTGACTGCTTTAAAACTTACGGATTCCAAAGTGATGCACTCAAGGAAGAATGCATTCAACGAGACTTCATTATTGCAGCTTTCAACATTCGGTTCAGCTGATAGAACAGCAAGAATATTCAAAATGTATCTATCTTCAGAATCAGTTGTTTCGCCTGCTATGAATGCTTACACCGGATACCGATTTTAAAAAATCTTTCACTTGTTGCTTTTGAATATCACATCTTTTCGGCAAATAACATTTCCGCATCCAATTTGCATTTGGAATAACACCAATATCTTTTAACGAATTTTCCAAGTAATTTTTTAATGTAGAGTTATCCATGAAATAAATACTGGATTACACCATATAATACAAATTTTAAAGATGACAAAATGTTATCTGACTTACCATCCTTATCACATTTATACCAAAAATCGGATTGTCGTCTTCAAAATTTGTAGGGTTATCCAGTTTGGAAAGTGGGATGTTAGCTGCACAAAAGGCACCAGTTATTTTTGAAAGTTCCATTGAGCTATGCTGTTCTTGTGCAGTTCTTTTCTCAGTTAATTCATCAACACATTTTTGCATTATTTTCAGGTGACTGTTCAGACACACCTTTTTTTTTTTTTTTTTTTTGTGCAGCTTGCTTGCTGAATGCTTTTTACAACTGTCCTTTCTTGAAAAATCGAGTGGTATGTTGCAACACGAACAGAATAGATTTTTGTTCACATGAAACGTTCCCTTGCTGTAATGCTTGCATCTTTCAGATGCACTCATCTTACTCACGTGGCTCATTCTCAGAATTAAAAATCAATATCTAGAAATTTCATAAACTACTCACACAAAATCACAAATTTTCTAAGCTAAGCGTCTGCGAAACATTTTCTGTGAGCTACTTTCCCAGCTAAAATTACTAACACAACTGACGAAATCCAGTTTACGGTTTACTAGTCTGGCAAGTCGCAAAGGTCATTCAACAACAGTGGGGGGAGGGTCACGAAAGACAATGTGTGTACTCTTCAACAGAGTGTGTGTGACCTTACCTAAATTACCTGTCAAGCTTGTTCGAAAAGAGTATGAGTGAGTATCTTCGTAACAAACAGTCTTGAGAGGTAATTCAAGATTTAAAGCTTCGGTTTAAAATATATATATAGAAATTAGGCAAAAATAGGTAAAAAATCTGATATTCGCAAAATTACAGATAACCCCTAAAATCCTCTAAAAAAATTGTGGAAACTCACACCGCGACAGAATTACTACCCTAATAATAATATTTATAGAGGCATTTGGTGTGGATACCAACTTTTACTTGAAATTTCTAAGAAGCCATTGAAGAAATTTCACTGGCTCCCTGTTATACATCGTATCATTTCTTTACAGTTCATTTTGGGATGGTCAATTACTGACACACACACACAATAAAAATAGTGAGGGCATTGCAGGTACTATTCCAGGTGAGGATTAGTCCTTAAAGGCACGCAGTTGTTGCAAATTGCCAGTTATGGAATTATTAGACAGAACTTGGAGGAAAGGGAAGTCCATTTCTTCAAGGATTTGTAGACACTGAATTGTAAGAAAACTCCTTTATGCAAGATCTTATCTCACAGAATCAGTCTTCTTAATTCTGAAAGCACTTTGGCACACAAATGCCATTGCTTCGGGTTATGAGCTGCGTTGCTTTCAAAGACTGTTTGGGTAACCCAAAGGTGCTGGAGGACCTCAAATCAGTATTTGAATGAAGTCTTATCGATTTCACCTGATATCTAACACTCTATAGTATTGAACTTTGGATTGAGGCTGCGTCAGGGCGCGCTAAACCGCTCGTCCACGGCGGTCAAGAATTAATTGCAAACGATTAATTTCCCGACCACAACGTCCGCACGAACGGCCCTTTTTTCCCACAAGCTTTCAGTATGTTTGTGATTAGAACATTTTTATTTTACATATTTTTTCTTCTTTTTTTTTTTTTTTTTTTTTTTGCCAATTTAAAATTTGCGCATGCCAAGTGCCACAGTTTTACGAAATTACGCATTCTCTTAAGCAATTAGCTGTTCTTTGTTTTGGCGGAACAGTTCCGCGGCGACACTCTCCCTTCCAAAATTTTAATGTACTAAGCCAATGTCCTGCTTTCTCATTCCCTCTCATAAAGTTTTCCCGTGTAAATGTTATGCCTGAAGAGGGGGGGGGTAAGAATGTGGCTTCGCAGTTGTTGTTTTTTTCTTCTTCCTTTCTCTCCCGTCTATCTCCGTCCCCCTGTCATCCCTTGTTTAATTTCGTTTGTTAATACTGGAGTGACCCAATATTAACCAATGCAACTAAACAACAGTTGCTTCTTCCCTTCATGTGTGACCTTGACATCTTGCACGTGTGATGCCTGCGGTAATATTGGCTTCCCGAGCATTACCATTTTCCGCATGTTTCCTGGCGTCCTTGACGAAAATCGTACCTAATGCTGCACATGCATTATTCTATCTCTCATCTTTTACCATTTCGCAGTTGAAAATCCTGGATTCCATGTAACAAGCATTTTGCTATGAAAGCAGAAATGTATTTTATTTTATTTTCTGTATGTATACAAAAAAAAAATTGAGTAAAGTGACTATTTAATACGCACGTATTTCTCGACGTATCAAGATTAAAAAATATGTTTTATATACGTTATTCTTTTTCAGTTAAATCCATTCAATAGTGGTTTAAACTGTTGGAAATTATTAGTATTTACTGCAAACAGATACCTCGGTAATCAAATGTAATTCAAGGAAAAACTTTTCACGTACCTCTCAGTTGTAAGTGGTCGATGTTGGAATCTTTGTATGGCTGTTCTCATCAGGCTCTTGAGTTTAGACTTTTAAGAATTTAATCGCCACCTTTTCTTCACGGGTTCCGAAATTGGATAGACAAATTAATTTGTTCAATGAATTTGTCTATCCAATTTGGGAACCCGTGAAGAAAAGGTGCTGATGAAATTCTTAAAAGTTTTTCCTTGAATTACATTTGATTAGCGAGGTATTTGTTCGTTTACTAATAATTTCCAACTGAGAAAATGCATTTCACACAAAGGAACTATAACATGTAAAGTTCCAACAGTTAAACCACTATTGAATGGATTTAACTGAAAAAGAATGACTATATTTAAATTCTACGTAGTTATGGTATTTATATGAGTCTAATGGGTTAGTTTCAAAGGAGGATGGGTAAAATTTCCAAGATTTTTGGTGCCCTGGCCTGCGTAAAATCTTGGAAGTGTAAGAAAGGCACATTACTGTGTAAATAAATAAATTACTAAAGATTTAAATGATAGGTTTTAATTTACCTATTGTGTATAGCATAATATATATACATGGGGGAGGTCTGTGGCACCACAATAGTGGGTAACAATAGAGGTGATGCTTGGTAGAGTAGTGAGATTGAAGAGGCTGTAAAGAGAAAGAAGGAAGCCTATTTGGGGATGTTGCAAGGTAGAGTTTCTGTGGATGAATATCGCTGTACGAAGCGTGAAGCTGCTGAGCTGGTTCGCCATAGTAAGGCAAAAGATAGGAAGGAGAAGATGGAAAGGCATGAACTGGCTTTTTGGAAAAATAGGAAGTCTTTCTGGAAGTACTTGAGACTCAGGAAAAATAGGGGAAACAAAGTTGTAAGTTGTGTGAAGAATAGGATCGGGGAAATGATATGGGAGATCAATGAGTTAAGTGAAAGATGAGACGAATACTTCTCTGAGTTATTAGATCAGGAAAGCAAAGATGATTCTGAGAGAGATGCAGATGATGTCACAGTGAGGGATGGAAGCTCTGGAGGGATCTCAAGAGAAGAAGTGTGTGAAGCTCTAAAATCTCTTCAGAATGGTAAGGCTCCGGGATTTGATGACATAACAGCCAAGATGTTGAAATATGGTGGTAACTCTAATTGACTGGTTAACTGAAATTTGCCAGGTGTGCTAGGAGTTAGGAATAGTCCATCGGGATTGGAAGGATGCTATTATTGTTTCCTTGTATAAGGGAAAAGGTGATCAGACTGAATGCAAGAACTATCGTGGTATTAGCCAACTAAGTGTAACAGGGAAAGTGTTTGGTAAGGTTGTTATTGAAAAAGTACGGGGTCTTACATCAGAGAAAGTGTGGGATGTTCAGAGTTGCTTTATACCTGGTAAAGGCTGCACTAACCAACTTTGTAAAGGCTGCACTAACCAACTTTGTAAAGGCTGCACTAACCAAATTTGTAAAGGCTGCACTAACCAAATTTGTAAAGGCTGCACTAACCAAATTTGTAAAGGCTGCACTAACCAAATTCGTAAAGGCTGCACTAACCAAATTCGTAAAGGCTGCACTAACCAAATTACGCATGATGATTGAAATGTATCTGGCTGTTGGTAAGAAAGTTTTTGCTGCCTTCATAGATTTAGAGAAAGCTTACGACCAAGTATAAATAGAATACTTTTGTGGAAGGTATTGAATAAATATGGTGTTACTGGAAATCTACTTAATAGTGTAAAAGCCATGTGTGCTGGTAGTAGAGCTTGTGTACAAGTAAATGGTGTTTTATCAAAATGGTTTTTTATTGGTGCAGGAGTCGGACAAGGCTGTGTGATGTCACCCTGGCTGTTTAATATATTTATGGATGCATGATGCCAAAATAGATAATACTGTATAATTTATGACTACAAAACTTGTGGTTTTGAGATAAAATAAAAATACCAATGTTTACCACAATCAAAGGTTTATTATATATCGACTATAGTTTCGCAGAGCTATTGGCTCGGCATCATCAGCCATTCGAGCTCTGCGAAACTATAGTTGATATACAATGCTGGCCACCCAAAATGCAACACCAAGAAGGAAGCATCCAATTGGCCTGAAATTAGCAGCATGCGTTGCCCACGAGAGGACATGCAAACGATTAGCATTGCAGGGCATATGCAAATCATGTGTGTCCAGCACGCCACCAAGAAGCATTATAAGAAGGGTGCACAGAAGGCGGGGTGTAAGTAATGGAAGTGTGTTGTGCTGCTGGACCTGTGCCTGGGAAGCTTCCTGATGCCTTGTCGCAGAATACGGCAGTCATTCCAGCACGTTTCAGAGTTTGACAGAGGACGAATAGTGGCTTATCGCGAGAGCGGTTTATCGTACCGAGACATCGCCGCCCATGTGGGATGACATCCAGCAATAGTGAGGCTAGTCTGGATTCGGTGGGTGCAGGAGGGACCGACGTGAGCGACTGCCGCAGCCGCGGCACACCACTGCACGAGAGGACCAGCATGTTGTGCTGCGGGCATTGCCGGCTCGCACCGCCACATCACAAACGTTAGCGCAGGAATTAGGGTGTGTTGCACAACAACCTGTGTCAGCACGTACCGTTCGACGTCGTCTGCAGGAGCAGGGACTTGTAGCACGGCGGCCATTGCTCCGATTAACATTGACGTTACACCACCAGCAAGTACGGCGGCAGTAGGCCATTGTACGCCGCAGCTGGACTACAGAATGGCAAGACATTGTCTTCTTCGACGAATCCCGCTTCTGCTTGCAACACCACGATGGTCGGATCCACGTGTGGCGGCGAGAGACTGTATGATGCCTGCATTATGCATCGCCACGCCGTTCCGTCGCCTGGCATTTGGGTTTGGGGTGCAATTGGATAGGACACCCGCACCCCTCTGGTACGCATCGCCGGTACACTCAACAGCCACCGCTACATCTCCGACGTTTTGGAGCCTGTAGTCCTCCCTTACCCGCAGGAGGACCTGCCAGCGGCCACGTTTCAACAGGACAATGCGCGCCTGTACGTGGCATGCATTGTGCAACAATTCTTCACGGCCCACCAGGTGTCACCGATATGTCGCCCATCGAACACGTCTGGTCGCTGATCGGCAAGCACCACTCGCCGCTACGCCTGATGAACTGTGGCAACGAATGGAAGCAGCCTGGACCGACATACCCCAAGCCCACATCCGAAGCCTCTTGGTTTCTATGCCGAGGCGTGTAGCAGCCGTTATTGCCAGCCATGGAGGCCACACGAACTATTGATGTCTGCGTGTTCCCCAAGTCACACGGGCCTGTAAGCTCAATCGTTTTATCTTTGTATCTGTTGTTATGTGTCCAGTAAATCTGGCTTTGCTATCTCGTGTCCTTCTTGGTGTTGCATTTTGGGTGGCCAGCAGTGTATAATAAACCTTTGATTGTGGTAAACGTTGGTATTTTTATTTTATTTAGATAATACTGGTTTGTGTCTTGGTAATATCTGTGTGTGCAGATTGCTGTATGCTGATGACACTGTCCTGTTGGCAGAGAACAAAAGTGATTTGCAGAGTATGTTGTCCCGGATGTACGAAGTTTGCATAAAATTCAAACTGAGTATAAATAAGAGAAAAACCCAAAGTTATGGTTTTTGAGAGAGGAACTGGTAGCACTGAATGTATTGTAATGTAAGTATAAATGGCACTGTGATTGACCAGGTGAGTGAGTTTGTGTATTTAGGAAACATGTTTGATAGAGAGAACAAATTGCGTGGTGTAGGCAAGTGAATTCTTCATTGAAAGTCATAGCTGCTGTGGAAGGTTTTCACAGGAACGATGGGTTCTCTAGAGAGTCCTGCGTGGCTGTGTATGAAAGTGTAATTGTTCATACTCTGATGTATGGTAGTGAAACCTGGGTACTACAGAAGAAACATAGGAGTTGTTTGTGTGCTGGAGAAATGCGTTACTTACGGGGAGGTTGTGGCAAGACACAGTCTGATTGTGTGAGGAATGAAGATGTGTTGCAGTTGTGTGATGTGAAGCGAAATGTTGTTAGCAAGGTTGAGACTAATATGCTTCGGTGGTTAGGCCATGTTGAAAGAATGAGTGATGAGATGCTTACTAAAAAATCTTCTTAGCCCAAGTGGCAGGAATCAAGGCCAAGGAAGACATGGGTGAATCAGATTCAGGAGTGTCTGCATGAGAAAAAGATTATGAGTATGAAGTATAAAAGATCTTGTGTATGGCGTGTAATGGATATCAGTGAAGCCCGAGTTGTATGTCAAGATCGCTGTAAATGGAGAAGTTTGATACGACAACAGTAAGTAAAAATATCTGGTAGTTTGTATTTCTTTTTGGAGCTGACCTCTGATTCTCAGGGAACAGCTTAGTGATATGCATGTATATAGCATAATGGTATTATGAGCTTTAAATTCGAGCTCTCCCCCTGTAAATCTTTTAACTTCATCCGAGTTCATGCATACCATATATGTTATATAAGATAGGTAAGTTAAAACCTATGCTTTAAATCTTTAATAATGTAAAGTTATACGTTAGTAATGATGAAAATCCAAATCATTTGGATTATTGCTTATTTTTTATAAGCATTGTTGTCCAAAACTTAAGGATTAGGTATATTTTGATGAGACAAAAAGGATTTTACAGCTGTAAGTAGTATCGAACATAATGGACGCAGTAAAATGAAATGCATGGCATCAAAAATCATGAGTAATATGTAATAGAGATCAAAACAACAAAATTTTACAAAGGAAGTATAGGCTCGTAGAAATGAGTGATAAAGGAGAGTGAGTGATGATGCTTACTAAAATAATTTTTTCAGCCTATAAGTGGCAGGAAGGAAAGGCAGAGGAAGGCTAAGGAAGTCGTGGGAGAATCGGATTTAAGAGTCTCTGCATGAGTAAAAGATTATGAGTGTGAAGTATGGAAGGTGTTGTGTGATGGATGTCAGTGAAGCCCGAGTTGTGTGTCAAGTTCACTGTAAATGGAGAAGTTTGATACGGCAACAGTAAGTAAATAATCAGTTAGAAATTTATCTGGTAGTCTGTATTTTTTTGTGAAGCTAACCTCTGAATCTCGGAGAACAGCTTAGGAACATGTATGTATGTGTGTAGGTACAGGCTCACCTGTCATCCAGTGACACTTCCATCAGCATTGCATAAGCAGACTGCACGATGAAGTCATCAGTAGGGGACATATTCAACCCACACCAAGATGTGTGTTTGGCACCAGTGTGTCATGCTTAGCACTAAGGGTTTGGGAGCACTTCTGGTAAATTGTCCCACTCTTGCTGTGGAGGGCCCTGATAAGTGCTGGAATGGTGTCTGTTGGGAGATTACTTTGCACACCATGTTTCCCCAGAACATCTCGTGCATGGTTTTTGTTTTTTTTAGACCGAAATTGAGGGAGTGCACTGGCCGCTCGATCTGCTAGATATCCTCACTAGCCAGTACTTCATCCTCAGCTACTGTGCAATGAGGATGGGCATTATTGTCCATAAAAATTAAGTCTACACCAACTACACCACAGTACTGCTGCCTGGTGATTGTCCCTTGATCCATCACCTGCATTAGGTTCATCCATTAACCATGATACTGATCCACATTATGACCTCCATATTATATATTCAGTGATGTTCCTGGCATCATACACAGTTTCCCAGTACCTCCACATCAATTGCCACTTGAAATCCAATGAAAGATTAAAGCGGCTTATATCTGTGAACATTACTTTGGCTCACTGATCTGAAGACTAATCATGGTGGGTTGCCCTGGATAATTATAGACAGCATACAGGTTTCAGGGCATTTAGTCCTGTTGCATTTAGATATTTGCATGAAATTTGCACACCTATGTTTGCTTCAAAGTGATTAGTCAACTGGCCCGCAGTACTCCTCCGAGTCCATTTTGCCAACACAGCCAGGCAATTGTGATCTCTCTGAATCAAACAGCTGGATAACCTCCAGCAAAATATCTGGCAGCAGTTCTGTTTCTCCTGAATGCTGACCAAAGCCGTGACACTATGCTGTATGCTACTCCAAATTCTGGCGACATCGGTCACAGTCCTGCCTCCTTTCACATACATACATATCATTAAGATGTTCTCTGAGATTCAGAGGTTAGTTCTTCAAAGAAAGACTTGTCTACCAAGTCAACATTTAATTGATGAAACTAGATTTTACTTACTGTTGTTATATGAAACGTATCCATTTACAACGATCTCGGCACACAGCTCCAGCTTCACTGACATCCATCACTTGTGGCATGCAAGACCTTTTGTACTTTATACTCATAATCTTTTTTCAAGCAGACATTCTTGAACTGAATCTGGTCCTCCCATGATTTCCTTGGCCTTCCCATGCCTGTCTTTCCTGCCACTTGTGCTGAAAAAATTCTCTTAGTCAGAACCTAATCATTCATTCTTTCATCATGACCAAACCGCCTAACAGTATTAGTCTCCACCTTACTAACAACATTTTGCCTCGCATTACACATCTTCATTCCTCACATTATCAGAGCCTGTCTTGCCACCCCAACCCAGTAAGTAACAGATCTCCCCAGCACACAAACCACTCCTATGACTTTTCTGCAGTACCCAGGTTTTGCTGCCAAATGTACTTGGTGATATTGGTTCTCATGTCTTGCCTACTTTGAACTTGCCAATAATTTGCCCTCAGGTAAAATTGTCCATATTATGTCTTGCTAACATATGCTCCCAAGTGTGGTGTAACATATGCTCACAAGTGTGGTGTGACCTGTGTAGACATTCCATGATGCACTGACTGTATACAAATTTGCTGTGAACATTTGACAGCTGCCAAGGGTATAAGCAGAGCCTCGTATGAATCCATTCTGTTCTCGTAGGTCTGAGATAACAAAAGGATGTTTTGCAGGCATCATATGGACGATTTTACCTAAGGGTGAATTGTTGGCTAGTTCAAAGGAGGCAGGACTCTGACCGATGTCGCCAAAGTTTAGAGTAGCACCCAGCATAGTGTTGCAGCTCTCCTCAGCGTTCAGAAGACACAGAACTCTGCCAGATGTTTTGCTAGAGGTTGTGCAAGCTGTTTTACCCCCATGACACTCTGTAGTTGTCAGATTTCATGTTCTTCCTTAATTTTTGGGTACCAGTGTTGTTTAAATAAGATATTAGTTTGCATGCAGCTTGAACCAGGACTGTATCTGTTATTTATGTAAATAACTTTTGGTCTGCTGTGAAGTTTTAACATTTTAATTAGCCTGTTGTTAGCCAAGGACTATGTTTTAATTATAATTTTTGAAGGTTTTAAAGCCAAACTGAATTCATAGCACAATATTGTCTTGTCATACATGATTTTTACATCATTGTAAAACATTTTGAGTGTAATGTTTCCATAAAATGGACAAGGAACCATTATAACCTTCAGTAAAACTGCTTTAAATGCACTATTACTGCAGAATATGGAGATGGAAGCATGAGAGAGAAAATTGTTAATATGTTATTTTCCACATAACCATACATATCTGTAGACCATAAAAATCACTGAATACAATAAAGTAATTGTTTTCACAGGGTTCCCACTCAACCTGGAAAACAGGGAAAACCTGGAATTCTCAGGGAATTTTAAAATTGGTCCAAAAATCAGGGAAAATTACCCTTTTTTTGTGAAAATCAGGGAAAACTCTGGGGAAATTACCCTTTTTTTTTTTTCTGTAAAAATCAATGGATACTTTATTTTGCCAAAAGAAATTATTTTTTCAAGATTTCAAACTTTGGCTTGCAATTACTGCCTGCCTAGAATTTGGTAGATCTTACTTTCAGTTAAATTAAGTATTTCCTTTGCTCTCTAAAAAAAGATGCAAGATTGAATTTTTAAAATTGCCAGTTATTAAGCTTTTGTTCAGTTTATGCAGGCAGTTATAACATGGAACAATTAGGCACAGTGGCTCCTGCTTGAAGAAACACTTCACAAAAGAACCAATCAAATGATGGATCAAAGTATTTTGTCTGTTGGTTCTCTTGAAACATGTTTCTTTGAACATAGCCATTCCATCATTAAGCTTAGCTGCATTGTGTTATAGAAAACCTGAAACTATTCAACTGACATATTTTTTCTTACATATGACCTGTTTCTATGGGAATGTATTTACAAATTCCGTGTGGGTAGTATTCACAAAAGTTCACTGAACTTTGGTACAGAAAATAATGTGCACAGTTAGTTGTTATTAATGAAAACAGGTAATTTTATAAAGACAAATTACTTAAAGAATTTAAAAGTGTGTGCTTTGGTAAAAAAAATGAATCGAATGGAATGAAATGTATCAATTCTTTGCAACATGCCACTCTGGAAAACTTTAAAAATCACCTGGAGAACCTGGAAAAGTCAGGGAATTTTTTTATTACTTTGAGTGGGAACCCTGTTTGAATTTATAATTCCCCTACTTAGTTTTATGAAAAATACAAATCTTAAAAAAAGAAGCTTAAAATTTTTAAAACACAGTTTTAGATCTGTTTTTCAGGCAGTTTTGATCAAAGAAATACTGTAAAATCATTTGTGGCTGATGAATCAGTTTATAACTAGAATCAAAACATCTAATCAAAGTGATCCTATAAGTGAAAATACTCAAACTGAAATAACTTGTAAAGTTGTTTTCTCTCTCTTTTGGGGGGGGGGGTAATCAACTGCAGCATCAAGATCAAGCAAGTTCTATAATTTGTTTATGTAAATTTTTGTTATTAGTTGTGAAAGCAGTGTAATATTATATGTAAAATTAGAAAAATATGTTTCCTCAAATCTGCTTTACACATATGAACAAATTTTTTAGAGGAAATGTTTTTCCTCCTAGTTGCATGTACTTTTTTTGTGGTGTGTATAATTGCAAATATTGTATGTGTAAGTGTGCAGTGAACTTATAAGATGTAATATGATGTTGGAAGGCAGTGAAATTGATATATATCACTTTTTATAGCTAACAAAGATTTATTCATTAATTCCCATTTTGCAGCCTTGTAATTTCTACCATCTTTTTAAACTACACTAGAAATTGTAGATACTCCGTGTTATTTCATATTCTACTGCTGTTTCCTCGTGTTGGTTCAAGTTTTCCATTAAATTCTGAAGTCTGCTACAAATTTTGCTTCATTTCAAACTCCCCTTCTAATATAATTTGGACTTTAGCTAATAACTTTTGATTTTTGTTGGAAATTTCAACATTTGAAATATTACTTTGTTAGGAGTCATTTTTATATGTTTCAATATATCTTGTGACATACTACAGATGTGAAAACCAGGGGTGCAGAAAATGTTCAGGGCCCAATATTTCCCCAGAACACAATGTTTTTTGTCTGAAATTTCCCCAGAAACTGTAGCGGATTTTCATACAAGTCTAAGCGATTATTAGAGTATATGTCGATGATTAAGAACTATCTTTAAAGCCTACTACTTAAAAATTAAAAAAAAACTAATGTGTATTTCAATGATTAAATAAAAAGCAATCTTACATTGATGGGTGACATCAGTTGTCACCAAGAAATGGCAGCCTTCACATCTCTTTGTGAAGCTTGTCAGTCACCTTTGACGTCTTATACACCTTGAGACGAAATGCTGAAGAAAACCGTGTGAAATGGTATCTTCCACCATGGAAATGCCTGTCCAAGGATTCTTGTAAAAGTTGTGAAGCCTTATGAACAGGAGGTCCATTCCAAGAAATGAAGACTTCATTAAAAAGGGTGTTGAAGTGGATGTTCCGATTGTGTAGGTGGTTTCCAATTACAGATCCAACTGATTCACAAACAGCTTCACTACAGATTTTTAAACAGTTTTCGAGTACGTAAATTATTTCTGGGATATGGGCATACACTTCAGGGTTAGAAAATGTTTCTTTTATTACTGCGTTATCCTGGATGATAAAGTTTAGTGTTTGATTTTCTTCAGAAGAATCAAGTACTTTTTTAAAAAAGCGGTGTTTAAAAGGTTGTTTTTCATAATTTTCAACTGGGGAAAAAGAACTTTACTATACAACTTGCACCTTCGGTTTTTGTTGACCCATGTTGTAAGTGTTTCTAAAGATTTCTTAATTGTATGCTGCTCATATGTTATATCTGGAGGGCTCGCTATGTATCTGCTACTGAAACACTGCCGCATATCTTCTATAATTGGAGGTTCAGAAATTCTAAGTGCTAGTTTTTCCAGTAATGTTGACAAAGATTTTCTAATTTTTTTCTTGAATTTCTGAAACCTTCACTGGTTGTTTCTTCATCCTTAGCCTGCTGCTGCTGAGTCTGGGAACGGCTTGATCTTTGGTAGTCTTCAACCAATAGACAGTCTTGGTAAAAATTATTTCTTAAAGACTCCATTTCCTTAAAAACTGATGGAAAGTTTTCTTCAGTTAATTTTCCACTTTTCATTTCGATTATCATGTTATTAAGTGTGCTTTTCACTGAAGCATAATAATCAGAGATTGTCCAAATACAGGCGTTAATGTTCTGAGAGGTACAGCTGAATTTTGTGATCAACTCTAATACGTCAATCATCCCAAGGAGTTGATATATAAAACAAGGTTTGGAAAAATTTTTGAGTTCCAATGTGTAATTTTTAGCATCAGTATTATTGCCTCGTCGGATGCATTCAGTGCTCTTCCTTTGTAAGTGAATAAAAAACAACTTAAAATCTTTTTGGAATGTTTTGTATACTCTTAGTTCACTGTGAACAAAACGGGTTTATTGGAATAATTTCGGATTCAAAACACCCACTTGTATTTCATCTGCTAATGCAATCAATTCTTCATAGCCAATGCCCCAGTTGTAATTTTTCATTAGATTGCCTACAATTTGAGCTTGATTGTTAATCCATGATAATGACTGAACTTTACGAACATCATTTAAAACACACTCTAACCTATGAGCTAAGTAAGTCCCACATAGGAAGGAAGAAGTCATGATTGACATTTTCACAAAGACTTGCCAATTTTTTATCCACACCAAGATCAAAATATTGGCCATCAAAAGCCATTCCGTTTAGCTGTTTCTTTAACTTAATTTTAAAATTTTCAAGGGCACCTTGCAGTTGTTGAACAAGAACATCACCAGTGTGTGAGGTACCACATGGTGAAATGTCAATCACAATACATGTCTGAACCCCATCTACAGGCGTAATCAGACAAGTTATTTAGTATGTCCGGTGCAATTTTGTGATTTTGTCAGCTGTGACTGACACGAGAGGTAGATGGTTTGTCGTGGTATGGTGTTCATAGTAAAAAATATGTTTTTTATAAATTCTGTGTAAAATTCTCTGGAGTGATTAAGTTCACCAACATCGGCATCATTTAAAACGTTTAAACTTAATAAAAGTTCAAAAAACTTGCCCCCCTTACCTTCTTTAACTGCACTGTAAGCAGCTCTGGCAACCCACAGTCCCACCTTGTCATGTTCTTTCTTTACCAAGATCTCTTTCTTTTCCACGGCTTCAGTAAACTGTATACACCATTAATGTGCATTTGATTGCAAATGATCAATGACGTGGGTTCTAAAATTTCGAAATTCAATACTTTGAGTTGGTTGCATTAACTGCTGTTCACTTGGAAGAGAAAAAATACCAAAAGTGCTGGTTTTAAGAACGGCCACCTCCTTAGGAATGTTTTTATAGTTTTCTACACATGGAGAGCATTGCACTGTCTCTATTCCCTCTTCTAAACATGGCATCAGTTGACAAATTTCTGGAACCGATTTGCTGATTCTAATTAACTTAATTTTTACTTTAAATTCTTCTTCTTCCTGTGCTAAAGTGCTGGGACTGGATGGGCCTGGTACAGTTAACACATGTTCTATATTAAAAGGAAGAACCTTGGACTTGGTTACAAATTGATTCGGTTTCAATAACTTGTCAACTTTATGGGAAAGACCAGATAACACTTAAGATATAGTTGATAACTGTTCATTGATATCAGTACACTTTTTGATGTCAACACCAACATTGTCCACTCACTGTAATTCTGATGAGACTGACTGTAATTGTGGACTAAGCGGTCCATCAAGTTGGATTTCATCAAGTTTTCTTTGTTTGTTTGGAGGTTCACAACTACTAACTGCAAGGCAAAACATTTTCAATTGCATTAACTTCAAGATCACGAGTTTTAGGTTTAAAAATCCGGAAATACTACACTAATCCCTGGTTCTAGGTTTATCATCCGGATATTTAGTCGAAACATGACTCCTGAGCTTATCACGCCTGCCGTGACAATCACAATAAGCGCAGTTCACTTCTTGTTTACTTTTAAAGGTTGACATAATTACAAATTGCCCCGGTATTTTTGAGCACACACAACAAGGAGAAATATAGAGCGCCACACACTTTATAATAAACTGCACGCAAACAAAGGTACGAATAATATGCATAGCGCATAAACAGCAACTGAAGAACAGCGTGTGTCCCGGGTGAATGGCTGCCAATAGAACTCACTGACTGTGCTTGAAGTTGAAGCTTGGTGTTGCGCATCTAAACTTATAAATATAAATACAGCAGACCGTCCAAAATCAGAACTAATTGGGATCACTGGTAGTTCGGATTTCCAATGTGATCGGATGAGGACAATTTGTTTCTACTTTCCATCTCATCATTCCATAGTTCTGGCTTTTAGATCAAAGGACAGAGTTTGCTGGTGTTCACAAGGTCTTTGGGTCAACCTTTTAACGACACAGTGGGGCACAACATTTCTGACCTTCCCTTCCTTCCAACCATTTAGCTCTGAGTGATTTATCCCCCCCCCCCTCGTCTACAAATGGTGACACTGTTCCGAACATTCTGTTCGGTATTTTAATCTGTTCTTTCGCATTCTTCCCCTTCCTCTCGGACAATGCAGGCAAAGAAAGAAGGCTGGGTAAATCCTCCATCCCTGTTATTCCAAACAAAAGTGATGCAGTCCTGGAAAACAGTGGCGGGGAAGAGAATCTGAAAAATAAACAGCTAAAACATTCTGTAATTAACTATAATTTATTTCATTCTAGCATCCCTAGAGTCTAATTGTGGTAGATAATTTTACCGAATGAAATTTAAATTAGACTTAATTCCTTTGAAAAATTCATGGGTCATCATTCGCTTTAAAATGTCCGGAACCCCCAATAATTATTCAAATCGGTGCCTATGACACATTCGCTGCCATTAGTTTTATTATTTTCTTTATTCGAAATATACGAAACACAGCCTCTGACAAACAAACTAAACAGCAAATTATCATTGACTGGTATTGTTGAACTGATACGAGTTTCCACCGGAGACCTAGGTATCAGTCAAGAATCGGGGTAAAATATATGATGTCCCAAGTAAAGCTGTCTTCTGCAGGTGGCATATCAGAAAGCTGCAATTTTTCAAAATGATTCATAAATTTTTTTGACATTGTTCCAAGTGCCCCAATGACAATGGGGACTACCGTTGTGTGTTTAGTCCATAACCGGTTAACTTCTATGGCCAGGTCTGACGCAACCACTAGTCATGCTAATAAACGCTTCCGAAACTAATGTGCCAACCCGGTGGCACAGTGGTCTAAGCGATGGCTTCTGATCATTCATCCGAGATGGGTACGGGTTCGAATCCTGGTGAAGCATGGATGTTGTGTTTGGCTCGTGTCGCCCTAAATTAGGAGCGTGCGACTGCTTATAGCCCACTGAGTTGCTCACGGTGATCATTAAACCTCCAATAATAATAATAATGATAATAAAACTAATGGCGCGCAATGTGTCATAGGTGCCGATTTGAATAATAATTGGGTGTTCCAATAATTATTCAAATGTTCCAGTAGCGTTGCAGGCTGCTGCAATGCTACTGGAACAAAAGAAACGGAAAACTTGGACAGTTACTGAAAATCGAGAAATCATGAAATGCTTTTACGAGGCAAATCCATCAGCCCGCGGTTTTTAAAAAAGAATGATGCAAATTTGGAAAGGAAAACATCCAGACAGTGGAATAACAGAACAAAGAATAATGAATCAAAAAAGGTTTATCATCAGGAACAGGGTATTTACAGAACCGCTGTCTCCACCTTGGCATTAATAAAGTCGTTTGGGCTTGGTGAATCGTTTGCGAGTGGCAGTTCGCAGTACGTCACAGTGCTCATAACCTCTTGTATTCATAACGACACATTTTTCAAAATGATTACCGTGTTACAACGCTCAAGGTACGAGCTCATCACAATAAATATTTAAAGGGTGTGAGACAGTGGTTAGACCAGATAACAACCGTGAAGTAAATTACACTCCTATTTTTCACTTTATATTCGTTGTCAATAAGTCAATTTTTCATTTTATTATTACTATTATTACAGAGTTGCCAACATATGATAACACCTGTCAGGAGCACCACCCATATTCAACATTTAGTTGAAGAAGCGCAACAGAAAATGTTCAACATGTTGCAAATTTACATATATGTGAAATGTTAAAAACTGCTTACTTCTAATTATATTAATACTTTAAAAAAATAAAAAGCCTTGGAGTGGTTAATCTGCATCACTTTATATGACTCGATAATTTTTATGGAATTACTACCATCTGTAGCCAAGCAAAACTTGGATATCTTTAGAACTTCCATCAGTTGCTGCACTGAAGTGTTGGCAAAACTCCTTATAATTGCAGAAATTTTTGTGGGCACACTTCCATATTTTGCGGCAATTGCTGAATCTGAAAGCATTTTTTTTTAAATAATGCACTTGCATGGTCAGAAATGGCAATTGGGAAGTTGTGCTCTATTAAAAAAATTGCAAATAATGCTTCTGCTCTAATAATAAAGAGATCATCAGATGCGCAAACATTTTTGTTAATCATGAAAGAAATACGGGATTACGCCATATAATACAAATTTTGAAGATGACAATCCGATTTTTGGCGTAAATGTGACAAGGATGGTAAGTCCGATAATATCCAAAAACTTGAAAATTTTCATCGTCCTGGAGCGGGACTCGAACCCGCGTCTCCCAGAAAATGCCCGGGTATGCTAACCACTACACCACCCAGAACGACCAAGTTTCAAGTTTCCGATTAATTTGAATATAACCATCACAGGATTCACTAGTCGAAGCAACCAGCATTCATGTTTAGCGAATCTGGAGGTTAAGAATCTTATCCCGTGTTTGCCCGGAGAAGCAGATAAATCATGAAAGAAATACGGGATTACGCCATATAATACAAATTTTGAAGATGATAATCCGATTTTTGGCGTAAATGTGACAAGGATGGTAAGTCAGATAATATCCAAAAACTTGAAAATTTTCATCGTCCTGGAGTGGGACTTGAACCCGCTTCTCCCAGAAAACGACCGGGTATGCTAACCACTACACCACCCAGAACGACCAAGTTTCTAAATCGGATTGTCATCTTCAACATTTGTATTATATGGCATAATCCCTTATTTCTTTCATGATTTATCTGCTTCTCCGGGCAAACACGGGATAAGATTCTTAACCTCCAGATTCGCTAAACATGAATGCCGGTTGCTTCGACTAGTGAATCCTGTGATGGTTATATTCAAATTGATCGGAAACTTGAAACTTGGTCGTTCTGAGTGGTGTAGTGGTTAGCATACCCAGGCGTTTTCTGGGAGACACGGGTTCGAGTCCCGCTCCAGGACGATGAAAATTTTCAAGTTTTTGGATATTATCTGACTTACCATCCTTGTCACATTTACGCCAAAAATCGGATTGTCATCTTCAAAATTTGAATCTTTGTTAATGTTTGGTTTGATGCTTTTCTTTTTGCATTCTCAATATGACGGCGACATTCCACATGACGTCTACAGTCCTCGTTTCCACCATGTGCTACTGAGAAGGAAATATCACAACAGGTACAATAGGCATCATTTGCTGATTCTTCCGATCTTTTTAAAACAGGCAACGTTTTCTCATAAGCATCTTTAAAAACTTGGTTATGTTTTCTCTTTCCCTTAGAGAGAGAGACACGATAAAAAAAAAAACAGCAGACTAATTTTTTTAAGGAAAAAAAGGAGCAACCAAAATACGGAAATGAAAAAATGAACGGACACATACGAATAACATCAACTTTTTATTCTCACGAAAGAGAAGAGCAGCGTAAAAAGGACCAACAGGCGTGCACCATTCGTCAGTAGCATCCGAGACCCACGGAGGGGCATTGCGTGCTCACGTAATCTATTATGTCTGTGTGGGTCGCATCTCCCCTTTCATTCACAATCCCGTTGGCAACCTGCTGAGTTATTCCTCCTCCCTAACTAAGAATAAAAATGCAAAAAAAAAAAAAAGAAGAACCAGAATTTTTATTTAATAGAGCTGAAATTTTGACAGATGCCATAACATGCTCTTATATGATTACCTTGCAAATTTCAGTTGAATCCAATGGAAACTTTTTAAATTACGCACTTTTCTTTTTTATCATTAAGACGTTCAACTTCATGGGAAAGCGCAGGTAACCAAGAACTGCGGGCTTGCCACATTCATTCCCCCTACTCTGAGCCACATTTGCCACCTGCTGTTGTATTGCATCTTTGCTTAACTGAGGATAAAAATGTGAAAAATTAATTTTCCGAATTTTCATTTTAAAAAGCTGATTTTTTTTATAGATGCTCTAACTTGGTCAAACAAAGTTACCCTGAAAATTTCACCTGAATCCGGTGAAAACTTTTTTAAATTATACACACACAAATTGGACACTTAGAGAAAGAGGTGTTAATAAAAAAAAATATCATTCCTAACAAAATGTTTTTAATTTATCAAGGTGAAATTTTCAGGGCCACTTTGTTTTAATAAATGATGGCATCTGTAAACAGTTCTGTACATTTAACTGAAAATTCGGGAAAAAGATAATCCGCAAATTTGTTTCCCAGTATGTAAAGACATCATGCTGCCTGCACTGGGCGGGGATCCCTCGCTTCAGTACTTATCTTGGGGTCATTCATCTACTACGGACATTGCAACGTGCTTCCGACAGCTGCAAGCCGACCGAGTGACGCAACTTAAACAAAAACATCAGGTAGAATGCCAGTATGTAAAGCGCGATTTCCTTCTTTCTTTCCCACCCCCTTTTTTTCGTCAGATTTTAAGTTTAGGAGAAAAATAATTGTGCCAACCCTTGAATTTTTTAACAATAAACAACAATTATGAAATAAATATCGGAGCAACTCCGGGCAAAAATTTCCCCCGAACCTTGTTCGCGCGTTCGGACATATTCTGCACCCCTGGTGAAAACATGTGTCAAGACGACAAATCTGCAGCGAGAAATCTGTCCATGTAGCTCAGTTGGGAGAGCAACTTACTCTGTAGTGAGGGGACACAGTTTCAATGCCCGTCGCGGACAAATTTGTGTTTTCACATTGCCGCCCGATTTTGGAAAATGGATCCACTGGCCATTGGGTTCTTCGAAAAACCTGTGATGTTTGTTCCACACATGGTTTGGAATTAATGAAAAATTCCTACTTCACTTTAAAAAAAAAAAAAAAATTACGAGGGAGATGATGTGACGTACTACAGGTGTGAAAGCATGTGTCAAGACAACAAATCTGCAGCGAGAAATTCTGTCCGTGTAGCTCAGTTGGGAGAGCATCTTACTCCAGAGTGAGGGGGACATGGGTTCAATTCCTGTCGCGGATAAACTTGTATTTTCACAATCTTTGAATTCAGGTTCATTTATTAATAGATCTAATTTCTTATTTATGGTGTATCTGTGATTCCAGTTCATTTTGTCGATTTCAATATTTATTCTTTCCAACATTTTAAAATATATAATACTACATGAAAACATATTTTTCCATTTCTGCTCTTCATTTTCTATATTTTTATCCTGTTGTAGATTCTCATATTTCAGTTGTTTTATCTGTACTGTCATCAATCTTTTTGATGGATTTTTCATTATGTTCCTGGCTTTTGAAATAAAATATATAGGTCCTTTTATTCTAAAAAAATGTAGGTATAAGTTCCAAATTTTGGCAAGTATGTAATAATTTTATTCTATTTTTTCTTCTATGTGAAGCAACCATCCATTTTTTCAGTCTTCTGAATTCCTTCCAAAGAGAAGCCATTATATTCTTAACAGAATTTAAATCACTTACTCAAGGCGTACCCAGATATATTTATTTAATTGTGGCTCCACTTGAAGAATCTTTAGTTAATCTTCCTTTCCTCGGAGCTTCTTTGTTTTTTGTTGTTGTTGTTTTTTTACAGATGTTTCTGGCCTCTGAATTTTAGTCAAGGCCTGTTCTAAAAGTGATAAATCCAATGAAATAGTTAAAGTATCCATTAATCAGTACAATGAAAAATTATATATATATTGTCAAGATTGTGTTTTGTGTGTGACCCTGTCTTTTTGTTTTTTAGCCACGCCCTGATCCTAAGGAAAAATTGCCTCCCACCACAAATGCGCTGTCATCTGGATCCATAGACATTGTACAAATGATTAAATCAATAACTCAAAAGGCCAGTGAGAAACCTCATTCCAGTGTGTACCATGAACCCGAGTCATTTTGGAAAAATATATTGTCAAGCACATCACCAATGTCAGCACCTACTTCAGCAACAACAACTTCGGTTGCTAGTCCGTCTTTGTCAAACATAGATATTACTCCACAGTCACCAAAGGATTCTGAAAATTTAGAGTTTTGTCATGATCCCAGGAAAGGTATTCCCGAATTGAAGACTTCTGTACCAAGAGATCCTCGATTGCAAATCAGGGAACAGAGGAAACCAGCTGGTGTCACTAGGGAATTACTTTCCTTTCCTTCTCCTCCTCCTCCCAGCCTTGGAGATAATGCTAATACATTTTTGCCACTTCTTGATCCCAAAATAGGGAGTCAGCTGCCTAACAAATTTAGAGACATTGGTAGTATGTTACAGAACCCAACACATGCTGTCGTGGTTGAAGGCTTAGAAGGTCTTGGCTCCATTCCATACAAACTTCATGAAGTTTCTGCTTCACCTCCGAATTACTTGTCATATATTTATGCAAGTAACTATGATACAAAGCTGTTAAGTGACCCTCGTCTCCGCAAGCATATAGCACAAGGTTCAAACACTGTGCAACAATTAACAATGCAGTCCAAAAGCACTGTGCCTCCAAATATTCCTCCTCTGTCCCTTAACTTGCTGAACAATGACATTGTTCATCCTATATCAAATGAAGAAAACCTAAGTGAAAAAGGTGCACCAACTTTAGAATCTCTGAAATCTGTTGACACAAAACCAACTTTGCAGAAAGTTGTTGATCCTCGTATTCGTAAAACTGACCATGGTGGTGATCCACGGCATACACCACCTAGTGCTATTCACATTCCTGTAATGGAAGTTGCTCCTTCTCGTCCTCCACATCTCCCAGTTGTTCCGTCGCCTGCCAGTCATCTTCCTCGTGCTATTGCTGATCCACGTCTTGCCAAGCTGCTCCATCCTCTCGATCCCAGGAGGCCGAGAAGTATGGCTGAAAGAAACAGTCAGCGCTTGTCAGAAAGAAAAGTAGCTCCACCAAAGAATGTTCCTACTGCATCTGTAGAAGAGAAAAGTGGCCATGCCAAAAGTGAAGTTGAAAGCACTTTTCCTTGCGAATCGGCTTCAAAAGTTGAACTTCCTGAGGAAAGAAACAAAAGGGACGTGCCAGAAAGTGGTTCCAAAAAGTTAGATGTGTCTAAAAATCGCAGAAGTAGCATGAGTTACTCTTCTCCTTTAAACTCTTGTGAAGATAATGTCTCAAATAGTTCTTCGGGATACAATAGCTATAATCAGAGACCTAAAAGACGAATGCCTGTGGCACCTCCAGTTGCAGAACCTTGCATTCCTGTTAATGACAGTGCATCTAAGTCACCAGACTTCAGTGTTTGTGATTCTCCTCTTCTAGGGGATGAAGATCCTGAGATAAGTACATCTTTGAAGGACATGTTCAAAACTATCGATCCAGCTGCGTCACCATTTTGCTAACGTACGCTAATCTCTTTCTCATGCTGTGTATAGTTGTTCTGTTCATTATGTATATAATGAGAAAAGATATTTATAACTTTTATACCGAGGAAAATGGTTTGGTAGCATCGTACCAAACTATTTCGTTACTTTGAATAATGTTGCATTCCTCATAAAATCTTCGTACGTCTGAAGAGCAATTGTCATCAGATTAAAAAAAAAAAACTGGCAGAAAAAGCTGGTTTGTCAAAACTGAATGCAGCAATGTTAGATAAGTGTTGTCCTGTTTTATGTAGCGGTTTTGCAGAGCATGCCACTTAATTGACATGTTTTAATTTGCAATTTATTGTGATACCACAGAATACATTTCCTTCACATTTTGTTGCCCATTTTGGAGCACATGCCTGAAAAGATGATTAATCAGCAATGTTTATGATTGGATAAAGTAATTTTACCCAAAAATTAACTTCTGATTCCCCCCCTGATTTTTTTTATTTTTTTTTTTAATGAATACTCACTGATATAAAAGTTTGTTTTTTTTTCATAGAAAGATGTGTTGTTTGGCTCCATAAGTTTTTGTGATGTTAGGATGCAAGTATAATTTAAAATAGCAGGAAAATATGCCTAGGTTATTAATCACTTATTGTACTGTTGGCTAAATGTACAATTTTCAAAATTAGACTTCCTGTTGAACTAACTTTAAAAAGAATGTATATTACATTATATGTTTTAAATTTCTTCCAAAAGCCCATAAAGTTAAAGAATCTGAGTGCCTAAATATTATACACAATTGCGCAGCTGTTTGGTTTTGCTCCGCTGGTATCTGTTTGGTTTTCGCCAAAATGCAAGACAGCTGTTATCTAAATAGTGCTATTTTGTGTTGTGTCCTGACATTATAATTTCACATTTTGAAATTCTTTGAAATTTATTTGACACTGAAGCAGATATGCTGGAGTTGAATAAGAAACTAATGCTGTCAAAAGTAGAAATATATAGCATTTTTATTTTTACTGAGAAAAAAATGCATTTGTAAATCCTTCTGCACTGCAAAACATTTTATTGATGACTTTGCCCCATACCCACCCCTTTCTTTTCACTAGCTAGCTAGCTTTTTTTTTTTTTTTTTTAATTCTGAAGTGAAATGTATTTATCTTGCCACACTGTAAAACATTTTTTAAAGGATATTTTTCTTTGCATCTTATGCAGCTGGTTGATTTTTATTTACATGTATATATATATTTGGTAATATTCTTTTTATGCCAAATAAATCAGATCCTGTGGTGTTCTGTTGCAACTTTTAATGTGTGTATCACAGAACTGATCTCATAGGCATGTTGTTGAATTCAAATTTCCTTTGAGTACTTGTAACTATGCTCTTTAAGAATATTTTTTGTGGTGCCAAAGTGACATTCTAAATTATAATTAAAAATAATAATTTCTTTAAATATTTGATTAATTTGGGCAAGTGTTGGAGATAGCAAAACTTAAATCAATACCCAAAATAATTAAAGGTTCATGAAAAACTTGCAGGTGAAATCAAATGTTGAGTTGTACAAGATTTTTTGAATTCAAGTTTTCTTAATTTTTGCAAATAATCTAAAAATTCTGTCTATTTTTTCAATAAACTGTGTGCTATTAAGATGTAATGTTTAATGTAATGAAGAAAGATGAATTCCTGTCTATAAAGCTGACCAAAACATTTATTTGATTTAAATGAAGTGGGAGGGGAGACAACTGAATTTAAACATATTTGAGGCTATTTATGTGTGGAACTATGATTATTATAACCAGCTAATGCTGTGTTGGAATAGTTTGCACATAAAGTATTTGATACAGTGTGAGAGAATTTTTCAATATGTTAAATATCAAGAACTACACAACACATACCTCTGTCTGCAAGAAATGATTTGAAATAATGTGCTGTGTACAAGAAACTATGTGTTAGCCATTATGTTTTACAACAGAAGCAGGGTTTTATGGAGCTGTGGGTTTTCCTGCTATGTTAAACCTGTTTATTTTCTCATCTAACTGCCTGATATTTTTTTTTTCATTAGTAACTGTGATTAAGCAATTGAAATCTAGAACCTTTCTCTGAACCATGAGATTAATGTTTATTTAAGCCATAGATGTTGATTTACTTCATAATTCTCCTTTTTTCTAAACTCATTGCAAGGTATATTCAACTGATTAAGATTATGCTGCAAATTTAGCACTCCATTATTACAATGGATACACAATGATAGATACCTAGGATCAAAAGCAGTTCAGATTAGAAGCAAAACCATGAAATATGAAATACAAAAAGTTAAAATAAATTTGCATATATGTCCTTAAGATCAGTTATTTTTGACTCATTAGCACACATTCAAAACCACCTAAAGACAATTTTTAGGTAAATCTAATGTGCTAAAAGAGGTTTATTAATCATTTTTGGAAGCATAAAATTATATGATAAATGTACACTTACCCTACTTTCTTTGTAGGATGACCACTGTGTGTTGCACATTGTTTGTCTATTCAGGATATGAGCATTGTGAACCTCGGTGTCTTTCGTGCCACATATAGTGGTCATCCTACAAAGAAAGTGGGTTAAGTGTATGTTTATCTTTATAATCTTATGCTTACAAAAATTATGTCCTTTTCAAAATGATGTTTCAACCCTAAAAAAACAAAAAAAAACATTGCATTAGATGATACTTGTAATGATAAATGTTTACTGCATTAAAAATTCAAACAGTCAGTGTCTTTTATTTTCATTCCAAGCATTTTTCTGTGCTATCTTGCCATCTTTTTACAAAACAAACAACAGATGGTGATAATTCTGGTTGCTGCTCTTCGCAACAAAGAGCTGTCTATAGTGCCCCAGGCCTTCCACTTGAGCGATTCCTTTTCCTTGCTCATGGGTATTTTCTTAGTAATCAGATTTACTCTCTGTCATACTGAAACATCCTAATGATTACTTCATCATCATAGTTAAACCAAACTTTTATGCAGTTTTCAATTGCCTTCTTGCATCCCAATGGTTGCAAAATCAGGCTTGTGAACCCTTCTGTGTCACAAATCAGGATTTTGCAGAGCCACAGGTTTGATTTGTGACAACCAATCTGTTAACCAATAGATCCCTTCTTTAATTGTAATTCTCTTCATTAAAGATACTCCCTTCTGTTTCTTCCAAATTCCTGGGCAAGTAACTTCTTCCTATATTTATTATTTTTCTTTTTTTCAGCATTCTATTACCCATTGGCTAAATATATAAACAGTGCTTTATGCAGTCGAACCCACATATAACGAGATCACATAACATTTCTGCATTAACCGAAGTTTTTACAGATCCCTTGACTTTCATAATATTCTCCCATGTTATTTTAACCACATATTACGAAAAATAATTTTTGGAGAACCAGCATTTATCGAAGTTCAACAGGGTTATCAGCAAACAAAATGAGTGGTGTTCGCCCAGTTTTTTTTCACTGGAAAACAACCTATCACAGATCGGTCAGTTCACATGAAGACTATAATTTTTAAGTTGCTTCTCTATTACTTCCATTTCCATTTGCTAAACATACATCTCCTGGAAAAATGCTGTCTCCTCCTCCCCCCCCCCTCCCCACCTTTCAGTCACTTAATCTCTATCTAGAATTTAGAAGATCTTAAGAGTTTATTTTGCATCTAGAAAATTTTAATCACCATGTCAGAGGAAGTTGAAAAACACCAGCTGTTGTGATAAGCACAAAACAAGCAATAATTGGCTCATATATACTATATAACAGGTAAAATTTCAAAATTTTGGCAGTTTTTTATTTTTACATTTGTTAACTGTTTTGTTTATTGCAGATCTCACTCATTTTATTTTGCTAGCTATAGTTCTCGAGTATTATTTTCCTTCTATTAATTGATAGTTTAGGATTGACTAGTTTAACCTGACATAAGGTAATATGCCCCAAAATAGCCCCCCTTTTTGTATCTGTCTGACTGTAACAAAGTGTGCATATATCAAATGTTTTTGACTCTTCTTTCAACCTTTTTATATATGGGTTCGACTGCCTATGGTCCCACTACCCGAATCTTCTACTTTAGGGTGTGATAATGTCATTATCCATCACCAATATCATTCTCGTTTTAAAAATTTGTTTCTACAATGAATTCATTGAAGAATCACTCTTTGAAAATGTCTCTACTCATTCAGGTAATTTTTTTTTTTACTTTTGTACAAAAGTGGTAAAACTTGTATTGCAACATTTTAAAATGCTTGCAGATTCTTTGATTTGCCAGTCTATACTAAGTGTAAGTCATGAGTACTGGGATGCATTGGAATAGGCCAGTACAGTACCTTTTACTTTTTTATAGACAAATGATGATTTTTCTGATCAAGAGGCTTAAGTCTGACCTCAGGGCAAAAAAGTAAGAGTCTCATTTCATAAAAATTGTAAAGCTGGTACATACATATCACTAAGCTGATCTTTCAGATTCAGAGGTTAGGTCCACAAGAAAAAAAAACTGCCAGATTAATAAAGTCTTTCTCTATGTCTTTGTAATCGTAATAGTACACCAGTGCAGGGGATTAGCCCATAGCTGATGGTTCCAGTTGGTCATTCCACGTAAGGGTTCTGGAACATAACCCAGGGAGTTAGTCTTTTGGCCAATGGTCATCTGTACAATTTTTGCTTATTATGAACTTTTTTTAATTTAGTTCAAAATGCATCAGTGGTTTCAAAAGTAGCTGCAAGTTTCTCTTCACAAATGTTTAGTTGTTATATTCCTTACGTCTTTTGTTCTTTTTTTATTTTTTATTTTTTTCCACCTGTCCAACCACTAACACTAGAAATTAAATTGCTGTCTTGAGTGAATGAATGTTGTTGGAGAGGATTTTAGGGAGTGTCTGACCACCCAGGTTTTAAACAGCCCTTAGAAGTAGGGAGCTAGATTTGAGATAGGATGCCCCATTGGAAAGACCTGAAAGTGAGGTAGAGGAAGCTTAAGTGTATGTCAGTCAGTTCTGTTTGTTCTTCACCCAGATGCTAGGGAGTGAAAGGGTGTTGATTGTGAATTGTTTGATGACTGGAGAATGATTTATTACTCAGAAGGAAATAGAGCTGGAAAAGAGAGAGAGGGGGGGGACTTTGCAACCTGAGTGTTCAGCATTGTTGTCCATACACCACCTTTACCTACAACATGTGACCTGAGACTGCCTTTCATTGCTGAGAACAACACCATAGAAACAATGCTATATTACTATTTATTACTCAGAAGGAAATAGAGCTGGAAAAGAGAGAGAGGGGACTTTGCAACCTGAGTGTTCAGCATTGTTGTCCATACACCACCTTTACCTACAACATGTGACCTGAGACTGCCTTTCATTGCTGAGAACAACACCATAGAAACAATGCTTCACTAGTCTTTTCGTAATAACTTTTTTGCATGTTACCTGAGTAGGTCATCCATCTTTGAAAAGTTTCCAATGCTCCATTTCGCAAAGTTTGCAGTGTTTCTTTCCTAATCGTCTACTATGACTTTTCCAACACCTAATTTGGTCACAACCTTTTACTTACTTTTGCCAGCATCTGTTCTTTTTAAAGCCTAGCTTTTGCCATTCAAAGAAACGGAAGTTTGTTTTCTTTTACCACTCACATTTCAACTTAGGAATTTTAACTGCTCGCTGCAAGTTCTTCCAATTGAGTGTTGGAAAGCCATGCATAGAGCACATGTTGAGCTGACCAAAAACTCGCAGATTGCATACAAGGTCATTTCAATCCTAGAAACAGTAAAACAAATGGCTACACAGCTGTTATGACCTACAAATGTAATCCCTCGTTTTCTCCAAAGTGGAACAAAAGCGTGCAGGATGAAAAGGATTTTTTTTTCAGAATGACTTATTGAAACTCTGCTTTAGCACTAAATCATCTGCCAGCACAGGCAGTTGGTACTAGAACCACATACTACAACAATCCACAGCAAAGTTCTTTTCCATATCTCTTAAAGAAAAACAAATTACAGTATATGCATCCCTATTGAACTCAGACTGTTTTATCCTTGTTGTGCATTCCATCCGTGTAGATATATTCCCAGATTTCTTGAATAACTCTGAAATTGATTCCAAGTATCGTCATTAAATTGAATATCAGCTGTTGACAACTAAAATAAGTCAGTATAGTAGTAATGAAAATTTTAATGAAAAGTCTGAGGAATATAGAAAGAACAGTAGGTTTGATTTTTTAATTACTTTTTTAATCACAAACTAGGTGGCTAAAGTTTCTGCATTTAACTTGCAATGTGCAGGATAGATTTTTTTTAACTGGTGTGATGAATTTTTCTATTGTAATGTGACGAGAATTTTTTTCTCTTTGTAGATTAGTGCTTTAATACAAAGCTGAGAATGTTAAAAGTTCTTAATATAATGAATATAATTGAACTCTTCTAAAGATTGACTTTTTTTTTTTTGCCATATTAAGAATATGAAAGATCTCAACTTAAAATTGAATTTCAGTTGAGAATGCTGATTTCTTCCAGTAGAATGGAAAGAGTAAAAAATAACCCATTTAGTACTTCTATAGTTTGTCATTATTGATAACTATCTCTGTTCAGCATTGAAACAGGCTAGTATGGTTTCCCCATGTATGTTGCATATTTTTGGTGCATTGGGAAATCAATATATCTTGAAATGCATGCCTGGGGGAAAAAAATTGAACAATGACAAAGTTGCATATTTTGGCTAAATTTTGTGATGGACAAGAGATCTCAATCATCTGACTTAAAGTTCCATTAAAAAATAAAGTCACCATTTTAATTTGTAGATAAGGTAGCAATCCTCAAATGCTTGTGTTAGTGGAGTTGCCTCTGAGAGGGAGTGTTCTCTTAGCATCATCAGTTATAGCTGCATATATAAATTTTTAAAGTGGAAGAAATGTTTCGTAGAAGCTTTTCATAAATCTATTATTGCACAAATTTATGTCCATGTTAGCCAACAAAAAATAGGTTGGGGATGGGTATACACAGCATGTAGGAATATTCTATGGCAATCGGTTCCCCGTGAAAAAGGGATATGTTGAATCATCCAACATACCAGTTTAGTAATGGTCCCAAAATTTACCCTAGAGTTAACCTTTCTGATTTATTAATGCCCCTGCTTTATAAACATATTTGCAATATTGTACTTGCTTTTCCTGTATAGGTACTTACAAGAACACATTGAAATCAATAAAAAGAATTTGTTAGCATGTACATTTTGATTTTGATTTTCTGTGCAGTACATAGGAATTTGTATTGTTAGCCGATGCAGTCTGGCCAGTTTGTTACGCAGGTAAAATTGCAGATAAAATAATCATCTGGCTTTGTTCATTGTTGAAGTGATCCACACTCTACACCCCACCTCCCTGTTGTGTATGTGCTGCATGTACCGTACTTTATCATTTCATAGCCGTGATTTTTCCCAGTTGGGAGGGCACACCTAATCATCTGGCTTTGTTCATTGGATTGGGGGAGACTTCCTGTACGTATCTGATTTTTACAAATAATATCCATTGGTTCTTACGGTAAAAATTGCTTGCCCCCCCCTTTTAATTAAGTGTGTGTGTGTGTGTGTGTGACCGACCAAAGTCTCATTTTTTTTTAATTCATTGATTCTTTTTGGACAACATTCATTGACTGTAGAATAATGGCATTCATTTTTCCATTAGTTGACACTAGGTAATTTTGAGGTGTTACTAGTGAAAGGTCTGCTGAAAGGAGAAGATAGTTTAAATTAGATGTGGCCATGATCTCTGACTGAGTATTGAGGAAGGTGATCAGAGCTTTTGAATTTGATATGGTAATCTATGAAATATTGACATTTAATGTGAAGACGTTTAGAAAATTTTAGGAGATATGCAGTTCTTCACTACTGTAAAAAAGGAAGCACAATTATGATAAAGAACACTTTCATTGTGTTGAAATTCCTAGTTTTCGTAATGTTATTAGGTTTATCCCTTAAATGTTTGAGATTTGAGTTATCCTTTGTAAATATTAAAAATTGCAAAAAAAAATTTCAAGTATGTGTGATAGTTATGAACAAGATTGCATGATAAGTTATGAAGTTAATTTTATTTTAAAACAATGCTGTGGACTTTAATAAATGTATATGGTAACATTTCATGAAATGTTTAAGCAGTTCTTGCCATTAAGTGAAATTCAACAGAACTGTATATGTGATACATTGTTCAATTGCCCCTTTCGTAGAGTGGGTTATTCAAGAGATTGCGCTGATTTTTGTTGAAAACAGTCTAAAAGACTGATATTAGTATACATCTTAAAGTTTAAGTTATGAAAAATGTACCATAGTGGTATAGCATTTGGTATTAAATGTATCCCTTTGAGTTAATGTTATTAAATCACTTAACTAGAATGAGCCTGTAATTAAGGGTAACAATAAATTGTAATTCACTTGGTCTTCTAAAACCAGCCTCTTCAGTATTATTAGAACTAAAATCACAAAAATTTCGAATATCAGCAGAATTTTAGAATAATAATTTCCCCTCTGATGTATTCTGATATGTGCCATTTTAGGTGTGAACTTTCAAAGAAAGACCTTCGTGCTGTTATGTAAGGTGCAATGGAGAGAAGGGAGTGATTTTAGAAGTAAACATAAATCTCATGCAATGCATTTCCCACTTAATGCACACTTGAAGTGCAAAAGCTTTGTCTGAGCCAAATACGAGATTTAAAATACATGCCAAAAAGTGTGCTGTACAAGGAAAAAGAAAAACATGCAAATATCTCCACTGTTGAATTATTTTTTGAAATTTCTTGCAGTGAGATAATTTTGCCCTCATTGATTTTTTTAATAATAATTGTTGCTATTCAGCTCCAAAGTGGGTGTCATGTCTGGATTGTAATTTTCTTAATTACTATTTTAATTTTATATAATATGAAAATTTTACTTTCAAAAAAATCTAGTGTTTCTTACATCATTCCACCTTAAATTGACTCTCTGTAATATTGTACCTTATAACTAGTTTAGTTTTAAAGTTTCAGGAAAAAATATGCTCATCTGTAAAGTTTTGTTTATAATTTATACTGCAGTGTTGCAGTTTCCTTTGTATATTTTGTCAGTATATAGTTGTTTTATATGAAAATAAATGGAGGCTGTGGTTGTTGAATTACACTCATGTGAAGTCCTTATTTAGAAGTGTTTCGTTCTTACACTTTCATAATCTTAGCTCAGATTTTTAGGTGAAATTAAATGTTTTGTGTTAACTGAAGAACAGTCACTTTAGAAATGCTAAATACTTCAGATATAGAAAATGCTTTTAAAAACCTGCCAGTGTTCCCATTTGGGAACATGAACTTTTCAATTAAAATAAAAAAAAATCAGAAAAAAAGCATTCAGTAATGAAATTTTTCTTTAAATTGCTGAATGTCCTTAATATTTTTTAGCTATTTTTATTTTGCCCTCCACTCAAAAAATCGGAAAATTTTCAAAAACTCCTGTTTTTCTGATTTTTATACCTGCTAAACACTTTATAATTTTAACCCATAAAAAACATTAAATTTCTTTTATATTCACTGGAGATATGATGCCGAAAGTTTGTGTTGTGATCACATAAATTTTTATATTTCTTAATTCATTAGTAAGAACCAGTGTTTTTTTTTTTGGGGGGGGGTCCCAAATGAGAACATTGGCAGGTGGTGTTGAAGCATTTTTAATCAATAAGTTCAAATCAAGGTTAATAGACAGTAAGGTTTGCTCGTCCTGCCTCCCTCGCAGCGGAAGTGCCGGTCCCTTACGTAGTGACGTCAGTGTACCACACGACGCAGCCAGCAGGAGGGATAGGCTGTTAATACAATTGAAGCACTCGCGGGAGAAATGTCAACAACTTTTTACTCAAATACGCTCTGAATCTGAAAGCTTGCAACCAAGATGTAATGCAAAAGCACATCTGTAATATAATCAGGAAAAACGGACATCCATGTGAATATTTTATTTAGAGTAAACCGAGAATGTGAAGAAACTTATTATGCATTCCTTTCAATTTTTTTTTTTTCAAATCTGTTTGATCTAAATATCTAAATAGGATATTGACATGACACTAAGGGAAAGTGCAGGGACAGTGATTATACCTTCTAATTTATTTATATGCAACTGTAATACTGTCTTTAAATAAATTCAAAAGAAGGAAAAAAACTTATAAGATTATGCTGTCAGAACCTCATGAAGAAATCCTTTTATGCGGAACAAATAAAAAACTTGAGTAGCATTCCACTAACTTGCTTAATTAAAAAGTTGGAAATTAATTTCACTAAATGCTCTGTTATTATTTGTAACTAATCGCTGAACAGAAAAGTTAAAATCATGGATCTTTGCAATTTTTGTTTGTTTCTTTAGTCATATTTTATTCGCTAAATTTTGAGAACTTTAAGAATCGGGACATTATTTAACGTAAAAAAAATATTTCTTCACTTACCTTTGTCATGTTCCTTAGGTAACTGTTTTAACCAGTTTTCTTTTCTTGGGTTGGCAATATATTTTTTGCTGAGCGTTAATATGGCGCATACGGATCATAATTCGGGTTTTCATGAATAGTTTGATGGCAGGGTGCACATTTGGAGGGAACTGATGGGCAGAAGCTTCCACTGCGGTGTAAACAATTTTTTTAACTTTATTTAAATTATTTTTCCCATGTAGTTTAAAAAATTTCTTCTAGTTGGATAACCATGCTCATCCACTCATTTGTTGGATATTGCAAGCAGAGCCTCTGCTTATGACGCTAATCCAGTCGCAAAGAATTCCTTTTTCTTGCACTAGGTCCAGAGGTGCATTTTTGTCCCCCAGTCCAGGACATGTTGTTTGGCATTTAAATGCAACATATCCAGCAAGGTATCGTAAAGCTTGGTACGATATGCTGTCACTAGAAGACGTAATTGCAGTTGTGGGTTCTTCGCGAAGTGTAGCCGTAATTTCATTTTCACTTGTGTGGGCTGTTTCATCATTGCAGGATGCATTATTGTGTAAGACACAGGAAGACGAGAGCATGGAGACAGTTAAATAATGTTGTTCTGACTCAGGCAAAACGTTAGATTTCTGACAGTTCCAGACTACTTTCTCAAGTACCAGCAGTCTGAGACGATTTTGAAATTCCAGTGGTGAAGGGTGATCATAGGTATTCCCTGCTGCACGTATCTGTGAGAAAAAAAATTTCTAGGACATCTTGATTAACTCTGCGAGTTAAAAAATATTTTAGCTCATATTTTTCGCTTTAGAATCTTGTGGACAGCCATTACGGATGTAATACTGACCAGAAGAACGCTCCGAAAGCAACTGTACAGCATAACGTACAATCTGCCTATTTGCTCCTTTAACACGTATGTGTGTTTCACTCATATTATACGCTATTTTTAATTCCTTACTGTCCTTCTCTAATAAATTTTCAAATAGGGAGCAATTTATCACTATATTTCTTATTTTTGTGCCACTGTCCAAAATATGGTTTTGCAATAACTTTACCATATGCAGAATGTCAGCAAATACATTTATATGTCTGTTTTTGTTGAAAGGATTTTCAAAGAATGGACTCTCAGGCGATATAGCCAATTTTTTCCATAATTTCTGGTTTAAAGCTCCCAGATCTGAAGTAAGAGTAAATACAGGAAACATGATATTTTCTACGGCACAAATTACTTTCATTAATATTTCTGAGACTGGAACCACTAACGTCAAAATCGTAAAATACTGGTTGTTTCCATGGATTAACAATTCCTCTTGCCATGAATACCAGTACGTACCTACACGGTCCCATAACTTCATCTGTTTCAATATTATAGCACATTTTGCTGGAAACTTTAATTTCATCTATAGAAATTACACATGTTCTTTCGGCTTCAGTCATTTGCATTCCTTGGCTCTGCATCAGTTTTAAAGTGTGGCTTGAATTCCAGGTGAACATTTAATTGTAGCTACCCATCGGCGCAACATTGACAAAGCAGGAAGCGGAATATTAACTTTATTTCTGAAACAGTGATATGCTCTCCTGGAAACAGTTCTTAATGTTATTGCAGCTGCAATATCAGTAGAATTCCAAACAATCCGTTTTTGGCCTAACAAAACCCTTATCTGTCCTGGAGTAAACACTGTAGAAAGCAAATTTTTTACGCACATTTCTTTGTCTTTTTTCTCATCTTTCCGTAACATTCGCAATTCTAATAATTCTTTCTGCATTTGATTCTGTTTTGCTTTGAGGACTTTTACACGTAAAGTTAGACTATGGTTTGAAGAGCTCAAAGATATTTGTTTTTTCAGCTTTTCATTTTCCTTCATCAAAATATAATTTTCCTTCAATAGAATTTCATTTTCTGTTTTCAGGTCTTTCATACATTCAATTTCAGTATTTTCATCATCGGCACTCCACATGTCTTCCAAAATTTCCTCTGCATTATCAGAGTTTATCAAATTGCCAACAAGATCAGTTCGTTTCCTTTTCTCCTGTCTGTTCTTTCTCTCTGAATTAGAATTTACATTAAAGTTTCCCGGGAGGTTTAAACTTGGTACAGCTGTGTCCTTTAGCATTTTGCGGATAAGCAAACCTAGAAGTTCATTCCTTAAATCGCGTTCGTAGTCTTCCTCAGGAAAATGTTCCGAACAAATAGCTGAATTCATTTCGTTGAAACTGTCAGCTCGTTTGCATCTCAATTTCCATGTTTTACGCAAAACTTCATTTTTCGGAAACCTATGGTAATGAATGCCATTCCTTCTGGTTTTCGAATAATAATTTTGACACGTTGCTATTGCGGATGAACCAGGCATGTTCAGTGTTTAACATATAACCAAGGAAAAGAAAATTTGTTCGCTACAAATACCTAGCTTCAAATTCTCGGAAATGAGACAATGTAGCTTTCAGACCCTGAACCAGAAAAACGGGAGCAAGCAGCTTTAGGCGGTTGGGGTGTGGAGATCTCCGGGACTGTGACGTCACGAAGGCGACCCCTGAGACAGTGCTCAGTGGAAGTGTCGGATAAGCATAACCTTGGAGTCCACTAACCTTGAGTTCAAATTACTTTCTAAATCTTCCAGCAGCTACACACAGTGACATGTTTGTTTGTTTGATTGTATGTGTCACTGATGCACAGTTCTTTTTACCTCCTTCCTGAAAGCCCGTGTAACTAAACTTCGACACTTGCACAGTATTTTTTTTGGTTGGAGGTTTAACGACCACCATGAGCAACTCAATGGGCTATAAGCAGTCGCCCGTCCCTAATTTAGGGTCACTGGTTCCAGGGAAGGGAGAGAGCCAGTGCCGTAAGACAAACACAACATCCATGCCTCACCGGGATTCGAACCCGGACCCCGTTCGGACGAATGATCAGAGGCCATCGCTTAGGCCACCGGGGCGGCTGCACAGTATTGGATAACTCCATAAAATCTATGATGATTGGCAGGTTGATTATGTAAGTGCTAGTACTGGCAATGCTATTGTTACAGTTACATCAAATTACTGTTCACGTGAATCCATCAGAATAGTCAAACTATATTCAAAGGCCAAGAAAAGCAAAATTGACATCCTATAACATTACCTTATTCAGAGATATAATGAAGATATGGAAAGTGTTGATAGCTATTGCCTTCTCGGTAGCTATTGTAAACTATGCAACAGAAAGTGGTGGTGGGACTGGTTCACTAATGCACCGAACATGTCTTTGGCAGCAAGCAGGATCTTGTATTCTGAACTCCATTAAAAATGCACTTTCACATTTGGACTTAAGAAGAAGAAAAAAGTCACTATGAATCTTCACCAAAAAGAATGCTTGTCAACTTGCCCTACACCCAGAAGCCCCACTCCCGAAGGTTTTCGAACATCTGACACCCACTATCTTGTACCCTCTTTACAAGGATGTTTTGTAATTTGACAGAAAAATACCAGAAACAAATGGTTTTGAGTGCAAAAAAGACTAAATCAACATTGTGTCCCAGCTTACCATGGGCATTTAACTATGATATAATAAAGAACAAAATAAATAAAATTCATTATTTCAAATACACTATGTAAACAAAAGTATTCAGATACCTCCACATATGCAAATAATGTCCATTTGCAGTACTAGATGCGCGCACAAACAAGGTGTTTTGAGAGCTGTATGTAAACGGGAGTGTTGGCATATCTGTGGGAATGCACTGCACCACGGAGCTAAACTGATGGACTTTGAAAGGGACAGGGAGGTTGGTTGCCTTCTGAGTAAGAAATCATTGTGTTGCATTTACTCTCTCTTGGGATTCCCCAAGTCCACTATCGCTGATTTTCTTCATCAATGGAAAGCAGATGGTGCTACTAACACTGAAGCTGTACTCTTTTTTTTTTTTTTTTTTTTTTTTTTTTGATTGGAGGTTTAACGACCACGTGAGCAACTCAATGGGCTATAAGCAGTCGCCCGTCCCTAATTTAGGGTCACTGGTTCCAGGGAAGGGAAAGAGCCAGTGCTGTAAGACAAACACAACATCCATGCCTGACCGGGATTCGAACCCGGACCCTTACGAACGAATGATCAGAGGCCAGCGCCTTAGACAACTGCGCCACCGGGGCGGCAGCTGTACTCTACAGGCCGCACAAACTGAATGGTCATGCCATGTGAAACTTACCACAGAATGTGAAGGCATGCACATCCTTGGCCACAGGCCTACCCAGTGATGTCGAATAAATGCCGCCCCGGTGGCGCAGTGGTCTAAGGCGTTGGCCTCTGATCATTCGTCCGGGTTCGAATCCCGGTCAGGCATGGATGTTGTGTTTGTCTTACAGCACTGGCTCTCTCCCTTCCCTGGAACCAGTGACCCTAAATTAGGGACGGGCGACTGCTTATAGCCCATTGAGTTGCTCACGGTGGTCGTTAAACCTCCAATCAAAAAAAAAAAAAAAAGTAGAAAAAACTGGAACGTGGCAGATTTTGGATATACAGGGTGGTTCATAAAGAAGTATACAGTTTCAACACTATAAAACAAGAGCAATAAGATATTTTATTTTACCTGTAACAGAATTGTAGGGGAATGTTTTTTAGAGACAGTCGCAGATGTTCTCAGTGTGCACCCTTTGTCACACGACGCACATTGAGATGGTAATTCATTTCCGCCCAAACGCGAGGTAAGATATGTGAATCAAGGGCAGGGAGGCGCAGTGGTCTAAGCGATGGCCTCTGATCATTTGTCCGAAAGGGGTCCGGGTTAGAATCCCGGTCAGGCATGGATGTTGTGTTTGTCTTACGGCACTGGCTTAGGGGGCGGGCGATTGCTTATAGCCCATTGAGTCGCTCACGGTGGTCGTTAAACCTTCAATCAAAAAAAGTGCAGGGACATGCTGTTTCACTTCCGCTAGATCCACAGGAAGGTGAGGGACGAATACCTTGTCCTTTACGTACCCCCACAGGAAAAAATCACAAGGTGTTAAGTCAGGACTTCTGGGTGGTCAGTGGCATGTAGTCTGCGGCTCGTCCAATCAATCGGTGGGGAAGATGTTCATAGACTGACTAGTCACGTGCGCTATCGCTACGTCTATTCCCTCAGTAGCGGTACAAACTTTATGAGTTCATCTACCTAACGGTTCGCAGTTGTAGTCCGTGTCTTCAACTGTAACTGTTTTACAGCATCTGGAAACTATACTTTTTAATGAATCACCCTGTATAAATGTAACATTTTCAATTATCTGGGACTTATGCTAAAATACAGTGAAAAAGATGTCTCCTTCCTTTCTTTGCCATCTTAAATCGTGGTGCAGACGCAGAGTTATGCATTTCTGCACCTGGAGCAGACCACAAAATATTGCACCCCCTACTTATCTTTCTATTTCGTTTATATGTAAAATGTTGCCGATCTAATAATGCTGAATCGCCCTTAATGTTTTCAATTGCACGTTAATTTAAAAACATATTGAGAGGTTCCTCTCAAAATTCATAGCTCACAGTAATGAACGAATAGCTCCCAGAGAATCTTCAATAATGTGAAGATTCTATCGCAAAAGATCTTCAACAACCCCAACCTGATGCTCCGCAGCTCTTTCTGTCCCGCAGAATACAAAGCAGCTATCTTCCGTTCTCGAATTCAAAGAGCCTTCGCCGTTTCTTCTGATACCCATTCTAGACAACACGAAATTGAAAGCGTCATCAAGCTAGCCACTGATGCAGGATATTCATTGAATCAGACACGTAGCTTTATCCAAAAAGCCAGAGCCAAACATTCCAGTCTTCCTGCGCCGCAGCTACCTTATATAGGCTCATTTCCCTACATTCCAAGTGTGTCTTACAAACTCAAAAACGCCCTCAAGAAGATGAACTACGGCATCGGCATAAGTTCAAGTTCCCCTGCATCTTTACATACTATACTAAAGAGAAATAGTGAAAAACCACCTCTCTCCTGCGTAGCAGGCGTTTATGCGATCTCCCTACAGTATCCGAACGGCTCTAAACGATACTACATTGGAATGACCAAGCGTTCGCTTGGAATCAGAGTCAACGAACATAAAAGGGACACAAAATACGGTAAAGTAGCCACGGCACTATCCAGAGAAGTAAAATTCAAGTCAGCTACTCCCATGCAGGATGATATAAAGAAATTAGCTAGCTACTCTACCCCTAAATGTACAGCCATTCGGGAAACTTTGGGGATCATTATCAACAGGGATGCTTGCAATGATTGTGTCTCGCTCGAGTTGCCACGAATTTGGAACCAATTCTTCAAGTAACACCTTTTCTCTACCAGGATACCGCGTGCAACCAATGTGATGCCTCGTATCTTTAAATGAATATAACGTCGCATCTATTTATTGTCAAGTTCCCGCGTTCAAATTGTTAAGAGTTCCATTTTTCAGTTTGCAGTTTCTGTCTAACTTCCTTGAAAAAGCCATCTGGTTGATGTGCGAAAGCTTGGAAACGCTTATGTGTTTATTTTCTACGCCAATAAATCGGATCACTAGTACAGCGTTACTATTTACTACTTAATTGGCGTATTGTTCCTCGTTATAAATTTAAGTCTGTGTTTCTTGAATGGAAATTTATATGTTTTAACTAATTTGATACGAAATTTCCTTATCAATCACCGCAGGCCTTGACAGACGATAAACGTTTTGTTCATACATGTAAAAGTACTTATCTAGTTCAATCGCACGAAAGGGCCTCGGAACAATTTTTTGACAACTGTGACAGGATATCAGGATATGTATTTTTGGGTCAGATCAAATTGTGCCTTTGTAAAACAGGACGTGATGACGTCATTTGAACATGCTAAGGATAAAAAGATTATATCGATAAACTTTGAATTAATATAAGCCTTGAATTTTATATATGTGTTATAGGGCTTTTTGGTATAAAACGCTTCACACATATTATAAACGATGTTTAACTGTACTGATTTGAACAACTCCACATTAGAACGAATTCTGAAAGAACCTTAGTCTCTCCTTACGTTATACATCAAACAACATAAGTATGAAAAATATATATCGTATTCGTATATATGATTAATTTCTCTCTTCCCCTTTCATTTTCCTTCTTTAAAGAAAAACGGATTTTATTATACCTAAACGAAACAAAAAACATTCCTGCTGTTTTTATAAAAATTCAATATCTTTCAGCAATTTCAGGACATCTTCCTGAGACGGTTTTCTCTTATAAAAAATGTAAAGTTGGTACTTCCTGAATTTATTTTGTTCTTACAGCGAGGAGAACTAAACCCGCGTTTCAGGAGTGTCAATAAAAAAATCAGAGTTCTCGATGGTTATAATTAAAACCGAAAATAATAAAAGTATTTTGTTTTATAATCCTCGTCGTATTGGATACATTTGAGCCATCAGTCAGGGAACTGCTGAATGCCACTGCGGAAAAAAGAGGGCTGTTTCGAGTTGATAAAGTCATCAATACTTGTGTGAGTCTCCTCGACAGAAGTGAAGTGCGTATCACTCAGGTGATATTGCAGGGAGCGGAAGAGGTGTTAATCCGACAGTGCGAAGTCTGGAGAATACGCCGGGTGGGACAAAATCTTCCATCCCAGGTAGGTGATCGTGTTGAAAGTCGTTTCCTCGTTGTGAGGACGCGCGTTATCCTGAAGCAACAGAGCTAACCTTCTGACCTTGCCGGTGTATGGCCTTTTCGCCTCCACTGCGTCACTCACACGAATGAGTTGCTGACAATAACGCTCAGCATTGACCGTTTCACCAGGTTAGAGCAACTCATAGTGTACGACACCGCGCTGATTCCTCCATATGCACAGCAACAACTTCCTGGCATGGATATTCGGTTTGGCGGTACTGTGGTAGGCTGGCCTGGATAAACCCACGATTTGCGCCGCTTAGGATAATCATAGAGGAACCACTTCTCATCACAGGTCAAAATCTTGTGGAAGAAACCCTTCTTCTTGAATCTGGAGAGCAAGGACACAGCATCATCGTAGCGCCTAGACTTGTTCGCAGCTGTGAGTTGGTGGGGCACCCAACGGCTCTCCTTGTGAATCCGTCCAAGATTGTACAGGCGCTTTGCATGGCTTGCCGTGTTACTCCGAGTTCCTGGGCGAGCTCTGACTGTGTGCGACATGGATCCGCGTTCGACAGTTGTTCCAGTTTCTCATCGCCAACTTTCTGTTGCTGTCCCGGACGTTCTGCATCACGGAGATCGAAACTTTCCTGCTTAAACCGCTGGAACCACTTCTTACACGTACTGTAGGACACAGCAACCTTACCCAAAGTAGCACAGATCATTTTCTGGGCTTCCGCGGCACTTTTTTTCAGCTAAAACGCGAGCAGGAGGCAGTGCCTTAAATGTTGCTTCTCGAACGATATTGCTTTCACCGTCAACTTTCGCCCCTTCTGTCACTACAGCTGTGAGTGATTACGGTTGCCCGGAAAGCTGTTGGATGGCGCTGCAATCAACCATTATCGCACACAGCTATTTGCATTTGCCGACATTCTATGATCGCTTGCGGTTAGGGGCCGAGAATTAAGTTGTACACCTAATAAATATCGGCTTTTGCCTCGTATGTAAAATGCAAAGACGGAAAAATGCGAGTGTGTATGTCCGCGAATTGTTCGACGACTTCTAAATGACCTAGAGATCGGAAAATTGGCCTGCTGATAGGTCTTGAGGTCCGTATACCTAGAAAAGTACGAAAAAAAAATGGCGGCTTTGAAACATTGTCTACTTGAATTTTTCGCAAATTGTTTGACCACTTCTAAATGACCTAGAGATCTGAAAATTGACCTGCATATAGGTCTTAAAGTCCGAAAACAAAAAACAAAAACGAAATGGTGGCTTTGGAACATTGTCTGCGCTTGAATTTTTCGCGAATTGTTAGACCACTTCTAAATAACCTAGAGATCTAAAAATTGGCATGCTGGTAGGTCTTAAAGTCCGGATGTTTGCAAATGCAGTAAATCCAAAAAAAAAAAAAAAAAAAAAAACCAGCGCGTTGAAACATTTTCTGCTTGAATTTTTCTACCACTTCAACACCTTGAACAAAGTTTGAATACCAAAAAATTCAAAAGGGTGGCTTAGCTTTACTGTTTCAAGATGCTGATAGGTTTAAAGATAATTTTGTCAGAATCACTGAATTGCTTTGAAAATTTCAATTTTTGATTTAAAATTATGGTGCGCCAAAGCCTGCGCTGTTTTACGTCAAACCATATACTGACCAAGGAGGTTATATTACTGGAGACACCACTGGCTCTGCCGCCATAGGTCACAGCTAATCTGTGGTGTGATGTCACAAGCAGGCAAAAATGAACTAAATTATATCGTTGATGAAACACTAAGCTTGTGTATCATTGATAAAAATTATTGAATTACTCATTTTATCTGTTTATACGCTTAGAAGCTTTTGTTCCATTGGTTTCCAAGCAGTTTCTCTTCTGCGGCTGCGTCGTGCCTGCTCATGACGTCATTTGCAGCACAGACGGTGACTTATGGCGGCCAAAGCTGCGTGGATAGGAGCAAGGAGGTTAGAAGAAGAGGAGGTGAAGGGTCTCGTTTTGAGTTAAGCCAAAACAGATCAGCTGTTTCTGTCCTCTCTCTGAGGTGGTGGGAGTCTGCGCTGCGAGAGTTCTGGAACGTGACGTCACTTCCCGTGGCTTAAGCAGTTTTGCTTAGCGCATGCAAACCAAGGATGGAAAGAACGAATATTTCGAACTTCTTATTTCTTAACATTAGGCTTTTGGTTATATTTTAAACATGGTTACTTGCACATGGGCAGTAAGTAATCATGCGCACTATGCACTTCCGCTCAAAAAATCATTATTTTGTTCATTTTTTTAAAGAAATACCAACACATATTTTCCTGTTTTTTCTGGAAATTTTTTATTATGGGAATGAATATTTCAGCCTCAATTTTTTTCATGCCTGTATGGGTAGAGTAAGGGTCCAAAAAACCAGTTCAAAATCGCAATTTCCCCATAGAGATAGATATACAGGAGATTCTTAGGTTGAGCGCATTGGCGTAGTCAGCTGATAAAAAGTGGCGTCACGCCAGAAGCATAGGGAGAGGGGCTGTTGCTACCTCTTCTTACTTCTAACCTCCTTGGATAGGAGTGGTGTCTCCAGTAATATAACCTCCTTGATACTGAAGTCCCGAGCCTGTTCTAAATCGTAAAACAGTTACGGATTTTAAATTACTTTTCTTTCCCTTTATTACTTTTCCCTTTCTTTAATTTTATGTTCAAAAAATGATTTTATCGATTCACCATTCGGAGAACGGGCATGATTGCTAGTATAAAAAAAAAACTGTTTGTAATATAGCGGTAAACGCTCATTTTTCGTACTTAAACGGGTTAAAATTATTTACGCAATTCATTAAATCAGTTTCATTTAAGCTATTTGAGCACTTATATTTATTGAAAACCATGTTGTTCAATCGTTAGGTTATGAATCAATTATTGACAAATTCGCTAAACTAAAGCCATAAAAGTTCGACTTTTTTATATGACTATTATGAATAAATATATACAAAATAATTAAGATATTTCATTAATTTTTTGTTCAAAACAAAATATGAGTCTGTTTATACACTGGTGTTCAAAATTAAGAGAATTCGCACATTTTGTCGATTTTCACAAAAAGTAGGGAACCAAAGGTACAAATTATGCCGCCGAATCAGAATACAAATTTGCAGTGTCGAATACGTAAGCGTACACGTGCGTGTGGGCGGAGCTGTGACAGCGGAGGGCATGAAAAGCACACATGGCTTTTTCCGCGATTAGTTCCCTCGTACTCTTTGGTGACATTCGTTGTGTTTCTTGCAGAGTTGGTTCAATTTCATAAGCAATCAGTTACCGCGAACGTATTGATGACGGAATGAGGTGAAGAATCCTCGGTAGATTGGAGGCAGAGCACTCGCAAGTGCAGGTTGCTACACAGCTCAATGTAACGCCCAGTGTAGTCTGCAATTTGTGGAAACAATTTAAGGACACCGGATCCATATCGAGAACGACGGCCAGTGAAGATCGTTATTTGGCACTTTCAGCAAGCCGCCACAGGACTGCTTATACAGCTGCACAGCTATCTCGTGAGCTACATGCCGCCACTGGAACCCGAGTTTCGAGGGTTACTGTTTCCCGAAGGCTTCGTGAGAGATGGCTTTTTGCCAGAAGACCTGTTGTTTGCGGCCCCGCTCACTTCAGCACACAAGAGAGCGCGTTTAGCATGGTACAGACAACATCAGCCGTGGACCAGACTTCAGTGGAGTAACGTTCTCTTCACAGACGAGTCGCGATTCAGCCTGGACACTGATTCTCGGCTTACCTTCATCTATGGAGAGAACCTGGTACCCGATACCTTCACTCCAACATCAGAGAAAGGAACCGCTATGGCAGCGGTGTCATGGTCTAGGCAGGCTTCATGTTGGACGGCCACACACCTCTCAATGTGTTTGACAGAGGCTCCCTGACTTCTGAGAGGTATAAGTATGAGATCTTACAGCCTCATGTTCGACTTTTCATGGGCGCAGTTGGCCCTCAGTTTCTTTTTATGGATGACAACGCTCGTCCACATAGGTCTCCCCTGGTCGACCCAGCCATATCGCCAGACCTAAACCCTATCGAACATGTCTGGGACGCTCTTGGGAGGAAAATTGCAGCTCGCCCTCCCCTCCGAGAACCATCCAGGAGCTGAAAACTGCATTGCTGCAGGAGTGGGACCGACTGCCACAGGGACTCATCAACTGCCTTCTTTCCAGTATGACGTCGCGCTGTGAGAGCTATATGACTGTGAGAGAGGTCATATCCCATATTAGAGTCATTTTATGTTCGATCTTGCAACGTGGATTTTGGACATTCCTGCGCTCATGAGCCTTACTGAAGATCATGAGTGCGTACCATGACTGTTGTATGGTATAATTTTTTCTGTCATATAACTGTGTATCCATACCAAATTTCATTCAAATGTGTCCATTAGTCTTTCAGAAATTCGACAAAACGTGCAAATTCTCTTAATTTTGAACATCAGTGTACATATGCTTTTTACTTATTATTTGATAATACTGAATGAGATATGCAATGGAATTTTTCTATTGCATAAATATGTGATTTTTATGCATGCGTTTTTGTTTAACTGAAAGCAATAAATGCTGTATTTTTCAAGTCATGCATTTTGATTTTAAATTTTTTGATGGGGGCTTGAAAATCAGGTTGCGCTTGGGGCCTCCAAAAGTCTTTATCCGCCACTGCTTCTACCTCAAACCCTTTACTGTCAAATACGTATCCACGTAAATAAAACCGGCGAGTGTGTCCCGAACACAGCCTACCTCCATTTTTTTTGGTCGGGTGTTTATCTACGACCATGAGCAACTCGCTGGGGCTATAAGTAGTCACCCGTCCCTAATTTAGGGCCACAGGTTTCAGAAAGGGAGAGCCAGTGGCGTAAGGCAAAAACATGCCTCTCCGGGATCCGAACCCGGACCCATCTCGGACGAATGATCAGAAGCCATTGCTTAGACCACTGAGCCACCGGGGCAGCCATTCCCAAAATATGACGAGGAATCCATGAAAATATTCCCCCGTATTGAAGTGTGTGTCCCGTGATTCATGGGCGAATCAGTGGTAGCAAGAAAATGTAAAAATGCATGGTTAAAAATGGATACTGGTTCCCTTCTACTTTAATCCCCACCCCAGGGTTCAGCTTATTGAAATATATCGAAGTAGTGGGCAAAATAATATGATTCAAACGAATTCTTAAATATGGAAATTTCTCCCAATTACAGATGTGTACAAAACATATGCAATGCTTTCGAAAGATTTCAGGATTGACTGCGGGTGGGGGCGATTATAGGTTTTGCGCACTCCTAAAAAAGCGGAAATAGATTTTTTCACAAGCCAGTTTCTTATAGTTTATAATGTGCTGCCTGCAAAACAACAACAACAACAAAAAACCTGAAGAACTCTCAGTTCTTCAAGCATCCTGCATAATTCTTGGGTGCTTTGAAAATGCAGGGCTCGGGGATGCAACTCCTGCCCCCTCTTAAATGGGCACTGGATACCAGAGACATATCTATCAGGTCAGTGCAGTGTACTTTAGCGTCCATGGGTATGGGAGCCTTAGACCATGAATATGAGATGGGAACAGAAAACCCACTAGAGTGCCCTTATAAAACGCCACGACATAAGACACAGCGCCTCACCTGGGCTCGTGAACACAGTAATTGCGCTTTGAAAAACTGGCAACATGTGGCGACAACCAATCTGTGGTGTTGCCACCCCGGTGGCGCAGTGCTCTAAGCGATGGCCTCTGATCATTCGTCCGACGGGGCCCGGGTTCGAATCCCGGTGAGACATGGATGTTGTGTTTGTCTTACGGCACTGGCTCTCTCCCTTCCCTGGAACCAGTGACCCTAAATTAGGGACGGGTGACTGCTTATAGCCTATTGAGTTGCTCACGGGGGTCGCTAAACCTCCAATCAAAAAAAAATCTGTGGTGTGACGTCACAAGCAGGCAAAAATGAACTAAATTATACTGTTGATGAAACAGTAAGCTTGTGTAACATTGATAAATATTATTGAATTACTCATTTTATCTGTTTAAACGCTTAGAAGCTTTTGTTCTATTGGTTTCCAAGCAGTTTCTCTTCGGCCGCCCCGGTGGCGCAGTGGTCTAAGCGACGGCCTCTGATCATTCGTCCGTAAGGGGTCCGGGTTCATATCCCGGTGAGGCATGGATGTTGTGTTTGTCTTACGGCACTGGATCTCTCCCTTCCCTGGAACTAGTGACCCTAAATTAGGGACGGGCGACTGCTTATAGCCGATTGAGTTGCTCACGGTGGTAGTTAAACGTCCAATCAAAAAAAAAGTTTCTCTTCTGCGGCTGCGTCGTGCCTGCTCATGACGTCATTTGCAGCACAGCCGGTGACTTGTGGCGGCCAATGCTGTGTGGATAGGAGTGGTGTCTCCAGTAATATAACCTCCTTGGTTGTTACGGTCATGTATAATGTTTTGCGATCGTGGGACACTACTTGATATATACGGTCCCTTATGTGACGTCTCCCATTCGACCATTGAGAAGCGTTGTTAGAAAAGGTATCTCCTTCCACTGTGATTTCTTGTACGCTGACGAGAAAGTGGCCGTTTGTTGACAATTTTACAGCTTTATTTAGTGTTTTAGTTCCGAATATTTTCTTATTTTCAATGATTACTGTTAGGAATTCTGATTCAACAATTTCTCAATGTTGTTCATACCAGAAAGATGCTTGTTATTGCATGGCTTACAGCATCATTCGTCAATATTTCTTTAATTGTGCTTTATTTACCGGGTTTGTCATCAGCTTTTCGCACTTAGGCAGATATCCGAACACCTCCATTGGTGAATGAAAACAGTTTCATAAAAATTTATCATGAATGCCTGAAATGAATATCGTTTTTAATGGAATTCTTGCGAAAGACAAGCATCAAAACGGTTGGGGAAAAATCCGTTTAAAATTTCTTTCGGTTGGATTTCTGCAGTACAATTGATTTTTTTGTTGTTGTTTGAACTTTGCGTTTACTACACGAGTAGTCATGATCTTTGATTGCTTTCACATTACTTTTGTTCAATGAACAACCCTGATGACACTCTAATGTACAGTGATCAATGGAAATAAATGGCATGCCCTCAAATGGTATCCTGTTTTCAACATTGGAATTTTTTTCCCTTCGAAGAACATAACATCCTTCTTCATACCAATAATATCACTTAACTGGGCTGCCCAAGATTGTGAACTGTACCACGTTTTTGAATATAATGAGTATATTAGTAGAAATCTCAAATTTGGATAACGTTTAAAGCATTTTCTGACGAAAAAACGTATCCAAAATGATCATTAATATAATAAAATGACGAAAACCAAAATTCATTTTAACTGTTATTTTTAATAGCTAAATTGAGCTAATTATCAACTCAAACAACGTACGCACTAACTGACGATAAAAAGCAAACTTCAGAAGTAAAGCGAATAAGAAATCTGAGTGGAAGGAAGTACCCTTTCTAACAACGCTTCTCATTGGTCGAATGGGAGACGTCACATAAGGGCCCGTATATGCGATTACCAAGTAGTGTCCTACAATCGCAAAACATTATACATGACCAGTTGTTACGAGCTGATGGTAGGATTCGGGTGTGGCGCAGACCCCATGAGGCCATAGACCCAAGCTGTCAACAAGACATGACTCACAGACTTGAACAGTGGGGTATCTTGGGTCCAAGACTTTGGATATCTCACCCGCCCGCTGTGCGGTTTTTTTTAAGTGCGAAGTTTATTTTTCAGTTGTTAACTAATAGAAGTAACTGTTTTTCTTAATTTTAGGTACATGCTATTGCTATCATAATACCAAATTATTATGAGGATTAGGATTTTAACTCTTATTTGTACATTAACTCCATTCTTCTTCTGCACAGTTTATTTGTACATGCACTCCATTTTTCTTTCCTTTTGGTGAAGTTGAGTGTTACTTTTATATAAAAGTTTCTTCCGAGTACTTTATCACATTTAAAAAGAATGTTTTTCTCTATTGGCAAAACAGTCAATTTGCTCAAGTGCCCTTGTGTTTCCCTTAAGTAAAGTACACTGGCGGAAAGTGAAAAAAGAATACAAAGAAGTAGACGTCTGATACCAACGAAATTTATACAGCATAATAACGGAATACAGAGAATAACGTGATCAAAACATTATGGCAAAATACAGCTGTATTTGCTGGTAAACTGAAAAAATAACATTTCCATGTAACGTGTGCAATTTTGGCATGGAGTCTGTCGTACAGATGTTGGACGTAAGTTTGGGGTATTGAGTTCCAAGCATCCTCAACCTGGAAGCGTAAATCGGGGATGGTCGTGGCTGGCCGTGGAGACCGGATAAGTCGTTGTCCCATAAAATCCCACAAGTGCTCAATGGGGGTTAAATCCGGTGAACGTGAAGGCCATGGAAGTTGTCTCACACCCTGAAGTGCATGTTGCGTTGCATGTGCCGTGTGTGGGCGTGCGTTATCTTGCTGGAAAACACCACGATTGATCGACCTTACAAATGGCACAACAACGGGCTGAATGATGTTGTTGATGTAGGAGGTGCTGCTTAACGTACCCGATACAAACACTAGTTGTGTACGGGAGTGATAGCTGATCGCTCCCTACACCAGGAGACCAGCTGTAGGCCCTGTGTGTCGCTGGCGGATGCAAGAAGGGTGGAGACGCTCCCCTGTGAGTCTGCGAACACGCATACAGCCATCGGAGGCTCCCAAGCAGAATCTGCTTTCATCGCTGAACACAATAGATCGCCATTGCGTCCTCCAGTGTAGACGTTGGCGACACCACTGCAGCCATTCCTGACGGTGGGCTGGAGTCAGAGGTACACATGCCAGAGGCACACGTGCACGTAGTTCTGCATCCAGTAGACGGTTGCGGATTGTTCGCACAGTCACCTCAGGTGCAACGGCAGCTCGGATTTGCGTCGCTGTGGATGTTCTGCTTGACAACGCTACTATTCTTATGCGTCGATTGGTCCGCTCATCAGTCCGTCTGTGACTCCCGTTTCCACGTCTTCACGTGTGGAAATGTTCCTCGGACCATCTACGCCACCATCGTACCACCACCGATAATTCCCGTCCAATTTGCTCCGCAATACGACGATACGACCACCCGGCCTCGCGGAGTTCGACTAGACAACCTAACTCAAAGTTCGATAACTGCTGAAATCGTACACGCCTTCAATGTCCAGGCATTGCAGCTTCTTCAGGGTTTTCACACGTGTCCGTACGCCGACAACTGATTACATTCATTTCGCCGTACTCCTTAAATACCGCCGACGATAATTTGCATATTATGCCGTGCTGTGGCGTAAGCACTCACCGGTTGGTCCCGAAATTAACATCACACCTACGTAAACTCAACCCCATTAACATAAGTAAATTTCATGATCGTCCACCAATTCCTTCTTGGTGTTCTTTTTTCACTTTCCGCCAGTGTAGTATGTCTTGATTCATTTTAATGCAGAAAAACTTATTTTGACAGTTGCAGTTGTTGATGGAAATTTTAATATTTGGTCTGCTAATTTTTACACCTCAATAAACATAACGTCCAATTTATTCAATTTCATGTAACTGATAATGTATCTAACTAATTTCTTTTTGTATTCATCAAAGGAATAATAAACACCTTTACACACACACACACACGCGCGCGCACAGTTCATTTTTGAGTCGAACTGTGTCAAAATTTGAAGCATAGGGTTCTTTAAGTTCTGACAGTGGATGGTCAGGAAAGCTTTCACAAAAATTTTTCAAAACAATTCGAATCCAAAAAAACCCCCACAAATTTAAGATATAGTATCACTAATTTTAATTCATTGACACTTCACACAGCTGAAGCAACTCTCGCGAAACACGGACTTTACGGGCGGGAGCATGCAAGTGACAAAGGTAGTCAAAGTCTTCTCTTTTCTGCGAGAACCGTTGCCTAAAGCAACGCCCCATTCACACTTCATCTGCTCCTTTATGTTGTCATGGAAACCCTATCTGACGAACGTATCCAAGGTCTTCGAATCACACTGCAAAAACCTTAGAGGAAGACTGGTAGATCGACTGGTTGCGTCACCATAACACCATCCCTCCACTAGGAGGCCTGTTGGTCTTTGATCGCCAAACTGATTCTCCTAATCAAAAGAAGCGAATCAGCACATGTGTTTTGTTTTGTTTTTACGCAGAGAAACATCGACATAGCATAATACCGTTGATAACTGACTTACTTGTGTACATCTAATTGACTGTTATTTGTGCATTCTCCGGGCTTTCCTAGCCTCGAATATATGCCACTGGAGAAAACCAATTTTCCAATACGCATTTTCCTAGACCGCAGATCCCAAAGACCTTTGGCAGATCCCTACTAAAGTTTAATGTCAGAACAAAATTACTTCCACTCAGTGGCGCAACTAGCACAACTTGCCCTCCCCCCCGCAAGATTTACTTCAGTACCCTATGCACAGTAATTTCCACAGGATTTCGAAAACGAAGGAAGATGCATTTTTCGCGGTGTGTTCGTGTGGTGGTTGGGGGGGGGTAGGAAGTCAGGGAGAGTGTCTGAAAAAGTAATGGTGGTACCTAGAGCCATGTAGTTTAAACTTTTGAAGTAATAGATTTAACACTACGTGTAATTGCTTTGTCCCAAACTGAAATATATCACTTGAAGAAATCACCCTCTTCACACGGCAGATCTGCGGTTTCTGTGAATAAATGTTGACGCCTGTCGTGCACGTAATCCGAGGTAACTGTCTGTTTTCCCATATCCTCTACAGGAATCCCCACTATGGCCTCGCGATTTTCTTCAGCAGCGCAGAGAGTGGGCGGTTAGAGAGCGATCGTATTATTTACAACCCATTGCAGAGCAATCGTATTACTACCAGATGTCAAAGAGCGGCACACTTTCAATCTGTAGGACATTCAGTGTTTTAAAAGTGAAACTAGGCATTTATTTAGGTAAAGCTAAATGTATCTTAAAGAAAAATATCAATCTTTGGGTTAATTATTGTGCGTGTTCGAATTTTTTCATAAAAATATTACTGGCTGCTGCAAGACGCCCCATCGTTACCTGAGGTCGCGGGGGTGGTAGTTACGCCACTGCTTCCCCTGTGGAAAAGCAAGGGGATTTTATTAAACTATTGTGAATTTTATTGAAACAGCTGAATTCAGTTTTTTTTTGTTTGGAGTTTTAACGACTACCGTGAGCACCTCAATGGGCTATAAACAGTCGCCCGTCCCTAATTTAAGACCACTGACTTCAGGGAACTAAGAGAGCAGTGCGGTAAGACAAACACAACATCCATGCCTCACGGGATTCGAACCTGGACCCTTCTCGGACGAATGATCAGAAGCCAGCGCTTAGACCACTGCGCCACCGGAGCAGCTTCAGGATTTGCAATAATTTCTTTGCTGTTCGTGAGGACGGAAACCCAAATGTGCAAAGAATAAATTCCATTTTTCAAGACTTACTTATCGTTAATAAAATGATTACGAAAAATCTCTTGCTAAAGAGAACATTTACTACTTAGGTTCATCTTCTTCTTCTTTTTTTGGCATGACTTTCGTAAAAAAGATCGTGCTTATGTTTCTGGATTGTCCGTCCATCCATCTGTGGACCAACACCATATCTCTGCAACTATTAGTCCAATTTGAAAAATTCTCTATACATTGGGAAGCTTGGGAATTCTTTTACACAAAAGACGTGCTAAAAGAAAAAAAGAACCTACGTAGTAAATGTTCTGTTTAGCAAGAGATTTTTCCTAATAACTTTACTAACGATAAGTAAGTCTTAAAAAATAGAATTTATTCTTTGCACATTTGGATTTCCGTCCTCACTAACAGCAAAGAAATGATTGCAAATTCTGAAGCTGCTCCGGTGGCGCAGTGGTCTAAGCGCTGGCTTCTGATCATTCGTCCGATAAGGGTCCAGGTTCGAATCCCGTGAGCCATGGATGCTGTGTTTGTCTTACGGTACTGATTCTCTCCCTTCTATAGTGTCAGTGGCTTTAAATTAGGGACGGGCGACTGCTTATAGTAGCCCATTGAGTTGCTCACGGTGGTCGTTAAACCTCCAATAAAAAAAAAAAAGATTTCTGAATTCAGCTGTCTCAATAAAATTCACAATAGTTTAATAAAATGTTCGCCAGTCTCTCTCAGAGAACGTATTCCTTTGCTTTTCCACAGTGGAAGTAATTTTGTTCTGACATTAAACTTTTGTAGGGATCTGCCAAAGGTCTTTGGGACCTGCAGTCCAGGAAAATGCGTAATGGAAAATTGGTTTCGTCCAGTAGCGTATATTCGAGGCTAGCTAAGTTAAGGTGACCAGAGGTCCTCATATTCTGGGAACAGTCCTCAATTTTCATACTTCGTCCTCAATTCCGTAAAAAATGATTGAGGACGTCAAATGTCCTCAGTTTCTCATTTTTTGTCCTCAATTTTTGAAATGTCCCAAAATAATTGAAATAGGAAAAAATGTGCTGAACATATGTCGTAGAACTCAATTGAATATACCAAATGCAACCAAATTTAACATCAATTACTTATTTAACTGCAGGAAAAAGACTCATAAAGATATGGAACTATTTTCTGAGGCGGATTCATTTTTCCTTGAATTAAGTTAGAAAACATGCTATATTAATGAATGACATGCCGAAGCATCGAAGAAGGTCATCTCTATAATTGTGGTGTTATTTTGTTACAGTTTCAACAGAATTTAAGTGAACTATTTTTAGAATGGAGAATAACTCTCATCTTTTTTCAGCACTCACTTTTTTAATATTAAATAAGTAATTGATGTCAAATTTGGTTGCATTTGGTTGATTCCATTGAGCGTATAGTAATTTTATAAAATTTCTTTAAAAATATCGTATATAATTTTATAAAATTACTATACACTGAGCTGACAGAATATTCCTGTCCGTGTATAGTCATTTTCTCGCTTCAGATATTTTTTGGTACAGAATCGCAATGGAATTGCAGTACAAAATCAAAATGTAGCTTTGTTTTAATGTGCTGCACCATATAAGTAACATTTAAAACTTATCAGAAGCAATATTCTGCATGATACTACTTTATTGCTATTTTATAATTATTTCACATGAAAATTATGCTTCAGATTCCCCTTATGTTTTACCATGAAACTGGACAATTATCGTACAGTTCATAACATTCTTTTCTAATCTTCGGCTTTACAATAATGTATTAGACGTTGTCCTCAATTATGTCCTCATTTTGAAGCAAAATCGTCCTCAATTTCGCATTGAAATTAAGGACAATATGCCAGTTGAAAATACTCCAAATACGTGGCGACAAGTAAATAAATAAATACATCACTCTTAACCACGTTCTAGAAACACACAGCAACCGAAAAATTGTTTTTCAGCCGCCGCTGTGGTATTGAACCAACAGAACTCTCGATATCTAGCCGAGTGCGTTACATATACGCCACGGTGGCCAACAATCCACGGTGCTATGTATACTTTTAAGTCAGCTTCTGTCATCATAAATCCGTAAGATGGGCTCAGCTACTGAGACGTCTCTATCTGGTGGGCATTAACGGCACTAGCGATACATATATATTATCGCAATCGGGAACCTCAACGAACTATAGGGGGCGCTGTGCAAACGTAAACAAACTTCTCTAGTACGGGTAACGTCGCACGTGTTTCCATAAAGTTGAATGTTAGAATGGCTGGTTTGTCGCTTTCAATCCTTGAAATAATGAAATTTGTGGACGCTTCCAAAACTTCAAGATGTATTAAAGAAGGGGAAGTGATTGTTAATGTAGGCCATATAATTTCTTGTGGAATTAAGAAGGAAGATGGAAGAGAAATTCTCATAGTTTCGCACTGCATTCAGTCCACGGCAATAACGTCGTCGCCTCACTACATCAACGGTGTTTTAGATACAAGTAACAGTGAAATTTCTATAAAGTCATTTGAGTGCTCTTGTAAAGCGGGCAGAAGTGGAACGTGTAAGCACTGTGTAGCAGTAATGCTTTACTGTAACAGGTAATTTTTATTTTTACATTTTCAGGCAAGTGATATAGTAATACCGACAGGGGTGTTCTAATCCGGATTACTATTAAAAGCTGACATTTCGTTTCACTTGACGTTTCCCAGGACCCATTTTCAATACTGTCAACAATAACATTTGTAATTTTTGAACATTCTGTTCCTAAAATTGTTTGTGAATTGGTAATTGTTGATCATCATTGGGTTCTGCGTTTTTGAACCGATGACTGTTGACAGATCATTGCAAATCTTGTTCCATAATGAAGTTTAAATTTATATGGATAACAGCAATTATTTGTTTTCAAGATTATGTAGAAATGCGGATTTTTTAATTACTACTATGCAATAAAAACATGCTGCCTTGTTTATTATTCATTCAAAGACGTTACTAGGTTAGTAGCATTTCACTGGAAGGATTTCAAACGCAAGGCACAAACGTTTATACTAACTTGTGAAAAACATAGCCGAAACCTTGGGAACGACATTGCGGGACACAACAATATGATTGGTTCTTCTTCACGGAATTCTCCATTATACAATCTAATTCCAGAATGAATGCAAAAATACACCAAACTACGACAACTAAACGTAATGAGGGATCTACCAACAGCCAAGCATTGAGCCAAAAACGTTACCCGTACTACAGTAATTCTTCCTTTTGCCGCTAGAGGGTGAGCGGACCGCTGAGATTGCCAATTAAATCAAAGGGCGAGATATAAGTTGAAAATACTCCAAATACGTGGCGACAAGTAAATAAATAAATACATCGCTCTTAACCACGTTCTAGAAACACACAGTAACCGAAAAATTGTTTTTCAGTTGCTGTGTGTTTCTAGAACGTGGTTAAGAGCGATGTATTTATTTATTGACAATATGCCATTTGGTCCTCAATTTCGATCTCAAAAATCTGGTCACCTTAAGCTAGGCTAGCTGCGAAGCCCTGAGAATGCACAAATAAAAGTAAATTAAATGTACACAAACAAGTCAGTTATCAACGGTGTTAAGCTATGTCGATGTTTCTCTGCGAAAAAACAAAGCAAAACACATGTGCTGATTCGCTTCTTTTGATTAGGAGAATCAGTTTGGCGATCAAAGACCAACAGGCCTCCTAGTGGAGGGATGGTGTTATGGTGACGCAACCAGTCGATCTACCAGTCTTCGTCTGAGGTTTTCGCTGTGTGATTCGAAGACCTTGGATACGTTGGTCGGCTACGGTTTCAATGACAACATGAAGGAGCAGATGAAGTGTGAATGAGGCGATGCTTTAAGCAACGGTTCACTCAGAAAAGAGAAGACTTTGACTACCTTCGTCACTTGCATGCTCCCGCCCGTAAATGTCCGTGTTTCGCGCGTTTTTTTTCAGCTGTGTGAAGTGTCAATGAATTAAAATGAGTGATACTATATCTTAAATTCGTGGCTTTTGTTGGATGCGAATTGCTTTGAAAAAATTTTATGCAAGGTTTCCTGGTCATCTACTGTCAGAACTTAAAGAACCCTATGCTTCAAATTTTGACACAGTTCGACTCAAAAATGAACTGCGCGCAAGTGTTTTTGTGTCTGCGTGTGTGAAGGTGTTTATTATTCTCTTGATGAATACAAAAATAAATTAGTAATCATGAATGAAATACGGGATTACACCATGTAATATAAGTTTTTGAAGATGACAATCCGATTTTTGGTGTAAATGTGACAAGGATGGAAAGTTAGATAATATCAGAAAACGTGAAGTCCTGGAGCGGGACGATGAAAATTTTCAAGTTTTCGGATATTATCTGACTTTCCATCTTTGTCACATTTACACCAAAAATCGGATTGTCATCTTCAAGAATTTGTATTGCAGAAATTAGTAAGATACATTTCTATATAGTTACATGAAATTGAATAAATTGGACATTATGTTTATTGAGGTGTAAAAATTAGCAGACCTAATATTAAAATTTCCATCAACAACTGCAACTGCCAAAAGTTTTTCTGCATTAAAATGAATCAAGACATACTACTATACTTTAGGGAGACACAAGGGTATATACAATTGAGCAAATTGGCTGTTTTGTCAATAGAGAAAAACATTCCTTTTAAATGTGATAATGTACTCGGAAGAAACGTTTTATGGAAAAGTGACACTCAACTTCACCAAAGGAAAGAAAAATGGAGTGCATGCACAAATAAAATGTACAGAAGAAGAAGGGAGTTCATGTACAAATAAGTGTTAACATCCTAATCCTCATAATAATTTGGTAATATGATAGCAATAGTATGTACCTAAAATTAAGAAAAAAAGTTACTTCTATTAGTTAACAACTGAAAAATAAACTTTGCAATTAGAAAAAAAAAACAGTACTGGGGGCGGGTGAGATATTCCAGGTCTTGGACCCAAGATACGATACTGGTTTCCTCACTACAAAATCTGCGGTAATTCGTAGACTTGTGTCGAAAAGATGTTTTAACGGTACACGATGATGCTGAAGTACCGTTTTTTTTTTTTTTTTTAAAGGGATGGAGTACCTACTTAATTTTTTCCTAAATTGGGCTGCGCAAAATCTGGTTCCAGGGCCGTTTGTGGATCGCCAGTGCGTAACTAGTTGAGGAATGAGTTTTTCTACAGCGAATGGCAACGCTGTGCTTTTGTTGTCGTTTCTTCAGGGCGTGAAGAAAAGTCTTGGAAGTACGGGGTGAGATTCCGGTTCGCACATGTCGTTCTGAAAGAAATGCTTATTCCTTAGTTTCTACCAATGTGGCTGCATGTCTTTCGTTTTTCGTACGTTCCTTATCGAAGTTTTTTCGTACACGTAATACTATGTATTGTAAGTGTAGTAGTGTAGTTGAGTAATGTTAATGAACTAATATCGCTGTCTCGATGAGTTATCCTCAAATTTTCCATGTAAATTGAGAAAATCTCGAATAACATAGCCCGACAGTCCTCTGTTGATAAGTTATTAATCAGACCATTTGAGAGAGTTGAAAAAAGTCGTAATATTTCTGTTGCTGTTAACTGCGTGTGTGCAAACTTTTGACCGGTAGAGGATGTGCTGTGTTTTGCCCTTCGGCTTAGCATAGCAGCGGAAGTAACTCCACAAGCGATTACAGAATTTTACGAATTGCAGTAAAAGTTAAGCCGTGTATAGGGAGTGTATTTCCGTAGAAAGTAAGTGACAGAAGCTTTAATACGGCTATGTACTTGCGAACAGTGACTATGAACCAATCACGTTTGGCTGCTAATACCGGATTTTGGCCCTTTATTATGGCATTAGCTAGATTGTTGAAGGGGAAAACGGCGGAGAGACCCTTACTGCCCCCCTCCCCCACTTTTTTAATTTGTTATTGCACTATATAGAATGTTAACTGCAGACCTGCATTTGTGTAGTAACAGTGAAGTAGTAGTTTAGTATTGTCTAAAGTGGGAACATGATAATTATGAAAGGTATTAAAATATAACATTTTAAGGGAAACTAACTTTAAAAGTACCCTGTTAAGATATGTAATAGAGTTTTTCTAAGCTTGTACATGCCATGTAAATGGCATTTAAAAAAAAAAAAAAATTGTACAGATAAACCTAATACAAAGAAAAGTATTTCAGCAGCTGTGCATGCTGAAATGATACTTTTCAGTGAAGTTTTGAATATAGAACAAGATTAGATTAGAAATTTCCTCAGAGTAGCATGGTTTAAAAGCTTTCTCACAGTTCTATTCCCAGGATTTTCTCAGAGAAGAGATCAAAGAAATCTTGGGATAATACAGTGGAAAACTAAGTAAAATAATTGCCATTCTCTATAGGATTTTTTATCTCCAAAGGATTCATAATACAGATGGGCATGTTATGTAAAATGGATGTAAAAATAAAGTAGAAGTACTACACTTGTTATGTTAAAGAAAAATTGAAAAACACATAAGCCTTTTGGCATCATATTTGGTCTTGATCATTGTAAACATTTGGAGCAAGACTATTTGCCAGGTTTTTATCTTCAAGTGCTTCATTATGATGGGGATAAAATAAGGTTATCAGTATTGCAGTTTAAAGTTGTAGATATATAAAAATGTAGAACCCTTTTATATTTACAAACAGAGCAATTTCCTCAGTACTCTTCCAAAGAGGCACTGCTTATGTATCTGAGATAGTCGATATGCAAAGGAAGAATTAGGTCTACCCTGGGTAATGTCCTCTTTATGTTCTGTCAAGTGCTTAGTAATGCTGCAAAAGTGCCTGGCTGAGTATAAAAAGGAAGTTAGGGTGGGCAGCTCTTTATAACCTTAGGTGCTCATAGTCATAGAGTTGTTAAAAAACCCTGGACTAAAAAAATTTTCTTCAGTTGCTTTTTCTGATGCTTCCATAAATTAAAGATTCTTCAGAGGCCTTTTTATTTGCTTTTATAATGAACAACTCAAAGTAATAGATCTAAAAAAATTTCAAGTTTCATTCAACTTTTGATCTGTTTTACAGTTTTCTAAGTTCATGTTCTGTCCTTTTCTGACTTACAGAAAATATCACTCCTGTAATACTCTGTTTTTTTACTAAATGTGCTGCTAGTTATTTGGAAGTAAAATACAGGGTGTCTGAGAATTATTGGACACATTACAAAATTATGTACAAAAAAAACTATGAGCATTGTCTGTTTTTCTATGTCACGGTTTCTATATTTTTGTTTTGCAGAATTGTTATTCCCAGAATCAGATAGGTGGTGCTAGGTGTGGCCTGATGAGGAATGTATGAGAAATGCGCAATCAGTAGTTATGTCATCCGTACAGCAGAAGGCGATGTGTGTGTCATGGCTTGCGGAATTAAAGTCTGTCATTAAAGTTAAAAGACTGTACCATTTAGAGTATGGTTGTAATATTCCGTCAGCAAATTCAATTAAGCGGTGGATGAAACAGTTTAAAGAAACTAGCAATGTGGAACATTGTGGAGGAGCTGGTAAGCCTAGCATCAGCGGTGAGAAAGTTGACCAAGTTAATGAAAGTTTCCGACGAAGCCCCAGGAAATCCGTTCGTAAAACAAACACAGAACTGTGAATTCTGAAATCGACAGTTCACGATATCTTGCACAAGAAATTAAAGTTTCATGCTTATAAAATTCAAATAGTGCAAAAGATGCATATAAATGATCACACTCTGCGATACGATTTCGCTGTGGATATGCTGAATCGAGTGCAAAACGACGAAAACTTTCTCAGTACTGTAATTTTTAGTGATGAATCCACATTTCATGTATCAGGTATTGTAAATTGTCCCAACTGTGTGATATGGGGCAGTGAACTGCCTCATGTTGCTATTGAACTGGAATGTGATTCTCCAAAAGTTAATGTGGGGTGCACCCTATCAAAAAGAGAAGTGATTTACCCTTTCTTCTGCCAAAAAAAACCCCAACATAAGTGGTGACATTTACTTGGATATGCTAGAAAATTTCGCTGTACCCCAGATCAAAAGATATGACAACGTCGTTTTCCAACAAGACGGCGTGCCTTCGCATTGGTCAATGTGTGTACATAAGTGTCTAAATGAGCATTTCCCCCAACAGATGGGTTAGGCGTGGTGGTCCCATTCTGTGGCCTCCTCGCTCTCCAGATCTAACTCCATTGGATTATTTCTTATGGGGTTATGTGAAGGCTCGTGTCTATCAGATGCCTTGAACTGATTTGCAGGAATTGAAGCAGCATATCACAGCTTCTATTAATTCCATAACTCCTCAGATGCTTGCCAATACATGGCATGAAATCGAGTATTGCTTGGATGTACTACGAGCAACCAAGGGATCTCACATCAAAATTTATTAACTTGTGTAGTTACATTGTAAGTTAGTACAGTCAGTTTCTTTCTATCTGTTTAATGCTTTGTTTTATATAATTTTGTAATGTGTCCAATAATTCTTGGACACCCTGTGCAATCTGCTGAATGCTATGCGACTTAGGGATTGGATTGAAGTTAGGGGCTTTACCGTTTCCTTAACAATTGTTTTATCAAATATATGTTAACAAGTTATATCAAATATATATTGTTATTTTTGTATGACATTTTCTCTAGATCTGCTCTTCATTCTACCCTTACCTTCAACATTACTACAACTAAATCAGATCAAGTTGGTTTTTTAGCCATTTAAATGGAATGTCAGTCATTTGCTTGATTTATTTTAAGTAGACCATTTAATGTCCTCTATTACTTTAGCTGGAAGATTCTGTTAATGAACTGCATTAGCCAAATTTCTTAATGAGAAGTAGTGAATCCGTGTGCTGGTAGTTATTGTAGGTTCGTAGGCTGCTAAGTCTTATATCACTAACTTTCAACAAGGTACACAGAGATTTACACCAGTCATAGGTTTAACAGTAAATATTTCCAGAATTGGGAGGGGCAAAGGAAAACTGATTTTTGCGGCATTTTTTAATGCATCTTTTATTGGAGCAAACCTGTTGCTTGTCCTTAGGTTTGCTTCAATAAAAGATGTAATACATAATCTGTATATTGGCTGTGTATATATCTAAACAATTTGTTCTGAAGATTGTAGTAATAACTGTCCCATATGGGCAGTCCATCTATTTGTGGTTACTGCCTGTTCTAAACAGCCCACTGGTTTCCCTAGATGATCTTCACTGGTTGACATCTTGGATGACTGGCAAGCAGAGCACATTTAAGGAGACAGGGAACCTGGGGGCTGGACAGTATTTTGGGGCCTCAGTATTAGTGGCACATCTAGTTCCCTATGGGTGGATGAATAAAAATACCCAGGAGAAAACATTCCAAAATATGATGAGAAAGCCATAAAAATATCCCCTCCATATTAAAGTGTGTGTGCCACAATTCATAAATGAATCAGTGGTAGCAAGAAAATGTAAAAATGCATGGTTGAAAAATAGATACCAGTTCAGTTCTGCTTTGACCCCCTCCTCCATTTCCCTCAGGGTTCAACTTGTTGAAATTATGTCGAAGTAGTGGACAACCCCGTAGCAGAATTGCGGAGACGGGCGACGTACGTTGCAGAATTATTTTGGTCCTGCAGACAAAAATGATATCCCCAGAACCAGGGGTGATTTAGATCTGGGAGGGGGGGGCACTTCAGTTTTGGGGGCCCCTGGAATTCGGAAATTAAAATAAACAGCAGAAATGAGAATTCACCAATTTTGCACATCACAGCCAATGTACTGCTTGTAATTGGAATTGACAAGTTATACATACATAGGAAGGTACATTATATAGGGAAACAGTCTGTCCAATACTTACAGAAAGTCTTTCTACACTTGGCATCTGAAAAATCTTTAATGAATTCCTCAAACCTATCATCTTAAGAACACTGCTTTCTACATTCAGTAGGCACAGAGCACTTAGTCTTTCATGAGTCATTGTGGTTCTCAAATAATTCTTAAATCAGTGCCAGTTTGCTGAACAATTAGCGGCCATCATGCTCAAATATATTCTAAGAGCTACATTAACACTTGGGAAGGTATCACAAAGCCCTTCATCATGGTGTAAAACTGCCTGTTGAGAGTGAAACATGACCTGGGCTTGGCAAAGGCTGCAAACTGGACAATTTCCTCTATGAACGCATTACTGAAATCTTGGGGGTAAGCAGTTATAAGTTTCTCAGCTTCAGTTATTATCTCTGCATCAGGTAGATTACACAAGTTTACTATGAATTTGAACCTGTTATACACTGATTGGTACGCTATCCTGCATTCTTTTAAGGCAACAGACAACTGATTTAAAATGTTATTGAAAGTTCCACATCTAAATTTATCTCTCAAAGAAAATACAACTTCCTCTGATGCAAAAGTTGGATTAGCATCATAACGTTGGTTTCTCTTTCTTGAGCTGACTGTAGCTGTTTTGTAGTCTGTGGTGCCACAAAGGTTTCTGGCATCTAGTTCCAACACTTCATATGAGAAACTTTTCCAGAGAATCAATTAGATCCACCACTTTCTTCAGGTCAATTTCAACTCCTTGAACAGCTTTATTTGTAATGTTGAACCGCACAAGAATTAAGTTCCAGACCTTGGCCATCAGAACAGTTTCAAGGCGGTCCATTTTGTTTGCCGATATCTGAGCTTCATGTCTTGCTTTCAGGTTTTTGCTCCAAGTCACTTTCAATATCTCTGAGGGTATTTTGAATGTAGTTGTATCTGTCTACTAGGGCTTCAGTAGCATCAGTTCTTGCTGACTAACGAGCAGGGTCGTGCAATTATGTGTAAAAAAAGTTTTTCTGCGTGACATGTAAATAAAGCGTAAAATATGTGAAAAATACGTAAAATACGTAAACAAATATAAAAAAAAAAAGCATGGCTTTGTGCTGTTAATTAACTTGCTATGTATGAATACCACAAAAAACGGAGATCCTTTAAAAACCAACATACCCTTCAGTATTTTTATATGATCTTATTGGAACAGTGCAAACTGCCACGTCCATGTGACATACCACCAGGATACCACATACACATCAGTATCACGTCATATTGTTTTTTGTTTTTTTCCTAGCCTTCATATTCACACAGGGAAATCCTTTTCTTTATGATAATTAGTGTGGGGCCCACTTTTAAATATTATGTTCGGCAAAGGAAGGCAGAAGCCACGCTGCGGTGTAGTTTAAAGTGAAATGAGACGATAGGAACAATCAAAATGAGACGTTGCTGCCTCATGGCTTGCCTTTGATATCCATGCTCATGCGGGCGGCTCCTGTCTCTACAGTGATTCACTGCTAGGCAGACGCAGAAGTTGAACAGCGTCGGCAATTTCTTCTTGACTCGGCGGTAAAACTATAACTATGCGAACTACACATGTTTTCTGTTATTTAAATGTGGGAGGTTTTAGTGTCAGCTTCAGTTCAAAGCTGAGAGCGTTCTTATTAAACACCGTGTTTTTCCATCCTCACTTGTCGTTGAAGAAGGCTCAAAATTCTAATTGAAGACTCTTCCCACTGTGAATCGTGGCGGTCGACCTCTTCGTAATGTGTATGAGGAACTCGGATTTATTCCACTTAAAGTAGAACACAAGAACTGTGCCAAGTGTTGGGAATGTGAATTAATTGTCAAGAATACAGCAAGGGAGCATCTGAAAACCCACAGGAAGGTATGCGCCCAGACTTCTGTCAAAGCTTCTGAACTACTACCACCACCACTGGCGAGTTCCAGTTCTACCCTGTATTGTTTGGACTCTGAAATGTCTATAGACATTGACAATCCTCTGGTTCCAGTTGCAAGCCCCAGCCTCAGTTCCTGCTCAACCGTGTCCGTGGTGACGAGTGTACCCTCCTCATCTCATGAAGAGGAAGACAGTTTCTACTTTGAATCACCCATCACTGTAAGTTCTAAACCTTCCACGGTTAAACGACAGATAAACAATTTTTGGGACAGGATGAATGCCTCCACAAAGCAGGAAATAGATTTAGTTATTGCCAAGGTTTTCTATGGTTGCAACATCCCATTTAGTGTGGTAGAATCGGTGCATTTTAAACAGTTCTGTCAAAAAATGCGGCCTGCCTATAAACCACAAACAAGAAAAGCCCTTTCTGATAAACTTCTGGACGAAGTGTATGATGAAGATACCATCAGTGCTGCAGACACAGACTCCATTTTGCCAATAGACTGTTAAAAAAATGAATCGAACAACACGAAAAATGTTGTAACACTTCATCACAATCCCTGTGGAAGTAGTGGCAAAGCTGAAAGTGTTTTTCTTGATGCTCTCGACATGTCTCGTTTGCCAGAAACAGGTGAAGCACTTTGTAATGTGTTCAGTGAATCAAAAAGCTAACTGAAGAACGATACAATGTGAATATTTATTGTACAGTTTCCGACAACGCTAGTAACATGGTTAAAATGGGCAAACATCACAGCCTGTAGCATTCTGTCTGCAATGCCCATACTGGAAATCTTCTAGCTAAGGATCTTCTTTCAAAAAACATTGTATCTCGTGGGAACATGGTGTTGAGGTCTTTCAAGCACCCTGATCAAGAACCTGAACTGACAGAAAATGGTGGCTCTGAAGTATGCCTCATTGCAGACACTCGCTGATGTTCTCAGAGGGATGCCTATTTGTCCTTGACTAACAATCTAAGTGCAATGAGGAAAGTTGTTGCCACTGATGAAGCTGAGAAATTATCTTCTCAAATTTAGTCCCTCCTCTATGATAGTGCCTTTCTCAAAGAAGTTGCCGTCACAATATCAGTGCTTAATCCAGTAAGTCAGCTAATAAATATATGCCAGACAAAAAAAGCAAGTGCTGCAGATGCACTTGAATTGTGGATGGACTTACATCTACCTGAAGACCATAAGGACTTCATGCCACATGTAGAAAAAAAGGAGAAACCAGTCGCTAAATGTATACAGCCTTGCAGCCAATGTTCTCCATCTTGTGTACCAGGTGCAGAAAATGAATGAGAAACATCATGAACAAGTAGAGGAGTTCATTTTAGAGAACCTCGACACCTCGGGGATAACCAGTTTTTAATAGTATCGAGAAAAATCTGGAAAGTTTGGAGCACTAATGAAGAAGGGTGTTAAATCACCATGGGCATTCTGGTACTTTGCCAGCCGGCACCATATGGAGTAGTCAGCTGTTGCTTTGAAGTTAATCAACATCCCAGTATCTTCAGTCCAACTTGAAAGACTTTTCTCTAATTGGTCTTTTGTCCATAATACTACAAGAAACTGGCTCAGTTTCAAACGTTCAAAGAAATTGGTTCAAATATATTTTACTCGTAAGTTACAATATGAAAACAGTGAGGATTATTAGTGTGATTAAGGGTGTGCGAGAACTGAGAGTGACAATTATAAACATTTAAAGAGTTACATTTAAAACAAGTAGTTTAATGTTTTGTCAAATCTACAGCTTTTCCCTTTAAGGGTATAAGTATAGCACAATCAATATGAAAAACGTGAGTTTTAAAAGGGTAGAATTATGATTTTGAAGTGTACACCTGGATAACATGTCAAACACAAATATTATTAAATGTAAAAATGTACAATATTTTGCATTATAGACATGCCATAGACATTCATGCCAAAATATTAATCTTTGGTAAACAAACTGAACATAAAATTGTTTATTTTATAGAATTACATAAATATGAAAATACACTCGACGAATTTGAAGCTGTTAATAAAATCTTGAATTCTATTCAATATACATTGTTATTTTTATCGATGCTAGTGCAAGAGGTAGATTATTTTCTCAATTTTTAATATACAAGGAAGAACAGATGCATTATAATTTCTAAAAAGAAATCTGTTAATAGGTGGCTGAGCTGTATGAAAGATCTTAAGAGAATAATGATTTCGTAGTGAAATATACAAGAAATTTTAAGTTTAAAATTTAATATAATTAATGTGGTTTTTATATTATATTATTTATACACACACATGAAAGAAAATTAGTTTTTTATGCCAAGTAAATTACCTGTATATTACACGTAATTTACATAAAATAGGTAACGAGTAAATTACTTTGCCAACCCTGCCAACGAGTGTCTGACAGGGACTTAACCGTTAGTGCTTTTTTTATTTCCTTTCAAAGAATTCATCTCCGTGTTGATGCAGAAAAAAAGGTGTATAACTTTTGTATAAAGAAAAAACAGCATGGTGGGACCAAACAACTATTTCGAAAGAATGTAAACAGGAGGAACTAATTTACGATCTACTACACAGCTGCCAGTTGCCACCAATTAAAGGTATTGGTGTGATGTTTTTGGAGATAAACACAGGCGCTCCTCTCTTCACAAACAATAACTTTTATTTACATTTATACAGAAAACAAACACAATATTTGATTCGTTTGACTCGCTACTGATACACACATATACGAACAATTTCTCCTAGTTCTAGCAGCAGGTAGTCGAAACCATTTCGAGGTCACCTCTCAGAAGCAGCAAACCTGGTCGTTCAATTTGTCACATAGCTCAGCTTCGCCCTTGCATGGCACCTCATGTAAGTATTAAAATGATATAATAGCTAAAACATATGGATCACTATTTTATTAGCGTAACAAAAATCTGTAGTGGCCTTCACTGGACTTTCTCATACATAAACTGAGATGTGAAGCTGCACAGCAAATTCAAAAAAGTGCGACGGAAACTCCCACGTTCGGTTCCTCGATTTTTTCCAAAGTTTAATGATTACATGAATACATAAAAAAGCTGGGACCTTTCCTGTTACCTGCTCACCACTGTTTGCTTTTCTTCATTGTTACATAAAATGACATTATTTGACTTCCGAATAAGAACGCTTTCAAGCAGTTCCAGATTTTGAGTGTGTCGTTCTGCTTTGTTTACATGAAACCTGATCACACCCAACATGAGAGAATGTAGTAGTTCACGATAATTGTTACGGGAATTTTCTTTTTACTGGTATATAAAATGATACTATGAACAGCAGAAACCTACTTATTCACTTTTTAATAAAATTTAAGCTGTTTAAAAAATATATAAAAGAAAAAAAAATTATACAGCATAAAAAAACATACATACATACACACATACATACATATCACTAAGCTGTTTGCTGAGATTCAGAGGTTAGCTCCAAAAAGAAATACAAACTACCAGATATTTTTACTTACTGTTGTCGTATCAAACTTCTCCATTTATAGCGATCTTGACATACAACTCGGGCTTCACTGATATCCATTACATGCCGTACACAAGATCGTTTATACTTTATACTCATAATCTTTTTCTCATGCAGACACTCCTGAATCTGATTCACCCATGTCTTCCTTGGCTTTCCTCTGCCTTTCCTTCCTGCCACTTGGGCTTAAAATATTTTCTTAGTAAGCATTTCATCGCTTATTCTTTCAACATGGCCAAACTACCGAAGCATTTTGGTCTCCACCTTGCTAACAACATTTTGCTTCACATCACACAACTGCAACACATCATTCCTAACACAATCATACCGTGTCTTGCCACAAACTCCCCGCAAGTAACACATTTCTTCAGCACACGAACGGCTCCCAGGTTTCACTGCCATACATCAGAGTAGGAACAATTACACTTTCATACACAGCCATGCTGGACTGTCTTGAAAACCCATCATTTCTGTAAACACCTCCCATAGCAGCTATGACTTTCAATGAAGAATTCACTCGCCTACTAATTTCACCATCCAATTTGTTCTCTCTGTCAAACATGTTTCCCAAATACACAAACTTACTCACCTGGTCAATCACAGTGCCATTTATACTTACATTGCATTCAGTGCTACCAGTTTCTCTGTCAAAGACCATAACTTTGGTTTTTCCCTTATTTATACTCAGTTTGAATTTCATGCAACTTTCGTACATCCGGGACAACATACCCTGCAAATCACTTTTGCTCTTTGCCAACAGGACAGTGTCATCAGCATAGAGCAATCTGCACACACGGATATCACCAAGACATAAACCACTATTATCTATTTTGGCATCACGCATGCACGTATCCATAAATATATTAAAGAGCCATGGTGACATTACACAACCTTGTCTGACTCCTGAACCAATAGAAAACCATTTTGATGAAACACCATTCACTCGTACACAAGCTCTACTACCAGCTTACATGGCTTTTACACTATTAAGTAGATTCCCAGTAACACCATATTCATTCAATATCTTCTACAGAAGAGTCCTATTTACTCGGTCGTAAGCTTTCTCTAAATCTATGAAGGCAGCAAAAACTTTCTTACCAACAGCCAGATACTTTTCAATCATTATGCATAATGTAAAAATTGGGTTAGTGCAACCTTTACCAGGCATAAGACCATTCTGAACATCCCACACTTTCTCTGATGTAAGACCCTGTATTTTTTCAATAACAACCTTACCAAACACTTTTCCTGGCACACTCAGTAGGCTAATACCACGATAGTTCTTGCATTCAGTCTGATCACCCTTTCCCTTATACAAGGGAATAGTAATAGCATCCTTCCAATCCCGAGGGACCATTCCTAACTCCCAGCACAACTGGCAAAGTTCAGTTAACTTGTCAATTACAGAGTCACCACTATATTTCAACATCTCAGCAGTTATGCCATCAACTCCCGGAGCCTTACCATTCTGAAGAGATTTTAGAGCTTTACACACTTCTTCTTTTGGGATCCCTCCTGTGCTTTCATGCTTCACTGTGCCATCATCTGCATCTGTCTCAGAATCATCTTTGCTTTCCTGATCTAATAACTCACCGAAATATTCACCCCATCTTTCACTTAACTCATTGGGCTCCCATATCATTTCCCCGATCCTGTTATTTACACAACTTACAACTTTGTTTCCCCTATTTTTCTTGATTCTCATGTACTTCCAGAAAGTGTCCCTATCTTTCCAAAAAGCCAATTCATGCCTTTCCACCTTCTCCTTCGTATCTTTTGCCTTACTCTGGCAAACCAGTTTAGCGGCTTCACGCTTCTTCAGCGATATTCATCCACAGAAGCTCGACCTATCAACATCCCCAAATAGGCTTCCTTCTTTCTCTTTACTAATAGGCTTTCTTTTTTCTCTTTACTGTCTCTTGAATCTTACTATTGTGATGCCACAGACCTCTTCAGCAGCAGTGACAACACAGTTTGTAAAACAAATAGCTACAAATTAGGTACCAATATCACTCTGGGGGCCAATACACTATGATATCTTTCATAATTTCTAAAAATGGATCGTCATTAGTTTTCATTTTTTTCGCCACATAAATTTACATAGGTACGAATCCAACATGCTCCTATGAGCGCCCCAACAAGTTTTATTTTTAAATTTAGCGAAAACGGTTAAAAGAACATTCCTTGTGAATGTGCACACATAATAATATTCCAAAGCGCAGGCAAATGGTAAAAAAAACGTGATCACTGCATATAGGTGATACGCATAAAGAAGCACGTGATCACTGCCCTTCTGCTGGCGAGGGCTCTGTGTGCTACTTTCGAAATCGGAAACTACTTGAAAGCGTTGCTATTCGGAAGTCAAGTAGTGGCGGGCATATAACAGGAAAGGTCCAAAAGCTGAGCTTAATAATAAATTTCTTGTTGATAACGGCATTAGTAATTAGAATTAAAAAGTAGGTCATTGTTAAAAATTGTTTGTCACATTTTTTTTTATTTTCATAAAATAAAATGATTTTTTAATTATTACATTTTTCGTATTCCTTCCACTGGGGGGCCCAGAGGCAATTGCCCCTTCTGGCCCCCTAAAAATTTGCCTCTGCCCAGAACCCTATTAAAACCATCTTGCAGACTCACTATCATAAATGCAAGTTTTCCACCTTTCAAAATTTGCGAAATGGAAGTTAGGCGTAATGAGGATTTCTCGCGAAGGACGACATACATCGCAGAATTATTTTGTACTCGTTCCCATAGAAGAATCGCTGCGACGGGCGGCGGACATTTACTTTGTACTAATCTCCGTAGAAGAATCGCTGCGACTGGCGTCTTACATCGCAGATTTATTTTGTATTCGTCCCCGTGTAAGAATTGTGGCGATGGGCGACGTACAACGCAGATTTATTTTGTACTCATACCCATAGCAGAATCGCGGTGACGGCCAACTTACGTCGTGGATTCATTTTCTAGTCATCCCTGTAGAAGAATCGCGATGACTGGTGACGTACATCGCAGATTTATTTTGTACTCGTCTCCGTAGAAGAATCGCAGCGACGTACACCGTAGATTTATTTTGTACTCCTCCCCGTAGAAGAATCCCAGCAATGGGTGACATACATAGCAGGTTTATTTTGTACTCATGCCAATAGCAGAATTGCGGTGATGGCCGACGTACGTCGCAGATACATTTGCTACTCATCCTCGTAGCAGAATCGCTGTGACAGTTAACACACATCGCACATTTATTTTGTTCCTGCCGACAATCGATATCCCCAGAACCCTATTAAACCATCTTGCAGACTCCCTATCATAGATGCAAGTTTTCCGCCTTTCAAAATTTCTGAAAACGGAAGTTAGGCAAAGTGAGGATTTCTCTCGCAATCGTAATTTTTTTTTCCTTCTCACGCTCTTTCGTTGCTTGAAGAGAGAATTATCTGGAATTGTTGTTAAATATCATTTTATTGCATAAATATTTGTGTTTTGGTTTGAAAATGGAGACAACATTTTCCGAAAAGGAAAGTTCGACGGAACCCAGTAATCTTGAATTCTTTTTCTTGCAATATTCTCTCAGCCCTGTATGGTCATTAAATATCATTTTATTAGATAAATGTTTGTATTTAAGATTGAAAATGGAGGAAAATTTTCTCCCTCTAATAATTGAAAATGGAGGAAAATTTTCTGAAAACCAAAGTTGCACGGAGCAAAAATTTCTTACTATAGTAACCCTCCATCCGCTATGCTTCTGTATTATTGTTTAATCATCATTTAATTGCATAAATGTTTGCACTTGAGATGGGAAATGGAGAAAAATGTTTCGAAAACGGAAGTAGAATGGGGCGAAGATTTCTCCTCTTATGACAATTTTTTCATAGTGATGCCTCTGCGCTTTATTGTTAAATATCATTTTATTCCATAAATCTTTGTGTTTCAGCTTCAAAATATTGGCAAAATTCCAGATACAGGGGACCAGAATGTTCTTGATCCTAATTAAAATTGCAATTGCTGTAGTACCTAGGTTAGACATTTTTTTAGGTAGAAAAATATGTTCAATTTTTATTGTATTCTTCATTTAGTACTTATCTTGCACGGTGATCACCCCCAGATTATTTTGTGGCACAATGATATCTGTCGCAGACTGACCAGGAACTTTCTGCTATGGGCGACTGGACAGGACAAAACAGTATGATCCAAATATCATGATTTTAGTGATTTCTTAATGTATGAAAATTTCCTTCAATTACAGATGTGTACAAAAAAACATCTGTAATGCTTTTGAAGGATTTGAGGATGGACTGGGGGTGACTATACTTTTTGCAGACTCTTAAGGTGGACGTCAAGTAATTTTGCTTCTTATACTTCTAATGGAAAAACTTCTGTACACATTTTCTTCACAATTAATGCGTTCCCAAGGATGAATATTTGAACATCGATTAAAATATCTTCATTTTATAACTTGGAATACTTAATATTTTCTAAAACATAACCATAATTACGCAATCCGACATTTCTTTGTCTACTGACGTCATCAAAGTACAGGTCGTGCCATCTTTTTTCTGGTTTCCACACCACCAAAGTAAAAGTTATTAATTTTTAATGTAATTATGGTTATGTTTTAGAAAATATTAAGTATTCCAAGTTATAATATGAAGCTATTTAAATCGACGTTTAAATTTTCATCCTTGGGCACGCATTAATTGTGAAGAAAATGTGTACAGAAGTTTTTCCATTGGAAGTATATAGGAAGCAAAACTACTTGATGTCCACCTTAAAAACATGGAAAGAAATATAATTTTTTTTTGTCACAAGGCAGTTTCTTATAGCCTTTGCTGTGCTATCTGCAAAAAAAAAAAAAAAAAACTGTAGGACTCTGTTAATTCTTCAAGCATCCTGCATAATTCTGGGGCCCAGGGCTGCATCCTTCCTCTTAAATGGGCTGTGATGGCGGGCTGTGATGGCAAGTAGTCTGAATAATGGTGCATTGAATAATTTTCATGAGATGTCACCCACCTGCCATTTAACCTTGCTTAAAATGGCATTGAAATCTGCAATATTTGAAGCATAAATCATAATTTTTGATGGACTGTTAAAGAGACTGGGAGTTGGAACCCAAGTTGAGAATTTTTGTGTAATAACTATGGCTAGTAGTTTTCAGCTATGGAGAACTTAAGTCTGGGGGAACACACGCTTGCACGTACACTTGCGTTTCAGATCATCAGCAAATAAAATAATTTATTTTGTATCTTCAGATTTTTTCGTAAGTATATAGTACACATAAACTCAACAAGGAGAAATATTTTATTTTCATATTAAATGTGCAATCAAATAAAAGTAATTTAACCTGTTGAATGTAAAGTTGTAATAAGGTATAGGAATTTTCTTTAGTTTTTCATTCAGTGCACGTAAATACTTTTAAAAAAATTATTAAAAAAAAAAAAAGTCCAACCAAAATTTTTTTGTATCAATAATGAAATGCTTGCCATAAGTACTAATGAATGTTGAGTCCTACCTACCCCCCCTCCCCCCATTACTCCTTACAGGACTTCAAAATAAAGTTCTATCCTGACTTGCTATCTCTGTTTTTGCCTCCTACTGAAATTTTTCTAGTCATTGTGGATGTTTCTACTTCCTCCAGTTTAGGAAAAAGGTTGTGCATTACCACAGACTGGTGAGAAATATCGAATATTTCACTGATGGTTATTCTGCACAAAATAAAAACTGCAAGAATTTTCTGAACTTGCTCTATCACGAACAGGATTATTTTAGACTGGTAAGGAAGTGACCATTTTTTGCAACAAGCCATGGCAAGTCACCATGATGGTATTGGTGCAGATTGTAAAAAGGCTAACAACAAAATCCATTTTGCAATGACCTTTAGCTCAACAAATAGCATCTGCTGCAACAATGTGTGACTTCTGCAAAGATAATATAAAATACATTACATTTTGTGTGCAGAAGAGATGAGCAAAGTGTGTAATCAGCTTAGTCCCCGTTTTGAGAAAGCAAAAGCTCTTCCTGGTACACACACACAATGCATCACTTTACACCACTTCCCAATTTCAGAATTGGTGCTAAGAGGTTAAATTCTGATTAATATTACAGTATTATTTCCAAAATCAGTGTAACTAATTTTCAAGATGAGTTACAGTTACATGCTAACTGCTGCATAGCATGTGTATATGATTCATGTTGGTATGTGGGATTTGTTGAAAAGATGAACTATGATGAAGATGATGTGACTGTTTGACTCATGCACCTACATGGGCCTTCTCCATCTTTTTTTTTTTTTTTTGGCCTAATATTGATTGTGAAGTACCTCTGACACATATATTATGTTTGGTTGAAGTAAACTCTGCAACAGGAAGAACATACAGACTATCCAAACAGGCTGAAGACCTGGTTCAGTCAAAGTTTTTTTTTTCATATGAAAATTAGTAATTGTGTTTAGTTTGAATTCAAACTGACAGAAAATAATTCATTTATCTCTTATGTAACCAAGGAAAAGTTCATTTATAAATCGTACATAAACGTATCATTCAATGTCAAAATAATTCCTAAAATGGTTTGTTCCATTAGTTTATATTTTTATTAAAATTAGTATTCTTAAAAAAAAAAAAAAAACTGTTTGGGATAGCATAGTTGGTCGCAGTTTCCGCAATTGGTGATTATTTTTAAGTACAGCAGCTGTAAAAAAACTTTGGTGATTTGACTGGCGATTGTGCGCATGGCTTTGCAGGCTAACGTTTTGATCAGTTACACATTGAAATTGGTCAAAATATTAAATTCAACAGTAACAAATATAGTGAGTTGCAAGAACACTCACAGAAGTAAGGCTATGCATCTAAACAAGTGTTGCTACTGAAGTTTGTGAATAGCAAACTGTACAATATGCTCTGGTAGGGTTTTTTCTATTTTATTTATTTACTTACCTTATGTATAAATTGTGCATATAGTATTTCAATTTGGTAGTTAAAGGTGTTTAAAATATAATTCCATAAGACAAAAAATATTTTGAAAACAGAAATAAGCATTATTTATATTCATCTGTTTCTGTGCAATTCAGAGTGCTAAAAATTTTACCATTTATTCACAAATATTTTACAGCCTGTAACTTCTAAACCAGTTTAAACCACAAAATGAAACACAGGTTTTGTTGAGTACCAGTTGGGGTATCCTTGGTTAGGAAAAAAAAAAATATCTGGTCCTTCTTTTGAGATATGTAACCTTGAAATCTGCAAAAGTTGAAAATTTTGTTGCAACTTAGAGGGGGAGTCGGAAGGGGACCAAACCCATACTTAAGTTCTCCCTAGCTAAAAACTCTATTAGCCGTAGTTACTGTGTACAAAATCCCAACTTGGGGTTCCAACTCCCAGTCACCTTATAACAGTCCATCAAAAATGGTGATTTATGCTTGCGAGGATTGCAGATTTCAATGCCATTTTAAGCTAGGTTATAAAAAATATTTTCTATCATTTCTATACATTTTCTGTAAGCTTGAAATCTCTTCTGTAATGTAGTGAAAACCAAAACTTTTTATCTTACAAAAAGAGAAAAGTAATTGCCTTTCTTCAAAATTATTGTGAAGCCCTATTTTGGCACGCAGAAAAGAAAAATTAATGTATATCCAAGATGGTGGCACATAAATATAAAATAAAAATTGTTTTGAGCTACTCCCTGATAGGGTTAAACTATAGGGGGAAAAGGTGTATAAAATATGGTCAAGCAACCACTTAATTAAAAAATTGGGTAATATGTTGGAATGTTTTATATATAAAACATGCCATTTTTTATTAATTTTTTTCTCACCAAAATTGCAAATTGCACAAAATATTTTTTTCTCCTGCTGAAAGCTTACATTATAATACACACATGAAAATATTTTTAGCAAATTTGAAGTGGGGGCTCACTTTGAAAAAAATTGTTTTGTTTAATAAAAATGTGGCTTCATTTTTCCATGTCTTTTGTCATTAAATTAAAAAAAAAAAAGTGTTCTTTTAATTCCAAAAATGTGCAAAAACAAGTTGTTCTTAAATGTATGGGTCATGCAGATCATTTAAGAAAAAAATTATGTGGCTGCAACAGTTAGTTGTGAAGTAATGATTTTTTTTTTTTTTTTTGTCCTACAGCGTAGTTGTGAAAACTCAGCGCTCGAAAACTTTAAAGGCAGAGCTATCCAATTTTTGAAGTGACGTTACTCAAGATCTACTGAACCGACTGACTGAAAATTTTAACAGGTTTCATATCTCACCAGTACAATACTTTGTACCAATTTTCACAAAAATTTGAGATGGATGGGTGACATGCCCTGGGTGATCTGACATGGAATGACCCTATTGTCATTCAATTCAGGGACACTCTGCTTTGCAGTGTGAACTAACAGTACTTATCCATTTTAAATCATCTCGTGATTTTATTATATGTACGATTCTATAAAACAGGCAAGTTTTTTTGAAACTCCTATTGACTAATTCAAAAAAGTGGAAAATTCTGTGCTGACATCTCATCTGGATAATTTGCTGATGTTTGGACTATTTGTTCTAAAATTGATTAAAATACCATTAGGTAATCTTTTAGAAAGCAGATGCACTCCATCATTGTACTTCATTTTAGTCTGTAAATGTGTTTCCAATCACAGAAATAACATTTGAGCAGTTTTTTTATTCACAAAACTTTGTTGAGAATATCTAATGTATGTATGCTCTTGAGAAAAGCCAACATCCAGTTTGTATATTCCATCTATTGTATACAAAGATATATCCATAAGTTTGCCTTATGGATATATCTAACAGGGTTAGTGGGAAGGATAGCTATGATATGACTAGCAAAATGCCATAGAACTATCATAGTTTTTTTTTTTTTTCGACTGGTTTGGGCTTGTTCCATCACTTATTGTATCAGCACCATGTTAGGATTAGGGTCATTCCATGTCAAATCAACCAATGAAAAATACGTTTTGGAGCTTGATGTCATGGATTCGGTTAATTGTTGGTACATTTGTACCTTACCATGAGATGTATGAAAATTATTTTTTTCAAATTTTTTTGTCCACCCATTTTGAGATAGTGAATTTTCAAAATTGCTTAAAAACATCAAAAATGCCAAAATTCAGTAGCCACCATAACTTCAAATGCCATTTACGAGATACCTATGATAGCTACAGACATGGAACAAGTGTCATTTTAAAGCTTTATGAATAGGGCTTTCATTTGATATACACTGAGTGGCCACTTTATTATGACCACTTGACAGTTTTAAGCAAATGAGCTGTGGCTGCACGCTGTTGCCGCCAGAGGGCGAGGCTAGTATAAAAAGGGAAAGCTTACTGAACTGGCAGCCAAAAAACTGGGTCTCTACGTGCAGCAACGTGTGGTCGCCATTGACTAGTGACTGCTCGGGCGGAACGGAGAGTGTCCAGACTGGTAACAGATAACAGAAGGGCAACAGTGGAGCAAATTACAGACCATCTTAATCAAGGATCCCCTCAAATGATCTCTGTACGCACTGTTCACCGTACACTGCATCAGATGCGATATGGCAGCCGAAGGCCTGTTCGAAAACCTTTGCTGTCTGCAGTTAAAAAGAAAAAACGTCTCCAGTTCGCACAGGAGCACAAGGATTGGACAGTCGATAATTGGAAACAAATTATGTGGTCCGATGAATCACGTTTTCAGTTGCACCATGCCGATGGCCGAGTGAGAATTTGGCGGAAACAGCACGAAAGCATGGACCCCAAATACATTACTACAACCCTTCAAGCTGGTGGAGGCAACGTTATGGTTTGGGGAATGTTTTTCTGGCATGCTTTGGGCCCTTTAATTCGTGTTGATCAACGTTTGACTGACACATCATATCTAAACATCATTGCAGTCCAAGTGCATCCTGTCATGTGGATGCTTTATCCCAATGGGGATGGCTACTTTCAACAAGATAATGCGTCTTGCCATAGTGCTCGTATTGTACAGGATTGGTTTCAGGAACATGCCGGTGAGTTTACTTTGCTTAGGTGGCCGCCACAATCTCCAGATCTCAACCCCATTTAGAATTTATGGGATGAAGTCGAACGAGCCATCAGACAGCTAGATCCACAACCCTGCAGTCTCGCACTCCTGGAAAGTGCTATTCATCAAGCATGGTCTCAGATTCCACAAACTACCTATCAACATCTCGTGGAGTCCATGCCACGAAGAATCGACGCAGTATTAAAGGCATAAAGTGGCTACTCAGTGTACAGCATGGCACAATTGTAAATTTTCAAAAAAAAAAAAACAAAAAAAAATCGAGTTTTTGGGAAAACAGAATTTTTTTAAATTTTCAAAAAATTCACATTTAGAGGTATAGTCTTGAAACCAGCCAGTCAGTCTAAATTTCAAGATGGTATCTCAGTGTTATCATACAAAAATAAAATTTTCTTGTTGGCAGTGACAAGGAATTTAATTGACTTAGCCCTGAAAATGGACAAAAATTTCTATACCTAATGATAAAGAACCTCTTTTTTTTTCTTGGCTATCATGTTGGATGCTTTTGTTATCCCCTGTGGGGGTAGCTGGTATGTTCTCCCTGTAGCTGTAATTGGATCCAGATTGCAAAGGATGAAGTTTCCTGGCACGATGAGAACATCCGGTTTCCTAGGATAAGATAGTGATGTTGCTGGTCCAGCTAGATGTAAGAATGATAGCTTGACTTCACGTTCTGCCGCATCCATTGAGAGAACATATCCCATCCACCATGAGTTGTCATAGGCACAAGCCACAAAACCATTCATACGATCAAAACCTGCATCTTGAAGTTCGGGAGTGATTTTAATATAATGTAAAACAGTATCGTGAGAAGCTGAAAATGTTTTGGTTTCTAATTTTTCAGTTGATACTGGGAGGTAGGCATCAAACTTCTGAGTTCCTGTAACAGCAACTGCTTCATCCAATTGTACTTGTAAAAATCTCTCCTCTTCCAGGTATTCATCATTTGAAATATGAAAAAAACTTATTGGAGGGATGTTTGCCTTCCCCCACTCAAACAGCTGTTGAGGTGTCATTATCTGATTTGAGAGGGGGTTTTGAAGGCTGGCCTTTGCTGCAAGTCTCTTCACTGTGCCTCCAACACCATCACAAACTCCTTTGCCATGTGCAGTGGCATAAAAATGCCACTCAGCTTCAATGCCTTGGAAATCAGTGTGGTGGTTATACAAATTTGCAAAACTCTTACGATTTTTGTATTGTGCTGCACAGCCGTCTGAAAAGTAAAATATCTTTTTCAAGTTTGGGAGCAATTCCGCTTTCAAAGCATTAAGAAATTTTCTTTGGAAAGCATGAACAAGAACTGGGTCATGTTTCAGACATTCTGAGATGAAAACAAACCTCTTATGTCTTAGTTGATCATTTTCCTTGTAGTACACAACAAAGGGATGAACAGTTGCCATTGAGTGTTCCAATGGAATGACTGGGCTTCATCTTGCAGAATGAATTAATAGTTCTCAGAAAAATCACGTGACCACAGCTTCATTAGGGCAAAGTGTAATTTTCTCCTCTGCAAAAAAAAGCAGATTGCTGTTTGGCGATGAAATCATGCTTCTTCAAGATGATGAGCTGGGCTGAAAACTCCCCAACAAAATCCTCTGCGGTTTTGCAAATAAACAGCGGTCCACTGAAACCCACTGCTTGTAGGTGATGTTATCAATCATTTCTTCTTCAAGACTTGTCAAATAAGGCTTTGTTGAATTCATCAGTGCTAGGACATAAATCACAGTCACCTAAAGAACATTTGTGTGCTGGGGGGGATTACACATAATTCTTGATAAGCAATGCTGATATGTTTTTAAAGGAGTATTGTGTCCTTGAATGGCCACTTTCTTTAAATTAGCACCAGCAATCATGAGCTTTACATACACACAAACACAGTGTGAGTCCCACTAGCTTCTGCTATAATGCAGTTCCTTGGTCTTAACAAATTTTGAAAATCCTATTTTTTTCAGATGGGTACCTGGACTTGAAAAGTTGGTAAATTTCTCTAAGATTACCATTACCAAGCATCAGATGCTTTTGGACATGAGTTTGACAACCATCTTTGTCTTTGATTGAAATATAATCTTTTTCGTTGGGCGGTTGCCTACTGACTTCTTCATTGCAGTAAAATTCCTTTACTAAGTTGACCGTGTCTTCAGGTAAAAATTTTCCAGGTTTGGGATTATGTGAGGTCAAAATTCCTTTTTCTTTCACAAAATTTTTTTTTGCCTTCCTTGCAATGTAGTTACTTATTCCAAATTCATTTTCTATTCTTGGATGCACTTTGGTTTGCGGCCCCCGTCATCTGCTAGAAGAAAGTGACGTGGAACCACGGAAAATTACACAATTCCCGATATGTGGCGTTTCTGCTCCTTGCTCTCAGCGCTGATGGCCTGGAGCTGAACTGCCTGCGTTACGTTACCGGTGATTGCTCTTCGCTCCGTTCATCTTGCTTGTTTCGCCCTGTTTCTGTTGTTGCTGCCGTCTTCCTGCATTGTGAGTCTGGATGTTGATGTGTGGAATTGGAAGCGTTTTGTCGAGGAAGTTGCGAAGGATGAGGATACATGCATTGCTTGGTGTGAGCGCAAGGGATTGCTTCCAACTGTACGAAGATGTTCAGCAGGGCATCCAATGACTCCGAGAGTGGATATGTATCATCGTTTAGGACAATTCAGGGGTTGGAAGAATCACTTTTCAGGGAAATTTGAGCAGTGTTCCCGTGCATTTGGGACGTGGTTCGAGAATGCTCATATTCCTGTTGATATGGTGATGACTCTTGTATATTGTTTCGTCAAAGGATTGTCCTAAGATGATGCAATCAAGGAATCTTCACAGGATGGTGTTACCACATCCTGTGAAACAGGCAGTGCCAGTTTTCTTAGAACACTGCTTTGAGGTGATGATTTGCATCATGAAACAGTTCTTTCCTGGTATCTAATAAATCTAATTTAATTATTGTACCAGAAAGATAGGTTTTCATTCTGGTGGAAGCACATATTTTTCATCCCAGTAAATGTTTCTTAATAGGTACACAATGAGCATTCAATAAAGGCCCTTTTAAGGGCCAGCCAAAATACTGCAGGAACACATTCGTTATAAATCTAATTCAATTATCAATTATTGTACCATGCCATGAAGGCCTTTTTAAGGGACAGCCCAAAATACTGCAAGAACACATTCATTAAAAATCTAATTTAATTATTGTACCAGAAAGACAGGTTTTCATTCTGGTGAAAGCACATACTTTCCGTCCAAGTAAATGTTCTAAAATACTGCAGGAACACATTCATTATAGAAATAACCACGACACGCATTTCATGTCGCCCGATAGATGGCAGCACATTACTAGCACTGCATCTCTTGTAGCAGACGACGTGGGCTGCAAACCGAAATATAGCCCTTTTCTTTTACAGGACCAGCTTTTTGGTAAAACTGTCAAAATCGTGTGCTTTTTTACTTCTGTTTGTAGTTTTAAAATTGTCCTATAGTTGCTGAATAATTTCTGAATCAGCACAGTGACATTCTTCCTCATCTAAATCATCTTCAGAAGTAAAAAATAACTCTTTGTAGGTCCTTTTTAATCTTCCCCATCTTTTCTTTGCAATACTTCTTATACCTATTTAATACTTTCTTCTTACACACCAGAGACTCACCAAGGGAGGTCAAAGATGCATTTAAGTGGCTTAAAGCTGCATCAGGGTTCAAATACTGAGACTCCTTAATATGACTAGGACCAGGAATCTCGTAATTCTCAGGAGGAATTTCCTTTTCAAGTATATTGTGTTCCATGTGACAAGGCTTCTCTTTTCCTAACTGCATGAAGTGCATACTTTCATGTGTGGTTTGATTTCACTATTTAGTGAAACCATCCAATCAGTTACTTTCCTCAAGTCTTTACTAACCCAATGCCCCCTTTTTTCAAAAGGGTTGCAACAGTTTTTTGACCATTTATTCTCCTCCATATTTCAAATCATGTAATTATCAAACAGATAAACTTAATAAAGCAGCTTCACAACAAAAATGTCCTAGAAAGCTTCACTAAAAACACACTGTCCAAATAAACTGAAGTGCACACACAGAGAGCCAGACCACAACTAAGCTGTCTGGAAGCGTGGAAGGTAACATGGTGGGGGAAGGGCCCATGAATAAACAGGCACAAACATGTCAGGGCTTGTCTTGCATGTTTTGAACAGTTCCCTAAGCCAAGATAGCCTGCCCTATCTCCCTGCACACACACACACACACTCTGTAAAAATCCTGTTTTATTTTTATTTCTTTGGATTCATTTCAGTTTACCACATAATTTTATCAATGTAAATTTGTAGAAAAATGGACTTCGGGGCTTTAATTCCTTGTAACTGCCAATAAGAAAATTTAATTTTTGTATGACACCATTGAGATACCACCTTGAAATTTGGACTGACTGGCTACAAGACGTATAGTGGATTTTTTGAAAATTAAAAAAAAAATTCGTTTTTCCCCAAAAAAATTTTTGTAAATTTTTTTTAATTTTTTGAAAATTTACAATTGTGTCTTGATGCATATCAAATAAAAGCCCTATTCATAAGCTTTAAAATGACACCTTTCCCGTGTATGTAGTTATCATAGGTATCTCATAAATGACATTTGAAGTTATGGTGGCTAGTGAATTTTGGCGTTTTTAAGCAATTTTGAAAATTCAATATCTCAAAAACGGGTGGACAAAAAAATTTGAAAAAAATAATTTTTATACACATTTATGACATTAAGGTTCCTTGCATTGGTTGATTTGACATGGAACGACCCATTAGCAATTCAGGATAGCTATGATATGACTGGCAAAGTGCTATAGAACTATCATATAGTTTGCTTTTTTTTTTAACTGGTTTGGGCTTGTTCCATCACTTATTGTATCAGTCACCATGTTAGGATTAGCAATTCATGATAATGCATCTTTAAGAGAAAACAGACAGTTCCTGTGTTTTGCTATGTAAATTGCCTAATAGTTTTCTGAGCTGACCACATATTCATGGGTGCCCATAGCTTAGCTTTCAGGAGGGGGCAAACAGAAATTGTAACTAAAAATACCATGCACAAACTTCATGTGCATCTATTTTTACTGTTTCTCACGTAACAGTCACATCAGAAAACTTGAAAGTAACATAGTTTCTGTTTCAGGACAATGTAGTTTTCAAGATTTCTGACATGACTATTATGTGAGAAACAGTAAAAATACATGTAATTCAGGAATCTCTGATTGCTGAGTTAATAATTCAGATGAATTTCCACGTAATATGTGAAAAATATTTCTTCTACACTATCTCCATGTGCAAATTTGCAGTGTGCCTCCATTTTATCTAACCATTTTTACCACTCTCTCAATGCATAAATTTAATTAGAAGCCAGAAGACCCAAAAAGTGCATAAAGATGGATAAATTGAATTAGATGCCATGTTAGGAATTTTTTTTTTTTTTTTTATATTCTTTTGGTCATTTGTGTCACATGTGTGACAAACCTCCAGAGATAACTCAACTGGTCAAGAGTGAAAAAAATACACTCTGGACTAATTTCTTGGAAAATTTTCTAGAGCTTACAGTGAACAGCTGCTGCAAAGAATGTATATACAGCAAAACGTCAATTATCCAGGACTCTGTCATCCATGTGCTAGAGTTAACCATGGTCCTCTGTAATTCTCTCTATGCAAGTGGATTTGTAAAATAACAGTGAACTAACAAAAATCGTGGACTTTCTTTCTAAATTAGTTTTTAAATGTTCTGTTTTGTGTTTACATACTACAAGAATGTTTTTATTAGTTCTTTTATGCATTTAACCCAATAACTTGGATTAACTGTTTTTCAATTATCAGGGCTCTAATGTCCCCAGTTACCATGAATAATTGATGTTTTTACTGTATTTTACACTTCTTCACCTTTCATATTTTTCATGCTGTACATATGTATTGTTCTTCAATATGCAATAGGAAATTTCATTATTACTTTGCACTGTAAATTTTCCCCTTTTCTTATGAAAATTTCCATGGTTTTTTCCTATTTTTATGGCATCTAGAAGTTCTGCAGAAAAATTAGCAATCAGAATTATGGTTATTACAAAAAAATCTGTCGTAATTTTTAAGAGCAAAAACGGTATCTAATTTCCAAAGAGCAGGGCAAATGCCCTCCTATACGGGCATCGACACACATATTGTATCAGAAAAGTGAGACCATTACTGCTTGATAGTTGAGGTGAATGCTAGTTAGCACATGTGCTGTCTGGGACAAGAGATAGCCTTTGATCCCTCATTTAATAGCAGACTACAACCAGCATGCACAGAAAAATATTTCCAAACATGCAGTCTGATGAACGTTCTAGCAGATGGTGTTAGATGCCACCTCATTTATGTGACCATGCTGACTGACCTGCACCAACAGCTCCACTTGTATTGGGCACAGAAGCACCACAACTAGACAAAATAATTGACGTTTATTAGACAGTTTGAAAACACCCATCTGGCCAGATGAGTTTTTAAGCCTATTTCATATTTGAAAATCAATTTTAATGGCTACATATTTGGTTTTGAGCAGTACTGCCTGAAGCGTCAAAATACATAAGGACCTCAATATTTACAGAAACTCGTGTGAAAACTATTTGTGCATCATTGCTTCCAACATATTTTGAAAGCAGTAACATGCAAATAGTTTTTCCCTGTAACATACTTCTCTTTTCAAGATTTTTCTTGAATCTGATATTTTTTATTTTAATTTATTGTAAGTAAGAAAAAAATATGTGGGGGATTTGTAATATTTTATGACTTCAGTTTTCTTAACCCTATGTTTTTCATAAGAAAAAGTCTACAGCTATGAAGTTTTTCAGAAATAGAGCACTTGGCAAAGAACTACTTTATGAGAGGCTTTGAAAATATGAAGCTTCATGATCAAGGCCTGTCTCGTTCATTTCGTCGACATTATACACTGAGTGGCCACTTTATTATGACCACCCCCTCAATACTTCGTTGGGCCACCTTTTGCCTTTAATACTGCGTCGATTCTTCGTGGCATGGACTCCACGAGATGTTCATAGGTAGTTTGTGGAATCTGAGACCATGCTTGATGAATAGCACTTTCCAGGAGTGTGAGATTGCAGGGTTGTGGATCTAGCCTTCTGATGGCTTGTTCAACTTCATCCCACAAATTCTCAGTGGTGTTGAGATCTGGAGATTGTGGGGGGCCACCTAAGCAAAGTAAACTCACCGGCATGTTCCTGAAACCAATCCTGTACAATACGAGCACTATGGCAAGACGCACTACCTTGTTGAAAGTAGCCATCGCCATTGGGATAAACCATCCACATGACAGGATGCACTTGGTCCGCAACGATGTTTAGATATGATGTGCCAGTCAGACGTTGATCAACACGAATTAAAGGGCTCAAAACATGCCAGGAAAACATTCCCCAAACCATAACGTTGCCTCCACCAGCTTGAAGGGTTGTAGCAATGTATTTGGGGTCCATGCTTTCGTGCTGTTTCCGCCAAATTCTCATTTGGCCATGGGCATGGTGCAACTGAAAATGCGATTCATCGGACCACATAATTTGTTTCCAATTATCGACTGTCCAATCCTTGTGTAAACTGGAGACGTTTTCCCTTGTTAACTGCAGACAGCAAAGGTGTTCGAACAGGCTTTCGGCTGCCATATCCTATCCGATGCAGTGTACAGCAAACAGTGCGTGCAGAGATCATTTGAGGGGATCTTTAAGATGGTCTGTAATTTGCTGCACTGTTGCCCTTCTGTTATCTGTTACCAGTCTGGACACTCTCCGTTCCGCCCGAGCAGTCAGTAGTCGATGACGACCACACGTTGTATGTAGAGACCCAGTTTTTTGGCTGTCAGTCCAGTCTTTAAACACTTTAACAACAGCTTCTCAGGAACATTTCACGAATGCTGCGGTTTCGGTGATACTCGCTCCATGGCTCCGACCTCCTACAATCATCCCACGTTGAAAGTCCGTCAAATCGCAGTTTTTACCCATCTCGTCACCCAAAAATCACTTCTACTACTGTCGCAAGCACTAAGCTTTCCCTTTTTATACTAGCCTCGCCCTCTGGCTGCAACAGCATGTAGCCATAGCTCATTAGCTTAAAACTGTCAGGTGGTCATAATAAAGTGGCCACTCGGTGTATATGCAAACAATCGATTCCTCAAAATTTTCATAAAATCTACAGCTTTCAATTTAGAACCACCAAATTTGGTATACTATCTCATGATACTCTAACTTAGATTGTACACGGTTTTTAGTAGGGATCGGGGCCCCCATGCAACATTTTTGTAAAATCTACAGTTTTCAATTTAGAACCACCAAATTTGTTATACTATCTCATTATACTCTTACACCAACTTAGACCATAGACGGACTGTGGGCCCCATACAACATTTTCGTAAAATCTAGTTTTCAATTTAGAACCACCAAATTTGATATACTATCTCACTGTACTCTTACACCAACTTAGACCATAGACTGAAGGAGTCGGAGCCTGGGGTGAAGGGGGCCCCATACAACATTTTCGTAAGATCTACAGTTTTCAATTTAGAACCGCCACATTTGGTTTAGTATCTCATGGTAATGTAACTTAGCTCGCAGATAGGGAATTGGAGTGCAGAATTGTGTTGCAGTTCTTAAGTAAAAAATGTGAATTTTTGAGAAAATTTTGTATGGGGCTCCCTTTACCTCGGGCTCCAACCCCTTCCAAAAACCATGTACGGTCTAAGTTAGAGTACCATGAGATAGTGTACCAAATTTGGTGGTTATAAATTGAAAACTGTAGATTTTTACGAAAACGTTGTATGGGGCCCCCTTGACCCCGGGCCCCGACCCCTTCCAAAAACCGTGTACGGCCTAAGTTAGAGTAGAATGAAATAGTATAAAAAATTTGGTGGCTCTAAATTGAAAACTGTAGATTTTACAAAAATGTTGTATGGGGCACCCCTTGACTTTGGGGCCCGACCTCTTCCAAAAACTGTGTACGATGTAAGTTAGAGTACCATGAGATAGTATACAAAATTTGGTGGTTCTGAACTTTTTTCGTTTTTTAGGAATCGATTGTTTGCATATACTGTATAGTGTCGACGAAGTGATTGTCGAGAAAGTGAACCAGACCCATCAAGGCAGATGACGATTATAGGCAACACTGTACTGTAATTTTTTTTCTGTGGGTTTGTAACTTTTTGGTGCTAAGCCCACATTACCTAATGTTAGGATCTTAATGGTGGATACAAATGTTCTGTTAGCTGAAGGTTACTTGGGTTCATGTTATGCATGTTAACAGAACAAGTCATTTTTAATCAAGGTAATGAGTGATCATTGTTCAGTCTGGCCATCTTTAAGGAAGGTTTCATGTTAGAACAGGGTTGGGAGAGGCAATTTGAATTCCCACCATCTTTCTAGACCTTTTTTTTTTTTTTTTAAATCACCATGTTCTGATTCTGACTTAGCAATGTAGTATTCTTAGAGAAAGAATGACTTTGCAGCCCTTGTAAGTATTTTTGACTAGGGAACCAGCCTGGTTTTTGTTAAAATATCAATTTGCAATCAGATTTGAGAAAAAAATTTCCTCAATGACATGAAACTAAAATTGAGAAAAATGAACATAAGTTGAATATGTATGTGAACTGTTTATCTTCCTTTTATTTATGTCTAAAGATAATACAGATAATAGTAAACATTAAATTCTGCAGCCCCTAGAAATGGCATCTCTAGCCTTGTGTGCTTATGCTCACTGCAAGTTGACTGACTGTGTTTTCTCCAGTTAAGAAAAATACCAATTCATATAAACAGGGATAGAAAAATATTTTGAAATCTGATGGCCAGCTAACTTTTTTTAGTGGCCAGAATCAAAACATTGGACCAGCAAGGAGGAGGGATATATCTATATCATCATCATCATCATCATTGTCAACCATTATCAATCCACTGCTGGACGAAGGCCTCCCCAAGTTTCCTCCACAACCGTCTGTCTTGTGCCAGTCTCCTCCATGTCACCCCTGCATACTTTCGAATTTCATCCACCCATCTCCCATGTGGTCTTCTTCTGGGTCTTTTCCTGTCCCTTGGAATCCAATCTAAAATTTCGGCTGTCCATCGATGGTCTGTTCTTCTGGCAGTATGTCCAGCCCATTGCCATTTCAGGGATTTAACTCTGATCATGATGTCTTCCACTCTTGTCATTTTTCGGATCCACGAGTTCCTCTTCTTATCTCTCCTGGTTACACCAAGCATGCACCTCTCCATGCTGCTTTGAGTTGTCTGCAGCCTTTGTATGTCTCTTTTAGTTAAGGTCCACGTCTCTGCACCATACGTAAGCACTGGAAGGATGCATTGATCAAACACTTTTCTTTTAAGACATAATGGCATATTGCTCTTGAAAATTATGCTGTTTCTTCCAAAAGCTCTCCAGGCAAGTTTTGTACGCCGATTAATTTCTTCATCAATGTGGCCCTCACTTGATATCTGCTGTCCAAGATAAACGTACGTGTCCGTTATCTCCAGCTTTTCTCCATCAATCGATAAATCTTCATTTCTTGTAAAAGCATTGAACATCACTTTTGTCTTCTGAAAGTTCATTTTTAATCCCACTTCTTTACTCTTGTCAGCAAGTTCCTGGATCATACTCTGCAGCTCTGATGGGCTAGTTGCAAAAATGACTACGTCATCAGCAAAACGAAGGTGGGTTAGTTCATGTACACTTCTATCCAAAAAATGTTTTGCCATTAGCTTATCTCCCCCTGGGGAAAAAATTGTACTTGGTCATCCCCCCTCTCCAGGGCTCACAAAGTCATGAATTACATGTTCTCCAGTGATGTTTTTTTATGGTGGCATGGAAAATTTTTTTGGTTGCTGTGGGTGACCAGGCAACTGCATTTTTTGACCCCTGCATATAAATAATTCAGCCATCATCTACATCACATTTTGTAAAATGTGTTCGTTAGCCACATAACCCCTCGTACCCAACGTGCCATTGCTGATTACCACTATATAACTACTACTATCTTTTGTTGAAATAGTTGAACTACAGGCATTGCATAATTATATTTCATTTGATTCAGAAAACAATATTTATGAATGCAATTTTCACAATTTAAAGTCTACTATAGTTTCATTGAATGCTATGGTTCAGTTTCGTCAGGACTAAGCGTTTTCATTTCTTGCTTCTGACGATGTTGCCAGTTTCACATGTCAAACGTCTCATGCGGCAATCAGATTACAGATGGATGAGTGCTTTCCATGCACTTGATAAGTATGGAGATGAAGATTAAATCATTTACCAGGTTTATTACAGTTTTGAAATATATGAAAGGCTTCTAAAAAATCTTGGTCAAATATTGATTTAGGTCTATCTAACAGTTTGGTGTCATTAAACAGAAATTGGTGGTTATTTTCCCAACAATGCTGGGCTGTGGAAGATTTTTTGATTTTATACTTTTTAATATACGATTGGTGTTTTTTTAATCTGAATTTAAGTGATCTCCATGTCTGATCTATGTATGAGAGTATATCATCTTAGATACGGGAGTGAAGATAACTTTGAAATTTGATGACTTCAGGATTTTTTTAATTTGGAAACAAATTTTAGGGATGAATGGAAAAACTGCCTAGTTTCGTTGAGAATTTGGAGAAGTTGGGATCAAGGTGGATTTATACTGAGGTTTAACACATTTTTTGATAGTTGAGTCCACTAATGAATGTTTGAAGCCTCTGTTGATAACAATATGTCTGATGTAATTTAGTTCTTTCTTGAGACCCTCCTTTGTAGAACAGACATTTCATCCCCAGCATGCTTGTTTATTTGAGAACCAGACCTTGTGCGTTTCAACCCTCAGTCTTCGTATGGCGGCCATTGATCGTGATGCAGGGCTCGACTTGTCGCTTTTGGAGAGACCAGGGTCGTTGAGGACTCGCCGTCTTTCTTTTGAGGTTGTTACTGATCTCAGCTTTACTTCTTTTGATAAGTCCTCAACCCTTGCTTCAGTGTACCATCAGCTTTTCTCTGAGCACCGTTCCCTCAATTCTGATTATGTTCCAGTTTTCACTGACAGATCTAAAATGGGTGCTGTTGTCAGATCTGCCGCCGTCTGCAAAGAAGATGTTTCTGTTGCGCTGATCCCATCTGAGGCCACGATGTTTTCGGCGGAGATGCATGCTGTGTATCTTGCCGTTCTTCATGTTCAGTCGAGTTCTTGTTATCATGCTACATAGTCTATATGGATTCAGTAAGTGCTTTGCAGTCTTTGTCGTCTGCGGATTGCCATGATCATCCTTTTCTCTTTGACGTTACAAGGTTGCTTTGTTGTTTGCTCAAGGTCGGTTTTCAGGTTCACTTTTGCTGGATTCCTGGGCATATTGGAATCTGGGGTAACGATTGTGCTGATGCGGCTGCTAGATCTGCTTCCTCTTTGGTCGTTTCACACTTGCCACCATTTCACCAGGATTTCCGTTTGTTCAGGATCATATCAAGCGTACATAGCAGGGTCTGTGGGACCAACAGGTGGAAAATAAACTGCATCGTATTAAACTTATTGGAATCTGGAAATCATCATATCGCCGGAACCGTTGGGAGGAAGTTGTAATATTATGTTTCCGCATTGGGCATTGTCGTTTCACTCACTTCTATTTGCTGTGTGGCGACACTGCCCCGATGTGTGGGATGTGTGATGTACCTCTGACTGTGTAGTTCATCTTTTGTGTTCTTGTCGTCGTTTTGCTCATGAACGTGTTCGTCATTTGCTTTTACCTTCTTTACCTGACAACTCAGTGACCCTGAGTTGTATTTCAAACGATCAGTGTTACGTGTCTTCGCTTTTATCATTTCTTTGTTCTACCAATGTTTTGTGTAGTGTGTTGTTGTTTTATTGTCGATTTACACCTTTTATCCTGTTTCATGATGTCGTTGTTCATTTTCTAACCATGTTACACCATTGTTACCATATTTCGTTACTGTGTTAATCGTTGTATCCATTATACCAGTGTTTTTTGTTTATTGTCTCAGCAGCCATGTACGTCTTTTGTTGTTACTGTTTTATACTTTTTTTTTTTTTTTTTATGTCTGGATATTGTTGGTTATTTCTACTTTAATACACTGGCATGATGCTCTTTAGCCCTTTGAGGCCCTTGCACCATTACACTCAAAGCAACTAACCAACCTAGAACAGACATTTAAGGCTTGGTAGACATATGTATAAAATGCACTGGTTTTTATGTTGGATGGAAGGATTTGATTTTGCATGAGGTGGCAAACTAACAGCAAATGGTTTCAAATAAACAGTGGTAATGAATGAATTTTTGCGCCATGTAACCAGTACGTCCAGAAAACGAAGAAAATCGTCTTGCTTCAATTCATAAGTAAATTGGATATTTGGGTCCAATGAGTTGATTGTTGGTAATAGTTCAAGAAATTTTGAAATTTCACCTTCCCAGAGAATGAAAATGTCATCTACGTAGCTTACCCAAAGGCTGACGGAGATCATGTTGAATAGTTGGTCTTCAAAATGCTCCTTATAAATTTTGCAAGGAATTGGGGATAGCGGACTTCCCATTGCTAAACCACAAATTTTTCTGTAAAATTGGTCTTGGTGAACAAAACAGTTTTGGGAAAGGCATGTAGCGACCAGAATTAAGAGTTCTACTTCGGGTTGTGTGAAATGGTGGGCCAACAGACTTCTTTTTAGACAATCCATTGCTCCTTCTACTGGAATGTTGGAGAACATAGAAACTATATCTAGTGATAGTGATATCAATATTTTGTTTTTCACGGAGTGCAGCTTTTGTTCTTAATATCTTGAAAAAAAAAATTGTCCAATAACTGCTTGCACTCAGCATGGCATCAATGTCACTGGACCACACGTGTCTTTAGTTACTCTGTACTAGCTAGACAGCATCCTATAGTATAGCCTTCCCCTCATTTGGAAATTTGTGTTGGCAGCATGTCAGTGGACAAATATCTACCATGTGAACCCATGTACTAATCTGTCAGTGTGACCCAAGGCTGATGTTCAGCCAAAAGATTTTAGTGTTAATTTGAATAATATTTGTAATTTGCATGAAATACATTTTTGCAATATTAATTTTCAGTTTATTATTATGTTTAGTGCTCTATACATAATAATAATAAACTGACAGCATCCTATAGTATAGCCTCCATTATTCTGTTGTTCATGAAGTGAAAAAAAAAAAAAAAATCTGAAATGTAAGTTCGAATTCCAATTTCAGCATTAGCCCAGAAAAACATTTTACATTCTATTTTTCAAGAGTGTCTCATACACTAATAAAGGTACTTGATTTATGGAATATAAACCAAAAATTGTTTTATACTCATAACAATGCTGTAGATCTTTTTTTTTCATATTCTTAATATTTTTCTTTTTCCTCCTCACCAGTTCTTAACACAGATGAACAATGAACAACTGTTCATGTACTTAGCATCACCACGAATAGCACCACAAAAGGATACATGTCCAGCATTTGGAGTTGTACGAAGTTACAGATTTAATCCTTTTTGATGGCAGCACCCAGGAGAAAACTGTCGTAAGATTGCTTTCATTGTCTTATTATTAATTTGTTCTCTAGCTCTAAAATTACTTGCAGAGTACGCTATGTAGTGCTGTATTTCTGTATGTGCAAGGAGTAGTATAAAGCAAACTAGTGCCTCTGGTTTTTTGTGATTAAAAAGAAATGTCTAATTATAACGATACTCCCATTCGATTCATACAAAATCCACAAATATGAGGCTGTGAATAACAACAAACTATACACCAATAATGTAGAAAATAGTAAAACTATTACTAGTAATCCGATTTGAGGGCATAAGAGTATATAAATACTAGTATAGTTTTACTATTTTCCAGTGGCAGCTTGTGGCAACTGAAACAGGTGGGGCCAGTAGCCGAAGTCAAACAATGAAATAAAAAAAAAACTGTCATTATTAGGCCAATTATTCAGACCCCACCCCACCCCCCAAGATTCTTTTACTCTGCCTCTGTTTACCGCCTTTACTCACAATAATGCCCAAATAAGGTAGGAATGTGTCAACTATTGTATTGCACACGAAAAAAAAATTCCTCAGAATAGAATGCATAACTATTAACAGAAAAATGTTAAAATTCCTTAAATAAAATTTTTACCTTAAAACATATGAACATTAAATTATGTTAGTTGTGCTTTGTGTTTTTTCCGATTTCTCAATTGCAGAATAATCACAGGATTCACAGGATAAAAAATTGTAGTAAAAAAATAACTCCAAATATATGCAGGAAGGGAACGTTTCATGAATTTCATCCCATATAGAATGAGTACCATACATTTGCATTATTTGAAAGGTTTAACCTTTTTTTTTAAAGAACTTGTGAAACCTAAAAACATATATGTACACATGTGCAAATTATACTTACATGTTTTCTCATTTATTTATTTATTTTTAACATAGAAAATCATCTTAGTTAAAACTGAAATTAGTTCTGCAAAGCATTTGTAAACTTCATACTCTTGGAAACTCAAATTCTTGGGCTGATAAGCACAGAGTTTTTTTAAGTGAAGCTTTTCGACTCAAATTCTTGGGCTGATGAGCACTGTGTTTTTTTTAAGTGAAGCTCAAACTAAACATTCTTGGGGTGATAAGCACAGAGTTTTTTTAAGTGAAGCTTTTCTTCCAGATTTAAAGCAAAGAACGGAGATTTGAACAAAATATCCACTCCATTAATTGTACTCGACAAGCAAAAAAGTCACGACACGAAGGAAACAACACATCACCAAGAGAGAACACACAGAAAAAACAACTAACTGAACTTTGCTACGACATTTAAAACCCTCCCGCCACCTTTGAGCTTGGTCGGGGTAAGCTTCTCTGTCAACCCACGGCGTTAAGGAAATGGATACACTCCCGGCCAATCAAATTAGCGTGGGGCCAGACACAGTTTTTTTTTGCACACGTGGTTAAGACAGTGTTGTATGTAGGCCTTCATACTGAATGAGACAGGGAGGAAATCGTCGCCTCTTTGCTTGCATAGTGATGTTACTGGGGCCTGTTGGAGCTGGCCCCAATAACCTCACACTCTGAACATGATCTCTTTCCTCAGGGAATAGTTTTTCGTTTTTGAAGGAAACTTTTCCCTTAAGTAATGGTTTTTGAAGGGAAATGTTTATCACCATGTAGTTAAGAATAAGAATCAGGGCAAAAAAAAATATATATATATATACAGAGTTAAATCCCTGAAATGGCAATGGGCTGGACATACTGCCAGAAGAACAGACCATTGATGGACAGCCAAAATTTTAGATTGGATTCCAAGGGACAGGAAAAGACCCAGAAGAAGACCACATGGAAGATGGGTGGATGAAATTCGAAAGTATGCGGGAGTGACATGGAGGAGACTGGCACAAGACAGACCGTTGTGGAGGAAACTTGGGGAGACCTTCGTCCAGCAGTGGATTGATAATGGTTGACAATGATGATGATATATATATATATATAAAAGAAAAAGGAGAAGATCTCATTGAACTGAAATGAACTGAAAAGTGGACATCTCTTCTACTATCGTGGGACTGATACTGGCAGAACTAGTGGTGTTGGATTTATAATAAACAAGAAACTGAAGGATAAAGTTGTAGAAGTTGAAAGTTCCTCTGACAGAGCTGCATGACTCGTTATCCAACTCATGAGAAGATACCAGGCTCAGATTATTCAAACTTTTGCACCCACCACAAGTCATCCTGAAGAAGAAATTGAAGAATTTTATGAGGAAATTCATCATCTAAATAATAAAGGTAAGCAGCACTTAAAGATAATTATGGGAGATTTCAATGCAAAAATAGGGCAACGGCAACAGAATGAAACTTCAGTAGGTAAATTCAGTCACGGCAACAGAAACCAGCGTGGAAATACTCTCGTAGAGTTTGCAGAGGCAGAAGGGTTTTTCATCTTGAACTCCTATTTCAAGAAAAAGCCACACAGGAAATGGACATGAAGACATCCAAATGGGACGACAAGTGAAATTGATTTTATTATGTGTAACAAAAAAAATTCGTCATATAAGACTGCAGTGTGCTAAACAAATTCAACACAGGTAGTGACCATAGATTGGTGAGATGTAAGATGCACCTCAACACTAAACTCGAACGTAGCAAGCTCATAAGACAAACAAAATGTATTGACATATAACCAACCTTAAAAAACACCATAATACCTTCAAGTTGGAACTGAAGAACAGATTCTCTGCTTTAGAAGGCCTAACATCGGAAGAAGTGGATATTTCTGAAGTTAACAGAAAAGTAACCAAAGCTCTTGTGGAAACAGCAACAAAATTAGCTGGGTCTAAGAACAAGTTGCATGTGAACAAATTATCAGGAAAAACCAAAATGTTGATGCAAAAAAGAAGAGAGGTGAGGACAACTAAAGAAGATGTGACTTCCAAAGTGGAATATAAAGAGCTATGCAAGACAGTACGGAAAAGTATCACTGAAGACGTAAGGAAATTCAACTGTGAACTAGTAAGGAAAGAATTGAAAACAACCAAAGCCTAAAGATAGCAAATGGACATCTCAGTAAGGAAAGGAAACAGATTATGGCACTGAGAAAAGAAGATGGTTCTGTAACAAGAAATAGAGGCGAAATTTTGACAAGAGTGAAAGATTTCTACTCCAAATTATATGAAAGGGATGATACATGTACTCCAGACATCATGAAAGGTACCAGAGTTCTTCCAGTCCTCCCAGCAGAAGTTGCACATGCAATCAAGAACATGAAGCAGGGAAAAGCTCCAGGAGAAGATGGAATTACTGTAGACATCATACAAGAAGCAAGTGGAGAAATCGAAACAGTACTCGCCCAAATTTTCACTCAATGCCTTAATGAAGGGAAGATTCCTGAGGTTTGGAACAACGCTACAATGATCTTGCTACATTAAAAAGGTGACATTGAGGATATCAGGAACTACAGACCTATCGGCCTCCTATCAGTGGTTTATAAAATCTTCACTAAAGTTCTTTCACACCGCTTAAAGGTGATACTGGACATGGCTCAACCGAGAGAACAAGCTGGATTCAGAAGTGGCTACAACACAATAGATCATATCCACGTACTGAGAGAACTAATTGAAAGAGCAAGGGAATATGAACTTCCACTGTGCATGGCTTTTATCGATTATGAAAAAGCCTTTGATTCAGTGCAACCATCAGCAGTTACAATGGCCCTGAAATCCTGCGGTATTGAAGATGTGTACATTAACATTATTAATAACATCTATGAAAATGCAAGTGCAAAGATTCGGCTGTTTGAAAATACAACACACATAAAAATTGGAAAAGGAGTGAGACAAGGTGACACCATATCTCCGAAGCTCTTTAATGCCACATTGGAAAATGTCTTTCAATCACTGAACTGGGAAAACAAAGGGATAAAGATTAATTTAGATTATCTAACCCACCTTCGTTTTGCTGATGAGATAGTCATTTTGCAACTACTCCATCAGAGCTGCAGAGTATGATCAAGGAACTTGCTGACAAGAGTAAAGAAGTGGGATTAAAAATGAACTTTCAGAAGACAAAAGTGATGTTCAAGGCTTTTACAAGAAATGAAGATTTATCGATTGATGGAGAAAAGCTGGAGATAACAGGCACGCGCGTTTATCTTGGACAGCAGATATCAAGTGAGGGTCACATTGATGAAGAAATTAATCGGCGTACAAAACTTGCCTGGAGAGCTTTTGGAAGAAACAGCATAATTTTCAATAGCAATATGCCATTATGTCTTAAAAGAAAAGTGTTTGATCAATGCATCCTTCCAGTGCTTACGTATGGTGCAGAGACGTGGACCTTAACTAAAAGAGACATACAACGGCTGCAGACAACTCAAAGCAGCATGGAGAGGTGCATGCTTGGTGTAACCAGGAGAGATAAGAAGAGGAACTCATGGATCCGAAAAATGACGAGTGGAAGACATCATGATCAGAGTTAAATCCCTGAAATGGCAATGGGCCGGACATACTGCCAGAAGGACAGACCATTGATGGACAGCCGAAATTTTAGATTGGATTCCAAGGGACAGGAAAAGACCCAGAAGAAAACCACATGGAAGATGGGTGGATGAAATTCGAAAGTATGCGGGAGTGACATGAAGGAGACTGGCACAAGACAGATCGTTGTGGAGGAAACTTGGGGAGACCTTCGTCCAGCAGTGGATTGATAATGGTTGACAATGATGATGATATGTATAATATATATTTCTAGAAATAGAAATTTTTAGGTGGGGCCCGGCCCCTCTGGCCCCTAATTACGAACCGCCCCTGCTATTTTCTATGTTGCTGTTTTTTGTAATAATTGCTACAAAATCCACAAATATGAGGCTGTCAATAACAACGAACTATACACCAATAATGTAGAAAATAGTAAAACTATTACTAACTAGTAACCCAATTTGTGGGCATAATATATAAATACTAGTACAGTTTTACTATTTTCTATGTTGCTGTTTTTTGTAATAATTGCTATCAAGTTCAATGATCGCCAACTGGTAGGGATTTTCTGTAATGTTACAAATTTTTGTCTAGAATTACAGTAGTATCGGCATGACAACAAAATTACAGAAAATTGCCATTATCTCCTTTTTTTTTTTTTTTTGCTAGAATTATGGAAGTACAGACATGATGATGAAATTATAGCAAATCACCATTAGATGTATTTGTTTTTTTTTTTGCTTCAGAAGCGGGCATGAGACTCTTCTGCGAAATGTCAGAACTCCGCATTTTCGCCAGCATTTGGGCTAATCTCGAAATTGATACTGTTCTGAATTTAGAATGGGAGGGGGAAGGGGTAGTTTTCCATAGGGGCCAGAATTCCGTCTTTTGAAAATCGTAGTTGGATGAAGTGAAGATTACTACAGTAATCATTATTTTTTGTACTAGCAATGTTGCCTATGTCCAGTATTGTTGTTGAGTATATAATTTTTTGCACAAATGTTTGTATTTCAGCTTGAAAATGTAGACAATCTCCAAAAGCGGAAGTTAAAGTGAGCAAAAGTGTCTCCATGTTTTGTGAATCCTTTTTCTCATGATGTTCATTCTGCCTTCTATTGTTGTTAAATATAATTTTACCCATAACTTATTGTATTTCAGCTTGAAAATGGAGGAAATATTTCCGAAAACGGAAGTCAGATGGAGTGGGAATTTCTCCTACAATCCTAATTTCTTTCTTCGCGATGTTTCCACTGCCCAGTATTGTTAAATATTATTTTCCTCCATAAATGTTTGCGTTCCAACTTGATAAAGGAGGAAAAGTTTTCCAAAAACCAAAGTGACGAAGTTGAAATATTTGTAAAAATTGGTGCAAGGTGTTTAAAATTAAAAGTATTCGTATTATCAAAGTCACAACATTTATATAAAATTATGAAAGCTTTTTATTATGCATTCCTGGTCCTCGGGTTGAAAGTTCTTTCAGTGTGATGGATGAAATTATTGTCCTGAAGTTAGGAACAAACATCCAAACCTATTTGGCTATAAAACACAGGGTAAGTCTACAGTTCAGTTGTTCGTGTGTTATATAGGAAAACCACTGGCTATAAAACACAGGATAAGTCTACAGTTCAGTTCTTTGTGGGTTATACATATAAGAAAACCACTGGATTCCAACTCTGCCAAAATCTGAGGGCATTAAGAGAGAGAAAAGAAAAAAATCTATTGGGTTGATGCATAAGTTCATGCTGTTTTATTTCACGAGTGTTTCCCAGGTCGGTAGTGATGGTGCAGATGGCCAGTTGTATATCAAAATGTAGTCAGTAATATTGTGTATCTAAATCATATTGCATTGTGTGATTGTGGCTAATGGTTTTTGGTTTTCAGGTCCGGAAGTATGGAGTGTCAGTTAGAGAAGTATGAACATTTCTGACATCTGCTCCTCTACAAGTTTAACAAGGGATCCACAGCCGTGAGGCTACTCGACATATTTGTGCTGTGTATGGGGAGGATGCTATTGCTTCAAGGACAGCCCACAAATGGTTTTAGCGGTTCCGAGGTGGCAATTTTGACCTCAACAACTCTCCACGCTCAGGTCGTCCATCTCACTTTGATGAGGATCATTTGAACCATCTCATCCACTTGGATCCACATCAAACCACACATTAATTGGCCACTGAGATGAGCTGTGATCAGGCCACAGTGGGGCGACACCTGGAATGTATGGGAAAGGTCCAGAAATTGGGTTCTTGGCGGCTTCACCCTCTCACCGAAGACAACGAAAATCAGCGTGTTGCCATATGTGGTTCTTTGCTCACCCATTATCGTGAATGTTTTCAGCAACACAAACCCTTTCTGTCACGTATTGTTACTGGGAATGAAAAGTGGTGCCTGTACGTGAATTTCAGGCATAGGAGGGAATGGTTAAACCCAAACAAGATGCCCACACCACGTCTAAAACATGACCTTCATCCTGCGAAGATCATGTTGTGTGTCTGGTGGGACATGGAAGGCATTACTCACTGGGAAATGCTGCTGAGGAAGCAGACCATCAACGCTGCACTCTATGGTGAGTAACTCCGCTGTGCGGGGCGCAAATAAGCAGAAACAGACACATCAACGCCATGGTGTCCTTCTCCAACATGATAATGCATGCTCTCAGTGCAAACATGGCCAAAATGGCCATTCAGGACATTAAATGGGAGATCCTTCCACATCCTACCCATTATGTGGCAGAACATTCAACAATGATGTTGATCTCCAAAATTTCCTTGATGATTTCTTCACAGCAAAACCTGCACATTTTTTCAAGAATGGCATTGCAGACCTATCCAGACGTTGGGACACCATCATAAACAATGGGGAGGAATACATAGTTGATTGATTTCGTTTTCCCTTCTGATGTAATACATTCCTGTAGTGTGGTGAAAAAAAATGGCATGAACTTATGCATCAACCCAATAACTACTGAAGGTGATCTTTTAGATTTTTCCTGCTGACAGCATTTTTAAATTTAGCATCAGAAAATTGTTTAATGTATTTATTCTTTTCTGTAATAATTGTTGTGACAGACTGGAATTTTCTGCCATGTTAAATACCCAAATTTGCCACTGTGTGCTGGACTACTGAAAAAAAAAAAAGAAAAGAAACATGCTTGTTACTGAAAACAAATAGTCTATCAACTCCTGTATTTCAACCACTACAGACTACATAGAGTATCAAGTGTCTAGGCGAAAATTGGTCTCACTTTGTACTGTGCTGTCATGATATTGACAGTTGTCTATTTCTCAGCACACATGTGCCGTTCTATATGCTTGTCATATCACTGTATAGTTATTGCTTTAGAATGCAGTTCAAAGTTTGTTCCATGATATGATACAATGTACCATTACTCTTTTGTTCGCTTTGAAATGTATACTGTTAATGATTGTGATTGTTGTGAAATTTATAAGTGAATGAGCATATATTTTTGGTAAACATGTTGGATGGGAAAACAATATGTTCTGAAATCACTTAATGATGTAGTAAATTTAGTTTTATAAGTAATTACAACTGTAGTTAAGTTTTCTTGGATTTAGGGATTGTCAAAAAATTTATTCATAGATATAGATTAAGATAACACAACGTTGCTGTCACAAATGTTTATTTTTTCAAGCCGACCATGGTTTCGCTGGGTATTGACCTAGCTTCATCAGAACGAATGGCACGTAAATATTCAAATTGTATATGACATCATAAATGGTGTTTACAGTCACATGTTTTGGTTAGATGCTTCCACGCGCCTGATAGAAAGGCGTGGATGCCATGTCATTAACAAGTTGTGAAGACTTCTGATATACACTGCCGGACAATTGCTAAGGACGGATGACAATAGCAATGATAGCAACCATAAAATGGAAGGCAGGAAAATGTGGAAATTAGCATAAGTGCGGGATACAGTAAGACGTGTTGTGCGTATGCAAATTTTGGATTGCCGAACTTGTTCGTGACGTCATAGCGCTGATAAGAGATATAAAGGATTTGACGCGTATTGACCGTTGTTGTTCAAACGCAAAGTTGGAAGGGAAAGAATCAATTGACGAACTTGCAATTTTCAGTATGTCTTCCCGACATCACCTAGATGATTTTACGTGTGGCCGTATTATTGGCAAGATTGAAGAAGGGCGAAAAATAACAGATGTTGCCAGGGAGTTCGACGTCAGCCACAGTGTTGTTTCAAGGCGTTGCTTCAAGGCTTTGGAAATCATTTCAAACAAATGGAGAGTGTAGCAAACGTCACGGGGGAGGCCGTGTTCGCAGTACGACACATGCAGAAGATCGGTACATAGTGCTATCAACAAAAAGACACCGGCGCAGCACAGCTAGTGAGGTAGCAAATCAGTTTATGGCTGCTACTGGCAAGCGGATCTCCCGAAAAACTGTCGCCATGCGTTTGCATGCAGGAGGACTATACGCCTGCCGTCCTGTTGTGTGCATCCCATTGTCCAGACGTCACCGTACCGCCCGTTTGCAATGGTGCCATCAACATCGCAATTGGACTGATAACGACTGGTCTGCTGTCCTCTTCTCAGATGAGAGTAGATACAGTCTATTGTCTGATTGTCGACGACAACTGATCTGGCGTGATAGTGGTACTGCATATTGTCCAGCAAACATACAGGAAAGGGATCGACATCCGACATGTAGTGTCATGGTATGGGCTGGCATCATGATCAATGGCCGTACATCCCTCTATGTGCTTCCAATTGGGACTATGACTGGCCAATGATACATTAACGATGTTCTGCTACCTCATGTTCGCATGTTCCGTGGTGCTGTCGGTGATAGATTCATTTTCATGGACGACAACGCAACATGTCATCGAACAGTCGCTGTCCAGGAGTGTCTTGAGAGCGAGGATATTCAACGCCTCGTATGGCCAGCACGTTCTCCAGATCTGAATCCCATTGAAAATGTGTGGGATGCTTTGGGGAGGAGTCTTGCTGGTCGCCAATGCCCTCCAATAAACAAGGACACCCTCATCCGTGCACTGACAAAGGAATGGGATAAATTACCCCAACAGCTGCTTGATAATGTTGTGCAAAGCATGACACGACATGTGGAATCTTGCATCGCCCTCCATGGTGGCCATATCCCGTATTGACATCTTGCGCCGGAACGCCTGCGGACGGTAATTGCATTTTTTTCACGTTTACGTATTCTGCACAAAATGGCCTGTTTGTCCCTTGAACACGTTCCAAAGCCTTCTGGATTTCAGAGCACAATAAATTGTCATTCTTGTAATGTCCTGGCATTCTGACATTATTTTATTTCACTTGGCATCCAACCACACTTACTTTTTTATGCGCTATATAGCCGTTTATGATCCGTCCTTAGCAATTGTCCAGCAGTGTATATGGAAAGCTTCCAAAATATCAAGTTTGGTGGTTGAATCTGGCTTTTCAATAAGTTTTGCTTCTTCAAAAAATCAAAAGATAGAATAGTAACTGTGTAATTTATTGCGGTCATATATTGTGATACGTTGTGTTATCTTAATCTATATACAATCGTCACAAGACTGTAGTCTTTGAGATAAAGAATCTATAGATAGATGTCTATGAAAGATACTACGTTTCTGCATAACAGTGAAACTCTGACGTAATAAGTGCTGCAGAGGCATATTTTGTGTTTGAGAGGCACAATGTGCCACCCCGGTATCTGAGTTGTCACAGGCTTTGGTTTCTGACTAGTTGTCTGAGCCGGGGCTGGGTTTGAGTCCCAAATGACTAAAGGGTGTGGTGTGTTCATCTTATGGTATTGACTTGTACAACTCTTTCTTAGAACCAGTGGCTCTAACTTAAGGATGTGTGACTTCTTATAGCTCTCAAAGTTGCTCATAAACCTCATAACAAAACAAAAGAGAAAGAGAGAGACATGGCATGTATGAAAATTGCGGGAACATATTTTTTTGTATTTGCATGAGGTATATGTGGAAATCTGAAACAAAAGATAGAATGGTAACTGTGTAATGTATTGTGGTCATATATTGTGATAGGGAATTTTTAAATGTTAACTGTATTTTAAAAGAATTTATTCTGCTGCAGTTTAGGAGGAGTGCAGTGTAGCAAAGCTAGGAAAGATCACAGGAGGAATTAATTGTCCACAATTGCAGCGCAAGTTTAAAATGAAAAAAAAAAGAAAAAAGAGAGAGAAAAAATTGGATTTAAATAAATCTTAAGTCATGTGCCAAATTTGCTGAAAAGGAAGACATCACATTTTTCACTAAATCGGGGCTGCAGTTGGCCTAGTGGACAGCGTTCCTGACTGCCACGGAAAAGACCCCAGGTTTGATCTTAGGCAGGTACAAAAGCTTGATCCACTAAATATCCGCCGTGTGTCGGATAGGCACGCTAAGCCATCGGACCTCTGGAACTGGCCCCCTGGTAATAAATAAGGGCATCTTCCTCCCCCTTTCTACTTCGCTTCTGTGTCACTTTCCTATCTGGCACTCTAGCCCAGATCTCCTAGCTTCCTATTTCTAAGGGTTGTTTAAGACCTAGGGTCAGACACTCCCTTCCTAAAAATCCTCTATATATGATCAGATTTCATTATTAAAATTTGGAAACGCACATAAAGATTGCTATACATGTTTATTTCCTCATACCCTTTAAATTATTAAAAAAAACTGTGGGTAATTTTTGAAGTGTTTCTAAGCCATTATAGTCTACAGAGCATATATATATATTTTCTAGAATCATTTTTATAGTTCTCATAAAGAGACAAATGATAATTTTTCTTCTTTTCATAGTGCAACAGGTGAGAGCTTATATACCATTTTAGGAATTCCTAAAACAGCTACGCAAGAAGACATTAAGAAAACATATCGTAAGGTGAGTGTTTTGACAACTGTATACATGGAACTTTAATTTCAATGCTGTTTGTGAAATGCGGTTTTTGATTAGAAAATTAATGAATGGATTCGTGACTGTGACATACTGTTACTTAATGAAATCCCTATCTTCATTAGAATTCAGCTAAATTTAAAAAACAAAACGAAAAAAATTGAAACTCCACTGTGCACATCCTTTCTTCTGCAGTGTTTACAGATAACCACTCCTTAGTTATGACCAAGCCATGTAATCACTACTGATGATAAAATACTTCTTTCTTTGAATGTCAAACCCTTTTTTTGACTTCCTTTTTATGACGTCACACTGATGATCAGCACATTTTGATGATTTCCTGTTCGCATTTGGTAAACCTATGTTAGTAATCAGCATCTATACTTTTTTACATCAGTATAAAATATTTGTACTTGCCAAGTGGTCTCTTCCTTTAACTTATTATGCGCGTTAGAAATACTATAGTGGCTAGAAGAGATAGTGTGCTATGCGATAATATCTCTTTGTTTAAATTTCAGTTCCCTCTTTTCATGAAACCATTAGATGGCGCTCCTGCATGCTTCGATGCTATGATTTCGAAACGTTAGCATGCTTTTCTATGGCGTATTTAATGGATAGCGAATGAAAAAGTAATTTATTTGTTAGGTCGATCATGAAAAGACTTAATAATAAGAGTGTAACGTTAAAAACATGTTTTGTACCTGGATGTAACAGTGGGTTACAGATTTTGTATTCAAAAATTACTGTTTTCCGTGCCAAAAGATGAGGCAAGGCGGGAGGAATGGAGCAAGGCAATTCCTTGTGGTGGCAAACAGCTAGAACAGAAGTGTGTTGTATGTGTACGTCATTTTGATGACCATTTTATGTAAAGAAATTTTGAAACGCTAATAAATGGCTCCATACTCCCCCTTAAATATGCCTGGTTGTATAGGTCAAGCAGTGCTGTGAATTTTAATTTCTTCTGTAAACTTCATGCAGCATGTATCACATTAGCAAGTCACTAAAGTGACATAGACTTGACATTTTTACTAAATTTATGTATGGATTTCGTTTTGGCGAGAAATATAATTATCTCTAAAATTGTTTTGAACAAGTTACCGATAGTATTATTTCATCCAGGGTTTAATAAAATCGGGTCTCAAACAATGTTTATGTTTCAATTTACCAATAAAATTTTGTTTTGGGATATCAGTGAATTTCATTACTTTTATCTTTTAATCACCAGCGAGATACATACGGGGCAGCAATTTAAAATCCTTACTGAGAGAGAGATGTTTCCTGGAATGCTCATGAACAATAGAGCATTCTAAGGAGCATATAAATGTTAACAGTTTATGGAAAAGTCATGTAAATTCAAGTGTTTAATTAGACATATAATTACGTAAAAAAATTGTGTCCAGTAATGTATTTGTACTTATCAGCCTTGTAACACGTACATTCAATGCAAGATTACGCGTTTCCCGATTAAAGTTGACGAAGCTTCCCCAAAACCCCCATTTGGAAGAATATTAACTTATATTTGTTCATGCATGATATTAATAACTTTTAGTATAACTGCAGGATAACGAAAAAGATATTTTTTTTGTAAAGTTTTAGTGAAATTACTATTCTGCATGGAATGAGAAGCACTTATATCTATGAGCATAGTTCACAGCATTAGCATTGAAGCTGTCTTCAGCGCCCTCTGTGATTTCATGATTTCAAGAACCCGTTTGCAGAAGCACATGGCACACTATCTCTTCTAGCCACTATAGAAATACTTCACTCTGTGCATGTTTCCATTATATTTGTAGGAATCAATTTATGAAATTCATAAGCATATTTTAAAATATTGGAATTTTAAAATCACACAAACTTTTGACCAGTAATTTTGTTTCTTTTTGAATTCTAATCCATAGAGGTTTGTGGAAGTTATGATTAATTTGCATGCTGTTGTTCCTTTTCTGCTTTGTGAAAGGATTTTTTTTGTTAAAAGACATAACTCCTTTGTTTTAAGATTTAAGCTAAAAAACTAAAAAGAATATATCTCCATACTGTCATTGAACTATTATTCTCAATACTGAGAAGTGTTTTCAGACAGGCTGCTGCCTATTTTCACCTCATATGCTTATTGTATGCAGTCAAATCTAAAGAAGGCTGGCACAGAGTCAAGTATTTTTAATGCATGTAATATGTTACAGGAAGAAGCTAGGGTGAATACGAATATTTCATACTGTTGTTAAAGCATTGATTGTGGTTGTTAAATATAGGTTAACTAAGGCATGTATAAAAATTAAATTAATATTTGTTGCAATCATTTTAATAATTGAAAAAAGATTTAAGGTTTCAACTATTATCTAAGGTTAGTCACCTTTTCCCCAATATCTTTCAGGAGGTTTTCTTCTCATGCATAAATTTCCAATACATAATCTTATTTGCCACTGAGTGGTTTGAGGCTTAAGTCCCTCCCCTTTTAAACTCATGACCCCCCAGTAACTGTATGCCAATTCAAATGTACCAACATCATTATAACAACATTATTTCTTAAAAACTCAGATATCTAATTAAAAAAGCAATCTAATTTTAAAATATTTTTTTAATTCAATTGCTTTTTTAATTAAATATGAGTTTTTAAGGAGTTATGTTGTAATGATGTTGGTACATTTAAATTGGCATACAGTTACTGGGAAAAAGAAAAGAAAAATCAGAGTTTTCATGAGTTTAAAGGGGAGGATACTTAAGCCTCAAACCACTCAGTGGCAAATAAAATTACGTATTATATGAGATGAGAAGAAAGCCTCCTGAAAGATATTGGGAAATAAGGTGAGTAACCTCAGAATCTATATATTAATTCTATAAGGTTTTTTACTGTGAGTCCTATTTGGAGAGAATGGCTGAACGTAAAGATATGGTTCAGGTATCAAAATAAAGGTCTTACCATGTAGATCTGCCAGTCAAAGAGAAAACTGAGATTGGGGCAATGGTTCGGGCGTTGTGGGGTGGCAAAGTTCCCATGTAAAGTCTATGGGAGAAGCGTGCGCCTCTTATCTACATCAGGCGCTCAGTTCAGTGTCAGACTTGGTGTGTGCATGGTGTTCTGTGATCAGTCCTAAAGTAAGTAAATACTTTATTGCATACTTGCTCTTAACAGAATGTCTCTCCCACTGAAAAAAAACAACATAAGAGCCTTATTGGAAGGCATGAGAGATCAATGGTTCGCAACTATATGTCTCGGACAAGAGAGAATGAAGAGTATTCGCAACGCGAATCTCATTCCAACAACATTTACAAACACAGTTGTGACTAAAGATCAGAGTGAAAGAATGTACTGTCCAGTTGAATTTTTGCACACGATCGAGATGACTGCCTCACATTTTACGACTGAAAAAGGGTGCAGACGTGATGCTTATCGCGAACCTGGCTGCCCCGGTGTTGCAGTGGTCTAAGCGCTGGCTTATGATGATTCATTTGTCTATGGGGAAAAGGTTCGAATTCCAGTGAGGCATGGATGTTGTGCTTGTCTTACGGCACTGGCTATCACGCTTCCCTGGAACCAGTGACCCGAAATTAGGGACGGGCGATTGCTTATAGCCCATTGAGTTGCTCACAGTGGTTGCTAAACTTCCAGTAAAAAAAAAAAAAAAACACGAACCTCCACTATTGTCTGAGTTTGCCAGTCAAATAAAGTAGAATGAGTTTGGGTACAATGAGTTTGCAGTCAAATAAAGTTTGCATTTGCTATTAAATATTAGGGGTTTTTTTGTTTTTTTTTTAAAGAATGAACTAACCGTCTATTTTGACGGATTTTGTCTAGTATAGTTTATTTCTAAATAGCACGTTAATAGTGAAGCAGCTAAATAAATGACATTTTGACATTAGCAAAGCTGTATGGATACATGTTAAGATTTCAAGTTCATTTTTTGACCATTCTGTCTATTCATCATCATCATCATTGTCAACCATTATCAATCCACTGCTGGATGAAGGTCTCCCCAAGTTTCCTCCACAACGGTCTGTCTTGTGCCAGTCTCCTCCATGTCACCCCTGCATACTTTTGAATTTCATCCACCCATCTCCCATGTGGTCTTCTTCTGGGTCTTTTCCTGTCCCTTGGAATCCAATCTAAAATTTCGGCTGTCCATCGATGATCTGTCCTTCTGGCAGTATGTCCAGCCCATTGCCATTTCAGGGATTTAACTCTGATCATGATGTCTTCCACTCTTGTCATTTTTCGGATCCACGAGTTCCTCTTCTTATCTCTCCTGGTTACACCAAGCATGCACCTCTCCATGCTGCTTTGAGTTGTCTGCAGCCTTTGTATGTCTCTTTTAGTTAAGGTCCACGTCTCTGCACCATACGTAAGCACTGGAAGGATGCATTGATCAAACACTTTTCTTTTAAGACATAATGGCATATTGCTCTTGAAAATTATGCTGTTTCTTCCAAAAGCTCTCCAGGCAAGTTTTGTACGCCGATTAATTTCTTCATCAATGTGACCCTCACTTGATATCTGCTGTCCAAGATAAACGTACGTGTCTGTTATCTCCAGCTTTTCTCCATCAATCGATAAATCTTCATTTCTTGTAAAAGCATTGAACATCACTTTTGTCTTCTGAAAGTTCATTTTTAATCCCACTTCTTTACTCTTGTCAGCAAGTTCCTGGATCATACTCTGCAGCTCTGATGGGCTAGTTGCAAAAATGACTACGTCATCAGCAAAACGAAGGTGGGTTAGATAATCTCCATTAATCTTTATCCCCTTGTTTTCCCAGCTCAGTGACTGAAAAACACCCTCCAATGTGGCATTAAAGAGCTTCGGAGATATGGTGTCACCTTGTCTCACTCCCTTTCCAATTTTTATGTGTGTTGTATTTTCAAACAGCCTAATCTTTGCACTTGCATTTTCATAGATGTTATTAATAATATTAATGTATGCATCTTCAATACCGCAGGTTTTCAGAGCCATTGTAACTGCTGATGGTTTCACCGAATCAAAGGCTTTTTCATAATCGATAAAAGCCATGCACAATGGAAGTTCATATTCCCTCGCTCTTTCAATTAGTTCTCTCAGCACATGGATATGATCTATTGTGCTGTAGCCACTCCTGAATCCAGCTTGTTCTCTCGGTTGAGCCATGTCCAGTGTTACCTTCAAGCGGTGTGAAAGAACTTTAGTGAAGATTTTATAAACTACTGATAGGAGGCTGATAGGTCTGTAGTTTCCGAGATCCTCAATGTCACCTTTCTTATGTAGCAGGATCATTCTGTCTATTATGTCTATCTAATTCAGTTTTATTAAGATTTTTTTTTTTTTTATTTTCTGCCATAGGAGTTTTCAGTTGTTGATCAGTCTTTTCCACACATGTATGAAAACCCACAACTATTTTCAATGTTTTAAATGACTCCTTGTTTCTTTGTTTTGTTTTTTAAACATGAAGAGCCATCATTGAGTTCATCACTGCAGAAAAAGTTGCTCCCATTGACATTCATTGAATATTGTAAGCTGTTTAAGGGGGATCTCCATCAAGCGCCTCAGATTTACTTTGCTGCCACATCCTTGATATAGCCTAGATTAGAGATCTGCATAGGCTGGGTTGTGTTTTTTAGTTTAGAGAACAAAGCAATGAGCCAGGCTTTTCCCCAGACACTTACAGCCAGGCCAGGTCAACGATTTTTTTTTATCGCAGTGGTAAAGAAAACAGTTGTGTTTCCCGATTTCCTGGTCTAATTTTTTTGCTGGCTTTACTTACTTTCATGACTTAGCCCAGGGCATAGTTACCGAGGCCAGGAGGGGCACTCACAGTGTTTTTACCATCTGTAGGTATTCAGATGGTAAAACCACCTTAGGGCTTCTTTACAACAAAAGATTCAACCCTGAGTGAGTGTGTGTGGAGTGGGGACTGTGTGTGTGTGTGGGTAGGGGGGCTGCAGTGGGGTGAGGTGTGTGTGTGTGTGTTTGAGAGAGTAAGGCAATGTCAATTGTTTCTCTTATCCCTAATCTGTATAGGGATTGACTTTTGTAGTGTTACCACTTGTTAGTTCAGAGAAAAGAAGATTTTGAATGTGCATAGCCATCTTTTTTCTCTCTTTAACCCTTTGCACTCTCGTGTCGAGTGAGGCTCGACTTTGGAAAATTGGTGTTTCGCTCCGATGTTGAGTCCCGCTCGACATAGCTTATTGCTTCTTTTTAAAGCTCCGATGTCGTGCATAGATCGACTCAGTGTCGGAGCCGAGCAGTGCTGACATGTAGCGGTAGTTACGTCACCTCGATACTAAAGTGCGGTGCGCTGGCATGACTCACAAGTGTTTGGTTTACGTGCGACTCGGTTCATCCGAGATGGCTTCGACGTCTCGGACGTGTCTTACTGATGCGAATATTTTCAAAGAATTGCAGTTATAATGAAAGAGATATTGAAGATGAAGATGCAAGTGATATATTATTAAACAATATGAGTGACAATACGGAAGATTATGATGTGAGTTAACCTAATTGCTGCTCAATATTTATGGAGGAACTGGAATGACAGTTCTCTTGATTTTCCTATCCTTTTCCTTTGATTCTTTCAATTGTGGTTTCATCGCCGAAGGTAAGGATGCACATAAGATACATTGGCGTGCAAAAATTAAGGATGAGATGGTTTTTCGAATGTAACGTCCTGCAGAAGTGCTCCACATCGACTCAAATCATACCATAAGATCCCCAAGATGTAAGAATATGGGACAAGTGAGCAAAACCGTCCAAACAAGGAATTCAAAGGATACAAAGGCACTTTATTGAAAAGGTAGCTTCGAGCACAACTGGACAGAAGACAGAAACGTCCATGTGACAGGTGGCTGCCAAGAAAAATTCAGTCTTTAGTAGGGGATATGATCACCCCTGACTGCGTTGCAGGATTTACAACGTCTGTCCATGCTGAGGACGAGGTTGTAAAGGAGCTGTTGAGACATCTCAGCCCATTCCTCATGTAGCGCCAATTGCAGCTGCGGAATCGTTGCTAGCGGCTGGTGACGTGCTACCAAGCGTCTCCCAAGAAGGTCCCACACGTGTTCTATTGGATTTAGGTCCGGGGACCTTGCAGGGCCAATCCATGCGTTGAATATCTTCACTCTCCAACAGCTCTGCGACAGCCACTGTACGATGAGGTGTAGCGTTGTCGTCCATGAAGAGGAACTCAGGACCCACAACACCTCAAAACAGACACATGTGAGGCAGGAGAACCTCGGTACAATAGCGGACACCAGTGACTAAACCTCCTTGGAAGATGTGGAGGTCAGTACGGCTACCAAGCATGATACCGCCCCAAACAAAAACTCTGTCACCTCCAAACTGGTCCCTTTTGATGATGTTGAAGGTATGATTGCATGTTCCCTGCTCTCTCCAGATGTGTATACGTCCAGAATCGCTCGTCAGACTAAATCGGCTCTCATCCGTAAAGAGAACTCGACCCCATTGCTGATGTGTCCAGTTCTTGTGTTCCTGGCACCACAGAAACTGCCGTCTCCAATGAGCAGGCATTAATGGTACACATCGCACTAGTCGTCGTGCAAATAGACCACCTTTGTGCAGCCTCCTGGCCACGGTGAAACGGGATAACGTACGTCCAGTTGTCTGTTGCATGTGCCTTGCGATTTCTCCTGCTGTCTGCCGTCTGTCTCTTCTCACTTTTAGGACAATATACCGGTCGTCCCCTGCTGTGGTTGCTCGTAGACGACCACTGCTAAACTCTCGGACAGCTGTTCCTGTCTTTTGAAATGCTCTCCAAGCTCGTAAAACGATGCTGTGAGCGATCCCGAACTCCTCGGCCACACTAGTCATACTTCGACCTTCTTCAAACTTCCCAATGACGCGACCTCTGGTAAAGTCATCCAGATGTCGTCTACTGGATTGCCTGTTGGCCATATCACACGATGTCATCAAATCGACGTCGTTCAAACCGACGTATACCATGCAATAGCTTTCACTGAATTGCTGAGAGTACACCGTCCGTGTGCTTTTATACCCCCCTCCCCCGTCATGCATATATGCGCATGCCCTTCCGTACAGGACCCTAGTCTACCTCCTGAGTGGTCTTTTGGTCCGTTCTGCCTGCTCATTGCGCTGTTATGCTAATTTCTCCTCTTCGTCCTTAATTTTTGCACACCAGTGTAGTACAACTATACTAGTTATCCGAATTTATTGGCGTAGATAAAATAAAAGTTTCCAAGCTTTTGCACATCAACCAGATGGCTTTTTCAAGGAAGGTAGACAGCGAACTGGATAATAGAAAGTTTCAACAATTTGAACCCTGTGACTTGACAATAAATGAAGAGATGCGAACGTAATTATTAAATAACACGAGGCATTTTAGTTTTGCACGCGGAATTGGAGTAAAACAAAAGACATTCATTATTTGAAGAATTGATTCCAAATTCATGGCAATTCTAGTGAGACGCTATCATTGCAGGCCTCGTCGTTGGTAATGATCTCCAATGTTTCCCCAAATGGCAGTGGATTTAAGAGTAGAGTAGGCAGCTAATTTCTTTGTCATCCCACATGGGATCGGCAGCAGACTTGAACTGGACTTCTCTGAATAGGGCCGTGGTTAATTTGCTATTCTTTATGTCCCTCTTATGTTCATTGACTCTAATTCTAAATGAACGTTTGGTCATCCTAATTTAGTATTGCCCGGAGCCATCTGGATATTGTAGAGGGATGGCATAAACACCTGCATCATTGGAAAGTGGGAGCTCATCAGTATTTCGCTTGAGCATATCATATAAAGATGTCGGAGATCTTATGCCGACACCGAGGTTCATCTTTCTGAGCGCGTTCTTGAGTTTATAGGAAACATTTGGTACATAGGAATAGAGCCCAGATAGCATAGCCGCGACATAGAAAGATCAGCATGCCTCTTTTTGTTTCCTTTAGTATATCTATGTACCATGTTCGGATCGTATCCTGCCTCAGTGGCCAATTTGATAATGCTTTTTAATTCGCTTAGTTTAGAAGGAACATCGGAGGAGATGTCGAATGCTCTTCTGATTCGAGAATGGAAGGAAGCTGTCTTGTAATCAGTGGGGCAGAATAAGCTACGGAGCATCAGGTTGGGAACGGAAGTGGGTTTGTAATAAACTTGTGTACGGAAGCGATTTTCAGGCGATTTACTCAGTAAAACATCCAGATAAGGCAATTCATTGTGTTCTAACTCCATAATGAAATTGATCGTAAGGTGTATATCATTGATTTTATCTAGGAAAAGCGGAAGAGTCTCCTTTCCACGAGGCCATATCAAAAATATGTCAACAGCATATCGGAGCCAAGTAGTGGGTCTTGGGGTAATGCTGGTGAATATGTGCTGCTTGATTGGGCGAAGGATTGCTTCCGCGAGAATTGCTGAAAGTGAAGATCCGATCGGAGTGCCATTTGTTTGTTTATAGATTTTTCCTTCGAAACTGTAGTATTTAGAATTTGAGACTAAGTCCATTAATTTGAAGATGCTGCGGCAAGATTCTTGCGAATAAGGTGCTGAATTATATATGGTCTCTTTTAATGTTCTGATGGCTTTCGGCACGGGGACCGAAGGATAAAGAGAAACCACATTGAAACAACTGATAATGTCACGCTGTTGGACAGAGATTTGCTTGATTTTTGTGATAAAAATCTTGAGTGGAAGTTATTATAAAGTCCGATTCAGAGTGGTGATTCGCCAGAAATTTGCAGAGTGCCTTCTCTAAATGGTACGTCAGTGCGGATCTCCTTGACACGATGGGTCTCAATGGATTATCGGGCTTGTGGTGCTTAAGTCTTCCGAAGAGCTTTGGGATCTGGGGGCCTTGTGGTAATTTGGTGGCTTTCTTGAGATCCTCCGGTATAGCGGTCAACCTGGCAGCTCTTTGTACCTGTGCAATCCAACAATTTAAAGGGTTCCTTCGTAGTACTATAGATCCAGAAGCGGGGATGAAGTGCTCGAGTTTCTGATTGTAGTCCGCAGCATCCATAATCGCTATCTGACCGGATTTTTCTGTTAGCATTAGTATTATAGAACAGTCATTTCTAAGGTTTGAAATTGGTCTTGTAATTTTAAATCCATTGGACACTTGTTTTGGATTGTTTGTACAGCGATCGAAGCCTAGAGCAACAGAGTTGGCGTAGTTCATCTTTGGTGTTTTCCGGAACTCGCGATATTATGCTCTCCAACTCCAAAATGATTATTTTTGGATTCGGTTTTGTTCGGAAGCAGAACTTTGGTTCAAATCCCAAAACTTTTCTTTTCTTACAGTGTGAGCATCCGGTTTGAAATATTGACGAAGGGAATAGTGATTTCTTGAGGTTTCGGATTCTGGGATGATTTCAGGTAATCCAGCTTCTTTTTATGTCTGGAGGATAAGGAAGTATGCAGTCTTTGGACTAACATGTCCACTCGGAGGGTTAGGTTGTTGGAAGTGACCGGGTCAAAAGGTCTATATATAACTTCATATGTAGGGCATAGCACTTGGATTCCATTGACATGATCTCTTTTCTTTTCAGGATCACTATTCATGATAGGGTCTGGTGAATAAATTTGTCCTTTTTCTTCTTGAACCATGATCCTTTTACCCATGTCTTAAAATTAAGGAACTTTGGGATTAATCCTGATGTCTTGCAAGCGGTTAAAAAATCCAGGTGGAACCGTCCCTTTTCCAATTTGAGTCTAAGCTGTTGGAGTTACTCCACATTGCTCGGAGATTGCAGAACTTAAATAATAACACAAGGAACTGTACACCAACTATAAATAAGATAGTACAACTATATTAGTTATCGAATTTATTGGCGTAGATAAAATCAAGGTTTCCAAGCTTTCGCAAATCAACCAGATGGCTTTTTCAAGGAAGGTAGACAGCAAACTGGATAATAGAATGTTTCAACAATTTGAACGCAGTGACTTGACATGACAACAAACGAAGAGATGCGAACGTAATTATTCAATAAAAACATGAGACATGTTCGTTTTTCACACGGAATTGGAGGAAAACAAAAGGCATTCTTTATTTGAAGAATTGGTTCCAAATGCGTGGTAATTCTAGCGAGACGCTATCATTGCAGGCCTCATCGTTGGTAATGATCTCCAATGTTTCCCGAATGGCAGTGGATTTCAGAGTAGAGTAGGCAACTAATTTCTTTGTCATCCCACATAGGATTGGCGGACTTGAACTGGACTTCTCTGGATAGGGCTGTGGTTAATTTGTCGTTCTTTATGTCCCTCTTATGCCATTGACTCTAATTCTAAATGAACGTTTGGTCATCCCAATGTAGTATCGCTTGGAGCCATCCGGATATGTACCATCTGCGCCAGTCGGCTTCTTTCAGTTAATTTAAATGATGGCAGAAAATGTAACGGCCGTCGAGAGTGCAGATTTGCCTCTGCCAGGCGTATGGGAATAGTTCTGAGGGACACAGGAGTCCCTTGTACAGCCGCCACATGTCTCTGGATAGTGGACAAGGATGTCATTGCATCTGTGCATGCCACTCTCACGATTCCATGGCCCTCTCTGCTGGCGGTTTATCTGGGTCTCCCAGAGCCAGCCTCCCATGTCTGGGTGCCTTCCCGTGTCCATTGCTCCTAACACGATCACATCGTTCTGTCCGACTGGCCCAAACGGCTGACGATTCGGTGGGTTGGCCACCCTGCCTATCTCATCCCAACGATACAGCCTCGTTCAAACTCCGTCAGTTGCCCGTACGCACATCTACGGCAGCTCCTCGGCATGTCTATCGCTCAGGGATCTCACCAACCACTTACCATGCATTTCGGCATGAACGTGGAGTCCCCTTCCCAGCGCCTTTTAAGCCCCAAGGATTGTGATTTTGCAGTGCCGGTCTTGGACATGTGGGCATGCGGAATTGCACGAAACTTTAATCATTTGCATGTCTGCCAAGTTTCGCATTAATCACACATTTTGTTTACTTGATGCACGGATTTTTATGACAATGAGTGTATGTTAGTCAAAATATTTAGAGAAATAAGCCAGATTCAGTGTACTGTAGATTTTTTTGAGTCACAAATTGTGTAGGACCTTTCTTAGATTATGAAACAAAACTTTGACTGGTGAATTTTCCATAAAATGAAAGGAATTTTTGTCCTTGCTGCACCTTATCACATTCAGGTAGGCTTTCTTGCAGTTGTTAACAATTCATGTATCTCTGGATGTTAATGGTGGCCATTTATTCCTAATCGAAGCCACTTAGTTTTCATTCTATACATGTATAATACATGTGATCCTGGATGGATTCCAAATGAATTGCTAGTACCAAAATACAAAATGAGAAGTGGCATGATTGTCATTAAGTAAGTTGTTTGATACTGTATTTAGTAACTGAAATTAGTAAAATTGTTTTGTTAATCAGAATTGTTATTGGAATAAGGTATGTGTAAAAATTCTTTATCATGCAATCTGTCAAAGTCTTGTGTTCTCGAGCTATTAAATAAAGCTTTTCTGCTCTCTCTCTGCTATTAAATAAAAGCTTTTCAACTCTCTCTCTCTCTCTCTCTCTCTCTCTCTCTCTCTCTCTCTCTCTCTCTCTCTCTCTCTCTCTCTCTCTCTCTCTCTCTCTCTCTCTCTCTCTCTCTCTCTCTCTCTCACAGTGCATAGTATTGTGACCATGGAACAGTTGAGAAATAGTTTGCTTTTTATGTAGATATTTCAGCATTATAATTTTCAAAAAATACTATACCTGTTAGATAAACTTTGAATTTTCATACTCCCGAGTCAGTTTTAATCCTTATACTCCTGTGAGTCGCAGTTTGACTGCACGTGAGTCTTGGTTTGAATCGTCATATCCCTGAGTCTTGGTTCGAATCGTCATATCCCTGAGTCTTGGTTCGTATCGTCATACCCCATAGTCTTTGTTTGAATCCTCGTACCCCATAGTCTTAGTTTGAATCCTCGTACCCCATAGTCTTAGTTTGATTCCTCATACTCCTGTGTTTCATGTTAAATCCATGGTAAGACATAGATGTGTTGTCCTAATTGTGGCATCACTAGTTCTGTTGCTTCCTTGAGATTGACATTCCTGCAATTTAAGGATGGGCAACTTCTTCTGGTCATTGATGCATTTGGATACAATTGAATCCCAGGGAGGAAGAATAGTAAATTTTAACAACAGTTTCAAGTAACTAAAGCTCTTTGTATTTATCTAATTTAATGAACCATAGACTTAGTTGCTACCTGTAGACTTTTTTTTCAGCATAATATTCAACTGCCAATTGGTTAGTCTTCACTACGCAATTATGTATTTAAGTAACATTAGATTACTTCTGAATAGCTGTAGCTGGTAATTCACTCTGTAACAAGTGTGGCCAAATTAAGATTAATATTTGGTAGGCAGTGTGCTGCTAGTCAATCTCCATTGGATGGATTACTATTTGGCCTCCAATTAATTATTATAAAACAATGAATGAACTGTTGTGTTGTAATTTCTGATATACTGCAGTGCAATGTTTAGCTGTTTTATATTTGTTACTTATAACTGGTCATTTCTGTGGCCATGTAACACAAAATTACAGTAATAAACTAAGGTGTACCACTCTTTTTTTTTTATATATAGGGGATTGAATATGTGTTTGATTATTGTGTCCTCATTAAAGCAGGAAAAATAGTTCTATGTACTTGTTCCTTGTTATTTACATCAGTGGAAATTGCCATTTTATTTTTGAGTACAAATTTTAACTGTTTCTTTGCAGCTTGCACTAAAGTATCATCCAGACAAAAATCTAGACAATCCTGAAGTTGCAGAGAAGGTACATATATATTCGTCTATTCATTTCAGTTAGTGTAAAAATAATGCTCTGACATGCTGGTGATGCATACCTTTTGACATTGGCTATTTTGTAAACTACTTTTATTGATGGGTATGTACTAGACAAAAACTTTTGTTAATGTGTATATACCAGATGAAAAAAATCATAATTTTATGTAACAATAATCTTCCTGTTTTCAGGTAATGTAAATACAACCATTATTGTGGGTTTCTACAATTTTCTCAATCTTTACACCCCAATAGATCAAAGTGATGTAATCAAGATGAGTTAAAATCGATTGAAAAGCCTATCACTAAATAAATATTAAAAGTGATAGAAAAGTTAAAAATGAAACACAGCAATCATATATATGGAAATCAAAAACTCGTGATTCTCTGTTTATAATATACAGCAATAGTAACAATATTATCTGTACAAATCTGCAGAATTCCATGTTAATGTGACAATGGAGAGGGCTTAGTGTTTTTCAAACATGCACACAATATTAGAAGTAACCTAATGCTGATTAATAATGTTTAAAATATGAATTCATGAATAGAACATTGTGGTAGGTAGCTGTTGCTACTTTTGTCAGATGTGGAATGAATAGAAATTGTAGGAGGTGATAAACACATGTTACACCAACCAAATATTGCCAGATTTGAGAAAAGATTTGTAGATGAGAGGGATATGTCATGGTGAATCTGTGTTACATTGGTGTTGTAGAAAAGGTAGATTTCAGCACTTTCATAATATCTGATTCCCAATGAATGAAAGGGGCCATATATACAGTCAAACCCATGTATAACGAGCTCACATAAAATAAAGTTCTTCATAAACTGAAGTTTATACAAATCCCTTGAACTTTGTAATGTTCTCCCTTGTTATTTTAACTGCTTACTACATAAAACAATTCCACATAGGTTACCCCTTCCTCTTCCAGTGGAAAAAATAGGGATTACTTGCTATTGACAGCACCTTGTGGTTCTCCTTCCAGACAGCAGGTCAGTATGCATGAAGAGAAAAATGTTAGTTTACTTTCTATTTTCTTTCATGTACCTGGTAAATGCTGTCTTTTTTTCCCCTCCTGTTACCACCTTTCAATAACATCGTCAAGATCCGCTGGGTTCCTTTACTACTGGGCCCAATAATTCTGCAATTCCCAATGGTCTCGACATAGATTCTTTTCCTATGTGTAAATGGATGTTTACGATCGCTGAGTTTCCGGGTCCTATGGCTGGTTATCTCACGATCTTTGAGTCAAACAAGAATGCCAATAATCAGTCTCTGTTTAAAACTCAGCAAAAGTTTAATGGTTATAAAAATAACCTCCGGTAGATTGACTGCTCCCGAATGAGACTGACTTCTGGATACGGGTACTGTTCCTCACACCGAGGAACAGTCGCTATGCTAGCACGAGTCTCTCCTTTGTTACCAGTGTCATTGTCTGATAAACGAACTGAATCCAACATCAGCCAAAATGCATAAGTCTCAAGAGTTTAACAAGCCTCTCCATCCACCAAACACCACACCAAGAACGCAGGTCCACACGCCTGCTCGACTTTGCTTCACATGGGGCCTCAGCCGTAGCAGAAAGAAAGGTCAACATGTGGTGACCACGTGCAGCTTGCAACTGCTTTACATAGCATAGGTAACATTAATATGTAATAAAAGCATTAGTATATACAAATAACTTTTTGAGGCTGGAATTCCGCAACCTTACAAACATAAACACTGCTCGGCATTGCAGTTGACCTGTTTGTATAAGCCTAGGCACCGAGTTAATCAGTTCATGTTAGCAACACATTTTCCAACTGAGATTCTTGTTTCTCTTTGTCAATATCAGCTCCCCATCTATAGGTGTTGTGCAAGGGAATTTACTTAAATAACAATGAATGATGCTTGTCAGATTTGGATTTTGCCCAGTCTATGCAGAGTGTTTAGGAAAACTAAAAAATCATGGCTTTCAACAAGCATAAAACTTAAACGTTTGGTGAGAAAATCGAAGCGATCAGTTTAGTGGAAAAAGAAGGAATTAAAAAAATTGAAGTTGTGGAAAAGTTTGGTGAAAAAGATGAAGCAACAGTTATTGATGTTAGAATGGCATGTGATGTGCCAAGCTGTGCGTGGAAAGCAGTTTCAAAAGAAACCATTCAAAACTGCTGAAAACATGGTGGTTATAGAAAAGACTTCAGGTGAATGATAAAGACATATCTGCAGATGACATCAAAAATAGAGGAAATGAAAGTGTTAAAGATGATGAAAATTGGAGCCATCTGAGGGGAAACGTATAACCTCCTCTGATGTTTCTTTTCAAGATTATGTGAATATTGATGTGGTGAAATTGCAAAACAAAGATGCAAACATAGTGGAGCACATTCAGTGCAAGAGTGATTATCATTCAAGTGATGAAAAAGAAATCACTCTAGGAAAGAAGAACAAAATTTCAAACAGACTTGCTAATGAGCGTTTAGAAAACTGTCAAGTTTATTTTGTATCAAAAAAACATCTCAACTACTGTGTTTGAGGAAGTTGAAAACAATTAACAGCTTCTATTATAACAAACAACAGTTGTCTCATATTTCTAACATAAAGCATAAACAGCAAAACCAAAGGTAACCAAGTTTTTGCAGTTAGTCAAATATTTTGCTTATTGCGATGCCATTCATATTTTTGCTAACTGTAGTTTTTAATTAATGACTATTATTTACCTTCTGTTGATTGGTAAACAGTTTATGATTGACTAGTTTCAGCCTGACATAATGGGATATGCTAAAAGTAGCCCTTTTTATCTTATCTGTTTGGTTATAATGAAAGGCATGCATGTTGAATATATTGAAATCTGCCTTCAACTTTAATGTATGCGGTTTTGACTATGTGTATAACTGGCTTAAGACAAAAAGTTCTGGAAGAGACTTGGGGAGACCTTTATCCAGTAGTAGATTGATAATGGTTGATGATGATATGTTAACTTGGTTGGAGAGCAATTGGAAGAAACAGTACAATTTTCAACAGCAGTTTGCATTATGTCTTGAAAGAAAAGTGTTTAATCAGTGCATCCTTTCAGTTCTTACTTATGGATAAAAGACATGAACCTCAACTAAAAAAAGTCATACAGAGACTGAACAACTGAAAGAAACATGAAAAGATGCATGCTTGGTGTTACCAGGAAGAATAGGAGAGGATGCAGGAAAATGACAACAGATGTTGACATCATGATCAAAGTGAAGACCCTCATGTGGCAATGGGCTGCACATATTATTAGCAGAACTGACATACTAGATGGTCTACCAAGGGACAGGAAGAGACCCAGAAGAGGACCATATGGAAGATGGATGGATAAAATTTGAAAGCATGCTTTCAAATTTTATCCACCCACAAAAAAAAAAAAAATAAATAAATAAATTATCAACCCCACACACAAAAAAAAAAAGCATTTTGAAAACCTAAGTGCACATAAGCTGCAGAGAATTTTCAAGAAAAATAACTTTAAATTAAAAACAGCAAAAAGCAGTTGCAATTTCAAAAATAGAACAGTGCCACAGATACTTTCTAAAGAAACTAATAACAAAAATGGATGCCACTAGAGCTAATTTAGATGAGAACAAATTGGAAGAAATGCAGAAAATATTGAGAGCAGTGATTTGTTGCTTTTTCGAGGCCAGTTCAAATGATTCTTCCCTCATTTCCAGGTATATGTTTTCTGTTTTTCTAGTCAGGGATAACAGAAGTTTCATTGATGGTTAATACCAATATTAAAGTGAAAAGATTCCCTTTCTTTGCATTAAAAATATTTCTAACATGCCGATTAGTGCTGTGTAATGTACTTCTAATGTAAAAGCTTACTCCCATGGAAGTGTTGATTGGAATAGTGTATACATATGTATGGTAAATTGAGAGGTTAATTGAATCTCTATCAGAGAGTTAATTTTAGAAGTTGCAGTGTAGGCACAATAGCAAGATTAGAACCAAATGATTTGAAGACTGCACAAAGCTTTTGTGAAATGATGGGTTTGTAAGGAATAGAGTTGCAAAGGGATAGATAATAGGAGGGCTGGTGAATGAATAAGTAATTATTTCATGTAATTTATAATTACTGATTAATCTATAAATTATGTTATGTAAATTTCCCAGTGTTTACAGTTTGCTTATATTCTACCTGCAAAGGAGGAGTATTACAAATAAGTTTAGCTTTGTGAATACACAGTTTGAAAGGTGTTAACTTATACTTCTTGAAAGTATGTGAACGGTAAAGTACAACATTTGGGCTGGCTGTAGGTTTTCTATAAACTGAAAGAGAATAATATATATTTGTGTTAGCGTGTATGTTTTTTCTAGATATATACCTTATTGGTAGATCTAGGTGTAGTCCATAGAACTGGTGATCTCCTGAGTATGTTTGTTAGATGCTTCTGAAAACATTTCACTTTTGATAAACACCTGAGATTAAAACACTTCAGTATCCTTTTCACTTTCAAAATATTTTTACATGCATTTTGTGTGTGTGTGTGTGTGTGTGTGTGTGTGTGTGTGTGTGTGTGTGTGTGTGTGTGTGTGTGTGTGTGTGTGTGTGTGTGTGTGTGTGTGTGTGTGTGTGTGTGTGTGTGTGTGTGTGTGCGTGCGTGCGCACGCGCAGCATTTCACCATAGCATGCAGAAATTTTTTAGTGACACATGAATCCAAATAGTGAAATATTATAACATACATTAAAATTGGTTTCGGCTTACTGAGTTCCTTCACCCTGTGCATTTACAAGCTGTACTCAAGAACTGCTTATATCGGCAACATCAAAATTCATATTAGCATGGCCTCATGCCAAGTGTCTGTTAACATTAGTTGAGGGGAAGCTTTTTGTTCATAGATAATACACATAACTTGATTACTTCATTTTAATTTAATCAGTTTTCTCATGTGTAGCTGAAGCCCAAGATTTTTATGTAATGATTGTTGTGTTAGTTCTGTAATGTGAGTAATTACTTCTTACTATCCTCAAGTTTCCTGTCATCTGGTATATGTGTTGTTCATAAACTTTTAACCTTAATACATACAGGAAAGCAGTACCATTTATGATTCCTTTGAATGTTTTTTGACATAGTCCACTGTCACTGCAGCACTTCTGCTTTGATGCTCCGACAGCTGCAGCCACCCGGAGCTAAACTCGTCACTTACAATTGTCTTTTTTCTTCAGATTAGGAAACAAATAAGTCATTAGGCACAAGATTGAAAAGTGTGGGTGCTGAGGCAACTCAAATTCTGCAGTCTATATGATAGCCTTTGTAATCTGGAAGTCCGAAAAACTGATGCCATCACCTTGCCAGCTGACAGAGCAACACAGAACTTCTTGGAAAATGGAGGAGAAAGATGCTTCCACAGTATACATTAGTTTTTAGTCTCTTGGGGCAAAGCTATGAAACCATATTTCAGCCATTGTAATATTCAGGGACCTGACATTTATTAGATCTACACAAACCTTGCTCAAGTTAGTGAAGCACATTCATTTGTGGTATGTCTTTTGCTCATCTGTCAGTGTTTATAGGACCTATTGCATGCTGACCTTTTCCATCTTGAAATAATTTGTTGGGATTGAATCAACACTTCAATAACGTGCCTATACAAACTGAGTTATACACTGAGCAGGCATTCATCTGTCTTGCCTCATGAGGACATGTATTCAGTTAATGTTTTTCTCAGAGTTGGATGTGTAAGGTCATCCACAATGAAATTCTATGTGCCCCTTGCCAACTGGAATATGCAGCAGCCTTATTTACCAGTGTCTGCACCATATCATATGAACTTCCTGTCAGCACATTCTTTTCAAATACAGGCATTTTATCTGGTGGCGTGGAGTTAATGAAAAAAAAAAAAATGCAAAACTTTACATGTAGCAGAATTTTATCCTGCAACTTTTTTTTTAAATTCTTCCATTACTTTGTCTTAAAATATAGGCTTCGACATGAAAATCCTCATTAGAACTTTTTGAATTTCCATTAAAGAAGTTTAGAAAAACTGTCTTGTCTTTGCATGAATATGTTTTTATTCTTGCAATTTAATGGCACAATGTTTTAGTTCCCTCAAGCATTTATCCAAACCAAGTTTGTGTGAAGCATTGAACAATTTGCAGATTGTTTGCTGCCTAATCCAGGGGGAAGGGAGAGAGTAAAAAAACACTTTATTCACTTTTAAACCTAGCAAAATCAAATCAAGTGAGATATGTTTCTTTGAGTAAATTCAGGTTCTCTTCAGGAAACTTGATGCTTTATATATCGCAATTTTTTTGAGCCATAAGCTTTCAGTGTTTGATGGTTATGGGAATGATAATGATTTGGAAACTACCAGGGGGGCAAAGACTTTATCCTGTGGGGGAATGTTAAAGTGCACTTTATGATAAGTGCAGGAAAAATAAAAATACATGAATTTTGACTATTTTTTGAGTTTTACATTTCTTTTTTAGAAAAGGGTGAACAGTTTCTCATAATTTCATTATAAAATAATAAACACTGCTAACAAAACAACTTTTGGAGTTTTAAAACATTACAAATTCTGTGTTAGGTAAATAGAAGTGTTGAAACATGCAATAAGTTTGCATATGTTTTACCTGCATACTTAATGACAATGTTAAGGGGCTCAGGTTTGAAGGTGGGTCTTTCGTCACTTACACGTTTAGATTTTTCTGTAAAATTTAAGGAATAGACTAATTGTGCATCATCCTTTTCCTCTCCCTCCTTTTTTTTTTTTTTTTTTACCAGTTTGCTTAAATCATCTTGAAGCATTTTAGGGCTTCAGAATGGCAAGGAATATAAAAAAAAAAAAAAAAAAAAAGTATCCTTACAATTTTTTAACTGTACCAGAAAAGATCTCTCTGAAATTGCATACTAGACAGCAAATCACAGACAAGGTCACCACGAAAAAAATTCTGCTTTTCATTACATTAGTTGATGAACTATTTGCAGTTTTCACATGTTTTTCAATGGCAGTTAATGAACATCTGAAGTCAGAAAGAATAAACAGGGAGGGGGAGGCATAGGGAAACGACTGTGGTTTCTCTTAATTGGTCGATTGCCAACGCCCTGAACTTTAGCTGCTGAAAATTAGATGCAACTAGTGATTTCATATCACAGAGCTTTTCATCATTGCTGTTGTCATTTTCCTGCCTAGTATTGGCTCGACTTCCCCCACACAGCATAAACTCGCATATGTGCGTACATGACAGTGCGAAGGTAATAGTTGCATTCTTTCTTTGTTTCTGTTCCAACTGAAGTAGACACAAATATGTGATTTCGGTTTTAAATGAAAATCTTCTAAAGCCAGCCACATAGTTTAAATTTTCTTGTAGAAAAAGCTGCGGCGCAAAATTTTTCTTTGTATAATTTTTTTTTCATGAAGCAAATTTTTGCAAGTTATTAGGGCGTGTGTTGCATATAGCAACCACATGCTACTGATTTTATCTCTGGTAGTTTATTTTTTACCTCCATGTTACCATCTCTACAGTTAACATATAAAAAAAAAAAAGGGATCTGTAATTGAAAATTGGTACAGTGACAAACAAGAATATGTACTTTTTGCAGACAAATACAGGCTGTCCTAAAAAGGTGTAACCAATTTCAATGATAATTTTTCATACAAAACTAATATCAGCATTCTGTTGGTTGCAGGTGGTAAGGAATACCTGCAAGTTTTCTAGAAGTGTACCCAATGGATCCTGCAATAAAAGCACAGATTGTGGAGTGGTTTATTGAAACCCGATCTGAAACTCACGTTCAGTAGAATTTCAGAACAAAATATGGGAGTTTACTGCCCACACGTAGCAGCATCAGGAAGTGATACAAGTCATTCAAGGAAACTAGTAGTTTCCTTACAAAGAGAAGCCGTGAGCTACCATCGCTGCAGTTCCAGAAAGGGAGGAGGTTTTGAAACAGTCACTCCTAGCCCTCGAAAGTCAATCAGACAAATAAGTAGCATGACAGCTGGCCATCCCCAAGTTATTAGTGCACAGAGTGTTATGTCAGAGATTGGAAATGCACCCGTATAAACTGCAAATAACCTTCACATAACCCCTGATGATTGTGTGAAATGTAAGCAGTTTGCTGAAGAGATGTTGGAGAACATTGCAAGTGCTGAATCTTTCCTGAGGCAAATGTTTCACAGATGAGTGCACTTTCCATGTTTCTGGTAAGATCAATAAACAGAATGTGAGACTTTGGGGAACTGAACATCCGCATTGCACAATGGAGCATATGAACATGGCCCAAAAGTGAATGTTTGGTGTGGCATAATGGTCGACCATGTTATTGGACCCTTTTTCTTTCAGGAAGTGACCGTGAGAGCTAATAATTGTCTGCACATGATCGAGCAGTTTGTGTGTATCCCCAGTTGGATGAACTTGCAACTCTGGTCATTTTCCAACAAGATGGGGCACCACCTCTTTGGGCTTTGATTGTGAAGAAGTCTCTGGATACCAAATTTCCCAATCAATGGATTGGGTGTGGTGGTCCCATTGCATGACCCCATGTTTGCCAGACTTAACACCTTGTGATTTTTTTTTAATAGCCATTCGTCAAGGCTGAGGTTTACAGCACCCCTGTTGCAGACATTGCTGACCTAAAGAGGAGGATTACACACTCACTGCAGAAAGTTTAATATGGACATTCTCGAACGAACATGGTTGGAACTGGAATACCAATTGGACATTGCTCGGTTTCCCATGTCGAATGTTTATAAAACTTCATGATCTGTTCTGTCAATTAACACAAGTTGTGTATTGAGATCATTTATATTAAAACTGTTATGATTATTTGAAATTGGTTACACCTTTATGGACACCCTGTACTTCATATTTACTAGAAGTAGGTTAGAACACAAACTATTTGAAATCCTCTAATATGTGATAGATAACCTAATTTTTTAAGAGACTTACTCTGCACCTAGTTCTGGAGTAACATCAAGGACAATGGATTAATAACTGTATTTCATACAGCAAACTTGGTTCTTGTATTTGTCTTGAACAATTTTATGCAGCTCATTGGAAAATTTCCCTGTTCTCCAGTTTTGTTTCTTGGTTCCGTATAAGCCTTCCTTATTCTTGGTAACTCCCATAAATAAGTACTGCAAGCAGTAAACAAGAAAGATTTTGGTGAGGGCAAGAAACAGAACTGTAAAATGAATAAAACTATAGCAAAGTTTGACTCAGCTGAAGAATTCACTTAATTCCCTTCTCTGTTTTTCCCCCCTTTGCAAATATTCCTAGTGTTTATGGAGACTATCAAAGCTTGTTTTTGGTACTTCATTTTTTTTACAGCTTGTTGACACTGAATGCCCATATCTACAAGAATATAAAAAAATTCAGAGGAGCAATATGGATAAGTGAATTCTTCAACTGAATGAAGTTTTGCTATAATTTAATCTCCAAGGAAAGCCACTGAGGTATTATCTAATAAACACAAATGGGCATTAGAAACAGAAACCTGAGTGCCAAAGCATTTTGAGAATTTAAAGATCTCAAAAGATGCTTCATTTGAGAAAGAAAGCATGATTACATAGATTTTTGCCATTTTTTAAAAATTTCACATCTGTGTTTTCCACACTATTTCTATTTACCATATACTACTGCTGTTATTTCATCAGAGCCTCTTCCATCACTAAAGAGCATTTCACAAATTTGTGTTGTCATCCCATATTTAACCTTTTAACTGCCAATGGCATTACCTCTGTCTTTCCGCACGCACGCACACACACGCACACACATAGTAATTTATCTGCCCATGTTGAAAGTTGTAAAATCAATGTGTTTCAAAGTGATGATTCTTTGCTCTTTCAAACAATGCCTTTAATGTCCTGTTTTGCATTTTATTTTTTAGTTCAAAGATATTAATCGTGCTCACAGTATATTAAGTGATGTTAGCAAGCGGAACATTTATGATGGCTATGGATCATTTGGGTTGTACGTTGCAGAGCAATTTGGGGAAGAAAACGTAAATACGTATTTTGTGTTCAGGAGTGGCTGGTGCAAAGTAAGTTTTGCTTTATGCGTCATTGTGTTTAAATGCATAAAAGAATTTGAACAACTGCATCAATATTTTTATATGGTTAGTGATCTGATTTGTTTGCTGATCCAGAATGATTTTCTAATTTATACATTGTGGTGAAGTACATAATTCATTGAATACTTTGTTTTCCTTATTTCTGTGTAAGGATTTTCAAACATTGTGTATGTAAACATAATGCCTTCTAATTTAATTCCAAACAGGAATTAAAAACACTTACTCACAGGTTTTATTTTGTTTTATTTTTTTATTCTTTTTTTTTTTTTTTTGTGAGTTATTTTGTATTTTTAGACATTTCTGGTCTGTTGATCTTTATCAAGGCTTGTTCTCAATCATTTGAAACTGTGACAAAAGTTTTGTTTACACAGTATTTTTTTTTATTTTGTTGCCTGGTTCCTCCTATGATGATCAGTTATTAAATTCAAATCTTTTCATTATGTATTTTGTAAGTATTATTTTGCTGCAGACTGTGATAGATGCTGTTTAGTTGGACACTGATTCAATTCATCAAAAATTCGGGAATATCTAAACATAATTCTCCCAGTATATTAATTATTTTATCAATGCTAATATACATATTCTCAATATTTCTTTTTTAATAACCTTAAGGCTATTCCTTCTGTTATTGAAAAGAGGAAACCTTTTACAAACATTTTCTTTTTAAGGCTGTGTTTGCAAAAAACAGTAAGATTTTACTCAGAGCAAATGCTCTGGGTAATTTCCTGGTTGTACTTAATGCCATAGTTGCTTACCAACCAGACAATTTCACCAGGTAATTAAAAGCTGGAAGATATTAGATTTCTTTTCAATATATTATTCATAGAATTTATCCCCCCCCCAAATGAAATGGACATATTGATTTTGTGCTTTTCAGTTTTGCAGAACTGAATTTTTCAGTTTTGCTGTAGCAATTGAAAGAGTTAGAATGTTTCAGCCACATTCTAAACCTTTCACCCTTGCCTCCCTAGATGTTGTTTCATTGTACCCTAATGTACCAGTGGACACCACCTATCTCATCATTGAGGCCAAACTTGCTGAGTCCCAAGTCCCCACATCTGAAATTTCAGCTGTTATGAACGCTCTTCGATTAGTTAAACAGTGTTCATACTTCAAATTCGATAATCAAATCTACAAGCAAGTGGAGGGCTCACCCATGGGCTCTCCAATTTCAGCTGTCCTCGCATAAATTCTGCTTCAACACATTGAGAACAAAGTTCTCCGTGAGTTTCCCCTTCCCCCCAGTTTGTGTATCAGGTACATCGACAACATCCTTGTATTTTGGCCTCGTACACAGGATGATTTAGCTAAGTTCGCCGACGTGCTTTCATCTGTCGTTCCCTCTATCGGGCTCACGATAGAAACTGAATCAAACCACTCTCTGCCATTCTTGGACTTCCGAATCACCCGTAACCCAGTAACATGTAATCTATCTTACTCAGTTTATCGAAAACCTGCTGCCAGCAATAGTCTAATTCCATTTAACTCCTCACACCCATTACCACATAAGCTTATCAGCCATCAACTTTTTAATCAGAAGAGCTTTTACGCATTCATCTGCTGACAGCTTGCTTAAATCTGAAATAAATTTCTTTTTGATTTAACTGCCAAACATAGATATCCTAAATACATGATTAACCGAGTCTATCAAAGACTCTCAAATGATAGATCTACATGTTTGATCAAAGACCAAAAACCAGCAAAACATTTTGTTGGTACAATGGAGCAGTACCCAAGCATTACTAATGTACTGACACGCACTTGTATGAAGTATGATACTCATTTTGGCATTAGATCCAGAAATCTATTCTCACTTGTCAAAAAAGACTGAGAACAACCTGATATTTTGTGTAAATGAGGTGTGTATAATATACCATTAATAAATGTTTCCAATGGTGAACACGTAAGCAACTATGTGGGCTCTACAAAACTTAGCCTTGAGACTCGAATGCAGGAACATAAATACGACATTTGTGTTAACCACAGTAACACAGCGCTCACCAGAAATGTAGAACAAGGAACTTTCCAACCAGATTGGAACAACATTAAATTGCTACATACCCCATATCAATATACTCGTTGCATATAACTGAAAGTTTATACATCGAAGCCTTCGGGACGGCTGCTGTAATGACACCCCAATTGACTTACCCAGGATTTGGAAACGATTCATTACAGCTATGAACTTACATAATATTTCTTGTTAAATATGTGAACTATAACAAATACATATACTCCGTATATTTTTGCACCCTGTTTATCATATTCCCACATGGACATCATCTGCTTTGTGATTTAGCCATGAAATGATGGCAACAGAATGACACCCTTGCGACGCTGGTCCATACCTGGCACGTCATCATACCCAGACGTATATATGGGAGCACACTGGCAGCAATAGCTCTCCTCCATCTGAAGACAGGTACGACTGTCGACCCGAAAGTGCTTATGGGTTTTTAATCTTTTTAACTATATATATATCCATCATCTTTTAAAATTAAACTATCATGCAAAGGTAGTGTTTGTTTTTAATGTATTGTGTAATATCACCATGGCTGTTTAATATATTTATATATGCGTGATACCAAAATAGATAATACTGGTTTATGTCTTGATGGTATCCGTGTGTGCAGATTACTGTATGCTGATGACACTGTCCTGTTGGCCGAGAGCAAAAGTGAGTTGCAGAGTATGTTGTCCCAGATGTACGAAGTTTGCATGAAATTCAAGTTGAGCGTAAATAAGAGAAAACCCAAAGTTATGATTTTTGAGAGAGGAATTGGTTGTACTGAATGTAATATAAGTCTAAATGGCATAGTGATGACCAGGTGAATGAGTTTGTGTATGTAGGAAGCATGTTTGACAGAGAGAACAAATTGGATGGTGAAATTAGTAGGTGGATAAATTCTTCATTGAAAGTCATGGCTGCTTTGGGAGGTTTTCACAGGAATGATGGGTTCTCAAGAGATCCTTGCATGGTTGTGTATGAAAGTGTAATTGTTCCTACTGTGATGTATGGTATTGAAACCTGGGTACTATGGAAGAAACATAGTTGTTTGTGTGCTGGAGAAATGCGTTACTGACGGCGGGGGGGGGGGGGCAGGACAAGTTCTGATTGTGTGAGGAATGAAGTTGTGTTGCAGTTGTATGATGTGAAGCAAAATGTTGTTAGCAAGGTAGTGACTAATATGCTTCGGTGGTTTGGCCATGTTGAAAGAATGGGTGATGAGATGCTTACTAAGAAAATCTTTGTAGCCCAAGTGTCAGGAAGAAAAGGCAGAAAAAGGCCAAGGAGAAGTCATGGGAGGATCAGATTCAGGAATGTCTGCATGAGTAAAAGATTGTAAGTATGAAGTATAGAAGATCTTGTGTACGTCGTGTAATGGATGTCAGTGAAACCCGAGTTGTATGTCAAGATCGCTGTAAATGGCGAAGTTTGATATGGCAACAGTAAGTAAAAATTATCTGGTAGTTTGTATTTCTTTGTGGAGCTAATCTCTGAATCTCAGAGAACAGCTTAGTGATATGTATGAATGTATAAAAGTTAAAACACCTGGCTGTTCAAAAAGGCAAGCATTTTGAAGCATTTGATTTAAAAAAAAAAAATTATTTAAAGCCCGAATTTTGACATTGAAAAATGCAATATGACCATTCTAAAATGCCCTCCTCCCTATTCTTAAATTTTATTTAACATTTTTCTTCTGTGTAGAACAGTCAGAAAATTGAGAATGAAGAAACTTTCAGAATTTACAGAAGGTTTGTAATTTTGAGTTCAGCTCCAGAAACATTTTTGCTAAATCGCCCCCCCTTCTTATATTTCTATGAACAACCGTGAATACAAACATCCATTTTTTAGAGATCTAGATATTTTTTCTCTTAAAATCTGATGCCTCATCCAACTTGTCAAGGAAATAACTCACAGCTTTAATTATTCAGATATATTATAATCCCTGGTATTGTTACTGTTGGAATCTGAAACAGAGAGCAATCACAACTCACCTCAAAAACAGTGTTGCAACAAACCCTGTACTGTTGGCATACTGGCATGTCATTTAAGATGATGTTCTATGAGGCATCTTGTGGAACAACCCTTTGAACACACTAGCTATTTCCAGTGTGCCATGCTCATAAATGAGACCGGGTATTGATTTCTACAGACTCTGTTATGTAAATGCAGATAATTTCCAGTGGTAGAATTAGATGGGAAACATGCCACAAAGGACAATTTCAGTATTATACTGCACTTTCATTGTTATGCTGTGCCAGCAAGAACTATCAAATCTCACTAAATCTTGCTCCGAGCTGGTTGGACAGCTGCTCGGATTGAGATTTAGCAATGGACTGGGAATCACTGCCAAGAAGCTGGCACTGTGGAAGATATGTTGTGCAATAGCTGCCTTCAATCTACAGCAATCATTGCAGATTATATCTCAGACACTTAGTCAGTGACAGTGCCACAGAGCTGCAAAGCAACTTAGTGATAGATGCTTTGTCTACAGTGTTGATGCAAATCACCTGGAACTGCTTGCACAAACTTTTGCTTTGTGTACACTTGGCAAGCCCAATCCACAGACAGACGTTTGATTGGCTGGGTGTCTAACTAAAAATTACAAGGTCCCCATTCCAAATGGACACTAGATAACTGATGCCATGTCCTCTTCACAATTGAATGCCAAAGTAGCCTGGTGCTTGGCAATCATGGGCAGTGTGTGGATGGAACTCTGATTTGCTGCATACAGCTCACCCTCTCTGTGAAGCACAGCTTTACTATACTGTCTGAAGCCTTATTATAATATCAAGCTGCAAGGAGAGACAGTGAATAAATGTTTGAGAGACAAAGATTTTTTTACATTCTGAAGCCTTACTATACATTATCAGAACAATGTTCTACCAATTGTGCAGCCTAACATTGAACATCATGTGGCGGTCCAACCTGCTCTTTGCCGGGCCCAAGCTAGCTTAAAACCCCTGCAGGGAGGGCTGTTGTAAGAGTATTGACATTCTTAAATTAAGCTAAGTAAACAGCAACAGTGCACAAAATTTACAACACAAATCAAGTTGAACTGTTTAATAGAATTTCAAATCATTAGTTAAAAAATTTACAACTTCTATGAAAGGTCAAGAATGCTTTTACCTTGAAATGGCCATTCAACCAAGAAAATGATACCAACACAATCACGATTAAGCATACCAGTCCTTGAATGAAAGAAAAGTCCCTCCAATACACACAGCGGGAACATGACCAAGGAGGCTAGCAAGCACAATCGATAAGGATAACCCATACATCCACCGGTCCGTAGTATTATTAGCAGAGGCTCAGCATAGACATCCCAGTGCTGTATCACCACACATTAGCAGGCTGCAGAATAAACCAGGAACATCTTATTTGCAATGTTCGGCATAGACACCTCGACGCTGTCTCATCACACCTCAGCAGCAAGCGGTAGAGTTAACCATCAACAGGCTATAGAATTAACCAGGAACATCTCATTAACAAAGGCTCTGCATAGACACCCCGACGCTATCCCATCAACAGGCAGATGAATTAACCAGGATCATCCAGCCAACATTAGACCAGATCCACGAATGAAATGTAAAAGGCATAGCAGTCCGTAACATCATTGGCAGGAACTGGGCATAGACCCTCCTGTGCTGTCTTTCCATCGGGCAGAAGAATCAATCAGGATCATCGAGCCAATGTTCAACCTCAACCACAAATGAACTGTAAGAAGCATGGAGGCCCGGGGCATCATTGGCAGGAACTCGACATAGACACCCCAGCGCTGTCTCCTCAGTAGGCAGAAGAATTAACCAGGATCATCCAGTCAACAAATTGGAAAGGCAAACTACGACTCCATCCTCATCTGCAGGCATTCCAAACCCTCGCCCTGAGAATTCAAAGACAGTAATTTACTCTCATAATAACGTCCAGCAATGCCCCAGAAGAACGAGAGAAAAACAAGAAAGTGAATCAAATCTATAGTACACGTTCTTTTATCTTCCCTTAGAACAAAAGAAGGCAAGGTTGCACATTCCAATTTACATGCAAATACAATTTGAACAAAGAGTCCAGAGACTCTTGTTCCAGAATTATGCAAATGCCCATGACAGGACATTGACCAAAGAAGAACTCCAAGGAAGCTTCTTGAGGCCTTTAGATTTCCTCTCATGCCACTATCAGTACCCGTAATGTGATGAGCAGCAGTGACAATACCATAGCCCATCAGGTGAGACTGTGAACGTTATAACAACAATTATGCTGATTGAATGGCCTGCATTCTTTCTTGACAGGAATCCCATCATGCAGGCTTGGAACCAACTCAAACAAGCAGAAACCTGCTGCATATCTTGAATTAACTCCGAAGTGCTGCCATTGAAGAGTGTGGGGCACTTTAGACCAAAACTCTATCAACAACCTAGTGGACCGCATTCAGTGAAGAACATAGGACTACATCACAGGCCAGGGTGTCATTATCCCCTCGCTGCTGAGGACCACTCTGCCCCATGCAGTGTGTGGGGAACTCCCTTCTGATATTTCTGTGAAAGTGCATTTTCTGTTCAGTTAAAGCTTTTGGCATGCCAACATAATTGCTTTTATGCTCACTTTTGGTGTCACACCTGCTCATGTAATCTGTTGGAGACTTAGATATTGCAACATTTTTTAGATCTATGTTACTTGCAGTGTTATTTATTCAATGTTCAGGGTTTGCTCATTTATAGTTATCTGATGTTTTTATTTGTATGCAAAGGATTTGGAGTTGTTTCTTGTTGATTAATGATTATACTACTGAAATTAATCTTTGAAGTTCATTTTACTTGTCATTTTGTTGTTATAGCCATGTTAAAAAATACAAATCAGGCATCTGAGGTTGGATAAAATTGTGCAACAAAGAAGTTTAAAGTTGTCTTTTTCTCAAGATGTGTAATAAATTGTAAGACTAAGAAATATTGTCACACTGTTAATTTATTGTTCATCAATTGTGTGGTTAAATTAAAAAAAAAGTTGACTGTTTTGTTTTTGTATGTTTTAATATATGTTTTCTGATTTCAGGCATTTTGTATATGCTGTTGCCTTTTGACTGGATGCTACTTCTGTTGTTTTTGCTGTTGCTTTTGCTTTAATTTCTGTTGTGGGAAATGCAAGCCTGAAATTCCAGAAGAATCTGAAGGTGATTCAGCTTCCCAGGTAAGTTTATATTATAAAAAACTGTAGATCTAGATCAATATCTTTAACTTTTTAATTATTTCTGTCATCATTGACTTAGTAAGGGCTGGTGAGCAAAAAAAAAAAAAAAAAAAAAAAAAAAAAAGAGGTTATTTATCTCAAGCCTGGAAATTCAGGAATTTTTTCTAGTGATATGGCAGGTTTGTAGAATGACTGCCTTTTGGACTGGGTGAAGCAGCCTTCTATGGTAATCCTAATTCCTCAAGATTTTTCAGAAAGTTATTTGTTACCACCCACTGTGGTTGCCGAAATAAAAATGGGTACGATTTGTGTTATGTTGTGTTTTCCGATCCTTTGGTTTACCATTTGCAGGTTCTCATATTTTGAGATTTTCTCAGATACTGTACTGTTCTTTCGATTTTTTATTATTATTATTATGAAGATTCCACCCCTTTCTGAGGGGATATTTTCTCTCCCATCTAGGAAGGATATACCAAGTCTGAGAAGCAATATCGTTTTAGTTGTCCAGAAACTTCCTTATGTCCTACAAGTGTTCAGGATAGCTGCCTTCTGTAGTTCCATGTAGGTGTGTGTATGCTGGTGATTGCTAAATTATATGAGTAAAGTCCAGCTGTTAGTAGCAGGAAGTGAAAGTACTTGAAACAGGAAAGTCTTTTGTAACAGCTTTCTCACAAGTAAAAACTGCAGTCCAAAAAGAATTTGTAATTTCTTCCAATCTGTAGTTACTGTTGAAATATAGTGTTAAATTTCTTTATTCTTAAAAGAAAAATGTAAAAGTCCTGCAATCTTTTGAAATAATTTAAAAAAATGTTAGCTTCGTGGCAATTTATGCTAAGTCATGGGAATATGAAATTTCCTTATGTAAATTAGTTTGTACTTGAACCTTTCCCAAATACTATAAATTTCAAATAAAATATTATTTTAATGTATTCAAGCTAATAATTTTAGGTCTTTTTTTCCTTTTTCTTAATCGGGGTTTAACAACCACCATGAGCAACTCCTAAGGGCCGCAATCAGTTGGTCATCCCTAATTTAGGGTCACTGACTCCAGGGAGGGAAGAGAAGCAGGTCACTGCTAACCCGGGTCCAGCTCAAGCGACTAGCTAAAAAACTATGCACTTGGCCACCAGGGCAGCCACGTATGGTTCCGTATAGATTTAAAGATGAATTTATATTTAATTTTTGGAAAATGCAATTAAGTGAAATTATAAGAATGGGGTATAATGCTTTGCTGATTTTAACATTCTCTCACATTTAAAGTTTATTTATTTTCAGTCATTAAGAAGCATTAAATTTTGATTTTGCTGTACAAAATTGCTGTGTAAATGTAGAACTATTGTGGATTCGTAATAGCTGTGTGTGTGTTGTTTCCTCCTGATTTCTCAATAGGCAGTCTTTGCATCTGTAACAGTGATAGGCAGTCTGTTTTTTCATTCAGTTATGACATCTCCATTAAATTCCTTCAATTTTGTGGGCAAAACTTATGTTTGAAAAACACTGAGATTCTTTCTGCAATTTTAATGTAGATCCTGTGCTGAGGAATAAAAGCTCAAAAAATACATGAATTAAAGTAAAACATAAAAATCATTAAAAAATACTATATATGCTTCTTGAATTATGTTGGGTTTGAGAGAAAGTAATGTCTACAAATGCAAAGCAACAGAAAAATGCTAATTACCTTATGTACAAGTACAAATCAGTCCAAAATGTAGCTGCCATCGTTTGTCACGACCTGCTCCCATTATCTGGGCAGCTGTTAGACACCGTCCCTGTAGAATTGTGGCGGCTTGGACGCAAAGAAGTGGGTAAGTGTGCAGACATCATCCCTGTAGAATTGTGGCGTCTTGGACGCAAAGAAGTGGGTAAGTGTGCAGACATCATCCCTGTAGAATTGTGGCGTCTTGGACGCAAAGAAGCGAGTAAGTGTGCAGACATCGTTCCTGTAGAATTGTGGCGTCTTGGACGCAAAGAAGTAAGTGTGCAGACATCGTCCCTGTAGAATTGTAGCGGCTTGGACGCAAAGAAGTGAGTAAGTGTGCAGACATCTTCCCTGTAGAATTGTGGCGGCTTGGACCCAAAGAAGTGAGTAAGTGTGCAGACATCGTCCCTGTAGAATTGTGGTGGCTTGGACGCAGAGAAGTGAGTATTTGTGCTGACATCGTCCCTGTAAAATTGTGGCGGCTTGGACGCAAAGAAGTGAATAAGTGCACATTCAACATCATCGTGTTTGGCGAACTGCTGTCCATCCAGGAAATTTTGCAGTGACTGGAAAAGGTGGTAGTTGCTTGGGACAATGTCTGGGGAATATGCTGGGTGTGGCAGCAGCTCCCTGATCTTGTGACAGGTCACCTGTTCTGTGTGAGATCCCGCTCCATTGTACTGTTGGAGGACACCCTTGCAGTTCTCCAGTGCTGGTCGTTTCAATGTGAGCGATGCATGCAGATCGTCAAGCTGATTGCAGTCCACATCATCAGCAGTGACAGTAGTGTTGTCTGGCAGTTGCTCAAAAAACACAACACCCTGCATATCCCACCAAACAGACAGCAGGACCTTATGTGGGTATAAGCTGGCTTGGGGGAGGGGGAGGGGGGTGGCATTTGGCATAGGCTCCTGTTTGGGGCCCAACCACTGTGTCCGGGCACTGACATTGTCATACAGGACCCATTCTTTCACAATGCAGTCCATGACTGGTTCAGCTTAATCATGTGCAAGCAGGGTTATGCATTCACTCATGCAATTTGCTTTCTCCTCAACTGTGAGGTGATGGGGTACTCAAACTCCCATCTTGTGCACCTTCCCAAGTTGAAGCAGGTGCGTGATATTGCTCGTGTGGGTAGTCCTTAGCTGTTCGGCCAACTCCTGCGAGGTTACACGTGGGTCGGTCTCCACCTATATCGTCAGCATGTCCATATCCACTGTTATAGGTCAATTTGGCTTTGAGATGGTCTGACAGGTCAAAATTTCCCTCCTTTTTGGTACTGAATGCTGTTATCGGTCACCATTGTGTGACTAACTCCTCAGAAAACTTGAAAATTCATCACTTGTATTTGTAATACATTTTCTGAAAAGTTTGCCACATATGGACAGTTAATGATAACACTCTGTCTCATAAAGTAGCATCTTTAGGTGCTTATTTATGATTATGAATATTAATTTTCATGATGTTAAGAGATCCAGAAACTATGGGAGAGGAGGTGGAATTTTCTATTAATTGGTTTGCGTGGGGTAGATAATTTTGTAATAATTCTTAATATTTTTTTCTGCTGGCACGCTTCATATGCAAAATTATTAATTTCATGCTGTGGTATCTTTCTTAATGCTTTACATGGTTTCTGTGAAACTGAACTTCTTAAATTAAATTAATTTTCACCTCCAGGGAATGCTGTGTTTGATTGAGCGTAAAGGCAGTTTTCCAGTGGGTGTTACAAGAAGAGAATCTGGTGTGAGAAATTTAGTCCAAAGAATGTCATGTTGATATCTATCACAGGTTCATTGAGTAATTTGCTAGCTCATATATGATTATATGTTTCATCCTGCAGGAATATGTGTTGTGCTATGTCATCATGATGGAGATGAATTTTTGGATTGCACTGTTACTGGTCATGAATGTGGAATTCACGGACACATCTTCTTTTCCATGGCACATTTCACACTAGTCCATTGGCATGACAAGATAGTATTGACCAGGGTTCAAAATTAACGGGGGCCATGAGTGAAATGTGACTGCGTTTTTGTATTTGGCGACCAATGATTTGACATTAGGGGCCAAATCGCGACTATGTGTATTTTCTACTGCATTTTATTATGATTCTTTTTAATCTGAATGACTATTTTTTTTTTTTTTTTTCGCGATTCCTAGTGTTTTGCAAGAATTGTTCCCTTTCTCCCCGCTCAGTTTCTTAATTCATCTACAAGATACACTTAACACGTATAACTGTGTATCAATCGCGCTCTCTCGCGTTGCTGACTTCCCCTTCTCGTCAGCACTAACATCACACAAGCAAGTTAAAGAAGCGACCTTGAACAATGAGCAGGATCCACCCACAGTGATCATTGGACCTTTGCGAGCACCCCTCTCAATCTGAAGCAGAGCGGAGCTACGGCTTACCTGAAATTCCGTAATTGCAACTGAAGAATTGTATAAATATTTGTTCTGTTCATTGCTTTACATATCGGTTGTTTTTTTAATCTATTCATTGTAAATCTAGCGTCAATATAACTTCTTGGCTTATGGCGCATCATTTTTTAGCATGTTGCCAAAATGTTCGCCAAAATGCGTAATTACGCGTCTAGTACTCATGGAAAAGTGTGTTTACGCATCGAAATTTTACCAACGCGTGAAAATACGCATTGGGAGTTTTTCTCGACACGTAAAGATATGCATCGAGAAACGTGTAAAATACTAAAATACACTCAGAAGAGTTATACCAATGTGTAAAGATACGCATCAGGACGGTATTTCAATTTTAAAAAACGGAAGAAACGAAATAAAGATTTTTTTCTGTAATCATAATTTTGTTTTCCCGCGATGTTGCCTCTGCCCAGTTATGTTGTTATATATAATTTCATTCCATAAATATTTGAATTTCAGTTTGAAACTGGAGGGAAAATTTTCCAAAAACTGAAATTTGACAGCAAAAAAATTCCACTGTAATCTTCAGGCATGAGAGTGCCACGGCTTCTAGAATTTCTCCTTTTCCGTCTTAATTTGCGTTATTCTCGAGATCAATGCATAACTGAACAGAAATTTTGGGGCAATTGGTACTGGTGAAGGATGATTTCCACCTGAAACTTTTGAAAACGGAAATTTTGTCTTTCGAAAACGGAAGTTAGACACATTGAAGATTTTTCCCGTAATCATAATTTTATTTTTAACGCGATGTTTCCTCTGCCTAGAATTGTTGTTAAATTTAATTTTATTTCATAAATATTTGTATTTTACCCTTTTTTTTCCAACGATGTTCCAAACATGTGTCCTGTGTTCTTAAATATTCCCACAAAAAACGTTTGCATTTCATCTTGATAAGGGGAGGGGGGGGGTCCAAAAACGAAGGTGATGAAGCTGAAAAGTTTGTAAGAATTGATGCATGGTGTTGAAAAGTATTATTATCCTCAAAGTTACACTTTATCTTATTAAAAATAGTGAAAGCTATCATGCATTCATGGTCCTCACAGACTGAAAGTTTTTCAGCATGATGGATAAAATTGTCATCCAAGGGCATAAAAGAAAGAAAAAAAAAGTGACAATAAAGAAATGGGAAGGGTAACAAAGATATCAACAAAATGAAAATGTAAGCACTGCTGCTTAGCTGCAGAGTCAACAAAAGACAAATGTGGCTGTGGTGCTTGCTGAGAAGTTTATGCTGTGTGAAATCGCCGCCCAGAATTTTAGTTACTCTTCAATTGTGTATGTAAAAAAAAAAAAATTGGCTCCTAAAAAATTGTGAATGACTCTTAAATATTTAGCTGCACGGGCCATTTAGCATGCACATGGCAAATTTTTTTAGTTTCGTACCGTGGTACGGACATGCATCTTTAACTGCAAAGAAGTAGTTTTTGCCAATTTCCTGTCTATAATCTATGTTTTCTATTTTAATTCCTTTTTGAGATGCATTGCAACATGTGTGTGCTATGATACAAAACATCTACAGTTACTGCTGTCCTAAGTGTTTTTCTTCATTACAACCCTTAACAACACAGAGTTAAAATGTTGTTAAACAATTCGTCCATCTGGGTGTTAACAACATCATCCTTGTAATCGTGGCCTAGCAGTTGTAGACTTCCATCTCTGTGGCTTTGAAGGAAGAATTCAGTGGTGAGCATTTCATAAATAATGCTAGGGTAAATGAATTACTTCTTGCAAAACCAGCCACATTCTATGGATGGAGACATTGAAAAACAAGTGAAATGTTGGGACCAAGTGTTGAAAAGTTTTAGCATGTTTTAGCAAAGTTTTAGCATGTTGAAAGATAATTAAAGTTTATCTCTCATGTATTCTGAAATGTTCACAAAATGATGAGTAAAAAGATGTTAGCTAAGGATTTTTTTTTTTTAGTCTTGTATTTTGCTGTTGTAAATGTGGTTTAGCAAAACTTTTTGTATTGTTTGTTTGTTGCAGAAGGATGGTGAACGTCAAGATCAAGAAGCAGGAAGTAGTGGAATTCTTCCACCACCAGAAAAAGATCAGGTAATATTTCTGTTAGTAATTGGTTAAAAGTGTATCAATATAGTTTTTCTTTCTTTACTTTCTTTTTCTTTAGAGGGGACAAGGTTTCAACATTTCCATAATAGCTATGATAATTAACACAGCAATCAGACATCGCTGAATTGACTGTAATTACTGTTTCATATGAAATATCGATCCCCTCAGAAAACTTGAAAATCCCATTCCCCTGGTGTGGAAAATGAACCCACATCTCCCAATTACAGTTCGTGCATGCTATCCGTTAGATTTTCAAGTTTTCTGAGGGGATTGATATTACGTATGAAACAGTAATTACTAGGGCCCGGACTTTGATGACTTTTGCATTTTCTTTTTGCATTTCAGGACTTTTTGCCTTATTAATGCAGTTTTAGGTATTTTAGGGCATTTTGCAGCCTTTTCTGGAATTCATTTGGCATTTTGGGAGGATTTTTGCAATATAGCGCATTTTTGTCACTTTTCTGCATTTTCTTTCTTTTTTATGTACAGTCCAGAAACTGCCGACACGGCCCTTCAATCAAATGGCTGCGGCCTTTATTCACCCCTTGAAACTTTGGGAAGGTCATAAGTAGTTGATTGTGCTGATAAGACTCAGAAGCTGTGTGTTCTCCTCCAAAAGAAAACAGATGTCTTACCGCCTCAAAAGAGCCAGTGGCTTTGGACACGCCCCCGACAAACCCCGAGTCGCAAAGATGGGGTAGAAAGATAACCAACCGGCGCTTGGATGTGAGTGATTCGGCCTGTGTACCTTAGGAGGTCTTTCGTCCCTGAAGCAATGCCTGCACCCCTCCTCCCCGCCCGTACTCAACCTTCTCCCTCTGGAAGTGAAAAGATTTCCCCCAAGAAACAGGTAGCTCAAATTATGGGAAGCATTACTTTGGATTAGGTGTCACTCTCCACAGGGACATCTGAGAGTAATCCTCCTTTTGTTGGGTCTTCAGAAGGGAAGGAAATGGAATAGAAATATTTGTGCCTAAGATTTTTGGACACTGTTCGTGAAAGGGTTGGGTAGGATGTTTTTCCATTGCGCCCCAAACTTCTGGTACCAGGTAGAACCTGTTCTGGGTGTTTGAGGTGTTACACTTAAAGCATCTGGAATTGTATGAAAGCTGTTAGTATGTACTCCAGTCATTATTTCCAGTGTGAAAAGAAAAGTAGCAGTTTATTTCCAAAGATGTTTAAATGCAAACCTCCTCAATTTTGCTATTTACACAAGTTTGTTTCGGAGTTCGGATAAAATGTTTTTTCTACTGATAGAGTAATTCTATTTTGCAAACTATGTGAAACCAAAGTTGCAGCACAAAAGCAATTTACAGCCGTGCAGCATATTGGACGAGAAAAGTATTTTCGAGCTGTTGAACTTGTAAAGAAAAAGTCGCAGGCAGTTTACTTATGGAAAGCTGTTCGTCGACACCATCCAAGAAGTCACCATTTTATAAAGAGTTGTGTGAAGTTTTTGTTTCTGCAAATATTCCACTGGAAAAGTTAATTCATCCTAAATTTCACCAGTTTTTGGAAAAACACACTGGTCATGTCATACCTGACGAGTCTACACTACGAAAAAACTACATACATAAGTGTTACACAGAAACAATACACAAAATTAGGGACAGTGTAAAAGGGAAAAAAATGTTTGTGTCTATTGATGAAACGAATGATGCTCAGGGTCGTCCTGTTGCTAACATCATACACTGGCGTGCAAAAATTAAGGACGAGACAGTTTTTTGAATGTAACGTTGTGCAGAAGTGCTCCACATCGACTCAAATCATACCATAAAATCCCCAAGATGTAAGAATATGGGACAAGTGAACAAAACCATCCAAACAAGGAATCCAAAGGAAAAGGATACAAAGGCACTTTATTGAAAAGGTAGCTTCGAGCACAACTGGACAGAAGACAGAAACGTCCATATGACGGGCGGCTGCCAAGAAAAATCCAGTCTTTAGTAGGGGATATGATAACCATGACTGTGTTGCAGGATTTACAACGTCTGTCCATGCTGAGGACAAGGTTGTCAAGGAGCTGTTGAGGCATCGCGGCCCATTCCTCTTGCAGTGCCAATCGCAGCTGCGGAATCGTTGCTGGCAGCTGGTGACATGCTGCCAAGCGTCGCCCGAGAAGGTCCCACACATGTTCGATTGGATTTAGGTCCGGGGACCTTGTGGGGTTAATCCATGCATTGAATATCTTCACTCTCCAACAGCTCTGTACGATGAGGTGTAGCGTTGTCGTCCATGAAGAGTAACTCAGGACCCACAACACCTCTAAACAGACGCACGTTAGGCAGGAGAACCTCGGTACAATAGGGGACACCAGTGACTGAACCTCCTTGGAAGATGTGGAGGTCAGTACGGCTACCAAGCATGATACCGCCCCAAACGGGAACTCCTCCACCTCCAAACCGGTCCCTTTCGATGATGTTGGAGGTGTGATTGCATGTTCCCTGCTCTCTCCAGATGTGTATACATCCAGAATCGCTCGTCAGACTAAATCGGCTCTCATCTGTAAAGAGAACTCGACCCCATTGCTGATGTGTCCAGTTCTTGTGTTCCTGGCACCACAGAAATCGCCGTCTCGGATGTGCAGGCGTTAATGGCACACACCGTACTGGTCGTCGTGCAAATAGACCACCTTTGTGCAGCCTCCTGGCCACGGTAAAACATGATAACGGACATCCAGTTGTGCATGTGCCTTGTGATTTCTTCCGCTGTCTGCCGTCTGTCTCTTCTCGCCTGTAGGACAATATACCGGTCGTCCGCCGCCGTGGTTGCTCATGGACGACCACTGCTAAACTCTCAGACAGCTGTTCCTGTCTTTTGAAATGCTCTCCAAGCTCGTGAAACGATGCTGTGAGCGATCCCAAACTCCTCGGCCACTCTAGTCACACTTCGACCTTCTTCCAACTTCCCAATGACGCGACCTCGGGTAAAGTCATCCAGATGTCTTCTACTGGATTGCCTGTTGGCCATATCACACGGTGGCAGCAACTCGACGTCGTTCAAACCGATGTACACCGTGCAATAGCTTTCATCAAATTGCTGAGCGTACACCGCCCGTGTGCTTCATACCCCCCACCCCACGTCATGCTGCATATATGTGCATGCCCTACTGTACTGGACTCTAGTAAATTTCCTGAGTGGTCTTTCAGTCCGTTCTGCCTGCTCGTTCCGCTGTTATGCTAATTTCTCCTCTTCGTCCTTAATTTTTGCACACCAGTGTAATAGGGGCACTTCAGCCAGATTGCCCTGGCAAAATATTTTTGCTGAATACAGAGATCATAGAGAAAGTGAATCACTCAGCGATCTGTCAATTATTATTTGACAAATCCTTATTTCTTTTATGGCCTGGTGGTATGCAACATGACGATATCCTTCTGTTTTTGACTGATGCTGCCTCGTATATGGTTAAAGCAGGAAAATCAATTAAAGGATTTAATCCCAAGTTGGTGCATGTCACTTGTCTTGCCCATTCTTTACATCACACTGCCTAAGAAATCCGTGCAAATTATCCTAATATTGATTGACTCGTATCCAATGTCAAAAAATATTCCTAAAAGCACCATATCGCATACAATGTTTCAAATCTCAAGCTCCTAGCCTAGCCTTACCACCACAGCCAGTAATAACACGTTGGGGGACATGGCTGAATGCATCCATATATTACAGTGACAATTTCCAGCCTGTGAAGTCTGTAGTAAATGGTTTTCAAACTGGTGATGCTGCTTCAATTCAAATTGCCTAACACGTGTTCTCGGAAAATAAAACAGAAGGAAATCTAGCATACATTAAATCAAACTTTGGCATTTTGGCCTGAACAATTACGTGTTTAGAAAAACAGGGTATGGAACTCATCGATGCAATCAGTTACGTTGAAAAAGTAAGCCAAGTTCTTAAAGGAGCCAAGGTTGGACAATCTATCTTTGCCAAATTAAACAATGTTCTGGGAAAAAAATGTTGGATTCCAGAATTTGAAGAAAATCTCGCATATATTAACTGGAGAAACACAGTTTTGATATAAAAGAAAAACTAGCTGTAAGTGAAGCTGTTTTTTTTTTTTTCAAGTATGCTCCTGTCATATCCGTTGATGTCAAGAGAAGCTTCTCGAGATATAAAAATCTACTTACAGATAATAGACGTTCATTTACCTTCGAAAACATTAAGATGCACCTTATAATTCTGTGCAATTATGATGCACTTACATGAAGAAAGACTTTCAGTGTACAAGCAAATAAAATTCATATCAGATTGGTATGTGCTGTTCTTTCTTTTTCTTATGCAGTTACTAGTTACTTTTTTTTTTTAAGATTAATATTTATTTTAAAGAAAAGAAATATAATTTATCAATTATTTTAAGACAATACAACAATTTTTGGCAAAATTTACTGTAAGAACTGTTCTAGGTAGATTTGCTTTTAAATACTTTAAGGGCATTTTTTGCAATTTTTAAGGGCATTTTCTGCTGCTTTTAAATGCATTTATAAGGAATTTTTCGGTCATCAAAGTCCGGGCCCTAGTAATTACAGTCAATTCAGCGATGTCTGATTGCTGTGTTAATTATCATGACGTATTGACCACATATTATGAGATTCATTTCTTCCACACTGTATTCCCATAATAGCTATATGAGGAGCCATCTGTCATTAATTTAGAGACACTAGTTTCAGTGAAGGAAAAGAACCATTGCCTAAAAGACAAACAGAACATCCACAACATTTCCTGGGATTTGAACCCATGCTCCCATATTGCATTGTGCTTACATACATACACATACATATCACTAAGCTGTTCTCTGAGATTCAGAGGTTACCTCCAAAAAGAAATGCAAACTACCAGATATTTTTACTTACTGTTGTAACAAACTTCTCCATTTTCAGTGATCTTGACATACAACTTGGGCTTCACTGATATCCATTACACGCCGTACACAAGATATTTTATACTTCATACTCATGATCTTTTTCTCATGCAGACATTCCTGAATCTGATCCACCCATGTCTTCCTTGGCCTTCCTCTGCCTTTCCTTCCTGCCATTTGGGCTAAAAAGATTTTCTTAGTAAGCATATCATCACTCATTCTTTCAACATGGCCAAACCACCGAAGCATTTTGGTCTCCACCTTGCTAACATTTTGCTTCACATCACACAACTGCAACACATCTTCATTCCTAACACAATCAGACCGTGTCTTGCCACAAACTTCCCGTAAGTAACACATTTCTCCAGCACACAAACGACTCCTATGTTTCTTCTGCAGTACCCAGGTTTCACTGCCATACATCAGAGTAGGAACAATTACACTTTCATACACAGCCATGCGGGACTCTCTAGAGAACCCACCATTCCTGTGAAAACCTCCCAGAGCAACCATGACTTTCAATGAAGAATTCACTTGCCTACTAATTTCACCATCCAATTTGTTCTATCTGTCAAACATGCTTCCTAAATACATACACTCACTCACCTGGTCAATCACAGTGCTGTTTATACTTACATTACATCCAGTGCTACCAGTTCCTCTCTCAAACACCATAACTTTGGTTTTTCCCTTATTTATACTCAGTTTGAATTTCATGCAAGCTTCGTACATCCAAAATCACATACTCTGCAAATCACTTTTGCTCTCTGCCAACAGGACAGTGTCATCAGCATACAGCAATCTGCACCCACGGATATCACCAAGACATAAACCACTATCATCTATTTTGGCATTACGCATGCACACGTCCATAAATATATTAAACAGCCATGGTGACATTACACAACCTTGTCTAACTCCTGCACCAATAGAAAACCATTTTGATAAAACACCATTCACTTATACACAAGCTTTACTACCAGCTTACATGGCTTTTACACAATTAAGTAGATTCCCAATAACACCATATTCATTCAATACCTTCCACAAAAGTGTCCTATTTACTCGGTCGTAAGCTTTCTCTAAATCTATGAAAGCAGCAAAAACTTTCTTACCAACAGCCAGATACTTTTCAATCATCATGCGTAATGCAAAAATCTGGTTAGTGCAGCCTTTACCAGGCATAAAACCACTCTGAACATCCCACACTTTCAATGATAAAAGACCCCGTACTTTTTCAATAACAACCTTACCAAACACTTTCCCTGGCACACTTAGTAGGCTAATACCATGATAGTTCTTGCATTCAGTCTGATCACCTTTTCTCTTATACAAGGGAACAATAATAGCATCCTTCCAATCCCGAGGGACCATTCCTAACTCCCAGCACAACTGGCAAATTTCAGTTAACCAGTCAATTACAGAGTCGCCACCATATTTCAACATCTCGGCAGTTATGTCATCAACTCCCGGAGGCTTACTATTCTGAAGAGATTATAGAGCTTTACACACTTCTTTTCTTGAGATCCCTCCTGTGCTTCCATCCCTCACTGTGACATCATCTGCCTCAGAATCATCTTTGCTTTCCTGATCTAATAACTCACAGAAATATTCACCCCATCTTTCACTTAACTTATTGGACTCCCATATCATTTCCCCGATCTCATTCTTTACACAACTTACAACTTTGTTTACCATATTTTTCCTGAGTCTCGTGTACTTCCAGAAAGACTTCCTATCTTTCCAAAAAGCCAGTTCATGCCTTTCCACCGTCTCCTTCCTATCTTTTGCCTTACTCTGGCAAACCAACTTAGCAGCTTCACGCTTCTTACAGCGATATTCATCCACAGAAAAACTACCTTGCAACTTCACCAAATAGGCTTCCTTCTTTCTCTTTACTGCCTCTTCAATCTCACTATTCCACCAAGCATCATCTCTATTGTTACCCACTATTGTGGTGCCACAGACCTCTTTAGCAACAGGGACAACACAGTTCTTTAAACATTCCCACTTCTTTTCTACATCCATCTCACCAGACTTCAGCTCCTTCAGTCGTTCTCTGAGTAAGTCAGAATAACACTGATGATCTTCAAGGTGCCTATCAACCTTTATTCTTTCTATCCTGGGTCTTTTCCTATTTCTTTTCCTCCAACCAACATAAAGTTTCATTTGTGACACTACCAAATAATGATCAGAACCAACATCCGCACCTCTCATCACGCGGGTGTCAATAACTAAGTGTTTCAGACACTGATCGTAGACAACAAAAGCTGTCACACTCTTTTGACCAAGATTACGATTTTCCCAAGTATATGTGTGGATATACTTGTGGTTGAAAAATGTATTAGATACACACAAACCATTCTCAATGCAGAGTTCAATTAATCTTTCACCATTATCATTCACACAAGGATCATTAAACTTACCCAGAACATTGTCAGAAATTGCATTCTGCACACCTACTCGAGCATTGAAATCCCCTGCTATTTTAATTTTTTTATTTAGCACCAAACTGGCTCAAAACAGCTTTTAGCTCATTTCAAAAATTTTCCTTCTTATCAGAAGGTTCAGAGTCACAAGGAGCATACACTACAACAATTACAATTCTCCGAAGTTTCACTTTCAGACGAATCCAGAGAATTATCTCACTTACGCAACTATAGTGAATCAAGTTGTTCTTCATCTTTTCACTTAAAATCACACCTACACCAGCCTGTCCTCTCACATTATCCAGACTACACACTTACTGTGCCATTCACTTCTTCTACCTCAATTTCCTTCTTTTTTGATTCACTTACACACAGCACATCCAGTCTATACTTATTCATCTCCTCAATCACCTCATTCATCTTGCCATTTATACCTCTAGTATTCCATACACCAATCTTACATTCACTCAGCCGAGATCTCTTTCTCATATGCCGTTTAAAAAGTCCAGGTCGATTCCGTGGTGGACCGTCTTTCTCAAGTGTGGTATGTCCACCATATCCCACACTCGAGTCCGGATATTGATTTCCTTTTGTCTTTTTATTCAGGTAAGTATATCAGTGTGGGGGATTAGCCCACAGCTGACTTTTCCAGTTGGTCATCAACCTAAGGATTCTGGAACAAAACCCAGTGAGTTGGGGTCTTTTCACCAATGTCACACAGAACTAGCTGGCACCTCTGCAAGATTCACAGAGACCCTAGTTGCTGCTGTGTGTGCCATTGTTACCACGGAGCACCCCGAGGCGGCAAACCCATCGCTCACTTCAACCGCCCGCCTTGAAAGTACTATATTAAATATAGTTTAAAATAATGTAAGAAAATTAAATATGAAGTGCATGATTCTTTGTAGTGCAGTTTTTTATATCATCATAAGGCTAATTTCTTCCTTGTGAAATGAAGGTATTCATTATCAGTACATACTAATAATATTTATATCAGACTGCCAGTTGTGATTTCCTCTTCTAATTGCCTTTGGATTGGTTGGTGGGGGCATAAGTGAAAGCAGAATCATGGATCCTAAACTTAAATTTTATTTTAAATGTGATCTGTGCTATCTGTTTGGATTATTTCAGAAAGACATGCAAGAGCTTGTAATGCACTTCTTATGCTTGATTAAAGCTATTACAAATACCAACACTTTGGGCATTTGCTCAAGTAGCAAAGTGAAACAAACAAGAATAGTTCAAAATATAATTAAAGTGTCTAATTATTTTGATCTTCTGTTGGATGAAAGTCCAAGGACAAGGAAGCAAGCAGTTTATAAATGTCAGTACTGTGTGGTACTTGTTTGTTTATGCAATATATCATTTCATCTGTGCAGAGCAGAGGGCTTTGAGGTTTCCATTTAATTCATCCAATTTATTTAAATCTGCAGTAAAACCTGCACCTGCAAATCACTAAGTTAGCACATTGTGAAACCTGAGTTTCGTGACAGTTCTTTTGATTTTACCTTAGAGTGTTGAAAGTCTCGTTCCTTTTCTTCCTGTTCTACTATTTCTTGGAGAGGGCTAACATATTTAGCTTAGGTTCCATTGAACCATTTGGTTGGTATGACAGCAGCTTGGTTTGTGGTAACCGACAGAGGTAAGTGTGCTAATTCGCAAAAGAAAACAAGGGGTTGTGATAACTAATATATGATGTCTTGATATCTTTCTGGTTTGTGTTCCTTGCCAATTTTATGCAAGCATTTGAGTAAGAATGGAAAAATGATTCAAAATCAGTTGTCCTGTAATAGCCAGTCTACAAATTATACTGATATTAGCTTGATAAGTTTTGTGCAAGACAGTGATGCCTGAGACAACACCAGATGCACTATTGAGCATTCAACTTATAATTTGGCAATAATGTTAACTGTTTCACATGTTGTGGAAGGTATCGAAGCATCTATGGGGAAAATAATGCACTTCTATTATTTAATCCTGAAATTTTCAAAAAACAAAACAAAAAAACATTTGATACATATAAAAAAGAACAAAATTTATCATGAACTTACCATTAATTGCTTAGGCCATTTAGTTTTCCGTATGTCTTCAATCGCTGTGCAAGATATTATCAAATGCTTTTGCTAAAAGAGTAATAAGTTAAAAACAAAGTGGATGAAAGGATAAAACCAATGAATAATGGTTGCAATGGAATGTAGACTGTAGGATATGATATTTTATCCACATAAATAATGTTTTGCACACTGGTGTACTATTAGAACTAATGCAACGCATGTGTACTTTGAATTTATGCTAGCAAACCAGTTAAGGAAAGAAACTTTGTGTATATTATTACTTGCAGGTATCTTAAGAGTGGTAAGCAATGCACGTAACTAACAAACAAATTAAGAAGATGTTAGTGTAGAACACGCTAAGTTATGTATAAAAAGTTTAAGGAAAATATATTTTAGCCATTACAATGGCCTTCATCAGTGCAACTATGATTGGTTTACGTTGCCAGATTGGAAAAATAAGTTTTTCTTTTTCTCCATTACAAAACTTATCTTTCCAATCTGGCAACATAAACCAATCATAGTTGCACTGATGAAGGCCATTGTAATGGCTGAAATATATTTGCCTTAAACTTTTTATACGTAACTTAGCGTGTTCTACACTACCATCTTCTTAATTTGCAGGTATTTCTCGTACCCACTAATTGTTCACACTGTTTTGGTGATTTAATGTTAACTTTTTAAAGTGTTAAAAGTGTTAATGGTTTGTAGTGTAAACTTAATGAAGTGTAGAGCTTGTAAAGGTGTGGTATGAGAGAGATATGTTGAAACGTCTGAAAATTCAAGAACTCTTTGTTGCTTTTATCTTTATCATATTCGAATCATTTATTGCTTGTTAAGATAAATATACACTCCTTGTCCCTTTCTCCCCTTAGCCCCCTTACCCCACCATACCTTTAGTTTTGTAGAATGTCTGAAGGCTTGAAGGTGTTTGGTGATTTAACCCAGTCACTGCTCTTTGATCCATTATAGTTACTAGTGTCTATATCAAGTGGATTGATTAACATTGCAGCTTTTCATGTAGCACAACAGAATGAGGCCACAGGCTCTGCCATGACCTACAAAATACTGAAGGCCAGAGCAGCTGGAGTGGAGAGAACTATGATGTCGCAACTGCTGTCCCTTCTTATGTCACTTCTCCTTAGCTCTCGCACATTTCTCAAACTGGTGTGAGTCATGGAAGCGCATTGTTTCTAGTTTTTCCAGTGAATTTGTTGCTCTTTGCGAAACATTGTCACAGTTTCATGGATGTTCTCACTATTTTTTCTTTTACATTTGTTTGAAAGATTTCTGATTGCTGAATAAATATACAAAAATAGTGTTGCTCTCCAGCTTGCTGACCCAAATATAAGGGTACAAAGGAATATGCATCTGTTTTATGTATCCCTGCTGTGAAAGTTTTGTTTTCTTATTAAGGATACCATACAACACGAATCGAAACAGCCCCTTTTGCGGTATACTGGAAGAAATTGATGTTAGTATGATTTCCAGAAATGGCTCGAGCTGTTTAGATTTATGTAGCAGGTTGGTTACTGCATTCACAAGCTTGATATTAGTTGCTCAGCATACAGGCCTGTTTTTTTCTCAACCAGTGATGCTAGTATTGAAATCTCTGGCAAAACATCATTTAAAAAATGATGTAAATGTTCAGCAGTATTTTAACTTACCTAACAGAGGCTGCTTAAAGCAAGTATCACCTGAAACAGCCAGTATTATCTCAGTAACTTACATAATCTAGAAACTTTTATCTGAAAACTATAAAAATTTATTTCTTGAATCAAATGCTCAACATTATCTAGTTTTAGAATTAAGTAACACGTTTATCAAAAAGAGTAAAGATGTCTCCTTTTTCAGAAATGCCTTCAGTGTGAAGCTGAATTCTCTTATTTTCTGAAGTTATTGAAACTTGCTGATATGCACTTGAGCAATTACACAATCTTTTTGCTGATTGCAAAATGAGTTCTGAGGATGAAAGAAGAGTGAAAAAATTCAAGTGTCAGTGACTGAATTGTTACCTTCATTGAAAACTCAAAAATAACCTTTTTGTTGTTGAAGCAATGCCCTTCGAAACAAAAGTCAAACCATTTGAAACTCCAGAAAGTTTGCCCCGCACGGGGGTTCTGGTTTTCCAGTTATTTGGGGAGCGGCGCCCCCACGGCCCGAGCTCACCTTGTGACGGTATACATTTCGTTAACTCTTGAACGATAACATCACCGCGAAGGGACAGCTGTTCATCCAGCTGATGGGTGATGGCGTCCCCACGGCCCGAGCCGATTTTCTCTAATAATTTTGCTTTTTCGTCTTTAGTTCATATATGGACATGTACCCGCCTCAGTTGTAGGCTGCTGAGGTTGTCATGAGGCGCCAGCTCCGGATTTTGTTCCTCATTCCCTCCCCTGTCTTTTCTCTTTTCTGTTATATTTTCTGTTTTTCTGGAGCTGGTTAGCTTAGACCTACCTGCAGGTTTGCTGTGTGCTGTGACCCGTACAGGTGGAAACGGGGAGGCTGCGGTATCTGGGGGCCGGGTTGTAGTTGTCTCCAGATGCCAACACTCCTCTTTGCTCTCTGCTTCACCCCAAACGGGAGGCTGGGAGCTAACCCACTCCTAGTCAGGAAGTCTGTGGCAGGGTGAGTTTGGGGGTAGGGTGGGTGGGCATGCCAGCCAAAGGGGTGTTCCCCGGGCACGGGAAAGTCTGGGTGCACGCTGAGCGTATGTCTGCCCTACCAACTTGCTATATCCGCTGGCTATCCCTAGAGCAGTGTCCTGCGTCCTCTTGGGCTTACGGACCTCCGGCTCTCCCTCGTTGGGCTTGGTAGTGGATAGGGAGGTCGGCGGACGAATTTTTTCTCTTCTTCATGGCAACACAAAGTGTTTTCCATGCTACCACTCTAAAGTGCCCTGTGGAGGATGGTACACCTTCCTCCACAAAGAAACTTGTCTCAACTCAATGCAATGCTCTGTTTCTTTTAATAAAATCTGGTGACTCTTCACAGTCACTCAGTAGCAAGAGTCCTTTCTGGATCAACAAGACACTTCAGGCCGTTGTTGGCTCTCCAAAGAGTGTCAAGAAGCTCCCTTCCTGGGATTTTCTTGTGGAAACCTCTACTCCACGCCACAGTGCCACCTTGCTGGACACAACCGTTTTGCTTGGCATTCCTGTTCAGGTTTCTCCCCATGGTTACCTCAATTCCTCTCGCGGTGTCGTCAACTCCCGCAACCTGCTTGAATGCAGCGATGAGGAATTGCTGGAGGAACTTGATGAACAGCATGTCATTGGGGTTCGACGGATTCTTTTTAGGCGGGATGGGAAATCTATTCCCTCCCGTAACATCATCCTAACTTTTGACTCCCCAACCCTGCGTACTTCCATCAAGGCAGGTTATTTACGGCTTGATGTTCGGCCGTATATCCCGAACCCCTTGCGATGTTTCAGGTGCCAGCATTACGATCACTCCCAGCAGTCTTGCCGTAATGTTGCAAAGTGTGGTCGCTGTGGTTCCACAGAACACTCTTAGGTGGAATGCTCTGCAGAGTCTGATCATTGTGTCAACTGTGAAGGGTCTCATCCTGCTTCTTCTAAGCAGTGTCCAAAGTGGATAGAGGAACAGGCAATCCAACGCCTGAAGACAACTGAGCATCTCTCTTATCCCGAGGTAAGACGGTGGATCGCCCCTTTACAACCAGGCCGGCGGTCATATGCTTCAGTTGTGGTGCAGAAGTCTTCAGTGGCGGTCCTGACTGAGGTGACCATCCCAGCGCGGTGTCCTTATGATTTTGAGGACATCGTTGCTGCTGGATTGGAGGCGCTGAAGTTTCGCCGCATTGCATCCAAGGCGACATCAACATCGTCGCCTAAACTTTCCTGTATGCCGAAAACATCTTCTACCAGCACAGGGACCCAGGGCACTGCAAAGTAGAAGCCGGAGAAGTTGAAACCAGGCTCATCCTCCCCGAAACAGAGCAGGCAAAAACCACCTGTGGGGCCGTGTTGTTGAGTCCCTTCTCTCCAACACGTCACTCTGTCTCCACAACACTGGGGCAGTCACTTATTTTCATGAACCCACCCGCTCGTACTCAGCCATTGATTTGTCTCTGAGTTCACCATCATTATATCCTGCCTGGTCCTGGAGCGTGTCTGGTGATCCCCTTGGCGGCGATCACTTTCCCATCTTTCTCCGTCTAGCGAGTGGCGGGTACCGTTACCCTACTCGCCCTGCTAGATGGAATATTGATCGAGCTAAGTGGGACACATTCACGGCTTCAGCAATTATTACTCCAGCTATGGTGACCTCAGGAATGGTCAATGACGCTGTTGCGGCGGTAACGGATTGTATTGTGCAAGCGGCAGAACTTACCATCCCCAGGACGTCGACTAAACTTCCACATTGCCCGAGACCTTGGTGGAATTCCACTTGCATGGCATCTCGTCAGGCCCAACATCGGGCTTGGGGTAGGTTTCGTCGGTACCCCACCGACGCGAACCTACTTGCTTTCAAGAAAGCCAAGTCCTACGCGCGATTGGTTTGTAGGCGTAGTCAACGGGAGTCCTGGATACAATATGTATCCGGGATTAACACCAATGCCAGCCCTAAGATCGTTTGGGACTGGATCCGTAAGTTTCGGGGACAGTACCCATCTGGGGAAATCTCCATTCTTGAGAGTGATGGAGGAAAGGTTGCTGACGCTCAGGGTATTGCTGACTGTCTGGGTGCCGCTTTTTCTTCGGTGTCCAGCAGCAGCAATTGCCCTGCTTCGTTCCGGCAGTTACAGCCGCGGCTTGAACGGTCCAAGATTTCTTTTGGACCATTTTCTTCCACAGATTATAATAGCCCGCTGTCTGCTGTGGAGCTGAAGATCGCTCTGAATAGGTCTGGCTGGACATCTGTCGGACCAGATAACATCCATTACGAGATGCTGAAGCACCTTTCTCCGTCCTTTCTTGAATGTCTGCTAATCCTGTTCAACAGGATTTGGCATGAGCATGTCTTTCCCGAATCTTGGCACACTGTCATTGTCATTTCTGTTCCCAAACCTGGTAAAGATCCCACCAACCCGTTGCACTACCGGCCAATTGCTATGACGAGCTGCCTTTGCAAAGTACTTGAGCGTATCATTAATTTTCGTCTCATTTTTTTTATTTGGAGTTTCATCACATTTTTTCACCTCATCAGAGTGGATTTCGCAAATCTCGATCCACCACCGATCATCATCTTTGCCTTGAGACATCGGTCAGGGAGGCGTTTGTCTGGCGTCAGCACATGGTCTCCATGTTCTTCGACATGGAGAAAGCTTACGACCGCACCTGGAGATACGGCATTCTCCGTGATCTGCACGAGTGCGAATTGCGGGGAAACTTACCATCTTTCATCGCCGGATTTCTCCAGGACCGGAGTTTCCGTGTGCGCGTTTGGTCGATCCTCCTTGCGATGTACCCGCAAGAACAGGGTGTACCTCAAGGCTCCATTTTATCAGTCACTCTGTTCATCCTTCGTGTGAATCACATATTCAAACTGCTTCCTCCGACGGTTCGTGGAGCCATGTACGTGGATGATCTGCAGATCTCTTGCGCCTCTGTTAACATGCGCGCCATCGAGAGACAGCTCCAGTCTGCCATTACCAAGATCTCTCACTGGGCTTCCGAAAATGGATTTGGCTTCTCGACGCAGAAGACCATTTGCATGCATTTTTGCCGCAAACAGGGTCTTTACCCAGACCCCAGCCTCCGTCTGGGGTGTTCTACCATCCCCGTGGTGTCAGAAGCCAAGTTCCTTGGGCTAACTTTTGACCGAGCGCTCACCTTCCGGCCTCAGATTCAGTCTTTGAAGGTGAAGTGCACGAAGTCATTGAGTATCCTGAAGGTCCTCTCGAACATCTTGGGGGGCTGACAGGTGCTCAATGCTTCACATTTACCACTCTCTCATTCGGTCAAAGTTAGACTTCGGATGCATTACGTACGGTTCAGCACGTCCATCGGTTTTAAAGCCTTTGGACCCCGTCCATCACCAGGCATTGCGGCTATGTACTGGTGCTTTCCGTACCTCTCCTGTACATAGCCTGTATGTGGAGGCTCATGAGCCGCCGTTATGCATCTGTCGTGAGCAGCTGTCTCCTCAGTTTTATACAAAACTGAAATCTCTTCCTGATCATCCACTGCATGGTTCCATCTTCCAACCGGACTGTGTCCGCTTGTTTTCCCACCACCCCTCCTGTGTTCCGACGTTCGGGATTTGGATGTCTGCCATAGTGCGCAATGCTGGTCTCAACTTGTCTAGGATTGGTTTGCCCACCTTTTTCGACCATCCTCCTTGGCAGCCCGTTCAAGCAACGGCTGACCTTTCTCTTTGTGTGTGGCCAAAGTCGTCCACTCCTGCTCTGGTGTACCAGCAGCTCTTTGCTGAAAAACTGTCTGTCTACCCGGATTTCGTGCCTGTGTTCACCGATGGCTCGAAGTCCGGGGATGTCGTTGGTTCCGCTTTTGTGTGTGGCGATGCCTCACATGCTGAGAGGCTTCCGCCTGAATCCACCGTCTTTTCGGCAGAGATGCGTGTGGTGCACCTTGCTTTGTGCCACATACAGTCTCGATCACATCGTCGCGCTATGGTTTGCTCTGATTCCCAGTCCGTCATCCAAGTTTTATCTTCTCCGGAGGACACGGACTCGCCTGTCATCCGTGTTGTCTGTCGTCCTCTTGGAACTTTGGAGGGTGATGGCTTCCTGTTCCGATTCTGTTGGGTTCCTGGCCATGTTGGGATCCGGGGTAATGAGCTGGCAGATCTCTCTGCCAGGTCTGTTTCCTCCATGTCGCCAGCTCGGCTGCCACTGTCTTTCCGCGATTTTAGACCTTTGATCCGGACATTTCTCCTGGACGAGTGGCAGTCCCTGTGGTCTCAGCAGGGCAGCAATAAGCTGCTTTCTATCAAACCACAGATCGGACTATGGAAGTCTAGTTTGCGGAAGAACCGTCGTGAGGAAGTTGTTCTTGCACGTCTCCGCATTGGGCACTGTCGTTTTACTCACCGCTTTTTGCTGTGTGGCGAGAGTGTCCCGGTGTGTGAGGCGTGCAACTGTCGTCTCACTGTCCTTCATGTTTTGTGTACTTGTGTTCGGTTTTGTGATCGTTTTAGTCATTTTCACTCTCATCTGTTGGACGAAGGAGCAGCTACGCTGCAAACTATTATTGGCGAAGCCTGCGACATGAAAGCAGTGTTTTCGTTTTTACAAGAAATTGACTTTTTTAAACTCATCTAGATTTTAACTTGTTCACTCTCATGTTTCATTTTTTCCACATCAGCCTGTTTTTAACCTTGTGTACGTTTTTTATTGATTTTGTTTTGTTTTGATGTCCTTTGTTTGGCGCTTTTTGGCCAACCATGGCCCTTGCGCCATTAAAATCTATCAACCAACCAACCAGAAAGTTTGTTGTAATCACGTAAAATTAAAAAAAAAAAAAAAAAAAATGTAAGTAATGCAAATTTTCAAAAACCTATCAAGCTTTTAAAAAAAAGTAACTTTTCAGAGGCATAGTTTAATTTATATAAATTTGAAAATAAAAAGTATTCAGCTGCTTTAAGTAATTAAGTATAATTTTTTAATTCAATATAAAAACTCTCATAATTTGTCACCAGTTCTTGGGTTTCATTATAGTTGGAATTAACCTTCACTATACCGTTGGGTGTTGACAGTGATGGAGGTTTGTTGCTGAAAACTGATGCTGTGGTAGCAGGCACAGTCAGCAGGCCATGTTTGTTTTGAATTCATGGCTGTATCCAGAATCCAATTATGGTTCTAGACTTTAAATCTTGTTCTGATTTGTTTGGGGGCAAAATAATATTTACGAAGCCATTTATGAGCAGACTTCCTTTCCAATACAGAAATCGGTTTCTCTGGCTTCAGGCTATGCTCAGGCTGGAAACAGAACAAGCAACCTGTAGAAACACACAACTTTTTTAAGTCCATCTTACTTTTGTTGCAATATCTAATTGTTCATGTACACTGAAATTCTGTTCATTTCACAAATGTCAAAAGACTGCTGTGCAAAGTGTCACTGCACTTAGTCAACAAGACATTTCAAGAAGAGGCAATATCTCTTCACAACTGTCCTCTGTGTTCCAGGGGAATAATTTCTGAATGAGATCCAATGAAGAAGAAGTAACTGTAAGGAATCTCCATAAATAGAAAGATGTCATTGTTCAGAGAAAAGGATGTTCTGTTAAGTAATCTTGTTCTTAATTATAGTGTGTCCAGACCTGCCAACTGTTACGATTTTATCATATTTAGTACGATAAATCATGCTGCAGTACGCTAATACAATTTTGCAGCCAAAAATATGATTTTTTTTTTAAATAGTCATGTTTTCCCCCATTTTTTCCTTTTTTTCAGACAGAAGCCTTGTAGCAGAATCGCAGCGACGGGCAACGTACGTCGCATATTTATTTTGGTCCTGCAGACAAAAACTACATCCCCAGAACCCTACTAAACCATGTTGCAGACTCCCTATCATAGATCCGAGTTTTACGCCTTTCAAAATGTCCGAAAACGGAAGATAGGCGTAGTGAGGATTTCTTCCGTAATCGCAAAGGACGATGTACGTCGCAGAATTATTTTGTACTCGTCCCCGTAGCAGAATCGCATCGACGGTCGACGTACATCACAAATTTATTTTGTTCTCATACCGGTAGAAGAATTGCGACAACGTACATCAGAGGTTTGTTTTTACTCATCCCCATAAAATAATTGCAGCGACGGGCGAAGTACATCGCTGGTTTATTTTGTACTCGTCCCTGTAGCAGAATCGCGGCGATGGTCGATGTTCATTTTCTACTAATCCTCATACAGAATCGCGGCAACAGCCAATGCACATCACAGATTTATTTTGGTCCTGCAGACAAAAACTTCATCCCCAGAAACCAATTAAGCCATCTTGCAGACCTCCTAAGATGCAAGTTTTCCGCCTCTCAAAATCTCCGAAAACGGAAGTTCGGCGGTGTGAGGATTTCTCCCGTAATCGTAATTTTTTTTCTAATAATTAACAACATAAAAGTGTTTGCTCATTAGATTTAACTAGTTTCTCAATAAAATTTTGATGTACGAAAAAATCCCTACATTCTGATCATCAAGAATTTATATAGATGAGAAATAGGCTTAAAAAATTATCAGCATGTGTCGTGTTATGATTTTTCTATCTGAGTGTTACGCTTTTTGGTTCTGAGAGGTTGGAAGGTCTGTGTGTCTCAGTTTCATGCTGAAATAAAATTCTGAACTGTGAAGTATGGCCTAATCAATTGTTTCAAGTGAGTGTTTGGCCATCCTTCCAAGCGGCTTGTGAAGAAAAACCAATATGTATGGTCACTGCAAAAAGCATGAACATACACCGAAGATCCAAAATATTATGGTCAGTGCATCTCTATGCAAATCCAAGCAACTGAAGGTAGATGATTGTGTGTGTGTGTGTGTGTGTGTGTGTGTGTGTGTGTGTGTGTGTGTGTGTGGTCGGTCATGAAACAGCATAAATAATACCTGATACTGAGGTAAATGCTTGCCCACTGTCTGTTGTATCTACCTACTTCCAGGTGAAGAAGACTGCATTTCTGACTTGGAGTGTCTGCTTGATGACATGCCACTTTTTTTCTTCGTGGTGATTTCACTGCATACAACTCACTATGAGATAACAATAGTAGTTAAAACTCTGGGGGTTTCAGGATTGATGAGAATTTTAAGAAGTATCGTTCTTCATAACCAAATTTAGATTTTAAATTTGTAATTTCACTGAGTTATCCAATTCTTTTCTGTCAAGCTATTAACAGTTTCATGTCAGTGAATACTCTTAACATTTTCTACTTATAAAATGAAACACAGTACACAGGTACTATATATATCAGTTTATGGGCTTAATAATGCACTATGCAGGGGCAAGCCTTCGCTTACTACGGAGAGCTTTCTCAGGCAGTGGAACCTACACAATAAATATATAACTAGCATTTTAGAAAAGGAATGCATATGAAAGATTATTATAATCTCATCGTCATAAACGGACAGTGTGATGTAATACTCATAGACACATTGCTCGAGGTAGTTGCGTACGATGGATTTTTAGCAGTTTGCACCAAATGGGAGATATATCTGTTGTAACATCTGTGTTGCATGTGTCAGAATATCAATAGCTTCTCTTGTTGCTGTGGCTCGCGGTCCTTCATAGGGAGCCTGTTTATGGATATCCGACCAAATGGGCTTGGCCCCCAGTTTACCGCATCTTGGGTGAGAGCGGTAGTCAGAATTTTATTCGCAATATTTTGCCAGTGCTCGTGGTCTTTCCAATATAAACCCTCTTTGAGGAATCTGGGTATTCAGTTAGAATTGTGTACACTCCTGCATGGCTGGCCAACTCTCCATCACTATGGTTTGATGCAAGCAGAGACGTGATATTTCTTGAAGATTTAATGCTGACATTGAGCTTATGTCTCTTTAGTGCATTTTTGATGCTGTAGGTCAGACCAGGGACATATGGGATTGACCCTACAATTTTCCCTTCCTCCATTCTTCTCACCATAGCGCCTGCGCCTCTCTTGTTGCCATTCTGGTTGCATTGAAAATGATGTCTTCTGCATGTTTCACATTGAATCCCGCTTTTGATGCAAATTCTCAAATGTTATTCAACTCCTCCTCTAGCTATCTGGGGTTGGATGTAAAATCAAATGCTGTCTTAGCCCGGTGCCTGAAAAATGGATATTTGTGCGACTTTGGTCTGGCTGAAAAAGGCAGAATTGGGTTGTGCACGTTTGTGGGATTATAAAATACTTTTGTGTCTAGTCCTCCCATGAGGGAGGGCATAACCAGAACGTCTAGAAATGGGCAGCTTCAGCTAACTTCTTGTTCTAATGTGAATTGTAAATTGCTGTGTGAAGCATTTAGTCTGATTAGAAAGTTCTGCATGCTTCCACATGAAAAAAACATCATCTACGTAGCGTAGCCTAAGTCTAGGGGTCGATTTACTGCACCAAGCAACAATTCTTCTACTGACCACAATACTGCTTCCGCTAACACTCCTGAGAGTGCTGACCCCATAGGTGCTCCTTGTGTGTGTAGATAAATTTTTGAATCGAACATAAAGAAATTGGAATCCGTCACTAGATCACGTGCACGACTAATTGCTGAAATCGTGGGCTGTTGGAACAAACCTGAGATTTCGAGTGACTTTTTTTAGGTTGTCCGTCATTTCTCTAACAGGAATTGATGGGTACAGACTCACAACATCAATGCTCCCCATTATGTCATTGGTGGCAAGCTGCACGTCCTTTGATCTTTCAACAAAGTCCTTCAACGACTTAAGTACACGATCCAAGGGTTGAAGAAACGGCATTAGAAACTTGGCCATTGCCTTTTCCAGGTTTGACGAGGGCACACTTCTAGCTGCAATTGGCCTCACCAGAAACCTTCTTTATGGTGTTTGACCCAAATAGCTGTGGGATGTAAGCTCCTGACCTTGGATTGGAAGCGCTTTTCAGCTCGGTTGGGAGGTCATGCATTTTCGCCATTTGCCTAATCCTTGCAACCCATATGTTCACGGAATTTCGCATTTGCACCACGGACTTCGAGCTATATAGGAATCCTTTGAGTTTCTCTTTGTACTCATTCGTATCCAACACTGCTAGCTGGCTAGATCTGTCTGTGAGTGTGAAAACAATGCTTGGGTCGTTCTTAAGCCTGGTCAAAACCGAAGCCACGTTTGTTGGGATACTCTGGTTATTCTTCAATATGGCTTTTTCCAGCAAGCCGGCACATTTAAACCTTGCAGCATTTCTATCCTCTGCTGGTAGTATGTGTAAAATACTCTAAATGGCCAGAATTATCCTCTTAGGGTCAATTTTGCTGCTGAAAGTGAACTTTGGACCTCTGTGCAGGACTTGCACTTCCTCTTTTGAAAACGTTCTTGATGACAGGTTTACGAAAGGTACCTTGAGCACTGCATTGGATCTTGGCCATGTCAGCATCAGGTTGTGCAACTTATTGTGATGTCTCCGCTGGAGAATAATCGACTATCTTTCTAAAAGCATTTCTACTCTCCACACTAAACGGTCGAATTCGAGGGGCCAAACCTCTGAGCTCAGCCGGAAATATAGCCTCTTGGACTTTGCCTCCAACAACATTACTGTATGACTGCACGCTTGGACCAATCTATTGAGGGTCTCCATTTTGGAACCAGTGCTTTGTTTTCTGAAACCATCTCTCGTTTACCATACAGTGGAACTGCAGGAACTTTGGGTTGACTCTCCCTGCCTTCCAGCTCATTAAGAATTTCAGATAATTCCTTTCTTCCTCTAGTCGGATCCTACAACGTCTAAATTCCACAAACGAAGTCATATTGAAATACCCGGAATCAGCATACAACATACACAAATTAAGATACTTAATTTGTTTCTTAATAAGTTGCCTTGATATACAGTGAAACACGGTACACAGGTACAATATATATCATCATCATCATCATTGTCAACCATTATCAATCCACTGCTGGACGAAGGTCTCCCCAAGTTTCCTCCACAACGGTCTGTCTTGTGCCAGTCTCCTCCATGTCACCCCTGCATACTTTCGAATTTCATCCACCCATCTCCCATGTGGTCTTCTTCTGGGTCTTTTCCTGTCTCTTGGAATCCAATCTAAAATTTCGGCTGTCCATCGATGATCTGTCCTTCTGGCAGTATGTCCAGCCCATTGCCATTTCAGGGATTTAACTCTGATCATGATGTCTTCCACTTTTGTCATTTTTCGGATCCACGAGTTCCTCTTCTTATCTCTCCTGGTTACACGAAGCATGCACCTCTCCATGCTTCTTTGAGTTGTCTGCAGTCTTTGTATATCTCTTTTAGTTAAGGTCCACGTCTCTGCACCATACGTAAGCACTGGAAGGATGCATTGATCAAACACTTTTCTTTTAAGACATAATGGCATATTGCTCTTGAAAATTATGCTGTTTTTTCCAAAAGCTCTCCAGGCAAGTTTTGTACGCCGATTAATTTCTTCATCAATGTGACCCTCACTTGATATCTGCTGTCCAAGATAAACGTACGTGTCTGTTATCTCCAGCTTTTCTCCATCAATCAATAAATCTTCATTTCTTGTAAAAGCATTGAACATCACTTTTGTCTTCTGAAAGTTCATTTTTAATCCCACTTCTTTACTCTTGTCAGCAAGTTCCTGGATCATACTCTGCAGCTCTGATGGGGTAGTTGCAAAAATGACTACGTCATCCGCAAAACGAAGGTGGGTTAGATAATCTCCATTAATCTTTATCCCTTTGTTTTCCCAGCTCAGCGACTGAAAAACACCCTCCAATGTGGCATTAAAGAGCTTCGGAGATATGGTGTCACCTTGTCTCACTCCCTTTCCAATTTTTATGTGTGTTGTATTTTCAAACAGCCGAATCTTTGCACTTGCATTTTCATAGATGTTATTAATAATATTAATGTATGCATCTTCAATACCGCAGGTTTTCAGAGCAATTGTAACTGCTGATGGTTTCACCGAATCAAAGGCTTTTTCATAATCGATAAAAGCCATGCACAATGGAAGTTCATATTCCCTCGCTCTTTCAATTAGTTCTCTCAGTACGTGGATATGATCTATTGTGCTGTAGCCACTCCTGAATCCAGCTTGTTCTCTCGGTTGAGCCATGTCCAGTGTTACCTTCAAGCGGTGTGAAAGAACTTTAGTGAAGATTTTATAAACTACTGATAGGAGGCTGATAGGTCTGTAGTTTCCGAGATCCTCAATGTCACCTTTCTTATGTAGCAGGATCATTGTAGCGGTGTTCCAATCCTCAGGAATCTTTCCTTCATTAAGGCATCGAGTGAAAATTTGGGCGAGTACTGTTTCAATTTCTCCACTTGCTTCTTGTATGATGTCTACAGTAATTCCATCTTCTCCTGGAGCTTTTCCCCGCTTCATGTTCTTGATTGCATGTGCAACTTCTGCTGGAAGGACTGGAGGAACTCTGGTACTGGTATCTTTCATGATGTCTGGAGTGCATGTATCATCCCTTTCATATAATTTGGAGTAGAAATCTTTCACTCTTGTCAAAATTTCGCCTCTATTTCTTGTTACAGAACCATCTTCTTTTCTCAGTGCCATAATCTGTTTTCTTCCCTTACTGAGATGTCCCTTTGCTATCTTTAGGCTTTGGTTGTTTTCAATTGCTTTCCTCACTAGTTCACAGTTGAATTTTCTTATGTCTTCAGTGATACTTTTTCTTACTGTCTTGCATAGCTCTATATATTCCACTTTGGAAGTCACATCTTCTTTAGTTGTCCTCATCTCTCTTCTTTTTTGCATCAACCTTTTCGTTTTTCCTGATAATTTATTTACATGCAACTTGTTCTTAGACCCAGCTAATTTTGTTGCTGTTTCCATAAGAGCTTTGGTTACTTTTCTGTTAACTTCAGAGATGTCCACTTCTTCCGATGTTAGGCCTTCTAAAGCAGAGAACCTGTTCTTCAGTTCCAACTTGAAGGTATTATGGTGTTTTTTAAGGTTGGTTATGTCAATACATTTTGTTTGTCTTATGAGCTTGCCACGTTCAAGTTTGGTGTTGAGGTGCATCTTACATCTCACCAATCTATGGTCACTACCTGTGTTGAACTTGTTTAGCACACTGCAGTCATCTATGACAAATTTTTTGTTACACATAATAAAATCAATTTCACTTGTCGTCCCATTTGGATGTCTCCATGTCCATTTCCTGTGTGGCTTTTTCTTGAAGAAGGAGTTCAAGATGAAAAACCCTTCTGCCTCTGCAAACTCAACGAGAGTATTTCCACGCTGGTTTCTGTTGCCGTGACCGAATTTACCTACTGAAGTTTCATTCTGTTGCCGTTGCCCTATTTTTGCATTGAAATCTCCCATAATTATTTTCAAGTGCTGCTTACCTTTATTATTTAGATGACAAATTTCCTCATAAAATTCTTCAATTTCTTCTTCAGGATGACTTGTGGTGGGTGCATAAGTTTGGATAATCTGAGCCTGGTATCTTTTCGAGAGTTGGATAACAAGTCTTGCAGCTCTGTCAGAGGAACTTTCAACTTCTACAACTTTATCCTTCAGTTTCTTGTTTATTATAAATCCAACACCACTAGTTCTGCCAGTATCTGTCCCACGATAGTAGAAGAGATGTCCACTTTTCAGTTCAATGAGATCTTCTCCCTTTCTCCTTACCTCACTTAGCCCCACGATGTCCCACTTGATCCTTTGTAGTTCCTCTTCCAATTCAAGAAGCCTTGAATCAGAAGATAGGGAGCGTCCGTTGTACGTAGCCAAGGTCAGCATCAGATGGCAGCCTAGTCCGGTCCTCCGGGGATTCTTAGCACCCTCTGCCTTCATGTCACACTGGCCGCTGCCTTGGCCAGGTACATTCCAGCTGCCGGAGACTGAGGGCCAAGATTTAAGTTGTGGAATCATTTTGGAGGGGTTTGGCCATAACTCACCACGCTGGCCAAGCGGGTTGGTGAGTGTGGGATAGCATTTCCTCTAATCCCGATGGTATAGTTATACCGCTATTGGCGGTCGTCAGAGCCCCTTTAGTGGGAACAGGATGTACCACGAGAAGGCGGGGTTGACATTTGTCAAGGAGAGGCTGTGATGTTACGCATCACCTGACCTTATATATATATATATATATGTTTATGGACGTAATAATGCACAGGCAAGCTTTCGCATACTATGGAGAGCTTCCTCAGGCAGTGGAACCTAGATAATATTGAGAATAATTAGCAGTGAGACATGTAACACACAAAACATTAGAATAATTCTTGACGACATCACGCTTCGTTACGTAAAAATTACAACACTTGTAATTTTTACGTAATTGAAGCATGATATATGTCATCATCAAGAATTATTCCAATACCTAGATAATAAATACTATATAACTAGAACATTAGAAAACGAGTGCATATTAAGATTATAATTGCATCATTATAAGCAGAAAGCGTGATGTAATACTCATACACACATTGCCCGACGTAGTTGTGTACGATGGATTTTTTGCAGTTTATACCAGATGGGAGATATATCCGTTGTAACATCTGTGTTGCACGGGTCTGAATGCATTAGAATCTCAGTAGTTTTTCTTATTGTTGTGGCTCGCGGTCCTTCATAGGGAACCAGCTTACCGATATCTAACCAAATGGGCTTGTTCCCCAGGTTTGCCGCATCTCAGGCGAGAGCAGTAGTCAGTTTATTTGCAATATTTCGCCGGTACTCCCTTTATCTGATTTCAAAGCTTCACTTGGTCATCTCGATATAAACCCTCTTTGAGGAATCCGGGTATTCAATTGGAATTGCGTACACTCCTGCATGGCTGGCCAACTCTCTATCGCTATGTTTTGATGCAAGCAGAGAAGCGATATTTTTCGGAGATTTAATGCCGACATTGAGCTTATGTCTCTTTAGTGCATTTTTGATGCTGTAGGTCTGCTCTCCATAGTGAGCGAAAGCTTGCCTTTGTATAGTGCATTATCACGTCCATAAATGGATATACTAGTACCTGTGTACTGTGTTTCATTGTATATCAAGGCGACGTATTGAGAAACCAATCAAAGATCTTTATTTGTCTATGTTGTATGCTGATTCCGGGCATTTAAATATGGTTCGGTTTGTGGAATTTAGACGTTGCAGGATTTGATTAGAGGAAGAAAGGAATCGTCTGAAATTCGTAACGAGCTGCAAGACAGCAAGAGCCATCCCAAAGTTCCTTCAGTTCCGCTCTACAGTTAACGAGAGATGGTTTCGGAAAACAAAGCACTGGTTCCAAAAGGATACCCTCAGTAGATTGATCCGAGCTGGCAGTCGTACAATAATGTCATTGGAGGCAAAGTCCAAGAGGCTATATTTCCAGCTAAGCTTAGAGGTTTGGCGCCTTGAATTAGACCGTTTGGTGTGGAGAGTCGAAATGCTTGTAGAAAGACAGTCGATCATTCTCCAGTGGAGTTAATTAGTTGATTTTAGTGGGCCGCAAGGGCCAGGTTTGGCCAAAGAGCGCCAGACACAGAACTATCTCCAGTGGAGACATCATAGAAAGTTGCACAACCTGATGCTGACACTGCCACCATCCAGCGCAGTGCTCAAGGTACCTTTCGTAAACCTGTCATCAAGAACATTTTCAAAAGAGGAAGTGCAAGTCCTGCAGAGAGGTCCGAAGTACACTTTTCAGCAGCAAAATCTACCCTAAGCGGATAATTCTGGCCATTTAGAGTATTTTACACGTAGTACCAGCAGAGGATAGAGATGCCGCAAGGTTTAAATGTGCCAGCTTGCTGGAAAAAGCCATACTGAAGAATAACCGGAGTATCCCAACAAACATGGATTCAGTTTTGACCAGGCTTAAAAACGACCCGAGCATTGTTTTCACTCTCGCAGACCGAATTAGACAGCTAGCAGTGTTAGGTACAAATGAGTACAAAGAGAAACTCAAAGGGTTCATGAATAGCTCAGGGTCCGTGGCGGCGCAAATGCTTAATCCCGTGAACAGATGGATTTCAAGGCTTAGACAAACGGCAAAAATGCATGACCTCCCAACCGAGCTGAAAAGCGCTTCTGATCCTGTGCCAGGAGTCCACATCCCGCAGCTATTCGGGTGGGTCAAACACCATAAACAAGGGTTTCCGGTGAGGCCAATTGTCGCTAGAAGAAGTGCGCCATCATAAAACCTGGAAAAGGCAATGGCAAGTTCCTCACACCGTTTCTTCAACCCTTGGATCGTGTGCTTAAATCGTTGAAGGACTTTGTTGAAAGATCAAAGGACGTGCAGCTTGCCACCAATGATATAATAGGGAGCATTGACGTTGTGAGTCTGTACCCATCAATTCCTGTTAGAGAAATGATGGACAACCTAAAAAAGTCACTCAAAATCTCAGGTTTGTTCCAACAGCCCATGATTTCAGCAATTAGTCGTGTGCTTGATCTAGTGACTGAATCCAATTTCTTTATGTTCGATTCAAAAATTTATCTACAGACACAAGGAGCACCTATGGGATCAGCACTCTCAGGAGTATTAGCGGAAGCAGTATTGTGGCCAGTAGAAGAATTGTTGCTTGGTGCAGTAAATCGACCCCTAGACTTAGGCTACGTTACGTATATGATGTTGTTTTTTTCATCTGGGAGCATGGCGAAAAAGAATTGCAGAACTTTCTAACCTGACTAAATGCTTCACACGGCAATTTACAATTCACAATTAGAACAAGAAGTTAGCTGAAGCTGCCCATTTCTAGAGGTTCTGGTTATGCGCTCCCTCATGGGAGGACTAGACACAAAAGTATTTTATAAGCCCACACACATGTACAACCCAATTCTGCTTTTTTCAGCCGGACCAAAGTCCAGGGTGTGCATGGATGCTTGAAACCCTGGAAAGTCCTTGAAAATCATGATAATGTTTTCAAGGCCTGGAATATCCTGGAAAAATGTTCGAAATCTTTCAGAAAATCAGTGTCGCATCAATCAGTGTTACCACGTTTTCTCTGCTTCTAAAACTCCAATTTGAAAAATTCTTTCTGAACCGAATACAGCTCCTGATAAGAAATGTTTGCATGTAATTTCTAATTTTTGGTAAAGAATGGGTTGGCCACCAGGGGGCATAAATGCTAATTTCTGCTTCTGATGTATTTGCAGCAAAATCTGAGCTTCTAAAATCTCGATTGAAAAAAATTATTTCAGAGACCAATACCACTCATGCCGATAAACCTTTTCGGAATATTTTCTTCTTAAAATAATGCATGGTTTCTCCCCCAAGGGTGTAGATATATGTCTTATTTTTGTCTATGTCTCTGCTTCCAAGAGCCCTATTTGAAAATTTTTGTCATTGTCGGATAGCGTTTTGGGTGCGAAATGTTTCTCATATATCTTCAAAATTTTCAAGTATTTCATTGACTTTCCATTAAGGGGCGTAAAGGCAGATTACATTTTCCCCGAGATCTCTATTTCTAAAACTCATTTGAAAAATTCTTCCTGTATCAGATACAGCTCCTGATGAGAAATGTTTTGAATTTAATGTTTAATAGTTGGTAAAGAATAGTTTTGCCACCTGGGGATGCAAGTGTTTTTTTTTGTTTTTTTCTGCTGCAATATATTTGCAGCAAAATCTGAGCTCTTGAAAACTCGATGGAATTTTTTTTTTCGTGGACCGATACCACTCGCATTGAGCAACCTTTTGAGAATACTTTCTTCTTAAAATAATGCATAGTTTTCCTGCCAGGGAATGTACATGCATATCTTATTTTTGTCGATATCTCTGTTTCTAAAAGTCAGATTTGAAAAATTATTTCTTTCCTGGAGAGAGTTTCTGCTGTGTGAAGTGTTTCTCATATTTTAATTTTTCTTAATGCACAAGTCTGCTAGCATAGGGCTTAAGTTCACATTTCCGTTTACAGCAATATCTGTGGGACTAAAAACCGATTGAAAAACTTCTTCCTTTGGTCAGATACTGCTGACTATGCAAACTCTGTGTGCATATTTTCTTCCCAAAATAATGCACAATTTCGCAGCTAGAGGTCGCCAATTTTTATTCTGTTTTCTCAATATCTGTTTCTGCACGTGCGATTTAAAAAAAAAAAAAAAAAAAGAAAACAACATTCAACGCCAGATGCCACTTACCTTGTAGAACACTTTAGGCTATTATATGAGGAAGTTTGCAGTTCTGTTGCTAGGTGGTGTTTTTGTACTTCAGTTTGCAGCTAGCTATATTGCTGCTACTAAAAACTCTATTGAGAAATTTCTTCTTTGCTCTATGCCATTCGCTATAATAGAGATGTTGAGCATTACCTTCTTTAAAAATGCAAAGATTTCCCACTAGAAGCTTATAGGTCAACCCCCCCCCCCACACACACACACACACTATCTTAACTTTGGGGAGACATATTTGAAAAATTATTTTTTATTAGCGTAGCTTTTTCCATGAAGAATATTGTTTGCCTATTTTCAACTTTTCTATTATTCTCAATTCGTTTGCTAACAGATGCAGACTTATATCATGTTTCCTTCTAAATTTCTTATTTTAACTGATTAGATGTGTGCCCTTCCCATTCTTAAATTCTGGATCTGCCCTTGCTTTGTTTTATGAGAATTTCAACTTTTATCAATAATAAACTGATTACATGGGAAGATAGTTCAGAATAGTGATGAGTTAATCATTTTCATATTGAGGGAAAGGATTTTCTGAGATAAGCCTTATGATAATTGCACCACCATGATTCAGTTTTGCATTACTGGGTAATTCTCCAATTAAAAACATTAAAAAAAAAGTAATGAAATGAGTAAAAAAGCACACTAATCCATTTACATCTTTCATCATTTTTATTACTTAAAACCATAATTACTTTAAAAAAATAATTTGACCATGATACTGTAAAGCGTAAATAATCATCCTGAATTTTTTTAATATGTCCTGGAAAAAAAAAAGCCTGGAAAGTCCTTGAACCCCCCTCCCCCCAGTGCATGAATGCATGAACCGTGAAAGTCGCACAAATATGCAGTTTTCAGGCGCCGGGCTAAGAGAGCATTTGATCTTACGCCCAACCCCAGATATGTAGAAGAGATCATTTTCAATGCAACCAGAATGGCAACAAGAGAGGCGCAGGCGCTATGGTGAGAAGAATGGAGGAAGGGAAAATTGTAGGGTCAATCCCATATGTCCCTGGTCTGACCTACAGCATCAAAAATGCACTAAAGAGACATAAGCTCAATGTCAGCATTAAATCTTCAAGAAATATCACGTCTCTGCTTGCATCAAACCATAGTGATGGAGAGTTGGCCAGCCATGCAGGAGTGTACACAATTCTAACTGAATACCCAGATTCCTCAAAGAGGGTTTATATTGGAAAGACCACGAGCACTGGCAAAATATTGCGAATAAAATTCTGACTACCGCTCTCACCCAAGATGCGGTAAACTGGGGGCCAAGCCCATTTGGTCGGATATCCATAAACAGGCTCCCTATGAAGGACCGCGAGCCACAGCAACAAGAGAAGCTATTGATATTCTGACACATGCAACACAGATGTTACAACAGATATATCTCCCATTTAGTATAAACTGCTAAAAATCCATCGCACGCAACTACTTCGAGCCACGTGTCTACGAGTATTACATCACCCTGTCTGCTTATAATGATGCAGTTATAATCTTTCATATGCACTCCCTTTTCTAACATTCTAGTTATATAGTATTTATTATCTAGGTTCCTCTGCCTGAGAAAGCTCTCCATTGTGAGTGAAAGCTTGCCTTTTTATAGTGTGTTATTACATCCATAAAAGGATATATATAGTACCTGTGTACTGTGTTTCATTGTATACCAAGAAGACGTATTTAGAAACAATTCAAATATCTTAATTTGCATATTTTCTACTTAATTGCTACTCAGTTAATGATGTAGAGACTGTTTGGTTTCTTTAGTTTTTTGTCTCTTTTGCAGCTACCTTTTTCTCTTTGTGGAATAATTATTATTTGTCGGAGTGTATTGATATTTCAGTTGGTGTGCCGTGACCTTGCACAAGCTGTTTCCCAATAAATAATCTTTTTTGCATTGACTGTTGAGGTACCCTCACTGCCGTGTCAGTAGCTACATTTAGTTCACCATATTTTTAAATTTAAATTTGATGTAGTTATTCAGTAAAGGGAAACATGATTTCTTCAGTTATTTGGGATCATTTTGTGCTTCAATTTTTATAAACATTATAATTAACACAACAATTGGACATCTCTGAATTGACTGTATTTACTGTTCTGACATAATATCAGTCACATCAGAAAACTAAAAAAAATTCATCACCCTGGAGTGGGAATCAAACCCGCATCTTTCGATTACTGTTTGAGCATGCTGACTGTTACACCACCCAAGACGAAAAAGTCCCAAATATCTGAGAGTTAAGAGCATCGGAATATTCTCCAAATGCATTCTTAATCGAAGCAAACTGTGCTGCCATCTAGCTTTGTTAAGCATATCTCTAGTTGTGCAGGTATATAGTATGGAAGAAATATTCTCATAATAAGTGAAAAGAGATTCAGCGATGTCTGATTGCTGTGTTAACTATCATGACGTATTTTCCACTTATTATGGGAAGAATATTTCTTCCACGCAAACACCCACCTAAATATTTAGTGGCTGCCTTTCAAGTTTTCATCTCATTGCAACCATCCATCATCAAAAAAGAGAAATTTTGTTTGACAGTTTCACAGCTACCAACTGTTCTGATTTTTACAGCTTTTCTGGATTTTTGATGTCATTTACAATGTTCTCCAAATGCTGGTAAAAATATTTTATGTATATATATATATTAGGGCTTGAAAAATACCATGCCCGAGATACCCGGGACAGGTAACTTATTGACATGGGCAGGTAAATAAAAATCTAGTTGCCCAGTCTGGGAAACTAAATTTAAAAATAAAGTTTGGAATAGATCTCCCATGTAGTCTTCTTCTGGGTCTTTTCCTATCTCTTGGAATCCAGAGTAAAATTTCAGGTGTCCATTGGTGATCTGCATAGAAAATCTTGTGTATGTTGTGTGATGGATGTCAGTGAAGCCTAAATTGTGTGTCGAGATCGCTGTAAATGGCAAAGTTTGATAATGCAACAGTAAGTAAATAATCAGTTAAAAATTTATCTGGTGGTTTGTATTTCTTTGTGTAGCTAACCTCTGAATTTCAGAGAACAGCTTAGTGATCTGTTCTCCTGGCAACATGTCCAGCCCATTGCCAATTCAAGATTTTACTCTGATCATGATGTCTTCCACTCTTGTCATTTTCCTTATCCATGATTTCCTCTTATCTCGCCTGGTTACACCAAGCCTATATATCTCCATGCTTCTTTCAGTTGTTTGCAGTCTTTGTATGTCTTTTTTAGTTAAGGTTCATGTTTCCGCTCCATATGTAAGCACTAGAAGGATGCATTGATTAAACACTTTTCTTTTAAGACATAATGGCATATTGCTCTTGAAAATTGTACTGTTTCTTCCAAAAACTCTCTCGCCAAATTTATATGTTGATAATTTCTTATGTTACGTTTGCTTGATATCTGCTGTCCAAGGAAAATGTATGTATCGATTATCTCGAACTTTTCCCCATCAATTGCTAAATCTTCATTTATTGTAAAAGCATTGAACATCACTTTTGTCTTCTGAAAGTTCATTTTTAATCCCACTTCTTTACTCTTGTCAGCAAGTTCCTGGATCATATTCTGCAGTTCTGAAGGTGGTAGTTGCAAAAAATGTCATCAGCAAAACGAAAGTGAGTTAAATAATCTTAATTAATTTTTATCCCTTTGTTTTCCCAGTTCAGTGATTGAAAGACATTTTGCAATCTGGCATTAAAGAGTTTCAGAGATATGGTGTCACCTGTCTCACTCCCTTTCCAATTTTTATTGGTGCTATATCCTCAAATAGCCGATCCTTTGCACTTGCATTTTCATAGATGTTATTAATAATGGTAATGCATGCATCTTCAATACTGCAGGATTTCAAAGCCATTGTAACTGCTGATGGTTTCACAGAATCAAAGGTCTTTTCATAATCAATAAAAGCCATGCATAATGGGAGTTCATAGTCCCTCGTTCTTTCAATTAGTTCTCTCAGTACATAGATATGATCTATAGTGCTAAAACCACTCCTGAATCTAGCTTGCTCTCTCGGTTGAGCCATGTCCAATGTTACCTTCAAACAATGTGAAAGAAATATATGTCATCATTAAAATGTGTTTTCTCTTGTTCCTTTATTTTTATTTTTTTTTACTATGTTAGGACAGTTATCTAGGCCCATGAAGTCACAAAAGTTATGAAAAGGTTGTGAAGTGAGGAAAAGTCACAAAACTCAAGGAAAAGTCTCAGAATTACAGTTTTTAGTCATATTTCTAGTGGGTATGAAAAAATACCATGGTTTTTGGCATTTTTAATTTCTTCTGATAAAGTTCTGTCTTTTTTTTTAATTTCATTTCCTGATTATATTTCTCATTTTTAGTATTTTTCTGATCATGTTCCTTATATTTTTTATTGGAAAAAAGTTACTTTTAAACAAATTTTTTAATAATTGCACTTTTTCCTATTTCTAATAGTGTCTTCTTTGGAACCAATCAGTAGAGCAATAAGTTTTGCCCCCTTCCCTTTTTTAAGTAAAATTAAATTTTAAAATTTGCACTTAATCTGATTATCCACAATGGAATCAGCATGTTTCCATGACCTTAAAATTGTTTTCATGGTAGTGGACAATGGCAGTACCAATTTTGTAAATTTAATCTTGTTTAAAATGCATGTTTTTCCATTCCTTAGTCCCTTCTCACTGTATCAAGGAACAGTGTAAGTGTTTTTCCTTTTTGTTTAAAATGAAATTAAATTTCAAAAACAATTACTGCCTACCCATTGTGCAGGAAAAAAAAAGAAAAAAACCATACAGGTAACAAATGATTTTGAACTTTAATTTCTTCTCAAACAAAAGGAAAACTGCTTGCTCTTTTTGTTTCCTGATATAGCAAAAAGTGATTGAGGAGTGAAAGAACATGCATTTTAAGTAAAATTGAATTTCAAAAATTGGCATTATGAAAATCAAGACTAGTGCCATCAATTTTGGCTCTTCCTCACTCTAATGCAGCGTATGAGAATGTTTAGCCAAATTAAGAAAATCTGAACCCAATTTAGATCATCAATGACGAATGACACGCTAGATAATTTTTTGATAAATTTACGTTTTTGGGGTTCAAAATTGCTCACAATGGATATTTATTGTAAAAGCAAAATATGCAGATCTCTTTTGCTGAAATTGTGCTAAGTTTTTTCATGAAATCTAAGATTTATTTTATTGTAACTGTTTTATATAAATTTCATTGTAATTCCTAACACTTGTACAGTTTCCCCAAATTATGCATAAAAACATCTCAATAATTTCTAACTCTGTATGTAGAAGATACTCAGAAAATCCTCCTGTTTATGACCCTTCAAGATTGGCAGCTATGCAGATTCAGAGAGTGTTATGTGTGGATTATGTTGGAGTTAGTTGTTCTGATTAGGGATGTCTTATACAGGAGCTTATGCAGTGCCTGTATTAAGCTGCTATACTTTTGCTTTTCGTTAACACAAGGGCTGATGTGTTTGCACATTTAGTGTCCCTTATCACAATGTCCTTGATTTTGATTATTTTTGTTTGAATTAAATTATGTGTGGTGTTAAAACAGGTATTTTTTTTTTCAGGTGTCGTCACCCATTACCTCTCAGCCGCCATCGTCTAATTCGACAGCCATTCCTCTTCCAGCTGGTCCATTTGAGAACTCAGCCTCCGAAACCACATGTCTCAATTCCACGTCTCAGATCAACTACGCCACTGGACCAAAGGATGAATAGTATAACTCAACAAGCTGTGGATATATTATTTCCATGTGTATCCTGAAGCATTTCATTTTTTTTAATTAATTTTTCCCCCAAAATATTTAATTGTCAGAAAACTTTATATTTGATGATATAGTTTGCAATTTTAGAGAGTATTTCATATTTTACGAATTCGGTTTCCTGTGGTATTAAATAAATGCTGTGTTCATACATCTAAGGTTTATTAACTTTTTACCTGAAATAATTTTGCCTAAGTTTTGTGTGAGATTTTTCTTAACAAGCTGTATAAAAATCAAGTTTAAAATTTTTAATTTCTAGTTTTTTATATGTATGTAAGTATTTGTAAACTATATAAGTGTATGTGTGTGTATGTGAATATATTATATATTCGTCCACACACTGAAATTTTGAATTAAAACAAAGTAATGTGATGTTGTGTACATAATTTTGTTGTATTTTTACTGCTTTTTTGTTATACGAACATACACCATTCTTCATCCAGTGTGTGTGTGTGTGTGTGTGTGTGTGGAATGTATCAAAAACCACGCATTACGTAATTCCATTTATGATATTTTTTATTGTGATATGTGTAGTTCTTAACAGAATTTGTCAAACGTAGATCTGTGCGGAATCTGTTGAACTAGTTATGAGCAGTTTAAAAGAAACCTGTTCCTGAAACCATTTGATCATTTAAACCCATTTTTCTTCATATTTTCTCTTTGATTTTTTTTTCTCTTTTTTTAGGATAACTGGGGCATTTTTAAAGTTTTAGTGTGTGTGTTTGGTGGGTGGAGTGATTTTTTTCATTGCCTAATATTGATCTGAAGCATATCCTTTGAATTTTAACAGGGACTTCTTAGAATGCTAACTCAGTACTACAGCTATCTTTCTTTACTGCCACTAATAGGATACTTAAGAAGTTGTGCACATTTCATGGTGCCAAAATGTACACCCAATCCTGTTAGATTTGAAAAATTTGATTGAAAAAAATTCTGTTTTAATGAATCTGTTCTAATTTGGAGGTCCATCAAGATCTTACCACTCTTTAGTGTCGGATCTATGAAGTAACTCAAGAATTCATGGTAACATCTATGAATTCTATTGCTTTTGGAGAAATAATTATTCTGCAATGCCATTTCAGTGGTGAGATGTTGTGTGTGCCACCCCCTTCCCCTTGTGCTTAGCCGAGGAGCATTTGTGAAGTTTTCCAGAAATTTAAAAATGTCAAAAATAGTAATAATACTAGAAGTTACAGCTGCTATATTTTTATTACTATATCTGAATTTACTTTTTTTTTTAACATTTCAGTAATTTAGTGACACTGCATGAAAAGAACTTATGATAATTAGAAAATTTTGATGCCAAAAATGAGTAAATTTGAACCTGTCATATGCTGAAAGGATCTAGGAAAACTGTTTGAATATTCATTGACAACTCAGTAATTATACATGCGGCTGTTTCTTTAGCTTTGGCTCCCTTTAATTGAAATGAATCTATTGTATTTGTCATGGGGTTTCATCCTTAAATTTGTAAATATAAAATTATTCTTTATGTGAAAGTTTCATTGAAGAAGAAGTATGGTATATACCTAATCAAATGAAAGTTGTAAGATTGGAAATATTAAACAAGTCTAAAAGATTATGCTAAGTTTTAATTTAATACCTTTGCTTCCTGACACACATAAGCTCTGCAAAAAGCAGTGATTCTTGCTGCAAGAGAAGAGGAGAATAAATTTTCAAAAGTTGGAATCCATGAAGTTTTCACTATATATTCAAACAAAAATCTAGAGCCCAGGTGTTAATTACGCAACATGTGAAGAACAGGTCTTAAAGAAATCAATGAATAAACCCATGTTTTGTATATCAGGTTTATAAGAGTGAATGTTGAAAGTTGAGTGCCAGCTTAATAGTTAGTTGAGATTTAGCAAAGCTGTAGCCAGTCTCTGTAAAGTGGTTACTAATATGTTTTCTGTGCACACTGCTGTGAATAATCTAGACCAAGTTTTGTTTCATCATAAAGGTGGTCATAGGTATCATGCTAGTCTACAAGCAAATAATAAATAAAGCTAGGAAAGTTGCTCACAGAATTATAAAAATATTTCCTCTCTACAAATATTTCACATCGCACATGACATCAGAATATTTATCACATTTCTCAAATGCTTGGTAGTTTTATGAATGATACACCTGCTGTCCACAGGGTACTCCTGTATGTATTGCACAGTGAAGTTTCTCTCACTCTTTTTTTTTTTTTTTTTTTTTGAGACATCTTCCCTACTTGCTTTAATTTTGTTGATATAGTTTCTTTGTGTGTGTGTCACACACTCACTCATTCACTTGTGTGTGTGTGCGCGCACACACACACGCGCACACACACACACTATTTTCTGTTTGTCACTTCCAATGTGGGGTGGCAGTTATGTGCCTTTTATTTGGAACTGGATGTGTGGTAGTGTACCACCAATAGCTCAACCTCTGTTTGTTGTTAACTAGCTTCACTTTTCTCTGTTCTCAACTATATGTTGTGCGTTGCACTGATTAGCTCCACCAATCAGACAACAAAATTAGTCATAGAGTAATCTGTGTTACAATAATAATAAATTACACGAAGCAAAGATAATTAAAAGTGTAACTTATAAGTCAAATCAAATGTTACTTCCATGAAAATAAGTTTATTTGGGGTTGTACATTTGTAAATAGAAGTATCATCAAAACAGCTTTTACTTTAGTATCAGAATGGCTTTGAGTGAGGTATTTATTTGGTTATTGCTAAATCAGCTGTCTTTTGTTGGGGACACAAAAATGAGTTCCCATTATTACAGTTTGTCTTGGTTAATAGGGGCAGTGCCAATAAAATCAATATGTAAACTAAGGTTGTAGCAAAATTAAAAGATAATTGACTAAATTATTGAATCTAGACACCAACATTTCTTCATTTCAAAATCTCTGAAGCATTTTTATTCCAGAAAAGTATGGTTTCATAGCCATTGTTCATCTAATAATTAACCCCAAGCTCCATATTTTAAAAATGCCAGTTTAATTTATATATTAAAAAACATCTTTCAATAAACCAATAAGCAAAGTACAATATAGAAAATAAAGCAATAACGACTCTCAAAGAAATTATAACTTGAACCACAAAGCCTCAAAACAAGAAAGAAAGAAAGAAAGAAAAAAAAAGGAAGACCTTGCTAATATACCCAAGTTGTGCAGAAATTGCAGCATACAAGAAGTATATGCCTATTTAGAATATCAACGCATACATCAGAATGCTACGGTGAACAAGTGAAATAGAACAAGAGTACAGGTTGGTTTTATATAAGTAATAGAAATCAACCTGTACTCTTCAGGAAAACACCCAGTTGGTAAACATAGCTTTTCGTATGTTAGCGAAAAGTCCAACACATAAAGACACGTTTGCCAACTTGGTGTTTTCCTAAAGAGTACAGGTTAGTTTCTATTACTTGTTGATATTTCACTTGTTCACTGTAACAACATTCTAATATATGTGTTGATATTCTATCTATCTCCTTATCTTATCCAAATGCAGATTGCAAGCCTTTTGCCGCAACTCGCTGCACTTCTTCGTAACTTAGAAGTGTCGCCCCTTAAGCAAATTCTTCCCACAGGGCTAGATCAGGGGAATAAGCTGGTTGTGGAAGAACAGGAATGCGATGTTTAGACAGGTAGTCTGACACCAGGAGGGATCTGTGAGCTGTCGCATTATCGTGATGGAGCGCCCACGAGTTGGTCTTCCAAAGATCGGGTCGCTTGCATCTCACTGATTCTCTGAGACGTTTCAGGAAATTGACATACTCTTCTTTTGTGACTACAACAATGTTGAAGGAATTCCTTGTGTATGACCCCCTTGCAATCGAAGAAAACTGTTAACAAGACCTTTCCTTTGGAGCGGTCAGCCTTGAACTTTTTTGGTCGTGGTGACGACGGTGACACATTATCCCTGCAAACTTGCATGTGCTCATCTATTTTTTCTTGTCAGGTTTTTGGGGACAATTTGTTGGCACACGTGATGCATTCCCAGTTTTTCTGTTTAAATGGCATGGCAACTTCTGCAATTGCTGCAACAGTTTTTCGACGGTCATTTTTCACAAATTTCTTTGACAATGGTGATTTGTTCATCTGTTGTGGATGTTGAAGGTCGTTCTGACATCTCATCATCCTCGATACCCTGTCACCCGTTTTCGAATTGCCGATGCCACTTGTAAACTCTAGTTTGACTCATTGCACCTCACCGTATGCTGACTTAATCATTTGAAAAGTCTCTGCGAAAGATTTTCCAAGCAGAACACAAAATTTTGTACTTGAACGCTATTCGAAATTCAACATTGTTGTCCTCGCGACGGAGAGTCTTGAATGCCTGCAATCACGAACTATGCACATATGCTGTACTTCTTGGATCTCAATCAAACCGGTTCTGGCTGGTCGGTCACGTGATGCTCTTTGCTTGCTCAGCGTGGAATGACGTAATTCACTTACATTTGGCAAATATTCAAAAAGTTCCGGAACTTTTTGAACGTAGTAGTATATATATATATATGTTGATGAAATTTCTTCTTTGCCTTTTCTTTTCCTTCAAAAGTCTTTCTTCGTATGATAAAGTTTCAAACATGGTGTGTAAGTCCCACATCACAATCTCGGCAGAATTATTAAGATCCCTTTTAGATTCTTGTTTCCTTTTCAGCCTGTTTTGAGCAAAGCATACATACATACCACACATTGTAATGCTGGTCTTTTTTTGACCTGTGATGGAATTATTAAAAAAAAAAAACGATTCTGTGTCAGTCTATGAGGGTTTAGCATAGAATTGGGCTAATTTCTTCCAGAGTATATATAGTAAAATGATATCTCTTTATTAGGAGATCCATTTGTTTCTATTTAAACTGCAATTGTTTATATCCCTCACCACTCCTGCAGTACAATACATATGCATTCCATAATGCAAAATGTCAAAAAGATGAAAAAAAAACCTTAATACATTTTACCTGCTTTCCTTATAACAGCATAGTTAAATAGATTTTGGTCCCTACAGTCGATATCTGCCATTGTATTACTGTACTCCGTTACATTGGGGGTGGGGGGGGGCTTTTATAATTGTGATGTTTTCTCTTTAAAATGCAGCTGTTTCTCATTATTGTTAGTTTCTTTTTTTTTTAGAATACCTATTGTACTTTATTTCTTTTTAGGTTGAGTATTCCATATATATTGGTATGACAAATGAGTATGTATGCCACTTTGAGAAAATAATAATAAATTTCTGTTGTAAGACGGCATCCCTTATGAAGAAGAGGCTTCATTAGCATCAGGACAACTTGTGATGATGCACCAAGGTTGTAAGATTTTGCATTGAACTGCATGCTTTTCCATCTACTGATCATTGACCACACATAACCAGACTTTAATTTACATAGCATAAACACTATCCCAGTACTAGCCCTTTTCAACAGAATAAGCTGTTTCCAACCAAGTCCCCCTTTGTACAACATTAAACTTCCATAAATTGTAACTTCTCCATCAGGTGTTGCTCTGCTGCTGAAATATTCATTCAATCAATTCGTCATGAGTTGTAGGTTCCCAGTATTTAGTTTCGGAATGCTTGTGCAGCATTGAATGCGTTTTTCAGCATATTTGTTTCACACACAATCATGTTGAGTTTAGTGTCATTCATAAAGACGTCATAAAATTGGAGCTTTCTTGGAAGAATCATCTACTTACATATGAATGGAAGATGATCTAGTGAAACTGTACCTAGGGAAAGGAATTAGTGAACTTTTGCAATCAATCTCAGTAAATCATGTGGATGAGCTTAAGTTGTCATCTGAAATGAACTCATCATATGATTCAAAATCACTCAAGAAATTATCCAAGTCATCCACAAATGATTCTGAACCTGCATCCAAGTCCCAGTCTGAATCACTGTCAAAGGATTTTTTATTAATTGCCCATGACTAGTTGCAAAAGAAAATGAAATAAAAAAAATACAATACATACAAATTTATAATTTCTATGTAAATTAAGAATCATAAAAATTCAAGGCAACAGGATAAATGTAGAATGAGTTCCAATGAAAAAAATGGCTATTCTAGTCTCACTCACTGAGGAAATGTAATCATCAGAACAACTGCAGAAAATGGCTGTTCTAGTGTCTTTTGGGAACAGCACAAAAAATCAGATTTTAGATTTGCATTGTTGGCAAATTGTGCTTTCATTATTGGTAAGAATTCATACTGACAAGTAGTATTCAAATAGATGAATATATGGTCGCAAAGGAAGAAGAAAACTGTGCACAAGTTGTTTCCAGGCAAACTAATTTTGGGTGCAGACTGACAGCCCAAACAGCATTCAGGAAAACCAGTTAACAAGGTTTTCACTTGAGGATGAATAATTTGAGTATGATACAATATGAAATAGTATCTGTTATTACTGCTCATTCATTGGAAAAAATGCTGACACTGCTTTAATATAAAAATAAGTGAATTTAATTCATTTTCCCAGATTACGTGTCATCTGCAAAATGAGCTGCAGTCATAATGTTGTAGGGAGGAGGCTGTGGGAGCTGCATTGCATGGCGGAAAAGATGTATTTCTGCCTTCAATCTAATGCGTAAAAAGGCCAATAGCTAAAAATTATTCTAAAATCAGTTCTTGAGCTATTTGCCTTTTAGTTTTGATGGTGGGAATAAGTTGTCTTCCACATTTATAACTATTCTGTTTTTTGTTTTGTTTTCCCCATGCAAAGCAAATCTTACAACTTCCCAGCTTATGCCTGCTGCTTGTATTTATGCAGAACAGAAGTCAGTTCAAATAAATCCATGTGAAGTAGTTGGCCTCATTCTTTTGCAAGTGAATGAAACGAAAGAGAGGTTTCCAAAAGTTTACCCCCACCCACCTACCCCTATAGATACTCTAATGTGTATGTTTGTTTCTAATAGTAAATTAAGGCACATAATTTTCCTTTGTGAAAGTTCAAAAAATTATCTGTTCTTAACACTTCCACTGTAGCTGTAAATTCTCCTGAATGAAGCTATTAATTATTCAGAACAAACTTTACTCATACATATGACTTGTATGCAATGCAAATATGTTTTTCAAAACAAACTATTCATTTACTAATATGCAAATATATATATATATCTTTTTCTCTGAAATGTAACAGTCCACCTTTAAATTACTGAGTTTTTCTTTTTTATTATTATAATAACGGACAACATATATTTCCAGCCTCTTGTTTTTTTATCAAGCACTAGTACTGTTATTGTAATAGTAAAAAAAAAAAAAATGTGTTGGTCCATATGGAATAAAAATTCAGATGCTCCTGTGAAGTTTTTGTTGAAAATTGAAGCTTATATAGACAACATGTGCAGAAATGCCAACTTTTACAGATTTTTTTTTCACTCCATCTTACTGTTTTACGGAAGTCACCTAAAAAAAAAACTAGGGAAAAGCCCATGCACACAATTTTCTATTTTTTACTGTCTTTTGGTCGAAAAAATGCACATTACAAGTAGTCCCTATATACGCTTTTGATGTTCTGACAGCGGAGATTCTCTTGATATTCTGTTTTGTCACGTGATTCCCGCTTACAGTAATTTGAGAGTGCCGTTGTCAAAAGCCAAGAGGGAGCTCAGCTCATTACCTTTTGCGAACTCTTTACATTGATTACATGTGACTTTGTGCTTGTGAAAATTCTGGTGCATACATTTTAACCCTTTCCCCTCGACTCTCGGGCGACACCCAACATTATGAAATCTCCGAACTGCTCTCATGGCGGGTGTGACCCGTCATGCCGATGATGCCTCTGTAGCTAGCATGTCAGCGCTTGCGAGACATCTCTTTTTTGGCGAATAGGTTGGGTGTCATCTGCCACGCCTATAATGCCTCTATAGCTCATATGTCTTTGCTCGCGAGACATTTCTTTTTGCCGAATAGGTTAGGTGTCACCTGCCACGACGATGACGCCTCTATAGCTCCTATGTCGGGGCTCGGGAGACATTTCTTTTTCATCAAATGGAGAAAAAGAAATGTCGGGTGTTGCCCACCGTGCCGATGACACCTCTATAGCTCGCATGTCGGCGCTCGCTAGGAATTTCTTTTTCGCCGAATAGGTTGAGTGTCACCCACCACAATGATAACGCCTCTGTAGCTCATATGTCTGGGCTCGTGAGACATTTCTTTTTCGCCAAATAGATAAAAAGAAATGTCGTCGGGTGTCACCCATCCTGCCGATGATGCCTCTACAGCTTGCATATCGGCGCTCGCCAGGAATTTGTTTTTGCAGAATAGGTCGGGTGTCACCCTCCACGCCTATGACGATTCTATAGTTTGTATGTCGTTGCTCGTGAGGCATTTCTTTTTGGATGTCATGGGCCACGCCAATGATGCCTCTATAGCTCATATGTTGGGGCTCGCGAGACATTTCTTTTTCACCGAATAGATAAAAATAAATGTCATCGGTGTGTCTGGTGTCATCCATCATGCCGATGACGCCTCTATAGCTCGCATGTAGGTGCTTGCGAGGAATTTCTTTTTCAACGAATAGGTCGGGTATCACCCACCATGGCGATGACGCAATACCTTTATAGCTTGTATGTCGGGGCTCACGAGAGAATTTTTTTTCACCGAATAGATAAAAAGAAATGTCATCGGCATGTCGGGTGTCACCCACCATACAAATGACGCCTCTGTTACTCGCGTGTTGGGTGTCATCCGCCATGCCTATGACTCCTTTATAGCTAGCATGTCGATGCTCGTGAGACATTTCTTTTTGCAGAATAGGTCGGGTGTCAGCCGCCACGCCAATGATGCCTCTGTAGCTCGTATGTCAGGGCTGGTGAGCCAAAGCTGAACTTTCATTGCTAAGTTGTGGCCTCTAGTGCAGAAATATAAATAATTTTTAAATAAAACTACATTTTGGAACTTATTCATTTTATTAAAAAGTGTTATAAAAGATTCTGATATTTTAAAATTAAAAATAGTTTTGATGTACTGAAAATCTTACTGAAGGTCGAAGCAGTTTTACTGAAAACTGCTGAAAACTTCAGATTTTTTTACTGATGACCCTTTTCTCAGGTTGTCAGGTTGGCATCTCTGTATATGAGAGGTATCCACAGTTAGAAGTATATGAACAAAAAAATAAAATAAAAAAAAAAAAACGTTTTTTTTTTTTGCCCATTTCCTGGTAAATTGAAAATTAATATCGTGAGCAGTGAGAACATGTAGTTTTTTGTAATTGTTTTATTTTAATTTACATTGTGCAGGTGCTAATACTTATTCTGAAATGCTGATGGATGATGTTCATTTTACATTTTTATATAAAATTTATTTGTTAGTCATCAGATTTAATAATAATGATCAGCTATGCAGCTAATTGCTAACAACTTAGCACCATTTAACAACTTTTTTTTTTTTCTCTCAGTTTCATTGTCTGGCAAGATACTTATGATTTGGAAATTAATGAAGGTGCTATGATTTTTTTTTATGCATAAAGTGAAGATGAAATATGTTTGCATACAATTTATCTGTTTTTCAAGGTGCTGAAACTAATGTTCAGGCAAAATTTAAATGTGTTGCTTGTACATTTACTCAATTTTTACCCTTCCTTTTCTCCCTATCGCATTCCATTCAGGCTAGGGGAAAAAAAAAACCTCAGCTGGTGGTATCTTTATGGTGAAGAGAAAATTCCAAAACAAGTGTGAGAAGTGGGGGGTTTTAATGACTAGAATGGCTAACATATGTAGAGGCATTGTGTGACTTCATTTGTATTTAATTTTCCAAGCACATCATCATAATTTAAAGAGTGTTATTTATGTGTATATAAGTGCTATCAGCAGATCTCCTATGTTGAGAACTGAATAGTTACATTATTGTAAAGGGAAAGTCAAACCCAGTTTAGCCATTACATCAGTAAAAACAGTTAATTTCTAAAGAGCTGAAGTAGTTTTAAGTTGAATGATTCAACTGGAAATTTTTCATTTGGTTGGCAATACATTGTCCAGGAAGTGAAGGTTCAGTTATTAGATGTTCATTCTGCCAAAAGAGATACACCAGAAATTCATGTCATTTAAAATTCCAGCATGGAACCACAGATGGTTATATGGTTCTGGAGTAACACAAAGCAGTTTTTGGTGATGTATGACATCAGCGAAATAAAATTAAAGAAACAATTAAATGAAGACATTGTTGGAAAATAATTGTAGCTTTTATACTCTGCTATATGAAACTAGATCTGTCACTCTTCTGATTTCAAGGAAGGCACTCATTGTGAAGATAAATAAAATTTACAATGCCCATGCAACTGAATTCATATTTATGGCTAAAAATGGTTCAGTCACTGTATTACTGTTCCTTCTTGCTACTTCAGGCAATGCAAGAACTGTATGCTATGTATGATTCCTTTAAACATCATAAACAGTTTTACACATAGGCGTGTAATATTAAGTGATAATATTTTTACATAGGCATGTATCCATCTTTTCACTTCAAAACTTTTCATCTTCCTGAAAAGCTTTGTAAAAATTTGTATAAAAAAAACTGCTTAGAGGGAAAACTAGACTATTGTTCTGTGAGGTGCAAGTGTAATGTGGCATTGTAGTAAAAGCTGCCCCAGTGGCTTAGGTTCTAAGCTCTGGCTTCTGACCATTCGAACAAGATGGGTCTAGGTTCGAATCCTGGTTAGGCATGGATGTTGTGGTTGTCTTATGGCACTGGCTCTCTCCTTTCCGGGGAACCAGTGGCCCTAATTTAAGGACGAGCAACTGCTTAAAGCCCATCCAGTTTGCTCATGGTGGTTAAAAAACGTAGTAAAAAGAAATTGGTGCCACAGCTGAGGCACATGATTTTGTAATATCTTTTTTCTGCCCACTGCATTTTTTGCAGCATTTTGTATGTTTGGCAATGTTGCATGGTGAGAACATAGATAAGCTTATTGTCCACAACCAACCAAAAAAACGAAGGTTGGTACATACTTGTAATTTAATGTGTTAAAAGCAGAAAGACAGAGTACCTGCAATCAAGGAAACATCCTATATGAAAAAAGTGTTCAACATAAAGTTGAAAATTTGATTTATGAACAGGTTGAACAAAGATATCCATCTGCAAGAAACACTAAATGTAATTCATGAGCAGAAAAAGAGTACCAACGATGATACAGGAGGGAAAGCATGAGCAAACATGCCCATCATAAAGTTCAGAGTTAAACTGATAAACAGGTTTGACAGACATGTACCCAAAGGGATATTCAAATAGATATTGTGCTTAAAGAGTAACAATTTTTCATAAGATCTATTTTTGCTCAGTCGGAAACTATGGCACACGATAGGTTTCATGTGAATATGTATAACTGATGGAATTTGAGGTGTCAGTACAGAATAAGAGAGAATTTCAATTTAAAATGTAGCATTCATTTGTAATTATTTATTTAATTCCTCACTGTTTTGGAAAAACATTGTAAATTTTAATATTTAAAATTATATGTATAGAGCTACAGCTAAATAATCAGAAACTTCTAGCTGATTATCTGAGTTGGCTCCATTTTAAATCTCTGGTGAGATATAGGTGATTTATTTGGCTAATGGTATCAGTTCTGTCCCTTTTCTGTGACCAATGACAACTTAATGATGGCTGATTTGTTATGGCCTTACATAATTATGGTACTGTTAATCCTTAAAAAAAATTTAGAAGGAAAGAAAATTTTAAAAACTGCAAAAATAGCATACTTGTTAACGTTTCATGTGACTGGGAGTGTAAGTAAACCTAAAAAAGGAATTCATAAAATTAAAGCAAAAAGTTGATCAGAATTGATAAATCATGCTTACCTCAAGAGATGTTAACTGGAGATTAGTGCTTACAGCTAGTGGAATTCAAGTAGTAACAAATATATCTGATTATGACTTTACAAATTGAAATTCAAAGTGTATTTTCCAAGGAAAGGACACAAGGATTTCTTTCTGATCACAAAGTGTAGCTTTTTATTACCTCAAGATGAAGGATTCATCTTGAATCATGAAAAACTTTCATCCATTGGATAACATAAATTTAATTTACATGGAGTACTGAGAAATTATAAAATAATCATGGAAGAATTATAATCATGGAAACTTAACATGTAGAGAAGAAATATTTACATATTAAAAAAATTCCCTTGTCTTTTATCTTTTAGCAAGGTTTCATAAGAAAATTTCTAAATGGCATGACTGTTTATTGCAGTGAAGTATGAGTAATGAAAAAAACAGTTCATCTTCTAAATTGCTTTTTACATGTCACCTGCTTTCCTTCTTTCTCTTGGGAACAGCAGTGAAATGCTTGAGTTATGATGTTCTCTTTTAATTGTTTTCACTCAGATTCTGAAGTAAACCATAGTTGTTTCCATAGTAGGTGTTTATTCTTGTTTACCTGTAGCCAACTCCTGCAATTCCTTTTGACAAAACATATCCTTCTCTATTTCTGTCACTCCAATGGAATGGGGGGGATTTGATCCACAAAGAAAACCTGAAAGCTTAATTTAAAAAAAAAAAAAATTACAACCTTCATCCAAAAAGTTCCAGGACTGACACGATAAAGAATATAAAAAAGTACCATACTCACAATTAATGCTGGTCACCTTCAAAGTACCGCCCTTCTGAATCAACACAGAGTTTCCATCACTTTCTGGGATGTCCGCAAGTTGTTTTGCCACAGCTGCTTGGATAGATGTAATGTCTGCATAATACTGTTCTTTTAGTGCCCTTTTTATCCTGGGGAACAGGAAGAAATCACAAGGCTATAAATCAGGGGAATATGGCACATGTGGGAACACAGTGATTTGATGGTGAGCCAGGAATTTTTGAACTGACAACGTGGTATTTGGTCTTGCATTATCATGGAACAAGAACCAATTTCCGGATTCCCATAACTTGGGACAACTGTGATGAATGCTGCTGTGTAAACATTGTAAGACTTGCTTGTATAATTATTGATTTACCATTTGACCTTTTGGTATGAATTCCTTGTAGATTATACCTTTTGAATCAGAAAAGGCTATCTGTATCGTCTTTCATGGTTGCCTGTGGGCTTTCTTTGGTCAATGGTGAGTGGGTACTTCTCCATTCAGCACTTTGTTGCTTGTTTTTGGATCATACTGCAGGCACCATGTTTCATCTCCTGCAATGATTCTGGAGCAAAAATCAGGATCCTCAGCTGCAGTGCCCAGCAAATCCGAACAGATGAACGAACGAGCCTCCTTTCGGCCATCATTCAAAATTCGGGGTACCAATCTGGCATTAATTTTTTGCTTTTCCAGATCCTCGTGTAGAATCTCATGATAGATAGACTTCCTGATGCCCACCGACTCAACCAAAAGTCTCACTGTAATTCAGCGATCTTTCTTTAACTGATTCCACACCTCTTCAATTTTTTCCGCTGTTCGCATACTGGAGCGATACCCAGATCTCGGATCATCATCAAAGTTTTCCCGCCCATCACGGAACCGTATATACCTACATACCATTTTCGAAAACCCTGCTGTGGAATAATGCTATGTCTCCACACGCTTCTTTTAACATTCTGTAAGTTTCAGTAGCTTATTTACAAATTTTCCAACAAAAGCAAATGTTTACTCTCTGCTTTTCCATGGGTAAAATTAAATCGGATGCAGACGTGCCAACTCGGATTTATGCGGGAGACCTGATTTTCAGTTCTTTCCCCCGCTCTCCGGATGAATGTCAAATTCTCCCGATTTTCACTGAGAATTAGCCGTTAGGATGGTCATGGAAATTCCATCTACCACCATGATTTCGAACCGCCTGTGAAGTCTTTCTTTCTGCGTCAATGCAAGGCTGCATTACAGTAATCAGTTTTGTACTTTTCCTCTCCTATCTGCAAAAAAAAAACTCCACCCCAGTGGCGCTGTGGTCTAAGCGCTGGCTTCGGATCAATCGTCCGAGATGGGTCGGAAAAAATTTGTTTTAAAAAAATGTCTCCCAGTCCGATTGTCATACGAAGTCTTCAGCAAAGAGCTCAACCGCTTTGGCACTAGAATGCCTGGGAAGGTCAGTAATTGATAGACAGATGGGAGCTGCTCTGCCTTCTTGCAGTTCAGTCTTTCAATCCCTCGTCTCAGCAGAGCCGAGCGCATTCTAAGTGATGATAAACAGTTGAGTTGCGCCGAATTCACTTAACGACAAAAGGGAGTAAGTTACAGTTTGCTTTGCCTTGTAACGAAAGGTGATGTTGTTACGATGCTTTTTGTTGTCTTTGCCTTCGCGCACGACCTAAAGAAGAAACGGACAAGGTAGTAAAATCATGCAATGCATTGATTATGATATGCTTTCCAACATACCAGAAATCATTACTAAAGTTATTACTCATGTTATTAGGATAATGGCTGTGAAATAAATCTTGCTCCTGTGTCCTGACCTTTGTCCCCATTTCGATGATATTCAATGGAACCGATTCAGTATACCTCCGGAACAACATACTAAAGTTTTGTCGCAATAGAAGCATTTTTACATAAGTTATGATGCATAAGAGGGATGGAATGGATCCCACTCCTATGTTATGACCTTTGATCCCATTTCGTCCATTTTCAATAGGGTTTGTCTCCAAGTGGTCCCCTACCACATACTAAAATTTCATCGAAATCGAACCATTTTTACGCAAGTTATGACGCATAAGGGCAATGGAGTGGATCCCACTCCTATGTTGTGACTTTTGACCCCATTTCGTCCATTTTCAATAGGGTTCATCCCCAGGTGGTCCCCTACCGCATGCTAAAATTTCATTGAAATTGAACCATTTTTACGCGAGTTATTGTTCGGACAGACAGACAGAAAAAACTGGAGCATATGCGCTTCTTCAACCTATGGTTGGAAAGCGTAAAAAACAGCAGTTGGCTGCCATTTTATTCGTAAAAAATAAAGACGTGCGGGGCATTTTAGGTGTTCATTGTCTTGCAGAATCGACATACCTAAAAACGAATTTCAGTCGGGGGGGGGGTTGATTTTCGTGCCGTTTTTTGTTTTGTTTTTCTTCAGAACTTTTAGTGGACCAATAATACTACATCTGGAAAATTGTTCCTATGTCTGAAAAATGTCAATAAAAAATAGTGCTTGTGTGATTTTATAAACTGTAAAAATCTCCTGATTTTCAGATTTTGAAGGTTGGCATGTCTGGGGATGAAAATGCTTGCTATGACTCATGTATTTAAGTATATATATATAGTATATATGTATATAATATAGTTTAGTATTTATAAAACACAATTCTGTTCATTCTTTTATTAATATTTTGTTAATCAACCTCTTTCGGTTGACTTTTATTAGGAAATCAAATATTTTACCTGCATTTTTTTTGTAAAAAAAAATTTCACTTCTGTTTATTTTTAAGGAATGGAAAGGGGGGGGATAGCCCCATGCTGGATCTGCCACTGGTTAAACACCCTCTGTCACATACCCTATAGCGTGCACTTAGATTGGAGCAAGAACTTCAGTTCAAGCTGGGAATAAGATTTCTCACTTCCTTCCCACAGTGATGTGTTGGTTAGTTGTTAGTAAGGTGGTGTGTCAGCAACTAGAAAAGCAGATCTCTTCATTGCTGCATTTTGGCCAATTTGGGAAGCAAGTTGTGAACTTATATTTTTATGCAGAAATATCCATTCCCAGTTGAAATATTATCATTGTACATCAAATGATTTTTAATAATAATTCCTTTTTGCAGTTTTATTTAAGTTTTTCCTAATTCAGTTGTAGAATTTATTTGCGACATCCACACCACTGATTTCCCCTGCTGAGCTTAAATCCTTGGTAAGCACAGAAAATTTGTAAAAAATGTGATGATAAATCTGAGGAAATTGGGTATAGTAGATTTCTTAGGAAATACAGAAAAAATCCAATCTGCAATTCAAGTTGTCATGTACTTAAGCTTTTCCAACTAAGTATTGACATATTTTCTTTTAGTAGTTATGCTGTATAACTGCTTTGTCAGCATAACATCAATGCATGCATTAAAGTAACTTATGTAAGGAATCTTAAATCTGAGAAAAGAGGTATTCTATGTGATTTGATTGTATTGACTCAAGTGTAGACCATCTTATAGTTTTTACACCATTGTTTACATACTAGAAGTTGGCACTTGTGATATTCTTCATTTTTTTTAAGTTATCACAGGATATATTAAAATTTGCTTACAAACAAATCTTTTTGTTTTTGAATCCATACAAGTTGCACAATAACAATTTTGAATTTTCATTGTTAATTTTTATGTGATTCCTAAGAAAAGTTTAAACAGCAGGGTGGTACATATATGTACTGTATATTTTACATTTATTCATCCTTCACTATGTTGCAATTTTCAGTAAATCTTTCACTAAGATGACATTCAAAATTGGAGATTTTTTTTTCTTTATTCACTTTGCGTCTTAGTATGATTTTGGAAGTTTGTCATTCAGTATGTACTAGAAATTGCCTTACACATCATTTTATCCTTCTCATTATGTTTTTTGTATTTCTAGAAAATTCTTAGATGTTAAACTTGATATATATTTGTATTACTGTATTGTGTTCATATGGCATTTTAAGGAATATTTTGTAAAACAAGATATGTATATGCGAGAAGAAACTTTTGAAATACTTCAGATTTTCAAAACCCATAAGTCAAACTGACTTGTAAATTTTTACATGTAGAACTGCTAGAAACTGCATATCCAAATATTAGCATCTTGTCAATTTTTTTGCAAAATAAAAATAAAAATAAAAATAAAAATAGCAATGCGCACATGCCATGACTGCTGGGAATAAAGAAGTGCAAAACATATTTCATTAACAGAATACTTATGGCTGTAATGGAAATACTTTTTAAGACAGCAATGTAGTTCTTTGTTTATAAAGCAGTTTTATGAGTTAATATGTCAAATGAAATTTTGAAGCTTTTTGAACACATTTCTAGTTACAACTTGATCTGACATAAAGTCCTCTTGTCTTTTCATCAGAGTTATTTTATATTTTTAACCATGTTTGTTGTTAAATTTGTTAGTGTTAGAAAATCAGTTTTCAGGCAATGTTTCTAAACTACTTTTGATGACCATTATTAAACTTCTGTAAAATACTATCCCAGTTAATAAATCTTTTTGTTTTCACTCTGTGTATTCTACATACATACTATCAAACCTTCTGTTTTAGTTATTACTTTTATTTCATCAGTTTTTCTTACTATAACTGTTTCTAAAGTTTTTGTGCATTATGTTGTGTTCACAAAGTAAATTGTACTATTTCATTTTTGATTTTGATTTTTCCTTACTCTTTTAAGTACTATTCTGTTCTTTTAATTTGACTATGTAGACTTATTTTTTAAAGTTTAGATTTGATCAGATCAAGCCTGTGATGCATTTGAACTGGGTATCATCATTTAAATATATATTCGTATAGAAAATTAAATTAAAATGAACAGAATCTTATTGCATACAAACAGTTGCTGTGAGTTTTTGTGATATCTTTTGGTTGATTTATTTGTCATTACAAGAATCTGTACTCTGTTTTAGAACTGTCACTTTTGGATGTTGTGGGCCACTTTGCAATCAAAGCATATAAGTTCTGGTCTTTGCATCAAAGTATATATTATTAGCTGTTTCATCAAACAGAAGTCTTCGCTCTTTCCATGTTTAGCAGTGAGTCACGAAAAAATTCTCATATGCTGCCACCGGGAATCAAACCCAGGGTCTTCCAGTTACGCGCCGGACATGATACCACTGCACCACAGCGGACTCTAATTCTCCAGACTCACATACGACTAACTGCCAAACCCATGGCAGGGTTGCTTCGTGGAGCCCCACACAATGCTGGAGATTCATCAAAGATGGTAAGCAGCAACTGAACAAATAACTAGGAGGCAAATGAATAATAATGCACACAATTGATGTGGATTAGGAACATCAAACAGAAGTCATCGCTCTTTCCACGTTTATAAGTGAGTCAACAAAAAATTATCATCGGCCGCCACCAGTAATCGAACCCAGGGTCTTCCAGTTATGTGCCGGACATGCAACCACTGCACCACAGTGGTAGCATGTTGTTCAGCTGCTGCTTACCATCTTTGGTGAATCCCCAGCATTGTGCGGGGCTCCAAGAAGCAACCTGCCATGAGCTTGGCAGTTTGTCATATGTGAGTCTGGAAAATTCGAGGCCACTGTGGTGCAGTGATAGCATGCCCAGTGCGTAACTGGAAGACTTTGGGTTCGATTCCCGGTGGCGGCCGATGAGAATTTTTCCATGAATCACTTATAAACGTGAAAAGAGCGATGACTTCTGTTTGATGTTCCTAATCCACGTCAATTGTGTGTATTATTAGCAGTTTCTATTAGCATATCAGGCTAGAAATAGTTGAAATTTGGAGTGGGTGATTTCAACTTTTTAATTCGGCAGATGTTAAGAGGTAGGTAACAGTGGCACACTCAGGTGGGAAGGAGGGTCCAAGCAGCCTAAGTTCTTCCCATGAGGTATCGCTTGGTCCTTCATTCTTTGTTATTCGCTGCTTGTTTTTAAACATATTTGTGCGTTTTTAAATATGTATTTTATGAATCATTGGAAATGGGTTTCAATATGGTAGTGATATTTTTATCGCTTCCTAATATTTTGGGAGGTGTTTTTTACAGATTATTTTTATTTTTTCACATTCAATATTTTAGGCCACTCGCAGAAAGAAATCCTGGGTGTGCCAGTGGTAGGTGTAACTGTAGGTCGGGGGAAATATCAGATTCCTATTTTTATAGCAGTGAAGCAAATAATAGGATGTTTTTGTCTACTCTGTGACATGATTCGAGGACACCAAATTACTGAGAGGGGTTTATGAGTTCGGATGTGCGAGTGGGATATCACCTCCCATTGCTAGAGAAAATGTTTGAGAAAAAATGAAGAGATTCAATGTTTTTTTCGAAATTCGAAAATGCAATTATTGTTGCTGATGAGCAAGTAAACAAGAAAAAATTGATATTCCTGCTGAATATTAATGTTTTAAAAAATAAAAATTTGCCTTGTGATTTTATGAAAATTATCCAGAGATTTTATTTCCAAATGTTGATATGAAAATATGGAAAATTAGCACAGTTATTCAAAGAACCAATCAAAGTGCAAAAAAATATATATAATGAAAAATGAATAAAAACGCAAGGAAATGTTTTCATATATTTATTTCATTTTTTGATAATTGTTATAAATATTTAACATATTTCATGAGAACATGCAAAACACTGTGGGGCTGACATAAAGTTGTTATGCCTCTCTTATCAAATGAGAAATGGAACAGTGTGGGAAAAAAGTTTTTACTTGTTTTGTTGTATATTATTATTATTATTATTATTATTACTATTATCCCCATCTTAATAGCATGGGAAATTGTTTTTAAAAATATTTCAGTTCATCTGTTTTGTAATGCCATGTGCACACACACAAAAAAAAAAAAAAAAAGAAAAAAAAAGTTGTTAATTAAACAGGATGAAAAGTATTTAATAAGCACTGCCTTTTTCCCTCTATAAAATTATTGGGTATGCCCCATAGTTGGCGTCTCTGATGTGATCATAAACATCGGGCTCAGTCATGACAGTGAACTGTTAACATCATATGCATGTTTGAACTATATTATTTGATTGTAAGTTAACTAATATTAAAATAGTGCTGTTTTTGGTTGTGGGAAAGTGGTGCCAGAAAAATATGCATCTTTGGTAAAGGAAGTGTACAGAGATTCCCATTCACATGTTAGAAGTAGCTTAGGACAGACAAAAATTTCATGGGAGGTGAGTACATTAAGGATCAGTGTTGAACCTATTCGTACGAGATATTGTTTTAGATGTGGCAGTTGTAGGTATGAGGTAAGTAGCACAATGTTGTTTGTAGATATGGTATTATGTACCTGGAGTAAAAAAGAAGAATGCTGGAAAACTTAAGAGTGGAATTTGAAGTGATAAGTAAAACCAAAACAGAATACAAGTGTTGCAGTGATGAAGAAGAAAATCGTATTGAGGGCATTAGCAGTGATCAAAATATACAAGAGGATTCAAAGTACCTGGTATTAATATTGCCATGAAAATTCTTCGAATTTTGGGCACATTGCTTCCAGGTCGTAAGTGACCAGATCATGCCCTCAAGTTCCCACACAGGACTAGCCGGCTAATGTTGTACAAAAATAGAATGTGGAAATGTGAAGAATTTAAGCGCAATGGAATAAGTGGAGAAAAACATCCAGGTGTACTATGTGATGGAAGAATGCCAACAAAGCTGGAAAATTGGGTTTTCAAGGCTACACCATCAGTGTTGTACAATACTGAACGACTTAGCCAATGACAGTATGTTTGGAAAAAACATTAAATGTGTGTTGCTGAAATTGAGATGCTGGAATGCATGTGTGGTTTTACCAGAAAGAATAAAATTAAAAATGATAAGGTAGGGTAATAGTTAAGTAGAACTGTGTTGGTATGGTAATGTTGTGAGAATGGACAAGGAATGTCTGAGATACAGAGTTATGGTCATCTCTCTGGAAAGCAAACTAGCAGAAGACCTAAAGTAAGGTGGAAGTCCTATGTTAACAACGATATGAAGGAGAATAAATTGAAGAGTGAGTTACAGACATGGATCTGTCTGGAAAGCAAACTACAGGAAGATCTAAGGTGATATGAAGGGGGAAATTGGGTGAGTTGACACAAAACAGAAAAGAGTGGGAAAAGAGCATCTACAATAGATACTCCAACAAGGTATGTGACTAATCATGTTGCAAAAGAAGAATATTTTCTGGAGACGAGGAAGTGGCTTGCTTCCCTTAACTGATGTACACTTAGCGGCCACTTTATTATGACCACCTGACAGTTTTAAGCAAATGAGCTATGGCTGTTGCCACCAGAGGGCAAGGCTAGTATAAAAAAGGAAAGCTTAGTGCTTGCGACAGTAGTAGAAGTGATTTTTGGGTGACGAGATGGGTAAAAAATGCGATTTGACGGACTTTGAACATGGGATGATTGTAGGAGCTCGAAGCCATGGAGCGAGTATCACCGAAACCGCCGCATTCGTGAAATGTTCCAGAGCAGCTGTTGTTGAAGTGTTTAAAGACGACTGTCAGCCAAAAACTGGGTCTCTACGTGCAACGTGTGGTCGTCATCGACTAGTGACTGCTCGGGCGGAACGGAGAGTGTCCAGACCGGTAACAGACAACAGAAGGGCAAAAGTGCAGCAAATTGCAGACCATCTTAATCAAAGATCCCTTCAAATGATCTCTGCACGCACTGTTCGCCGTACACTGCATCGGATGGGATATGGCAGCCGAAGGCCTGTTCGAACACCTTTGCTGTCTGCGGTTAACAAGAGAAAACGTCTCCTGTTCGCACAAGGATTAGACAGTTGATAATTGGAAACAAATTATGTGGTCCGATGAATCACGTTTTCAGTTGCACCATGCCGATGACCGAGTGAGAATTTGGCGGAAACGGCATGAAAGCATGGACCCCAAACGCATTGTACAACTCTTCAAGCTGGTGGAGGCAACGTTATGGTTTGGGAAATGTTTTCCTGGCATGCTTTGGGCCCTTTAATTCGTGCTGATCAACGTCTGACTGGCACATCATATCTAAACATCGTTGCGGACCAAGTGCATCATGTCATGTGGATGGTTTATCCCAGTGGCGATGGCTACGTTCAACAAGATAATGCGTCCTGCCATAGTGCTCGTATTGTACAGGATTGGTTTCAGGAACATGCCGGTGAGTTTACTTTGCTTAATTGCCCCCCCCCCAATCTCCAGATCCCAACCCCATTGAGAATTTATGGGATGAAGTTGAACGAGCCATCAGACAGCTCGATCCACAACTATGCAATCTCACACTCCTGGAAAGTGCTATTCATCAAGCATGGTCTCAGATCCCACAAACCACCTATCAACATCTCGTTGAGTCCATGCCACGAAGAATCGACGCAGTATTAGAGGCAGGTGACCCAACGAAGTACTGAGGGGGTGGTCATAATAAAGTGGCCACTCAGTGTATAACAGGGTGAGTAAAAAGCCACAGGACACCCTTGTATTTCAGAAACGGTGGGGAAAATCAAATATCTGAATACCCCAACAAAGAATCAGTGAGGAGGGCTTATCTTTTAGGCTGTTTCCGGCACATGATCGCCATCTTAAAATCCGCCATATTGGATCAAGGTCAAATTCTTCAAAAGGTAAGAAGGGTCATGCAGCATATCAAACAAGATCAGAATTTTTTTCAGAAATAGATTGCCGTAATCAGATTTGGCATATGTGTTGTGGATTCACAAGTTATTAGCACACAAAGTTGAAATACCCACTGTTTGTTGCAGGTAACTGAAGATGGCATAACCGAAAGAGGAGAGGATTGAGGTGATCCTAGTGTCTGGGGAACGCAACTGTCGTATCATAGCTGCACACTTCAACAACCGACACCCAGAAAGACCACCAATTTCACACAGCACTGTCGCACACCTGATATTCAAATTCCGAAAAACTGGGACTGTGGACTACGAGCCACTGGTCGGCCGAAAACTGTTGCCAACTAGGAGACCTCAACAATGGTCTTGGCATCCTTTGCAAAGAGTTCACAACGTAGCATACAACGTCTCGCAGCAGTATGTGGTATCAGACAGTCAGCCATTGTACGGATTTTTCACGCCGCTCACTGGCATCCGTTCAAGATCCAGATGCAGCAGCAACTATTGGAGGATGACCCTGATAGACGTCGAGTTCTGCACCTGGGTTTTTAGGCCAACACCAACGGGATCCCTCATTCACACAGGGCATTTTGTTCAGTGACGAGGCCAATTTTTTTGTCAGTGGTGAGGTTAACCGTCAGAACCACAGGTACTGGAATGACAGGAACCGTCACTGGACGGAACCATCTAAAGTCGTTGGTAATATAAAGATTATGGTGTGGTATATAGGGCACCTGTGTAATCGGACCCATTTTCAATGACAATAACCTAAAGGCTCAGCGCTACCAGGAAATGCTGCAGGAAAGTGTTCCCATCTGAATGAAGATTGCAGTTTCCCCTGTTATTTTCAATACGATGGGGCTCCACCACACTATGGAGCAACTGTACTTCAATGGCTAGATGCTCAATTCCGTGGTCATTGGATTGGCCAGCGTGGTCCTGTGGAATGACCACCCAGATACCCCGACCTCACACCACTGGACTTTTATCTGTGGTGTCATCTGAAACACCTGGTGTATGCTGAGAAAATCCGCGACAAACACCACCTTCAGCAACGCATTCTAGAGGCTTGTAATCGCATTTCCCCCCGATACTCTCGTGCGGGTGCATAAAGACTGGATCAAGCGCCTTCAGCTCTGTGTTCAGCAACAGGGACAATACATTGAACACATCAAATAGCTGCACATCACAGTGTACTTTAGAGGTTATTTCAACTTCCTGTGTTGATAACTTGTAAACTACAATCCTATGTCAGATCTGATTACGGCAATCAATTTCTTAGAAAATTCTGGTTTTGTTTGATATGCAACATCCCCCTTACCATTTGTAAAGTTTGACCTAGATCCAAGATGGCGGCCATGTTCCAGAAATATTCTAAAAGATAGGGCCCCCCTCACCGATTCTTTGGTGGGGTATTCAGATATTTCAGTTTCCCTCCCTTTTCTGAAGTAAAAGAGTGTCCTGCGACTTTTGACTCGCCCTGTGCTGTAATTTACAGCTATATAATTAAGCATGAATAAATGTTAAGAAAAATATTTTTTGTTTTACGAAATCAGAAGGTTGTCTCTTATTGACAAAAGATTCATACAAACACATATGCATTATCATTACAGATATAATACACTAATGATTTGTGATCTATATGGGCTCCTGGATTAGAATGGGATGTAGACTCTAGAAGAAAAGTTATCACATCAGTGCCAGCCAAGCGGTATGTGGCAAGAGTGCAATGGGACGACCAAACCAGGACGGGAATTTCAGTCTTGCGGTCCACTATAAATAAAAAGAGACGTACCTATACGTCAAAATTTCTCTCATAAAAAAAAAAAATCTTTTAGGTCCGGGTTGAAAAAGAACTGCTGTGTGTGATATGTGCATTGTAAAACAAATCGTGAACAATTTCTGACTATTTTAACAGTGAAAGAATTTTAAAAATCTCAATTGAATGTGGCTTCAAACCACGCTCAACATAGGATACTGTATCAGATAATTATTTTCCTTCGAAAAATGTGTTAACAACAACAAAAAGTCGGCTCCGGTAGCGCAGTGGTCTAAGCGATGGCTTCTGATCATTCATTCGAAAGGGATCCGGGTTCCTTGGAAAAATGTGTTGACAACAACAAAAAATCCGCTCCAGTAGCGCAGTGCTCTAAGCGATGCCTTCTGATCATTCATCCGAAAAGGGTCCGGGTTCGAATCCCGTGAGGCATGGATGTTGTGTTTGTCTTAAGGCACTGGTTCTCTCCATTCCCTGGAACCAGTGACCCTAAATAATGGACGGGCGACTGCTTATAGCCCATTAAGTTGCTCACGGCGGTGGTTAAACCTAAAAATAAAGCCGCCCCCCCGGTGGCGCAGTGGTCTAAGCGATGGCCTCTGATCATTCGTCCAAAAGAGGTGCGGGTTCGAATCCCGGTGAGGCATGTATGTTGTGTTTGTCTTACGGCACTGGCTCTTTCCCTTCCCTGGAACCAGTGACCCTAAAAAATTAGGGACGGGCGACTGCTTATAGCCCATTGAGTTGCACACGGTGGTCGCTAAACCTACAAACAAACATAAACCTAAAAAAGATGGGTCTGAGTTCGAATCCCGGTGTGGCATGGATGTTGTGTTTGCCTTATCGCTCTGGTTCACTCCGCTTCGTGGAACTAGTGACCCTAAATTAAGGCCGGGTGACTGAGTTGCTTACATTGGTCGTTAAATCTCCAATAATAAAGAGGATGTAGCACGTGACGTCATCGAGAAGTTTCAGTGAAGTGGCAACAGTTCCTGAAGGAGAAGCATAGCTGGCTGTCCTGCACTACTTAGTGTGTAAAGTGCAATCATTAGCGGTCGGTGTTTTTTTTATTGAAGGTTTAACGACCACCGTGAGCAACTCAATGGGCTATAAGCAGTCGCCCGTCCCTAATTTAGGGTCACTGGTTCCAGGGAAGGAGAGAGCCAGTGCCGTAAGACAAACACAACATCCATGCCTCACCGGGATTCGAACCCGGACCCCGTTCGGACGAATGATCAGAGGCCATCGCTTAGACCACTGCGCCACCAGGGCGGCGGGTCGGTGTTTGTAAAAATTTGAAGCCAAAATACCTAGATTTTCTGGCTTTATGAATTGCGGTAATAGAGGAAATCGAGACCGTAAGTCTTTTTCAGGCTACTAGCTGCTGTCTCTAAAGGCAGTACCGAAAAAATTCACTTATATGCCAAACGGACGGAGATCGCTTACCAGAGCGTAGAAAACACTTTTTTTTTGAAGAGTTAGTCTCTTCAAAGAGCAAACAGAGAACTTCTTAAATGTTAGTTTTATCTAGAAACCAGTGATTTCTGGTAAAGCAGAGAATCCATCTTTACTTGTTCAAACGCTATTGGAGTGCAGTGCTCGCACTTATTGGGCCAGGCGTTTAATTCATTCTTTGGTTCAAAGTTTTCAAGTTGAATTTAAAAAGAGTCGGCTGTTTTTTTGCGTAGGCTTTATTACTACTGACTATTTTCTTATAAAACATATTTTACAGTTTGTCTCTTAGTCAATTTTTTTTTCTTTTTCTTCGGGGACTTCTTTTCAGAAGGTTCCTGGTTGATCTAGGGAGTGTTGAAATTTTTTATAGGGCTAAAAGTTAATTTGTTAGCAAACTTGACTTTTAGTCAGATTAAAATCTCTGGCTCTTCTGTATTTTTTAGATCTCGATCACACCGTTTACCTAACTCATTTTTTTTTTTTGCGAGCTTTCGGCTTTTCACTTTTAAGGATATTTGGCTGTTGGTGTTGGGGTTTTTTAGTTTACTACTTTGTTCTATATAATATCCCCCCCCCAAAAAAAATCTACCGTTTATTTTTATTAGTAGTACACCTGGATTTTTGCCTGGAGCTGAAGCACACTTTTGCAGAAAAATGCAAATAATGGCTAAAATTATTGTCCAAATAAAATCCTTTTCGTGCCTCGGTCTGTTTACAGGACAGTGTTATGCTGCTAAATTTATTTACGGCTAAATAGATTATAGGGCACAAATCCCAGCAAAATTATTTTATTTTTTCACCACAATTTTACGTAAAAAAACAAACAAAAAATTTGCTCATTTTTCTAAGGCTTGGAAATTGCTTCCCAGACCTTAGAAAGACACTTTGTTGAAGATTTAAACTCTCAACAAGGCATAGAACCTTTCAAGGGTAAGTTTTATCCAATATCAGCTATTCCTGGAAAGAAAGACAACTTATCTTTTTTACTCAGATCTCCGCACCTGCGAGGGAAAGAGAACTTTACTTATTAAGGCAGCGTACCTATTTTCTCCATAAATTATTGATTACTCACGAATTTGTGATCGTTCTAAATTACCCTGTAAAAGAATACCGACGACGAGAAATTGTTATATGCTTCGAAACTTTTATATGCCTCGAATTGTTCCACAGTAAAGGCGCTTCGACCAAAGACGAAGTAATCGAAAATATTTACTATTTGCACTTTCGGAAATCTTTTTGCATCACCTTCGAAGATACTTGCATTCAGCACATAAAGATCTTTTCCTTCAATCTCTTTAATTTTTTCCAAATACCACATTTTGTACTCGGAAGTTAAAGCTTCAAAGAAGCCATCATTTCAACGAGGCTGGTTGTTCTTTAGTTGCGTTACTAAGGCTCGTTGCCATGCTGAGAGTCACGTGTCTGCTACATCCTCATAGCGAAAAAAAAATCAAGTCTCTTGAAGATCACATTTCTTATTGAATCGCCATAAAAATCATTCCGAAGGTTGAAATGTGGACATTCTGCGTTGTAATTTTCCTAGGTATATACATCTATTTGGTCACTTATCACCTACTGCGTAATGGTATTGGTAACTCGAACAGGCGCCTTTTCTCAGTCTGTCCCTTATTTTGCCTCGTGAACCATGCAGTACTTCGAAATATCTCTGCGGAAGTATCGCTTTGTGCTGTGTGTCAGTCTGTGAGTAAAGGAGTCAGTATGATGGGACCAAAGATATGCCACCCTTCGAAATTATCCCAACATTAAATTTTTCAATAAATCGTGGCATAGTGTTGAAAAACATCGTTATCAAATAAAATACCTGCCCAGGATTGAACCTGAGGTTATCTCGTACCTGCCCAGGATTCGTACCTGCCCAGGATCGAACCTGAGGTTATCTCCATGGCAGTCACGAACGCTGACCACGCGCGGCCCCGATGGTTGAACACCTCAATTCTATTCTTTTTAAGGAACTTTGCCACCCAAAATTGGAAACTTTGAGCGAACTTCAGAATTTGTGAGTGATGCAGAATCATCCTTTAAATCATTTACGTTAATTGAAGCTTTGAATAACAGCCAGTTTTTGATGTCACTGCGTGCGGTAAGCAAAGTTTTTGGTTTGACGAATGGATTATGCCCCTTTCTTCAGGCAGAGCCGTTAGATCTTGCTTCTGTTATAAATCGTGCTGAATTGTTGAAGGAAGACGTTCAACAAATGAGAGCTCATGCCGAAACCTCATTTAAGGCAATTTACAGTAAGATCCAAAAAATTGCAGACAGTTTAGGAGCTACAAGTCAGATGTCTCTACATTGCAGGCAAATTACGATTACACTTCTAGCATAATTGAGGACGTGACGTCATCAAGAATTTTCGGTGAAATGGGAACAGTTCCTGCAAGTTCCTGAAGTACAAGCATGGCTGTCCTGCACTTAGCGTGTAAAATGCAATCATTAGCGGTCGATGTTTATAAAAATTTGAAGCCGAAATGCCTAGATTTTGTGGCATTATGAATTGTGGTAATAGAGGAAATCGAGACCGTTGGTCTTTTTCAGGCTACTAGTTGCTGTTTCTAAAGACAGTACCGAAAAATTCGCTTATATGCCAAACGAAGGGAGATCGCTTCCCAGAGCTTAGAAAACACTTTTTATTGAAGAGTTAGACTTTTCAAAGACAGATAACCTTTTGAATGTTAATTTTATCCAGAAACCAGTTTTTTCTGGTACAGCAGAGAATCTATATATTTTACTTTTTCAAACGCTATGCATTTATTGGGCCAGGAGTTTCATTTGTTAAATAAAAGTTTTCAAAAAGAATTTAAAAGGTGTTGGCTGTTTTTTTTTTGTTTTGTTTTTTTTGCGTAGATTTTATTGCTACTAATTATTTTCTTATAGAACACCTTTTAGAGTTTGTCTCTTACTCAAAATATTTCTTAAATAAACGCTTATCGGTCCCCAATCGGTACTTATGTGCACGTGTTTTTTTTTTACTGCAGGGACTTCTTTTCAGAAGGTTCCTGATTGATCTAAGGGGTGTTGAAACTTTTCATAGTCGATTATGTCATCATAAAATGGCTGTTTCTTCGTGACATCAAGAAAATGTTCTGAATAGAAATCTTTGCCAAAGAAGCAAGTTTATCTGGAGAAATAGTGTTTCTTGAGTAAGTTTGTATTCTTTTAAGGCAAGAAAAATTTCTTTCCTCTGAAACACTTGCAGATGCAATTGTTAAAATCACGGAAACCAATACAGTATACAAGATTCTGTTAAAATGTCTTTATCTCCATGAAGCACTCGAAAAAGTTCATGAGCCGATATATTCCTTAATTTTTCATCAGCATATACAAGACTCAGTTCATTTTCAAGGCGCTGGTGTTTAGTAAATATTTTTCCGTAAAAATGTTGAAGATTTTCAAAAGCGTGAGAGCGAAAGCATGAATTAAATTGGTCGGATTTGGTTGTGTCAGCAATACAGGCAAATTGAAGTTCAAGTTTCTCACAGTCTTGAAATCGTATATCCATTTTCATAAAAATGTGGTTCAAAATTTCAAAATACAATTGTCTATAATTTTGAAAAATTGTTTCTTGTGTAAGAGCAGCATATTCCCGTTTCATCATCATCTTCTTATATCTGTGAATGACGTAATTCACTGTCATTTGGCAAATATTCAAAACGTTCCGGAACATTTTGAACGTAGTGGTATATATATATAACATCATCATCATCATCGTCAACCATTATCAATCCACTGCTGGACGAAGGCCTCCCCAAGTTTCCTCCACAACGGTCTGTCTTGTGCCAGTCTCCTCCTCGTCACTCCCGCATACTTTCGAATTTCATCCACCCATCTCCCATGTGGTCTTCTTCTGGGTCTTTTCCTGTCCCTTGGAATCCAATCTAAAATTTCGGCTGTACATCGATGGTCTGTCCTTCTGGCAGTATGTCCAGCCCATTGCCACTTCAGGGAATTTACTCTGATCATGATGTCTTCCACTCTTGTCATTTTTCTGATCCATGAGTTCCTCTTCTTATCTCTCCTGGTTACACCAAGCATGCACCTCTCCATGATACTTTGAGTTGCCTGCAGCCTTTTTATGTCTCTTTTAGTTAAGGTCCACGTCTCTGCACCATACGTAAGCACTGGAAGGATGCATTGATCAAACACTTTTCTTTTAAGACATAATGGCATATTGCTCTTGAAAATTATGATGTTTCTTCCAAAAGCTCTCCAGGCAAGTTTTGTACGCCGATGAATTTCTTCATCAATGTGACCCTCACTTGATATCTGCTGTCCAAGATAAACGTATGTGTCTGTTATCTGCAGTTTTTCTTCATCAATCGATAAATCTTCATTTCTTGTAAAAGCATTGAACATCACTTTTGTCTTCTGAAAGTTCATTTTTAATCCCACTTCTTTACTCTTGTCAGCAAGGTCCGGGATCATACTCTGCAGCTCTGGTGGGGGAGTTGCAAAAATTACTACGTCATCAGCAAAACGAAGGTGGGTTAGATAATCTCCATTAATCTTTATCCCTTTGTTTTCCCAGTTCAGTGATTGAAAGACATTTTCCAATGTGGCGTTAAAGAGCTTCGGAGATATGGTGTCACCTTGTCTCACTCCCTTTCCAATTTTTATGTGTGTTGTATTTTCAAACAGCCGAATCTTTGCACTTGCATTTTCATAGATGTTATTAATAATACTAATGTATGCATCTTCAATACCGCAGGATTTCACAGCCATTGTAACTGCTGATGGTTTCACCGAATCAAAGGCTTTTTCATAATCGGTAAAAGCCATGCACAATGGAAGTTCATATTCCTTCGCTCTTTCAGTTAGTTCTCTCAGTACGTGGATATGATCTATTGTGCTGTAGCCACTCCTAAATCCAGCTTGTTCTCTCGGTTGAGCCATGTCCAGTGTTACCTTCAAGCGGTGTGAAAGAACTTTAGTGAAGATTTTATAAACCATTGATAAGAGGCTGATAAGTCTGTAGTTCCTGAGATCCCCAATGTCACCTTTTTTTATGTAGCAGGAGCATTGTATCGTTGTTCCAATCCTCAGGAATCTTCCCTTCATTAAAGCATCGAGTGAAAATTTGGGCGAGTACTGTTTCGATTTCTCCACTTGCTTCGTGTATGATGTCTACAGTAATTTCATCTTCTCCTGGAGCTTTCTCCCGCTTCATGTTCTTGATTGCATGTGCAACTTCTGCTGGGAGGACTGGAAGAACTCTGGTACTGGTACCTTTCATGATGTCTGGAGTACATGTATCAACCCTTTCATATAATTTCGAGTAGGAATCTTTCACTCTTGTCAAAATTTCGCCTCTATTTCCTGTTACAGAACCATCTTCTTTTCTCAGTGCCATAATCTGCTTTCTTCCCTTACTGAGATGTCCCTTTGCTATCTTTATAGGCTTTGGTTGTTTTCAATTGCTTTCCTCACTAGCTCACAGTCGAATTTCCTTACATCTTCAGTGATACTTTTTCGTACTGTCTTGCATAGCTCTATATATTCCACTTTGGAAGTCCAATCTTTTTTAGTTGTCCTCATCTCTCTTCTTTTTTGCATCAACATTTTGGTTTTTCCTGGCAATTTGTTCACATGCAACTTGTTCTTAGACCCAAATAATTTTGTTGCTGTTTCCATAAGATCTTTGGTTACTTTTCTGTTAACTTCAGAAATATCCACTTCTTCCGATGTTAGGCTTTCTAAAGCAGAGAATCTGTTCTTCAGTTCCAAGGTGAAAGTAGTATGGTGTTTTTTAAGGTTGGTTATGTCAATACATTTTGTTTGTCTTATGAGCTTGCCACGTTCGAGTTGAGTGTTGAGGTGCATCTTACATCTCACCAATCTATGGTCACTACCTGTGTTGAACTTGTTCAGCACACTGCAGTCTTGGATGACGAATTTTTTGTTACATATAATAAAATCAATTTCACTTGTCGTCCCAATTGGATGTCCCCTAATCCATTTCCGGTGTGGCTTTTTCTTGAAAAAGGAGTTCAAGATGAAAACCCTTCTGCCTCTGCAAACTCAACGAGAGTATTTCCACGCTGGTTTCTGTTGCCGTGACCGAATTTACCTACTGAAGTTTCATTCTGTTGCCGTTGCTCTATTTTTGCATTGAAATCTCCCATAATTATCTTCAAGTGCTGCTTACCTTTATTATTTAGATGACGAATTTCCTCATAAAATTCTTCAATTTCTTCTTCAGGATGACTTGTGGTGGGTGCATAAGTTTGAATAATCTGAGCCTGGTATCTTCTCGAAAGTTGGATAACGAGTCGTGCAGCTCTGTCAGGGGAACTTTTAACTTCTACCGCTTTATCCCTCAGTTTCTTGTTCATTATAAATCCAACACCACTAGTTCTGCCAGTATCTGTCCCACGATAGTAGAAGAGATGTCCACTTTTCAGTTCAATGAGATCTTCTCCTTTTGTCCTTACCTCATTTAGCCCGACGATGTCCCACTTGATCCTTTGTAGTTCCTCTTCCAATTCAAGAAGCCTTGAATCAGAAGATAGGGAGCGTCTATTACACGTAGCCAAGGTCAGCATCAGATGGCAGCCTAGTCCGGTCCACCGGGGATTCTTAGCACCCTCTGCCTTCATGTCGCACTGGCCACTGCCTTGGCCAGGTACATTCCAGCTGCCGGAGACTGAGGGCCAAAATTTAAGTTGTAGAGTCATTTTGGAGGTGTTTGGCCATAACTCGCCACGCTGGCCAAGCGGGTTGGTGAGTGTGGAATAGAATTTCCTCTGATCCCGATGGTATATTTATACCGCTATTGGCGGTCGTCAGAGCCCCTTTAGTGGGAACTGGATGCACCACGAGAATGCGGGGTTGACATTTGTCAAGGAGAGGCTGTAATGTTACGCATCACCTGACCTTACATCCCTATTCCGGTTTAGATCTGCTTATTTCTGTGATTTTGCTAACTTTTCCAAACAGTGTTTCAAATACCTCATCGTTCCTTTTATGGCTCAAAATTTCATAAGTTTTTTTTTAATTTAAGTAACACAGTAGTTTATGTCTAGTGATTTGTTCTGCAAAATTTCGAATAATACTCTGTTGGCCACCCAAAATGCAACACCAAGAAGGACACGAGATAGCAAAGCCAGATTTACTGGACACATAAAAACAGATACAAAGATGAAACGATTGAGCTTACAGGCCCGTGCGACTTGCGGAACACGTAAACATCAATAGTTCGTGTGGCCCCCATGGCTGGCAATAACGGCCGCTTCCACGCCGTGGCATCGAACAAAAGAGACTTTGGATGTGGGTTTGGGGCATGTCGGTCCAGGCTGCTTCCACACGTTGCCACAGTTCATCAGGCGTAGCCGCGGGTGGTGCTTGCCGGGCTACTCGGTTGCCGATCAGCGACCAGACGTAATCGATGGGCGACATATCGGGAGAAGAGACGAGCCACGGCAGCAGTGACACCTGGTGGGCCGTGAAGAATTGTTGCACGATGCGTGCCACGTGTGGGCGCGCATTGTCCTGTTGAAACGTGGCCGCTGGCAGGTTCTGAAAGTAAGGGAGGACTACAGGCTCCAAAACGTCGGAGATGTAGCGGTGACTGTTGAGTGTACCGGCGATGCGTACCAGACGGGTGCGATATCCAATTGCGCCCCAAACCATAACGCTAGGCGACGGACTGGTATGGCGATGCATAATGCAGGCGTCATACAGTCTCTCGCCACGGTGCCGCCACACGCGGATCTGACTATCGCGGTGTTGCAGGCAGAAGCGGTATTCGTCGGAGAAGACAATGTCATGCCATTCCGTAGACCAGGTGCGGCGTTCAATGGCCCACTGCTGCCGCACTCGCCGGTGGTGTAACGTCAATGGTAATCGGAGCAATGGGCGCCGTGCGACAAGTCTCCGCTCCTGCAAACGACGTCGAACGGTACGTGCTGACACAGGTTTTTTGCGCAACACACCCTAATTCCAGCGCGAACGTTCCTGATGTGGCTATGCGAGCCGTCAATGCCTGCCGCACAACATGCCGGTCCTCTCGTTCGGTGGTGTGCCGCGGCTGCTATAATCGCTCACGTCGGTCCGTCCGTCCCTCCTGCACCCACCGAATCCATACTCGCCTCACTGTGGCTGGATGTCGTCCCACACGGGCCCCGATGTCTCGGTACGATAAACAGCTGTCGCGATAAGCCACTATTCGTCCTCTGTCGAACTCCGAAACGTGCTGGAATGATTACCGTATTCTGCGACGAGTCATCAGGAAGTTTCCCACGCACAGGTCCGGCAGCACAGCACTCTTCCACTACTTACACCCCGCCTTCTGTGCACCCTTCTTATAGTGCTCGGTAGCGTGCCGGGCGCACATGATTTGCATATGCCTTGCAATGCTAATCGTTTGCATGTCCTCTCGCGGGCGACGCATGCTGCGAATTTCAGGCCAATTGGATGATTCCTTCTTGGTGTTGCATATTGTGTGGCCAGGTGTGTAGATCGGTGAAGCCAAATATTTCTTTAAATACTATTGCCAAAAATGTAAATTCAAAAATGCTCAGATCATTTAAAAACCCTTGTGCAAGTTTAATTGATTTTTTGTCTGATTGGTCACTATTTGTGATAAATTTTAATACTTCCTTCAATTTATCCCAATCGTCAACTATTACACTTTACTAACTTCGAAGTGGAGGACCATCGAGTTTCTGTTGTGGTTGGCATGCATCTTGCGGTTGTTGATGTGAGTGTATTGTTTTTTCACCACACAGCAAAGCGATCGCTTTGCTGAGTGGTGAAAAAACAAAGGAATTACACTGACGCTTGCAAAAAATATTCGACACTTAGAAATTTTAGAAAATCTCTGCTGTAATACAAGGTTCAAACGATGTATTAAGCAATAACAAAAACAGTTTGAGAAGTTTTATGCTTCTTTTTTCTGGAGTCCAGTCCAGTGTCTAGACATTACGCTTGCCCCATTGTAACATTGTCCTATTGACTTGTGTTGATAATCAAACTGTTCCAAATTTTTGTCTAGCATTTTGTATAAAGCTTCTGACGTTCTATCTTCACTCATCATGGAAACCCAAAAATCGCTCAACCAATACACCTTCCGAATCAACAGATCTCATTATTAAAGAGCACTCGGAAGTCTGGTTTTGTCTTCCCATCTACTTGAATAGAAAAGCATTGAACTTCATTTATTTAATTTTTGACGTGATCGTTTATATATTCAGAAATACATTCAATTAATTCGTTTTGAATAACTTTTGAGGCGCCTGTGAAAACATTTTTATCATTTCGTATTGATTTTGAATTTTTAAAGGACTTCTTGATGTCAACAGTGAAAGAAATTCCTTGAATTTCTACGATTTATCGAGTCAGTGCTTCGTCTTGGTCACGGAATGCTAGTTCTTGTTTACTCAAATACAGTACTGCATCAATCAATGTCTGCAGGAAAAGTCTATTTAAACAAACACTTTCGTTGAAATGCATTTCAAAAGCCTAGCATTCTCCCTCAGGGCATCAGCAATGGTGTTCTGAAACTTTTCAAAATTATTTAGCATTAATTCGCATTTCAGGTGTTCGCTAGAATCGCAACGTTTGTGAAGTGACCGTTTTATATTTAAGAAATCTGAAAATTGTCTTTATTCCACGCCGAATATTGTTACTAAAATATAAGCAGGGCCAACAAAAAAAAAAAAAATTGTAACGCAGAAGGGCTACAAAGCCATTTATACTCAGTAAACGAACAATTTTTAAAATTAATATTGTAAGATTTACTGCTCTTCTTGATTTCTTTCTTGGCGACAATTGTCAGTGAATCCGTCGGTCATCATTGAAGAAAAATGTCTCTTTTATTTTCATCTTTCCACACCGATTGAGCGAAGTTTGCAATAAATTACAGACAATGTCGTTCACAGGATACATACTGAAAACTAAAACTATCACTATCAGGTAAACTGTGCACGAAACTAAAGTAACTAATGAAGTTTTTAAAAAACAATCACAAAACACGAAAAAGCAAATCTCTTTCGGAAAGTATATACCAAAACACCGCAATGGCAATCCGTCCCGTTCCACTGCGATCTCTTCGGAAGGTCACGAATGCAGGTGCAGAGCCTTGGCGTCTCAACCTAAAACACATCACTTGCCCGGCAGATAGGGAAGAGTGACGTCACAGTTACCATGGCAACTCGGACGAAAACTGCAGACTTCCAAGCATTCTCATTTCAGCTCTTCACTTGAACTGGTTTGTGTATAAGGACTTGTTTTCGGTATTGAACGCGCATTGTGAATTGATATCTAATCAAAATGTTGGGTATTTTGGCACTCAATAAAGGAAAGAAAAGAATATATTATACGAAATTATTAAATAAAACCTTATTTCAAATTAAATAGGTGAAGATGCACTTCACCTACTTCACCTGAAAAGTCGCCACTGACCGGCATGCTTTCGAATTTCATCCATCCATATCCCTTGGGGTCTTCTTCTGAGTCTTTTTCTGTCCCTTGGAATCCACTCTAAAATTTCAGTTGTCCATCGGTGGTCTATGCTTCTGGCAACAATTTATATATATATATTTCATTTGGGGGTTTAACGACCTCCGTGGATAACTCGATGGGCTATGCGATAACCAGTCACATTATCTTGTATATTAACACGATAATGTGAAAGAAATAACAGTTCAATGAATTAAATTTTTATACCAATAAGGATAAGGTGTTATATATTACAGTTGCTTGCACAAAAGTAGTCATCCTTAAGAACATAATGAAAAGATATTTTCGCCGCCCCGGTGTCGCAGTGGCCTAAGCGATGGTCTCTGATCATTCGTACGAAAGAGGTCCAGGTTCGAATCCTGGTGAGGCTGAGGCATGGATGTTGTATTTGTCTTACGGCACTGGCTCTCTCCCTTCCCTTGAACCAGTGGCCCTAAATTAGGGATGGGCGACTGCTTATAGCCCATTGAGTTGCTCACGGTGGTCGTTAAACCTCCAACCAAAAAAAAAAAAAAAAAAAACCTCCAGTAAAAAAAAAAAGAAATTTTCTGCAGGAATGGAGAAACATAGACCTTTGTCTTTTTTCATAACAGAATCAAGAGAAAAATGTTTTACTATGTGTGAAATTCACAAATTTGTCCATGAGGAGATCGAATCAGCTTCCTTCTACCACGAAGCCAAATGCTTTACCAATTAAACTACGCCGACGGAATTTATCGCTGCAGTTTTGTCGTCTTGACATGTGCTTCACCTCTGTAGTATGTCATATCATTCCCGTGATATATATTTTGAATCGAGGAAAGAATTCTTATTAATTCCAGATGATGTGGAACAGATATTACACATTTTTCAAATCCAACGGCTAGTAGATCCCTGCTAGGGTGGCAATGTGAAATTCACAAATTTGTCGAAAACCAGGATCGAACCTGCATCCATCTGCTATGGAGCCGAATGCTTTACTAGTTACTTTACACCGGCGGAATGTATCGCTGCTGCTTTATCGTCTTTACATGTGCTTCCTCTTTGTTGTATGCCATACATGTGCAAAGCATTGTGGCATTATTAAGGGTATAACCAAGGAGGTAGGTATAACGGACCTGTATTCAAGAGTAAATAATTTCGTGCCACAGTTTTTAATTGTTAATTATTTATTTGCTTACTTATGTTCTGCGTTTTGGTATAAATCGGAGATCACGGACACTACCACGCGGCATGTGTTTTTTGTGTGTGATCGGGAGCCATTTCAAAAAGGTTGGCCGCAGTTTTTTAAAATAACAAAATATGTATAACATATGATCAACTTTGGCATAATTGTTTTGTTGTGATTGAAGGTTTAACGACAACCGTAAGCAACTCAATGGGCTATAAGCAGTCGCCGTCTCTGATTTGGGGTTACTGGTTCCAGGGAAGGGGAAGAGCTTAACTGTTTTGTAGTACTTTCTATTGGTGTACAAGTAGGGCAATCATTTTTGTTGAAACGTAAACATTTGTGTTTTACCCAATGAAGGACCATAATTTTGATTTTACGAAAAATACCTGGTTTCAAAGAATTTCAATCATTAAAACGTCAATAAAACCTAGTTAATAATACGGAATGAGTTCCCTCAGTTTTTTTTTGAGTGGAGGTTTAACAACCACCGTGAGCAACTCAATGGGCTATAAGCAGTCGCCCGTACCTAATTTAGGGTCACTGGTTCCAGGGAAGGGAGAGAGCCAGTACCGTAAGACAAACACAACATCCATGCCTGACCGGGATTCGAACCCGGACCCCTTTCAAACGAATGATCAGAGGCCATCGCTTAGACCACTGCGCCACCGGGGCGACCCCTCAGCTTGGGACGTTGTTTCCTCGTGACGTCCCTAAAAGAAAGAACGCAGCCAAGAAGAAGGAACTCATTCGGCCTCTTATCTCGAACGGCCGCCTCGGTAGCGCAGTGGTATAAGCGATGGCCTCTGATCATTCGTCCGAACGGGGTACGGGTTCAAATCCCGGTGAGGCATGGATGTTGTGTTTGTCTTACGGCCAGTGGCGGCCCGTCAGATGAGGCAAGTGAGGCGCCGCCTCACCTGAAATTCCGCAGAATGAGAAGTGAAAGAAAAAAAAAAAAACCTTCTGTCAGTAACAAAGATATAAGAACTTTGCAGGATAAATGAAACACTGAAATTCACATTTTGATTCATGAATGGTTAAAGAAAGGCTTTCGAGAAGAGGAATGAATCATTATTTTTGCAAAGCAGCTGCATGTTTTAAGCGCTTAGAGGCGACCGGTTGAATCGTCTCGATGAGAAGCCGGTTTTGGGAACTGGGGATCAGAGAAGAGCCCTACAGACTGAACCCCCCACCCCACCCCCACGGTCCGAGGTCTACCTAAAGAGGTGCCGGACTTCCAGTAAGAGAAAGGAAATTTCTGAGGCGACCCTCCATTTCGCTTAAACTGGAATCGCATCTCCGCTGTTATTGGAGAACCCAAGGATTGTGTATCCAATGGGCGCGGGAAAATGAGCAGATGACCCTTGTGAAAAGTGGTTTCACAGGCGATGACGCCGTTCGCCTCTATACGCTTTGGAGTACGAAGATTTCTTCGTAGCTTTAACTATTCGTCAGAGTGTATTTGAATCTAACTTTTTGTAGTGTGTTTTCAATCCTCTCTTCTGCGGGTGTTTGCTAGTTCATAGTAATGTTGAGTTTTTCCTTTTTCATTTTGTTATGTTACTAAACAGCATATTTTGATTTTGGTTGGAAAATATGAATGGCCCAACAAGCGACGTGATTTGTGTTCTGGAAGAAATTCCTTTTAAACACTGGAAAGATTATGATAACAAGGATGTTCTCATATCTGGAAGACCGACACCTATAATAAGTTCAATATCTAAAGATAAGAAGTGCGGCAAATCGTTTTTTAGGTCTTTCAATAAATCATAGTACGAGATTTTTCCCTGGCTTTCTGATGCTATTACAAGCAAACTCTCTTTTGCTGGCCATGTTTACTTTTGAGCAATAAGAAAAATGTGTGGAATACAACGGGTTATTTTGATCTAAAAAACTTTTCTCGTAGTGCAAAATTGCACGAAAGCTCTAAAGAGCATAGAACTAACCACGTAGGTCTAAAACGAATGGAAAAAAACAAACACTATTTCTGATATGCTCAAAGAAAATGCTGCTCTTCATAAAGTCAAGTTTAATGAAAAGGTCAGACTAAATAGGCTTTTTATGGAACATATAATTGATTTAGTTGTCGTTCTAAGCAAGCAAGAACTGCCTTTTCGAGGACATGATGAAACTATTTCCTCATTAAATAAAGGTAATTTCAAGGAAATGTTCCAAATGTTACTTCGTAGGAGCACCCCAGAATTAAAAGCACATTTTGAAGAAATACGAAGCTTATTTTCTGGACAATCTAAAACGATACAGAATGATTTAATTGAGTGTATTCATGAATATATAAAAGTCCAAATAAATACCAGATTTGAAGATATGGGAAAGCTCGAGTTTCTGCAGCTAGTTGACAGCTCAAAATACCATAGTTATTCAGAGTCATTTCCATCCAGTGCCCTTAACACTCTCAAAAAAATTTATCCAAACATTTTACAGACACACAACGACTAAAAAACGAATTAGATTTTTTATATAATGATCACAACTTCAGGGAACTCAGTTTTCAGAAAACCTTGAAAACAATGAAAGAAAACGAGCTGAAAGAGGTGTTACCAGAAGCCTACAAATTATTTTCTCTTGTATTGACACTGGCGTCAACAAGTTCTTCTGCTGAAAGGAATTTTTTCTTGTTTGAAGAGAATTAAGACTTACCTCCGTAATACAACGGCACAAGATCGTTTGTCTTCACTCGCTAAAATTTCAATCGAGAAAGAATTGCTGAACCATCTAATGTCCATTCAACCATTTTATGATCTGATCATAGACAAATTTGCAGCCAAAAAAGATCGCAGAATTGAACTTATTTATAAAAAATAAACTGAAAGCATTCTGTTCGAGAAGCAAATTAATATCGTATTCCCCTGTTTTTAATTCCAGGTTTAAATTATTTTATACTTTTTTTATATAGAAATGTGCTTCCTTAGCTTGACTTCTCCTGTACATAGTTATCACGAGCCTGGACTTCAGTTTGTGACCCGTGCTAAATGCACCTTCACTAATATGCCAATCGAACTGTGACTTTTATTCAAGCTCAAGAAACACTTCGTGAGAAAAAATTATATTCAAATGATTTACTTTGAATTTTTTAAGAAGTTGATCTCCGATTGGCGTTGGGATGTGAGTGACGCATTGACTAGCTAAAGAAACCGCGCAAATTGTGTATTTTCGCTCAAGTGTATTACATAAAAGAATACTGGTGAAATATTTCTTTCTTTGTTGTAAAATTATCGAATAATTATTTTCATAAAAATATTGTTGCAAAAGTAGCGTATATTACACACACACATATATAGAGAGGTATATGTACATTTTTCCTCTAAAATTTTTGGATTTTTTCGTGAAGAAAGACTCCCCACGCCGTGTTTCATATATTTCTATAATTTTATTCCATTACTGTTTAATAATATTTGTATATAAGGGTTAAATGACATGGGATGGAGCCCTAAGGGATGGGGTTTACAGCTGTTAATAACAAGGCGCCGCTTACCCTGGACCAATGGCTTAACGAGACTTCCGAATCTCAGCGGATTTTAATGATTCAGCCGACTCGAACCCAGGACTTCAAAGATATCCAATGGGGGATACTGCCTTTGACATGAAACTTTTTGAAGGGGGGGGTTCTGCACTTCTGTTGTATAACTGTGTATAAGTACATATAACAATTTGGGGGGGCGCTTCGACAAATATTTTCCTATTGGTACGTACGCACATCTTGAATATTAATACAAAATGAAGCTAATTTAATAAAATGAAGAAAATGCAATAAATTATAGTTGTTTTAATAAAAATTTAATAAAGCAACTTCTTTGGCCGCTTTGCTTTACTTTCTCTTCTATTATCAAGAAATTACATTGCTTTCCGAGTTATATAAAAATCAAAGAATTTAAATAGGGAAATTATCTATAAAACGTACTTAGAAAAAGCTAACTGTCTCGCCTAATAAGGGGTGTGCAAACCACGACCCCTCCCTGCTACGCCACTGATATATATATATATATATATATATATATATTCGTATAACGTTATACGAATTTATATATTTTTCAATAACATACGTTTTACTGTTTTACATTTACATCAAGACCGTTCGCCTCACCAGCATTTTACACCACGAGCCGCCACTGCTTACGGCACTGGTTTTCTTCCTTCCCCGAAACCCGTGACCCTAAATTAGGGACGGGCGACTGCTTATAGCCCATTGAGTTGCTCACGGTGGTCGTTAAACCTCCAATAAATATATATCTCGAACGCTGTGGCATTGAATTATGTTGATGACCTTGCTTCAAGTCCCGCACGAGGCATGGATGGTGTGTTCCCTTGCTTGAAACCAACTTGAACAAGTAGTCCCAAATTCGAGATGGGTGACTGCTTATAGCCTTCAGAGTTCTTCACAGTGGTAATTAAACCCCAAAACAAAGACACAGAAAATAAATTCCAGAAAAGTGCGTAAATTAGCACATCACTTTTACTTCTGCTGTTCTTTTGATCTTTTGTTGGGAAAGGAACGACCCTGGCAACATCACAAATTCGCACCTCTAACGAAGTGCGTGCGGTGATTGCTTGCGAATGCAAGCAGTGTTGCCAATGTGGGGGAAAAGTCGCTAAATTTAGGGACTTTTCGCTTGAAGTTAGAGACAAAACTTTTGGTTTGGGATTAGAGACTTTTTAGGGGATTTTCCTCGTGGTTTTGGGGACTTCAGCGCCTTTATCCGTTTTACCTGTTTTTTCCATAAACTTTGAGACAAAATATTTTTCCAGTTTCCAAGGCTTAAATTTTATACAAACATTACGTAACCGCTAGTACTTAAACTTTCGTAAAAGCAACAAATGCCAATTGGTTCAGGACTAATCGTAATCGTTATCAAACTTCGTCGCCCATGTTAACATCTCATCCTACGAGATCGTTCGTAAATACCCGTTGCTGGTTTCTAATGCATTTCCTCTCTTTTTCCCCTACTTTCTGTTTACTTATCATTCTCCCTCAGGTTACTGTTGGGGGTGAGCATCTGGGTGCATCGTATTCTGACTTGTGTTACCAACTTAGGGGTAAAGTCACTAAATTCAGGGGAGTTTGGATTGGAGTTTGTCACAGAAATATTATTTTGGGATTACTTACATTTTTAGGAGACTTTTTTAGGTGACTTTTTCTTTAATGATTTCAGGGCCTTTTTTTCATTTATGATTTCAAGTATTTAAAATGTGGTTTTTGAAATCGGAAGAGTCTTTAATTTTCCATAGTTCCAATAACTCTAACCATGAATCGTAACGCTTATAGAAAGCCCCCTCCCCCTTTTTTTTTTTTGATTGGAGGTTTAACGACTACCGTGAGCAACTCAATGGGCTATAAAGCTGTCACCCGTACCTAATTTAGGGCCGATGACTCCAGGGAAGAAGAGAGTCAATATCGTAAGACAAACACAACATCCATGCCTCACCGGGATTCGAACCCTGACACTTCTCGGACGAATGGCCATAAGTCAGCGCTTAGATCACTGTGCCACCAGGGTGGCCAATTCCTTTTTCCTCCGTCTTATCAGGCATAGGACGCCTGCCTATTACCGTTGAGTTTTCGTGGGATCTCTTAGGCTGTGAATACGATAGTGGTAGGACTCACTTCTGCGTTTCCATTTGCAGAAATATTGTATCATTAAAACAAAAGTTATGTTTTATTTACATCAAAATAACAGTGACATATACCTGGGAAGAAAACGTTTTTTTTTCTTGTGCGAGAAATAAGCTCACCTCCAATGCTATAATTTATTGGTCTAAGTGCGCTCAGCTAGTCATCTTGGCTATTTAAAAATTGTTGCAGTATTCTCTCCCCCTAAGTATATATATATATGTGTGTGTGTATAAATTATTTGTTTGTTTGTTTGGAGTTTTTACCAAGGAGGTTAGAAGAAGAGGAGGTGAAGGGACCCGTTTTGAGTGAAGCCAAAACAGATCAGCTGTATCTGTCCTCTCTCTGAGGTGGTGGGAGTCTGCGCTGCGAGAGTTCGGGAACGTGACGTCCCTTCCTGTGGCTTAAGCAGTTTTTTTTTTTGGTAGGAGGTTTAACGACCACCGTGAGCAACTCAATGGGCTATAAGCAGTCACCCGTCCCTAATTTAGGGTCACTGGTTCCAGGGAAGGGAGAGAGCCAGTGCCGTAAGACAAACACAACATCCATGCCTGACGGGATTCGAACCCGGACCCCTTACGGACGAATGATCAGAGGCCAGCGCCTTAGACCACTGCGCCACCGGGGCGGCTTAAGCAGTTTTGCTTAACTCATTCAAACCAAGGATGGAAAGAAGGAATATTTCGGACTTCTTATTTCTTAACATTAGGCTTTTGGTTATATTTTAAACATGGTTGCTTGCACATTGGCAGTATGTATGGTTACTTGCACATGGGCAGTAAGTAACCAAGCGCACTATACACTTCCGCTCAAAAAAACATTATTTTGTTCAATTTTTTAAAGAAATACTAACACATATTTTCCTGTTTTTTCTGGAATTTTTTTATTATGGGAATGAATATTTCGCGATTTCCCCATAGAGATAAACAGGAGATTCTTAGGTTGGGCGCATTGGCGTAGTCAGCTGATAAAAAGTGGAGTCACACCAGAAGCACAGGGAGAGGGGCTGTTGCCACCTCCTCTTTCCTCCTTGGTTTTTACGACCACCGTGAGCAACTCAATGGGCTATAAGGAATCACCCATCCCTAATTTACGGCCACTGGTCCCAGGCAAGGGGGAGAGATTGTACGACAAACATAACATCCATGTTTCCCTAGATTCGAACCCGGACCCATCTCAGACGAATGGTCAGCAGCCAGTCTTTAGACCACTGAGCCAATGGGGGCGTCATACATATAATATTTAGCCATATTAAGTAATAATATAAACACATTCAGTTCTTTTTATGTTATTAATTTAAAGTGCCAAATTAATAATAACAATAATGAGTCATTAAATTTTAAATGGCGTACAAAAATTCGACATAATTAAAATCTTATTTTTAGGGACTTTTTTTCACTTTTGGAGACTTTTTACCACTGATTTGGAGACTTTTGGAATGAGCGAGTTGGCAACACTGAATGCAAGCTTTCACTTGTAAACATGGTCAAAATGGCAGCTTGCTGTCAACACGTGTATGAAATTTTTAACGATAGAAATTTCATTTAAGTGGTGTGCATCTCTTAAGCGACCAGTCCTTAAAGTTGGCGCTTTAGATTTAGTTTTCGTGTTGTGACTGTCAACATGGCGAATCCCATAAACAAACGCCGCCGAATCCATGTTAGTAAAAACAAGAAAAAGTCCTGGAATAAATATTCTGATATTAAGGAGATCGATGATTTCCTGGAAAAACAGAGACTCGACGAAAGGATTGGGTAAGTATTGGAGATCTTGAATTCTTTCATTTTTCATCTCTGTATTTAGTTGACAGTAAATACCACAAACGGATTGTTTTAGGATTGCAACAATTTGAAACTTACTCGTGGATAAATGTAAATACGTTAATAGTTCATCATGGACCATTCCAGCAAAGAGCAGGAACATCAAAGAAAAAAATGGTAAGATTCAATACAGGGAAAAGTGTGGTGACAAAAATACCGTTGTCACTCTCTACTCTCTTGCTTCATAGGGAGAATCGCGCCACCCTGGGGTGGCTGGCTTGCTGTTAGATCATCTGTGGATGCCTAATTTATTTGTTCACATTAAAAGAATTTTTAACAGTAGCGGATCCAGTGGGAAGGGGCTGGTTGTTCCTTTTTAAATGGCCAATACTGTAAATAATTGATGTACGTTTGTAACATTATAATAATGCACAGATTTTCGTAAAATTTTCCATTACTAAAATTTGCTGTAAATTTGGCAATAAAATGTTCAGTGCTATTATCAGCAGAAAACAACAACAACAAAAACTGGAAGTTAGGAAATAGAAAGCTACGAGTGGAAGTGAAAAAAGATTTTGAGGGATCGTGAAAAGCAATGGGTGTGCTTAATTCTGTTCTTTAGTATTGTTTTGTACCATTAGTAATTGGCAGCAGGGAAAGTCATCATGTGGGGTAGACTTTGGAGTGCCGCCCTGGTGGTGCAGTGGTCTAAGCGATGGCCTCTGATCATTCGTCCGAAAGGGGTCCGGGTTCGAATCCCGGTGAGGCATAGATGTTGTGTTTGTCTTACGGCACTGGCTCTCTCCCTTCCCAGGAACCAGTGACCCTAAATTAGGGACGGGCGACTGCTTATAGTCCATTGAGTTGCTCACGATGGTTGTTAAACCTCCAATAAAAAAACAAAAGACTTGTGTGTGAGATTGTGGATGACAGAGCGAAGTAAGTACTTCAGTTGGGCCATAAACAAAAACCTGTAAAAAATTTCCAAGCTGGAAATTTTTCTATTAAATTAGGCTATCTGAATAGAAAAGATTGAACTTATTTTTGAAAAATTTTATCCAGACAGATTTAAAAACTATCAAGCTGGTTTCCTTGAAAAGTGGGCTGTTCAATGCCAAGGAAATAGTGTTAATTTTTCAGTTGTTTGCAGTTTGTGATTTAAAAATTTACAATAATTATTTTAATCAAAAATATTTAAATACCCATCTGCAAGTTGATAGTGTGTGTACCCTTCACAAAGTCTCTTTTTTTTTTTTTTAGACCACAGCAACTCCCCCTCCCAAAGGTAAGCTTCTAGATTCATACCTGATTGTTAAGTGGCATTCATACATTTTTACTCAAAGAATACTTATGGCTGTAAATTTGGAATGATGATCCCTGCATTGTGTGTGTCTAGCTGAAAATATCGCACCAAAAAGATATAAGCTAAACTTCAGAACAGATTTCTGGATCCATTCACCAAACACACCCGATTGGCCTGACTATAATCTCACTTTCCTTTTAATGAAACTGCCAAGTTTCCATTATCATTTAAGAAATATTGCTGTGTAGCAGTAAGATAAGCAATGAAGAATATTTGTGCTTACAAAACAATAAAATGAATAATGAATAGACAAATCAACAAATACAAATTAAAAAAAAAAACCCCAAAAAATTATTTTAGCATAATTTTGCTACTGTCGTAAATTTGTGAAAATATACAAGAGGAGTTCTGAACAAACAACAGGTACTGCTGGGTCAACTAGAGTCTTTTATAAGGGTTTTTTGTCAGTATTACTTTTTGCCATTGATCTATTATCAGCTTAGCAGTGTTTCCAAATCCCTACTTCATGTGAAGGAATATGTATAATTTACAGTGTTGGCTCCTTGTGCTTGCATTACTGTGATTTTCAGTGTAAGAGCAAGACCACCTACTTAGATAGAATTGTGAAGCTCTTCTGTGATCTGCCACCACTTAGGCCATGGGGCATGAACTGTTCAAGACGGTGGTAGGTATTCACTGGTATACTGTACCATATCCATAAAAGTGCTGCCAATAGCTTGTCCAGTCTCTGTGGTGTAGGGTCCATATTATCCCAAATATGTTCAATTGGGTACATGCTGGATAATTATGGGAGAACATGAAAGTTAGCCTTATGATAGGGCATGTTGTCCTGTTAGAATGTCTCATCTTGGTTTGAAAAAGCTGTCAACATAAACAAATGAGTCTGGTCTGCAATAATGGACAGTTATGCAGTGGTTTTCAGGTGACACCAAGTGTCCCAGGATAATATTTGCCAGAGCATATACATCTGTCTGTACCCATGGGGTTATGACATCTTGCAACTCCTTCTCCATAGCTGTTTGTCTACAAAAATACTAATACAGGGACTACATTTAAGGTGGCCTCCTCAAATGTAGTCTCTGTGCTGCAAGTGTGCTTACAATGGGCCAGGTGTCCACTTCCGTATCTGTAGACGATGCATCCTGGCCTTGGATGATCGAGAGTGACGAATTTGGTTTCGGTTCTGTTTGTGCAGCTATAACGATCGCTCAATCCTTGCACAGAATGCAAGTTGCCCTTGGCCGTTGACTGCCTGCGTGCCGCTGAGTTGAGCCCTCCGTGACCCATTAGCGCAGGGCTGGAAAAGTAAGCTCCAGATCTAGGAGCCAGGTGAAACGAAAACAAATTTCAAAGTATCATGCACAAATGTAATGCATGGTGATGATGTCGGAACAAAGAGTAATAATATAAGTGTATTAAGCACTGCCTATTACCCAAACTACTTACTGCTGAATGAAATTCGCCGCCCCGGTGGCCGTGTGGTCTAAGCGATGGCCTCTGATCATTCGTTCGAAAGGGGTCCGGGTTCGAATCCCGGTGAGGCATGGATGTTGTGTTTGTCTTACGGCACTGGCTCTCTCCCTTCCCTGAAACCAGTGACCCTAAATTAGGGACGGGCGACTGCTTATAGCCCATCAAGTTGCTCACGGTGGTCGTTAAACCTCAATAAAAAAAAAAAATGAAATTCAAATTCAGTCTATAAATTTCATGGTTCTATAGTTTTGATAAAAATCTAAACAAAATAGAACGTGAAAAAAAAAAAAAGAACTTCAATCTGAGATAAACTATCTGGAAGAAAATAATAGCTTAAAAAAATTGCGACCGTCGGCTTCCAGAGTACTGCATATACGGCTTTGGAAACTAAGCAGGGGGTGTTAAAAATACGTAAAAATGTGGCTGTAGAAAAAAAAATCCGAGATAAAGCCATCTGGAAGTAAAAAAAGATTAATTAAATAAAATGCGACTGTCAACTTCCGAAATGACACATGGCTGCAGAAACGGATGGGAATGTTGCAAACGCTTAACAAATATGGATTTTGTAAAAAAAAAAAAAATCCCAGCAACAAACTGAAATGAAGCTATCCGAAACCAAGAAACGTAAAAACTGCGATCAACTTCCGGAATGCCTCGTAATGTGACCGTTAAAAACCATACATGAGATGCTTCCGCGAATTCGCAGAATTCCGCTTTTTTGGTCATTCTCGAGATCGATTGCATAACTAAAAATAAATTTTTTGGGGGTAGGGAGGGGTCATTTTCCGTCTGGGGATGGTATCTCGTTTTTCAAAACTTGCGAAAACAAAAGTTAAACGCAGTGAAGATTTTTCCCGTAATCGTAATGTTTTTTTATTTATGATGTTGCCTGTGTCTAGTATTGTTAAATATCATTTTAGTGCATAAATGTTTGTATTTCACCATGAAATTGTGGGCAACAATTTCCGAAAACGGAAGTTTAGTACGGCACAAAGATTTTTTTTTTCGGGGGTTGGGGGTGTGGAGGGGGGGGGTCGTTTTATGTTTGAGGACGAAATTTCTCCCTTTGAAACTTTTTAATAAAACAGAAGTTAGACAAAGTGAAGATTTCTCCCTTAATCGGGTTTCTTTTTTTTTTTTTTGCGATGTTCCTTTTGCCCAGTCTTGTTCTTACGTATGGTTTTATTCCCAAAACACTGCCTTTCAGCTTAAAAATGGAGGGAAAAGTTTATGAAAATGGAAGTCGGTCGAAGTGAAGATTTCTCCCCGTAATCGCATTTTTTTTCTTTCCGCGATGTTCTCACTATCCAGTGTTGTTTTTAAATGTTGCTTTCTCCCATAAATGTTTGCACTTAACCTTGATAAGGGAGGGGAAATTATCCAAAAACGGAAGTGACGAAGTTTGAAAATTTGTTAGAATCAATCATGGTGTTTGAAAGTATTCATATCCTGTAGGTTACACAATTTATTTAAAGTTGTGAAAGTTTTGATATCATGCATTCATGATCCTCAGGCCGATAGCTCTTTCAGCATGTTGGCTAAATTATTGTCATCTGAGGGAATAAAAGGGGGAAAAAAGAATAAGAAAAGTGATGAAGAAATGGGAAGGGAATGATATCAGCAGAAAGGAAAATTAAGGAAAAATTGCAGTGCAGCTGCAGAGTCAACAAAAGACAAACATGGCCATGGAACTTACTGAGAAGAAAGCAACACAAGAGGATAATCAAGCTGATTTTCTAGCAATCGCAAAAAAAAAAAAAAAAAAAAGAGATCACCTTAATTTAACTTTCAGTTAGATTAAAATTTAGGCCTCCATGCCAAAAAAGAAAAAGGGGGAAAAAAAAAAAAAAGGATTGCGACCATTAGCTTCCGAAATATTTTTATGCACTTTTACCCACCACGCACATCAAACATGTGTGGTGCGTTTAAAGTGCATAAAAATATTGCTTCCAAGATTTAAAGCTCAAGAAAAGCAATTATATCTCATCAAGTTGAAGTTATCTGTTTGAAAAATATGGAAGAATGAAAGCTGAAATGAGGGAGGGGCAATATGTCAATTATAGTAACCTGCGTGATCTATTGATTACAGCTTTACATCTTAAATGGGAGCCAATGTTAAAAATGCGTTAAAATTTCCCTTCCTTTGTTTTAAAATTTAAAGAAATTTTTTTTTGTTAAGAAAATAAAAAAAAACAGCCTGCAAACCTTTCCGAGAATCTGCGACGGGCGTCGCCACGTTAAACGAAACAGTGTGATCTTCAATGCTTCTGCAATCTGACAGGTTAGCCACGTGACTCAGGATTTCAAAAGCTAACAGAATTTATAAATGCGATCAAAGCAGAAAATTTCAGAGTTTGATTTTATTAAATTACAATTTGTTGAAGTTACATTTTGCATCTAAGTAATGACTGCAAATTACGAAATTTGAAGTAAAAACAAGTTGGGCACCAGGACCAAATTTCTAGGCGCCCAGTAATTTTCCAGCTCTGCATCAGCGCCAACATCATCCGATTGCTGCATCGCTCTGACCCAAATGCCAGAAGATATGGCAACTTTACCAACCGGCCTCTCTCAGCCCAATTATATGTCCTCTCCCTAACTCGCTCAGTTACTTGTTTCATGCACAGATCCAACTTCGGGGCATCCTCACAGTCTGTGGAGGTTAATGCAATCTGCTGTCACAATTGTACCTGCATGTGAGCTTTGCTCTTGATATACCCTTCTCGATGCATGGTTCCCATGCACTGTGGTGGGCCACCATTTTGTCATTGGGCATTATTTTTTACTCATTTGTATATACACCCCTAATGTACTTGCATGTGAAGTTTTATCAGGATTGAATGACTTTCTCAGGTTGCTTTTTTATTTGTTTTTTGTTTTTTTGGCAAAGAGTATATCACACATATAGTATTCAGTGTCAGAAGTAGCGTGCTACATTTACAGTAGCATGGCGTGCAGCATTGCTACAAATAGAAAAATTTAGTTGTGGTAGTAGTATACTACAAAATAAAGTCGCTTGTAGCGGAAAATTATGCTGCAAATCGTGCTACTTTAAAAGAGTAAAAAAGAAATGTCCTTCAAATCACATGACATTTCTGGATTTCCAAAAACTTTATTGGATGATACAGGGAAGCTAAGTGTGTACCACCAACAAGTACACACTTAGCTCCTCATACCTGACTTGCATTGTGAAAGTTAGCGAGACTGTTAGCCATAAAGTATTATCTTCCTTACTTGATGCCATTTACAAGGAACTCTCCTCAGTCAGATTGAGAAGACAGCACTTATGAGATGATTGAGCTAATAAATTTGTTGATGACATTTGATAGTGAGATTCAATTCTCTTAGTGAAGAAAATGAGAATTCACTGATGCTTGTTGATAGTGTTTTTATTTGAATTCCATATGCATATCAGCTAGCCTGGAATACAAGCCACTGAATGTGATAAAATATGTTACATTATAATCAGCGATGAGATTAACACAAAGATAAATTGTGTAATTTACCTTTGTACATTTAGCTCTGAATGCCATTTGTAAGCATGTACATATGATTTATATGAAGCTCATCTTCATAATTTGCACTTTTCAGTGAAGACTAAATATGTAGAAAATGTAGTGAAATTAGCTGCTTTTCAGGAAAAGTAGTGTAGCTGTAGTATGCTACATTTTTAAAAGGAACATTCTAATCTCTGTGTATATCTACTTGAGTGTGCTTCTTGTTGCCAGGAGGACCGATGGTAGATATACATGCATGATATATATATGTTGTCAACAAAATAGTCTTTCCCAGGTGAGCATTGTTACTAAGCTTAAAAAAAGACTAAGCAATTATATTTACTTAAAACATTTCAATAGAGAATAATCCTGTGACTAATCCACTAATCAAACTTTTGTTTGTTGGTGGCATCAAGTTGATCGATATATTGATCCACAAGGATAACATGAAGAGCTTGAGTAAATGACAGGAATTTTATTTTAGATGATGTTGATGATAATGCAGCCTATTGTGATATCAAAGTACCTAGGAGAAGTCACCATCATCTGTATATATGGTTCAGTTAAGGTATTTATTGCATCCCCTCAGTTTTGGATCACCTACAAGAAGAAACCTGCACTAGCTTTCAGGGAATAGTTCTCATTTCCAAGGCTTTTTTTTTTTTTTTTTTTGTTATGATATGTCTGTACGGCATGTTGCACTGTTCGGAATATCAGACCTTATAATGAAATACTGTACACGCCTTAATAATGTCAGTGGGCTAATTTGTTGTGGTTACATCATGTATTTACATCTCAGTAACTGTTTGTAACTTACGATTGTTATGGTTTTAATAATTTATCATTTTTTTTGTAGTGATATTTCAAGCAAGGCAAATGAACAACTGTTCTTCATTCACACTACAACTGAAAATATAGTTCCAGGTACTTTTTTTAAATATTTCCTATGTTTATTTTAAATATTTTGGCTCATGAAAGCTGAAAATATCTTACATTAATGTTCTACTGATATTAATAATAGTCACAGAGTTGAATTTAAAGAATCTTACCTCAACACAGTGACTGTTCTAATTTATTATACACTGAAGAGCAATTGAATTAGAGACAGCTGGCATTATGCAAATGTGGCGCTGTGGGCGGCCCTGTAAATGGAAATGACATGACGTTTGCAGCGATCTGACAATATAAGGAGTGATGTGACGGGAATCAGTAACAGTCGGGCGCAGTATGGGTGAGACGAAGGATCTAAGCGCATTTGATCGTGGGCAAATTGTCGGGGCCCAACGAATGGGTCACTCAATCTCGGAAGTAGTGCAGGCGCTGGGATTTTCACGAGCCACTGTGTCACGGGTGCACCGTTAGTACATCGAATCTGGTAAAACCATCCCTGCAAAGGCCAACTGCCGTGGACAACAGTGTGTGGATGAGCGGGGTCATCATCGGCTAGCTGGCATTGTAACAGCGGATAGACGGGCCACAGTGCAAGAAATCACTCGGCAATTTAACGCTGGTGCACAAAACGTGTAAGCAGCCACACCATCCAGAACCATCTCCTCGCTATGGGGTACAGAAGCCATCGCCTCACGAGGGTACCGCTGCTGATCACATGCATCACGGGGTGCAAAGATTAGCATGGGCGCGGGAACATCGCCACTGGACCTTAGACATGTGGAAAAATGTTGCCTGGACTGATGAGTCGAGATTCACGTTGGTACATAGATTAGAGAGAGGTAGGCCCATCCGCAAGTCAACTGGTATTGGCTGACCTCCACGGCGCACCTGTGACGTCAACGGTGCGCTGGCTCGGAGCAGACTGGTCCGACTGACCTGATGACCTGAGAGAAGTTTCTGTAAAAACGTATTCACAGCACCACGTAGTTTACCCCTAAAAATTTACATTTCTTCTGAGTGATTAAAGCAAATTGCATAAATGAAATAAAAAGGAAATGTAGTAAATAAAAATAAAAATATGAAATAAATAGGGGATGTAGTAAATAACGCCCAGAAGAAATCGCGACTTGTTCGCAAAAAAAAAAAAATAAAATAAAATAAAAAAATAACCAGTTTCATTCTGGTTATTTTTTTGTTTTTTTTTGTTTTTGTTTTTTTGCCAAAGTTTTTGATTTGATACCATGTCTATTTAGTAAATAATCAAATGGCGGCAACAACTACTCATCGCTTTTTTAGTTAATGCTTATTTTTAGTTAATTAACTTTTGGACGGAACACTAGTGTAATGAAAGTAAAATTGTAATGAAAATAAAACTTGTTTAAAGTTTCCGAAAAGTTTGAGTAGTAAACAATATAAATGGAAACGTACCTTGAATAAGAATTCTTGTTTTTCCTCATGTACTTTGCTTCTCAACCACAAAAGCTGCACTTTTCCTCCACTGTTTGGCCTTTTTCTTTGTTTTATTTGCCACTTGCGTTTTTAAGGTCTGATTTAAGAACTTCACTCGGATGAAAATTCGAAGCCTTGAATACAACTTTAAAGCTTTCTCGTCAACATGAGGATACAATTTTTTTAATTCTTCGAATAAGCATTTAACTATTCCGTTTTGTTTTTTTAATTTGACTCCGTGAATTCTCGTAAAGTGCTCCTCAAAACGTTTGATTAGTTCAAACCACTGATTAGATGGCTCTGTAAGTCCTCCTCTGTTCACTGCTTGTAACCATGACGATAAGTCTTTCTCTTCAGTTGCTTCTTTAGCCAGTAAGGGTAATTTAACGTGAAAGGATATGTATCCTGCTATGTATTTCAAAGCATCTTCCTCTTTTTCCCCCAGTGCCACATCCTGAATGCATTTGTTACTTGTTTGACCATCCATATTTGCAAATCCCAAGTCAGTAGTTTCGGGAAATTCTGTGGCGACGTTTTGTTTCAAGTCAGGATGCAAACCTTTTAAACAAAGAGTTGTCATGAAAGTTTCGTCGCTCTTTTTTACGTTTGAGTGTGAAGAAGGCCCAATGAGTTTGCCACTCAGTAGCAAAAGGCGCAATCTATACTTAAATTCACTGGGCAAAGGATGATCATATGCATGTCCCATACCTCTGATTTGTGAAAATAAATTTTTCAGGCAATCTTGGTTTAATCTAGTGGTGAGGAGGAAACGAATGCCTACACCACTTTCAGTTATATGCTCATAAAGGCTGATTAAAGATGTTATGGAAACAATAAAACCTTGCTGAAATGGCAAAAGATGTTTTTTTCTGCACACTCACATTTGCGTTATCGAATCTTTCATGCTTTCCAGAATGTTTTTCTGTTCCTATATATTAGTACCATAAGGTCGCCTTAGACGAACACCGTCCGACGAACAACGAGAATTTAGTACATCAAATGAGTCATTCACAAGTTGAACGAAGTTTGCTACTTCTGTTTCATTTGGGAAAATGTACCTAATCGCTGAGGCAATGTGATGCGAAAAAAGTTGGGCGGCAAGTGAAACGTTCATTCGTTCAGCACCTCTAACATTGACATGAGTAATACTGAATTTAGGGCACAGTTTCAGTTCTCCCTTTTCTTTCTCAAGGAGAGCTTGACAAATATTTTTATTAATTACAGTTCCCGTTTTAAGTTTTATCCCACTGTCGAGTAAGTGGTTTCTTAACAGCTTTAGAAGATGAAGCACATCAGCAAATACAAATATAGGCCTTGCATTATCCACTGGGTTCGGAAAAGAAGTTTTGTATAAGTTGATGCCAAGTGTTTTCCACAGTGACTGGTTACCGCCACCCAAATCCGATGTCATGGCTACAACCTGGAATCCAATTTTTTCGATTTCTGTAATGATGTGAAATAAGATATCTTTCGTCATTCTGCAATCAAAATTATAAAAAACAGGTTGTTTCCATGAATATGTGAAGCCCCTTATCATGACAACTTGAACAGATTTATGAGGACCCATGACCGTATCTTCAGCGTGATCGTACACATTCTTTCTGTCAATACTCATTTCATCCATTAATAAAAAGGCAAAATCTTTCAAATCGAGTTAGATTCTTGGTATTCTCAGCCATTATTTGGAGGACCTCCCAGAGAAATCCTGGAGCAAACTTAACGTGAGACACCCATTTTTTTTAAAGAACTTATACCAAGCAACGGAATATGCATTTGGCTCCGAATGAAAGAATATGAACGCTTTGATAAGCCACACAGAGTCAGAGCCCTAACTATATCTTCTGGTGCCCAGTTAGTTCTTTTTCTCGTTAAAAGTGCTCGCACTTGGGTTTCAGAAAAAACTCCCCGTAACAGGGCATTTACTTCATTTGAAATCTTTTTCTTTTCTTCTGCTGTGTTATTTTTTTTGGGTTTTATCTTTTGTAATTTGGAAATTCTAAAAGACATCGTACGAATCTTCATATATAAATGTTGTTCCCTATTTTGCCAAAATAAACACTGTTTCCTTAAACTGCTATTGGATTTAGTGAGGTCATTTACTCGGGCATTCAGTTCAGCAATTTCCTGGTTTTTCATTTCAATATCCTCTATTGATAAAAATGGCAGATGATTACTATTATCTACTTCAGGATGCACATCTTCTGTAGGTGAACATAACTTTAGTCTTTTTGGAGGAATATTCTCAGTAACTTCTACCACATAACGTTTTAGTTCTCTGTTGTGAAGCCTCTTCATTCGTTTCTTGCATTCGGGTACAAGCGGTGAAGTCGTTTTGCAAATACTTACATGAGGTACACCTTTCTTCAATCGTTTGGTACTATTACCTCCCAATAACTCACTTTTCAGATCTCTTATAAAGTCTTCATCCACAAAATGCGATGAACATATTCTTGCATTTTCAACATTGAAAACATCTTCACGACGACACGCGTTCAACCACGCCTTTCTTTGAAGCACATCTTTCGGAAAACGATGATAGGTAACACCTGAAGCAGTTTTTTTCGTGGTTTTTACAACTTGCAACGGTGCAGCCTGGCATGGCTTTTAGAAAACGTTTATTTTGTTATCCAAGCAAACACGTACTTACACTATACGTAAGATACAATGTAATTAAATATATTTTAACTACACGTTAAGATAACTATTTACAAAGATGTACAAAGAAAATTTAAGCAAAACCACATGCAATATGTGTGTGTTAGCAAATAATCAACACGGTAACAAGCCAACGAGTATGACTAAACACAATGAAACACAAACGGCGATCTTTGGCTCCCAGCCAGGGCCAAACTAGATTCTAGCCGGCCCTGTCCCAGCGCACCGTTGACGTCACAACAACAGCGCTCCCTCACCACAAGTTGCCACTGCATCCTGAAAACCGGTTCTCTGACCTACCTCTCTCTCTACATACCTTGGGTACATGTGACATCGTCCCTCACAGGTCAACGTTACCGGGATATTTTGGGCGGCCATTTGCTCTCGTTTGTGCATCTTCAACATCCCACTGGGGACCTCATCCTGCAGCAAGACAATGCACCATGCCATCGCTCCCGAATTGTATCCGAATGGTTGGATGAACACTCCACCGATGTATCCTTGCTTCCTTGGCCAGCTAGGTCACTTGACCACAATCCCATCGAGCACATCTGGGATGCCATCGAGAGAGATGTTCGAGGCTCTGACCCCCTCCATCATATCTTCGTGAACTGTGGGAGCTTGTTCAGGTGTCGTGGATCCGTATGTTATCCCAATGCTTCCGGTGTCTTGTCAAGTCCATGCCGAGACGAATCGCCACTATCATCAGGGCGAAAGGTGGTGCTGCACGTTACTAGACAGGTATCTCTAATTCAATTGCTTTTCAGTGTATAGTTGCATGCACACACAGATAACCCTGATGATCCTCCAGGCTGTATTGACTTTCGACTTTCTTATTTGGTGATGCACCAAACACAGGTAAAAACATTTGAATATTTAGAAACTCATTATAATAAAAAATAATGTTTAAAGTAAAAAATTACATTGTGATCACTGCCAAAAGGGGGCAGCATGTGACATCTTCGGCAAAAATCAGTAATATGTATCTAGGATTTGCACAGTAGAATTTGGCAGTGTCCATGTCAAAATGAGCAATATTCCAGCATTGTATTCAGAGTCAGACAGACGTGCTCTGAAGGTGTTCCGGTGTGGTATAAATAAGGTGACCAGATTTTTGAGAATGAAACTGAAGACAAAATGACACATTCTCAATTTCAATGCAAAATTGAGGACAATTTTGTTTCAAAATGAGGACATATTGAAAACAATATCTGATACATTATGGTAAAGCTGAAGATTAGCAAAGAATATTATGACCTGTACCAGAATTGTTTAGTTTCACGGGAAAACATATGATGAAACTAAAAGATGATTTTTCTGTGAAATAAGTTTAAAATAGCAATAAAATTCTGTCATGTAGGATACTACTCCTGATAAATTTTAAATGTTATGCACAGGGAGCAGTACATGCGAACAAAGCTACTTTTTGATTTTGTACTGAAATTTCACTGTGATTCTGTACAAGAAAAAATATCTGAAGCACAAAAATTACTATACACTGAGCGGACAGAAATCATGGGATACCTGTATGCAGCGTTCGAATTACCCAGTGGTCCAGTGGCCATTGGCCAGTAAAACTTCTGTCGGACCACTGAACTATTGATTTTACTGGCCCAGATGGCTAGTAAGTTTTTTTTTTTTTTTTTTCTAATTTGTCACAAGTTGAAAAAATAAATTTCTATTTCGTTTCCTTAAAAAATGAATTCCTATTTCTTTTTCCTTGCTGTATGGTTTTTTGTTTTTAGGCTGCAAACTAATGATGGGTTTAAAAACAAATATTGGAGATAATTCCATTAAAATGATATGCTATTTTCTACTTATGTTGTAAATGTCTTTAAGATTTTTTTTATTTCTTTTATGAACCAGTGGTTTGCAAATTTTAGTGGTCCGCTGGGCTAGTGAAGATTTATTTCTAATTTTAGCACTGCCTGTATGTTATTTCTGTGAGAAGGAATAATCTGAGTCATCCAATAATTTCACTTGAAGAAACAGTTTAATGAAAAAATCTACTGAACAAAAGTTGTAGAACTCTCAATGGAATCTACCAAATGCAACCAAATTTAGCATCAATTACTTATTAATTTGCAAGGAAGCAGATGCTGAAAAAAAGATAGATTTTTTTCCCATCCTGTAAGTTTTAGTTAAATCCAAGGCTTTGGTTAAATCTAAAAACAATATAATTCTATGCATATCGTGATGACTTTGTTTGACGGTGATGACGATGTTCCAACTTCTCTGAGAATCTTAAAAGTTTGAATTTTTTTACTTCACTATTTCAATTTTTTGGGGGAAATTTCAAAAATTGAGGACACAAAATAAGAAATTAAAAACATTTGTCATCCTCAGGCAGTTTTTGTGGAATTGAAGACATAGCGTTGAAATTGAGGGACTGTCCCTAGAAAATGAAGACGTCTGGTCACCTTAGGTATAAAAGGCTCATATTGAGTTAAGATTTTGTAATGTTCTCAGAGATGCCAAGTACTACGGATCCTCCGTAGTTTCTACCGATATCATGTTCGTACTACGGACCTACGGAGAAGGTGTGAAAAACTACGGATTTTCCCAAAAATCTCGGATATTTCCGAAAACTTTTTTTTTTTTTAATTATTTAAAAAAAAGTAGAGCATAGTCAAACGGGATTTTTGCTTTTTGCGCTAACCTCACGAAGCCATCACACAGCAAGCATGTTTGGCTGGCGGATATCAGAAAAAAAAAAAAAAAAAAAAAACTGCTCTGAGCAAATAGTCATCAGATCAGAGGAATCCTAAATGTTTTTTTTTTTTTTTTTTTTTCGGCAGAGCACATAACTGAGCTACCAGGATGTGTGGAAGTTGTTATTGCCTGTTTATGTTACCTCCACGGGAGTTGTTTGTTCTTCCTGCTTGGCACCGCACGCAGTATATTTGCCCAGAGCAAGAAAAATCTCTCCTTGTGTCTTTGGCAACCAGCCAAAGAAAACATCTAGCAGCTGCTGGGTGTGTGCCCAGTTGTGACCTACTTTCCCATGCTCCTGGCTCTTCCCTGCACTGCTGTGGCGGCTGCTGCGTCTGTCTGTCTGTCTGTCGCTTGTCCGCAAAGAGCTTAATTGTTTATGTTACTTTGACAGATTTGCAAAGACCCACAGTTCTTTTTTTTTCTCTTGTGAAAATGTTCTGCTAAACAAAGGGATGTTTTATTTTATCTTGTCAGATTCACAAGAACTTTCTTTCTTCTTTATAAGATTGTTTTCCCCAGATCATTCTTGGTTGGGAATCTTTTAATTTCAGTTTTAATTTTTTTTTTTTTTTTTGTTACTCACTTGCGTTTTAAGTTGTGACATTTTATTTCCCCGCATCTTAGCAGAAAACTTCTATTGTGTTAATGAAACGTTGCATGCATGGATTTTTATTGTAATTTATTTTATTTGCATTGCCTTTTTATTTCATCCTTTTTTTCCAGAATTGATTTATTTATGCAATTTAAAATACCTTTTCATATAAGCATTTAATGCTAATTTTCTATTTATCTGCATAATAACGCTATGAAACCTTTCAAAGTTAATTGTTCTGTGCGTCTGTCTTTGTTCCCATTGTGTTTGTCGTGTGCAAATTTACTTGCAATAGTGTTGGGTAAATGCCCACCTGCCTCTACTAATATTCTTGGATCTAAAAAGCAAAAAAAGTTGTAAAAATTCATGGAGAGTTATTCGCAAGAATTTCCGTGTCTAAAATCGTCTCAGGTATCCGAAAATTATGGGTTTTGTTCCCCGTGTGCTGTTGATTTTTCAATCTCACACGGCGGAAAAGACTATTGCGATCAGCATTTTCACTCTAAAAAACAGGAGGAATAACCATAAGTGTGTGGCATCACACACTTATGACATAACATATTTATTAAAAGCTGGAGTTGCAATGGTATGTATTTTTTGTGTATTTACTCAAGTTTTTTTCCCCCATTTTAAGGGGAGTTAGGTATGTTGCAAAATTTATCCAAGTATTGTCCCCGATCCAGATTAACATGTTGCTAAAATTGTAGCAGTGTACTCTGGGAAATGGTCATGCCTGCAAATTTTAATGTGGGAACTTGACTTGACTTGACCTCACTACGGAAAAACTACGGGCGCCACGCACGTGGACTACTGACGACTTCCTTCAGATGTTGGCATCTCTGTGTTCTTTAGTGTTTGGTTGAATATATTAGATAAAAGTCAGTGTTTCACCAGAACACATTAATTACTCTTTTACTTCCATAGCCATATTGTCATGTTCCGGATAACTTAAATAACATAGACATCTTTAATTAAGCGCTTGGCTTTAATGGCCAGGGAAATCAACAAGTCATGTACTTATGTATCCAAATTCTTTTTTAGACCACTCTTGGCACTTTAAATGTCGGCACACATCATAGAAATCATCTAGCACTTTGACATCTGGATACAACTGATTCTCAAATACACTGGATACTTTTCAATATCTTTCAAACATTCAACGTGAAAAAAATGATCAACGACAGGTAGATTAACTTTTAACTTTAATATCCAAATCTCTATGACTTCTGAAAAGAGCGAGCCCCTTAACAAGAGACTCTATACATCTAACCAGAGTGTGGATACGTCTAATGCGAGCCAGCCAGTGCATCTAGTGATAGCATACATCTAACGAGAGACAGTCAGAAACATACATCCTTCATATCTGTGTTGTAAAGATATATCGTTCAACTTTTGACCTCAATTCAGGTTGTCAGAAAAACATTCAGCAGGAGAGAAATGTAACATTAAGTTTGGAAAATGCTTAAGGAGAGTGAACCGAAAAGCAAAGTTAGAGTACACATCACAGCTTTTATGATTAGTGTGATTTTTTCTTAATATTTTGTAATTTTAAGCGTTTGAACTTTTATATTTTGTAAAAGTAGTATATAGTTTAATTTTCCGATGTGTTCGTAAAAGTTTTTGGGCTCGGTAGGACTGTATGAATCTGGCACATTTGTCTTAATTAAAAAAAAAATGAAGGGAAATAGTTTACTTACATAAGAGTTTTAATAATAAGTTTTTAAATATTCAAATGTTTTTAACTAGTGTAAGTTTGTGCATTATGGGAATAGGGAAGTTGATAAAACCTGGAGGACCGTCAAGATAATATGTGAATGTATGTGGTAGCCGCCTCAGTGGCACAATGGTCTAAGCGATGGCCTCTGATCATTCGTCCGAAAGGGGTCCGGTTTCGAATCCCGGTGAGGCATGGATGTTGTGTTTGTCTTACGGCACTGACTCTCTCCCTTCCCTGGTACCAGTGACCCTAAATTAGGGATGGGCAATTGAGGTGCTCACGGTGGTCATTAAACCTTCACTCAAAAAATAAATAAATAAACAAAATAAAAAAAAAAAATGTGTGTGTTAAATGGAACAGTCTTTGTATTGTGAGGTAAGGTTCTTTAAACTGAGCTCTAATTATTTGATTGTGTTACGTGATATGCCATCCATAACAATAAATATGAAATGAAGCAGATTTCTCTTTTCGCCAGCGAGTTGTAATCAACGATTTCTAGCAGTGATTGTCGTGCTGTGATCTACACTGTAATCTTTTTGTTTTTGACTTTACTTGTGCGCCATTTTTACTTCGTCCACTGGAACTCGTGTTTTTACCAGACCCAGTGGACTAACTTTCACAGGCCTGGTGAACATCTGCTGCTTAAGTCTATTCACAGTGATTCTCTGCAACAGATGCCTAAATGTGATTTTTCGAAGATATCAGCGACATTCGCAGGCTCAGATGCAGTTACGTGACAACATCGTGGCTTTCCTTTAAACTTAAAGACACACCTGTAATCAGGTAAAGGAATTACTATTTTTTGCCCTCCCCTGCAACATACAATATGCTGGCAGGTGTTTTAACTTCTACATATTAATCACCTTTGATTTCACTTGTGTATATAATTTTAGTTATGTGTTGTCTTATAAAGGACCGTAGTGTTCTCCCTAGAGTCTTTTTACTGGGCGGCCCACCCAGCTTGTTACATTAATGCCTACCATACTGCTAAAGATATTTAATAAATATAATAATGTTAAGCAAAACAACATTTTTTTTTTTTTTTGGATTAGGGAAGGGGTCGTTAAAAGTACTATCCAGTTAAAATTTCTTGCCACCCAGCTGTAAAAAATCTAGGGAGAACACTAGACCGTTTTTAATAGCCTTTCTCGTCTTGTGACTCTTGACTGTCAGGACCTATATATAGATTGACCTAAGCACGATATTTTTCAATATGAATTGTCCCCTGTTGCCTCCGTGATGTAAGCTACTGTGACTTCTGCAATACCAACATAACTGAGGAATTGACACAACTTTTAATTGAAATACGGTTCAACATGACCTATCGGAGCTTTAGCAGTATATCTTAACTATCGCATTTTTTTAATGACTGATATCTTTTTGGTAATTCATAATAGTGGACTACTTTAATGCTTCATCAATGACATATGACTTTGAGTATATTTTGACACCTGGAGTGTTCCTGCATCTGATACATTTTTTCCTACAGTGAATATAGTGTTAGATATTATGGATACAATTTTGTGCAGCACAACATCGATGCATGGATCTGAGAGACGACTCTAGACATAACATGTATAGAGTTCAAAAGCACTCATGATATGAGCACAAGCAACTCTTGTGAAACTGCTGAAATTTCTACTAGCCAATGTGGCTAGTGGAATAAAAATTTTACTAGCCAAATGACAAAATCTACTGGCCATACGAAATTAAAAAAATAATAATTCAGTAACTTCTCTTCTTACGTTTCTATGAAATTAAATGGGTGCATGTTTTTTTTTTTCTTCCTTTTCATTAACTTCATAAAAACAGATGCAGAGCAGTTACTGCATAAGATCATTAGATTGACTCTGCTGCCCCGGTGGCGCACTGGTCTAAGCGATGGCCTCTGATCATTCGTCCAAACAGGGGTCCGGGTTCGAATCCCGGTGAGGCATGGATGTTGTGTTTGTCTTACAGCACTGGCTCTCTCCCTTCCCTGGAACCAGTGACCCTAAATTAGGGACGGGCGACTGCTTATAGCCCATCGAGTTGCTCACGGTGGTCGTTAAAACCTCCAATCAAAAAAAAAAAAAAAAATCATTAGATTGACTGCAAATATTGTATATGCTTTTGTTCCAAAATGATTGATTTTTTGATAATTTATTTTCAGTGCTGTAATATCATTACTCTTACTATCTTAATTTACACATACATAATTTAGTTTTGAAATGCCATTGAATTTAGATGTCTGATTTCTTTTAATATTTAAAACAAAGGTACAAAAGCTAGGATATATCTACATAAAGTGGCACTAATAATGTTGATACAGTTTACCACTGATATGTACTGTGTCTGATCTTCCCATCAAAGGTATCAGCCCACCATAATTGAATAGCCTTTTGAGGATCAAAATCTGCAATTGAAGTGCCATTGCGTAGACTACGTTCAATGTATTTCTGCTTGGCTTTTCGATAAGTATATGCCGACATTGTGAAATTAAAAAAAAATTTCAACTGCGATCTAAAGTTTCACAATCAACACTGTATTTGATTTCACTTCTAATGTCTTAAATCAACAGATCTCAACGTTAGCTTCTGTTTGAGACCAATTTTGACGTCGTAGCTCTTTGCAGTGCCGAGTTATACTGTTCAGAAGTTCGTGCGGCATGGTGTAAAGCCCTCCCCCCTGCTGATTGCGGTGTGATAGCTCAAGGTCACTAACAAGTCTTTGTTCCCTTAGCTACTTAGCTATCGAATGATACTTAGGTGGGTTTGGTTCGCATTGATAATATAGAAATTATTAGACCGAAGTCAATGTCCATTTTTTCGTAACGCTCAACTTTCCGTACTGGCCACCTAGTACTAGTCTATTTGTAAAGACGTATTCACGTCAAAAAAACCCCTGCCACATACTTCCTATTGTTCCTAAGCTGTGGTGAATTTCCGAGATTCAACGATCCAATGCCTGGAACACGCGGCCTCTTAATAGCATCGTCGACGCACGGAGGCCCGATAAAAAATCTGTTTAAACATTGTATCTGCATCATGATGGGACTCTGGACGGGATCGCCCACGAATCTACGATGCCCACGATTACTCATCTGACAGGCGAATTTTCGATGAGCAATCCCCCGATGTAGCGTCTGGAACAAGACACTGCGAGAACCTACATCAGAGATGCGCGCATGCTTTCAGGTCAGCCGATATTTACGTGTCCCGGATCATGACATGGTGGTGCGCGATGGCCATTACATTGCGAGCATTTACATCACGGTCGTGATGAATCGTAGTTTCGTCAGTCGAAACACTGTAACATCGATGTTAAATTCACGCCGGTTTTTCGAGATGTATCGATACATTGCCGAGTCCTTGTGGGGGGAAAAGTTGGACAAAATTTGCTCACTTGGGGGGAAAATCTACTCGCCATCATTGACTACTATACTAAAAAATTTACTAGCCACTGCGAAATATCTGGTCGCCATTTGGCGACTGGCGACCGACATTCGCGAGGCCTGAGTACAAGACAATTATCCTTTTACACATTTTAAAAACTGGTCTTTTGTGAACATGATTTATGTTCATGACAGACGATGTCAGTGTTTCACTACATTTTACTTTTTCAGGTTTAGTTTTGATGCAGTGGTGGTGTTCATTTTTTTCTATATCACAACTGCCTTGTGAATCTTCGTCGCTAACCGATTCTGTGTCAGTCGAACTGTCCATATGATAACTGTTTTCTTCCAATGAAATGAAAGCTTTTTCTGCAACTATGTATGTTTCATTTCCCATCCACATTGTACAGCAACACTAGAATTACAGCAGTGCTCTTCTGCTTCAACTGGAGTTCCAATGACTGCAAGAGAAGCTGCTGAGTCATAAGTAGTCACATTGAACTCTAAGGTGCTGCCTGCTATTATTTCTTGGAATTCCTTGCTTCTAATGTATCGGGATTTCCTCCTCTTGTGTGGAATGTCACAACTTGATGGTGCGTTGAGGACAAGTGACAGTACTGCAGTTTTTTTTTAGAATCTTTTTTTGATAAACTACTTGCCAGTAATTTCCTCTGCAAAACAGATGACAGTTCATGGTCTTCTTTTTTAAAATGGGTGGAACACACAGTACTATAATTACTAGGCATAAAACTAATTTTTAATTTTGCCTAACCATACTTTATAACGCTCTGGAGATTTGTTTCTGTCAGGAAATTTATGAAAACTCACAGACCGGTTTTTGCATTTATTAGTTGTATTTGAACAACCAACAATGCAACACGAGACCATGTTAGAACAGATGACTAACGAACAGGTGACATGCAACACAAGGAGAGAAATTCCTGACCCTAATTGCCTCGTACTTTCCCTCACAACCCCTACCGCGCCGAGTACACAGATGCCGCTGGCATGGGAGAAGTGACCTGACCACTTGTCTAGTGTGATATCATCACCAGAAACTTTGTGTGCTGTTTACTCAGCTCCCAATGGCCATAGGGAAACAAATTTTGGCTCTATGAACATCACCCGCACAACATGACAGCAAAAATTCTTATTTTGAGGACCTTTCTTTAAAGTTTGCTGTTCCTTTAATAAACCTCTAGTTATTCTATGTATTTTTAAATAATATTTCTTCCACAGTGTCCATGACTAGCTAAGCCTAACATGGCTACTGATGCAATAGGACATGTCAGAATAGGTCAAAAAGCATGTAAGGTAGTTTTGTAACCCTTGCCAACTGTGAACATTTGCCAATTATAATAAAAAAATGTTCTTTAAGTATTTTTATTGTAAAAGTCTTGTGAACACAATAAGCCTTCAAAGGCCTCAGTGAACATTTTATTGCTGTCTTTTCAGCATTAATGAGACAATTTTCTCCCTGCCTATCTGCTCCACATATAGGCATGTTGTGTCTGTAGCTTAAATCATGATAATTGGAGACTTTTCAAGCCATAAATTTGATACTAATGATGCCATTTGTAGTAGAGGATCATACTTCTGTCAGAGTTAAATAACACTACTGTGTGACAGACAGCATTATTAAGTGACCATGTGCATTGCAAAGTCTCCTATACTCTGAAGCCTATGGATACTAATCACTCATCATACAGGTACATGTCACACTTACACAGAAGCTGGATGAATGGCTGCCACCTCTGCCATGGAGCAATGACCTGCTTGTTACAACTTTCACTGACATTGTGGCACCTTTTGGGAAGAATCTTCAAAAACATTTTTTCTTATCATTTTTGCAGCATTTTATAAATTTACATATTTAAAAATGTTTATCATTTTCACTATAAATTTCTGCAAGTAATTTGGAACACTAAACTATATAGTACTGTAATTGTTGCTTGTTCTTAGTTAGGTTCACCAATTTCTATTTCTGCTTTTGCTATTTAATGTTGAATGTATTGTGAGAATGCAATTCAATAACAACACACTGCAGACCCCAACCTATGGGGCCAACTGTCCTGGTAAAATCTTAGGCCAGTCTTTTACTCTGGCAAAACTTAGGAACTTATATTGCATGGGAGTAAAGATTAAAATTAGCGGTCGCCACTCGCCACATGGCAACTGGATGAAATAAAATGTCCAGTAAAAAACGTTATTTTAGTCGCCACGCTTGAAAATTTGCATTTTTTCATTGCTAAAGAATTAATTTGCATTTTTAAAATGCTCGCGTTATAGGAAATGTATTTTCAAATCATCCAACTCGCGCGCGGTGAAAAACAGCCCTTTCCTCCGCAAATAAGTGGGTACGATCTATTTATAGATTCACTATTCAAGAACGGGGGCGGCTGTTTGTTTGTCCACTTAAGTTGGTGCACAAAGTAACCATATCGGGAATGGACACCTATGGCTTTAGATGGAACTGTGGCATCACAACTCGTCTTCAGCAGCTCGTTTTTAAAGTTTGGTTGCTCTGAAAATGCATGATTTTCCATTGCTTAGGCACTTCTTGCTTATCATCGAACAAATTGGGCAAGCATTTTCCCTTTTGTTTACAAAAAGAAATCAAAGGTAGAAAATTGGGACTCGACTTTCCGCGCCACGCTGTCTGCCAATCCACGCAGAGTAGTGTTTCCTTTGCACGTGTGAAGTTGGCTTTAAACAAAATAATTAAAAAAAAACAACTCTTGTCTACCCCTTAATACAGTAAAATGTTACTAAGGAATGAGTAAACACAAGTTTTTCAGCGAAATTATATATAAAAAACCAGTACCGTATTGTTCACTTTGCAGTGATAGTCATTTTTACTGGTCACGGAAAAGGCCGATTCCATCACGGGCGGAATAAGTATCGATATTGAAATTTAATTTAGCTTGTACAAAAATCTAGCGGATAATGCTTACCTTGGCATTCCTTTCTAGCGACGGGAACATTTCACGCAAGTGTTTTCCGGTCTTTGTTGATGTTATTGTCCTAAAGTCCGTTGTATGCGATGACTGGCTTTACTCCTCACACTTTTCGCTGGGTATATTCATTGGATCTTTGCCTTAGGATTCAAACATCAATTTTTACCGTTCTTTATACTCGAAATTTTTGCCCATACTCTGGGCATCTTCAGGAGCGTGGCGACTTTACCACCGATGTTCGTGGTTAACTTCGCACTAATGGAGTCCGATACTCCTTGTTGCCATTCGTCGGAAAAACTTTCCTGGATATATTTCGTTATCAAGCCTGGCTGGCGCCATCTATGTTTCGTTAAGAACACTTTTTTTTTCCGAATTTTTTTTTTTTTAATTTTTTTTAATTTTCTTCTCCTATCCTGGTTTTCTCGTCTTTTTTTGCCTGTTTTTCTTTTGTTGTTGTTTTTCTTGTCTTATTAGTTCTTTCCACAGGCCCGATAATGTGCTAGGGTCGTTCTGGTTACATACCCTTGCTTTATTTTTGTAGATTAATATTGCTTCTTCCCTCCTCATTTGCCTTTCCGATTTTTTATTTTTTTTTAGCATTTTAATTTCATCGAACTTTGGGAATGTCCGGTTTTCCAAGCAGAATTGCACTAAAGCAATTTTTCCTTTTTTGCGAGCTAGTGCTTGTAGTCTTGATGACTTGCAGTCACAGTTTTGTGAGTTGCAAGTCACAAAATTAAGTGCTAACATACAAAATGAGAAACATGCTGATGTCCAATGGGTATTAATAAGCGAGCATAAAAATCAGTTAGGGAAGAACCCATTTAATGAAATTGCACGTGGGATGCTGTTCATTCTTTCGATACCTCACAGCAATGCTGGGTGCAAAAGGATGTTCAGCCAGATAAAAAAAAATCAGAACTGAATTTCGCTCATCACTTTCAAATGAAAGCCTGCAGAACATGATCATTATGAAATCCAACTTGAAAGGTAGATGTTACAAACAAGAGTTTGATGGAAGCTTCTTATGTAAAGCAAAATCAGCACATAAAAAATAATTATAAATAAGTATTTGCATATGAAATTTATTGTGGCATTGTTTGAAAGTACCTACTTTTCCGAACTTATGATAAATGCTGTATATGTATGTGTTTGCTGGACGAAGAATATTAATTGCATAAATCTTATGGGCATTTTTCCTAAATGTACTGGATTTCTCTTTCTTGGGGTTGGCATGTATGCAAGCAATAGAGGAAATAGCACAATTAAATATTTAAAAGCGGGCATGTTTACAGTAAACCATCTTTTAAATGAAATGAATGCTATGTGGTTGTTGAAATGGTATGTTGAACATTGATTGTGTGTGTGAATATACAGTGCCTATATGTGTTTGTGTATTTATATTATTTAATTTTTCCTTCTCTAAAATCCAGCGATTTCTAAGAAGAACAAGCCTTTAAGATGTTTTCATAGCTTGACCGCATACAGCAAAGTTCCTGTTCCTGTTCCTGAGTAAGCAGCATCTTTTATTACTTACTAAATGTTCTCTGTACTTTTGTATTTCAGGTATTTCTTGCTACTTCGTACTGAAAAAAAAATTACACTTTTTTTTTTGCTACAGGGCATATTGCAATGCTAGCAAATGCATTTGACTTCTAGATCATGCAATTTTATAAATGCTGTTTTGCAAAACTCTTAGAAGAGGATGGGGTGTACATATTTAAGCACTTTTGCTATAATTTTTTCTCTTTATTCTACCTGATGGCCATATCTCTGTTCACTGCTTATGTAGCACATGCAGATTTTTGATTCAGCTTCTCTGAAACATATTTCTTTTCCTAAGTGTTTGTATAAAACAGTAAATAAAATAATTTTCTTAGTGCACATCATATTGTTTTTAGATATTTTCCTTTAAATATTTCAGTTGTGTCAAAAGTCAAGCCAGCCCATTCTTTTAACCCTGTGATTTGGGGTGTATGACAGCTTTACAGTTGTTTTCAACTTGAGAATCTCCGTGTCTCCTGTCACATTCTCTGGGTGGTCTGGACTCTAGAGGCTCTTGAAACAGAATGGGATGAACCCCATTTCTGTATCCCTCAGCAGCTTATCTGCCATTTTCTTGAATTGACACTTAACAGTGCTTTTAATTATTCACAATTACCTGTTTAATTATATTAAAAATTAAAGAGTACATAAAACATCCTTGCATCCTCGCTAATTCACATGATTGGGGCAAATCTTGTAACAGTATATTTCATTTATGTAATGTAACATATCACTCTCGCCAAAGAGCCACTATCACTTTCTTGTGGTTAGAAAGAAATTAAGAAATTGTCGAATTGAAACAGAAAAATCATATTTTTCAGAAGACAGAATCTTCAAAATTCCAAATATTGGAATTTGGTAATTTAGGGAAGTAATATTGAGATATTCTTACATCTTTCTGGGGCAGTAGTTGTATGCCTCAGAATTGTGCTTACTGTCTTGACATGTTCCTAACTATACACATGTATTATGGGAGCAGTGAGTTGTGCATACCATGTACAAAATGCTCAGCATTGTCTTTCGATGGACCAGGCAATTGGGTATGTTTCCTGTTTGAATTCATTTCTTGGCCACCCCGGAGACAGTGTGATCTAAGGTGCTGACTTCTGATCATTTGTATGAGATGGGCCTGAGTTTGAGTTCTGGTTGAAGCATGGGCTGGGTGTTTGTTTGACGTTGTTGACTCTCTCCCTTCTCTGGAACCAGCAGAGTTGTATGAAAATTAAATTTATCTGTGTACACAGCCTTCGAAACAGAAAACTTGCTGCAAATCCGTGAACCTTGGTAACAATAGAAAAAAATAATTTAAGGAAAAATTAATATAACAACAAATAATTATCAGAACATTACAGATTTCAGTGAGGACAAAATAAGTACATCACAATTGAATGTGCAGCAATGTGTGTGAAATAGATATTTATGGCAAAATATTGGACTATGAACCTCATAAAAACAAGAGATTAATTAAGGAAAGTTTTTATACCCAGCGAAACAGTTCCATTAATGAACTTTCAAAATTTATAAAAAGTGTTTTCAACAACTTAATTCAAAAATAGTAGACTTACAAAATACATATGGAGAAGACTTTAATTTAATCACTGGCAACTGCAAGAGGAATCTGGCAAAATTTAAATTCTTCATGTGTAAACGAAACTTTTCATATAGTTCCAGTACATTGAGAACCGGCTTTGATAAAATCTAGATGCCGGAAATGTATGTAAAAACAAAAGAACCCGGAAAATGTGAAAAATAATTGAAAGTTCTTCAAGTTAAAATTGAATTATGTATATTAATCTGAATAAAGCCTTGAGTAAGTGTTATAAATGCTGTAAATAACATTTTTATTTTTTTAATCTAAAAGCCAAAACTATCTGCAAAATCTGCTAATAATTTGGAAACTCCACAGACAGCGTATGCACATGCATCTGCATTCTGCTACTCTGGGAACCAGGGACCCTAAATTTAGTGATGGGTGACTGACCAGGAGCAGAAAGTACTTAAAACTGTGATGTACTTCGCAGAACAAAGTCCGCCCCCTTGCAGAACATTTTCTTTTTAATCTTAGATTTCAATGCCTTGAGGAATATATATGTTTTTTAATCTTAGATTTCAGTTTCCTTGTAGGATGTTTTTATTTGTAGAACATATACTCATGGACGATGAAATTTGCGCACCTAGAAGAAAACATGCTGCAACCGTGAAACTGCAAATAGCTAGAGTGCGTGCTGGTATGCAAATGATCCACATTTGGTGTGATTACGCATGACTGCACACCCTGTGGTGGTGCTGCAAGCACGAACCGGCAGCCTTATAAACCGCCGTGTAGTCTGCCCCATGAAAGCAAAAAGCACCGGTTGATGCAAGTAAGAGTACTGAGTAACAAGAATGCTGGGTAGATGCCAGAGATGTCAGTTTACGCAACTTATGGACTTTGACAGAGGCCTGATCATCGGGCTGAAAACCGCATGGTGGTCGGTACGCCGTATAGCCCTCCACACAGATCATTCTGACCATACCGTCCGACTGTGTTTGAGCAGTGGACACGTGATGGCGCTGCCAAATGGTGGAGCTGCTCCGAATGGACCAGGAGGACCACCGGTAGAAAGGATTGACGGATTGTGCGTCAAGCACAAACGGAGCTCACGGGGACCTAGTCCACTATACACGCAGATGTAGCGGCTCCTGTGTGTCCATGAGCCATTTCCCACCTAGCAAAAACGAATCTGGGATCCCAGCACCCCTTATGTGTGCTGCCATTAACAACGGAACATAGCCAGCTCCATGTACAGTGATGCCAGGCTAGAGCAACGTGGAACGCCGCAGACTGGCAACGTGTGGTGTTTAGCGATGAGTGCCGCTTCGCTTTGGGGAGAGATGATAATCGTGTTTGGGTGTGGAAGTCTCAGGGTCAACGGCACAATCCCAACCTCACTATCGAGCGCAGCACCTCCCCCACTGCAGACATTATGGTTTGGGGAGCCATAGCCTGCAATAGCCGATCGGCTCTAGTAGTGGTACGTGGATCATTGACGGGCCAACGGTATGTGGATGAGATCCTATGGCCCCATGTGCTCCCATTCCTGGATGGGATTCCAGGTGCGCTATACCAGCAGGATAATGCCTCCCCGCACATGGCTCGGGTTGCCCAGGACTGGCTAAGTCATGTCCAGACACTTCGATTACCTTCCCACTCCCCGGACATGTCCCCTATTGAGCATGTGTGGAACCAGTTGAAACGCCAGCTGCTGCCATGCATCATTATCCGGGATTTGGAGCACACCGTCCAACACGTTTGGGCCAGTCTGCCACAGGGCAACATCAGATGTCTGTTTGCCTCCATGTCGAACCATATTGCAGCATGTATCGCTGCATGAGGTGGTGCCATGCGCTATTGAAGATGACCAGACTGCGTGCCACAGATCCCTCTGTAATTGTCCTGCAAATCTGTTTTTGCCATTATGTGTATCATATATCTGCATCATTATGTCCATAAAATTTCAGTTCAATCCGATGCTTCCTTCTTGGTGTACAAATTTCATTGTCCGTGAGTGTATTTTGTAAAATCTTAAATTTCAATCCCTTGCACAAATTTTTTTACCTTAAATTTGCGAGTGAAGCAGCGCTTGCTAGCATACTCCAATCTTCTGGCAACTCCTCTTGTCTACACTTCTCATCCCTTCTGCTTGGAACACCAATCAATCACCCTTCCCCAACACATCCACCCACCCACCCACCCAGCCCTACCATTTGGGATGGTAGCTGATTGTTTCTCCCTGAGCTTTTTGAAAGACCCTTTCCCCCTCCCCGCTAGTATGTTGTGAAAGGGGGAGGCATCGAGTAAACCACATATTGCTGGGAAGAGTAGGTGTCCATCTTGGAAAAATTCACCTCAAATCAGTAACAGCAGAACACGTGGGTTTGCAGGATTCCTGCCCAAAGTTTTAAACTCCCACGAAGTAAAGTTCCTAGGAAGGAGTCACCCACCTTAGAAAATTTTAAAGGGTAAAAAAATATATATATATATATAAAATCTGGGTCCGTATTTTGACCACTCACAAAATTTGAAGTTTAAAAACATATCCATAAAATTACATGCATTAAAAATAAATCCTTTGCTGAGTTACAAAAATTGCAGTCGAATACGTTGTTCATGTCGGGAATATAATCAATTTCTGGACACATGAATGGGCTTCCATACGTAGCGGCCTAAACAATTCATTTTGCATGTCGCCAACTGTTACAAATATCAGGCACGAGATCCTTTCGCGGAATTCCGCGTCCGCGTTTTTCATTATTTAGGATCGATGCAAAACTGAAGAGAATTTGGGGCGGGGGGGGGGGGGGGAGGGCATTAATGTGTGTGTGTGAGAGAGGGGGGGGGTCATTTCCTGTCTGGGAACAGTATTCCGTTCTTCAAAACTTAATTTTTTTTTCCCGTAATCATTATTTCTTCTTGCAAAGTTGCCTGTGCCCAGTATTGTTGCTAAATATCCGTCTATTGCATAAATGTTTGTATTTCAGCTTGAAACTTTAGGCAACAATTTTCCAATTTTTTGAAAATGTAAATGCGACAGAGCAAACATTTCCCTGAAATATTTAGGCACAAGTTTCTCCCGCGGATTCAGGAAATTTTTCCTTTGTTTTCATCATTTGCATCATTCTCGAAAACGAAGATAATTGGGGATGGGTTGGTGGTTGCGTTCCAACTGTAAGCGGAATTCCGCCTTTCAAAACATTCGAAAACAGAAGCTGGACGGGTGATGATTTCTCCCGTAATCGTAATTTTTTTTTTGTGATTCCTTAAAAGTTCAGTATTAATGTAAAATATAATTTTGTTCAATAAATGATTGTGTTTCAGCTTCAAAATAGAGGAAAATTTTCTGAAAATGGGAATCAGGCTGAGCGAAGAGCTCGAAAAAAATTGCGCTCCACTCGAATAACTTTGACATATTTCCCTTATGTTGTGATAGTCAGAAGATAACAGGGTACATAGCTGATCTATTAGAATAATAAAGTGTGTCTTTTGAAAATGAGGAAATTGTTGACATAATTATAAGAAGTGCAGGTATTTTATTGAATTTTCAATAATTAATATTTTCAAGAACTTATGTCAGTTTTGAGCAGAAGAAAGAATTGGAAGATCTTTCCAATTTCATTGAATTTGTAAAGATTTTTCCATCTGTTCCACACTCTGAAGAAAATGAAAAAGATATTCTTTGAGTACACTGTTTTTGTCACTTGGATCTATAGAAATATGCAAGAAAGTAGGACAAATGGAATATTTTTTCCAAATTAAAGCTGTTTTAAAACATGCTCTAAATGAAATGAAAGCAGAGATTCCAAAATTTATTAAGTTTGCTGTTTTTTCTCAGCCAGTCTCAGAGGCAATTTCTGAATCCTGGGGTTTAGCATTGACATATTGTATAAGTATTACATATTGTGTGTTATAGTTGGAACACATGGAAAATAAATCTTTATAATGTCAAACAGTACAGTTTGGGCATAAATCAGTCCGAAAAATACTGAAAGCTGCCGTAGTTTCAATGTATGGACCAAATTACCACAAACACTTTGTAAATAGTTCATCTGTAACAATGGCACACACTAACTTCAAAAGTTATTAACAGAATATCAAATTCGAAATGCATACCCGGGTTCTAAATAAATTTGAGTTAAATAACAGGTTTATGCATTGTTATATTTAACAAGAGGTTTTAACAGATGGTAAGTAACTTTTTAATGTTTGTTGTACTGTGATTTATGCACTTAATTTTTAAAATTAAATTTGGTCAGCGCTTCGCGCTTTGCCCGCAAAACATTTACAATCTTGGAAGTCATGTCGCAGAACACTGAACGTAATTCTGCTCCTGGGGGTGACTGCTTATAGCCCTTAGAGTTGCTCATTGTGGTTGTTAATCCACGAAAAAAAAAAAAAAAAAAAAAGAATGTTTTTTCTGTAACCCCACAGAAAATGATAATTGCTCTTTGGAGAGAGAATGATAGTTATGCAAGTCAAAGAACACACATGCACACACAGACAGAAAAGGTTTTTAGTTCCAGAGTTCACCCCTTTTCTACTCTCACAACTTTCTATCCTTAGTTAGTTATTATTTGTCTATAAACATTGCTGCATTATCTGATGCCTAAGCATCAGATATTCATGGCATGTGAAGCATAAAAAATTGTGCTGTGTGGCACTTCAATCTCAACAGTGCTTTGAAAAATGAAATGCAGTTCCATTTTTTTAAATTTATACACATTAGTTATTAATAAAGTGAATATTTTTGATATACTTGTTTGATGAGTGTGTTATTATTTTCTTTATAGGAATTCTGGAATTATTGGGAAGAAGCAAAAGAAACGCATTTCAAAAGCCATTGAAAAAAGTTGAAAAATATCCAGCTGGCAAAAAAACCTCAGCGAAATGGAAAGGAAGCACTTAGTTCTAGGGCATTCTATGACCTCTGGGCCAAAGGTTACTTAAGCACTTATTAAAAAAAAATCCTATTTAAAAAAAATTAAGTTCATTCTAATCCATGATCCAGTGACAACATCTTTAAGGTTAACTAAGTTTGTAAAGCATCGCACTTGAAATTGCTGTTTCTCTGAAGTATCACATTTCACTGCGCGACAATTGATGTGAACACCAAAATGTTTGAAATAATACTGCTGATAAAGTGACATTGTTTTTAAGAGGCAACATGTTTTTAAGAGGCAAAAATTATAGGTCTTTCCCACAGGTGTTGGGATCCATTGCTGTGGCTTTATGCTGCTTTTGGGTGTTGAGACTCTCTCAATCATGATGTGGCAAACTGTTTTTTGCCGTCTGACTGGGTAAATTGCAAGAAGAGCAGAAAGAGCAGCAGTGACCAAAGGGTCATTCCAAATAAAATTGCCCAATTTACAAAAAAAGTGGTTGCTAACACATTTTAAAGAAAAGTTTTTTGCCCATCTAGAAAGTCATACTTTAATTTTTTTTAATGCTTGCCATTTTGGATTTCCAGGCCAAAATGGCCTCCCATGTGGGAAAATCACACCCAGACAGCCTTTTTGTTTTTTTAATTGCACAAAAACCATAAATGGTAGAGAGCTCCAACTGGTCTCATTTAAAGAGCAAAGGATTATTAAACGTTAATACAATGAGGAGAAATCCTTAACTCAAATTCAAGATCAAAATGGATTTTTTTTCAGTTTTTGATCCAGTACAGTTCTTATAAGGGACCAAAAAACAAAATGGTCTTTGATCTCAAGTCAAAATCCAAGGTGGCTGGCGATGGTCTTTAGTTTGCATTGAACCTGTGACCGATTGGTTGGTTGGGTATATGCTATCCATTAGGCCCTCCATGGCCTTATTATTATTATTATTATTAGAGCTAGGATTAATATGTAATTAAATATTTTTACACATTAGATGCTTTTGCCATTATTATACATATTTGCTGTTTTACTGCATATATCACATTATTTAAAAATATTTTTACATAAAGCACTAGTTTTTATGCAAAACTACCCAGTATTTTGTGTTGTATCAACATGTGAGCTGACAGATGGCAATTTTTTCATTTAGAAGTTTCACAGCACATTGAACTGGGAAACATAAAAAAAAAAAAAAAGTGAAAAACACATTGCTGAAACAAAGGATTCTTGCAGAAGTCTCAGGGAATAGCAAACAGGTCAGTTCAAATTTCAGTTTGGATTTGTGCCGTGCTCTATTAGGTTCAGACATCTCATCAAAAGTAAGCAATCCAATGTTTAGAAGTTTCTTAGGAAAATACTGTGGTCATATAATTCTAGAAGAACAAGATGATTCATGCGTCAATCAAGATACTAAAAAAACCATCTTTGCATGATTTCAAAAGCAATATTACTTTAATGTAAAAGACAATGTTAAAATACGATAAAAACATTAAAAGCATGAGATCTTTTGGGTACCGCATTGGTCCCTTCTTCAGGAGGATAACACAGCTATGGAATGAAAGGTAGGTGGATTAAATACATAGAAAGACTTCATTATGCATGCAAAGTGTGCAAGTCAAAAAATAAGTTTTACATATTACATATGCACTAAACAAAGTTCCCAGGAACCAAATTAGTGGTTCCGGTTAAGAAGTTTCCAAGAAAATGGTATTTGAATTGGTATGTCATCATTACAACAGTTAGATCCATACCTGCAAATTCACATACTTTCAGAGAACAAAACAGATGAACACGTCTGTGGGGCAGATAAAATGGTGGCAAGGTTCCATAGTGGCTCATGATTTCCCTCCAGACACAATCTTGACAAAGCAGTAGCAGAACAGCTTGTTTTTAAATTAGATTTGTGTTCAGAAATTTAACATTTAAGATTTTAGATTGCACACAATCCAGTGACTGAAAGTTTGTGCCAAACTGCGCCGAAACAGCAATCCACAGCAAAAACTGCCAAGCGAAAAAAATGTTTTCACAGCAAAAAGTGCCGTTTTCAACGGCGAATTGAATGACTCTTTTTTTAAGGTCTGCGCGCAATTTGGTTAAACGTATAAAGATGCTTAATCAACACGTACCGCCAATTCCAACATTTCGGTTTCACCTACCTTCTAATTCGTTGTTTTTTTGCATAGTGATGAATAGGTTTTGCAGTGTAGGAGGAGTGTTGTTGTAATCACGTGGTATGTAGGAGAAACGATGCTGTACGTTATGAAATCTTGATGAAGATTGTTTACAGATAGTTTGGTAGTCTTTCGAGGGGGTTGTACAATTGAGATTGTTTATATGTCGTTCCCTGCTCTTTGGGATGGTGCAGTTATTTCATTCCAGGCGAGGTGCATGATTACATAAATACAGCGTAAGGTCAGTCGTTAGCTGTTTCGTTAATGTGGAGGACGGCTGAAAATGGTTTTCCCATGGTAGGATATGATGGTTCTTTTTCTAAAGGGTTCATAAGTATTCAGAGATGCCAACTTTTACAGGTTTTCTGTAGTTTGTACGAATTTTCACTCCATCTTACGGTTTTACGGAAGTCACCCAAAACACTACGGAAAAGCCCACACAATATCCCTGCATGCAATTTTCTATTTCTTACCGTGTTTTGGTCGAAAAAATGGACTTTACAGATAGTCCCTATGCACCTTCGATGTTCTGACTTCCCCTGCCAATGGAGGCAGAGTTTTGTCACGATTCCCAGTACAGCCATTTGAGAGCGCCGTGCGCCAAAGCCGAGAGGGAACTCAGTTCAGTGCCTTTTGCGCACTCTTTACGTTGATTACATGTGGCTTTGTGCTTGTGAAAATTTCGGTGCAAACATTTTAACCCTTTCCACTCAACTGTTGGGTGACACCCGACATTACAAAATCGCCGTCACCTGCCACGCCGATGACGCCTCTATAACTCTCATGTCGGCGCTCGCAAGAAATTTCTTTTTCGTCGAATAGGTCAGGTGGCACCTGACATGCTGATGACTCCTCTATAGCTTGCACGTCGGGGCTCGCGAGACATTTCTTTTTCGCCAAATAGATCGGGTGTCATCCGCCACACCCATGTCGCCTCTATAGCTCGTGTGTCGGGGCTTGCGAAACATTTCTTTTTCGCCAAACATCACTCGTGTTGGGTGTCACCCTCCATGGCAATTATGCCTCTATAGCTCGCATGCCGACTCTCGCGAGACATTTCTTTTCCCCCGAATAGGTTGGGTGTCACCCGCCACGCCGATGATGCCTCTATAGCTTGTACGTCGGGGCTGGCGAGCCAAAGCTGAACTTTCACTGCTAAGTTGTGGCCTCTACTGCAGAAGAAGAAAAAACAAAACAATGAGTGCTGGGTGAGTATAGGTGAAAAGTTATTCGAGTGGAAAGGGCTAAGTTAGATTAAATCAAAATGAAACGTAGCAGTGAAACAGATATTACAACAAAAAGGAACTAAGTCAAATAAAACTTATCGTAAAGTGTGTTGTGATATATATAGTAAAGAATGGCCTTTTTATTAAGCATCTAAGTTTTGCCGAGTCACATTTTGTAAGCCATGTGGCTGCGATTTTAGCCTAGTGGGTGGCGGCCATGATGATTGTAGGCGTCATGTGCAGAGCAAGAAGCACAAAGATCATACCATGTCAAGAGACTAAATGGAAATGGGAGTAAAATTAATGTAACCAAAAAACTTCTGTCAGCTTATACAGAATCCTGGAAAAAATATCAAGAGCAGATTAGTGCTGGAAAAATGCAGCAAAATAAGCAAAAAAGAGAAGAAGAAATTGAATGTTCACAAAGTGATTTGAAACCGGAAGAAGCTGAACTTTTGAGCAGTTGAATTCCTCTCATAAAATGTTAAACAATGCTGAGAATATTGAATGTAGCATAAAAAAAAAAAAGAGACGAGTGCAATAGAAAGTGGACAGGTACTGTTAAAAGAAGCAAAACAAAACAATGCTAACTATCTTAAAAATTAAAAAAAAAATAGAAGTGAGCAATTAAATATTGAGAAAAGCAGCAAAAAAAAAAAAAATTAAACATTTTTTGTAAAATAAATGGTTAATAATATAATCCTGCTATGGTTACAATTTTTTTGATCTATTTGAAAACTAAAATCTTTGCATATGTGTGTGTGTATTTCAATGCAAGATGTTTTAAATTTGAGTAGGGTGCATCTAGTTCCAAAACATTTTTTGCTTAAAAGTTTGTTCTATCTACTAACATTTTACCTGCTCTGAAAACATATTTTCTTACATCAAAAATGTATTTTATCTGCTCCAAAAATGCATTTAGTTGCTCCAAAAATGCATTTTGTTGCTCCAAAAATGTATTTCATCTGCTCCAAAAACACATTTTTGCTGCTCCGAAAATGTATTTTACCTGCTCCAAAAACGTATTTTGCTTCTCCAGAAATGATTTTGCAACTTTCTATCACTGCACTTTCTCTTTCATTAGGTTCTGTGGCTCTTAGTGGGATGGCGTAAATGCCGTGATGATACTCAATATTTATTGGGTCCCTGTCATTTTTTATTTGCGACATTATATTATGGGTTCTCACACAAAAATTTGTCATATTTTTTTACGAACTTTCCTAAGAATGCAGCTGACAGCAGGAATGTATTGAATAGATCCAATGAACGTTTTAGTATTTCTTTCCCTAACTAGGGTGGTGAAAGGTAACTATTGTACGTCGGATTAACTTATTAATAATGTGGTTAGAATAGCCATGATTGCTGGCAAGTTCTTTAATCCTAGAAATTTCCAAATCTCAAAGGCTAATGCTGGAAAAATGGGTTATTGCCCAATGCAGTAGGAAGTTTATGGTTGATGGGGTGTGCTGAGTTAAAAGGAAGACAAGTGGAGGAAGATGATTTAGTGTAAAAGAATAGATAATGGTGTTATCTCCTGGTTCTCATTGTAAGAAAAAAATCCAAAAAGGGTCAAATTCTATAGAAAGTTTAATAGTCTGTTATCGTGATGAAAGCCTCTTGGCAAATTCATAAAGTTCATTGGGACTTGAGTGCCAAAAAACCAGTATATCGTCAACATAACGAAGATACAACAGTGGTTTTATGAGGGGCGATTGTAGGATGTTTTCTTCCAAATCCTGTTTTCTTCAGTTCAGAATCACCCGTAAAATGCCTACCCCGCAGGTCTTTCAGATTTTTGAAGAGGAATAAGTCACTAAGGGTGAGGTCAGGTGAGCATGGTTGGTGGGGAATAGTTGGAAGCCACATTCTGTGTAAAACTTAACTGCATCAGTAACTTTGATTTGGCAGGTGGTCTTGTTTTCTGAAACTATCCCCTGAATCTCAAAGGGCAGTTTAGTGATGTGTGTGCATGTACCAATAACCCTAGGGTTTTGTTTAATTTCGGTTATAGCATTGTATCAGTTTTATTATTGAAGACTGAATTAATTTTATTATTTTAGTACTGAATTAATTTTATTATAGTAATATTGGTGTTTTATTGTAGGTAATCAAGACAAAGAAGTTATTGACCAACAGAAGCCCAAGGTATGAATCTGAAATTTCATGGAAATAATTAATCTGATCACCTTATTCAGTTATACATTTAGTTTTTGAACATTTTAGTCAGTATCAACTTGTTTGGATGATTCAGTGTACTTCTCACAAAGTATTAAAAGATTTATCTTTAGTATCACGAATCAGTGGCAAGATTTTCTTTACCCTGTTGGTACTTTAAGCTTTTATAATTTTATGTGGTATTTACGCATCTGCTCCCGCCCCCTTCCCATAACAGATCTTAAAAAAAAATTAAATTATGAGCATTTATTTATGACATCTGTATGTGTAAAAACCGAATTGAGAAAATTATTTTAGTTGCAGATATGAAGCAGAGATGCCACCCACTCTGGAAATTCCAGAGTCTGTCCAATATTTCTATGAAAATACGGAAGTACAGATCGCAATAAAAAAATACGTTTTTTTTTTTTGTAATTTTTATTTTCAGACAAATGCTTGTGTTTGTGTGCATGTTTTTTTATGTAATCGTATGAATTCTGCTTACCGCTGAAGTTGTGGCGTAGTCTAAGTTTTTATTTCTGACGTCAGGTATCATGAAAGCCGTGCTCAGGTGCTAGAGCCTTTAAAATAACTGCTCGCAATTTGTTAAGTGAACCATCCCTTTAGTAACGGATGGATCTGCTTGGGGTGGAATTGCAACCACGCACGCATGCTGTGGTAAGGCAACTCAACTGAGAAGTAGCTCTTCTTAATTCGTGCTCTCTGCTATAAACAGAGAGCATTATTATAAATAATGATGGCTGACTTAATTTCTAAAAGAAAGGGAATAAGAAATAGAAGTTTTTACCAGAATATAGTGCAAAATGGCCATGTTTGAAGAAAGGAAAAACAATTAGTAGTTCACTGTGTATTGTTTGTAGTAGCGATTTTTCAGTAGCGCATGGCGGTTGTGATGATTGTCGTTGACATATTTCTGGGCCGAAGCAGCAGGAACTTGCTGCTGAATTCAGTGATGAAAAGTTTGCACGAATTGCACCGATGTGTGCCAATTTCTTTATCTTGCGCCAAACTGCTTCGAATTACGAAAAAATTTAATATTTGTGCCTAACTGTGCCGAAACGGCAATCCACAGCAAAAACTGCCGAGTGAAAAAAATAAATCATGACGCTGTTTTAAGATCGATGCATAATTTGGTAAACGTATAACAATGCTTAATCAACACGTACCGCGAATCCCAACATTTCGGAATGTTTTTCACGAACCTTCTAATTCGTTGTTTTTTTGGGCATAAAGGACAAATAGGTTTCGCGATTTAGGTGGAGCTTATGGAGGAGGAGTTTTGTTGTAATCACGTGGTATGTAGGAGAAATGATGCTGTATGTCATGAAATCCTGATGAAAATTGTTTACAGATGGTGGTCTCTTGGAGTGTTGTGCAATTGAGATCGTTTATATGTCATTCTCTGCTCTTTGGGATTGCGCAGTTATTTCGTTCCAGGCTAGGTGCGCAATTACGTAAATACAGCGTAAGGTCAGTCTTTACCTACTTCGATGACGCGGAGGACGACTGAAAATGGCTCTCCCGTGCAAGGATACAATGATTCTATTTCTAAAGGATTCATAGGTATTCAGCGATGCCAACCTTTATGGATTATCCGTAGTTTGTACAGATTTTCACTCCATCTTATGGTTTTACGGAAGTCACCCAAAAAACTACAGAAAAGCCCATGGAAGATCCCTGCATGCAATTTTTTATTTTTTACCGTCTTTTGGTAAAAAAAACACACTTTATAGATAGTCCCTATACGCCTTCAATGTTCTGACTTCCCCCGCCAATGGAGACAGAGTTTTTTCATGTGATTCCCCGTGCAGCCATTTGGGAGTGCCCTGTGCAAAAGTCGAGAGGGAACTCAGCTCAGCTCCTTTTGTGAACTCTTTACATTGATTACATGTGGCTTTGTGCTTGTGAAAATTTCGGTGCAAAAGTTTTAACTCTTTCCACTTGACTGTCGGGTGACACCCAACATTACGAAATCGGCGAATAGCGCGACACCCGCCACGGCAATGACGCCTCTGTGGCTCGCATGTCGGCGCTCGCGAGACATTTCTTTTTCGTCGAATAGGTCGGGTGTCACTTGCCACGCCAGTGATGCCCCAATAGCTCGCATGTCGGGGCTCGGTAGACATTTCTTTTTCACCGAATAGAGAAAAAAAAAAAAACGTCGTCGGGTGTCACCCACCATGCTGATAATGCTTATATAGTTCGCATGTCGCAGGGATCGCATTCCTCCTAAAATTCCTAAAATTCCTAATATTTTGTGACCCTCCTTAAATTCCTAAAATTATACCTAAAATTTGCTATTCATCCTAAAATTTTCGTAAGCATATTTATTAAAAACACAACCGTTATTAACGCCAATAAATTTACCATTACGGTAAGGTAAAAAGACCTGTTATTGTAGAAACACAGCCTATATGCTGTGCTGCTGAAGGGAGGGAAAATGACGCCATCGAGATGCACTTGCTTCGGGGCTGGCGCTCCGCTTTTTGCCTTCAGACAGTTTTCGAGAGTAACAAGAGATCTAAGGGAAAAGGGGAGGGGTCATTTTCACCCCTGGTTTGCGCTTTGCAGACGAACTCCGTGGCACGCAGAAGATCGTACTTTATTTTTGTACATGCCTTGTGGAACCTCCTCTTTCTGCTGATGTTTTGTTATTGTAAACCGCAGGTGGGTGGAAGCAAAGAGGAAACATGTGATCTCCTTCCGTAACCTCCGGTAATGACGATGGGATGGTAGCTGAGTGTTATCGTGACAGGCAGTAGAGCACGTGATCATTGACCTTCGATCGTGCGTCGGCGACAGCGACCTTCGATGCGCAATATATCTCGGCTCCGACTCGCTTTGACTGAACTTGCGTGAGATGCGTATGATAGTTTCTGGTTTTGTGTCTTTTATGGTGTTCTCTGTGCTGTGTGCAGGTTCAGTTCTCTAGTAATGACCTGCTTTTTTTTTTTTTTTTTTTCTATCTTCTGACATCCTTGCAGCCAAATTTCGGGAAGTTGTCTGGTTTTGCAATATTGGAACGTGTTTTTGTACTTCCCTTTCATTTTCTGTTTAGTAATACAAGTGTTTAAGATGCCTAAATCCAAAACGAAATTTCAAGATGCGTGGCTCGCCAAAGAATTGGACGGAGTGAAGTTGAAAGAATGGTGTTCTGCAACTGAAACAATATTTTCTGCTAAGTGTATATTGTGTTCAGAAATTTTCAACATTTCTAATACTGGCTTTTCACAAGTAAAAGCGCATCATAAAGGAAAAAAACATTTGCAGAAATTTCAAAGTAAATTTCAAAATAAGTCCATCCTGAAAGCCTTTAGAGGACGGGATCTTCAGCCCAAAACAAATTTAAGTGAAGTACTAAGTCATGATTTACAGTTGGCTAAAGCCGAAGCATTATGGGCCATGAAAGTTGCTAAGGACAATATGTCTTTTGTTTCATGCACTGAAACAGTTGAACTTTTCAAAGAAATGTTTCCTGATTCTGCTATTGCAGCCAAAATGCAACTTAAAAAAAAAAAAAGTTGCTTATGTGATATCACATGGATTGTCAAAATATTTTGAAGAGGATTTGAAAAAAGACATTGCATCTAGTAGCCCAGGAAAGGTTACTATAGCATTTGATGAAACTACAAATACACAAGTGAAACTGCAGTTGGATGTGTATCTCAGGTACTGGTCTTCAGAAATAAATTCAGTTTCTTGCCGATACCTAACAAGCGTTTTTCTGGGTCATGCAACAGCAGATATTTTGCTAAAAGAAATTCTTGATGTGTTATCATCCTTCAATATTTCGTTGAACAGAATTATTTGTGTATCCATGGACAGCCCAAATGTAAATAAGTGCTTTTTACGCAAATTCAATGAAGTTGTAAAACAAGAAACAGGCCAGAAATCTTTGGAACTAGGTTTTTGCAACCTGCATGTTGTTAGTAATGCATTTAAAATTTTTTTGACAAGCTTAAATATAGGTTTTGACGAATTTGCTACTGATATGCATTACTTTTTAAAGAGTAGTGCTGCAAGACGAGAGGATTATAAATCTGTCGAGGATATAACATTGGTCACTGCCAAATTTCTTTTGCGTCATGTCAGCAACAGATGGTTAACCGTTGGTTCTGTAGCCCAGAGGCTCTTGGATCAATGGCTAAATATTACAGAATATTTTTTAAACTTCTTGCCATCTCAAAAAATATTTGAAAAACAACTACGCAATTCGGCAAGGTATAAAAGAATTCACTGTTTCCTGAAAAATGAGCTAACTCCTTGCTATTTAGCATTAATTTCATTTTCACACCAAAATTTTGAAAAGTTTTCATTATGTTATCAGAGTGAAGAACCAAAAATACACCAGTTATATTCTGATTTAAATACTTTAATGAAGAATGTTATGGCTCAGTTTATCCAAGATGATGTTATTGCAGGGAAATTTGGAGAAGACCTAAAGAATGTAGATTTTGAAAACAAAAATTCATGGAAAAAACTAGGGGAGTTAGAAGTTGGTATGAAGACAAAAAATCTCCTCAGGAATGTTCAGGAGACCAGGCAGAAATTATTTCTCTTAGATGTAAGATCATCACTAATTGCAACCACAAAATATTTAAAGTCAAATTTGCCATTCTGCAATCAAAAGCTAAGAGACATAGAAGTTTTAAAGGTAAAAGAACCAAAGAAAGAGTCAACTCAACTTTCAGTCACTGAAGGACTTTCGGAAATAACCAGAATTTCAAGTGTTTTGCATCTTTCTGAGGAACAAATTGATAGAGTAAGAGAAGAGTGGAAACTTTTAAGTTGCGATAAGCCAACTCTAGATGAACTAGTGAAATTTTCAGAGGAAGGGCATATTCCAGTGCGGATTGATCATTACTGGCGTAATATATTTAGTATTAAAGACTCTAGCGGAAAAGAAAAATACTCAAATCTTGCTAAACTCATAAAGTCAATTTTAGTTTTACCTCATGGTAATGCTGATGCAGAAAGGGGATTTTCGGTTAACACTGCTCTGTTAAGGAAGGACAAGGCTAACTTAAAAGACTCAACTATAACATCATTAAGAATAGTTAAAGGGGCCATTAAACACTATGGATGTGTAAGTAAAGTTCCCATAACAAGAAATTTGTTAAATAGTGTTTGTGATTCACATAAATTTTATAAAGAGTATGTTGATAAGCTGAAGGAAGAAGAATAAAAAAAGATAAAAGAAAGGAAGCAGAAAGAGAGGGAAAATAAGGAAAAGCAGCTAGAGAAAAAAAGAAAAGCTGAGTTTGATGACAAAATAAAAGAAAATGATGCAGAAATAAATAGACTTAAAAAAGATAAAGAAGCCTCCCTAGCAGTAATTCAAGAGGGAACAGAAAGAATGAGAAAAGCTGTAGAAAAACAAAATACTGTTGAAATAGCAGTTGCCTCTAACTTGATCATACAAGGTTCAGCTGAAATAAAGAAAACTGAAAGTAAATTAGTTGTGGTGGAAGCAGAAAAAGATAGGCTAATCAGGAAAAGGTTAAAACAATAATATGAAAAAAGTAATTCAGTGAACAATTGTACATAGTTCTTGGTTTTCAATTACCTTTTTAGGATATTATAGTTTAATGTGAAACCTGAAAACTTTACTGTGAAAATCGTGAATTGCTTCTGGTTCAACAGCATATTAATGTTCAAAGTGAAACTTGAATGTGGTAAATATACTTGAATATGATAATAACACGTGAAAAGATAAGAACTGAACATTAGAAGTAAATCATACTTAAACTTTAGACATTAGACGTTATGCAAAAAATTTGGGTGTGAACTTCGACCATATATACTAATGGACTGCGCATTGGCAATAGCTGCATCAAAGCCGCCATGGCTCAAACATTGGGCACGTCATCATCAGACTCCAAATTTCGTGTACAAATGCTGTTATGATTACTAATTTACGCTGCAGAACTTCAGTGTTTTCGGTGTATTATGTGAATGCACCTCATATATAACTCTTCAGGTAAGTTTACTTATGAGCTATATACATGCATGATCGTGTTGTTTACATTTTGTGATTTATAATGTGATGAACATTTGCGAAGAATTTGGAACATGCATTCCATTTTTTTTTTTCTTAAGTTACTACATTTTTATATCAATAGCTGCAAGTTTCTGGTTAAGTAATTGAACTTTATTGACTTAGGTATTTAATTCGTTTCTTACCCATGAAAAATCATAGAACTTTCTTTACTATATCGGTCAGAGCAACCATAAGCACAGCAGGTGTAACCCATCTTTTTGACTGTTGTCATGTGATTTTATGTTGGAGCCAGAAATTTTGATGTCATGCGCAGTCTATCAGTATATATGGTTGAAGGGTGTGAAGCAAACTCTTTACAATGTATACAAAGTTGTTTTACTAGATGTATACAAATATACATCTAGTTTTTATTGAAATACACTCCTAAAATTTTCCTAAAATTTTTCTAAAAATTCCTAAAATTCCTAAAATTCTTACCTAAAATTTTCCAGAAGTATGCTATGATCCCTGCATGTCGGCGTTCGGAGGAATTTCTTTTTCTCCGAATAGGTCGGGCGTCATCCGCCACGCTTATAATGCCTCTATAGCTTGTATGTCGGGTGTCATCCTCCATGCCGATAACGCCTCTATAGCTCACATGTCGGCGCTTGCGAGGCAGTTCTTTTTCACCGAATAGCTCATATGTCATCCGCCACGCCCGTATGATGCCTCTATAGCTTGTGTGTCGGGGCTTGCAAGGCATTTCTTTTTCGTCAAATATCGCGAGTGTCGGGTGTCACCCTCCGTGCCAGTGACGCCTCTATAGCTTGCATGTTGACGCTCGCGAGACATTCTTTTCGTCGAATAGCTCGCGTGTCGGGTGTCACCCGCCCCGCCGATGATGCCTCTATAGCTTGTATGTCGGGGCTGGCAAGCCAAAGCTGATTCTTTCACTGCTAAGTTGTGGCCTGTACTGCAGAAAAAAAAAAAAAAAAAGAATGAGTGCTGGGTGAGTATGGGTGAAAAGTTATTTGAGTGGAAAGGGTTAATTTGGATTAAAATGAAATGAAATGTAGCAGTGAAACTATGACAACAAAAAGAATGAAGTCAAATAAAACTTATCATCAAGTGTATCGCAATATATATAGTAAAGAATGGCCTTTTTATGAAGCATCTAGAGTTTTTCCGAATCACGTTTTGTAAGCCATGTGGCTGCGATTTTAGCCTAGCGAATGGCGGCCATGATAATTGTAGGCGTCATGCGGAGAGCAAGAAGTACAAAGTTCATGTCAAGAGACTAAATGGAGATGTGAGTAAAACTAATGTAACCAAAAAACTTCTGACAGCTTATAATGAATCCTGGAAAAAATATCAAGAGTGGGTTAGTGCTTGAAAAATGCAGCAAAATAAGCAAAAAAATGGAAGAAGAAATCATTTGTTTACAAGGTGATTTGAAACGGGAAGAAGCTGAACTTTTGCAGCTGTTGGATTCCTCTCATAAAATGTTAAGCAATGCTGAGATGAACATTGAATGTGGCATAAAAAAAAAAAATGAGTGCAATAGAAAGTCGGCAGGTACTATTAGAAGAAGCAAAACCAAACATTTCTAACTATCTTTAAAAAATTAGAAAAAAAATACAAGTGAGCAATTAAATATTGAGAAAAGCAGCAAATAATTAAGTATTTTTTTTGTAAAATAAATGGTTAATAATAGAATCCTGCTGTGGTTAAAAAAATTTGATCTATGTGAAAACTAAAATCTTTGCATATGTTTGTACATACATACATATCACTAAGCTGTTCTCTGAGATTCAGAGGTTAGCTCCAAAAAGAAATACAAACTTCCAGATATTTTTACTTATTGTTGTCGTATCAAACTTCGCCATTTACAGCGATCTTGACATACAACTCGTGCTTCACTGATATCCATTACACGCCGTACACAAGATCTTTTATACTTCATACTCATAATCTTTTTCTCATGCAGACACTCCTGAATCTGATCCACCCATGTCTTCCTTGACCTTCCTCTGCCTTTCCTTCCTGCCACTTGGGTTGAAAATATTTTCTTAGTAAGCATTTCATCACTCATTCTTTCAACATGGCCAAACCACCGAAGCATATTGGTCTCCACCTTGCTAACAACATTTTGCTTCACATCACACAACTGCAATACATCTTCATTCCTCACACAATCAGATCGTGTTTCCCCGCACGGGGATAACCGGTTTTCCGGTTATTTGGGGAGCGGCGCCCCCATTGCCCGAGCTCACCTTGTGATAGTATACATTTCGTTGACTCTTGTTCGATAACATCACCGAAGGGACAGCTGGTCATCCAGCTGATGGGGGGATGGCGTCCCCACGGCCCGAGCCGATTTTCTCTTATAATTTTGCTTTTTCGTCTTTCGTTCATATATTGACATGTACCCACCTCAGTTGTAGGCTGCTGAGGTTGTGATAAGGCGCCAGCTCCGGGTTTTGTTCCTTGTTCCCTTCCCTGTCTTTTCTCTTTTATGTTACTTTTTCTGGTTTTCCGGAGCTGGTTAGCTTAAACCTACCTGCACGTTTGCCGTGTGCGGTGACCCGTACAGGTGGAAATGGGGATGCTGGAGGCTGAGGTATCTGGGGGCCGGGTTGTAGTGTCTCCAGATGCCAACACTCCTCTTTGCCCTCTGTTTCACCCTAAATGGGAGGCTGGGAGCTAACCCACTCCTAGTCAGGAAGTCTGTGGCCGAGGGCGTCCAGACTTCTGGCGGCTTGTCGTTCTGTTCGGCAGGGTGAGTTTGGGGGTAGGGTGGGCATGCCAAAGGGGTGTTCTCCGAGCACGGGAAAGTCTGGGTGCACGCTGAGCGTGTGTCTGCCCTACCAACTTGCTATATCCGCTGACTATCCCTAAAGCCGTGTCCTGCGTCCTCTTGGGCTTGTGGACCTCCGGCTCTCCCTCGTTGGGCTTGGTAGTGGGTGGGGAGGTCGGCGAACGAATCTTTTCACTTCTTTATGGAAAACCAAAGTGTTTCCCATGCTCACATTTTAAAGCGCCCTGTGGAGGAAAGTACACCTTCCTCCACAAAGAAACTTGTCACATCTAATTGCAATGCTCTGTTTCTTTTAATCAAATCTGGTGACTCTTTACAGTCACTCAGTAACAAGAGTCCTTTCTGGATCAACAAGGCTCTGCAAGCCGTTGCTGGCTCTCCAAAGAGTGTCAAGAAGCTCCCTTCCTGGGATCTTCTTGTGGAAACCTCTACTCCACGCCACAGTGCCACCTTGCTAGAAACGACCATTTTGCTTGGCGTTCCTGTTCAGGTTTCTCCCCATGGTTACCTCAATTTCTGTCGCGGTGTCGTCAACTCCCGTGACCTGCTTGAGTGCAGCGACGAGGAATTGCTGGAGGAACTTGGTGAACAGCATGTCATTTGGGTTCGGCGGATTCTTTTTAGGCGGGATGGAAAATCTATTCCCTCCTGTAACATCATCCTCACCTTTGACTCCCCAACCCTGCCTACTTCCATCAAGGCAGGTTATTTACGGCTTGATGTTCGGCCGTATATCTCGAACCCCTTTCGATGTTTCAGGTGCCAGCATTACGGTCACTCCCAGCAGTCTTGCCGTAATGTTGCAAAGTGTGGTCGCTATGGTTCCACAGAACACTCTTTGGCGGAATTCTCTGCAGAGTCTGATCATTGTGTCAACTGTGAAGGGTCTCATCCTGCTTCTTCTAAGCAGTGTCCAAAGTGGATAGAGGAACAGGCAATCCAACGCCTGAAGACAACTGAGCATCTCTCTTATCCCGAGGCAAGACGGCGGATCGCCCCTTTACAACCAGGCCGGCGGTCATATGCTTTAGTTGTGATGCAGAAGGCTTCAGTGGCGGTCCAGACTGAGGTGACCATCCCAGCGCGGTGTCCTTATGATTTTGAGGACCAGCTGTGAACACTCTGTTCACGGTGTGTTCCATCTACATACCACCAGATGAAGCTGTAAGCCTTTCGGATCTGGAAGATTTAGTTGACCAGCTGCCGCCTCCTTTCTTCATCTTAGGAGATTTTAATGCACACAATCCGTTGTGGGGTTCTACCGCTCGAGACTCCAGGGGCCGTGTTGTTGAGTTTCTTCTCTCCGACACGTCCCTCTGTCTCCACAACATGGGAGCTCCTACTTATTTTCATGAACCCACCCGCTCGTACTCAGCCATTGATCTGTCTCTGAGTTCACCATCCTTATATCCTGCCTGGTCCTGGAGCGTGTCTGGTGATCCCCTTGGCAGTGATCACTTCCCCATCTTTCTCCGTCTAGCGAGTGGCGGGTATCGTTACCCTACTCGCCCTGCTAGATGGAATATTGATCGACCCAAGTGGGGGATACATTCACGGCTTCGGCGAGTATTACTCCAGCTATGGTGACCTCAGGAACGGTCAATGACGCTGTTGCAGCGGTGATGGATTGTATTGTGCAAGCGGCAGAACTTACCATCCCCAGGACGTCGACTAAACTTCCACGTTGCCTGAGACCTTGGTGGAATTCCACTTGCATGGCAGCTCGTCAGGCCCAACATCGGGCTTGGGGTAGGTTTCGTCGGTACCCCACTGACGCAAACCTACTTGCTTTCAAGAAAGCCAAATCCTACGCACGATTGGTTCGTAGGCGTAGTCAACGGGAGTCCTGGATACACTATGTATCCGGGATTAACACCACTACCAGCCCTAAGATCGTTTGGGACAGGATCCGTAAGATTCGGGGACAGTACCAATCTGGGGAAATCTCCATTCTTGAGAGTGATGGCGGAACGGTTGCTGACGCTCAGGGAATTGCTGACTGTCTGGGCGCCGTATTTTCTTCGGTGTCCAGCAGCAGCAGCAGCAGCCCTGCTTCGTTCCAGCAGTTACAGCCGCGGCTTGAATGGTCCAAGGTTTCCTTTGGACCGTTTTCCGCTGCCGATTATAACAGCCCGCTGACTGCCGTGGAGCTGAAGATCGCTCTGAATAGGTCCGGCCGGACATCTGTCGGACCAGATAACATCCATTACGAGATGCTGAAGCACCTTTCTCCGTCCTCTCTTGAATGTCTGCTAATCCTGTTTTACAGGATTTGGCAAGAGCGTACTTTTCCCGAATCTTGGCACACTGCCATTGTCGTTCCTGTTCCCAAACCTGGTAAAGATCCCACCAACCCGTTGAACTACCGGCCAATTGCTATGACGAGCTGCCTTTGCAAAGTCCTCGAGCGTATCATTAATTTTCGACTCATTTTTTATTTGGAGTGTCATCACGTTTTTTCACCTCATCAGAGTGGATTTTGCAGATATCGTTCCACCACCGATCATCATCTTCGCCTTGAGACATCTGTCAGGGAGGCGTTTGTCCGGCGTCAGCACATGGTCTCCGTGTTCTTCGACATAGAGAAAGCCTCTGATCGTACCTGGAGATACGGCATTCTCCGTGATCTGCACGAGTGCGGATTGCGGGGAAACTTACCATCTTTTATCGCCGGATTTCTCCAGGACCGGAGTTTTCATGTGCGCGTCGGGTCGACCCTATCTGCGATGTACCCGCAAGAACAGGGTGTACCCCAAGGCTCCATTTTATCAGTCACTGTTCATCCTTCGTGTGAATCACATATTCAAACTGCTTCCTCCGACGGTTCGTGGAACCATGTACGTGGATGATTTGCAGATCTCTTGCGCCTCTGTTAACATGCGCACCATCGAGAGACAGCTCCAGTCTGCCATTACCAAGATCTCTCATTGGGCTTCCGAAAATGGATTTGGCTTCTCGACGCAGAAGACCGTTTGCGTGCATTTTTGCCGCAAACAGGGTCTTCACCCAGACCCCAGCCTCCGTCTGGGGTGTTCTACCGTCCCCGTGGTGTCAGAAGCCAAGTTCCTTGGGCTAACTTTTGACCGAGCGCTCACCTTCCGGCCTCAGATTCAGTCTTTGAAGGTGAAGTGCACGAAGTCATTGAGTATCCTGAAGGTCCTCTCTCGAACATCTTGGGGCTGACAGGTGCTCAATGCTTCGCATTTACCACTCTCTCATTCGGTCAAAGTTAGACTTCGGATGCATTACGTGCAGTTCAGCGCGTCCATCGGTTTTAAAACCTTTGGACCCTGTCCATCACCAGGCATTGCGGCTATGTACTGGTGCTTTCTGTACCTCTCCTGAATAGCCTGTATGCGGAGGCTCATGAGCCGTCGTTATGCATCCGTCGTAAGCAGCTGTCTCTTCAGTTTTATACAGAACTGAAATCTCTTCCTGATCATCCACTGTATGGTTCCATCTTCCAACCGGACTGTGTCCGCTTGTTTTCCAACCGCCCCTCCTGTGTTCCGACGTTCGGGATTCGGATGTCTGCCATAGTGCACGATGCTGGTCTAAACTTGTCCAGGATTTGTTTGACCACCTTTTTAACCAACCTCCTTGGCAGCCCGTTCAAGCAACAGCTGACCTTTCTCTTTGCGTGTGGCCAAAGTCGTCCACTCCTGCTCTGGTGTACCAGCAGCTCTTTGCTGAATTACAGTCTGTCTACCCGGATTTCGTGCCTGTGTTCACCAATGGCTCAAAATCCGGGGATGTAGTTGGATCCGCTTTTGTGTGTGGCGATGCCTCACATGCTGAGAGGCTTCCGCCTGAATCCACCGTCTTTTCGGCAGAGATGCGTGCGGTACACCTCGCTTTGTGCCACATACAGTCTTGATCACATCGTCGCGCTATGGTTTGCTCTGATTCCCAGTCCGTCATCCAAGTTTTATTTTCTCCAGAGGACACGGACTCACCTGTCATCCGTGATGTCCGTCGTCTTCTTAGAACTTTGGAGGGTGATGGCTTCCTGGTCCGATTCTGTTGGGTTCCTGGCCATGTTGGGATCCGGGGTAACGAGCTGGCAGATCTTTCTGCCAGGTCTGTTTCCTCCATGTCGCCAGCTCGGCTGCCACTGTCTTTCCGCGATTTTAGACCTTTGATCCGGACTTCTCTCCTGGACGAGTGGTAGTCCCTGTGGTCTCAGCAGGGCAGCAATAAGCTGCATTCTATCAAACCACAGATCGGACTATGGAAGTCTAGTTTGCGGAAGAACCGTCGTGAGGAAGTTGTTCTTGCACGTCTCCGCATTGGGCACTGTCGGTTTACTCGCCGCTTTTTGCTGTGTGGTGAGAGTGTTCCGGTGTGTACTTGTGTTCGTTTTTGTGATCATCGTTTTCGTCACTTTCACTCTCATCTGTTGGACGAAGGAGCAGCTACACTGCTAACTATTATCGGCGATGCCTGCGACACGACAGCAGTGTTTTAATTTTTACAGGTAATTTACTTTTTTAAACTCATCTAGATTTTACCTTGTTCACTCTCATATTTCATTTTTACCGCATCAGCCTGCTTTTAACCTTGTGTACGTTTTTTATTGATTTAGTTTTGTTTTGATGTCTTTCGTTTGGCGCTCTTTGGCTAACCATGGCCCTTGTGCCATTAAAATCAATGAACCAACCAACCAGATCGGGTTTTGCCACAAACCCCACGTAAGTAACGCATTTCTCCAGCACACAAACAACTCCTATGCTTCTTCTGCAGTACCCAGGTTTCACTGCCATACATCAGAGTAGGAACAATTACACTTGCATATACAGCCATGTGGGACTCTCTTGAGAACCCATCATTCCTGTGAAAACCTCCCAGAGCAGCTATGACTTTCAAAGAAGAATTCACTCGCCTACTGATTTCACCATCCAACTTGTTCTCTCTGTCAAACATGCTTCCTAAATACACAAACTCATTCACCTGGTCAATCACTGTGCCATTTATACTTACATTACATTCAGTGCTACCCATTCCTCTCTCAAACACCATAACTTTGGTTTTTCCCTTATTTATACTCAGTTTGAATTTCGTGCAAACTTCGTGCATCCGAGTCAACATACTCTGCAACTCACTTTTGCTTTCTGCCAACAGGACAGTGTCATCAGCATACAGCAATCTGCACACACGGATATCACCAAGACATAAACCACTATTATCTATTTTGGCCTCCTGCATGCATGCGTCCATAAATATATTAAACAGCCATGGTGACATTACACAACCTTGTCTAACTCCTGCACCAATGGAAAACCATTTTGATAAAACACCATTCACTCGTACACGAGCTCTACTACCAGCATACATGGCTATTAGTAGATTCCCAATTAAGTATTAAGTAGATTCCCAATAACACCATATTCATTCAATACCTTCCACAAAAGTGTCCTATTCACTCGGTCGTAAGCTTTCTCTAAATCTATGAAGACAGTAAAAACTTTCTTCCCAACAGCCAGATACTTTTCAATCATCATGCGTAATGCAAAAATCTGGTTAGTGCAGCCTTTACCAGGCATAAAACCACTCTGAACATCCCACACTTTCTCTGATGTAAGACCCCGTACTTTTTCAATAACAACTTTACCAAACACTTTCTCTGGCACACTCAGTAGGCTAATACCATGATAGTTCTTGCATTCAGTCTGATCACCTTTTCCCTTATACAAGGGAACAATGATAGCATCCTTCCAATCCCGAGGGACCATTCCTAACTCCCAGCACAACTGGCAAATTTCAGTTAACCAGTCAATTATAGAGTCACCACCATACTTCAACATCTCTGCAGTTATGCCATCAACTCCTGGAGCCTTATCATTCTGAAGAGATTTTTGAGCTTTACACACTTCTTCTCTTGAGATCTCTCCTGTGCTTTCATCCCTCATTGTGACATCATCTGCATCTGTCTCAGAATCATTTTTGCTCTCCTGATCTAATAACTCACAGAAGTATTCACCCCATCTCTCACTTAACTCATTGGGCTCCCATATCATTTCTCCAATCTCATTCTTCACACAACTTACAACTTTGTTTCCCCTATTTTTCCTGAGTCTCATGTACTTCCAGAAGGACTTTCTATCTTTCCAAAAAGCCAGTTCATGCCTTTCCACTTTCTCCTTCCTATCTTTTGCCTTACTGTGGCGAACCAACTTAGCAGCTTCACGCTCCTTACAGCGATATTCATCCACAGAGACTCTACCTTGCAACATCCCCAAATAGGCTTCCTTCTTTTTTTTTTTACTGCCTCATCAATCTCACTATTCCACCAAGCATCACCTCTATTGTTACCCACTATTGCAGTGCCACAGACCTCTTTAGCAGCAGTGACAACACAGTTCTTAAAACATTCCCACTTCTTTTCTACATCCCTCTCACCAGACTTCATCTCCTTCAGTCGTTCTCTGAGTAAGTCAGAATAACACTGATGATCTTCAAGGAGCCTATCAACCTTTATTCTTTCTATCCTGGGTCTCTTCCTATTCCTTTTCCTCCAACCAACATTAAGTTTCACTCGTGACACTACCAAGTAATGATCAGAACCAACATCCGCACCTCTCATCACACGGGTGTCAACAACTAAGTGTTTCAAACGCTGATCGTAAACAACAAAATCTATCACACTCTTTTGACCAAGAGTACGGTTTTCCCAAGTATATGTGTGTATATACTTGTGGTTGAAAAATGTATTAGATACACACAAACCATTCTCAATGCAGAGTTCAATTAATCTTTTACCATTATCATTCACATAAGGATAATTAAACTTACCCAGAACATTGTCAGAAATTGCATTCTGCACACCTACTGTAGCATTGAAATCCCCTGCTATTATAACTTTTTCTTTAGCACCAAACTGGCTCAAAATGGCTTTTAGCTCATTCCAGAAATCTTCTTTCTTATCAGAAGGTTCCGAGTCACAAGGAGCATACACTACAACAATTACAATTCTCTGAAGTTTCACTTTCAAACGAATCCAGAGAATTCTCTCACTTATGCAACTATGTTCTTCATCTTTTCACTTAAAATCACACCTACACCAGCCTGTCCTCTCATATTATCCAATACTCCAGACCACACACTCACTGTGCCATTCACTTCTTCTACCCCAATTTCCTTCTTTTTGGTTTCACTTACACACAGCACATCCAGTTTATACTTATTCCTCTCCTCAATCGCCTCACTGATCTTGCCATTTATACCTCTAGTATTCCATACACCAATTTTACATTCACTCAGCCGAGATCTCTTTCTCATACGCCGTTTAGAAAGTCCAGGTCGATTCCGTGGTGGACCGTCCTTCTCAAGTGTGGTAGGTCCACCATATCCACACTTGAGTCATTCTTAATATTTCTTTTTGTCTTTTTATTCAGGTAAGTACATCAGTGTGTGGGATTAGCCCACAGCTGAGGGTTCCAGTTGGTCATTCAACCTAAGGATTCTGGAACAAAACCCAGTGAGTTGGGGTCTTTTCGCCAATGTTGCACAGAACTAGCTTGCACCTCTCCAAGATTCACAGAGGCCCTAGTTGCTGTTGTGTGTGCCATTGTTACCACGGAGCGCCCCGAGGAGGCAAACCCATCGCTCACTACGATCGCCTGCCATATGTTTGTGTGTATTTCAATTCAAGATGTTTTAAAAAATTTGAGTAGGGTGCATCTAGTTCCAAAACATTTTTTGCTTAAGAGTTTGTTTTATCTACTAATATTTTACCTACTCCAAAAAAGTTTTCTTACACCAAAAATGTATTTTATCTGCTCCAAAAATGCCTTTTGTTGCTCCAAATCCACATTTTTCTGTTCCAAAAATGTATTTCATCTGCTCCAAAAATGATTTCACAACTTTCCGTCACTCTGAATTTGAAAACTCAAGTACAGTTAATTCTTTCTTTAAAGTTGATGATTTTGAAACTGTAATGAAGGCTAAAAAACTGTTTGCTAATTTCCTTATTGAGCATAACATTCCAATAGCGTGTAGTGACCATGTAAGACCATTTTTTCGTCGTATGCTCCCGGACTCTAAAATTGTGAGAAAGTACAGTTCTGGCCGCACCAAGACAACAGCTATGGTATCAACTTTAGCTCGTGCAGCATCTCAGAAAGTAGCCTTTTTTATTCAAAATGGTCCATATGCTGTTTGTACAGATGACTTGCTTGCAAATGTAATGTTTTTAGTACTAATGATTCCTCACAGTAATGCGGAAAGTGAATGCATATTCAGCATTGTGAGAAAGAACAAGACTGACTTTCGTCCAAATCTTTCTGACAAGGTTCTGCCAGATTTGCTGGTGGAAGAAATTAAAATGATTTCTGCAGAAGAATTGTTATAATTTATAAACAAGATTTTTCAAAAGATATGATCAAACTACGATCAGCTACTTCTGCTTCCCTTGTGAAGGACTCAAATTTATTAATAACACAAGTTCATTTCTTTTCTCACTAGCTGCTTGATTTTTCTGCAAAGTGAGTTAATTGCAGTACAATATAAAAACTTAATATTTGGTAAACCTTCGGCATTCGGCTCTGAAATAGTTTTTCAAAGTGACGATAGATGGTGACACGTTATTGGTGGATGGTTAAGCGTTTCATTACATTGTGAAAGTGCCAAAGGAATTCAATAATAGGGATTAAGGGTGTTCCTTAAAAGGACCTTTTTGAATGTTGATTGTGGCATATGTGTGAAATATTTATTTAGACAGAACAATTGTCTTTCCTCATGAATATGAAGCTGTCTAGCTAGAAGAATAAAAGCAATAGAAGTTTTATCTGCCAGGGAAGAACTGTCTGATCACATGAATCAAGACTTCAAAGCAGTGTTCAGAGGAAAGACTGCAATTCCGTCGAAATAAATATTCCAGAATATGGTCTGCCAAATACATTTTGTGGTTACCCTGTGTTAATTTATGTTTTAGGGGACGCCAATTGCTCTCCACTCCTTGTGTATGCGCCGCTGTCATGGGATCAGTAAAATTGAGGGAGTGGTTGACAGTGAAATGGTCGTAGCCACAGCTCGGCAGATTCCGATATGCGGCCTACTGATCCGTCATGATTGTGGTTCCTAGCTATGTGTTTCAGGATTAGGGGCAGCAATATATCTGCAAATCTGTTGTTATCAGGGCACATCTCCACCCTGAATCACACTCGGTGTCTCATTCAAAGATACCAAGAATCCAAGTGCTCTCAACTAGACGACCGCAGTTGTACTTCTGCTTGCCCACTTTCACTTCGTCTACTTCGACGATGATTCCATCACCGCCAAGCCTTCTTTCCTCACATTGCGAGGCTACCATAAACTCTGAGACTAGTTATCTGCCATACGAATACCAGTCGCAAACTGTCTCAGTGGATGTGGTAACATTGCCGTGTAAGGTTTCTTCAATCACCTCATCGTTAGACAATTCTTTGGTGAAACAATACGTCAGAATCATCACTCTATCAATAGGAATCAGAGCATGAAAAAACCACTTGCCAAGTGTACGGGAAGAGTACTCATCATTCCCTGAAGCATGCTTCTTCCGACACCTGAATTGTCCTAAACGATGAGACGCATCGACACGCAGTCATGAAATGGCCCTCAGAACATCTTTTAGAGGTGGGAAACAAACCCTGTCGTTCACACCAGGAAATAGATGTTTCCTCGTCCTTCCCAACTTCATTAAAAAACCTCTTCCAGTTCTACATATTAACACAAAAAGGTGAAACAACAGGCAGAAATAATTTACAAGATCACAGATCGAGAAATAACTTACGTAACTACCTATAACATATTGCATTTGAAAGTGCGAAAAGAGTGGTGGAGAGGTGAAGTGGTACTGTGTTGCCATCTATCATTGCTTTCGAAAACTAGCTCTGGGCCGACCGGGCCAAACGTGGAAGTTTAACCATTTTTCAGTTATGTGTGGGGAATATGTTTATGTGAACTGTATTTTCAAGATTGAAATTTATGAGCAGAAATATTTAACTGAACAAAATGCTGACCTGACCTGTTTGTGAGGTATGTTAAATGTTGAAATTTTATATTTACTAATTTCAAATAATTTATACATTGAATTAAAAATACATTTCTGTATTTTTATTAAGTTGTAATTATTTAAAAAAAATATTTCATATGTTTGTAAAAATTGCGTAAAATATAAGGCACGTTAGTATTCCTGAAGTTATGCTCAAAACTCTTGAAATTTACCTTAACACTCCTGATATGGAGTCTAGCGTTGGCATCTCTGATAGAGGTAAGCATGACTCGATCTTTGTAGTTTATTTTGTCTATGCATACATCAATCATAGGGCTCATCAATTAAAACTTTTATGTTTGTCAGACACAGGCCTGCTGAAGGTGTCATTTATTGTCTTGCCAGTTCATCATTCATGTTTGTGGGCATGGTGTCTTTGCCCTTAAAAAGTCATAAAAAAACAACTTTTTTTGGATAGAGAAACATTTTTAAAAGTTTTTCATATATTAACTGCCATTTTCTGGTAAAAAAAATATCTATTCTTTCTCTGCAACATGCTTAGCCTCACACCCTGTTACAGTACTTATTTTGCCACTGCTTTTTGTCTTGTTTGTCATCTCACTTTGCAGTACTTCCATTTCACCTCAGGTCTTCCTTAGTAAGAAGCATTCATGCTCAAACAAGTAATAGCTCCTTAACTTTGGGGGATCTGTTGCTATATGTGGAAGTACATTATTTCTGGAAGATCGATGAGAAAAATTCTTTAAAAAATAACTTAAGAAAGATTGTGTAATAGCTTTGCTGTAGCATTTTCACATGATTTAAATAGATTTAAACTATAACACCTGGACTTGTGTTAGTGTTTACAGTCAGCTAATTCATAGCATTTTGCATTTGTGCAACATGGAGATAATCTCCATATTTGAAATACTGATGATTTAAAATACGCTATGAGGAAGCAGAATTTTCTTTGACTGGCGAAAATCAGAGAATGTTTTGATTCTTAACACTCTGATACTTGGGACTTTGTCATCCTGGATGGTGTAACATATAGCATGCTTGATGCAGAAATCGGGAGATGCCGGTTTGTTTCCTTCTCTAGGGCGATGTAATTTTAAAGTTTTCTGATGTTGAAGTCACATTTTGAATAGTAAGCAAGACAATGGCTTTTCTGTCTGTTATCTTAAAATCCTGTATGTGTGAAACAATATGTTAACTTGATTCCATCGTCTCCTTTACATTTGTAGCAATTTATAATTTTGTATTAAAAAATAGTACTTATGTTTTTAAGTATCTGTTGAGTTGGTATGTAAGAAACTGTATTTTTAGTTTATGTTAACTGCTGATTAATAAGTGGTCTTCCTTTGTTCCCCCTTAGGTACCTTGTCACTTGTTTCAAAATCCATCGCTTTTGCCTCCAGTAGAAATACCTCATCCTGGAGCTTCATACAATCCCACTCATGAGGACCACCAGGTTACCATTTTTTTTTATCAGTCATTAAAATTACATGTTCTTCGGCTAACGTGAAGAAAAAAAGTCAGTTACCATTCAACTACAATTCATCGATATTATGTGGTTGAAACTGAATTTCTTTTCAAGAAAATTCTGTGGAATTATATGGTTACTGGGGATTTTTTTTTTTTTCAGTTGTGCCTTTACATTTGCAAAGCATATACTTGACATCACTGTTTTCTACTTGTTTGTAATGAATGACACAAATTACTGGTAGTTATTGTATTGCACCATGTACATTGTTAACAGAAGCTTTTTATAATTGCAACTTCTTATGAATTCATTAAGTAAATTAATTTTTTTACACCCAGCAATTTTATTTGTTTGAATTATTTATGTGTGTGATTTAGCAAGATATCTTTAGCAAGTTGGCAAATTTGATTAGTAATGGGTTATTCTCCATCATGTTTTTATTAATTTGATTAGTAATGGGTTATTTTGTATCATGTTTTTATTAATTTGATTACTAAGGGGTTATTTTCTATCATGTTTTTATTAATTTGATTAATAATGGGTTATTCTCTATCATGTTTTTATTGTTTTTGATTTTCGGGCCCCACAATTTTATTAAGAAAGCACAAATTTAGTAAGACATCTACATATGGTATTATTTTTCTTACCATTGGTGGGTTTTCACCTCCCCTTCCATCCTTGGATTAGATAAAAAAATTATCTGTATTTTTTACCTTTCCTACTAAACTTACCCTTGGTCATTTAACTGTAATTGTAAAACACCTGAAACAGTAATTTTGTATTGATTTTTAGAATTCATTTTTCTGAAGTAATATTGTGTAAACATTGTAATGTAAAATATATAATTTCCATAATTCAAGAGTATAAAAAAAATTGAATAAGAAACTAAATAAAATATAAATGCAATGCTATTCAGAAAATAAATGTGAATCTAATTGGGAAAAGTAACTTATTGCAGACATATGGGAAATTTTAATTAGCAAAAGCAGTACTAATAAAAAAACCCCGAAAACTTCAAATAGTAGTAGCCTCTCAGTCCTCTATGGTGCATGGAAGGGAAACATATTGTGAAAGCAGAATAAAACCTGTCCCGAAAATCCAAAGGGTAGTGTCAAAAATAGTGTTTTTATAGATCAGCTGATACTCAGTAGGTGGTGCTAGTAAGCGACAGTACTGAACTGTATGTACATATGCAGGTGAGACAAGTTGATTGCACAGGGAAGATTTCACTAAAGACTTAAAGGTTATGTTTATACATCACTATGTTTCACTGAAGACATCAAAGTTATGTTTATACATCACTATGTTTCACTGAAGACCACAAAAGTTATTAATAAAATCAAATGGTTTCAGAGTGATTGTGTAAAACTTTGAGGGTAGTTTTTTGAAGTATGAATGTTAATAAAATAGTAGTGAATTTACTGGAAGAAATGAAGACTCACTCTCATGGTCAGAATTCTACTGGTATTTGTAGCATGGACAAATGCATTTTAAAACTAAGTATGCAAATTCTGTTTCATGCAGAGCTAGAAAATTAGGTGCTGGCATCCCTTTTTTTTACTTCAAATTTTGTAATTTACAGTAAATACTGTAATCTCCATCATATAATCCAATAATTATCTGTTAAATAGTTATAAGTTTCAGATTCTGTAGATAATTCACTGCTTAAATTTTTTTGTGGCACTTTAATTTTTAAAAAATCCATGTGATGTTAGAATAGCTAGCTGGTTGTTTTGGAAAAGTAGTAAGACTGTGATAACAGTGGAAAAGATGTAATGCAATAAGCAGGTTGAGAGCTGCAAAGAGATGAAAATATGCTTTTTTTTTTTTTTTATTTCTGAGCACTTTGACAGGAAACATGATGCACTGAAGGTGGTACTATTTGTGCTCGTGGAAGGCTATGGGCAGCCCTCTGAACTATTTCACAGTACATACTTGTTGCCTTCTTGGTGGCATAATCACGTGGTGAATGTGATTTGTTAGTTTTAATGCACTAGTCGCATCAATTAGGCTTTTCGTAGCTCTTTAGCTTTTCAGAAGTAATAAACATTTTCAAAATTTCCAAACACTATGTTGTTTTAGGTCTAACTAATGAATGCTGAGAAAGAAAAAAAAACTAAAAAAACTAGAAATTTTTGTTCTTTTATTCACTTGAAAATAACACAAAATTATTTCAGAAATGACAGTTGCACTTTTTTTTTCTTACATCATTGAACTTTTGGGTTATCCTGTGAATAGTGACTTTTCTGTCAGAAATTACAGTTTGGGATCATCACAACAGATGCAGATCTTATGATGATATACACGTATATTTTTTAATTTTCACGGTCACGTATGAGCTGCCATGGAATATAATAGAGAAAAATGGTTTGTTTTTATTCATGAATTTTCTGAACTACTAATTGTATGCCACTGTGGTTTTATGAGTAACATTTTTTTCTTCTGAATTTTATGTTCTGCTGATTATATTATACGTCACCACGGATGATACTAATGAGAAAAAAATTTCTGAGTTTCATGGTCTGCAGATTATACGAACGAAAATATGGTACTTTGAGTTTATATGTATAAATCTGAACTTCAACAAATTATATTTTTATAAAATTAAAATCTGAACTTCAACGAATTATATTTTTATAAAATTAAAATCTAAAATTTCAATTTTTTGTGCACAGTGATTGGAAGAACACAGGAAAATAAAATTATAGACTAAATTAGGATTTTATTTAGCAGCATATGGGTTTAGGTAAAAAAAAAAGAAGGCAGCAAATACGTTATATTACTTGGCATACATCATCACAACACATAACATAAGTGTGCTGTTCTTTGAAATTTCAATTTATTTCACCTTGTTCATAAATTTTGGGGTGGACTCCTAAACCTGGAACATATTTTTCCAGCCCTAGTTCTTTGTATTTTAAAATTGAAATGCAAGTAAAACAATACAACCCAACCACAACCTGTAAAAGAGCATTTTTAATAATGACAAAATTTTATTGACTTTTAAATGACAAAAGAAACGTTAGAACACCAAATGGGAGAAATACAATATTGTACATACTTAACTGCTTTGGAAAAATCATAAATAACTAAAAATTAGTTTCTGGTAGAAAAGAAAATTTGCCAATGTGATATCCTTGTGGTATTATGAAATCCTTGGAAAATAAATTAAACGCATACACGTTGCATACACTGATTAAGTATTTCTTATATCAATAATTATTTGTTAAAATCTGGGTTTGCAAGCAAATTTTGTAGTTCTTTAGTCTGTAACTTGGGCTTAATTTTATGTGTGTTTGTGTTGCTCTCTTGATGTAATATATTGTCATTATCTTACTAAATACAGGACTGTATGTACCAGTATTGAAAAGATAGTATTGTTCAGTTTCAAAAATTGTAAGTTTATGATCAACTTTATTACAGGTGCACAAAGGCAGAACTTTTGTTCTGTACAAAATGGAATGCAATGAGATACATTAGTTGAGTTGCTAATACCCAAATGTGGAGATTTCTCAAGCACATCTGTATCAGTGCTGAGATAGGCCCAAATCAGGCTCAAGCTTGAATTTTTTTTTCTCCTTTTAACTTTGAATTTTTATGACTTATCATATGAGACATTTATTACATTTCCTAGTTGGTAAAGAGAATTCCTCACTAACCAGATCAGGGTGGATATTTGGCACTGGGAAGGGTTATTTATTCAGGGTTTTGGGAACAAATGCTATACTATAGGCCACACATCAATGGGTTTCTAGGGAAAAAGAAAAGCTTCTTTGAAAACTATAGACACCAGATACCCACAACATCAAAATTTCATTCATTCTTCTCATGCAGTAGCTCCCTGTTAATTTTATTGAGCTGTGTAAGTAGGTTGCAGTATAACCTGATTTTGCCAACTACTAGCTGCCCAAAGTATTTCAGGAGGAATTGTTTTGTGGTCTTAGAAAATTGTGCAGCTATACTATAAAAGCCGATTTCCTGTCCCCACTCCCCATTTGAGAAAGACATAGGCTAGCTGCTGAGGGAGGAGAGAGAAGAGAAGACTAGAAGATGAGATTTTTAAAAATTATTAATGCATAAACAGGTCAGTTTTGGGGCATGTTAGGAGCTTTGTGATATGAAATTTGGTGCTCTGGCTGACATACTTTAGGCTTGGGCTCTTAAAATTGTGCCTGAATTCAGCACTGATCTGTATGGAATTATAGCAACCCCCCCCCCCTTGAGGAAAGGAGTAGCTATGTATGAACTGTTAATAACTTTTTATCCTCTCCCCCAGCATTTGGGGTCTATACTGCAAGTAAAAGGTAATGTACATTTTAGCATTTTTTCACTCCCCTTTACTTTCACCACCCTTATGGCCAAGTGGAGACATGGATTTCTTCCAGCTGTTCATCCAAGTTGGAGATGAGTGTTATGTTTGTCCCACTGAACTGGTACTGTCTCTTTTGTGGAAGCAGTGGCTGTAAATTAGTGACAGGGAACTCATTTATATAATCATTGGTGTTATATAAATGGAGCCATTATGGGGGACATTAAACCCTGACACATACTCAACAATATGTAAACAAAAAAAGTAAGTTCTCTTTTTCTTCATCCATATATATTCTTTTTATCCTGGTTCAGAGACATGTTGAAAAACCTCTTTCTTATACTTTATATAAATTGTACTGTTCTGACTTCTTTCTTTTTTTGTCATGGAGTTGCATGCTTCAGTATTGCTTTAGCACTGGCAGGTGAATGCAAGTACTTTGGAAATAGTTAAAAGTTGTTCAAATTCTACCACAGCAGTGGTAATATATAAACACTGCCCTGCCATTAATATCCAGAGACCTGCATGTCTACAAATAATTTTGATTTACAGAAAATTTAATATCATATGCTGAAACCTTTAGCACGGCCTATTATCGCAAGAGGTGGCCACACCTTATACCCTAATATCCATCTCATTAAACAGGCTGTAAATGTGGTAGTTTTTGGCTTTCATTAGTATCTTTTAGCAAGTCTCTTTATATCACGTGCATGGCATTCTTTCTGGGTGTGGTAATTTTCTTATGAGTGTATTTTCTGATCGAATGCTTGATATCTATGGATGGAAATGTCAGTGTTTAAACGGACACCTCATTCCAAGGTTATCATTTCCACTTTTAAGTTGTCATAGTTCTTCATGAGGAAAAGACTCGACATAGTTTATGAAAACAATAGCTTACTCAAGCTAATGCATTCTCACACAGTATAATTCAAGAAAAAGCCTGTGTAAATTGTAATATTTAAAATGTTTTTATTTTCAGAAACTGGTGTTACAAGCAGTGCTTGTAGAGCAAACAAAAGAAAAAGAAGAGCAACATTTGAAACGAGTTTTAACTGATATGTTTCCAACTAAAGAAGAAGCTCCCACACATGTAAGATTTATTTTTACTATTTTGTTACCATCATCATATCAACATAGTGTTCAGGCATGTTACAGACACAGATAATCAAATAATAATAGTAATAATAATAATAATACTAATAATACAGCATGGGACCTTTTATTCATGAAGCTCCAGACTGGAGCTTTGCCAGTTTTCGGTTTTTCCTGGATTTAGAGTCTATAGTCTAGCATGTGCAAATCACATGGTATGTAGCACGAATCATGTGGCACAGTGAGTATGCTTGGCTCAAGCTAAACTAAAATCAATTTTGAATTGGAAGAATAACAATAATTAAAAGGACAAAAAGGGAAAATGTCAGAGTCATTCAAATGAAAATGAGCCAACAGAAATAGAACTGCTGAATGGGTTTACCGCTGCAGCATCAACACAAAACATAGATAGCACCACTGTAATGTTATGATGCAGTGAAATGTGGTGCTACGATCATGTGACGACAGAAACAGTTGGCCTTTTAGGACCTCATGCAGGTTGCCAGTCCAACCAGTCCAGACCGAAGCGATAAACATTGAACAGAGAGTGGTTGTCCAGTCTTAAACCGTGAAAGGTGTCGGGGGTACAGAAATTCATTGGTGCATGAAAACTGGATGTCTTTGTCACGTGTTAAAGACTGGAGTAAGCTGTTCCGAGAGAAGTGGTCATCATTGGCTGATGATTCAAGGCCAGGGCAAGCACGCCTCGTGGTGACCGATGTTTCCATCGGTGAAGTGGATAGCTTCATTCAAGAAGACAGAAGAGTCGTGGTCGAAGCACTTGCCAACAAAGTTGGAATCACTGTAGGGAGTGTGCACACCATTATCTGAGATCATCTGCAGTACTGAAAGATTTTGTTACAGTGGGATATGCACACAGTGGGTGCCTCACAACTTGTGATCTGTGCAGAAAGACATTTGCATGGGTGTATCCTTGGAATGTTAGCTGCGATATCATGATGGTCACCGTTTCATCAACAGAATCATTGCGGGAGGCGAAACGTGGGGCTTTCATTATCAACCTGAAAGCAAAAGAAAAAGCAGCCGATGGAAGCACACATCTTTTCCACTGCCAAAGAAGTAAAGGGGAATGCAGACAAGTGCATGGAAGGTCGCATTGACCGTTTTCAACCACAAGGGCTCCCATGTTGATCAAGTGTCTCGTCACCAGAAATGCTGCCCGGTATGCAGACACACTCAGATCTCTGCAAGCATCACTGAAATCCAAGCGGCCCAAGCTGCTCACCAAAGGAGTTGTTGTTCTTCATGACAATGCCTACCCCTACACTATGAAAATTGTCAAGGATTACCCTTCTAAATTCAGGTAGGAAACACTCCAGCATCTGGCATATAGCCCAGATTTGTCCCCCTATGACTTTCACAATTTTGGGGAGCTGAAGAAATATTTCACTTGGACGAAGAGGTGCAGTATGCTGTTTGGGAATGGTTCAACCAGCAACCCATTGCCTTTTACCCACAAGGAATTGAACGTCTAGTGTCACAGTGGGATAAGTGCCTTAATAATCACCGGGATTATTTTTAAGCTAAGTCACAATATCTTTCTCATCCACCCTTTGGCTTGTTTTTATTTGAATGATCCTTATAGTATTACTTTACGAAATGACAAATTTATGTTAACATATTCTTAATTAGGGTGTGTTTCTGTCAATATTTTTCCAACTTTGCAAAAATAATGTAATTTTCTGTCTTATTTACTGATAATTGAAGCAATTAGTTTTATATCTATTATGAAGAAAATAAAATACAGGTTGGCTCAGTTCTGATTGAGCCATCAGTTTGGAACATAGGACTACGACTTGCAGCTCGGAGAGTTGAAATGAGCTAGTCGAGTATGGTTACAAAGTGTTTATTTAATTTTTTTATAGCCAACACGGGTCTACAATATGAAAAGTAAGTTACATAATTTTTACAAATAATGCTGGATACATTGCGAACACAAAGCAGATTGATACACGAATTACCCAATGTCTTCTTGGGCTTCTTACATTCCTCATCACTTGCTGTTGCCTCTCATTTTGATTTTCTCCACTTTTGCTTGCATTCATTCTGTGAATTCCGCAGCATTTTTGAAAATGTTAACCCGTTCACACGAAAGCAATTTTTAAAAATTTTAGTTTAAACCACTGCGATATGTTCTTTATATATTTCAATAGATCTCGTTGAGAGCTTTAAAATAATACCACGCACAGTCGTTTTGCACTCACGGTTGTCCAGATAAACCACAATATTGTCAAGAATGTTCACTGGTTCACAAGAAAACAATTTTTAAAATGTTCAGTTCAAACCACTGCAAAATGTTCTTCGTATATTTGAATAGATCTTGTTGAGAGCTTTCAAAACAATACCACACACAGTCATGTTCCATGGAGTTAGATGTAGTCCTAGCCCTACGTCAAAAAGCCATATTAGTGAAATGGATATTTTGTTTACCCTTTGTGTTAAAAGCTTTAATTTTATGATCAGTAGCATATTTGTTGAACACTTGACAGTAAAACTCATCTGAGCCATGATTCATTGCTCTGAAACTTCCTTAAATGAATAATCAAACAATAAAGTAAGTGAAAGTATGTAGTGTGCTTTACAGCAAAACTGTTTTTAATTATGATGCTGCTCTATTCATTGATTGATGCACAGAGAATGTGGGGGGGGAAGAAAAAAAGATCCAAGCCATCACATTTTTTTAGCTTGCTTTGTGTGCCTTTCCGAGATGTGGAGCAACTGTGCCTTCCCAGCAACAGTTGCTCTACTATCTGCAACAATTAAAAAATCTTTTAATCTTTTAGCCATTTCATGTGAAATTAGTGGCAGTGGTGGTGGTTGGTGGTGGTGTGTGTGTGTGTGTGTGTGTGTGGGGGGGGGGGTCCATTCTTGTTTGCCTTTTATATGAAGTTCATTAAAATAGCAGACAATTTTCTGAATACTTTGCAAAGTAAATATACATTATCTTTTATCCCAGTCAAAGCCACCAGGCAAAAGTGAGTGAAATATTCCAGAGTGTGTGCCAGGTTTAACCACAGGAAAGTGCCAGACTAGCAGCCCCTAACTTCCCACTCTGATGCTGTCCTCACACATATCCTCAGCTATACATATTTTTCACTACCTTAGTTCACAGATTCTCCTAGTTGTGGGTGTTATTGTAGCTGTCAAGCACTAAAGCAAAGGTATCAGCAATGCCAGATTTCTTGACTAAAAGAAAAACAAATCCAATAATATCGATATAACATACCTATTTATTCTATTACTCACGTCAAATTTTGTAGCTGTGAGCTTGGTGGTGCATAGTTATGTAATGGTATATAGAACAGAACAACAATGACACAAGGTAAAAGATGTTACTTACATTACACTCTTCCTGTAGTCATCCCATTGTTCACCACCACAAGTCAACAAAATGGCGCCGACTATCAGTTTGTTTAAAAAATGTGAGTAATCTTCCACGTTATCTGCTGCAGTCTAAAATGCAGAACGACCTCACTGCACGGTTTTATCAATGTATAATAATCTCCAAGGAGACTTGGTTAGCTCTATTATTCAACTATGCATGGATTTCACTGAACTCAAAATCATAACAAACATTAAAATTGTAATACTACAGGTTAAAATCCAGAAAATGAAATTGTAAAAATTGAACACTTATGAATTCCAAAAAAACGAATGGAACCAGTTAAAAAATTAAACGAGATGAAATAATGAACATAATTGCCGCCGTTATCCTTCACACACTGTACACCCCGAAAACGCACCTCCACCTGCGTTCCCGGACGCGCTTCACACTAGTTACTCCTAGGCATTCTTAGCGGGTACTGAATGATTTGTTAGCAACCCTCCTTGCCTCCGGAAGTCATGATACATACTGCACAAGTAGGCAGGCACCATCTAGTGTGCGATTCTGACCTTCCTGCTTCTGTTGTGTTTTATTCAACAACAACAGAAGCAGGAAGGTCAGAATATTTTTTCATTGTCGATATTTTTTCATTGTGTATTAAATTCCTCCACGCATACGGGAGTTCATACGGTGTGTTGTTGTTACATTTAGTTGGACAGGTCTTCATAATTACAGCAGATTCAGCAATTTGTGCAGTTTTCCAGCTCTTTTGTTGATTAAGTAATTTCACGTCCTCCCATACTGGTGTACATTCATTTTTCATACAATAGTCAATAAGCGCGGTTTTGTTTTCCTTTTTAAGTCAATTGCCTAAGTGTTCGGATATTCTAATTTTTAAGTTTCTTTTAGTGCTTCCGATGTACTGACTAACAATTTTATTGTGGTTGTGCTCTATTGGTATTGAATATACACCAGCCCTTTGCAGAATACATGTCTTTTCTTTACTGCCAGTCAATATATCTTCAATACTCCTGGTTCTGACGCCAAAGCCCAAATCAAATTTTCTACACATCTCTTTTAATATATTACTTATTTCATAATTATATGGCATTGAACCACAGTATTTTATTTGTTTTTTATCATTTGCTATATTAATATGTTCTTTCTTGTGTATTGTTTTATTAATGAGGTCATTAATTCTTCTAAGATCATATCCAAAACTGACTGCTACCTGTCTAACCCAATTTAACTCCCAATTCAACAAATATTTACTAGAGGTGTGAGTCAAAGCTGTATTAATGTAGGATCTAAAAGCTGCATATTTATATGCTGCAGGGTGATATGAATTTGCTGAAATGACATTAGGTATATATTGGGTTGTCGGAAAAGTCATGACGTATATTGGCACCTGATGGCTGATGGCGGTTGGGCGGTTTTAGAAGAACTAGAGGCATGTGCAGCTCTGTTATTGCTATGGCATTCGACAAGTGCCAGTTTTAGCTGCAGTCTAAAAGGAATAGTGAGCGATTTAGTTGATTTGCAGAGATTTGACATCAAGTTGAAGATGGAAGACCAAACCGTGCATTTTTGCCATATTTTACTGTTTTACTTCCATAAAGGGAAGAACGCGTCAAGCTTGTGAAAAGTTGCGTAAAGTGTACGGTGATAATGCTATACAAGAACGTCAGTGCCAGCAGTGATTCGCAAAATTTCGTGCTGGTGATTTTGACCTCAACAATGCTCCTCAGTCTGGGCGGCCAACCGAGGTTGATGACGACCAAATCAAGGCATTGATCGAGTCAAACCCATGTTACACGACACGAGAGATTGCAGACACGTTGCACATCCATCATTCAAGCGTTCATGACCACCTGAAGAAGCTGGGATACGTAAGCAAGCTCGATGTGTGGGCTCCTCATGATCTCAAAGAAGCTCAATTGGCGGCGCGTATAAACATCTGCGATATGCTCATTAAACGTAAGAAAAACGATCCTTTTCTTGAAGCGACTGATAACTGGTGACGAAAAGTGGATTGTGTACAACAATGTGCTGCACAAACGGTCTTGATTCCGACGTGCTGCTTTGCCTCAAACGACATCCAAAGCAGACTTTCATCAGCAGAAGGTTCTGGTCTCAGTGTGGTGGGATTTTGTAGGTGTCATATTTTTCGAGCTCCTACCATGGAACCAAACAATCAATTCGAATGTGTACTGTCGTCAATTGGACAGTTTGAATGAATACATCATCCAGAAACGTCCAGAGCTCGTTCATCGTAAAGATGTTGTGTTCCATCACAACAACATGAGACCACACACAAGTTTGATCACCCGCCAAAAATTATTGGAGCTTGGGTGGGATGTGTTGCCACACCCAGCATACTCGCCTGACCTTGCGCCGTCAGACTTCCACTTGTTTAGCTCTCTTCAACAGTCCTTGTGCGGTATAACGCTCAATTCAGATGAGGCTATAAATCAGCACCGTGTACAGTTTTTCGCCACGAAAGACAGGTCGTTCTATGAACGAGGCATTTTGCAGCTCACTGAAAAATGGCAAAAGGTTATCAAACAAAATGGGCATTATATCATTGATTGATCTTTGTTCTTTCTATCAATAAATGACCTTTGCAAAACATGGCTAAAATACGTCATGACTTTTCCAACAACCCAATAATTAAGTTTCCTGTAAACCTGGTATTCAATACTATTATCCTGTTTTTTATAGAACAGAATGTCCAAATATGGTAAGCTATTTTCTTTTTCCATTTCCATTGTTACATTAATGGTATCATAGTATACATTATATTCGTCAATGAATATTTGTAGTTCTTGTTCACTATGTTCCCTGATCATGAAGATGTCATCAACATATCTACAAAACATTGCAGGTTGTGGAATATTGTTACTATGCATTATGGATCTCTCAATCTGTTGTAAAATCACTTCTGAGAGCAGACTAGAAATGGGAGACCCCATAGGAGCACCTGCTGTTGTCTATATATTGTACCATTAAATTCAAAGTAGTTATTTTTGTCAATAAACTTCAATATTTTTTTGAAATCCTCTATTTCTACTGTTGTAATTTTATTTCTATGTAATTCAATTTCAATGAGGTCAATTGCATTTAGTGTTGGAGTATTTGGATATAACGATATGATGTCCAAGCTGGTGAGTATAGTGTCCTTATTATGTTTGGTGTTTTTTCTATTTTGTATTGATTTAATTACTTCATTAGAACTACTGACAGATGCATCATATTGTCTGTAGAAAGGTTCAAGATATTTATATAACGCTAATTTGAGGTTTATCGTTGGTGCCATATTCTTCGCAATGACAAGGAAGCATGTGAATAAAAAACAAGTAGGAAGGTCAGAATTGCACACTAGATGGTGCCCGCCTACTTGCTCTGTAATTACCTATGCGCGGTATGTATGTATCATGACTTCCAGAGGCAAGGAGGGTTGCTATCGAATTCTTCAGTACCCATTGAGAATGTCTAGGAGTAACTAGTGTGAAATGTGTATGGGAACGCAGGTGGAGGTGGGTTTTCGTGGTGTACAGTGTGTGAAGGATAACGGCAGCTATTATGTTCATTATTTCATCTCATTTAATTTTTTAACTAGTTCCATTCATTTTTTAGAATTCATCACGGTGTTCAATTTTTACGCTTTCATTTTCTGGATTTTAACCTGTAGTATTACAATTTTAATGTTTGTTATGATTTGGAGTTCAGTGAAATCCATGCATAGTTGAATAATAGAGCTAACCAAGTCTCCTTTGAGATTATTATACATTGATAAAACCGTGCAGTGAGGTCGTCCTGCATTTTAGACCACAGCAGATAACATGGAAGATTACGCACATTTTTTAAACAAACTGATAGTCGGCGCCATGTTGTTGACTTGCGGTGGTGAACAATGGGACGACTACAGGAAGAGTGTAATGTAAGTAACATCTTTTACCTTGCGCCATTGTTGTTCTATTCTACAGTATATACCATTACGTAACTGTGCACCACCAAGCTCACAGCTACAAAATTTGACGTGAGTAATAGAATATATAGATATGTTATATTGATATTTTTGAATATCTCAGCCACGTATGGCGTGCGCTTTCCAAGCATGGAAGAAAACACAAATTGAAAAAGAAAAAATCTGTTTTCAAAAATATCAAAGAAATATTGCCCCCCCCCCATCCCCAAAAGAAATGAGTAGTATTGCTTAAAAAAAAAGAAAGAAAAAGATTGCTTCGAAATTTTGTTGGTTTTCAGGTCATTCTGGATTTTGGATGTCATATATTAGGTCCTATAGTGTAATAAGTAATACTACTACTAATAAAATAATAATAATTAATTTTGAATAAACTTGTGCTCCATATCATTCTGCAGTTGATAGGTTTTTTACCTATTAACATAACACTTTCTGAATCACTAAAAACTGATTTTACCTTGTTTTATACCAGCCCCTTGCTCTGCAGCGTGACCACATAATGTAACATAACGGAATGAACTGAAATCATTGATCTGCAGCCTAACCACATAGTGTAACATAATGTAATCAATTCAATCAATTTATATCATTGAGCTGCAGCCTGATCACGTGATGTAACATATCAGATTCAACTCATATCATTGATCTGCATCTTGATCACGTAATGTAACATCAGATTCAACTCATATCATTGATCTGCATCTTGATCACATAATGTAACATATCATAATCAACTCATATCATTGATATGCCACCCAATTACATAATGTAACATATCAGAATCAACTCAAATCACCTTACTAAATTGTTCAAGATTTCCCTATTGGTATTCATTCAGCATAGTACCACAGAATTTAGCAAATTTCCAGGCCAGTGTTTCCGAACCTTTTTTACATCATGGAACCCTTGAAATAGGCCTTCAGACATTGCAGAAGCCCAGCTCGCATAATTATGCCAGGCCTACACAATATTAAGCCATTTGCCTAATATTTATTTTATTTTATCAAACTATCTAAAAAGAACAAATGAAATGACATAATATTGAATTGGGATGAAAAATGATATAAACAACAATCCTAACACAAATTATATTATTAAGAATACTTAATAATATAATATTAATTAGCTTTTTGTGCAAATAATATACAATGGAATGGGGCAGCATTCATTACCAGTCCAAGTAAAACCCATTGCTTAAATAGCTTTCACAATACAAGCAATTCTTCCTAGTGTCCGTTACCTTTCGACTCTCACTACTTGCACTTGGTTTGGACATCGAATCGTTATCACTTACCTTACTTTGGTCACTGGTAGGTTTACTGTTCTCTGCATTGTCTTCTTGACCTTGTGATGTACAAACTTCTACATCTTCAAAACAGGCAAGTCTTTATTGTTTGCATCACATTCACAAAAATATTTACACAATCAACAGAACTGAAGTATAGTATCACTGATTAAAGCACTATTGGTCGATAGAGGAAGTCCGGAATGTTCGTAGAACTTTAGAAGTGATGAGCCTGGATGTTTGTAGAGTTGGGATTTTTCTGTGAAGGATGGGCACCTTAATACTGGCTGGCAGCTTATTGATTCTCGGAACTACTGGTGCTGAGCCAAAGAGCACAAGGCATGTCACCACAAGTGTGATCCTGTGCTTGACGTAGTAGCAAGTTGACCAACGAAATTTCCCTCAAGACAAAAATTACTCTGTTAGGACTGCACTCTCTCTACAGACAAAAGATAACATATTTACATTTGATTATCATTATTCTTACATCTTATAAGCAACATATACACTTATTCCAGTTTGAATATTTGGTTTTATAAAATGTTGCCGAACCCCTGGTGGGGGCTCATGGAAAACCAGGGTTTCCTGGAACCATGGTTGAGAAACACTGTTCTAGGCAATCTTTCATCTCCTTTCCAGCTCAGCTGTTGAGACCATCTCAACATGTTCTCATTTACATTTTCTTCTCCCTAAGAAATAAGAAGCTACGTTATAATTCCTGCATTAGAAATCTTGTTCTGTTATTGTATCCACCAGTTTTTTGCCCTAAGTTTCTGTACTGCTGTCATGCTTGCAGCTGTCCTGAGAGAGAGAGAGAAAGAGAGAGAGAGAGAGAGAGAGAGAGAGAGAGAGAGTAGTGTCTAAAGATTTCATTGTATAGCAGTCAGTTTCACTCCATGGCCATGTTTTTTTTTTTGTTTGTTTGTTTAGTTAAAATAGTTTCAAAAGTTGATAAAAAAAAGTTGTCTAGTTTCTTACAAAGCTTTCACATCTCATCAATAATCATGCCCAAATAAATAAAATGTGTTCTTAAAATAGTATAACTATACTACAAGTAGTAATCCAAATTTCTTGGCGTAGAATAGAAATAAAAGTTTTCTAGCTTTCGCACATTGACCAGATGGTTTTTTCAAGGAAAGTAGACAGCTAACTGCAAATTGAATAATAGAACACTTCAACAATTTGAACACAATGACTTGAGTAGACCAGGGCTGTTTGTGTTCTGGGTCTAACCCGGATTTCCGGGTTTGGGCGATCTTTCATGCCCGGAATTCCGGATGTTTAGCTTTGAAGACATTTTTACAACTGTTAAATTTTGAGTTCTAATAAGCGACAAAGCAAACAAAAAAAAAAAAATTAAAAAGATTCATGGCAAAAGTACTTACTAAAAAAAAATTGCTTTTCACCGATGAATTAATGTGATGATAATATTGTCTTCCTCCCCGATGCAGCTGACTCGAGCTTGACACACAAAGCCGGCAGTTCGTGCTGTGGTTGTCCGTTGTTCTGTGGGAAGGTCATGCGTGCAAATTCTCAGTCATTTTGTCGGCGATTCTGCTCCTCGATGAAAAAAACAGGTTTTTGCTCTGATTAGGGATGTGAGATTGGAACTTGGAGATGGCGGGGGAGGGAGCGAGTTAAAGCAAATAACGTATGTCACTCACGTGTCTGCACCTACACGTGGGAGCAGCCTGCCTCATTGTATTAGTAAGTCAGTGACGGAGAGGAGGTGTCTTTGTTTCCCTGATGAAACGTTTGTGGTTTTTTGTTTAGGCAAAAGTGATGGGGGTTTTTTTTGTTTTTTTTTTGGTGTGTGTGTGTGTGTGTGTGTGTGTGTGTGTGTGTGTGTGTGTGTGTGTGTGTGTGTGTGTGTGATATGTATGAATGTTTTTAGGAATTTGAAAGTTTACACGGTTTAAGTTAAGTTCGTCATCAACGATGAAATTTTTAACCAAAACTGACGATCTCAAGACATTAGATGTTTCAGTCAAAAATAAATTCCGGTGGGATTGGCTAGAAAAAAAAGACACCCAAAAGAAGAAAGCTACGATATGGTGTCGGAAAATTGATACAGCTGGGTCATGTTTCTGCATATATAAATGGAGTACGTGCCACAGGTCTGCCTCCAAAACCTGTTGAAGTAATTATAATGGCTACTTGTAATAGTAAAGGTTCTTCTCCTCTTCGGTACACAAACAAGACACTGCAAATGAAGGATGTTCGAAACGTAAGCGTCAGCCTGATTGCGTCTCTGCTAAAAAACAAATGAAGATTGCACACTTTTTAAGAAATAGTGTTATTTTATTAGTAAATATAACTTTAGATTAACACCACACCAGACTGATAGTTTTTTTTATTAATAAATGGAACTTAGATCTCAACATCCAATTTGCTAAATATACTGTTATTTTATTAGTAAATAGAACTTTAGGTCAATACCACCTGACTGAAACTTAACAACTAAAATTTCTGTTAAAAGGAGATCAATATCCTATGAAAAAGAGGAGTTGCCCTTCTAGTAACATAAAAACTTGACTGCAGATTTTCTTTTATTTATTTGCCAAATGGGTAATTTTGCAATTGGAAAGAAAAGAAAAACTTTTAAAAGGTATGTTATCTGTGCAATTGGTTTATTTTATACAAATGCAAAATTTTTATTAACGTTCTTAGTGTGGTATATGTTAAAGACAATATCATGTAGTGGTCGAAATCAAAGTTACTTAAATTTCACTGAAGGAATTAATTTTTTTAGCAACAAATTAATGCTGCAAGCTCAACCCCAAAATAATTTACTGTTGTGCGCAAAAGGCATAGGTAGGTAGTAATTCCCAAAGTGAAACCATTTTATCTTTGGAAGTATCGGTAACATCTTTGCTGATAAGTATAATAATTAGAGGTACTAGTAGTAACGTAAATAGTTTTGTTGTGTGGGGGTTACCCTCACATGTTCATTTTTATGCATTGGCACCGTTGGGAGACGCCGATGATTTCAGGGTTTCGTGCCTTGCCTTGCAAACACCTCTGGTAGACAATAAATGAATAGACGCAAAAGTGATTATTTATTTGAAGAAATGAGAAGTCACATTGGTTGGGCACGCGGTACTGTGGAAGAAAATGCAGCATTATTTGAAGAACTGATTCCAAATGCGTGGCAACTGTAGAGAGATGCTATCATTGCAAGCCTCGCTGTTTGTTATGATCTCTAAGGTTTTGCGAATGGCAGTACATTTGGGTGTGGACTATGAAGCTAATTTTTTTATATCATTCCACATAGAATCAACGGACTTGAACTTGAATTCTGTGGGTAGGGCAGTGGTTACAAAAAAAAAACAAACAAAAAAAACAAGAAAAAAACAACAACCCTGCCACTGGCTTGTCCAGTGAAGTCAAGTTCAAGTCCATTGATTTTATGTGGAATGATAAAAAGAAACTAGCTTTATACTCCATAACCAAATCTACTGCCATTTGCAAAACTTTGGAGATCATAAATAACAGCGAGGCTTGCAATTATAGCATCTCTCAGAATGTAGTAATTTAAAGGAAAAGCTGGTTCAAATATTTTGCGCTTGAGAATATTCTTGTGTGAAATTCTTTAAATCTTTTTATTCCTATTGGAATTTGAGACTAAAGTGTTGCAAGGGAGGTTGTGGGTAGAGAAACAAAGACACCCCCCCCCCCAAAAAAAAAAAAAAAACACAACTAAAAATAGTTTTAAGACAGTTTTTACTGATATTTTTCTTTTTTATAAGCATTGGAATTTGATGTGCTTTCTGTAGATGATGTTAGCAAAATGACTGCAGTCTGCTTCAGGCTGGGCATGTTAGGTGACTAAGAAACTTCATAGGAAAAAATCTATAAATGCTCCTACTGACAAAAAAAAACAACAACAACAAAAAAACAAAGAGCTGTATTATTATGTCATAAAAAATTCATGTCTTGAATTTAGGTTTGGAATTGTACCTTAATTAGTCATAGTCAACTTTTCAAACAAGGGGGGGGGGGTATTATAACTTTGAGATGAATAGTTCCAAAAAGCAGCAAAATTAAAGCTTTTTGTAGGAAATAGTATCATTATCTGGTTTTAGAGAGAAATTTATATAAAAAAATATTTCATCAAAACATACAGAATTTTGTGCAAATTAGATACATACAAGGTGATTCAAGGTTGAGCTGGTCTTTTTATTGTAACTCCATTTCCTGTACCTATGGTGACACAATCTGTACAGTAAGTAGTATAAATCTCCCTTTCATGTCAGTAGTTGTTTCATCAATATGATGTGTATGTAATGCATCATGGGGAAGCATGGTATCTGTAGAGTAGGTATCAGTAGGTATGTAACAGCCTTGTATTATTACATTTCTTGTGAAGGAGAAGGTGAAACTTGCTGAAATCTTGCACAGATTGCAAGCACAAAATGGGGATAAAACAGTATCAAAGGCAAGTGTCTATGATTGGTACAACAAGAGCTCTGCACAGTAAAAGAAACAAACCAGTGTATCTGCAGTAAATCTGATGGCTACTGTATTCTGGGATGCAAAAAGAGTACTTATGATGGATTTTCTTGCATGAGGAGCAACAGTGAATGCACAGTATTATTCTGCCCTCGTAAAAGAGAAGCTTCGACCCACCAATCTGCAAGAGGACAGAAAAATTGGCAAAACAGGTCATCCTGTTGTTTGGCAATGCTAGGCAACACATGGCTCATGTGACAACAGCTGTGGCATCAATGGGCTGGGAAATACTCAGTCATCCCCCTACAGTCCTCACTTGGCTCCAGATAATTTCCACCTGTTCTGCTCACTTAAGGAGCATTTGGGAGAGAAGAAATTCACAACAGATGAACAACAACCACTGTACGTTCTGTAGTGATTAAGACAACAACCCAAGTCATATATGGCAGAAATAGATTTTCCATGGAGATGTGGCAAGTGTGTTTAATGCTAAGGGAGAGTACCTAGAGAAGAAGCATATTGCTATTAATTTCCATTGTACTATAAAAAAAAAAAAAGTCTTGGGCAATCTTAAAAACACGCACACATTCTCTCTCTGTGTTTTTTCTCGTGCAGCACATGAAAGATTGAAGAGATCATTCAGAAACAAACCTTGAAGTTGATGCAGAGAAACATCAAAGAAATCTGTGGAAAAGAGAAAATTGAGTCATGGTGATGCCAATTTTAATCAGTTGTCTAAAAATTAATGAGTGAAGATTGTTCATTAATGGTTCATATTCATAAGTTAGCTCATTATTAGTTTCTATTAAGTTAGTTTAGTATACATGTACTTGTGCCTGATTGTAAAGTAATTGCAGTTGCTGTTATGTAAATGTGATGTGATCATGTATGGCTGTTCTGATATAACACAACCACACACAGCTGAAAGGAAACTGAAAAGAAATACAGCCAATTCCTATCCTTTGATTAGACTGTTGGTATCTGATACACAAGCTCCTGAATTCAGAGTATTTCATGAGCTATATTATTGAAAGAGTTCCATTTTAAACTATACTTACTGTGAAATTTTTCATGAAAATAGCAATGTACTCTGTTAAGTATTAATCATTTTGCCCCTTTTTCTTTTTGGTTGCTTATAAAATCACCTTCATTTTTCTGATTTTTTATATGAACCCCAAGAGTTGCTGTAACATCAGAAAATATAATAAAGCATGTTCAGTTTTGAATTATGAGAATGTCTTAAATCTAGAATATTTTTGCTTGACACAGTTTTCACAAGATGGTCAAGAACATGTTCTCTTCTGTGAAATGATCATCAGATAGGAGGCCTTTTCTCAGATCTGATGCAGAGATGTTCATATTTTATAAATTATAAAAATTTGTCTGTTACCTGTTTTTTATTACTGCATGTTGTGGGTAAAAATCATTGTTAAGAATTTTAGTGACTTTTCACCTGCCTTCTTTTTCAGCACTCAAATGCTATTTTCTTTTCCCCCAGGAATCTTGGTTGCAAGAAATGTCCCAAGGATTATATGAAGAATCTGATCATGAAGATGTCATTGACCATAATGATGAGGGACTTTTGAAATGGGCAATCCACCTGTGCGATGTGAGGACAGAAAAACAAAATCACAAAAGAGAAAGAAGAAAATTATTGCAGAAGAGGTATATGTTATGCTTTACAAGTTATGTGAAAAAAAAATAGAAATTTCAGGAATGTTACTCTAATTTGTCCAGGGGTAAAAAGAAAAAAAAAGGGGGAGAGGGCCATGTTTAATTCCTATATTATATTTTAGAAATGATAATGTAAAACAGTCCTGGCCAACACATACTGTTTGCTGTGAATTGAACTGATAAGGATGAAAAATAATTTTTTAATTGAACAAATGATATTTCTAAGAATTGCAGCTGTGTTTTGATTAATTTCATCATACATATCATTTTAATGAGAAATTTGTTTTCTAAATTTCTTTTGACAAGTGCATATCAGCTGCAATTTTAGAAGCGGCTATTGTCAACTAATAACCCAATATAGACGCACAGGGTCAAACTCGTTTGTTAAAAGAAAAATTTGCAAATATGGAGCTGCTAAGATGCATCATGAGCTACTGCTTGAAATTACTATTCTTGGGGATATGCTTGCCAGTGTGTTAGTTCATAATTATCTAAAATTACTCACTATTGAGGGGAAGATTTTAGAACCGTTTTCTTAGAATGTAGCTAGAAAGAGTCTTATCCTTTCCAAAAATGAGCTCATTCTCATACCTTTAATTCCTTGTTCTTTCATATTGGAATAAATGCAGGTTATTTGACTTGTGCGGCAAGTCCTTATGTCACACATCTGGTCTGATGGTCTAAACGTCAGGTATTTTGTCATTTGTAGATTTCTTGGTGAAATAAGTTTACTAGTGACCATTGTAGTTATTGTCAGTTGGTCACAAATGAGCTTATCACAGCCACCACCATCTGCTGCCACTATATGTATGAATTGTGTGAGTCACCATGCAGCTTCTTTCCATATCCATATTACAGTAAGTTCACTGTCTCATTATCTCAGGTGGTCTTGGAATTTTGGAAATATTCACAATGAGCATTTTTTCTTTTCATTTTTTACATTAGCGGGTATTTGGTACCTCCATTTTCCCTTGCCATGAGAGGTCAAATCTTTAGTGGGAGTGTTTTCACCAGTTTTGTGGTCGATTTCCGGGTGATACTAGCAATAAATAGCACAGAATAAACTGATCACATTTTGTATGTGGAAGTTTTTTTAATATCTAAGAAATTGAATATACTCCCCAGTGACTTTCTCTGTGTTGGGGAAATTTGGCAATTAGACAAGTCAAAAAGTTCAGAGTAAGTCTGAGGTCAGTGTTAGGGAAATCTTATTTTGAGCATGTGTCTGCAGTCGGCACACTGATTACTTCTAAGGTCTTTTGGGATATGTTTTGTAAGAACTGAGGAAAGTTCACTTTCCGTCAGGTGTTGTTCACAACATTGCTTACTGCTCCCCCCCCCCCAGTTTTTAATCTAGCTACAGTAATAACTTTATTCTAAATGATGGAGACATGGCTGGAAAGAAGAACAGAGCTGTACAGAAAACAATTATGACAGCCTACCACAAGGAATGAAATAGATCTAGTTGCTTGCCAAATGTATGCTTTTGAGCCAAAGTCCATTGTAAGATACTCAGATGCCTTTATTTTTCTTCTCCTTTAGTCTCTTTTCATCATGTTAAATAGGATTTAGGAGAATGTATGAGTATGTTCCCCAGTTCTTGGCTTGTTACCACTGTAATACCATTTCACAAACCTGATTCCAATAAAACTTTCTGTCAACTAGCATGCTGCCATGGTTAGCTAAAAGTCTCGTTGGATTTACAAACTTGCTGTTGACTCCTGACATGTTTATTGTTTAGATATGAACAATGTGTTTCCATGTTTTTGGTGTATTTGTTGCCACTATTCTACCATTTAATATTTCCGTATTGCTGTTGGTTGTTAACATTTACCAGAGCAGCTAGGATCTTTACAGCAATAACACAGCAAACTTCATTGCAATCTCTTTAATTGAAGTATATCATTTTTGAAGTTGCAAGTACAGAATTTTAATATTGGGCGTTTCAGAATGAGTAAGCATTGAAATTCATTCTGTTTAATGAAATGGTAAAGAGAGAAATGTCATCTAGGATGTTGACTTCTGATGTGTCATATTGCTTAGTCTGATCTTTGGGTGTCCTTTTGTGCAAAAAAAGTTTTTCCTGCCAAGTAGGTTGCTTCACTCCTTTTGAAATGGTATACTTTGTGTCTGTTTTGGCTAACTTACATATATATATATACGTGGGTTGGAAAGAAAATAGTGGCAACATTGGTGCCACGACGCGTAAGAACACGAGAGGGCATTGCGGTTTCCAGCATGTCTAGGAGGACAGTCATAGCTGTCCAACACGCTCATTGTACGGAGTGCAGTGTGTGCGGATGGACGGATACAAAAATTGTCATTTGGGTGTGTGAAATTGGACCACTCTAAGCAACGTTTTCAGAGTGAGCAACTTGCATGGATCAAGATTGAAGTGGTGCGTGGCAGTAACGCAAAGGAATGGCATGTGAGTCTTCAAGAAAACTGTGGCCATAAAGCCCTGCCATATCGGATGGTGGCCCATTGGGTAGCAGCCTTCTGACAAGGACGTGATTGTGTGGAGGATGCGCCACATGCAGGACGCCCTGGTCTCGAGGAGCATTACATCGAGTAAATCCAATCCCTACTGGAGGTGGATCGGTGATGGACTGCATGGAAGTTAGCTGCAGAGGTAAGAACAAGCCACACCACAGTATTGCACGTGTTGCACCAAGTGCTTGGGTACCGCAAAATTGTAGCTTGATGGGTGCCTTATCACCTTACCGAGGTACAACCTTGCAACTGATCATTTGGCATGTTACAACGTGGAAGGTCACGCATTTCTGGGGAGAATCATCGCCATGGACAAAATGTGGGCTTGATCCTACGAGCCAGAGCTGAAACGCCAATCCAATGAATGGTGCCACCTATCGTCCCCCTGGCCCAAAAAAATGCCTCAAGAACCCGGGAATGTGAAAGTGATGCTAATAGTGGCGTATGATGCGGAGGGTGTCCTACTCCATCATGCTCTTCCTCCAGGCCAAACTGTGAATGCCATGTACTACAACCGCTTCTTGGAACGTTATCTGCATCCTGCCCTGCGACGGAAAAGGCAGCATTTTCGAACATGTCCACCCATTATCCTGTGTGACAACGCTCGCTGTCACACTGCTGCTCCAGTGCGGGACTTACTTCAACGGTGGGGGTGGGAGGTACCCAAACATTCTCCATATTCTCCCGACATGAGTCCCTGCGACTTCGATCTCTTTCCTCAGTTGAAGGTACCATTGAGGGGACAGCGTTTCCTCAATTGGAGACGCTATCCTGCGAGCAGTAGGGCGCTTCTTCAGGGACATCAATAACAACCGCACTGCCACTGGTGTCCAGTGTCGTCCACAGGTGTGACAACGGGTCATAAATATGGATGGAGATTACATTGAAGGTCTGTAACAATCTGCAGGTGATACAATAAATAGTTTGTGATATATGTATGTGCTGCCACTACTTTCTTTCCAACCCACGTATATATATCATCATTGTCAATCATTATCAATCCACTGCTGGATGAAGGTCTCCCCAAGTTTCTTTCACAACTGAGATATACACACACCTAGAAGAGAAATACAATATAGCATTTATTGACATGGTGTTGGTCTACCTTTGGCCTTAATGCATGCACTGACCCTTCATGGCATGCTTTCGACAAGGTTTTGGAACACAGCAATAGGTATGCGCTTCCATTCAGTACATAATGTTGTCGCTAACTGTTGCTTAGTAGTAGGCCTTGGTTCCAGACTTCTTATGCGACACTGTAATTCATCCCATAGGTGCTCTATGGCATTAAGATCAGGGCTCTGTGCTGGCCAGTGCACACACGATACAGAATTATCGTCAAACCACACTGTAACAGCCCTTGTTTTATGGCTCGGTGCATTATCCTGCTGGTACCAACAAGGCTCGGTTCCATAGTGTTGCCACAGAGTTGGTAGGGCATAATTGTCCAGAACATTGAGGTAGACATGCTGGTTAACAGGTTTGTCCACGATAACCAATGGGCCGGGACCATACCAAGAAAAACACCCCCACATGAGTACAATGCCAGCTCCTAACTTGACCGTAGAAACAGTACACTGTGGTAAATAGCGTTACCCCGGCTGCCGCCATACCCACACATGGCCATCAGATTGATGGATCGTATATCTGGATTCATCAGTCCATAGGGCCCGTTTCCATTGATCTACGGTCCACGATAAATTTTCTTTTCACCATGCTAAACGACGAGTAGCAAGCCGAGTAGAGATGAAAGGCTTATGAGCAACCGCACGACCACGGTAACCCATGGAATGAAGTTCTCTGCGAATGGTACGTGTACATACCGAGGTTCCAGCATTTTTACTCATCTGTACACTGAGATCTTGTGCAGTACTCCGTCGATTATTTGTAACGACGACTCCCCTGAGGCTTCAATGTCCTGTATCACGGATTTTCTTTGGTCTGCCAGTACGTTTTGCTGCTTCAGGCACGCCATGTGTCTTGCACTTATTCAGTACATCCAAAACAGTTGACTTGGATATGTTTAAGCGCCTCTCGGTTTCTCTTATGGACAACCCACTAATATAACACCCAACAATCTTTCCTTTCTCAAAGTTAGTACTCTACCGCTGCGACATTTTCACTCAACCTCACTGTTCGATATGATTGCGGTCAGCTGCACGCTTGTTTTTATACCGTGTGCAGCTGTACCGCAGATCTTAATAGTGCAGCGGACCCGTTCATTTGTTTTTGAAGGGGTGTCTGGTGACTTTTGTCAATATAGTGTATATGCATGCATGTTAGTTAAAGTTATGAATATTTTTCAAAGCGTGAGTTCTGTTTACTGTTGCTTTATAACAATTTTCTCACTTATGCATTGCTCCTGGGAAAGGAAACAATTTTTCTGCTTTATTTGTAGTCCCTAAATTGGGATATTTGTATGCACTTTTAAAAAAGCACTGGGAACAGAATCCCTTTGTAACATATAAGTAAAACATTTTCAGAACAAAAGTAGGGGACTTTCTGCTTGTACTGACTGCTGCATTAGAATGCACCATTTATTATTTGGTGTCCACAACATAATCACTTTTCAAGAATTACTTAATTTACCAGAGTGAGTCAAAAGTTTGCCCCATTTTGAGTAACACAATGTTGGGCCTCTATTCCTGTGAGAAACACATGGCTGCGTGAACTGGATACTGCGATGACATGGAAAACCCAAGGTTGATGACATGTGTTTGGCATGGTACCACATTGGATTAACAGGTAAGCAGAAAATGGAGGTCCATAAGCATGCTGTTCAGGAGCTCCTATGTTATTATTGGAGACATGGCAGCAGCAGTAAAAAAACATTTGTGCACTTCAAGGTGAGAAAATAGTGGGCAGCAGCACTCCATGAAAATGGTCTCAGCAGTTCAATGCTTGTGACACTTAGGTCAGGATGTGGCTTTGACCACCAACACTAACACTGGTCAAAGCTATGACAGCAAATTTTTGTACCAGTATGACAATTGGCAGCCGAGGTGAGGTCTTCCCAATCCACCATCGTTCGTCACATGCACCAGCTTAGTTTCTCCTCCAGGTGTCATCAAATAGTTCCGTATATATTGATACCACGGTAGGCAGGACAATGTGTTGCTCTCTGTTGCAGATTGCTATCAAATCCACTGGATGATAACTTAGATTTTGGCATCATGAAAAGTGGATATTTCTACATTTTCCTGCTGCTTGGAACCAGTGGCTGAGTCCCCACAGCCAGTGGTGCAAAGAGAGCAGTTTGAGAAGAAAGTAATGCTGTACATTTGGTGAATTTGTGAGGGTCATAGGCACTGGGAACTTGTGCCAGATGGATGGGAACCTCTATGCCAAACAACAGCAGTGGGTCTGTGATGCTCTGCGTCAATGCTGCCCAGTGCTCATCAATAGGAAGTAGGCATTGCTACAGGTGGATGAAGTCCCAAGTCATACCTCCAGAGTGGTCTGCTGAAAACTACAGGAATTGGAAAGGGTCGAGATCCTACCCCATCCTCCATATAGTCCAGATCTTGTTCCATACGACTACCACCCGTTTCATTCCATGGTCCATTTTATACAAAGACAGCACTTTGCTTTAGTGGTGGATGTGAAATTCAGCATCAGAGCACGTCTGTCCTTGAAACGTGCCGAGTGGTTCCTCCATATGGTTGTGACTGGTGGAATGTTGTCAGAGGACTACAGAAAACAACTGCCTATACTTTGTAGAATGAGAAGAGTGTGTTTGACTTTTTTTCATCGTTAAACATTTTAGCTTCAAACAGGAAGAGCTTTTGACTCACCCTGGAATTAATAGTTGTTTTGAGTGAATCCATAGATATTGCTCTTATTTTATGATTATGTAATGTAGTATTTGTTCAGTGAATAAGGCTTTTTCTTTAATTCTAGGGTTAGTTTTATAAAGCTGTACATTTGGTGAATTGCAAATGATTCAACATAACTACATAACTTGTGTTCCTTTTTAACATTTTGCTTTTGTTTTTCCTTATTTAGGAACGAAAAAGAAAATTAGAAAAAATGGAGAAAAAAATGGTTCATGATGTTTACAGGTAAGTTAACTTCAAGTTAAAAATTTTGTTGCATAGACTACTTCCGTAGAAATAATATATGTCAAGCTGTTTGACAGAGTCCAATATCTTCGAGTATACGTAGTGCGATCAAAAAGTTCCGAGACTAGGTACGTAGCATTCCAACAGATGGAAGTACGTGGATGTGCAAGCAGCGGTCGAGGGCAGTTACCTTCATAAGTCATTGTGCCGAGTGGCGTTCTGTGAACGTTGGGAGCTGTGCTACACGATATTTGGTGACCACGTGTAGAACACAGCTGCGTTTTTGGTATGGACTGCAGACTAGAGCAGCGAACGAATATCAAACTCGGTAAATCGGAAACGGAGACGCGTGAAATGTTGCGGGAGGCTTATGGCAATGAGTCATGCAAGGTTTTTTGAGTGGCTCTCGCCCTTCAAGAACGGCATTGGAAGACAACAAGAAGTCAGGGCGACCGTCCATGAGCAAAATTCCCTAAACTGGACAAAATTAGGGAACTGGTGTATTGCTACCATCGTCAATGTGTGATACGGAACTGTGCAAGAAATTCTGACGTCTGTTTCGAATGCACCGTATTGCTGCAAAGTTTGTGCCAAAGATTCTGAACCCCAAACAGAAGGTGCTCCATGTCAGACTCTGTCAAGATCTTCATCAGCAGGTGGTGAATGAACCAACATTCCTGTCGCGGGTCATAACTGGGGACGAGACTTGGGTCTACGGTTATGACACGGGAGACCAAACAACAGTCGTTGCAGTGGAAGAGCCTGGCATCTCCACAAGCGAAGAAGGCCCGACAGGTCCGGAGTGCAACCAAAAGTATGCTCTTCAACATTCGTGGGGTTGTGCACTGTGAATTCGTCCCCTAAGGCCAGACTGTCACCACCCTTTTTTACTGCGATGTTCTGCGCCATCTTAGGAAGCACATTCACTGCAAATGACCTAAAACGTGGCACAGCGGGCGATGTCAGACTCTGTCAAGATCTTCATCAGCAGGTGGTGAATGAACCAACATTCCTGTCGCGGGTCATAACTGGGGACGAGACTTGGGTCTACGGTTATGACACGGGAGACCAAACAACAGTCGTTGCAGTGGAAGAGCCTGGCATCTCCACAAGCAAAGAAGGCCCGACAGGTCCGGAGTGCAACCAAAAGTATGCTCTTCAACATTCGTGGGGTTGTGCACCGTGAATTCGTCCCCTAGGGCCAGACTGTCACCACCCTTTTTTACTGCGATGTTCTGCGCCGTCTTAGGAAGCACATTCACTGCAAATGACCTAAAATGTGGCACAGCGGGCGATTTCCTGCTCTATCATGACAATGCGGCAGCTCACAGAGCGTTAGCAGCATATCAGTTTTGCAGCGGCAACAGCATGACTACCCTTCCTCACTGGATTTGCCCTCCAGTGACTTCTTTCTGTTCCCGAATATGAAGCTGAAGGGTCGCCGTTTTGGAACCGTGGACGAGATCCAGTGCAAATCGCAGACAGTGCTTGACACGATTTGCAAACAGGACTTCCAGGGAGCGTTTCAACATTGGCAGTGGTGTATCGCTGCCCAAGAAGACTACTTTGAGGGATATCATAGCCAGACTTAAGTAACGCAAGTACTTTGTTGTATGTCGGCCTAGTCTCGGAACTTTTTGATCGGACCTCGTGTAATCATTCTGTATGTACACTGAGAGGACAGAAATCATGTGGTACATGGCCTGGGCAACATGATGCCATCACCACTCCCACTAGTGGATGAACCCACCACTTGGCAGGTATATAGGTAGAACATCACTGCACTCATGTAAAATGGTAATTCGATTTCAGTATTGATAAGCATTGTGAATTAACGAAGTTTGAAAGAGGGATGATATTTGATGCCTGATGCATGGGGCACTCTATCATGGAGGAGGCACAGGAATTGCAGTATCCCTATTCGACAGTTTCAGGAGTGTATTAGGAATATGTTATTTCCTGAGTAATTGCACCATGTATGGCGCTGTGGGTGAAGAAAGATGGCAAATGAACATGGCTGTTGACATCTGTCTCGCATAGTTGCAACCAACCAGTGTCAGTGACATAAATGACCGCCGACTTCAATGGGGGAAGTGCCAGAAATGTCTCCACCAAGTCCATCAGGTGATCACTAGCCACAATAGGTTATGGGAGTCACCGTCCCACCAGAGTCCCAATGCTAACGTTACACCACCGAACTGTATGCTTCAACTGGGTGAAAGATCATCAGCACTGGATCTTGCATGATTGGAGATGGGATCTCCCAGTCTAATGAGTCTTGCTTCCAGATATTTCACACAGACAAGAGGGTGCTGATCTGGTAGAAATAGCACAAAGTGATGGACCCAGCATATCGACAAGCAACTGTTCGGGTTGGAGATCTGGTATGTCTAGATGCAACTCTAAACAGTCCACACATCTATCCTTGCAGACAATCTGTATCCATTCATAGTTATTATGCATCCACAGGGTAATAGACTCTTCCAGCAGGACAGTGCACCTCCCCACAGAGCCGTGGTGACTAAAACATGGTTAGAAGAGCATTCCACAGAGGTTCCCACCCTGGAATGGACTCCCCATTCACCAGACACAAACTGTGGAAAGTCTTTGGGGTGCTGTGAAAAGGTGTGTTAGAACTCTGTATCCTCCACCCAGGAATGTGATGGAATTATGGGCAGTAGTACAGCAAGCATGGGTGGAGATACCTGTGGAACACTTTCATAACCTGAGGCATAAGGTAGGTCTACCTGTTACTGGGTAGGTATCCCGTGATTTCTGTTCACTTAGTGTACATCACTGAAATATTACTTATTCTGTTATTACATAACTGCATAAAATTAATTTGACCATGAGCCTCCAAATTTTTTTAGTTCATGCCCTATGAATTTTTTGCTGTACTTTGTTTCAGATCAACTTGCTTTTTTTGATGATGTGTTAAAAAAAACTATCACATCCACATATTAAAATTCAGCGTTGTCTCCATAATTCAGGAATCTACACTGCTCAAAAAATTAAGGGATATTATGGTAGCAATCTTACATGGACAGACATATGATGGATTAGTATAAAAACATGGATGTGAAACAGTCGGAGCATGAAACATTATAAATCTGAACATGCAATATATAGTAGTGAAGGCACATGTGAACAAATGGCAGAAAATGCCTGAGAACTACAGGACGATATTATCCAGTTGTTTTTGGGCATTTTCTGCTATACCTCATTCAGGGCATAATTCAGCTGTTGAAACATCATGGTAGAGGATAGGTAAGCTGGAACATGTCTGCCAGTGCATCTCACATATTCTCAATAGGTGTGAGATCAGGTGAGCATGAAAGTCAGTCTGTACACATGATGCTCTCTTCCCAAAGCATGTTTTTCACCAGCTGAGCTTGATATGTGTGTGCATTGTCATCCATGAAAAGGAATGTATTCCCAACTACTGTGGCATAGGTTGCTCAGTCTCATCTCAATATTGAACCACTGGCAGGGGACCATTCTGAATGACAAAGAGCTCTCCCGCTGACATGAGAATTCCTCCACCACAGAAAGCATCTCTTTCCTGTGTGAAACCTAGATTACTTCATGTTCCTTATTCATGCCAAAGAACATGACAAATATTGGACTGCAGGCGAAATTGTAACTCATCCATAAAAAGAAAGGAGCAGTACTGTTCATGACCCCAACCTTGATAATCTTCAGCTCTCTCTGTGCAGACTCTCCAGTGATGTGCAGAGTGGAGCATACTCATACCATTGGTTGCTGTGTATACAGTTAGTTATCTTTGGTGGAACCAGTTGCATTTGATGTGTGTGGAAATGCATCATCCTCAGGCCACAGTAAACAGATATTTCGGTTCAGGCGCATTTTATTGGCAGTTTATACAAGCTGCTAAACTGCAATACTTGTCATCTTGTGCTTTTGACTTCGGCCCTGGCCTCGTCTTTGTATCATTTGTCTCCTGGAAATGCCTGCACAGCCTACAGATGATGCTTTAAGACACCCCAACCATGATTCATTGGTGTTGTTTGATACCCTAACAAGTTAAATAAACAATCTCAAACTTTTTGCATTTCAACCCTTGTTTTTTTCTAAAAGAGACTACATTTTTTCTGACCTTATTTTTTACCTTACATTTCCTGTTTATCATTCCTTACTTTTTAAAGCATTTCAATTTCCACTCTATAAATACACTGTTATAACCACCCATTGATTGCAGACTTTAACTGCTGCACATATGTATGTATATATGTGAATTCATTATGACTAATGCATTTAGCAAGTGGTATAGGATATCTTAATGTGTTTAATAAATGAATCAAAACTTAAGCGGGAGAAGGAAAAAGAGTGAACTCTTTTGAATTGATATGACAGGTAATATAACCACTAATGCTTACCAGTTCTTTTATAGATGCCTTTGCCGCCCCTGTGGTGCAGTGGTCTAAGCAATGGCTTCTGATCATTCGTCCAAAAGGGGTCCGGGTTCGAATCCCGGTGAGGCATGGATGTTGTGTTTGTATTGCTGCACTGGCTCTCTCACTTCTCTGGAACCAGTGGCCCTAAATTAAGGACGGGCGACTGCGGATAGCCCATTGAGTTGCTCACAATGGTCATTAAACCTCCAATAAAAAAAAAAAAAAGCCCCCCAAAAAACCGGATGCCAGACCATTAACAATTTCTTAAAACAATTCATTTTAGTGTAATAGCTAGCTAGTATTCAAACCTAGTTAGATTCAAACAGACCATTAACAAAACATGAGTTCAGCCTAGTTGAATTACTGACCACAAGGGTTGAATCAGTTGAATAAAACCACAAGGAAAATGTTTCTTGCTTGTGTTTTTTTGCTGGTAAATTACTATATCACTTGAAATTATTCATTGTTCTCAAGACATTTATGTAATGTGTCAAGCAGTTCAACTGAAACTTTTAGCTCCTTTCAATGTGTACTTGAATCAATAGCAGGGATGTTGAATCAAACGTGAATAGACAAAATAGGTGTTACGAATTTATATGCAGGTCACTTGATAAAAATAGAGGCAGTCCAGCTAGAAAGGAATGCTGTATGGGATAGTCTCATCCATTGTGTAAACCAGAAGCAGGTATGGGGCTGGCATCCTGTGACTTCTTTCTCTTTCCTATGGCAAGGATTAATTTGGAGGACACCAGTTTTCTAGCCCAGATGAAGTAGTTGCAGCATATGAGGAACAGCTGAAAACAGGGTGCGCACGCGTGCTTGAAAACCTGGAAAGTCCTGGAAAATCATGATTACGTTTTCAAGGCCTGGAATATCCTGGAAAAACGGTATTTTTTTAATGCTGTCTTGAAAAGCCTTGAAATTTGAAATTAGTGCTTAAAAAAAATGCCCTTTTAGGAAATCGTGTTACTGACTGTTACCCCTTAATTTTTTTAAGTTCCTCTCCTCTGTTCTCAAAGAAACCGCCGGCTACAGTGGTGTTTCGGATGTGCCCAAATCCTAATTTGGCTGGGGGGGGGGGGGAAGCATACTTCCAGTGCAATAAAATTGGATGATTACTAGCAGGTCTGTTAGGGAAGGGGAGCTTGATGCATTCTCTAGCCCTGAGCTTGATGTCCGTCCGACAACTACTGAGAACAACAGAAGGGGAAAGAAGAGACATTTAGCATTTGCAAGGGGGTCGCGTGTTTACCAAGTCAGCTGGCATCCACCAGTGAAGAGTATGCCTGAACAACACATTCATCTGCTCCTTGTTTATTGCATTAAGACGCTTGCTTCCGGCCCACCCCTCAAGAGACTTCGGCTACTTATGATAAAAAATAAGAAAACTATCTTTGCGAATTTTTCACAAAAGTGGCTGAAATTTTTACACTTACTATAATTGGATTACAGAAGCTCACTCCCAAAATTCCATTTGAATCGGTTTAAAACTTAAAAAGTTAGCATTGGAAATTTTTATTATGTGTGCCTCTTTAGACAGTGAGCCTTGAGCAGAAAGGGTGTTACCATAGCAACGGTTGATTGACAGCTGGGAGCGCTGATCCGAAGCCCTTGGTTGGGAAGACAAAAAAACACCTGTTTATCACTTCCACGGCTCAAAAGGACTAAGAGATATTTTCAGAAATCCATTTTCAGGAATTTTGAAAATAACAGTAAAATTTTTACAGTGGTTAAAATACATCACAATAAAGTTCTAGTGCAAATTTCGCCGAATTCCGTTTGAAATTTTAGCAGATGCAAAAAAAAAAAAAATCTTCCGTTGCAAAATCGGATTCAAAAAAAGAAACGGCAATTATAAATTACGGGAAAAGCAAGCAAATTATTTTTTTTTTAGATGCCATGGTTTATTTAAACAGAGTGATCCTTAAATTTTGAAATTTTGTTTCTGTGATGATATGGACTCTATTTTAATTACAAACATACATTTTTATTCAGATGTCTGAGTTACTGTTTTAATAAAAAAATCTATAATTAAAAAGTTTTCAATGGATTTAGGCGAAATTCAGCAGATAAACGTATTTTAGTAAATTGCAACGTTATGACGTAAATTTGGTCATTTTGTCGAAAATTGGGCAGCATTTTTTTTTTTTACGTTTTCTCCTATAGTTAGGGTGAAGGAGGAAGACACTTCAGTGAGCTGCAGGTGGTGATTTATGGCGATGTGCCAAATGAAAAGAAGCCGTTCCATCAGGACATTCCAGAGGTTGAGTGTGCGTGGACGCGTGCTCCTGCTGTTTGAACTTAATCGGAATGTTTTCGGGAGGGGAGAAATATCCGTTTCAGCTTTACAGCTTTCAGGCTCCTTTTTTTTTTCTTATTAATAAATAAAAACCATAGTTGCTGCATTCACCATTGATCCATATTCGCATTTCTTGAATATAAACGGCAGACAATCGGAAACATGGTGTTGGGTGGGTCTTGATGTTCTTCATTTGTATCTGCTGAATTTTGTTCTGTGGGAATACGGAATGAGTTATACTGTGAATACATACAAAACTACATATTTTTGAGCTGAAAAAATATGTCTACTTGTACACAGTAGCTAACGTGTGAACTCAGACGAAGACAATCGGACATATGGAAGTCTGATTCCATAAAAAAATCAACCCATTTTATTATACACGACAGGTAAAAAAGAAAAAAACATTACATGTTTTTAAACATTATAAAGGAAAGCGGATTTTTGAAACACCATGACTTGATGATATTAATTTCTGAAAGTTTTTTTTTTTTCGATTTTAATTTCTGAAATCTTTTTTTTTCAATTACAATACACTGTAACATGATACCTGTGTGTTGTATCCCTTAGTTGTATGGCAGATTTTCAGTTGGCCGATATCCGCGATCGTAAGTGGTAGTTACATTGCTATTGTTGATGATGACAAGATAAATACTGGAGTAATGTAGAATGTTGCATAACGTAAAAAAGAAATCGCCCCCTTCGAACTTTTATGCGGTTATCATAGCTGATCAACCATTTCATTCCATGAACATCAGCACATTTCAATCATTTGACCATTGGGGGTCTGACGGAATTCAGCAGTGCTTAAGCGCCTAGCGCAACGAGAACATGCTAATTATGGACAGTTCTATTCCCTTCCCCCTATCATCCCTAATCAATTTGCATCTTTCATCATTTTTATTACTTAAAACTGAAATTGCTTTTAAAAACTAATTTGAGCATGATACTGTAAAGCGTAGTAATCATCCTGGAAATTTTTGTATATGGCCTGGAAAAGGCCTGGAAAGTCCTTGAATTTTTTCCCCCAAAAAGAGTACGAACCCTGTGAAAACAATGCCAGGAATTAAGTGGTTTCCATGCTTCTATAAATGGATCCAGCAGATCCATCTCAAAACTTTTCCTGTGGAATGTAATTACTTTTTATGTTTTGTTGAAGTGTATCTCTCCTGTTTGATTTTCAAGCAAATATGCAATGATAGATTTCCACTATATGTGCTGATGATGAAATTCTATTTGTTTTAAAGAATGGCTTTCATGAAAATTTTATTTTCCCTTAGGTTGCGAAGCATCAAAGCTGAACTAAAGGAGCAAGATCAAAAGTCAAAGGAGAAACAAAACGAAAAAGATAAAAGAGAAATAGAAAGGATGTTTGAGCCTCATACATTGAGTCGTTATAAATATGAACCTCAGGATTTGGAAGTAAATTTGACAGAAGATCTTCCTGATTCTTTACGTGAATTGAAGGTAGGTTATGTTTTTAGGTTTTATACTATAGTTCTAAAAAAGTGGACATTTCAATTACATTTTCAACAGTGTTTCATCACATTTAATAAAGTTAAATGTGAACACTGTTGAAAATATAGTCCATTGTGTTGGATATGTTAATGAAACTAACATCCTGATGAGCACACACACTCTACAATTTATCTAAGGAGGCCATAATTATACTACTCAGGCACAGGTTTATTTCTACTAATTTGTTATCACTTTACATGGGAAGAAACTAAGCACATCATCTTTGCTCTTTCCTTGAATGCTTTTTTTTTTTTTAATGTAAGTGGATATTATGCAAAACCAGATTAAACACCCATTTAGGACTTCCTTCCAGGTGTGTAAGACATCAGGATTTTTTCCACCCTGGCACTTAAAAGACCTAAACATCCCCCCCCTTGTAAAAACTAACTGCTTTCATTTCTTAACCCTTTTGGGCATAATTGTTAAAGTAGGGCTTGAACAGGTCCTGGAAAAGCCTGTAATTTTATTTCTAGTATTGGAAATAAAAGTTTATAAATAAAATTTCAGGTTTGTAGAAAATGCAATTTTTTTTTTTTTTTTTTGTGAATAATCTTGGAACAGTCCTGTATTTTTCTGTTTGAAAGAAAAAGTATCACTTCTGCTGCTGAATCGGGTCATAAATAGCCATAAAGGCTTTTATTACTGCTTGGTCAGTAATTGGAGGTGGGGGTGTTGTGCCACTTCCATTTTTGTAGCTCTGGATGTGCTGTTCAGGACTGTGTGTTTCTTCAGCACCAGTTAGTATGTTATATAGTAGCCATGTGCAGCTAGAGTCAGCAACGTATGGTAACATTCCTATGAGCCCACTTGTGGGTGTTCCATCTTCTGTGTACTCACTTCACTGGGCTTGACTTGTGTGGGCAGTAGAACCAGCCTTGTTGGGGGAAGCTTGTCAGGTGTGCCTGCATTATTGGCTGCTATTGTATAAATTTATGGTGGAAAGTGGCTGATACCCATATTGCTGTAAGAAGAAAAAAAAGCTGATATGCATCTATAAAATATGGTTGTATAACACCAGTTTCAGTATTGCTTGATACACAAGTTTACTGGGAATTTGCTGCAAGGGAATGATGCCCATCTTTTTAAGTGTGTGAATTTGTGTAGAGTGGTATGAGAATTGTGGTAATAAAGTACATTTGGGGTATTTTTTACTAAGGGGTCTGCTGCCCCAGCGACAATGTTTAACAGAAATTCATTTCACACAGCCTACAATATTGCATTAAAAAATGATGCAATAATCCCGAGGAAGACTGCCAAGAAACCAATTATCAGACACATATAATTAAAAATAAATATTTGAGTCTTGGTTTAATATATTAGTTTATTTCTTGTTAAGTCCTGTGTTTATCCTAAATTATTTAAAATTGCATAATAGAGATATTGGGTAGTTGCTGTTGAAATGGGCAGATTTCATTGGGGTTCTGAAAGTAAACATAAAAGGGCAGAAGCAACGTACCTGATCAACCAAAATAGTCATCAGTGGCGGCAATACACTTCTGCCAACAGATCTCTAGTATGTTCTTGTGAACTTTGAAAAACTCTGGTTCTCTGGAGGTGATAAAGTCTTCATATGCCTGGTCAACAGCTGCATCATTATTAAAAGTCCTTTTGGACAGAAGACGGTCCAGGTGCCGAAAGAAGTGATAGTCGATTTATGCAAGGTCTAGCCGCCCCGGTGGTCTAAGCGATGGCATCTGATCATTCGTCCGAGATGGGTCCAGGTTTGAATCCCGGTAAGACATGAATGTTGTGTTTGTCTTACGGTGCTGTCTCTCTCCCTTCCCTGGAACCAGTGGCCCTAAATTAGGGGCGGGCAACTGCACGCCGTTACTCACAGTGGTAGTTAAACTTCCAATCAAAAAAAAATAAAATAAAAAAAAAATGCGAGGTCTATTACAGTAAGCGCCGTTTGGCAGTCTCATGTTCCCTAACTGGTGAAGTTTCTGCATGATTATTTGTGAGAAATGGAGGCGAGTGTTATTATGAATAGAGAAAAGATTTCTGTGTTCAGCACGCAGTACAAAATTTTATGCGGCCACGTATATAGATTCCAAATCTGATCATAAACATGTAAAATCAACTTATTTTAACACCCCTTATGTGCACTCTCTGGCTTGCAAAAGCTCTTTCTGAATGCAAACCAAATATCTGCATCTGAAATGAATGCAAAATTTACTTTTTTATGTAAAATTTACAGTTAATCTACCATTTTTTCAGGCATGTGATTGTCTAAGCATCCAATTAACTGAAAACACCAAAAGCTGTTCCGAGATACACATAAATAAAACAAATGTGACAAATGCAAAAATTATCGTTAATTTTGTTAGCTAGTAAAATTAAATACAAAAATAACAACTCTGAACGATTAAAGTGTTTTACTTACCCATCTACGTTTTTAAGTGGGACTTTACTTGCTAGCATTAAGATTTAATAAAAAAATATATCATTTCTTATTTTTCCTAACAGAGTCTCCCATTTATTATGTATTTACTGTTTCAAGAATGTGGATGGGAGGGGGCCTCATCTTGTGCTGTGCCTTAGGACTCCATTCTGGGTAAATCGGGCCCTGATCCCGCCCCGGCGCCATGCATTCTTTCTTCCACTTAACTTTCAAACAAGCAAAACACATTCCTCCTCCTCGTGAAAAAAATAGGAAAGAAACAAAGAGCCGCGTCACAAACTTTGTTCAGAGGATTCCGACCAACGTAATCCCGGGCCCGGTGCCGTGGTTTCTTTCCACTTAGCTGTAAAACAAGCAAAACAAATCCCTCCTGGGGGGTGGGGGTGGTAGTAGAAAAACAGAAAAGAAATGAAGAGCTGCATCACGAACTGTGTTCAGAGGCTTCCAGCCGACATAATTCCGCTTTAGCGCCGTACATTCCTCAGTTATCGAAAGAAACAAAGTTCTGCATCACGAACTTTGTTCAGAGGCTTTGGGCCGATGCAATCACGCCACAGCAAAATAAACTTTGTTCAGAGACATTTACATTGATTAATTACAAAACCAGCAAAACATTCTTAACAGTGAAAATCTGAATTTCCGTAATTTTTTGTTAGTTATCCATAATCCCGGAGGATTACATAATTACGATTACGGAATTACATAATTCCGGAGCATTACGGAATTATCCTAAAAACCAGTAAAACATTCTTAATAACGGCGAAAATCTGAATTTCTGTAATTTTTCATTAGTCACCCGTAATCCCTGAGGGTAAACTGCAATGGTTGGGATCTCTGGATGCCTATGACACTTTCGCCTGCCAGTGAGAGAGAAGGTTCGTAAAGTAAATGCCCAATCACATGTGAACAGAACTTTTTTTTGGGTATGATGGCTCAGGGCACCGCCCAATCTCTCAACTGATTTTGCCCCCCAGCAAATAAATAAAACAAGTAGCAATGGAAAGGACGGAGGTGAACTAAAACAGCGGAGTGTTCCTGTAAAAAAAAAAAAAAAAGACTGTTTGGAGCAAACCGAGATGTTCTCCTTGGCTGAGCAACGTCAGCCCGGAGCTGCCGGTCAGCCACACAGCAGCAGAAAAGATTACACCTTACGACTGAAATATCGCCACCTACCCAACGAATATTTTTCTCTAATTTGCCACGATTTTTTTCCCTAACATATCAACAATCTAATGTCTATTTTGTCAAAAGCCTGAGATCGCAAATGACAAGTTTAGCGGATTTCCGTTTTTTCTAAAAAGTGAATTCACGGAATTCTGCTAATTAGCGAAAGAATCACATGCCTGATTTTTTTATGTGTATCTCTGAGAGAGAAACCACGAGGAAAGAAAAGATGCAGAAGAATGGATTAACGGAATAGTGCATTAATTTATCCCCCTCCCCCCCCAGCGCATGGAAATAGGTGCAGTCCAGAAGAAGGAGGAAGAAGAAGAACGAAAGCCGTGTGCGCACGGGTTAGTTCGCATTCTTTTTCTCTCCCTTTAGCAGCAAATAGACACAAAGCAAAAATGAGTAAAATTGGAAAATCTAAATTGTACAGTATTCTAAAGGACTTTCCAAATGAGGGGTTTGAAACTGATGGTACTCTGATTTTGTGTATGTATTGTGACAAGAAAATCATGGTGGATGATAAACACCAAAAGCTGCTATTGAAGAGACACGTGGAATCTGTCACTCACAAAAAAAAAAAAAAAAAAAGAAAAGAAAGAACAAAAACCAAGGAAAGCAGTACAAAATGTCCGTTCATTGCCGACCCCTTTTCAACAAGCATCTAAGAAAGCTGATCAAGTCAATCAGTATAATGTTGATATTGACGCTGCTCTAATGGAATCAGGAATCCCTTTGTCTAATGTCTATCATACTTCCCTAAAAGGATTTCTGGAAAAATACACACAAAGGTAAATGCCCCATGAGAGCATTCTGGGGATGTGAACTATGACGCCACTATACTTAAGATCAAAAGCATTATAGGATATTCTCCAGTGACATTCATTCTGGACGAAACAACAGATGCTCAAAAGAGGTATGTCCTTTCCATTCTTGTTGCTCCTTTGAACGGAGGACCATCTCGCTTCATGTTATTTAAAATGTGTCATTTGGAGAAAAGAAATAACTGCACCATAATGCAGGAATTCAACAGATGCTTATTCAAAGTTGTGGCCATAAATTCATTACGACACTGTATGGTTGGTGGTCACAGATCAGGCGTCTTACATGCTAAAAGCATTTTCGTATCTGAAGCCTCTCTATCCCAACTTGCACCACATTACGTTCTTGGTTCATTCCTTGCATAGAGTTTGTGAAGCTGCGAGGGAAAAGTACAGAGTTGCAAACCAGTTCATTGGATTAATAAAGAAAGCGCTGCTTTAGGCCCCAGCGAGAATCAATATTTTCCAGCAAACCACACAACTTGCCCTTCCTCCAGAGCCTGTGATCGTCAGGTGGGGCAAGCAAGCAAGTATTGCGTCATTTTCTTGTAGGGCTTCCATCCACAGTGGGTAGATTTTAGGTCCCAGCCACCTACAGCAAGTTCGCCTTTTGGGCAGGACACAGAAACGGAAGGAATGAGAGCAAGTCTAGCAACTTTGACAGAACAGTTTGTAGTGAGATTAGAGTACAGTAGATGGCGCCACCGTACAAGTACGATGTTGCACATAGAGGGGTGAGAGAATTTTAGGGGCGGGGGCACAGGAAAGGATACCCATTTAACCAGTGGGTCCAGCCTGGGGGCCGTCACTTAACGTGCTTGTCCGATGCACGGCAAATATTCAGTGATTGTTAGCAAATCACACCACCTCCGCAAGATCAGCCCGGGATCGAACCTGAGGACCTAGCATTGGTAGTCTGAATTGCTAACCACTCAGCCATTCATGGTGCTTCAGGTGAGGCACCTGGACTTCTGCTGTGGTATACTACTGTCTAAACTTTCCCAAGATCAAGGATTTCTTTGCCCAACTTGAAGAAGGTGGTAGTGCAGCAGTTACAAAAATCAAGAGTCTCGCGGGCAGTAAGGATCTGGAAAAGGAGCATATAACTACAAGTTAATTGTGGACAGCATCAAGAAGCTTGAAGAACGGAACCTAGAAAAGCAAATACAGTGGGAGATTTTTAAGGAAGTGGAAAGCCGTGTAGATGACTTTGCCAAGACAAATCTGGAAAATTCTCTTCGGACGAACCCAGACATCATTGCCTTAGTCAGTGAGAACCAAGATCCTGACATTTGCACAAAGACCAAGTTTGTGCCTCTAGTGAGATCTTTCTTTCAGTACAAAGACTTTTTGACTGACAAGCAGCAGAATATGATTTTCCAGAACATTGAAAAAATGTGTATTGTGCAACAGAATTACTTTGTATGGAATGAAAAGGAAAAAATGATATAGAAATAACTGGTAAGTCATTTGTTTTTATTACATTAAAAGATTGGGAACGTTAAATTATTGTGTAGCTCTACATTTAATATCATACACAAGAATCCTAACTCTAATTATGAAGCATTTGTTGCAGGTTGTCACAATAGCGTTTTTGCTGTGATGGTCACACCAGGTCTCAAAGATGAGTGGTGGATCATGCCTGCAGATGACCACCATGTAGTAACCATCACTTTCTTTGGGTGGCAGGCTTTGACATGTTCCTGGACACCAAACATTGAGCAGAACATCTATGATTATTTTATAAGATCCACTTCTCATCAGTAGTCTCAGTGTGCTGCAGAAGACCTTCCCTTTCATTCCTGTTCAGAAGAGCACACTTCAATGCAACATGCCTGGTGTTCCTTGGTTAGTGCATGCAGCACCCACTGATCAAAGTTTTTCACTTTACGTATGGGCATTGTTGAATAGTGGACACTTAACTTTTGTGTTATCTCCAGTATCATTTGGCATGGATCTGATTCAGTGATTTCCTTCAGTTCAACAGGATTAATGGTTGCAGAGGTGTGTTCGCAGGGTTCAGTTTGGAGATGTGCATCACCGGACTGAATGTTGTGAATCAATGACATATGGTGTGCTCACTAGCAGCTGCCTTGCCAAATGCTGTATTTGCATTCATTGCTGCCTTGGATGAGGAATGTCCCAGTTTAAACTCGTAAAGAAAAATAACGTGAACTTGACTTGGCTCCACGGCCCGCTCACACTTCACCATGTTCACTAACACCAGTAACCACACAACTGACAATCCTATTGCATAGCCCACACAGTCCAAGGTGTGACTTACCACATGTGCATTTGCTGTACAATGCCAGTCAAGCAGAATGACAGTAAGCGGCAATACCTTGGAATCAGCTGTTTCATCAGTAGCCACCCAATAATACTTTTATAGTATGTGTTAAAGACACACACACATATATATGAAACCAGTTTGCAATAATTGAATTTTACCTTTTTGAAATTTCAGGTTGAAGGAAATCTCTTAGAAGATCGTTTCAAAAGTCTTCAAAGGCGTAACATCATTGAACCTAGAGTGAAACAAAGGTATTTTTTTTTGTATTTTTTTTTTTTTTTTTTGTATCCTCTGTAACTCTCGGATTATATTGCAAAGTTGTGTATGTATGTAACCTGCTATCATTTTAGGCTTATCTTTACTTACTTTCTGTTTGAAACCCAAAATTTTCAATAGGGACTCTCAGTAAGCGCCAAATCAGCTTCATAGAAATGAAATTTCAAAAAGTCTTGTAGATGTGGCTTTACAGAACATTTGACCAGAATGCCACCAGAAGACATACACACCAATAAGTGATTACATTATGACCACATACCTAATAAGCTGTAGGACCCCCTTTAGCCAGCAAAACAGTGGCCACTTGGTGAGGCATGAATTTGATGAGGTGGCAATAGGTATCCTGGGGTATCTGTACCATAATGTCAACAGCAGGTCCACCAGTTCACGCACATTTCGGGGGTAGTGGTGATTTAGCACAAACCTGCTTTTCCAAGTCAAACCACAAATGTTTGATTGGGTTCATGTCAGGTAAATTTGGAGGCCAGGGCATTAACAGAAAGTCACCAACATGTTCCTTGAACCACTCCTCGCCCCGCACGGGGATAACTGGTTTTCCAGTTATTTGGGGAGCGGCGCCCCCACGGCCCGAGCTGACCTTGTGACTGGTCAACATCTGATGTCATGCCACAGCTTGTTTTTTGTTTCGGTGCTGTTGGTGTTTGCAGGGACGGCTGTTCATCCAGCTGTTGGGGAGTTGCGGCCCCACGATCCCTAGCTGGTCTTGTGTCTTGCTTTTTCGTTTTTATTTATTTTCTCCACTGGCTAGTTGCCCGTGTTGTATTCTCTACCTAATCGCTACCACGTTATGTACTAACACCCCGGTCTTGTGGTTTTGTTACCCTCCACCACTAACTGTTTTATATTAACCGCTCAGTTCGTAGGTTGCTGAGATTCCGTTTAGGTTCCCTTCCAGGATTTGTCTTCTTTGGATTTCTTTTTTCGTTTTAGCTGGTTTGGGTGCTAGACCTACCTGCATGTTTGCCGCGTGCGGTGACCCGTGAGGCGGAAATGGGATGTCTGGCGGCTGAGGTCGCAGGAGACCGGTTAAGTGCCTCCTGTGTACCAACACTCCTCTTCGACCCCGGCTTCGCTGTAAACGGGAGGCTAGAGACTAACCCACCTCTAGTCAGAAGTCTTGTACCAAGTTGTGTACAGGGCTTTAGCGGCTTTTTGTCGTATGGCACGGCAGGGTGAGCCCGGGGGCTGTGGGATCATGCCAAAGGCGTTGGCATGACGGTACCAGGAGGCCGAAGTGTCCGCCGAGTGCGTGTGATCACAGCCACCGGACTATATCTGCAACGTATAAGCTCCAGAACTGTGTCTAGCGTCATTTTCTTGGCTTGCGGACCTCCAGTTCTCCCTTGTAGGGCTCGGTGGTGGGTGGAGTAGTCTGCAGACGAATCTTCCTTCTTTTTTTCCATGGGTAAACCCAAACACAAACGCTCCAAATTTAAGTCGCCTGAGACAATGATAGTTGCCAACGACACTCCTTCATCTTCTCAACCTACCAGGTCTCAAAACCTTAAACGTTCTTTAGACCATGACCTGGACCAAGAATGTACAACCTCTTCTTCGGCAGCTGTACCAGTCGCTCCGAAGCGTCGTCTCCCTCGATTGCTGTGACTACGCATGCTACACACTTACTTGTAGAATCCATCGATCCGAATGAGAGACTGTCCACCAGATCTCCATTTTTCATTTCTAAAGCTTTGGACGCTGCGGTTGGCCCCTTGAAGTCTGTGAGGAAGCTTCGCTCTGAGGACCTGCTTGTCCAAACTTGCAGTGTTTCTCAGAGTAACACTTTTCTGCACCTTTCTAGTCTTCAAGGCATTCCTGTCAAAGTGACACCTCACCCGTTTCTTAACACCTCTCGGGGTGTTATTTCGGAGTTTGATCTCTTGCCATGCAGTGAAGACGAATTGGTGACTGAACTTGCAGATCAAGGTGTTATTGCTGCTCGTCGTATGATGTTCCGGCGCGATGGTTCCTTGATTAAGTCTAAAAATGTAATCTTGACTTTTAACTCCCCGAAAGTTCCGACCGAAATCAAGGCTGGCTACTTGGTCTGTGGAGTTCGCCCGTACATTCCCAGTCCTCTGCGCTGTTTCCGGTGCCAGAGGTACGGGCATTCCCAACGTTTCTGTAAGAGTTCCGCTCGTTGCGCAAATTGTGGCTCCAGTGAACATGACGGGGATGGTTGCACCTCTGCGGCCTGCTGTGTTAACTGCGGTGAGGCCCATGCAGCTTACTCCCGCAACTGTATGAAATGGAAGGACGAGATGGCGATCCAGCGCCTCAAGACCCTGGAAGGCCTCTCGTACCCTGCTGCCAAAGCCAAGTTGGGTATACCCCCCATCCGACAGCGTACTTTTGCCGCAGTGGTTCAGTCTCTGCCGCAACCCGTGCAGCCCTTTGTTCCGCGCCCTGTAGCTCTCGCCGCACTTACCAAGCGATCTACAGTTGAACAAGCGACACAGGTGGATTTCACCGAGCTCCAGCTTATTCGACCAGCTGAGTCTGCGCCTTCTCTTTTGCAGACGACCGACTCTTCCGGTTCCCAGCAGACAGCCTGCACGTGCGGAAGACCCGGCCCTCAATCCGCAAAGGTGTGCAGTGTCCATCCAACTGTCTCGGCCTCAGCGAGGTCCCCACCCTCAACCAACATTATAGAGGAACATGGGGGGGGGAGGAGAGTGACAGTTCGTCCCCAGCCTCAACCAGCATTGCAGAGGAACATGGGGGGGGGGAGGAGAGTGACAGTTCGTCCCCGCCCTCTGCCAGCATTGCAGAGGAGTGTGGGGGGAGGTGAGTGACTGTTCGTCCTTCTCAATTAGTGAATTTTTTTATAAATCTGATTAACTACCTTGTCTTCACAGCTTTCATCATACTCTTTTTCAACTTTTACCCAGCCTGTCTACTCTTACTCATTTTCCATGCTTTTAAAATTCGGTGGCTGATAGTTCTTTGTCTGGCGCTCTTTGGCCAAACCTGGCCCTTGCGCCACTAAAATCCACTAACCAACCAACCAACCACTCCTCGACCATTTTGGCAGTGTGGAATGACACATTATCCTGTTGGTAATGGCCATCACTGCCAGGGAACACATTTGCCATAAATGGGTGAACTTGGTCTGCAACAATGTTCAGATACCTGACAGCTGTCAGGGATTTTGTTATTGGGATAATGGGGCCTAAAGTGTACCAAGAGAACATCGCCCACAGCATAGCACTGCCGCCGCTAGCCTGTTTCCACCCAACAGTGCATCCAGGTGCAATAGCCTCCGTCGGTAATCGGCTCATCCGCGGTCGGCTGTCTACGTGATACACCAGCAATCTTGATTTGTCAGACCAGGCCACTTTCTTCCAGTCATCTACAGTTCAATCTTGATGATCTTGTGCCCATTTCATGCGTTGTTGGTGATGATGTGCAGTGAGCATTGGGACATGGCTAGGTCTTCGAGTACATAGGCCCATGCGCAGAAGGCTGCGATGAACTGTGTGTTGCGACACATTGCCCTGATCACCACCGTTGTAGCTGGCTGTGGGTGATTTGTCACATTGTGGCCCTGCGGTCGCAGTGAACAATACGCAACAGTCTCTGCTCCCCTTTTGCATAATTTTGGCCATCTGTGCACTACTTTTGATACCATACTACAGCAGCACGCGAACAACCCACAAGCCACACCGTTTCCGAGATCGTATTTCCGAGGCTCCGTGCCATCACAATTTGCCCTTTATCAAACTCCGATAAATCAGTTGCTTTTCCTATTCTGACTCCAAACACTGTACTAACCAAAAGGCGGTCCTCAGATGTATATATATATATATACTGACTGCTCTGTGAACTTCACCTGCACCACTGTTCTGTCTCCAGGTGCACTCATTTCTTTAAGCTGGGGGTGGTCATAATGGAACAGCTCATCAGTGTATATTTCTTATTAAAAAAATACTTAAAATTTGGTCCCGTAGCATAATTTTTCATTAGGTAGTAGTAATGTAGTCACCTCGAGGGTAGAGTTATTTACGATTTCTGGCTCTTCATCCTCCTATGCATAGATTCAGATTTGACGTAAAACATTGATGTTACTTTTGTTTGGCACTGGCTGTCTCCCCTCTTGGAACTAGTGGCCATAACAGCAAATTTGTTCTAATTTAGGTGCTCTTGGAGGTCATTAACAAATAATGATAATAATAATAATAATAATAATAATAATGTAACTTTGACAAAAAATTTCCGCATTCTGACACATTGTTCAGTATTAGAAATGAAAATTCTGATCCCAAAGATCAAAATTAGCAACCACTTTACCTCTATCCAGACTGCCACACACAACTTTTAATATATTTTTGTAGACTTAAATCCACATCACAAAAAGAGGGCAGGTCCAGTGGCAGTATTTTGAAAAATTAACTAATTTCACGTGCAATGAAAACTTGCTATGGTTTGTTTCTTATACTGCAAATTAAAAAAAAAAAAAATCTGCAATTAATAATTAACCTTTATAGCTGCCCTTTTGTATAGGAAGGAAGAATGTGGTATATTTAATACCACACTACATCTGATATCACCTGATTTTTTCCATAGTAATTAGCATTTATTAAAGTATTTTGTGCTGTATCAACTAAAAGTTGTAAGTATAAAGTTTTGATGTATGTTAACACTGAATTTTTAATGAGTTTTTTTATTACACTATTAGAAAATAACATTTGTTGCACTAGTTAAAAGCAGCATTATAGTAAAATTTGAATTCTGTGTTAGCACAGTATTTTTGTTTCTTTCTTTAGCTGGATGCTTTTTTGTCAATAAATTGGAATTTAACCTTAGAAGTTATACTCTTAAATTACTTTTCTAATGAGAAGCTGCCATTTCCTGTCCACATTGTAATTAGCCATTTAATTGAACCTGGACATGCAACCAGTCCTTTACTACACAAGATAGCTTGCATTGCAACATTGTGAGCAACATCAACTTTTCACATAAACAAGTTATCACATACTACTAAATCATTACATCTTGCTAAGCTGAGCTGAGAGTATTTTAACAAAGTTAAAGTCCATGTATATTTTCCATTTCAAAAATTATTTATGTTGCTTTTTTTTCTTTTAGGAGGAAGAGAAAGTATAAGTTGAAGGTCCAGATAAAAAGAAGTCACAGAGATTTTACATAATGTGAGCTGTAAATGAAAGTTCGAATAAAATTTCCTACTTGTACAGGATTTTTGAACATTTATAAAATATGTGTATATTGAATGTGTCTCTCTCTATATATATGTTTCTAAAACAAATATATTTGATTTATCCTTGGAATATTATCCATCCTATTGTTTTGTTTATTCTCTGTATCCTGGTAAACACTATACAGGGCTCAAAATTTCAGGTCTAACTCTACTAGCCAAAAAAATTTATAGTTCACATGCTTATATCAATAGCACAGAAACCGAATGCCATCACTACACGAGGAGAAAGCATGCTTGTGGCAGCATGGCAGTCTAAAAGTGATGCAGCAAGTGGCACGGATTTCGAGGAGGCTAATAGGGAGTGTGATTACACCGAACAGCGATACAGGTCACACGACGAGCCCTCGTGCTGTTTACAAGGCTGTGAATGAGAGTTTGGGGCAATAAATGCCAATACTACTACTAAACCAAGGTGCATCAGAGTACTAGGAGGGGACTGCCAGCTTGCAATTGCTCTTCCCCAGTACATCTCACATATGCTGCATGAGGTTCAGGCTTGGGGATCTAGGTCACTCCATCCTGTGAATATCCTCACTCTTCAGGTATTTGTCGAGCCCTCTTGCCTCTCTCCAAATGTACACGTGTCGAAAATCCATATTTAGGTTGTATTGTGACTAGTCACTGAAGAGAACACAGGCCCATTGATCACGGGGTGATGTTCTTGGACACAATTCAGACAAACCCTTCTACACAGTGCAGTAAACAGTTGGAGACAAATTCCTGTGGCTTGTGGGAGTCATTGTCCCAGCCTTCTGGTTATTGTTCCAATTTCCTGCAACTGTCTCCAGTCTGTCTCTAGAGACTGGAGACCACGCCTCAATACATTCATCCATCTTGCTATGTGATTGCCCTGCTACCAATCGCTGTCCACTATAAAGAGTAAGCGACGATGCAGAGCAATTCTTCCACTAACAGTCCAGCTGAAGCTTCAAATGCCACACCCCACTCACAATAACATTTATCAAGGTTGTGTGCCTGCCAGCTTTATGACCTATGGTCATTTCCATAGGAGCTTGCACAGTGTTGTATGGGCATGTCAACTTCATTTCCCTCTGCACATCTATGAAAAATATTTACTTTCTATTGTCTTATTTTGGACATATTCTTGAATTTGTATTTGCCACATTAATTTTGGACACCAATGTATTTCATGCATTGGGAAGGGAAATGGTCTGATGTAGCCACATGTACAGGGTGTCCCACTCGCTACTGAACCCGGCATTTCTTTAATAATATTAACACCAATGAAGATATTGCAACAGAATTTGAAGTGAACTTACCTCATTTCATGTGAAGACATCATAACACGTGTTGGAAGTGGCCACCATTTGCGTCCAGACAGCATTCAACCCGGCGCACTATATTGTGGAAAGTCCTTGCCAGTACGTCCGCCGTCACTGCCTGAATTTCTTCGGTGATGTTTGCTTTCAAGGCGTCTATGGTTCGCGGTTTCTTTTGGTAAGCTCTCCCTTTTAGATATTCTCATAAAAAGTAATCAGGAGGTGTCAGATCGGACAAGCGTGGTGGCCATAGACTCTTCGAAATGACGTGGTCACCAAAAAAGGACTGAATTTCGGCCATCATGGTGGTAATATCCAATGGGGAGTTCTTCGTCATCCAATTGATTTACAAAGGTGTTGAAGATTTCCATGTATGCAGCTGTTGTGATGGTTGTATCAAAGAAGATGGGACCAATTATGCGGCGCCGAGTCATCCCACACCAATTTTCTGTGAATGATGAAGGGGTTCTTTATGTATTGCGTTGGGATTTTCACTGGCCCAAATACGGGAATTTTGAGAATTGGCGTATCCGCACAAGTGAAACCACGCCTCCTCCGAGAACCACATGTAGTCCAGAATGCCCGGATTTTCCTGAAGAAATGTCTGAAACCATCAACACTATGTCACTCGTTTCATGTGGTCAGGCTCTTTCAGTTCATGGACTGCAGAGATACGTTAAATATGAAGCTTCACTTTTTTCACAGCACGTTGACAAGTGCTTTTGAACAACCCCATTTCCTGAGACAGTTGGCAAAGTGACTTCCTGGGAGATGCAAATAGTCAGTCAGCCCTTTACATCATTCTGGATCATTTCCTCGGACATTTGTGGATGACCTCCTGCGTGGTAGACTAATAAAGTCCTCTTGGTTTCCAATTTCTTTGTCAATGCCCAAATGGTGGACATGCTTGGCAGATGTCTGCCTGCAAACCTCTCCAGGAATTGCTGTTGACAAGACTTTTGTCAATTCTGTTTTCCAATAAGTGCGAATAATAAACACTCAATCCTCCAGAGTATACTGATACATTTTCACATGTATGTGAACAGCCATGAGCACTCACTATTAACAACCATATTGTGTAGACACGCTCAGCAAAATGGCATAACAAAGCAGCAGAGAAGCGTGTCCGGCTGGTTGGTGGACAGTGCCACCAAACTTAGGAATGTGTCTGCCACTAAGGTGCATTCAGGCTGTCTGGACACAAATGGTGGCCACTTCCAGCACATGTTGTGATGTCATCACATTTCACACTAAATGAAGTAAGTCCACTTCAAATTTCGTTGCAATATCTTCATTGGTGTTAATATTATTAAAGAAATGCCGGGTTTTGTAGCGAGTGGTACACCCTGTATAATTAACCATATACAAACCCACATAATATAGATTGTATGTGGGTAATTAAAGACCTGGGAATCCATAGAATCGAGTGTTTTTATTTTTTCTTTCTTGCAATTCAAGTGTACTGGCCGCAAATATAATTTTATTACTGATCTTCTCTGGAGTTTTTCTGAATATTATTGGGGAGGGGTAATTTTAATAGTTCAGTACTTCTTTTAGTTCCCTTTTGTTTCTATTAATGTTACCCCCCCTCCCCCAAAAAACTGATTACCCTTGTTGGGGTTATTACTTTTTATTCCCATTAATGTTACCACTGAAAATTTTTTCGCAATTGCTCACCTTCTAAGTGTAAATAATCTGGAACATTTTCCTGCTCACTTATAGAATAGATACTTAAAATATAGTTCCAAGTGTCATGCGTGGAGAATTTGATTCACTCTTTGGTATGTGTTGTGGTAATTGCAGAATCATTTCGAGTATAAACAAATTTTAACTTGGTATTGATGGCTTTAATTCTTTGTGGAATTTCATCTCTTCAGAGGAGTCTGTTTGGTTCTCCAATGTAATTGGTAGGTAAGGGTAAAACAAATAGTAAACTTTTTTTTTTTTCAGACCACATCTTTATATTTATTTTAAAACTGAAAATTCTTCCTATGCAGTAATTTTATTCCTTTAATCCAAACTATACAAGTTTGTTCATATTACAAATACCATATCCAGACTTACCACAGCAGAAAGTGTTGTCAAAGTCACATACGTGAGATTCTTCCGTGAATTCGCAGAATTCCGTTTTTTTTGTCATCATTTGGGTTATTCTCAAGATCGATGCAAAACTGAAGAGAAATTTTGGAGGGATGGGGGCGTTTTTGATCTGGGGATGGTATTTCGTTTTTCGAAAACGGAGTAAAATTCCCCCTGTAATCATGATTTCTTTTTCTCGCAATGTTTCTTCTGCACAGTATTATTGTTAAATATAATTTTATTCCATAAATATTTGCATTTCAGCTTGAAAATGGAAGAAAAAGTCCGAAAACGGAAGTTGGCGCGAACATTTCCCTGTGATCTTCAGTGGATTTGAAGAATTCCACTATTTCCATCGTTATTTTGATGGTTATCGAGATCGATGCAGATTTGAACAGAAATTTGGGAGGGATTGGTAGTGAGGTTGTTTTCCGTTGGTGGGCGGAATTCCGACTTTCGTAAACGGAAGTTAGATGGAGTGAAGGTTTCTCCCGTAATCGTGATCCTTTTTTCTCGTAATGTTTCTTAGTGTTGTTAAATATAATTTTATTCTGTAAATATTTGTTTTGCAGCTTCAAAATGGAGGAAAACTATCCTTAAACAGAAATCGGACAGATCGTAGATTTTGCCGGTAGTCGTAATTTCTTTTCTACGCAATGTTACATTTATCCTGTGTTGCTGTTAAATGTAAAAAAAAAAAAAATTATTATTATTATATTTTGAATACAGAAATGTGCTCCAGCTTAATATTTACACAAATTTCAGTGAACAATTTTGTCTTGCTCACGCCGCATTATATTTATGCTGTTTCGCGGCACATTCTTATTTTTCACCTGTGTGGTTAAAAAGCTCAGCTTTTTATCCTTCGTCAGTCTCGTGTATGAATTCAGCTAACCTTTTTTACATAGAGCAGCTATTTATAAAGCAAGATGCATTTAACAAAACCACTGCAGGATTGGCCACTGCAGTTCAAATAGAGTATTTTTTCTTAGTTTTCTATCATGAGTCTAATGGATTTTCTTTTGTAATTTTACCGTGTTATACATTGAAGATACTCTTAAGATTTTTTTCAAATGCTTTAGATTTGATTATGATAGGCAAGAAAGATAATCACTTTAAGGCAAAAATCAAAAGGACACAATAGCAACTGTAAAGTATTCAGCGAAGGACAGTTGACACAGCCCTAAGTTGTAGATTGCGACACAGTTCCTACTGTGCCGCTTTGATTTTTTTTTTCAGATATAAAATTTTTAAGAGATAAAACGAAATAAATGTTTTACTGTATTTACTTAAAAGCAACTTATACTGTGTATATACAATTCATAGTAACTGATGCTGATTATAAATTAATGTTAGTAGGAGGCGTAGTATCATCGTTGTCAGTAGTTATTACTAAAATTGTTTCTGAAGAAATCTTTATCTTCAGAAACAATTTTTCAAACTCCTTAGTTGGCTTGTTATAAATTTGGCGATATGTCTCGGGCCTAATGGGCTCTTCTTCTTATTGCTCTGGTTTAGATTCAGAATGCATTGGCAGCATAAAGATTTGAGATGTAATATGTTCATTATTGTAAGACTGGCGATACACATTGGTATTCCAAGTTCGGTGTGAAAATTTGGATCAATGACGTCAATCTCCATCGGTTCTTGTCATTCAGGCGCAATTTGTACAGTTGAAGTGGAAGGTTGTGGCTCTAAAATTGCACTTGAGTGAAATGCAGCCTGGCGCGCAAACTTCTGATGCTCTTTACATTCCCGTGACCTCTCGGTTGATGACTTACCAGGCCCTTTTGGATTCATCTCATTCTCCTCAACTTTCATCAGTTGTTATAGTAATGTTCCCTGGATCTTTGTGGCATTTTTAAATTTTCATCACCAAATATTTTTTTTTATCTAAAAAATAAATAACCCACTTTATTTCAGTTTGTCACATATGTCTGTTAGCTCCGACATGCGGGGCGGAGATCATTGCTATCATTATCTATTCACTAGTTATCAACCTTAAAATGGTGTGGGGTGAAACAAAATTTAGCTTAACTTTCGGACACTACTGTACCAAATAGTTAAGGGGTGGAGGGTTGAAACTTGTTTAGTTATAAATTTGACTCTATAAACTATCTAATGATGTATTATTTATTACTCTACGATTATTAGTTTCGAAGATATAAGCGTTCAAAGTGTGACATGTTTTTGTTTTATCCATGCTGCCGATGTTACCCCCTACCCAGTGTGGAGAAAGATGTAATTTTAAGTCAATATGTAAAAAAATAGACATTTGGAATACTTCTCTTCTGGGAATACATATAACAGTTCCCGTCAGACCACTGCTGCACCCAATTTTCATGGCTTTGTTTTGGTGATGAGGAATATACACAAAGTTAGACAGGAAATATGTCATGGAGGATTGTCTCAACATTTGATGGCAACCTAGAGTGAATTTTAGTAAACTCTTTTTTAAAATCACTTCAGGATAACTGCAATAGTGGAATAGGAGTAATCACCACAAATGTTTTGTTTTGGGGTTTAACAGTCACCATGAGCAACTCGTGTGGGCTATAATGCAGTGCCCCTAATTTGAGGCCACTGGTTCTGTGGAAGGGAGAGAGCTAGTGCCATCAGACAGACACACCACCTCATTCTGTACTTCAACCTGGGCTGATCTCAGATGAAGCCAGTGCATCAGACTACTCAGCCACAGCTTCCAGTATGTCCAATGGCACCCCACCAATAATGCCACAAAATATTTCCTGGTAACAACTGGATTTTTCAATGTCAATGAAAATCATCCAGAACCTTTTAACTCCACTCCAGGGAAGCACCCCAACGGCCCAACCAACACCCTGTTGAGGTGGATGAGGTCTCACACTGAATGGATGTTAGACAGCTGGTGCAGTTCTCTTCACAGATAAATGCTGGTGGTAATCAGTCGGATGTATGGCAACTGTGTGGAGGTATCCACAATTCCATCAAGTAGCGAGATATTTTGGGCCACGATCATGTATGAATAGTATGCCACTCATACTCTTCTGAAGCAATCTGACTGCCATGTGCCATTGGGACAGTATTCTCTGACCAATTATGCAGCACTACTTGGACAGTAGGGATGGGTTCATCCTACAGAAAAGATAACATCTGAGCCCATCACATAAGGCTGCAGAATGTGTATATTCAGGAAGCAGGCTATATGAGGTGCAGCCTGTATGATTTGGTGGGCAGCCACTGAAGAGTGGGGAACTTTAACTAAAACTGCCTCAGTGACTTGGTGGACAGCATGTCACAATGTATCACAGCCAATTGGGGGAAGGGGCTACCCCTACTGAATATTACTCCAGCTTGTTTTTCTTTGACAAGCCCAGAGACTGCCATGTGCATGGGAACAGCCAGTTGATGTTTCAGTTATGTGCATTTTTCTACTCAGTAAGTGTTTTTTTTAGCACCTCAGAGTCATTGCTTTTGTGCCATGGTTCACCCATGATACCTGATGATTTGGTCTCTCAACATTTTTCTTTTATCAAAGTGCATGCATATATGTGATTAACTGAATTAAAAAATGCTGTAGTTTAAAGTAAAGCTGGAGCTCATGCATTTTACAAACATGTTTTCAGCAGATGTGAATTATAATTCACATCTGCTAAAACAAATGTATATGGTTTTCTTAGTGTACATGTTCAGTTATTATTAGAACTTTAGGCAAGTTAAAGGGCTGGTTGGCTGATACACCAGCAACCACTCTTTAATGGAGGAATGAACATCTCTTGTTTAGAAAACACAAAGGGCAAATGCAACATCAATGCTTTTGCCAGAGTTCAAGACCAGACCTGCAGTGTGAGAAGCCATAATAAGTTGTCAGACTATTTGCTGGACAAGTAACTGCTTACTTGAAAAAAAATGTAGGAATATAATTCTTTTGTAACTTTTTTGACACAGGACACAAATAACACTGGGGAACAAAGATTTTGTTGCATTGATACCAGCACTTGTTCTTACCTAATTTGAGTGTGCTGAATTCAAATGTGAAGTTAGTTTTTCTCTGTAAGCTCTAGATTTTTTTGCAATTCAACATTTTCATTTTTCGCAAAATTTTGATGCCATGGCCTGCCTATCTGAGGAATTTATGGTCACACAGTCTTAAAATTATGCTTAAACAACTGCCTAAGATATTCTTTATGTATTCACAAAAACGTGTAGGTGCATCACAATACGCATTAAAGTTTGAAAAAAGGCAAAAGCATCACGTGTGGAGTAAAATGTGTATCGTCAAATATGAGTATGCACTTATGCTTTTTACTTTAAATTAACATATATTTCGACATAAAGATGATAGGTGATTCAGAACAACTGATAAGGATGCGATACAAACTTAAAATATGTCCTATGAATAGCAAGAATTTGTACTTGTAGCTGTGGCGTTTGTGGACTTTCTCAGGGCAATCTCGTCTGCCATCATATTTTTGTCCCATTGCCCTTAATAGTGCTGTTCTATCATCATGAGGTCTTGATGGAAGTGCTCTCCCTGTTCATCCCTAACAGCCTCAAGGTTCTCTGGGAATTGATCAAGGCGACTATTCAGGAAACGGAGCTTGATACTCATGTTGCAGCCAAGATCGCGAAAAGCCAACAGCATTCTAGTAACGAGAACCTCATTGTTATCTGCCTTTTTGTTACCAAGAAAGTTTTGTATAACTGCCACGGAGAACAGCCTTCCCCTTGTCATTCATCTTCCTGACAAATTCCTCATCACGTACAAGGGCAGGAATCTGAGGTCCATCAAACACACCTGCTTTGATCTTTTCGAAAGACTAAAGCAGGAAAAGCAGAAACTACAGTATATGTCGAAAACATTCACCATCAGTACTTAATGCCTTCACGAACTGTTTCATCAAGCTGAGCTTGATGTGGAGTGGGAGAAAAATAATCTCCTCTTGGCTGACGATTGGGTCATTCACAATGTTTGGCATGCCTGCTTCTACAGTTTCACGGATGGGCCACTCCTTCTGGGTCCTGTGTTTCTCTCAAGCTCGGCTGTCCCACATGCAGAGATAGCATGGAAGCTTCGTGAAGCCTTTCTGTTGACGAAGGAGGAAGTCGATCATTTTCAGGTTCACACAAATGATTCAGTTGTGCTCGTGATATTTGAGTAAGTCAATGACCATTTTTATGACATTTTGTTCTTCTTGCAAATGCACCGAGTGACCAACTGGAGCCGCTCCATAAACATGCCATTGTGCAAGAGAACACACTTAAAGACTGCTTTGAGCTGTCCAGAAATAATCGCCATTCTGTTGAACTATACGAGGTACACCTAACTGCCTGAGAAGACTTGGGATATCATGGCAGTAAACAAACTGCTTGTCTTCTGAAATTCTGAAAAAAGTCCATAAAAATCTGGTCCTGCTTTTGGAAATGCGAAACTTTTGCAGAGGTCAAGTAGGTTTTTTTTTTTTTTTTGATTGGAGGTTTAACGACCACCGTGAGCAACTCAATGGGCTATAAGCAGTTGCCTGTCCCTAATTTAGGGTCACTGGTTCCAGGGAAGGGAGAGAGCCAGCACCGTACGACAAACACAACATCCATGCCTGACCGGGATTCGAACCCGGGCCCCTTACGGACGAATGATCAGAGGCCAGCGCCTTAGACCACTGCGCCACCGGGGCGGCAAAGTAGGTTTTTCCCTTGCAACCTGGAGGCTAATACCTCAGCTGTTTTCTTGGAGAGCCCCAAATCATGCACTAAGTTGCTCAATTCCAGTTGGCTGAACTGCCGAGGGGCTGATGACTGGTATCAGATGAAGAGTCTTCGGATTCTGAAAACATTTCTTGAAGCTCGTTATCACAATCCTAGTGCTCTTCCTGATCATGTTCACTGCCTTCATCTTCAGATGAGGCAAAACCATTAAAAACTGGAACTGGGAGTTTCTCCAAGTGCGGAGTAGGTTGAATTGCTGATGGAATACTGGGATAGGAAATCTTATGCCAGTTTTTCTTGCCGACACCCTTCGTGTTGACCAGGCAAAAATAACAGTCAGTTATGTGGTCCTTGGGTTCTTGCCAAACCACGGGAACTCCAAAAGGCAGACCGTTTCGTTTTCCTTTTGTCCAGTCATGAAGCATTTCCTCACAATTATGACACACAATATGAGGAGCCTATTTCTTGTCTTGGTCGTCAAGGGGAACTTCAAAATAGGCTTTATAGACGCCTCGAAAACGAAGTTATATTGCGCCTTTGATGAAGAAGTGTGTAGTAGTCACATACATAACAGAATGCATCAGGATTATTTACACATTTATGTCTACTTGAAGAAGCCATGATCAGATCTGAAACAAAGAAAAACAGGTGTTATTTTTGTGTACATCAGATAAATATGTAGAATCCAAAATTAACAAAGATATCGAATATTGGCATTTGTAAAAAAAATTAGCCAAATTAGTCTAAGGTTTGGGTAGATGTAAGCCTAGTTCTCAAGCTATCCCTAGTGTAAATAACAATGGGTGTCCTTTTTTTATGAAAATCACCACTAGTTTCAAATTGCATGAAAACTAGAGCATGTACAGGAAAACTGATTTCAGATTTGAAATCAGCATTGAAAAAATAGTTAAAATCAGTTGAAAAATCTCATTAAGAAAAAAATTATCTACTTGTATAGATCAAAGATATGAAAAATTTCAGTGTACTGTCTGTCAGTAAGAAACTGGAAAATGAAATCCTTAACAGAATTTCCACCACAAATTTAATAATGTAATTACCTTTACATGCCGGAGTTATTTATAGTATTTTTTTTTTCTGGACTTGTTTATAATTACATGCAACAAAAGGGAGGAGATGAGGCAAATCTGCACCAGAAATATTTCCTGTGCAGGTCAAAATAAGTCATTGAAGCAGTCAGGTTATAAAATAATACCGCCAAATTTCTAATATGAATTTCACTTGTACAGAGAGCACATTCACTAAAAATGTTTCCTGAATGAATAAAAATGCCACAGCTTCTGTGAAGTATTGGTTTTATAAATGAAATGTTTTGTGCTCTCCATAATAGCATTCTAGGATTACTTTTACCTTCAAGGTAATTATGGACTTATCCAGTTTTTTTGAAAACCAAATATGAAATGTAAGATAAAGGGGAAAAAAAAAAAAAGCAGAATGATTAGTTTCTTCTATTTGAGGCAATATTTCTGTGAAGCTTGTACATTAGCAATCACGAATACAAAGAATAAACTTTTATGTTTAAGTGCCAAAAATATACAATTTATGTACATCACTGGAATATACTGCTATAATATAAAACAACTTTGTGATCATTATGAGCTATACCAATTTTTGCATTATTTTATAATTAAAGAGATTGTTTGAAATACTGGGAATGTGTATCTTCATGTTGCTTTCACTTATCATAACTGCCTTTGTCCACTTTGTTTCTCTCTTGTTCTTTGCTTGTACATGGAGAAGAATCACATTTACTTTTGGTGTTACTACAGACATTATTTTTAGCATGCACTTTGGACTGAAGGAAAGTGTGAATTTGCATTTTCCACTCTTCCTCAGGCACAACTGATGCCCAGGATGGAACACTGCTGCTTGGTAGAGTGAATCCTTTCATGGCCGCTTTTATTTTTTCAATGTGTTCTGGAAAATAGCACAACAACTTTTAATACATTAACAAAAGCAATACACTTGCATATTCACAATTTTTTTTTCATATAATCGGATACTAATATCGAATGACTTGTAAAAGCCAACAGTGTTACACCAAAACATCAGAAAGGGGAAGAGAAGAAATACGTTAAAATATTAACCACACATTGACAGTGCTACTATATGTGTAACTTCTTCGCTATCAATATTCATTAAAGTTTAACCTGTCGGTCACTACGCGTTGAACAATGCTAGTTGTCATGTATGAGAGTTTTTTTCACACTAACTTTTCCACTGTTTTAAGTAGTCTACTCAATGATAACACTTCAGAAATCTTTCTTTGTAAGAAATAAAATTAATATATATATATATATACTGTATATATAAGTTACAAATCAAATTAGGCAAAAAACACACTGGTATTGCATTATCTATAAAAACACAACACAAACGACAGTGATCACTTGATGAGGCATTATGCAAATGCCAGCAGTCGCTTGGTGAGAGAAATGTTCACACAAGAGCAAATTGCAGACTGTTTGAAGGTCAAAGATGTACCAATCCTTATCAGAACTAATAAGAGATTGTTGAGAAGATTCTAAAAGACAGCTAGAGCAGAGATGGTGCTCCCAGGGTCACTTCCAAATAAATGGCGCTCTTTATATGTAAAGCGTGAGAGAAATGCTCATAGTGCCAATACTAATCGGAACTAATGACAGATGTTGAGAAGATTCTAAAAGTCAGCTAAAGTGGGAGTGGTGCCCCCAGGGCCACTTCCAAATAAATGGCGCTCTTCACATGAAGCGCGACAGAAATGCTCATAGCACAATACATTATAGCGAAAGTGGGATAGTCGAACAATCTGTATAAGAACAGAAACTAAATAAGTACTCAAACACAAAATTACCCTAATCTAATCATCTCACAGATGTATGCAAACATGGTAGGTATCTGTGAGGTATGCTATCACATATATCATCACTCAAGGGGGAATGACTGATTTGCAACAAACTATTTCCATTCTTTTCTGTCCACAGCAAGACTATTTCAAATAAATTGCTTCATTCATCCACTAATGGTTAATTTTTCACCTTCAATACACTTGGTTCTAGTTTACCACTTAGTTTGTGGCCTCATACCAGAAAACTTAACATCCATTTAGGTAATCTCCCATGTGACACACGCCCAGATCACCTCCACATACCAACGTGATACACAGGCATATATCTTAAGGGATCACTTCAGCATATTGAGGAATCCATATTGAGGTTTTGCACTCATTTTTTCTTCTAACAAATTACACAGCTCAGGTTTAATACCATGTCTGCATTACTTGTTTTCCCACTGAATCTTTGTTTTTGATCCACATGGCTAACATGGTTAAAGTTGCTTACTATCAGATTTTTGTAGGTGGATTTGATATTGGCAGTTTGGTGTATGCCAATGATTTAGTGTTAATATTGAAGAAAGCAACAAATTTGCATTACAATCTTAACTGACTGAACAGGAGTTGTGGACAATTTGGGATGATAATGATGATGGGAAGCGTAATTCAATATCACATAGAGAGACACATGGTGTGTTGGTTGTGTAAAAAGCAAAAACAGCCATTAGCAACCTAGATAAAAAAAAAAAAAAATGTTAGAGGCAGAAAATTGTGAAGTGGATTGAAATGGGTGGAGATGTTCATTTTAAATGAGCACATATCTTGTTTTCTTTCATTTTTTGCAGTGTATCTAAATGTGACATATTGATAAGCAGATGTGAGATGATTATGATAAAAACCAATAAAATTTTCAATAAGTATACTTGTTTATTGTTGGATCACTTCATGTAATTATACATACACAGAAGTAACAAATTATTAAGAACACTCAGTAGCATTCAGACACATGCCATGCGCACTTATGTACATAACTATGAATTGAGATGACTTTATAAACAGCTCGCTGCAAAGAATTCAGACAGCTGCAAAGCGTAGGTAGTGACAGTATGGGAAAGACTCGTGATTTAAGTGAATTTAAAACACATGATAGTGTGCACTAGGCTGGCATGTGCAAGCTTGGAAATAGCGAACCCCGGATATATAGGAACAACAGTATTGAGGGCATACAATGAGTGGTGCACAAACAACAAAACTTACAGTCAAGAGTCTTCCTGTGGGTGGAAGTGACTGGTTGATGTTTGAGGACAACGGTAGCTGGAGAGGACTGCATGAGGTAACAGCTGAGTTTCATTGTGTCATGTAACAGAACAGTACAACAGCAGCATCCAGAAGAGACCCCCCCCCCCCACACACACACATTCCGCCACAAACTAGTCCAAATGGGCTGTAGCAGCAGACGTTCCTTTTGTGTACCACTTGTTTCTGGTAAAAGCAGATAAATTCTGCAGTTGGCAAGGGAGCACCAAAACTGGACCCTTGAGGGCTGGAGAAAGGTCTGATGAATGACATTTTCAGTTAATACAAACTGATGGATAGGGCAGAGTATGGCATCAACAGCACAAATTGATGAATTCCAGAAGCTAAACATTAACTGTACCATCTGGTGGAGGCCATGTAATAGCCAAAGGGCTGGCATTAGGTTCCTTTAATACAGAGAGTGAGTTGAAAGGTTTGCAACATTTAGATCACTTTATGTCTTCATATGTACCTTTACGACTAAAGCTGACTCACATTCTTTTTTCTTTTTTGATTGGAGGTTTAACGACCACCGTGAGCAACTCAATGGGCTATAAGCAGTCGCCCGTCCCTAATTTAGGGTCACTGGTTCCAGGGAAGGGAGAGAGCCAGTGCCTTAAGACAAACACAACATCCATACCTCACCGGGATTCGAACCCGGACCCCGTTCGGACGAATGATCAGAGGCCATCGCTTAGACCACCGCGCCACCGGGGCGGCTGACTCACATTCAAAGTTTAAGCCATCATGTTGCACTGTCTTTAGTCATCTTTTTTTTTTTTTTTTTTTTTTTTGATTGGAGGTTTAACGACCACCATGAGCAACTCAATGGGCTATAAGCAGTCGCCCGTCCCTAATTTAGGGTCACTGGTTCCAGGGAAGGGAGAGAACCAGTGCCGTAAGACAAACACAACATCCATGACTGACCGGGATTCAAACCCGGACCCCTTACGGACGAATGATCAGAGGCCAGCGCCTTAGACCACTGCGCCACCGGGGCGGCCTTTAGTCATCTACCTGCCAGTTCTTCGATTCCGCGGCGGTACCAGTTCTTGTCCTTCGAGGCAAAGAACTCCTTCACCCCAGCTGCCACCTCATCCTGGTTGCTGAAGTGCCACCCAAGAAGGAAGTAGGCCATGGACTGGAACAAGTAATAATCCAATGAGGCAAGGTCCGGACTATATGTTGGGTGTGGTATCGGTTCAATGCCCTCAAGTTCCTGGAGTTTTGCCCGGGTCGTTCGCGTGGTATGAGGCCGAGCATTGTCTTGCTTTAGGAGAGCGTGCTTTCTGTTTACCAGTGCCAGGTGCTCCTCTAAAACAGCATACATCCGCTCCAGCTGTTTAGAGTAGTGGTTGGCGTTGATGGTCCGGACTATCCCTCGAAATTCCACCAGACGCAGAGCATCACCTTGTGCTCGAAGTGCCCAAGTTTGGCAATAGGTTCAGGAAGCTGGTCTGGGCTCAATCACTGCCGTTGTGTGTTAGGATTATGGAAATACACCCACTTTTCATGGCATGTAACAATTCTCTTGATGAAACGTACATCACACGGATTTTCTAGAAGTTTCGTGCACACTTCGACTCGGTGGTTTGCTTCAGCTGGTGTCAGGTCATGAGGGACAATGTGGCAGGTCCTGAAGGTGACGAACCATGGTGGTCTGTGATATGCCCAGCTCGCCTGATAATCTCCGAGCGCTGGTTGTCGGATTTGGCTCTACAGCTTCCGAATCCACGGTTCGCGGCCTACCTGAGCGAAATTTCTTGAACCACCTGGTTGTGGGGCTGTTGTCCACGGAACCTTCCCCTTTCGCATGACAAATGTTTCGTGTTGCTTGAGCAGCCATAACGCTGCTCAAGCAACACGAAACATTTGTCATGCAAAAGGGGAAGTTTCCGTAAGGCAAAAGTTCCCTGATTAGCCGGTTGGGGCTGTTTATCTTTTAGGTGTCCCAACCACAGATAGAACCATGACATGCAATGCTGTTCACAGCAATGACTACCACTTTATATCCCTTTCGACTGACTGCAGTGCACGGCTTCAACAAGTTTAGACACGTGACATACCAGACGCAGCACATGCGTTTACATAAATTCAGCAGGATACAGCATCATGCCACACTGGTTTCAGGAGCACAGTAGCGACTTCAAAGTGTAAACATGGTCACCACAGTCCCCAGAACTTAACCCAAATTGAACACCTGTGGGATGAGACTGAGAGAGCCATTCCTAACAGAGATCCTCCTCCAGCAAACATTTGTCAATTGAAAGATGCCATATTTGCTCGGCTGAACACACACATAAATGATATCAGCAACTCATTGAATCCTTGCCACGTTGATTCTTTGATCGCAGGCTATCTTGAAGACCAAGGACAGCCCAAATGGCTGTTAGGTAGGTGTTCCTAATAATTTGCCAAACTTTAGTGCATTACAGGACAACAGAAAATGTAATAAGATTAAAAATTAAAAACAGATTACCTTCATCCATGGAGTAACATTTACTTTCACTGCAATGACTAGGGGAATCTTCTGGATTAGCTTTTGCATCTTCTTCCCCTGAAATTCTGCTTGTCTTCACAAAGAAAAGAATGAAACAGATAAATTTAAGTGCTATAATGACACAAAGGCTTGAACAAAAATCTTGAAAGAATAGATGTGAAATCATTCAATAAAAAAAATAAAGAACAAAATTAATACAAACTGGTAATTCTTTGCTTAGAAATTTTTCACATAGAAGTAAGTTACAGGGGGTGATTATGAGGTGAAACAAAAAACCCAGAAACTCATGAGTTCAGTACCAAATATGCACACCAGGGTGCGCACGCGTGCTTGAAAACCTGGAAAGTCCTGGAAAATCATGATTACGTTTTCAAGGCCTGGAATATCCTGGAAAAACGGTATTTTTTTAATGCTGTCTTGAAAAGCCTTGAAATTTGAAATTAGTGCTTAAAAAAAATGCCCTTTTAGGAAATCGTGTTACTGACTGTTACCCCTTCATTTTTTAAGTTCCTCTCCTCTGTTCTCAAAGAAACCGCCGGCAACAGTGGTGTTTCGGATGTGCCCAAATCCTAATTTGGCTGGGGGGGGGGGAGCACTACTTCCAGTGCAATAAAATTGGATGATTACTAGCAGGTCTGTTAGGGAAGGGGAGCTTGATGCATTCTCTAGCCCTGAGCTTGATGTCCGTCCGACAACTACTGAGAACAACAGAAGGGGAAAGAAGAGACATTTAGCATTTGCAAGGGAAGGGGGTCGCGTGTTTACCAAGTTAGCTGGCATCCACCAGTGAAGAGTATGCCTGAACAACACATTCATCTGCTCCTTGTTTATTGCATTAAGACGCTTGCTTCCGGCCCACCCCTTAAGAGACTTCGGCTACTTATGATAAAAAATAAGAAAACTATCTTTGCGAATTTTTCACAAAAGTGGCTGAAATTTTTACATTTACTATAATTGGATTACAGAAGCTCACTCCCAAAATTCCATTTGAATCGGTTTAAAACTTAAAAAGTTAGCATTGGAAATTTTTATTATGTGTGCCTCTTTAGACAATGAGCCTTGAGCAGAAAGTGTGTTACCATAGCAACGGTTGATTGACAGAAAAGGACTAAGAGGTATTTTCAGAAATCCATTTTCCGGAATTTTGAAAATAACACAGTAAAATTTTTACAGTGGTTAAAATACATCACAATAAAGTTCTAGTGCAAATTTCGCCAAATTCCGTTTGAAACTTTAGCAGATGCAAAAAAAAAAAAAAAAAAGAAATCTTCCGTTGCAAAACCGGATTGAAAAAAGAAACGGCAATTATAAATTACGGGAAAAGCAAGCAAATTATTTTTTTTTAGATGCCATGGTTTATTTAAACAGAGTGATCCTTAAATTTTGTTTCTGTGATGATATGGACTCTATTTTAATTACAAACATACATTTTTATTCAGATGTCTGAGTTACTGTTTTAATAAAAAAATCTATAATTAAAAAGTTTTCAATGGATTTTGGCGAAATTCAGCAGATAAACGTATTTTAGTAAATTGCAACGTTATGACGTAAATTTGGTCATTTTGTCGAAAATTGGGCAGCTTTTTTTTTTTTTACGTTTTCTCCTATAGTTAGGGTGAAGGAGGAAGACACTTCAGTGAGCTGCAGGTGGTGATTTATGGCGATGTGCCAAATGAAAAGAAGCCGTTCCATCAGGACATTCCAGAGGTTGAGTGTGCGTGGACGCGTGCTCCTGCTGTTTGAACTTAATCGGAATGTTTTCGGGAGGGGGAGAAATATCCGTTTCAGCTTTACAGCTTTCAGGCTCCTTTTTTTTTTCTTGGTAATAAATAAAAACCATAGTTGCTGCATTCACCATTGATCCATATTCGCATTTCTTGAATATAAACTGCAGACAATCGGAAACATGGTGTTGGGTGGGTCTTGATGTTCTTCATTTGTATCTGCTGAATTTTGTTCTGTGGGAATACGGAATGAGTTATACTGTGAATACATACAAAACTACATATTTTTGAGCTGAAAAAATAGGTCTACTTGTACACAGTAGCTAACGTGTGAACTCAGACAAAGACAATCAGACATATGGACGTCTGATTCCATAAAAAAATCAACCCACTTTTATTATACACGACAGGTAAAAAGAAAAAACATTACATGTTCTTAAACATTATAAAGGAAAGCGGATTTTTGAAACACCATGACTTGATGATATTAATTTCTAAAAATTTTTTTTTTCGATTTTAATTTCTAAAACCTTTTTTTTTTTTCAGTTACAATACATTGTAACAGGATACCTGTGTGTTGTATCCCTTAGTTGTATGGCAGATTTTCAGTTGGCCGATATCCGCGATCGTAAGTGGTAGTTACATTGCTATTGTTGATGATGACAAGATAAATACTGGAGTAATGTAGAATGTTGCATCAAGTAAAAAAAAAATGGCCCCCTCCTCCCCCTTCGAACTTTTATGCGGTTATCATAGCTGATCAACCATTTCATTCCATGAACATCAGCACATTTCAATCATTTGACCATTGGGGATCTGACGGAATTCAGCAGTGCTTAAGCGCCTAGCGCAACGAGAACATGCTAATTACGGACAGTTCTATTCCCTTCCCCCTATCATCCCTAATAATTGAGAGCACATACTGTAGTTTCAAATATTCTGTGTATGAGCTAGTTTTCACACTGTTCGTTGTGTTTTTATTTTAGAAATTACTAACCCTTTCGAACTGTAGGTTGCAGAAACGTTTATGCTTTGGTTTTTTCCATTTGTCCGTACGATAATTCGCGTAAAAGGGGTTGGATTTTGGCGAAATTTTAGTATGCTGTTAGGTACAACCTAGGAACCTACCCTGTTGAAAATGGTCGAAATTAAATTCAAAGGCATAGATATAAGAGCAGTATTCATTCTCCAAGCTTGGAGCCCTACGTCCACTCTCCAGCTGGGTAAGTATGAAAGATTTGAGACATGGAGGAGGAGACCCAGTACAAAGATTTGCTTCTCAGGCACTAAGTGTTTGTTAACATTTCCTTTCCTCTGGTTTGGAGCCCAGCTGTAAGAGGTGATGCTTTGTAACAGTCTTTTAGCACAACACTCTGTCTACTGATTGGCAGACAGGTCATAAAACAGTAACTTCACTAAGTGTTGTTTCCTTGTTTTGAATGAAGACTAAATCAATGCCAAAGCATTTGCAACCCAGGCTGCCTAAAGGACAAAGCTGGGGGAGCAGGAAAGAACATAGCAGTAAGACCCCTTTTTCTTTAATTACTTAAAATCTGGCCTATAGTAATTGGTCACAAGTGTAGCCCCTTACTCAGGGGAAATTCTCAATTTTTAGTTGTGTGCTTTCCTTTGTGTCAGACAGTCATTCAAATTCAGTGTGGTTCCTGATCTTAGATATTTTTTTGGTTTTCATTTACTGTTTCAGTTGATTTACCCATTTTTTTCATCCCCCTCCCCATTAAATATGGGTAAGTGTACTTTTAGTGATCTTTGGCTAATAAATCCTAAATATGCTGGATGGATTAAAAAAGATGAAAGCAATTGCCATGTTGCAAAATGCATTTTATGCATTAAAATAATAGATATTTCGAATATGAGGGAATCTGCTTTAAGAAGCCACATGAAAGGAAAAAAACATAGTATGTTGACAGAAAGCTGTAAAATGTTCCACTAACTGTTGATAAATTGCTATGTGTATCAAGTGATAAACAAGTACAGCCTATTGCATCCACATCTAATCCTCTGCATATTCCTCTTGAAAAAAATGCAACCATTAAAGCAGAAGCATTGTGGTGTTTGAAAGTGGTTAAATCCCATTACTCTTACAGGTCTTGTGCAGGTAATGATGTTTTATTCCACCTAATATTTTCTGACAGCAGAATTGCTGGAAACTTCAGCTGTGGTGAAAAAAAATGTTCCTACAAAAAAAAAATGTTGCTTTTGTTTGGCACCTCACTTTAAATCAGTGTTGGTTCAGGAAGTCAAAACTGAAAATGAAAATTTTGTGATTTTGTTTGACGAAAGTTTAAACAAGTTTAGTCAGTCAAAACAAATGGATATACATGTTCGTTTATGGGGAAAAGGAACAGTTTCAACCAGATATTTGTCATCAGTTTTTTTGGGTCATGCTAGTGCAGACATAATGATGGAAAAATTTCTTGAATGCATGGCGTGCCTCCCACTGTGTAACATTGTGCAGTTATCAATGGATGGACCCAATGTTAATTGGAAGTTTTTTGATATGCTGCAATCAACACTTAGTGCTGACTCAAATGTCCAACTCCTAAACACAGGGAGCTGTGGACTTCACATTGTAAACAATGCCTTTCGACATGGAGCCTCAGCAACAGGGTGGGAAATTCAAAAGTTGCTTTCATCATTATTTAGGTTTTTTAAAGATTCACCTGCAAGGAGGGAAGATTTTTCTAAAATAATTTTAGCCAGTAAGATGCCATTAAAATTCTGCCCACACAGGTGGCTAGAAAATACTCCTGCCTGCGAGCGAGCATTAGAAATTTGGGCAGACATTGAAAATTATGTTAACCAAGTTGAAAAGAAGTGCATCAAGAATCCCCACACTGTATCATTTGATGCTATCAAAACTTTCACTAAAGATCCTTTTGTTTTGGCTAAACTGCATTTCTTCAATTCAGTTTCAAAACAGCTGGTACCATTTCTCAAGGCATATCAGTCAGATAAGCCAATGAAGCCTTTTATGGCCACATATCTTGAAAAGATGCTAAGAAATATGATGAATCGCTTTGTTAAAAGAACCGTAATGGCAGAAGCTAACTCTGCCTTAAAGCTGTTACAAGTAGACCTTACAGATGCATCTCAGTGTTGTCACTATAAAGAAATTGATGTTGGGTTTCAAACAGAGAAGGTATTGAAAGAATTAAGTGCTAAGAACATTAGTGAACACAAACTTATGGAGTTTAGAATGGAATGCCGAATATTTTTGCAAAAGCTAGTTGTGAAGCTATTGGAAAAAAAATCCACTTAAGTACTCCCTTGTTCGCCACATGAAGTGTTTAGATCCTCGGTTGATGTCAAAAAATAGTGAGACTTGTATTAAGAATCTAACATCCATTCTCACACTTCTTGTTGATGCTCATGGAATACAACCAGAATTATGTGATGGTGTAATATGGCAGTTTAAGGAATTTGTGACCAGTGTTGCAGCAGTAAAATCTTCATTCATAAACTTTGATCCAGAAGATAAACAACAAAGAGTAGACACATTATTGTATGAGTACATGTCTTCTACTAAAGCTTTTAGTGAACTGTGGAAAGTTGTGAAACTTCTTTTACTGTTGTCACATGGGCAAGCTTCTGTTGAGAGGGGTTTCTCAGTCAATAAGGAGCTCATTGTAGAAAACATGAGAGAGGAGTCAATTGTAGCACAGAGAATTATTTATGATCATATATCCTATGTAGGTGGTATTGATAAGGTAAATATCTCAAAATCCCTTCTGTTATCAGTTGGAGCTGCAAGGCAAAAATACATACATTATTTGGATGATAAGTCCAAAGAAAAGGAAAAAGCAGCCATATGTGGAAAAAGGAAAGCTATTTTAGATGAAATTGATAGCATAAAAAAGAAAAGAAAACTCATTGAAGGAGAAGTCAAAGAATTACTTAACTCTGCTGATGATTTAGCTTTAAAAGCTGAAACTACAAATAACATTACATACATTGTAAAATCTAATAGCTTTAGAAAAACTGCTCATGAGAAAAGAGCAGTACTTAAAAAATTGGATATGGAACTTGAAACCAAAGTCAGCAATCTTATATCTGTATAACCATCCATTGATACTCCATATTTGTGGTATCTTCCAAGCATATAGAGAATTAATACTAAAACATAAAATTTTTATATTTGTACAATTTACAATAGAAATGAACTTTTTTTTCTTTGAAGCATGTTGAACTTCAAACCAGTTTTGATCCTATATCTTCATAATTATTTAGTGTTTTTCATATGAAGTTCATGTAAATAGACTAATGAACTCTTCTGTTCCAAAAACTTATAACTTTCTGCAACTAACTTCCACAATTGGGCTTCTTATTGGACTAAAACTTTGGTAAGTAATATAAAACCTTATATATACTTGTACAGTAAATACTCATGGGCTCCTAAAACATATTTTTGCTGTACATTTTACTATGAATTTGTGGCCAAAACAATTCAATCAATTGTCCTTAATATTAGCATTGATCAGATTTTGGTTTATATAACTGACAAACTTTAATTTAAAAAAAAAAGCTTTTAAAAACTTAATTCATATAATTAAGATGTCTTATGTTTTGGGAGTTGAACAAAAAGTGGTTATTCTGATTCTGGTTATGATTGAAGCTTAACTGGAGGTAGAGATTCCTTATGCTCATCATTTTTCATTTATGTAAAATACTTAAGAATATCCTAATTTATACCAATAAAAAACTGAAATTGTTTTATGTTTAAGGTTTTTATAAATAGTTTAGCTAGTTCCACATTTTGGGGTAGCACTTCATAAATTTAGTTTAGCAGTGATTTTGATTTAAAAAAATAAAAGTAAATTGAGGCAATCTTGTTTGATATGAAAAATAATTTTTGGAAAGTAATATGAGGCAAGTGTACTGGTAGACATAAAGGTGGTTAGATTCTTTTGGGTTGGGTGGTGGGCCAGGACTTTCTGACTTCTATGATGAAACTTATTTGAAATTTGTTGCCATGTTCCTAAAATTACATTTTCTGTTTTAAACTCTATTGGTTCACCCTTCTGTGATCGTCCACTCCCGAATCATTTCTTGAGGTGCATAGTGATTCCATGGCTTATGCTTTTTGATTTAACATAACTGTACTACAATTGGGGGAAATTTTCCTCAAGTCTGGAACATATTCTGTCTAGTAATTAAGATTTTCATTGCCTTCAAAAGTCACATCCCAATATGCAGCCACCAGTGGCAGTCATTGGGAATGTTAAAAAAAAATAAATCATTCCCATGTATGGAAACACTTTTTATCAGAGCTAGAATCCACCTGTGGGCATAACAGGCACATGCCCTATTTAAAAAAAAAAGGGGGGGGGGGTTGAGTAAGTAGATAAGTGCTTTGCTTTGTCTCACGTTTCTTGTTTTCAGACATCACACTTTTTCACTTATGGATTTGCAACTCCACGTTTTGTCTTACATTTGCCCGAACTTTTCAGTGATCCACACAGCAGTACTTCAGAACTACTGTTTGTGATGTACTCTGACAGGCAAGCACCCCATCTCCCCATTATGGGTCCTCCATGTTTTACCACCATGTTTTTTGGAGGAAATAAATCTCAGAGATTTTTTTACCAGTCCTCTGTTAGATGTGCGCCCTCCCCATTCTTAAATTCTGAATCTGCCCTCACTTTATTTTATAATAATTTCAGTTGTTATCAATAATAGTCTGATTACATGGAAGATAGTGCAGAATAGTGATGGAGCTAAAATGACTGATTGAATTAATCATTTTCTGATTGAGGGAAAGGATTTTCTGAATAGCCTTGTGGTAATTGCATCATGATTCAATTTAGCATTATTGGGTAATTCGCCAATTAAAAACTTTAAAAAGAAATGTAATGGGTAAAAAAGCACACTCATCCATTTGCATCTTTCATCATTTTTATTACTTAAAACTGAAATTGCTTTTAAAAAATAATTTGAGCATGATACTGTAAAGCGTAATAATCATCCTGGAATTTTTTGTATATGGCCTGGAAAAGGCCTGGAAAGTCCTTGAATTTTTTTCCCCCAAAAAAAGGAAGTACCCTCCACACACACACACACACACACACACACACACACACAGGTGCCCATAGCTAAGTATTCAGGAGAGGGCAAATAGAAATTGTAACTAAGAATAACATATACAAACCACCATACACAAATTTACACTGTACCCTTTTGTTATCTAACCTTTTCACTACTATCAACTCAGAAATCTAATTCGAAACTGGAAGATCCAAAATTTAAAAAAAATTAAAAAATAATAAACGGATAAATGAAATTAGACAATGTTAGGAAATTCTTTTTGTCATTCTTTTGGCCACTTGTGTCGCATGCACCACAAAACTCCACAGGTCACTCAATTGGTCATCAAAAATGAAAAAATACCCTCAAATAAATTTCTAAAAAAACTTTGAGAGATCTTTGTCCAGCAATGAATAGTTGCTGAAGGGGATGATATATTTTTCATTTCTTTGCCTTTCATACTTTTCCATACTGTATGTATGTACATTGCTGCTCTCCAACATGAAATGGGAAATTTCAATATTACACTACTGTAAATTTCTGCTTTTTCTCCTGTTCCATAATGTTTTTCATATATTTTTAATGCATACACACACATCGAAAAGTTCTACAAAAAATTAACAATCAGAATTAGCGTTGTCACAAAAATCTCTGTAGCACCTTCCAAGAACAGAAAGAGCACGTTCCAATTTCCAGGGAAGGGGGGGGGATGCTCCTCTTGTGCCCCCATACATGGGTGCCCATGCATATACACTGAGTGGCCAATTTATTATGACCACCCCCTCAGTACTTCGTTGGGCCACCTTTTGCCTTTAATACTGCGTCGATTCTTCGTGGCATGGACTCCACAAGATGTTGATAGGTGGTTTGTGGAATCTGAGACCATGCTTGTTGAATAGCACTTTCCAGGAGTGTGAGATTGCAGGGTTGTGGATCCAGTTGTCTGATGGCTCGTTCAACTTCATCTCACAAATTCTCAATGGGGTTGAGATCTGAAGATTGTGGGGGCCACCTAAGCAAAGTAAACTCACCAGCATATTCCTGAAACCAATTCTGTACAATACAATGGCAGGACTCATTATCTTGTTGAAAGTAGCCATCGACATTGGGAAAAACCATCCACACGACAGGATGCACTTGGTCCGCAACGATGTTTAGATATGATGTGCCAGTCAGACGTTGATCAACACAAATTAAAGGGCCCAAAGCATGCCAGGAAAACATTCCCCAAACCATAACGTTGCCTCCACCAGCTTGAGGGGTTGTAGCAATGTATTTGGGGTCCATGCTTTCGTGCTGTTTCCGCCAAATTCTCACTCTGCCATCGGCATGGTGCAACTGAAAACGTGATTCATCGGACCACATAATTTGTTTCCAATTATCGACTGTCCAATCCTTGTGCTCCTGTGTGAACTGGAGACGTTTTCTCTTGTTAACTGCAGACAGCAAAGATGTTCGAACAGGCCTTCGGCTGCCATATCCCATCCGATGCAGTGTACGGCGAACAGTGTGTGCAGAGATCATTTGAGGGGATCCTTGATAAGGATGGTCTGTAATTTGCTGCACTTTTGCCCTTCTGTTGTCTGTTACCAGTCTGGACACTCTCTGTTCCGCCCGAGCAGTCACTAGTCGATGACGACCACACGTTGCACGTAGAGACCCAGTTATTTGGCTGACAGTCCAGTCTTTAAACACTTTAACAACAGCTGCTCTGGAACATTTCACGAAGTGGCGGTTTCGGTGATACTGGCTTCATGGCTCCAAGCTCCTACAATCATCCTACGCTGAAAGCCCGTAAAATCGCATTTTCCACCCATCTCATCACCCAAAATTCTACTACTGTCGCAAGCACTAAGCTTCCCTTTTTATACTAGCCTCGCCCTCTGGCGGCAACAGCGTGCAGCCATAGCTCATTTGCTTAAAACTGTCAGGTGGTCATAATAAAGTGGCCACTCAGTGTATATATACTCCAAAATGAATGAAAAAAGCCTTCCTTTCAGCATGCTGTTATCTTGCGAGCTTGTTGGCAATAAAAACAAGCTTTCAAGGTGTCACAAATCGCCTCTATTCACCATCTGCATGGAAATGTGGTGTTTTCAATCAAACACTAATTCCCAAAAGAAAATGGATCTCGAAAGGAACTTTTAGACATCATTTTGTATCATTTTCAGAAATGAAATGACTCAGGATTAAAGTCCCAGATTTTCCAGTTAGAATGTGACAAAAGCCTGGAGTTCTGGGCCACACACAGATTACAAGCAGGTCCGAAGTTATTGTATGTGAAAAATGTTTAAACTAAGCAAAGAATTGCCAGTTTGTAATCATTCTTTACTTTTTTTATATAGAATAATTTGTGCAGTATAACACATACCTGCCAACATTGGCAAGAACCTTGTCAGTAGTAACTAGTATTATTGCGCGGCACACATAAAACGCTTTCTTGACAAAACGATCCTGTCTTCGCGAAAAGAAATACGCACCACAACAAAACGTTACAACAAACAAGAACACTAATGAAACAAACTCAACACATGCGAAACACAAAGTTGATTCTCCTGGCAAGGGCACAATAGGTAACATTGCGAGATTTAAGTTCGAAACTTTCACCAGTAAAAATCAGTCGGATGCGTTCAGAATTCCACAACGCTTGACAAGAAATCCAAAATTTGTAAAAAATGCATCAATTTTTACAAATTCGTTACTCCCATTTTGTGGAATTTCCCCTGTCTTATCAAGCTCAAATGCAAAAACTTATAGGGCGGGGGGATATTTAGCAATGCAGGAGAGTGGGAAACGGGGTGGGGGGCGGGGGTGGGGGGGTGTTACGGGAGAAATCTTTACGACATCCGGTTCTGGAAATTTTCCCCCAGCTTTCAAGCTAAAATAAAAATATTTATATAGCAAAATGTTATTTAACAATAATACTGGACAGAGGCAATATCGCGAGAAAAAGAAATTACGATTACGGAAAAAATCTGAACTTCATCAACTTCCGTTTCAGAAAGTTTCGTACAGATGGAATCCCGTCCTCCGACGAACCCCCTCCCGAATTTCTGTTCAATTGTGCATCGATCTCGTAAAATAATAACGAAAATGGAGGAATTCCTTGAATTCGGGGAAGAATCTTATGCCTGAAGATTACGGGGAAATTTTTACTGCGTCTAGTTTCCGTTTTCGAAAATTGTTGCCTACAGTTTCAAGCTGAAATATAAACATTTATGCAATAAAATTATATTTAAACAAGAATACTGGATACAAAGGCAACATCGGGAGAAAAAAATAATGATTACGGCTATTTTTTTTACTCCGTTTAACAACCGTTTTCACAAGTTTTAAAACATGAAATATCGTCCCCCAGACGGAAAACGGTACCATCCCTCCCTGAAAGTCTTTCCAGTTTTGTACCAATCTTGACAATGATCTAAATGATGACAAAAAAGCAGAATTCCGCGAATCCGCTTAAGAATCTCATGCATATCATAATAATAGCAAAATAAAAAAAAATTAAACAATGAAAGTTCGTAGAATCCGTAGTTTCGACAGTGAGTTCCGTAGTCACACAACAAAATCCGTAGAAACTACGGACATTCAGTAGTAGTTGGCAGGTATGCTGATATCATAACTGCCCTTTTATTCAACCTGCTGGTACAGTCAGTTGTGAGAAAATTTTTAAGAAATCTCAGAAGTTATACTGGTATCATAACTCAAACATGAGTTTAAAACAACTTTTCACCTTTTTAAAAAACATTTTGTTTAGTGATAAAGGATGACACGACACGACAATTCCTTGAAGTTGCTACTCATAATTTTTATGTACAAAATGGGGTTTCTAAGGTGTATATTACTTTTCACTGGTCAAATTTTGATGCAATAAACTTACTCATCTATATATATAAAATACTCACACATGAGACTAAGGATGAATAGGCTTACAGCCTGAGAAATTGATAAGTAAAAAATATATTCCTTAAGAATTCCGTTTAATACTTAAAATGTATGAGAAATGTTACCATTACTAGTAAAGCATAGTTAACATAAGATTCTAATTAATTAAAAAAAAAAAAAGCTTAAGTGTATTTTTAGTTAACAGTCATGCATACCTCAACTAGTCCAAGTCTTTAATAGCATATTTATAAGAAAGAAACATATCATTTCAATATTTGTGTTCAAAATTACCACAAACAGTTTTTGATTTAATTCAAAGACATGTTCAAAAAATGAAACATGTATAGTTAAAGATAAATTAATACAAGACTTTTTATCAAAGTGAGATGCATTGATCCACAAGTCTGTTGATGTTTTATTGATTTCTTAATGGGTTGGAAGGCATCACGTTATATTCTAATGAGAATGACATTTGCATACTCTTACTAACGTCTTGAAAAATATTGTATTCTACTGTTAACGTTGTCAGAGTAGGGTATTTTTGTGGTAATTTAATTAATATTTATATTAAAAAGCAAAAATGCTAACCTACAAAAGAGACAAATGCATTGGTTGTTTTCTAAATAGTAATGAGCAAAATTAAATTATGAATCCCAATTTTAAATTTGAGGCCCTCTCTGAAGGAAAATCAGTAACTTACACCTGCCACATTTGTTCAGAAGTAATATGAGTTAATCTGTGATAAATGCTAAAATGAATATAAATGCATAATAGAATATACTCAGTCCTGTCATGAAAATTTACTTTTTCCCATTGACAAACACTTTAAAAATATTAACAAAAACAAAAAACAAACTGGAATGTCGCTTTTATATACCACAAAAAATGTATTCACACTTAATTGTACATTTAGGAAGCATGTTTGACAGAGAAAACAAATTACATGGTAAGATTAGTAAGCAAGTGAATTCATCTTTGAAAGTCATATCTGTTTTAGGAAGATTTCACAGGAATGATGGGTTCTCAAAAAAATCCCGAATGGGTATGTATGAAATTGTAAGTGTTCCTACTCTGATGTATGGCAGTGAAACCTGGTTACTGCAGAAGAGACACAAAAGCTGTTAGTGTGCTCGAAGGATGCATTAATTAGGGGGGGGGGAAGACACATTTTGATCATGTGAGAAATAAAGATGTGTTGTAGATGTGTAATGTGAAGCAAAATGCTGTTAATAGAGTAAAAATATTCTTAGGTTGTTTGGCCATGTTGAAAGAATGAATAGTGAGATGCTTACTAAGATAACTTATTCAGCTCAAGTGGCAGGAAAGAAAGGTAGAGGAAGGCGAAGGAAATCATGGGAGGACCAGATTCAGGAATGTCTGTATGCGAAAAAGATAATGAGTATGGAGTACTAAAGGTCTTGTGTGAGACATGTGATGGATGTTGGTGAAGCTTGAGATCGTCGGAAATGGAGACACTTGATAAATTAGCAGCAAGTAAAATCTAGTTCCATTAATTTTAAATGTTAATCTGGCACATGGGTTTTCTTTGAGGAGATAACCTCTGAATCTCAGAGAACAGCTTAGTGATATGTATGTATTATTTGTCAATGGCTGCCTTAATCCTGTTGTATCTATGCCAAGGGAATGAGAGATTGGGCTAGTATTTTAAATGATCAGTAGACCACTGGCAACACTTCTTATTCTTGTTTCTATTTTTATAACACAAATGTTGCACAATATACTCTCACAAAGTAAAACAGAAAAGTATACATGCAAAACAAACTATTAAAGCTGACTAGAACACACATGCAGCATGACTGTAGATAAGAACATGATTGTGGCTCAGTTGAAAAACAGGCAGTGAGGGAAGAAAAAGGCATGAGTTACTTTCAAGAGACATACGTAGACCACAGTGTAGTTATCATTCAGTTGTCTTTCAACAATGCTTATTTCAGTATTTGTCAAGTCTGGGTGAACAATTCCCACCACCACCATACCCTTAGATTTTGGATCCCAATAAAATCAAATTGAAAAATGTGTACTGTGGTTCAGTAACCCCAAAGAATAGAAGCCATTACTTTAGAATAAATCATTTGATAAGAAACACTTATATCTATGCACTCAGAGAAATGAACAGCAGTTAAGATCAACTCAATCATAAGTGTGAATTAAGTAGGCTATGTTTGGGATTTAGAGATTCAAATTTTTTATGTTCATTCTCTTTATTAATATTACCTCAAGTCAAGACATTCAACATGTGCCTAAATACTAGAGACACGAAAACTATGATTTGTTTTATAAGGACAGCTGCTCTACTTCTTACTGATATATATATATATATATATATATATATATAAAAAAAAAAAAAAGATGTAGTCTTTCAACTTTGCCAAATGAAATTAATTCCAAAGTAACTTCTGCATATCTTAATCAATTAATACAAATTTACTATGTGACAATATAATACAGCAAACACATTCTCATGTAGAATGCTGCATGTAACTCCTGTTCTACACATGTTAGTTGTTTGTCCTGGAGTTGTGGGCATGTGCCTATCAGTAAATAAGATCTTCCATCAAATAAAATTCCTTAACTTACTTCTTATTTTTTCTGCCTTCTTCTATCACAATTTCTCCCACATCATTACATTCACCTAATTGCTTCTGTACAGTAAGAGATTGAACATAATGACTCATTCATATGTTATTAACTACACATTAAAAATTTTTTCATTGAGAATTTTGGTTAAAAGGTCTTACAGTGGATTACAAAGGAAAGTGATGATATTTGACTAGGCTGGATGGATGTTCCAGTCATACATACATACATACATATCACTAAGCTGTTCTCTGAGATTCAGAGGTTAGCTCCAAAAAGAAATAAAAACTTTCAGATATTTTTACTTATTGTTGTCGTATCAAACTTCGCCATTTACAGCGATCTTGACATACAACTCGTGCTTCACTGATATCCATTACACGCCGTACACAAGATCTTTTATACTTCATACTCACAATCTTTTTCTCATGCAGACACTCCTGAATCTGATCCACCCATGTCTTCCTTGGCCTTCCTCTGCCTTTCCTTCCTGCCACTTGGGCTGAAAAGATTTTCTTGGTAAGCATTTCATCACTCATTCTTTCAACATGGCCAAACCACCGAAGCATATTAGTCTCCACCTTGCTAACAACATTTTGCTTCACATCACACAACTGCAATACATCTTCATTTCTCACACAATCATATCATGTATTGCCACAAACCCCACGTAAGTAACGCATTTCTCCAGCACACAAACAACTCCTATGTTTCTTCTGCAGTACCCAGGTTTCACTACCATACATCAGAGTAGGAACAATTACACTTTCAAACACAGCCATGTGGGACTCTCTAGAGAACCCATCATTCCTGTGAAAACCTCCCAGAGCAACTATGACTTTCAAAGAAGAATTCACTCGCCTACTGATTTCACCATCCAACTTGTTCTCTCTGTCAAACATGCTTCCTAAATACACAAACTCACTCACCTGGTCAATCACAGTGCCATTTATACTTACATTACATTCAGTGCTACCGGTTCCTCTCTCAAACACCATAACTTTGGTTTTTCCCTTATTTATACTCAGTTTGAATTTCATGCAAACTTCGTGCATCTGAGTCAACATACTCTGCAACTCACTTTTGCTAATACTTGTTAAAAATTCGTACGTATAGGAGATAATTACTTAGAGGCGTGCTGTCTCCGTACGATATCATCAAACCAACATCTCTGACTGTACAATAAAAAACTTTATTTACAATAAAAGACATGATTTTAAAATATTTAAAAAATGGCAAGATCTTTCGGGGCTACAATAGCACCCGTCCTCAGGCCACCCAACAGTGCCACAAAGCATAGGGAAGTGCCGCAATATATAACCAGTCTCCCCGCGAGACCCACAATACATTTGTTCAAAACCGCAGGTGATGCCAATTGAGAAAAACAGCAGAACAAAAGTAATATGTACAAATAATATAATCGATTAATTAAGGTCCTCTTCTTCAGTTTTTTGAATGGGAGAAGTAATTATTTTTCTCCATTGTCTAGGAACAAAAACAGGTAAGTCCAAGTTACAACAGGTATTACCATAAGAGATTATATACAGACTCTCGGTAAAAAAGACAGTTTGTTTGTTTACATTGGAGGAGAGTACTATTGTATTAGGCCAATCGGGAGAGTAACCTCCCTGGCGAACAGCTGTAGTAAATGAAGTAGAAATGCAGTCAGTTCGAAGTGCATATTTATGTTCAGACAATCTAATGTTCAGACTTCTAAGGGTAGAACCTATGTAGTATTTGATATCTTCGTTAGGAGCCGAGGGAAGCAATGGGATACGATATATTCCTGCTTTATTCAAAGTGGCAACTTTATCTCTGTCGTTACGTATGGTAGAAAAAATGTTTTTGGTGCAAATTCCAAATTTAATATTACATTTATTACATACCTTCCGCAATATAGAAACTACGGGAGGGATGAAATCAACTTTACCAACGTATATAGGGGGAACGACTTCCCTTGACAACGTCGTAAATCTTAGTCTTTCAAATTTCTGTAGAAGTTCCCGAAAGAAGCAGGCGGGATATCCAAATGATATGGCCATGTTCTGTATAAGAGCTAGTTCGTCCTGACGTATCTTACGGGTAGAGGAATGAGTAAATGCTCGTTTAATTAAAAAACGTAAGGCTGAAGCTTTGTGTTCCGGGGGTGCGAAGAGATAAAAGGTATCAGACAAGGTGTGAAGGTCGGTTTTCTATAGACGGATAATTTGATAAGGTTAGAAGTCAAGTCACGAGTTAATAAAATGTCCAGAAAGGGTAATATACCATTTTGTTCAAGTTCCATCGTGAAGGTGATAGTAGGATATTGGTTGGACAGACATGTGGTAAATTCGTTCAGAAGTACCATGGAGTGAGGCCAGAAGACCAACATATCATCCACGTATCTTAAGAGGAGTGCCGGTTGATTCGTGAATTGGCTCAGAACTTTATCTTCCAATGACTGCAGTAAAATTTCGGCCAAAACAGGGGAGAGGGGAGACCCCATTGGTGCCCCCTCCATTTGTTGGTAGAATTTGCTATCAAATTTGAAATAAGAACGTTTTGCAACCAATTTCAAAGCAGAAATGATTGCATCAACCTCCAAAGGGGAAATTGAGTTATCAGCAAGCAATTTCCCTTCAATAATCGAGTGGACTACTTCAAGTGGAACATTTGGAAACAGAGACACTACATCAAGAGAAGCCATAACAAATGAGTTTCCCTTGGGATCAAAAGATTTTATTCGCGTTAATGCCTGAGTAGAACTATTAATGGAAACTGAAGAATTTGCTATAAGTGGTTTTAAGTAAGTTGCTAAAGCTCTCTCCAATGTACGGGTGGGGCTAGCATACCCCGAAATCAACAGTCTGAGGGAGTGGTCAGGTTTGTGGGTTTTGATTTTCCCGAACAACTCAGGGACTCTTGTACCTACAGGAGGCTTCATTTTAGTAGAAATGGACTTAGGCAAGAGACCCCGGTTCCTGAGTTTACTTAACTCAGCTACAGTCGCATTTGTCGGGTCAGAGCGAAGTATCCGATGTGGAATCAGAGCTATTGCTTGGTACATCTTATTGTAGTAATCTTTGCGATCTAATAAAATAATTTGCTGGGACTTGTCAGCGCTAATGATTGAGAGATCCGGGTTTCGAGAAAGTTGTAACAATTGGTTGCGTTCATATTTTAGAAATGAAGAAGGTTTATCAGAATTTGAAAGGGAGTCAGCTAAGGCATAACGAGTGATATCTTGTTCCTTCTCTGGCAAGGCCCCAATGACATTCTCTATCTGAGGTAAAGATTGAAATGGTCGAAAAGTTAAAACTGGATAGCTGAACTTGAAACCACGATTGAGGGCCGAACGTTGAATATCAGATAACACTATGGAGCTATAGTTGATGAAAGAATCAGGTAAATCACGATTAGTGGTTCTGTAGCTGAAGTTCTTAGGTTGGAACAAGTGAGGGCGTGTAGAAACCAGATTGCATAATTTACGAGTGTGTCCTTGATTCATGGTGTTTATTAAAGTCTGTATAGTGGTAAAGAAAACCAACAAAGTCTTACCTAATAAAATAGGATGGGAAAGTCTGGATAGTTGAGTATAAGCATTGTAGGATTTAAGGTTTAACAAGTTCTGAGCCAATTCACGAATCAACCGGCACTCCTCTTAAGATACGTGGATGATATGTTGGTCTTCTGGCCTCACTCCATGGTACTTCTGAACGAATTTACCACATGTCTGTCCAACCAATATCCTACTATCACCTTCACGATGGAACTTGAACAAAATGGTATATTACCCTTTCTGGACATTTTATTAACTCGTGACTTGACTTCTAACCTTATCGAATTATCCGTCTATAGAAAACCGACCTTCACACCTTGTCTGATACCTTTTATCTCTTCGCACCCCCGGAACACAAAGCTTCAGCCTTACGTTTTTTAATTAAACGAGCATTTACTCATTCCTCTACCCGTAAGATACGTCAGGACGAACTAGCTCTTATACAGAACATGGCCATATCATTTGGATATCCCGCCTGCTTCTTTCGGGAACTTCTACAGAAATTTGAAAGACTAAGATTTACGACGTTGTCAAGGGAAGTCGTTCCCCCTATATACGTTGGTAAAGTTGATTTCATCCCTCCCGTAGTTTCTATATTGCGGAAGGTATGTAATAAATGTAATATTAAATTTGGAATTTGCACCAAAAACATTTTTTCTACCATACGTAACGACAGAGATAAAGTTGCCACTTTGAATAAAGCAGGAATATATCGTATCCCATTGCTTCCCTCGGCTCCTAACGAAGATATCAAATACTACATAGGTTCTACCCTTAGAAGTCTGAACATTAGATTGTCTGAACATAAATATGCACTTCGAACTGACTGCATTTCTACTTCATTTACTACAGCTGTTCGCCAGGGAGGTTACTCTCCCGATTGGCCTAATACAATAGTACTCTCCTCCAATGTAAACAAACAAACTGTCTTTTTTACCGAGAGTCTGTATATAATCTCTTATGGTAATACCTGTTGTAACTTGGACTTACCTGTTTTTGTTCCTAGACAATGGAGAAAAATAATTACTTCTCCCATTCAAAAAACTGAAGAAGAGGACCTTAATTAATCGATTATATTATTTGTACATATTACTTTTGTTCTGCTGTTTTTCTCAATTGGCATCACCTGCGGTTTTGAACAAATGTATTGTGGGTCTCGCGGGGGAGACTGGTTATATATTGCGGCACTTCCCTATGCTTTGTGGCACTGTTGGGTGGCCTGAGGACGGGTGCTATTGTAGCCCCGAAAGATCTTGCCATTTTTTTAAATATTTTAAAATCATGTCTTTTATTGTAAATAAAGTTTTTTATTGTACAGTCAGAGATGTTGGTTTGATGATATCGTACGGAGACAGCACGCCTCTAAGTAATTATCACTTTTGCTCTCTGCCAACAGGACAGTGTCATCAGCATACAGCAATCTGCACACACAGATATCACCAAGACATAAACCACTATTATCTATTTTGGCATCACGCATGCCTGCGTCAATAAATATATTAAACAGCCATGGTGACATTACACAACCTTGTCTAACTCCTGCACCAATGGAAAACCATTTTGATAAAACACCATTCACTTGTACACAAGCTCTACTACCAGCATACATGGCTTTTACACTATTAAGTAGATTCCCAGTAACACCATATTCATTTAATACCTTCCACAAAAGCGTCCTATTCACTCGGTTGTAAGCTTTCTCTAAATCTATGAAGGCAGTAAAAACTTTCTTTCCAATAGCCAGATACTTTTCAATCATTGTGCGTAATGCAAAAATCTAGTTAGTGCAGCCTTTACCGGGCATAAAACCACTCTGAACATCCCACACTTTCAATGATGTAAGACCCCGTACTTTTTCAATAACAACCTTACCAAACACTTTCCCTGGCACAATCAGTAGGCTAATACCACGATAGTTCTTGCATTCAGTCTGATCACCTTTTCCTTTATACAAGGGAACAATGATAGCATCCTTCCAATCCCGCGGGACCATTCCTAACTCCCAGCACAACTGGCAAATTTCCGTTAAGCAGTCAATTATAGAGTCACCACCATATTTCAACATCTCTGCAGTTATGCCATCAACTCTAGGAGCCTTACCATTCTGAAGAGATTTTAGAGCTTTACACACTTCTTCTCTTGAGATCCCTCCTGTGCTTTCATCCCTCATTGTGACATCATCTGCATCTGTCTCAGAACCATCTTTGCTTTCCTGATCTAATAACTTACAGAAGTATTCACCCCATCTGTCACTTAACTCATTGGGCTCCCATATCATTTCCCCAATCTCATTCTTCACACAACTTACAACTTTGTTTCCCCTATTTTTCCTGAGTCTCATGTACTTCCAGAAGGACTTCCTATCTTTCCAAAAAACCAGTTCATGCCTTTCCACTTTCTCCTTCCTATTTTTTGCCTTACTGTGGCGAACCAGCTTAGCAGCTTCACGCTTCTTACAGCGATATTCATCCAGAGACTCTACCTTGCAACATCCCCAAATGGGCTTCTTTCTTTCTCTTTACCGCCTCTTCAATCTCACTATTCCACCAAGCATCACCTCTATTGTTACCTACTATTGTGGTGCCAAAGACGTCTTTAGCAGCAGTGACAACACAGTTCTTAAAACATTCCCACTTCTTTTCTACATCCCTCTCACCAGACTTCAGATCCTTCAGTCGTTCTCTGAGTAAGTCAGAATACCGTTGATGATCTTCAAGGAGCCTATCAACCTTTATTCTTTCTATCCTGGGTCTCTTCCTATTCCTTTTCCTCCAACCAACATTAAGTTTCACTCGTGACACTACCAAGTAATGATCAGAACCAACATCCGCACCTCTCATCACACGGGTGTCAACAACTAAGTGTTTCAAACGCTGATCGTAGACAACAAAATCTATCACACTCTTTTGACCAAGAGTACGATTTTCCCAAGTATATGTGTGTATATACTTGTGGTTGAAAAATGTATTAGATACACTCAAACCATTCTCAATTCAGAGTTCAATTAATCTTTCATCATTATCATTCACACAAGGATCATTAAACTTACCCAGAACATTGTCAGAAATTGCATTCTGCACACCTACTCTAGCATTGAAATCCCCTGTTATTATAACTTTTTCTTTAGCACCAAACTGGCTCAAAACAGCTTTTAGCTCATTCCAGAAATCTTCCTTCTTATCAGAAGGTACCGAGTCGCAAGGAGCATACACTACAACAATTACAATTCTCTGAAGTTTCACTTTCAAACGAATCCAGAGAATTCTCTCACGCAATTATAGTGAATCAAGTTGTTCTTCACCTTTTCACTTAAAATCGCACCTACACTAGCCTACACTAGCCTGTCCTCTCATACACTGCTGGACAATTGCTAAGGATGGATCATAAACGGCTATATAGCGCATAAAAAAGTAAGTGTGGTTGGATGCCAAGTGAAATAAAATCATGTCAGAATGCTAGGACATTACAAGAAAGACAATTTATTGTGCTCTGAAATCCAGAAGGCTTTGGAACGTGTTCAAGGGACAAACAGGCCATTTTGTGCAGAATACGTAAACGTGAAAAAAATGCAATTACCGTCCGCAGGCGTTCTGGCGTAAGATGTCAATACGGGATATGGCCACCATAGAGGGCGATGCAAGATTTCACACGTCATGTCATGCTTTGCACAACATTATCAAGCAGCTGTTGGGGTAATTTATCCCATTCCTCTGTCAGTGCACGGATGAGGGTGTCCTTGTTTATTGGAGGGCATTAGCGACCAGCAAGATTCCTCCCCAAAGCATCCCACACATTTTCAATGGGATTCAGATCTGGAGGACGTTCTGGCCATACGAGGCGTTGAATATCCTCGCTCTCAAGACACTCCTTGACAGCGACTGTTCAATGACATGTTGCGTTGTCGTCCATGAAAATGAATCTATCACCGACAGCACCATGGAGCATGCGAACATGAGGTAGCAGAACATCATTAATGTATCGTTGGCCAGTCATAGTCCCAGTTGGAAGCGCATAGAGGGACGTACGGCCATTGATCATGATGCCAGCCCATACCATGACACTACATGTCAGATATCGGTCCCTTTCCTGTATGTTTGCTGGACAATATGCAGTACCACTATCAAGCCAGATCAGTTGTCGTCGACAATCAGACAATAGACTGTATCTACTCTCATCTGAGAAGAGGACAGCAGACCAGTCGTTATCAGTCCAATTGCGATGTTGATGGCACCATTGCAAACGGGCGGTACGGTGACGTCTGGACAATGGGATGCACACAACAGGACGGCGGGCGTATAGTCCTCCTTCATGCAAACGTCTGGCGACAGTTTTTCGGGAGATCCGCTTGCCAGTAGCAGCCATAAACTGATTTGCTACCTCACTAGCTGTGCTGCGCCGGTGTCTTTTTGTCGATAGCACTATGTACCGATCTTCTGCAGGTGTCGTACTGCGAACACGACCTCCCCCGTGACGTTTGCTACACTCTCCATTTGTTTGAAATGATTTCCAAAGCCTTGAAACAACACTGTGGCTGACGTCAAACTCCCTGGCAACATCTGTTATTTTTCGCCCTTCTTCAACCTTGCCAATAATACAGCCACGCGTAAAATCATCTAGGTGATGTTGGGAAGACATACTGAAAATTGCAAGTTCGTCAATTGATTCTTTCCCTTTCAACTTTGTGTTTGAACAACAACGGTCAATACACGTCAAACCCTTTACATCTCTTATCAGCGCTATGACATCACGAACACATTCGGCAATCCAAATTTGCATATGCACAACACGTCTTACTGTATCCCACACTTATGCTAATTTCCACATTTTCCTGCCTTCCATTTTATGGTTGCTATCGTTGCTATTGTCATCCGTCCTTAGCAATTGTCCGGCAGTGTATTATCCAATACTCCAGACCACACACTCACTGTGTCATTCACTTCTTCTACCCCAATTTCCTTCTTTTTGGTTTCACTTACACACAGCACATCCAGTCTATACTTATTCATCTCCTCAATCACCTCACTCATCTTGCCATTTATACCTCTAGTATTCCATACGCCAATCTTACATTCACTCAGCCGAGATCTTTTTGTCATACGCCGTTTAGAAAGTCCAGGTCGATTCCGTGGTGGACTGTCCTTCTCAAGTGTGGTAAGTCCACCTTATCCCACAATTGAGTCATTCTTAATATTTCTTTTTGTCTTTTTAATCAGGTAAGTACATCAGTGTGGGGGATTAGCCCACAGCTGAGGGTTCCAGTTGGTCATTCAACCTACGGATTCTGGAACAAAACCCAGTGAGTTGAAGTCAATACATGCATTTCACTGCATCATTCATTGCATTCTCAATAGGAGTAATGGTGTTGTTCACCACCTCCAACTTTCCTAGAGTGAATAGCTCCACACACATGCACTTCACTTCACTTGCTGACACTGGTACCACTCTTGGTACCATCTATGTTCCCTTTCTAAAATTGTTACACTCTTTTTTCTTGTTCTTTTTATTTATTTTCTCGGTGCTTTCACATTTCTGAGATAATAAGGTGTATGTTTGAATTGTATTCCCTCCCCTATTGCTTTTTCAAAACATACACACAAATGTATAATTTAACCATTTATTTGATTGTTTTTTTTTTTTTTACATATATGTTGTGTGAATTATGTTGAAGTTTTTTTCAAATGAGGTGGACGTTTATTTTTGTTTTCACAGAAATCAATAAAAACTGTCTTATAGTGCTTATGGCTCCATTTTTCACATGCCTACATTCCATGAATGATCCAATTAACTTTTATTATGACATTCTGCAACAGGCTATTATAGCCTATACTCTTTACTATCAAGTAAAATGCCTGACAAGTTAATGCACTAAAAAAATGACATGATTAAGAAATAAAAACAACAACAACCCAGATCCATGAAATAATTACTTTTAAAGAAACACCTAGATCCATGAAATAATTACTTTTTTGCCTGCATACTCCCCCCCTTTCCCTATCTAGCCCTGAGAACCTTAGTACATATGCCAAAGTGAAAATACATTTTAAAAATAAAAGCAAGGTCACTGGGGTAGATAAATAACTGAAAACAACAACAACAACAACAAAATCCAACAGCAGCAGCAACAACAACAAAAAACATTTCTCTGTCCCTGTGCCACACCCTCTTCTTTCCCCTTTCATAAAATTCATGGGCTTTGATTCCTGGGAAGAATTGAGTTGCTTCCCCAGTTAACCATATACCTTGGTAATATTTCACATTTTTTTTTTTTTTTAAGCACTATCAACAAATTTGTCTTTTGTATGAAGATCCATCCAGTTCTGTGTCTGCAAATCCTCTGCTCAATTATTATCCTTCCTTGATCCCATTTTCATTTAGCAGGCATAGAAAACCCCAACCTAGGACCCCCACCCCCTACCCTATTAGTTAACTAATAACATCCCTTACTGATTCGCTAGTCCAAGAAATTCTGTATCATCATTTGCTTGATCTCCTTATCAAATCAGCTCAGCTACTGCTAAGTGCCATGAATTTTATGAAAGGGGAAAGAAGTAGAAGAGGGTGTATTATCACACCAAGCAAGTCCCACACCCAAGTTAGCACCACAAATTTCAGAACACTGACCTACAAATAGTCCAGGACAATTTACAATAAGCAACTGATTTAATCACCCTGGAATTTAATTTGCCTTCATCTCTAACACTGGAATTTCTGGTAATATTGCTTTAACTGTCTATTAAAGCTGTTTGCTACACCCAGTGATGTAGTGGTCTGAATGGACCAGAACAGCATTTCAATACTTTTTTTCTAGTTGGCACACATTCCAGTAAACCCTATACATCATAATTTGTTTTCTTTTTAAAATGCAAATGCTCTATAACTCTTTTCAAACAACAACAACAACAAAAAATGCAACAGAAAACAGCACAGTTAGTAGAATTAACGTCCCATGTTTGTTTGAAGGTAGAGTTAGTCTCTAAATCCATTCTTACTTGACAGTCCAAATGGTGAAATTTTGTTCCTTGAATGCCAAACCATGTAAATCTGTAAGTCTGATATTGAACAATCACTGTACTTTCTTATACTATAAATATGAGAAAGTAAACAGGGGAGAGGTGGAAAGAGGGTGTGGTGGTGGATCAGAAGGGAAAGGTATTGAAGACGTAAAGGCACTGTATGTTACTGCACTTTTTCAATTAGCACAACACTGGCTACCCTCCCCCCCCAAAAAAAAACTTTAGCTCATCAACCTACCCAGTGGAATTGGTCGAGTAAACCCGAGATGTGTCACAATAATTTTGAGTGTCCGCCTCATTCTGAGGTGGTGAAATGATGCCATCTACATTTTCACTTTTTTTTTTTTTTTTGGTTGAGGGCTTAATGGCCACCATGAGCAACTCAATGGGCTATAAGCAGTCGCCCATCCCTAATTTTGGGCCACTGGTCTCAGGGAAGGAAGAGAGCCAGTGCTGTAAACATTTTTTTGTAACCATTTTCAGTAAATTTATTCACATGTCAATTTCTCTTTTTTTTAGGTCCCTTCAAGCATGAATTTATACTCCTATATCATGACCATTCTCTGAGGGCAACCACCCTCCCAGTTGCTACAGCCCTGAGTCTCATCATATAAAAGGTTGCTGTTCAAAAATAAAAAAAAAAAATGTAAAAAAATTGTCTGAATTATACAGAAGTGCCCCTGTTAATCAGATGTAGAAAAAAAAAACATGTTAAAAATTGTCTTAATTATGCAGAAGTACCCTGTCCATCAGATGCAGAGAAAAAAATCATGTTAAAAAATACAGAAGTAGTACCCTGTTCATCAGATTCGGCGAAGAAAAAATCATGTTAGAAATTGTCTGAATTATACAGAAGCACCCTGTCAATCAGATGCAAAGAAAAGAAAGAACAGTGCTGCTTTATGATAACTGTAAACTATGAATGCCGCAATGGTCCTTGCAAGGACTAAGGGAAGATGACCTTCGAGTTTATTGACATTTGAGCAATGGCAATCACAGACATGTACAGGGGATGGACAAAAATATGGAAACACCTGGTGGAAAGTATGGGCAAAACGACCAACGTTTTCCTCGTGAAAATGTAGATGGCGTCGGAGGTCTTGATGGTAAATGTGTGCTACGAAACGTGGCAAACCAGCAGGTAGCCACAGTTGCTGTCTAGACATTGATCTGTGCATTGCAAATGAATTATATTGGAGCTTACAGAGTTTCAAAGAGGGCAAATTGTTGGGGCCCGTATGGTGGATGCTTCCGTGACCAAAGTAGCGAGTTTATTTGGTGTATCGCAAGGTACTGTATCGAAAGTTATGACCACATATTGCGCTTCTGTAAAAACATCATCCGATAAACACCAGTGTGGATGAAAGGGCGCATTGAATGACAGAGAGAGAAGGACATTGCAGAGGATTGTAACCACAAATAAGAAGACAACAGCTGCAAAAGTTACAGCTGAGCTGAATAACGTGATTTCAAACCCTGTCTGTACAAAAACAGTGTGAAGAGAACTCCATAGGCAAGGAATTTATAGTCGAGCAGCAATCCCTAAACCACTTATTAATAATGTGAATGTAGCACGCAGGAGAGAGTGGTGCAGCACTAATAAAACATGGACTGCTGAGCAATGGAAGACTGTAGTCTGGTCTGATGAATCGACCTTTACACTGTTTCCAACCTGTGGTGATCAACCGCCCAAACTTATGATCCGGTATGCCTTTTGCCGACAGTGAAGCATGGTGGCAGGTCTCTCATGGTTTGGGCAGCCATATCATGGTATTCTGCCAGCCTCATTACCTTGCGAGGTCATGTCATTGCCAAGGACTATTTATGCATTTTGCACCACAAAGTCCATTCCATGGTACAAACAGTGTTTCCTGCAGGCGATGCCATTTATCAAGACTATAAGGCCCCAATTCTTTTCTCCTTTTTTTTTATTGGAGGTTTAACGACCACCGTGAGCAACTCAATGGGCTATAAGCAGTCGCCCGTCCCTAATTTAGGACCATTGGTTCCAGGGAAGGGAGAGATCCAGCACTGTAAGACAAACACAACATCCATGCTTTACCAGGATTTGAACCCAGACCCATTTCGGACGAATGATCAGAGACCATCGCTTAGACCACTGCGCCACCGGGGCAGCAGGCCCCAATTCATACAGCTCATATTGTTCAGTCATGGTTTGCTGAGCATGCTGATGAGGTTTCGCATCTTCCTTGGCCCTCTCAATCTCCAGACCTCAATATAAGAGAGCCCCTATGGGCCGTTTTGGAGAACAAGGTTCGAGTGCATTATCCATCTCCAGCATCTTTACAGGAACTTGAATGTGTGTTGCAGGAAGAAAAGTAAAACATCCCATTATCCACCATTCAAGACTTATATTTGTCCAATCCCAGGAGAATCCAGGTCGTCTTGAGTGCAAAAGGCAGTCCTACACCATATTAGGTATGGAATTCCGTCTTTCAGCAGGTGTTTTCATATTTTTGTCCATCCCCTGTACGTCTATATTCATGTGTCATGTATTATTATAAACAATATACTTTGAATTTTGCAGGTTAATACATTAGTTAGTGAAATGTAATTTAAAAATTTACAGAAAAGAATGTGTATAGAAAATATATGAATATTATAAAAACTAAAAGTGAAAAAAAGTTATTTAGAATGTGTCTAACCTACCTCTGAGAAAAGGGAACACACTATCTCATTGCTACTGATCTCAACAGCTTCTGCTCCATGCAGTGAAATCCCAGGAATCTGAAATGTAACTTCTGTTTTAGTATTTAGATAAATTATTTTGCTTGTGCAATAAATTATATAAACTTAGTTGGACACATAACTACTTCAATCGGAAGCTTTTTTAAAATCACTATAAGCATACCTGAATGTTAACTATATTTCCTTAAATAATCATAATATGCACGTATTTCTCGCTGTATCGAAATTAAAACAAAAACAAAACATGTTTCCCATATGTTATTTTTTCAGGTAGAACCATTTAATGGTGGTTTTAACTGTTGTTACGTTTTACATGTTATATTTTCTTTGAGTGAAAAGCAATTTTTCAGTTGGAAGTTTATTAATATTCGCTGTGAATATATATCGCAGTAATCGAATGTGATTCAAGGAAAAATCTTTCACGTACCTCTCGGTTATAGGTGGTCGATGTTCAAATCTTTGCACGGTTGTTCTCATCAGGTTCTTGGGTGTAGCCTTTTTTTTGTAGTTAGTCCGCACGTTTTCCTGAGTAGGATATACTTTTTCAGTTGAACTACGGGAGGCACATAAAGACAAAGGAGATGTGAAAATTATGTTGGAAAACTTGAAAAAATGGATAAATGAATCACTCGTAAAAATATTCGCATGAGGAAATGCAATCACCAAAAAACTTCGTCAGACTTCCTGGATGTATTGTCCGATGCACTTCGGCAGATCTGTCTGCCATCTTCTGGGACTTCTGGTCGTCCGTTCTCTCTGCAGTTTACGTTGAATATGTCATGCGATCAGTTTGGGAATCTTTGTGTGTTATACATCATCGGATGTGTTGCATTGCCACTCCTATGATTTGAAGACTTGGGAATAGTTTTTTTTTTCTCTGCATGTTTGCATTGTTTCTGTTCTGTTTGCCTTCCCATTTTTTGTTCTCTTCTTCTATCAGTATCTTCCATGGAATTGGCATTTCTACTCCACTTGACAATGATGGGCAAAACACGTAACAATTTATTTGTTCTACTCCACTACTAATGTTGCAGTTTTTTTTGTTTTTTTTTCAATTACGATTGCTTCGGCAAAACGGATGGTCTTTTCAGTTGGTTGTTTGCAGATAATTTCGATATTTTCAAATTCTGGCATTGTGTTAATTTTTATACAATATTGTACAAGTGCTGTTTTTACTTCCTTTTTTTCCCAGTTCTTCATATGTTGTGTCAATCTTGTTTTTAATTTGTTTCTTGTGCTTCCTATGTATTTCACTCTATTGTTGTTGTTGGTTGGCTTTATTGGAATGCTCCTGCACTGTCCAATAGTTTTGTTTTTTCTCTGTTATTGATTATTATATTCTTGTAGTCTTTTACTGAAATTCCAATATCTAGATGTTTTTGCATTCCTTTTTGATTACATTTGTGTTTCTGGAACATGGAAAGAATGATGTATTTATTTATTTACTGACGCCACATATTTGGGGGATTTTCACCTTGGATCTCGCTCTTTGGATTTAATTGCTATAATATATATATAGCCAGTGCCATTAATGCCCACCAGATGGAGACATCTCAGTAGCTGAGCCCATCTTACGGATTTATGATGTCAGAAGCTGACTTAAAAATACACATAACACCGTGGATTGTTGGCCAACGTGGTGTAAAGCTAACACGCTCGGCTAGAGATCCGTGGTTTAATTCCATGGCGGCGGCTGAAAACAATTTTTCGGTTGCTATGTGTTTCTGGAACGTGGAAAGAGCGATGTATTTATTCATTTAGCTTTGATAAATTTAATTTTCGTCAGAACAGATTCAAAAGACGTGCTCATTACACCCGAAAATTCGGTGTCATCTTTCTTGTTATTACTGGATATGCATCTGATTTACTGCTTCTTGGGATGCACAAATTCTTGAACTGCAGTTCTGAAAAGTCTCTTTCAACTGCAGCTAAAATCTGTTTCTTTCATTTTCAAATAATTAAACAAACATTAACTCTTAGGCTCTTGAATTCTACCATTTTGTAAATTTGCTCTGAAATTCTTGCAATTCAAAAAAAATGTTAAAAGTTTTTTCGAAATATTTTTTTCTTTTTTTACCATAGGCAAGTCTGGATTTTTTTTTTTTTTAAATTTCTGCTCATTTTGAATACCCTTTTGCACTGAAAATGAAGAAACTTTTACAAGTCTGAATATAACTGCAGCCACAACATTCATATGAGCAGAATAAATCTTGGACAATCTATGTCCACACATGGCTATTAGTATGCCCCTGTCTGAAGAGGCATACTGATAGCCATGACTCCCCCTCCCCCACCCCCAATGTGGGTGGGAGTATCACAGTTAAGAAGGCCTCTAGCCTCAGCAAAGAGATTTTACAAAATTTTCTTCAGTAACTTCATATAAAACTGCTTTAAGAATTAGCCAGGAATTTAGGTAGCTTTTAATGAAGTATTAAAAAAATTTTTTTTGCTTTTTCTCTAGTAAATAAGTAAAATCTGTAGAAATTATTTTCATTGCTTAGTTCATAAAAACTCGATGACGAGGAAGTAGTTATTCCAGAGAACTTGAGGCCCCTTTTCACAGCCATAGCAATAGTTCCTATGCATGTATATTAGCAACAGAATGTGAAAGAAATACCATTCCAATGAGAAGAATTTTTTTTTTTTATCAATGAGGATAAGATGTCATACATACAGGGTCTCCGAAAAATAACTGTGCACTGACAATAACACTTACTATGTCGAACTGGTTCCTACAGGAGATGAAAATTAATGTAAGTACATTGCCGTCTATGCACGATAAAATAGTTTTAAAATCTTTTAATGTAAAAACACCTTAGTCATAAAAGCATTCAAATAAAAGGCACACTAGAATCTTTCAGATCCGCAACGGATCCATCCTCAGGTGTAAGTCTGATGGTTAGATCAGCAGGATATATACACAGTGGGGTGAGATACAAAAATGACGTAGAGTGTAATGAAGGCATGCGCACAACAGAAACATAAATGTTCAAACAGGGGAGTGCATTATTATTCAAAGTTTATAAAAATGTTTTTAGAAGCTGCAATCTGTAGCAAAAATTTCCAGGGATTATGAATGATACTTGGGTAATTGTTGTTACAGCATTGGTGGCGATGAGCGAAAATCTGTAGACTCTCAGTAAGGAGGGTTAGATGCTTAGATTTGGGAGTGGTGAGCATTTTGTTTTTTTCCCACAATGGTTGAAAAGGTTCGTTAAGTAGTAAAGTAGTTTAAACTATTTTATCGCGCATAGATGGCAATGTACTTACATTAATTTTCAACCTTCAGCACAAAGTGTTTTTACGGACTCCTACAGGAGATGTTGGAAATGGGTCCCCCACCGACATCCAGACATGTCTGTCTGCACATGCTGGGAAGACCTTTCTCAGGGTATGTGGTGCGATTTGTTGGATGTGAGTCATTATTGCATCCTGTAGCTCTTGAAGTGTATGCGAATTACCTGCGTACACCTTCCCATTCAGTGCTCCTCACAGAAAAAAAGTCAGGCAGTGTCAGATCCGGTAACTGGGCAGGCCACAGTCCCTGGGAAATGATGCAATTTTTAAAGAATTTCTCCAGAAGCAGTATTGATGTGCCAGCAGTTGCACTGTCTTGCTGGAACCATCATTCATTGATTCTGTTCTGTGAGTTTGGATATGAATGGCTAGATAATCTGGGCATGGTACTGTTCTGAGTTAATGATTTCACTGAAGAAAATGGGCACAATAATGTGCATACGAGTCACAGCACATCAAACCCCAACATTTTGGTTGTGGAGAGGCACTTCCTTAAATTCATGGGAATTTTCAGTGGCCCGCAGATGAGTGTTTCGGCTGCTGATGCACCTGGACAGGTGGAACTATGCCTCATCTGTAAAAAAAGTCACGTTCAGAATGTTCTCACCTTCTTCAGACAGGAACTCTTGGAACCACCTGCCATATCGAACACAGGCCTCATGGTCTGTTTCTTTCAGCTGATGCACGGCAGACACTTTGTACGGGTGGAAACACAACTTCCTTTTCAGAATACTCTTTCGCACATTAGCTTGTTGTGACATCTGCTTCACGGACTTGTACGGACTCCTCTGTATCCTGTCCAGTCTCATCTGCAGTGGATGGCCTACCGGGGTGAGGCATCAAGAACAAAAGTTTCCCAAAACTTCGCCATGAGCTGACGTACTGCATTACGGTGAGGGATGTCTCCATCATGAAATTTCCTAGCAAACTGTTTTTGCGCTTCATCTGTGTACTTGTCGTCATGGCGAAAGACATGTTCCATCAAAAACATTCTCTGTTCAACCGTCAACACTATTGTCCTTGTGACGAGACGAGTGATCCATCGACACGTCTGCCTCCATCAACCAAGCGCACGGGAATGACCTTCGCTTGGAATAACAGCTGCGTGTGCCTCGAGGTTGGGAGACGTATGAAGGTTACCAGACACAGTGCACTACCATGTGGCGGGTCATTTCTACTGTAATTCCATTCAAAATGTTTTTATTATTACATAACTGCAATTTGCACATTCAGTGCAGTCATTATTTGGACACCCTGAATATAGATACTTGTATACATGTATTCCAGTTGTTTGCACGTAACTAGACATTTTTCAGAATATAATGAACTAAAAGGTGTTCTTCATGGGAATGAACGAGCAGAGACCTGTGTAATTTTTTTTGCAACAGTGTCAAGAGAAAAAAATTTGGTATGTACAAAACATTATGCTAAAGTGTGCTTTTTTTTATGTTCAAGAGCAAATAATTTAAGTAGTTTTACGTTTTGTGTTCAACAATTTGTAATTGTTAGTGTGAATGAGTTTGTGTATTTAGGAAGCATGTTTGACAGAGAGAACAAATTGGATGGTGAAATTAGTAGGCAAGTGAATTCTTCATTGAAAGTCATTACTGCTTTGGGAGGTTTTCACAGGAATGATTGGTTCTCAAGAGAGTCCCGCATGGCTGTGTATGAAAGTGTAATTGTTCCTACTCTGATATATGACAGTGAAACCTGGGTACTACAGAAGAAACATAGGAGTCGTTTGTGTGCTGGAAAAATGCGTTACTTAGGGGGGGCAAGACACGGTCTGATTGTGTGAGGAATGAAGATGTGTTGCAGTTGTGCAATATGAAGCAAAATAATATTGTTAGCAGGGTGGAGACTAATATACTTCGGTGGTTTGGCCATGTTGAAAGAATGAGTGATGAGATGCTTACTAAGAAATGTTTTTAGCCCAAGTGGCAGGAAGGAAAGGCAGAGGAAGGCCAAGGAAGTCATGGGAGGATCAGATTCAGGAGTGTCTGCATGAGAAAAGGGTGATTCCATGCAAATCAACCAGTCACTCAACCTGACCATTTCAGATTTCAATGAAACCTTCAGGGATCATTCTCCCCAGTGATATAAATGAGAATATATTTTAATTTTTTTTTTATCTCACTGGGTTTTCATGTAATTAATTTTTTAAATTTCGAAAAATCGTCGTTTTTGGTTTGCATAAACTTTTTAAATCTTGAATTTCTCAAGTTCTATAAGGCCTAGAGAGTTGTTTGACCCCTCATTTTAAAGATAATTTCATAAGTTTTAATTTGATATGCAACTTGACTAAAAAAAACATTAAATATTTTTAAGATGGTGTTTTTTAAAAATTTTGAAAAAAATATGTTTTTTTGTAATATTATAAGCTTTAAATCCTGAAACTTTTAGAGTGGGATCTCAATAGGATCAGGAGTTATGGTACCAATGGTATTGTTTTAAATACCAGTTAGGGCGGCTACATTGCTACCTTTAACTTTTGTAAGGTAAAAATAAAATAAAAATAAAATACATTGGCTATAAGGTACCAATTTACATTAGGGTCTATTACAGATAATGATTTACTAAACCTACAGACAAATTAGGGATAGCATGTGAGTAAATAGTCTGCTAATCCCAGGTGTTCTGGCACAAGCCTGTACAAACTTGTCTGATTCATGTTCTTGCAGGAGTGTGACTCATGCCCACTCTAGCTCAACTTTTGCTTAGTTTCCTCTAAGATCTCGGTGAGTGAACAGTTAGTTGTTGGCAGTGTTACTTAAAGTGTTTCACATAAAAATATGATTTTTATAAGTTAATAGTTTTTTTCAGTGGAAGTGAAATAAGTGTCATATGTTTTTAAGTAATAAGTTTAACCACTTTTGTGACATCTTTGTTTGGAACAACTAGGCCTCTCTCCAGTTCAAAAGTACAGTTAGTTCTATTTAGTCTTAAAGGCCTATTATTATTTTTTTTATTGTTTCAGGCAATTTGACTTGTACTAATATTTATAATTTTAACTCTACTCTATTATTAGGACTCTGAGACAATATAGGTGAACCCAGTACATCAAAGCATTTTTTGGTATATTGTTGTAACCAATTTAAGAAACCTGGTCATAATTATTATAAGAAACAATTAAGATCTGTAAATGAAAATATTTTGCGACATAATGCCAATTTACATGAAGGTGACAAGATATGTGATGGGTGTCGTAAAGCTTTACTAAAGCTTCCAGATATTTTAACTGAGCAAGAAGGCTTGCATTCAGACAGCTCAGAATCACAAGACCATTTGAATGTTCCTGAAGTACCAGTTCAAAATACATTGTCAACTCCAGAGAAAAAAAGAGGCAATTGAAGCTTTGAACAAAAGTCTGACTGCTATCAAAGAAACACCTATTAAAAGGAAACGTTTGATTGAAAAAGAATACCCAGAAGCAAGATTAAAAAAGTGACAGAAGCTTTTCGAACGAAAGTACTTAATTTAAATCCAGGTACCACTGAATCTGACACTGCAACAAATTATGACAATGAAATTATTAATCAATTGAAAGAAAAGTTCAATGCTACTACAGACAAAAGTGTTAGAATGCAGGTTCTAACTACACTTCCCAAAAGCTGGACTCTAAAAAAATAATTGAAACTGAATTTGGAGTGTCTAATTTTACTGCTAGAAAGGCACAAACAGTGTTAAATGAAAAAAGGTATAATGTCATCCCCTGACCCAAAGCCTGGAAGAACATTGGACCCTGCAATGATAGCCCTAGTCAAAGAATTCTATCAAAATGATGAGGTTAGTCGTCAAATGCCTGGTAAAAAAGACTTTGTTTCAGTCAAAAAAGATGGTAAACGTGTACATGTTCAAAAGTATTTAATTCTAAGTACATTAAAAGAATCATATGCACTATTTAAGGAGTGTTACCCTGATCAGAGAATTGGAATTTCTAAATTTTGTGAGCTTCGTCCTAAGTATTGTGTTCTTTCTGGGTCCAGTGGGACACATTTTGTGTGCGTTTGCACAATACATCAGAATGCCAAATTAATGATGGCTCAGTGTAAAGTACCTTGATTGACAACTGGTGAACTCCCGATTAAAACATACAAAGATGTAACAAGCAATATAATTTGCAAAACGCCAACATCTAAATGTTACTTCGCAAATTGTGTTAATTGCCCAGGAAGTGATGATTTGAAGGCTCGGTTTGAAGAAGCTTTTGAGCTTAATAGCATTGAAAATGTGAGTTTCAAACAATGGATGCAAATTGATAACAAGTGTGTTCTGGAAACTATTATAAAACCGACAGAAGAGTGTTTGGATTATTTGTTTCAGAGTTTGCCAACACTTGTAAGACACTCTTTCATTGCTACTCAACAGTCTTCCTATTTGCGACACTTGAAAGAAAATCTATCTCAAAACCAATGCATTGTACTTTGTGATTTTGCTGAAAATTATGCATTTATGCTTCAAGATTCTGCACAAGGCTTTCATTGGAACAATGCTCAAGCAACAATACATCCATTTGTTATATACTACATTGATGAGGAAACCAAAAAGTTGGCGCACCCGAGCTTAGTTATTCTCTCTGATTGTATGGTGCACGATACAGTTGCTGTTCATTTGTTTCAACACCTCATGATTGACTTTCTTAAACAGAATCTGCCCCATAAACCCAAAAGCTGAATAACTTTTCAGATGGAGCATCATCACAGTACAAAAGCAAATAAAACTTTCTCAATATCTGCCATCATGAGAAAGGTTTTGGCATCAAGGCAGAATGGAACTTCTTTGCATCATCACAAGGAAAAAATGCATGTGATGGTGTCGGAGGAACTGTTACACGATTTGCGGCATTGGCCAGTCTACGAATGGTCTACAATGATCAAATTATGACCCCTCACCAACTTTATGATTGGGCTAAAGACAATACTGTCAACATCAGTTTTTTGTATTCCACTACAGACAAATATGAGGCAGAGGAAAAGACCTTGATGAGTAGGTTTGAAGCAGCAACAACAATAAAGGGTACTCAACAATTTCACAGTTACAGTCCTGTGAATGAGACTAGTTTTAGTGAAAAGCTACTCATTTTCAGAGGAATCAAGTGTAGAAATAGTTTCAGCTGATGACACTGATGATGATCTGGACATTAATGACATTGTTGGCTTTGTTACATGCCAAAACTCAGACAAGTGGTGGTTAGGTTGTGTTTTAGGAATAGAAGGAGATGAAGTAAAAATAAGTTTTTGGAACCACATGGCCCTTCTCCATCTTTCAAATACCCACAATTTGCTGACATACTAGTTGTGCATGAAAGTGAGGTTTTAACAAAAGTTAATCCTACAACAGCTACAGGAAGAGTTTATCGACTTAGACTCGGAAACCAAAAAGGCAAACAAGAAATTATTTGTTAAATTAGAGAACTAAGAGCTATTTTGGCATAACTACAACTCTGAGTGCTAACTTTAAAAAAAAAAAGCTTTTATTAATTTAACTAGGTAAAACTTTTAGCCTGTTGGGACTATCCTTCCCTTGTTTTATGTTTGACTATGTATTAGTATGATGTATTATGTAGATTTTAAAATTCAGTGTCTGTTACCATGTAAACACACTAAACCAAGAATTATAATCCATTATTACTTGTACAGTAACTTTCAGTGGCGTAGGAACGGGAGGCGGGGGGGGGGGGTTTACAGGGGTACATTAATATCTACTGTAACCCCCCCCCCAGATATGACCAAACACAAACCAATCATTCATAAAGAGTGAACTGTAAAATTTATATGCTACTTATTTTTTTTATTCTTTTTTTTTTTTTTTTAAGAAATATCACGGGTCATCTGGGGTTTTTTTTATATCCGAAGCTTGTAGTGGGAGGCTTTTCTTCTACAAAAAACTGGCCAACCATCTGGGAAACTTCAGCAAATTAGTTCTGTACGGAAACGACCAGTGCGAGGTTTTTGTTAATAACTTCAAACAGCATATGGTAGGGCTAAGGCTTGATAACATACTTGTGATCAGTGTTTCTTTTCTTTTAAAATTCCATGCATCTTCATCAGGTCATCCTTTCTGCACTTTAAAAAAAAAAAATTAATGCACAAGTGGACATTTCAGCGCCCACAGCCCCGGCACTAAAATTGTTTTCTGTCTTAAGATCTGCAGCAATACAAGTGCATTACAGATTTCACATACCACTCATAGAACTCCAATTCCTCGATTTCTCCACCATCATTTAGCTTTGCACCAGACCAATGTGCTTTTTACATCAATTGTCAGCCTATGTATCGTTCAAAGTTTTTAATATAGACTTCATAAGGTTGGAGGAAGGCCGCCACACAGGAAGACTGCCACACAGGAAAACTGCCACACACTTTTCAGCAACTTAGAAAACTGCCACATATCAGAAAACCGCCACACAGGAAAGCTGCCACACAGGGAAACTGCCACACGATTTTCATTAAGGGGCTGTGCAAAAATTGCTATTCCTCCGAGGAACGCTTTGAATGTGTGGCATTTTTCTTTCCAAGTTTCCGAATTACGTGCGCCCAAGGTGCCTAACGATGGGAAGGAGCTCTTTTGCTTGTCTGAATTTTCATGTCGGTTCATACTTACGACAACTGGCCACAGAAGTTCGAGGAAGGAGGGGGTATAAAGATTGCCGTTTCTTGGCCTACATTGAGAATTGAATTGGGAACTCGAAACAAATTTCGAGAAAACGTTCTATGTAAGCCAAGCAAAAATTGTTTTGTTCAGGAAAGACCAATGAGGTGGGAATTTTTTAATAATGCTGCACTTTTACTTAGGCACTATATATTTACATAAGATGTCAAATTTGTAGTATTTTTCTTTTACCTAATTAATTCAGAGGCCCTACACCTCGGCCTTTTTAACGGCTTTTAATTCGCCGACTTTACATTCATAACGCTTACGTATCAATAGCATTGCTCTTTTACTTAGGCACTAAATAGTCATAATAGGCCACAGGCATAGGGCCTTTTTAACAGATTTTATTCTACCAGTGTCATATTCACAACATTTACACATCAAATCAAGTTAATAATATTGCACTTTTATTTAGGCACGAAATATTTATTCACAGGCCCTAGGCCTAGTCTCTTTTACCAGTTTGTATTCTACCAATGCCATATTCACAATGTTTAACAGAAAATCAAGTTAATAATATTGGGCATTTACTTAGGCACGAAATATTAATTCATAGGCCCTAGGCCTAGGCCTTTTTAATAGTTTTTACTTTATCACTGCCATATTCACAACATTTACACAACAAATAAATGTAATAATATTGCGCTTTTACTTAGGCGGGAAATATTAATTCATAGGCCCTAGGCCTAGGCCTTTTTGACAGTTTTTATACTACCAATGCCATATTCACAATGTTTGCACATCAAATTTAGTTAATAATATTACGCTTTTATTTAGGCACAAAATATTTATTCACAGGCCCTAGGCCCTTTTACCAGTTTTTATTTTACCAATGTCATATTCACAACGTTTACGCAGCAAATCATGTTAATAATATTGGGCGTTTACTGAGGCACGAAATATAAATTCATAGGCTGTAGGCCTTTTTAATAGTTTTGACCCTATCAATACCATATTCACTACATTTACACAACAAATCAATTTAATAATATTACACTTTTACTTGGGCATGAAATATTAATTCATAATATTCGTGCCTAAGTAAAAGAGCAATATTATTACATTTTTTTTTTGGTGTGTAAGCGGTGTGAATATGTCATTGATAGAGTAAAAACTATTAACAAGGCCTAGGCCTAGGGCCAGTGAATTAATATTTCGTGCCTAAGTAAAAGCGCAATATTATTACATTTATTTGTTGTGTAAACGTTGTGAATATGGCATTGATAAAGTAAAAACTATTAAGAAGGCCTAGGGCATATGAATTAATATTTCATGCCTAAGAAAACGCCCAATATTATTAACATGATTTTCTGTGTAAACGTTGTGAATTTGGCATTGGTAGAATAAAAACTGGTAAAAGGGCCTAAGACTAGGGCTAGGGCCTGTGAATAAATATTTCGTGCCTAAATAAAAGCGCAATATTATTAACTTGATTTGATGTGTAAACGTTGTGAATATGACACTGGTAGAATAAAACCTGTTAAAAAAGCCCATCCCTGTGGTCTATGACTATTTAGTGCCTAACTAAAAGAGCAATGCTATTTACTTGATTTGATACGTAAGCGTTATGAATATACAGTCGGCGAATTAAAAGCTGTTAAAAAGGCTGAGGGGTAGGGCCTATGAATTAATTAAGTAAAACAAAAATATTACAAATTTGACATCTTATGTAAATATTTAGTGCCTAAGTAAAAGTGCAGCGTTATTAAAATCCCACCTTATTGTTCTTTCCTGAACGCTTGGCGCTTAAATAGAACATTTTCGCGAAATTTGTTTGGTGTTCCCAATTCAATTCTCAATATAGGCCAAGAAACGGCATTCTTTATACCCCCCAAACTTCTGTGACCAGTTGCCGTAAGTATGAACCGACATGAAGATTCAGACAAACAAAAGAGCTCCTTCCCATCGTTAGGCACCTTGGGAAACTGCCACACATAATTTGGAAACTTGGAAAACTGCCACACATTCAAAGTGTTCCTCGAAGGAATAACAATTTGTGCCCGGCCCCTTAATGAAAAGTTGGTGGCAGTTTTCTTGTATGGCAGTCTTCCGGTGTGGCAGTTTTCCTGTGTGGCAGTTTTCCTGTGTGGCGGCTTACAGTGAACCCTTCATAATGCTTCAATGGTACTATCTTCGCGGGTAGAGCAATTTTTATCTTACTGTGGTTTTACTTTATTAACATAAACAAAAATGATAAGAAATTTAATTCGTTCTTGTAAAGAGTTATATAACATTTCCTGAGAAATGTTTCTTTTCCAAACCCTGCTGACAGAAATTCATCCTAATGTTGACTTGTCCCTGCTCAATATTTTAATGCAAAAAAAAAAGTACAAAAATTAACAAGAGAGAACACACACACACACAAAATAAAAACCTTCTGTATTCATTTTCTGATAAGAAATTAATAATGTGAACTTTTTGTCAGCAATAATGGTAATAATTAATAATAATATGATAACAATGTTCATTCGGATGAATTCCTGATCAGTATACGTATTTTATAAAAACTCTAATATACTAACCCGCCCCCAAAAAATCGGAGGGGTCATCCATAGATGGCTTAATCCTTGAGTGTAAGGTTCATGAGCTTGTACCCCCTAAATCAAAAGCGTTCCTACGCCACTGGTAACTTTTAATTTTTTTGCCATAGCTCGCGATCCCATTGAGATCCCACTCTAAAAGTTTCAGGATTTAAAGCTTATAATTTTATAAAAAGCATATATTATTTTCAAAATTAAAAAAAAAACCACTCTCAAAAATTAACTAGGGAGAAACTATCTTAAAAATATCACTAGGAAGACACTACCTTAAAAATTAAAAAAAAAATTAATTAAATTTTTTTTTTCACCAAGCATAGTCAAGTTGCATATCAAATTAAAACTTATGAAATTATCTTTAAAATGAGGGGTCAAACAACTCTCTAGGCCTTATAGAACTTGGGAAATTCAAGATTGAAAAAAGTTTATGCAAGCCAAAAAACACCAATTTTTCAAAATTTTAAAAATTCCTTACATGAAAAACCCAATGAGATTAAAATTTTTCAAAAATATATTCTCATTTATATCATTAGGGAGAATGATCCCTGAAGGTTTCATTGAAATCTGAGATGGTCAGATTGAATATTTAAATTTTTTGGTTGATTTGGCATGGAATGACCCAAAAAGATCATGAGCATGAAGCGTAGAAGATCTTGTGTGCGTCGTGTGATGGATGTCAGTAAAGTCCGAGTTGTATGTCAAAATCACTGTAAATGGAGAAGTTTGATATGGTAACAGTATGTAAATAATTTGTTAAAAATTATCTGGTAGTTTGTTTTTTCTTTGTAGAGCTAACCTCTGAATCCCAGAGAACAGCTTAGTAATATGTATGTATGTATGTACTCATTTATTTGCTTACTATGTGAACTCTGAATTTTTGTACAAACTGGGAAAGTTCATTAGATACTGTCACATGGCAGTTACATCTTTCGTGTGTGAGTGTGATCATGGAGCATTTCAGACAGGCTGGCCTTTGTTTGGTTCTAGTTCCAGTTAAAGAAATTTTCAACTGGAATTAGAACCAAATAAATATGTCTGGGCAGTGTTGCATCCAGAGTTTTTTTCTGGGGGTGCAATTACGGGGGGATGGGTTAAATTGTTGACTAATTTATATACATATAATCACAATTTTGTGATTTATATATTTTATATATATCTTAACACATATAAACATTTTAAATAAAGTATACAATTTTTCTTACGCTCGTATACTGCAAATGCAAATTCCAAGAAATCTACACATACAAATGATTAAAAATGTAGAAATGTTATACCTTTGCTTTAATTCAGAAATGCACCATGAATTTCACCATGGGATGGTGTAAAATATTGAGGATGCTAGTAAGATAATGCTGTGCTGTAGAAAATCCCCCACTCTCAACATTATGATTGGTAAAAATGTCCTTGCCTTACTACAAGCATGTTTCTAATTATTAAGGAATCATTACAGCATTACCTGAAAACGTATGGTGTAAACCATTCACCTGTGATTTGGTTTCAGCCCATTTAGATTATTTAGATTAGCACATAGTAAAAAAAAAAAAAAAACTAACTAACCATTTGTGTGCGTGGATGGCAGTTTGAGGTGCCTTGATTTTTTGTCACACAGCATAAATCACTCACCACCAGGGGGAAAAAAGTAACTTTTTATGGGAACAATTTCTCAAAATTTGCTATTGTTAAAAATTAGTTAGCAAATATTTTTTGTATTAGAAGCACTAGCATCACATTAGCTACACTGAGGCTTAACCATATACATGGAAAGTCAGCATCCAGAAGACTGAAATAAAGCTGAATCATGCCAGCTTCCAAAATATGATACGTTGCAGTGCAAACATCTCTACTTTGTGGCATTGGGATTTTATTGCGGAAATAGTCTGAGTTGTCAGTGCTTAAAAAATTGCCTCTTCAGCGAGGACTGTTTAAGGTTTTATTGAAGGATGATAAAAATTTCAGACTGAAGTCCCTGTGGATGGCTTTTTTTTTTTTGTTATAATATTTTCCCTCATTTTCTTAAGTTTTTCGTTTTGATTAATTTCTCCATTCAGCAATAAATGAAAACAATTAGATTAAATATAAGAGGAGATTATTCAAAAACCTGGGGGGTGGGTCATGTTTCGGGGGGTCAAGCACCCCCCAAAAATATGCCCGAATACATCATTGTATCTGGGTAAATCCTTAAGTGATTTAATGGCCTTTGTTCTGTAAAAGAACAAAATTTGCATGATATGATTAACTTTGGCATAAGTACTTTGGGGTACTTTGTGTCAGTATGAAAACTAGGGCAATCATTTAAATTACAATGTGCACATTTTTAAACAAAGACATCGCCCTTTCCACGTTTCAGCAACACACAGCAACCCAAAAATTGTTATTCGGTCACCGCTGGGGAATTGAATCCCAGATCTCTCTCTCCATATCTAGCCGAGGGTGTTAACCTTACACCACGGTGGCCAACAATCCATGGCGCTATGTGTTTTGCTGTCAGCTTCTGACATCATAAATCGGTAAGATGGGATCAGCTACTGAGAAAACTCCATCTGGTGGGCATTAACTGCACTGGCTATATACAATATATGTGTGCACATTTTTTTTTTCATACAAAAAATACTTGAAGGTTTCAAAGAATTTGGGTTAAAAAACACTCATAAAACCTAGTTAACAATATATGGAAGTTAAAATTTTCAGTAATTGAAAGCTAATCGATTTTCGCAAAGGGGGAAGAGGCACTGACTTTTTTTTTTTTCGATTGAAGGTTTAACGACCACTGTGAGCAACTCAATGGGCTATAAGTAGTTGCCCATTTTAAATTTAGGGTCACCGGTTCCATGGGAGGGAGAGAGCCAGTGCCATAAAACAAACACAACATCCATGCTTCACAGGGATTCGTACCCGGACCCCTTCACGTATGTATGGTCATAAGCCAGCGCTTAGACCACTGACTTCAGGAGCAAAAGTAATACTTTTTTTTTATACTAAATTTTAGTAGGGGCATTTAATACTGCAGTCCAGATAAATTGGTAAAATATTATTTACTAATTTCTACCTTAGCACAAAAGATGCAGCAATTCATAGACACGTTTTTTGTTGAATGAAGGTTTAACTACCACCGTGAGGAACTTGATGGGCTATAAGAAGTCACCCATCCCTAATTTAGGGCCACTGGTTCCAGGGAAGTGAGAGAGCCAGTGCCGTAAGACAAACACAACATCCATGCCTCCCGGGATTTCAACCCGGACTCTTTACGGATGAATGGCCACAAGCCAGCGTTTAGACCACTGGCCCACCGAGGCGGAAGACTTGTGTTAAAAAGACATGCATTTACACACGAATGGCGATATTTTTACAAAGGTAGGATACGATAGTAATTCTTTGCAAATAATGGGCCCTGAAAGATTCGCTTCCAGAGCTGCTATTGGTTTGCTAATCTGCCACTGGAAGAACCAGACACAATGAAGAGAATTAGCAATAAAATATGGGAAAATACCACCACTTTTTAAACATATATGAGTATCACTCCTTCAACAAATTGTGCCAATTTAAACAATTTTAATGATGTGGCAAGCTCAACTACACATACACAAAGCCGAAAATGAAATCCCTACAATGTCTCAAACTAAAAAAAACTGCTTAAAGGACAGTACTTCAATTTTCTGCTCTAGTTCAAACATGTACCTGTAAATTTGGGTTAAGAGACTACTAAGGTCGACTGCCATTGGAAAAAAAATAAACAAAACGTGACAGATCAGCAACAAACAGCCTACCTCAGAGTTATCGTTTTCACTAAAGTTCAAAACACTATCAGGATCCTGTGATAGTAACTCATATCCTTCATGAGAATGGATTTCCTCATCGCTGTACGATCCATTATCTGAATCTCCATTCATTATGACAGTTTGAGGAGCATCACCTGCTCCAACTTCATCCTCTGATGCCTCTTCAGGATGGTCATTTTGAGTGGGTAATACTGGAGACATATCAAGATAATTACTTCCTGGGCGGCTTTCTCTTTTTCTTTTTTCAAATAAGTTTACAAAGCCAATACACACTATTTGTGGATAAAAACGCAATAGCAAACCCAGCAGTAGCAGTAGACGCAGGATTTGGAAGTTGCTGCCAACAGCAGTCCAACACAGTTAGAAATTCAACTCAAGTCAAAAAACGCAACCCTCCTCCACTTCTAACCAAAATAAACAGGAAAAAAAAAAAAAAAAACATTTTGTTATGTCGATTTTTACGAGATCAATGAAAAAATAACAACCTGACATTCAGCGCTATAAGCGTCTAGTAGCCGTATTATTATTTTCAAAACTAAAACTCAAGTTTTACTTTTGTTTTGTTTTTTCTGTGAAAATTTAATGAAAATTAGAATGAACATTACCACATAAACACTATTCATCAAGAGTAGGCAAACAGGAGCTCCGTAACTTTTCCACCATGGCCATGTCGGAACACGGACGATAGCATCGTGACGTCAGCCTCTGCTGCCAAGTTCTTCTACAGTTTTTGAAAGCTCTTACTGAATCGCCGCTGTAAGTCAGACACTGCAGAAAGATAGACTGGTAGGAATAATGGAAACTTTATTTCGGGTTTTAACGGAAGCCACAAACAACTACAGGAGCTTCAGCAGTCGCCTGCCTCCCTAATTTTGGGCCACTGGTTTCAGGGAAGGGACGAAGGCAGTGCCTCAGACCACCCAAGGAGGCCGTCTTTATTGACTGAGTGTATCCCTGAAAAGAAGAAAACAAAATGATATACTTGATCTCCAACATAGCCTGCAATTAAATCCATTATTTTTCATGCTCTCGACCTTGATGGAATTTTATAAAAAAAATACTATGTATCGAAAAGTAAAAAATAAAATAAAAAAGGAAGAAAAATTTAATGCACGACCATTTGTCTTTTTCTGAAACAGGAAATAAATTTACGTCTCTCCGTTATACAACCAAAAATTTAAAGTGGTTATTTTGATTATTTGCTGAAGACCTTCAAGGGTGAAGATAGAATATTGTTTGTTCGGGATTGGGCGCAGAAAAGAAGGCCTTAGAAATACAGCCCGGTTGTTATCAAGTTACGTTATTGTGGAAGTGACGTATTTCCGTCAGATTTTGTTTTCATTTTCCAGTGTTTGTAGAGCATGTAATTTACCATTTTTACAGCATTTATGATGACTTGTCACTAAGAAATGGCAAACTTCATGGAGTTCTTCCATAAAAGAAAAGTGAGAATACGAATTCCTTACTTATAATATGTTTTCGTTTTCTGATGTTGAATTCATGGCACAAAATAGGTATCAGACCTTGGAGTATGAGCAAACTGATAAACATTAAGTTATTAGTGTGTATCAAACAATACGTTAGTATTGTAATTTCTTAGAAAGGAAAGTGAAATCTTCATTAAAAAGTAAAAATAAATCTATTCAAGTTGTGTACCCAGTTTATATATATAAACTTCGAACTGTATAAACATGACCCTACATTGAGGCGCAATTTTGTGAAGCGCAGAGGATCATCATTACAAGCGCTTTTATCAATTTTGTTAGGGGTAGTTAAATTTCAAAAATGAAAAAAATCATGAATTTTGTAGTCATAAATTGTATATCAGGTTTTTCATAAGCTTAAGGTGGGTTAATACATAAGTGTTCTGGCGAGCGCACTTTTGATGTACTGGTGGTGCAGTGGTCTAAGCGCTGGCTCGTGATCATTTGTCCGAGATGGGTTCGAGTCCCGGTTAGGCATGGATGTTGTGTTTGTCTTACGGCACTGGCTCTCTCCCTTCCCTGGAACCAGTGACCCTAAATAAGGATGGGCAACTGCTTATATCCCTCTGAAGTGCTAATGGTGGTCGTTAAACCCGCAATAATAAAAAAAAAATCCAAGTATGAATACCTTTCCTATTCAATGGAAGGTGGTTTCTTTTTTTCCTTAGCTTGTAAATTTTGTACTGAGGATAGTTTTCTGGTCTTCTGTAAGTTATATCCTCAGCTAAATACCCCCATTGGTGGGGAGGGGGGCACACCCAGGACCTAATGCCCTCCCAGAATGGTCATATCAAGGGCGTACATTTTTGTTATGGGGGATGTAGAAAATAGAAAAGTATGTGTGAATAAAGTTATCGAAAATTTTAATTGAAAACAAAAGTTATACACCTCAATATTTTCTGTTTTAAAGACTCCAGTTAAACACATACAGCATTCCTCACAACTAACCGAAGTTCAGAGTAACCTACATGGTGAGGTGTGAACCCCTCACATGCATGAAAGTAATTGTCCAAAACAGCAGATGGTAGCATACAAAACAATATGCAGATATGCCCAGCTTGTGGGACCTTTCCTATAACACTATAAGGAGCTAACTGTGTCACATAAGCTCATCTGAAAGTTTAAAATTGAATGGAATTTTTCCAAGCCCTACTTTGAAAGTGTCTTCCTATTGTTATGTTCGCTATCTAGCACTCATTCGTTCTGTGTTGGTTAGTTTTTGATTCTGCGTTTTTATAGCTTGCTGTGTTGTTGATGTTAACATAACTTTTACATTTTACTTCAAATGTACATCTGTTGGTTCTTTGGTATTTAATTGACTTCCTATGTTTTTAGTAAAATTATATTAAAAACTAGAAGTGAGATTTTTGAAGAATCATAATACTTTCCCCAAACAGAGGTGCGAGAAAATAAAAACTTTTATTTGAGTGAGAATTGGGAACTTTTGATCTTGAACGGGCGTTATTTCAAATCTCGCCCTCCCAGATAAGCAAAGCTTGTTCTGGCCATGGGCACACTACTATGGGTAGCAACTGGCACGTATGATTATTCTACTTGCAAGATATACGGAAATGCTAACTCTTTCCATGCCGCCCTGATCTAAGCGATGGCTTCTGATCATTCATTCGAAAGGAGTCGGTTCGAATCCCGGTGAGGCATAGATGTTGTGTTTGTCTTATGGCACTGGCTCTTTCCCTTCCCTGGAACCAGTAGCCCTAAATTAGGGATGGGCGACTGCTTATAGCCCATTGAGTTGCTCACGGTGGTCGTTAAACCTCCAATTAATAAAAAAAAAAAACCTCTTTCCATCAGTCAATTGTGTATGTGCACCGCAGAAGGAGACATTGATTTCACACTGAAAAGGTAAAAAAATTTTGATTTCACAGACTTCACATTCCATTCTGTGTGCATTACATTACGTTGATATATATATATATATAAGAAAAGCATGTGTGAATAAAGTTATCAAAAATTTTAATTGAAAACGAAAGTTATACACCTCAATGAAAACGAAAGTTATACACCGCCAATAGCGGTATAACTATACCATCGGGATTAGAGGAAATGTTATCCCACACTCACCAACCCGCTTGGCCAGCGTGGTGAGTTATGGCCAAACCCCTCCAAAATGACTCCACAACTTAAATCTTAGCCCTTAGTCTCCGGCAGCTGGAATGTTCCTGGCCAAGGCAGCGGCCAGTGCGACATGAAGGCAGAGGGTGCTAAGAATCCCCGGAGGACCCGACTAGGCTGCCATCTGATGCTGACCTTGCCTACGTATAATGGACGCTCCCTATCTTCTGATTCAAGGCTTCTTAAATTGGAAGAGGAACTACAAAGGATCAAGTGGGACATCGTCGGGCTAAGTGAGGTAAGGAGAAAAGGAGAAGATCTCATTGAACTGAAAAGTGGACATCTCTTCTACTATCGTGGGACAGATACTGGCAGAACTAGTGGTGTTGGATTTATAATAAACAAGAAACTGAAGAATAAAGTTGTAGAAGTTAAAAGTTGCTCTGACAGAGCTGCACGACTCGTTATCCAACTCTCGAAAAGATACCAGGCTCATATTATTCAAACTTATGCACCCACCACAAGTCATCCTGAAGAAGAAATTGAAGAATTTTATGAGGAAATTCGTCATCTAAATAATAAACGTAAGCAGCACTTGAAGATAATTATGGGAGATTTCAATGCAAAAATAGGGCAACGGCAACAGAATGAAACTTCAGTAGGTAAATTCGGTCACGGCAACAGAAACCAGCGTGGAAATACTCTCGTTGAGTTTGCAGAGGCAGAAGGGTTTTTCATCTTGAACTCCTCCTTCAAGAAAAAGCCACACAGGAAATGGACATGGAGACATCCAAATGGGACGACAAGTGAAATTGATTTTATTATGTGTAACAAAAAATTCGTCATAGAAGACTGCAGTGTGCTAAACAAGTTCAACACAGGTAGTGACCATAGATTGGTGAGATGTAAGATGCACCTCAACACTAAACTTGAACGTGACAAGCTCATAAGACAAACAAAATCTATTGACATAACCAACCTTAAAAAACACCATAATACCTTCAAGTTGGAACTGAAGAACAGATTCTCTGCTTTAGAAGGCCTAATATCGGAAGAAGTGGATATTTCTGAAGTTAACAGAAAAGTAACCAAAGCTCTTATGGAAACCGCAACAAAATCAGCTGGGTCTAAGAACAAGTTGCATGTGAACAAATTATCAGGAAAAACCAAAATGTTGATGCAAAAAAGAAGAGAGATGAGGACAACTAAAGAAGATGCGACTTCGAAAGTGGAATATATAGAGCTATGCAAGACAGTAAGAAAAAGTATCACTGAAGACGTAAGAAAATTCAACTGTGAACTAGTGAGGAAAGCAATTGAAAACAACCAAACCCTAAAGATAGCAAAAGTACATCTCAGTAAGGGAAGAAAACAGATTATGGCACTGAGAAAAGAAGATGGTTCTGTAACAAGAAATAGAGGCGAAAGTTTGACAAGAGTGAAAGATTTCTACTCCAAATTATATGAAAGGGATGATACATGCACTCCATACATAATGAAAGGTACCAGTACCAGAGTTTCACCAGTCTTTCCAGCAGAGGTTGCACATGCAATCAAGAACATGAAGCGGGGGAAAGCTCCAGGAGAAGATGGAATTACTGTAGACATCATACAAGAAGCAAGTGGAGAAATCGAAACAGTACTCGCCCAAATTTTCACTCGATGCCTTAATGAAGGGAAGTTTCCTGAGGATTGGGACACAGCTACAATGATCCTGCTACATAAAAAAGGTGACATTGAGGATCTCGGGAACTACAGACCTATCAGCCTCCTATCAGTGATTTATAAAATCTTCACTAAAGTTCTTTCACACCGCTTGAAGATAACACTGGACATGGCTCAAACGAGAGAACAAGCTGGATTCAGGAGTGGCTACAGCACAATAGATCATATCCACGTACTAGGAGAACTAATTCTATTGTGCATGGCTTTTATCGATTATGAAAAAGCCTTTGATTCGGTGGAACCACCAGCAGTTACAATGGCTCTGAAATCCTGCTGTATTGAAGATGCATACATTAATATTATTAATAACATCTATGAAAATGCAAGTGCAAAGATTCGACTGTTTAAAAATACAACACACATAAAAATTGGAAAGGGAGTGAGACAAGGTGACACCATATCTCCGAAGCTCTTTAGTGCCACATTGGAGGGTGTCTTTCATTCGCTGAGCTGGGAAAACAAGGGGATAAAGATTAATGGAGATTATCTAACCCACCTTAGTTTTGCTGATGACATAGTCATTTTTGCAACTACCCCATCAGAGCTGCAGAGTATGATCCAGGAACTCGCTGACAAGAGTAAAGAAGTGGGATTAAAAATGAATTTTCGGAAGACAAAAGTGATGTTCAATGCTTTTACAAGAAATGAAGATTTATCGATTGATGGAGAAAAGCTGGAGATAACAGGCACGTACGTTTATCTTGGACAGCAGATATCAAGTGAGGGTCACATTGATGAAGAAATTAATTGGCGTACAAAACTTGCCTGGAGAGCTTTTGGAAGAAACAGCATAATTTTCAAGAGCAATATGCCATTATGTCTTAAAAGAAAAGTGTTTGATCAATGCATCCTTCCAGTGCTTACGTATGGTGCAGAGACGTGGAACTTAACTAAAAGTGACATACAAAGGCTGCAGACAACTCAAAGAAGCATGGAGAGGTGCATACTTGGTGTAACCAGGAGAGATAAGAAGAGGAACTCGTGGATCCGAAAAATGACCAGAGTGGAAGACATCATGATCAGAGTTAAATCCCTGAAATGGCAATGGGCTGGACATACTGCCAGAAGGACAGATCATCGATGGACAGCCGAAATTTTAGATTGGATTCCAAGGGACAGGAAAAGACCCAGAAGACGACCACATGGGAGATGGGTGGATGAAATTCGAAAGTATGCGGGAGTGACATGGAGGAGACTGGCACAAAACAGACCGTTGTGGATGAAACTTGGGGAGACCTTCGTCCAACAGCGGATTGATAATGGTTGACAATGATGAGTATATATATATATATATACAGTATATATATATATGTATATATACATCTGATGCTGCCCTTGGCAACGTACAATGGACGCTCCCTATCTTCTGATTCAAGGCTTCTTGAATTGGAAGAGGAACTACAAAGGATCAAGTGGGACATCGTGGGGCTAAGTGAGGTAAGGAGAAAAGGAGAAGATCTCATCGAACTGAAAAGTGGACATCTCTTCTACTATCGTGGGACAGATACTGGCAGAACAAGTGGTGTTGGATTTATAATAAACAAGAAACTGAAGGATAAAGTGGTAGAAGTTGCAAGTTCCTCTGACAGAGCTGCACGACTCGTTATCCAACTATCGAGAAGATACCAGGCTCAGATTATTCAAACTTTTGCACCCACCACAAGTCATCCTGAAGAAGAAATTGAAGAATTTTATGAGGAAATTCATCATCTAAATAATAAAGGTAAGCAGCACTTAAAGATAATTATGGGAGATTTCAATGCAAAAATAGGGCAACGGCAACAGAATGAAACTTCAGTAGGTAAATTCGGTCACGGCAACAGAAACCAGCGTGGAAATACTCTCGTTGAGTTTGCAGAGGCAGAAGGGTTTTTCATCTTGAACTCCTTCTTCAAGAAAAAGCCGCACAGGAAATGGACATGGAGACATCCAAATGGGACGACAAGTGAAATTGATTTTATTATGTGTAACAAAAAATTTTGTCATAGAAGACTGCAGTGTGCTAAACAAGTTCAACACAGGTAGTGACCATAGATTGGTGAGATGTAAGATGCACCTCAACACTAAACTTGAACGTCTCAAGCTCATAAGACAAACAAAATCTATTGACATAACCAACCTTAAAAAACACCATAATACCTTCAAGTTGGAACTGAAGAACAGGTTCTCTGCTTTAGAAGGCCTAACATCAGAAGAAGTGGACATCTCTGAAGTTAACAGAAAAGTAACCAAATCTCTTATGGAAACAGCAACAAAATTAGCTGGGTCTAAGAACAAGTTGCTCGTAAATAAATTATCAGGAAAAACGAAAATGTTGATGCAAAAAAGAAGAGAGATGAGGACAACTAAAGAAGATGTGACTTCCAAAGTGGAATATATAGAGCTATGAAGACAGTACGAAAAAGTATCACTGAAGACGTAAGAAAATTCAACTGTGAACTAGTGAGGAAAGCAATTGAAAACAACCAAAGCCTAAAGATAGCAAAGGGACATCTCAGTAAGGGAAGAAAGCAGATTATGGCACTGAGAAAAGAAGATGGTTCTGTAACAAGAAATAGAGGCAAAATTTTGACAAGAGTGAAAGATTTCTACTCCAAATTATATGAAAGGGATGATACATGCACTCCAGACATCATGAAAGATACCAGTACCAGAGTTCCTCCAGTCCTTCCAGCAGAAGTTGCACATGCAATCAAGAACATGAAGCGGGGAAAAGCTCCAGGAGAAGATGGAATTACTGTAGACATCATACAAGAAGCAAGTGGAGAAATCGAAACAGTACTCGCCCAAATTTTCACTCGATGCCTTAATGAAGGAAAGATTCCTGAGGATTGGAACACCGCTACAATGATCCTATTACATAAGAAAGGTGACATCGAGGATCTCGGAAACTACAGACCTATCAGCCTCCTATCAGTAGTTTATAAAATCTTCACTAAAGTTCTTTCACACCGCTTGAAGGTAACACTGGACATGGCTCAACCGAGAGAACAAGCTGGATTCAGGAGTGGCTACAGCACAATAGATCATATCCATGTGCTGAGAGAACTAATTGAAAGAGCGAGGGAATATGAACTTCCATTGTGCATGGCTTTTATCGATTATGAAAAAGCCTTTGATTCGGTGAAACCATCAGCAGTTACAATGGCTCTGAAAACCTGCGGTATTGAAGATGCATACATTAATATTATTAATAACATCTATGAAAATGCAAGTGCAAAGATTAGGCTGTTTGAAAATACAACACACATAAAAATTGGAAAGGGAGTGAGACAAGGTGACACCATATCTCCGAAGCTCTTTAATGCCACATTGGAGGGTGTCTTTCAGTCGCTGAGCTGGGAAAACAAGGGGATAAAGATTAATGGAGATTATCTAACCCACCTTCGTTTTGCTGATGACGTAGTCATTTTTGCAACTAGCCCATCAGAGCTTCAGAGTATGATCCAGGAACTTGCTGACAAGAGTAAAGAAGTGGGATTAAAAATGAACTTTCAGAAGACAAAAGTGATGTTCAATGCTTTTACACGAAATGAAGATTTATCGATTGATGGAGAAAAGCTGGAGATAACAGACACGTACGTTTATCTTGGACAGCAGATATCAAGTGAGGGTCACATTGATGAAGAAATTAATCGGCGTACAAAACTTGCCTGGAGAGCTTTTGGAAGAAACAGCATAATTTTCAAGAGCAATATGCCATTATGTCTTAAAAGAAAAGTGTTTGATCAATGCTTCCTTCCAGTGCTTACGTATGGTGCAGAGACGTGGACCTTAACTAAAAGAGACATACAAAGGCTGCAGACAACTCAAAGAAGCATGGAGAGGTGCATACTTGGTGTAACTAGGAGAGATAAGAAGAGGAACTCGTGGATCCGAAAAATGACAAGAGTGGAAGACATCATGATCAGAGTTAAATCCCTGAAATGGCAATGGGCTGGACATACTGCCAGAAGGACAGATCATCGATGGACAGCCGAAATTTTAGATTGGATTCCAAGGGACAGGAAAAGACCCAGAAGAAGACCACATGGGAGATGGGTGGATGAAATTCGAAAGTATGCAGGGGTGACATGGAGGAGACTGGCACAAGACAGACCGTTGTGGAGGAAACTCGGGAGACCTTCGTCCAGCAGTGGATTGATAATGGTTGACAATGATGATGATGATGATATACTATTAAGAACAGACAAATGCAATAACAATTTTTCAACCAATATTCCAAAAACAACATAGAAAACTCATATACTGACGCGTATGAGCAAAAAGAGGATAAAAAATAGCAAACTGAATGTAGAAAGTGTCGAGAATGCAGAGCTTTGGCTTTATCAAGGACCAGCAAAACTCTGCATTTTCTCACTAAAATGCAGAGTTTTGCTGGTCCTTGATAAAGCCAAAGCTCTGCATTCTCGACACTTTCTACATTCAGTTTGCTACTTTTTTATCCTCTTTTTGCTGATACGTGTCAGTATATGAGTTTTCTATGTTGTTTTTGGAATATTGGTTAAAAAATTGTTATTGCATTTGTCTCTTCTTAATAGTATGTGAATTCTGAATTTTCGTGACTGCTGCGTTGTGCGTCTTGATCTTCAGGTTTTTTGCAAATTTCATATTAAATTCGTAGGTAATATCTTTGTTTTTGTCTCTGCTCTTTATATATATATATCATCAGCATCATCATTGTCAACCATTATCAATCCACTGCTGGACGAAGGTCTCCCCAAGTTTCCTCCACAACGGTCTGTCTTGTGCCAGTCGCCTCCATGTCACTCCCGCATATTTACGAATTTCATCCATCCATCTCCCATGTGGTCTTTTTCTGGGTCTTTTCCTGTCCCTTGGAATCCAATCTAAAATTTCGGCTGTCCATCTATGGTCTGTCCTTCTGGCAGTATGTCCAGCCCATTGCCATTTCAGGGATTTAACTCTGATCATGATGTCTTCTACTCTCGTCATTTTTCGGATCCACGAGTTCCTCTTCTTATCTCTCCTGGTTACACCAAGCATGCACCTCTCCATGCTTTTTTGAGTTGTCTGCAGCCTTTGTATGTCTCTTTTAGTTAAGGTCCACGTCTCTGCACCATACGTAAGCACTGGAAGGATGCATTGATCAAACACTTTTCTTTTAAGACATAATGGCATATTGCTCTTGAAAATTATGCTGTTTCTTCCAAAAGCTCTCCAGGCAAGTTTTGTACGCCGTTTAATTTCTTCATCAATGTGACCCTCACTTGATATCTGCTGTCCAAGATAAACATACGTATCTGTTATCTCCAGTTTTTCTCCATCAATCGATAAATCTTCATTTCTTGTAAAAGCATTGAACATCACTTTTGTCTTCTGAAAGTTCATTTTTAATCCCACTTCTTTACTCTTGTCAGCAAGTTCCTGGATCATACTCTGCAGCTCTGATGGGGTAGTTGCAAAAATGACTACGTCATCAGCAAAACGAAGGTGGTTTAGATAATCTCCATTAATCTTTATCCCTTTGTTTTCCCAGTTCAGTGATTGAAAGACATTTTCCAATGTGGCATTAAAGAGCTTCGGAGATATGGTGTCACCTTGTCTCACTCCCTTTCCAATTTTTATGTGTGTTGTATTTTCAAACAGCCGAATCTTTGCACTTGCATTTTCATAGATGTTATTAATAATATTAATGTATGCATCTTCAATACCGCAGGATTTCAGAGCCGTGGTAACTGCTGATGGTTTCACCGAATCAAAGGCTTTTTCATAATCGATAAAAGCCATGCACAATGGAAGTTCATATTCCCTCCCTCTTTCAATTAGTTCTCTCAGTACGTGGATATGATCTATTGTGCTGTAGCCACTCCTGAATCCAGCTTGTTCTCTCGGTTGAGCCATGTCCAGTGTTACCTTCAAGCAGTGTGAAAGAACTTTAGTAAAGATTTTATAAACCACTGATAGGTCTGTAGTTCCTGAGATCCTCAATGTCACCTTTTTTATGTAGCAGGATCATTGTAGCATTGTTCCAATCCTCAGGAATCTTCCCTTCATTAAGGCATCGAGTGAAAATTTGGGCGAGTACTGTTTCAATTTCTCCACTTGCTTCTTGTATGATGTCTATAGTAATTCCATCTTCTCCTGGAGCTTTCCCCCGCTTCATGTTCTTGATTGCATGAGCAACTTCTGCTGGGAGGACTGGAAGAACTCTGGTACCTTTCATGATGTCTGGAGTACATGTATCATCCCTTTCATATAATTTGGAGTAGAAATCTTTCACTCTTGTCAAAATTTCGCCTCTATTTCTTGTTATAGAACCATCTTCTTTTCTCAGAGCCATAATCTGTTTTCTTCCCTTACTGAGATGTCCCTTTGCTATCTTAAGGCTTTGGTTGTTTTCAATTGCTTTCCTCACTAGCTCACAGTTGAATTTCCTTACGTCTGCAGTGATACTTTTTCGTGCTGTCTTGCATAGCTCTATATATTCCACTTTGGAAGTCACATCTTCTTTAGTTGTCCTCATCTCTCTTCTTTTTTGCATCAACATTTTGGTTTTTCCTGATAATTTGTTCACATGCAACTTGTTCTTAGACCCAGCTAATTTTGTTGCTGTTTCCATAAGAGCTTTGGTTACTTTTCTGTTAACTTCAGAAATATCCACTTCTTCCGATGTTAGGCCTTCTAAAGCAGAGAATCTGTTCTATATATATATGTGTGTTTATATATATGTATTCTTAAAAACATCCAACTCGGTTTTGCATTTCATTGGGGAGCTATTTGTATTGTATAGTGAGACACAGAGAGCCATGGTCTACAACCTGACCAAATCTGCTGGCAGCTATGGTGGAAGGATACATGCCACACTTCTAAAGTACTTCCATAAAATATTTTTTCAAATGAAAACATGATGAAATTTTATAAATAAACAATGAATTTTCTACACTTAAATGTAAGATGCATTGAAAGTAATTTAATACCACTTTCTGCGAGGGCCCCCAAGTTTAGTCAAGCTTGAGGCACAACAAAAACTTTTGTGTAATTTTTGGAATAGAGGCAACTAGAGGAATATCTGCCTTGTTTTCTTGTGCTGTATTGATACCCAGGCTCATATTTACCATTAAGCAAAGTAAGCAGCTGCTTGGGGTGGCAGGTAACAAGGGGTGACACATTTTCCTCTAATATTTTTTTTTTTTCTGATGAATCAAATGTTACAAACATTGTGACTCAAATAAGACCTGGAAATTTTGCTAATTTTTTTCTTTTTCAAGAAGCACGCAAGTGCTGTTTTTTCCCCACAAGAATAAAATACTGAGAATATTGTGAACCGGTTCTACTGTATCCATTTAAGTAGTTCTTCTAACACATTTCGGTGTTGAACTTCATTACGTGGTTATAAGATTTATTGTATATATCTGTCAACTATAAAGTTGTGATATTTTGTACTGTTTCTCACATTGTATGAATATCAAAGTGCTTGCTGGAAACTTATTCATCTTTGTCTGACTTTGAATTATCACAGTTGAATGCTACTGAATATTAAAAAGTTAAGGTAAAATATTATACATGTATAAATGATACTCACATTTTCATTTTCTGTTACTCACATTTTCATTTTCCTGGAATGCGTATAAATGATAGTTGTTACTCACATTTTCATTTTCCTGGAATACGTATTCCAGAAAAATTAAAATGTGAGTAACAGCTATCATTTATAAAATATTTTACCTTAATTTTTTAATATTCAGTAGCATTCAACTCTGATAATTCAATGTCAGACAAAGATGAACAAGTTTCCCGCAAGCACTTTGATTTTCATACAATGTGAGAAACAGTACAAATCAAATATCACAACTGTATAGTTAACAGATTTTCCATTTGTATGATGTCTTTCTCTGGGATCACTCTAATAAGAAAGGGAGCTTAAACAATGCCCATCACCCCTTATACACATACGCACATTTTCGGCTTGAAGCGACAATAAAGTTCTCCCTGACACATCTTCTAGAAACGTTGAGGGGGTGGGGTGCAAGTGTGGTCTTGCACATTAGAGTATTAGTAGGGAGGGAGGGGCTGGTAATCCCTCTTCCCGATGGGTCAAAATATTGAATAGCGCTTTCAGTTCCATGCCCAAACGAGTAGAGAGCAGGAACGTACTTCGGGAACAGTCCGTACATAAATGCTGAATCATCCAGTTCCATAAAGGCAGTTGTCTCTGATGTAAGTTGTGTATTTAAATTTGGTGGGGTAATTAATAATGTAGGAAAAAATTATGCATTTCATGAATTTTTTTTTTTTTTTAGTCTTTAATGCTACTCAACTGAAAAATATTATCACATGTAGCATTTATAATTTCAATACTTTTATTTTGCAGCTAAGAAAAGGTTTGTATATGATGGGGAGGGAGGGGGCATTAAAACTCCAAGTGCTTGGGGCAGCATGAAACCTAAATCCGGCCTTGTTGATACCACTAGATACTGGTGGACAAATGGAATTTAGCTAACTGACTTCAGACTGCATCGTGACCACAAAGTATGAAAATGTAAAATTTTGCATTCCTGAGCTTGAGGCTTCCTTTGTTGGGATTTTGAATTTCCAAGAAACAAAGTTGTGATTTTTCCAGAATAATCAATTAACAAAAGGCAGTTCCTGTTGCTTTTAAAAAGATAAATTTCTCTCTAATGCAACTAGGGATGTTTAACTTAGATTTTGCTTCTGTGAGACCAAGCAGTGGAAAGTCACCAAACTACATGTACTGTCTACACAGAAACTACAGTGTTCTCGCAGCAAAAGCGTATATATATACACTGAAGTGCCAGAAAAACTGGTACACCAGTCTAATACTTGGTAGGTCCCTCACAGGAGTGCAGGACTCCAGAAATACGATGGGGCATGGACTCCACTAGCTTCTGGAAATATGTTGTAGGCAATGCACTCCATACTTCCTGCAGAGCGTTCCACAATTCGGGTGTATTCCAAGGTCTCAGATTCCTGTGTTCGATAGCGCGTTGCATGGCATCCCAAATGTGTTCTATCACGCTCAGATCTGGGGGACTTGGGTGGGAATGGCAGCACCCCAAACTCAGATGAATGCTCCTCTAACCATAATGTGGTGTCCCTACACTTGTGTGGTCGTGCATTGCCCTGTTGGAACAGGCTCAACCCATCAGCATGAATGCAGGACATGAACGGGTGTACCTCGTCAGAAAGGATGCGCACATAGCGTTGGCCAGTCACAGACGTTTGTAGACATACCAGGAGTCCCAGTGAAGTCCAGCTAAACACACCCCATACCATTTTGGACCCCCCACCAGCTGGTACAGTTCCTTGTTGACAGGCGGGATCCATGGCTTCACGGGGTTTGCGCCACCCACAAGTCTTTCCATCTGGCTGATACAGTTGGAAATGCGACTTGTCAGACCAAGCTACTTGTTTCCAGTCATCAAGTGTCCAGTGGTGGTGTTGCCGTGCCCAAGTGAGGCGCATAGCTCTGTGTCGTTCACCCATCAAAGGGACTCGAGTTGGGTGTCAGCTCCCAAAGCCCATATTGTGCAAGGTACGTTGCACAGTCCGAATGCTGATGCTTGTTGAGGCTCCAGCATTGAATTCTGATGATACCTGCGAGAGTGTTGCATGCCAATCGCATGAAACGATTTTTGACAGCCGACGATGGTCACGTTCACCCAATGTCTTTTTACGGCCACACTGGTATCGTAGGTTGGAGGTTTTGCCGGAATTCTTGTAGTCACAGTACACCCTTGCAATGGTTGTCCGTGAAAATCCGAACTTTGTTTCTACCTTCAAAATACTATGGCCCATCTCACGAGCGCCAACTATGACACTGCGTTGAAAATCGCTTAAATCGTTATGACTTGTCATTCTCATGCCGAAAACAGCTCTGACAGCTGGCAAGGATGTCTATCGCTTTATATACACACTGGCGGACGCAACCGAGTATGCGCATAGGTGACGTTGCTATGTATTTTGCATAAGCTCGTCTGTACCAGTTTTTCTGGCACTTTCAGTGTATACTGTACATTAAAAATAATGTTCTATAAAAAAATTTAAAAATGGGCACACATAACGTAATAAATACTAAAATTTATTTATAAATTAACAATTACTGCTCATTAATCATGTGATCCAGTGGAGAAAAACTGTCTACAAATGGTTTAATTATACAGTAACAAGAAGTTTATAACAGGAATTGAGTATATAGAAAGCAATATTAAACTGCAGGTGAAAAAAATTTAGGTTGGTGTGGATCCCTTGCATCTCCCCTTCCCTCTCCAGGCCAAAATTCAACCCTTGGTCATTGGTACGATGTTATTAGGTTATTGCAGATGAAATGTTGGAATATTGATAAAAACTGCAAAGTAAACTGTATCAATCAAAACAACCTCCTGCAGCAACAACACACTTTTGCCAATGAGGTACGAGCTTTTGTAAGCCATCATTACAAATGTTGAGCTTCGGGATGTAACAAACTCATAGAACGGGATTTAAACTGCTGTGTGATTGAGAAATGATTTACTCTGTATAAACATGTCCAGGTGCTTGAAGAAGTGATGATCTATAGGAAACAGATCAGGTGAATAAGGCAGACAAATTAGGGTTTCGTACCTCAATTACTGTAGCTGCTGGTTCATCTGGCATGCAGCGTGGGGTCGCATGTTATCATGGAGAGGTATAGGCCCATGCCAATTTAATGCCGGCTGTTTGGAGGACAGTTCTGTATGTGTAATGTCAAGTTCTTAATAATACATACCTGTCGTTATGGTTTGACCCGGTACTAAGGAAGAGGAGGAGTGGATCATACCAGTTGTGAACCACTGAACACTGGCCATTGTCTTCCTGGGATGGAGTAGCAGTTTCAGAATGCTTTTCAGGGCTACCCAGTAGTCGAGCCATTGCAACAAATGTCAGCAATTATCATACAGCATCCATTTCTCATTACATATGATGAGGCACCTCAAAATGTAATTCACTTGGTTGCAGAGAATAACATACATCACATTGCCATGTTTTGTGCTGTTCCGTGAACTCTTGTGGGACCCATTTATCCAGTGTTCTCTCTAAATTCTTTTTACTGGGTGGCCTGCCCAGCTATCTTTCTCTGCTGCCCAGCTAAATTTCCTTTAATGAGCATTTTCACAGTGCGCATAATAGTAAGAGTGTAAAACTTATTCCCCACATATACCATAAATATTGATGAAAACTGGTGAAATCTGCGTCGAATATCATTTATTAGTAAGTACTGTAAGTTTTGTCGTATTATCTGCAGCAGCGTATAATCTGCAGACCACGAAATTCACATAATTTTTTTTCCTTCCTATAATCCACACTGGCGTAGACATTAAAAAAAAAAAGAAAAATTGCCGTATAACCTGCATATCATAGATGTTGAACTGGAAGTGGAATTTCCAACAGAAAAGTCGGTCACATAATGACCCAGGAGTCCGAAGAAGTAAGAAAAAAACGATTGTATTAAATGAAGAAATTCATTTTTAAAAGTTACTTTTTCCTATTTTTATATCTGGAGAGATAAAGCTCAGTGGCATGGTATCCATAGATCATGCTAATGCGGCTCCAGAGTATTGCATTACATCTTGCCAATGATGAAAGGCTATTACAGAACAAGTCATAGAAATACTGTATGCACTCGTGTGTAAGTAGAAAACTTTTGAGGAAATCCTGCTTTCATAGTTGGGGGATCGGCCTATATTTGGGCCAATAAAAAATAGGGCTAGACAATCATGTATTCTCCTGCAGAATTTACCGACAGATTTGTTTACATTTTCGATCACGACACAATGGCTTTCCGCTTGTTACTGCGCGATTGTTTTCTGACCTTCTCAAAACCATTGCGCAGTGACATGATCATATCCTCAACTGTGTCTACCCTTTAAGTTTAAAATTGGCAGTGTAACTGAAATGTTTCCTTTTCAAAGGCATCATGAATAGCAATAAAGGAAAATATCAGCCGCAAAGACTGTCAAAACGGCGAAGGACGAACTAAACACAAGGCACAACAGTGCACACGAGGTGGGAAAGGAAGAAAGCACATGCATTCGTTTTCATTGGCTGGTTGACAAAAACAGAGATGGCACAAAAGTCAGAGTTGTCCTTCTCAACAACACAAAATGGCCTCTGCCGTCCCTTCGCATAACTTTCCCAATCTTTCATTACAACACCCCTCCTTTCCACTGCATTCAAACTCCTGAACTGAGGACATTTTTTCTGAGAGAGTTCCTTTTCCAATTATACCCTCTTCTTATGTACAATTACCCTGTGGATTTTTTAAATCATAGGGCCGTAAAAACTTTTTAAAAAATCGGCATATGATCAGCAGAACCTATGTTTTTAACTTTTTTGCAGATAATCTGTGGATTATATGACAAAAAATGCGGCACTCATTTTTTTAAACATTTATGTACAATTTTTCTAATGTTTTTTAGCATGTTATATTACATTAATGCCTATTACACTGCTTAAGATATTTAATGAGTGTAATAATGTTAAGCAAAACATTTTTTTTCTTGATTGGGGGAAGGTGTCATAAAAAGCATCACCCTGCTGTAAAAAAATCCAGGGAGGACACTATTATCCATCTACTTCACTTCGCCTATGGCTGTTAAATGTCGGGAAGAGTTTGCATAGTGTACTCGAAATTTGTCGCCAAGTTCTCATGCCATTTGACTTGGATCAGGTTCAATGAAGGCCTCCAACTTGGCATGATAGCTTCTTCTGGTCTACTCGTATGGTTCTTTTCTGAGGCCCATACCACTAGACTGAAATTTAAGAAACCAACGTTATGTCTTATGTAAGGAAGAAATATTCCTCATAAATATAAACGGAAAATTTTCTAGATTATTCCCTGTTCACAGCAGTCAAAATTGTGTGCTGAATTACCCATAGTTTACTGGTCACTATGCAACATCTCAGAAAACTTGAAAATTACATCACCCTGGAGTGGTAATTGAACGTGCATCTCATGATTTTCATTTAACATAAAATCTGTTACACCACCCAGGACAATGATTTTCTGAGCAACTGATGCTAAGCAATTATATCTTAGAATTCTAAACTACCTCAGATTTGTTCTTATGCTTCTTCATAGCATCAATGACCCTTTCAAATCCAGAAATGAATGTAGGTCACAAAATCACCAGTACCATCAGAAAGTAAGGAATAAATATTTCTCATAAACATACACGGAAAATTCTCTAGATTGTTCACAGCAAGCAGAATTGTGTGCTGAATTACCTATAGTTTACTGATTTCCATGTATATTTATGAGGAATATTTCTTCCTTACTTTTCTATATCTGTCTGATGCACTGGTGATTTATGGCCTATATCCATTCTTGGATTTGAAAGGGTTGTTGACACTACAGAGAAGCAGAGGATTGCTTCGACTAGTGAAATCTGAAGTTGTTTAGTTTCCTAAGCTATAATTGTTTAACTTCAGTTGCTTGGAACTTCATTGGCCTGGGTGGTGTAATGGATAGCTTTACTCAAATGGAAATCAGGAGATGAGAGTTTGATTCCTCTCCAGGGTGATGTAATTTTCAAGTTTTCTGAGATGTTACATGGTGACCTACAGATGATTCAGCACACAATGGTGACCTACAGATGATTCAGCACAGGAGTAAGATTTTATTTTTTAGATGGCAGTGAATAATCTAGTTGTGTCTCAAAGTAGTATAACTATACTCAGTGTTCTCCCTAGAGCTTTTTTACTGGGTACCTGCTCAGCTAATTTTCCTTTAATGAACATTTTTCACAAAGCATGTAATAGTAAGAGTGGAAAATTTTTTCCTACATGCTCCAGAAATATTGATGAAAACTCACTGAAATCTGTGTCAAATATGATTGATTAGTAAGTATTAATTTTTTATCATTTATGTACAATTTCCTATTGTAGTTTATCAGGTTATGATACATTAATGCCTACCACACCGCTAAAGATGATTAATAAGTGTAATAATGTTAAGCAAAACATCATTTTTTTTTTCTGACTGGGGAAGGAGTCATTAAAAGTTCCACCCAGCAATTCAGTTTGCTGCCTACCTTCCTTAAAAAAGCCATCTGGCTGATGTACAAAAAGCTTGGAAACTTTGACTCCTATTCTACACCAATAAATTTGGATTACTAGTATAGTTGTACTACTTTGAGTATAGTTGGTGTACAGTTCCTTCCCCGAATGCATTATTGATGGTGCGAGCTGCCTCCGGTGCACAGTGTCCAAATTTAAACTTATATATGAAAATGACATGAATTTTGCTCTGATCTATTGTGATCTTCACTATTGCACAATCTTCTTTGAACTCATGCCACTGACAACAAAATGACCAGTGCTTTATAGACAGCACCCTTGATGCTTTAAATTTGTATATCATATTCATAAGTCACATTGTGACTTATGAATATGATATACACATTTAAAATACTAAAATACCTGCTAACTGCACAGATCTGCAAAATTTCTCCATTTCATCTGCAACAACTTAATATTAATATTATTTAGGATTATGCTATGATATTTGTGTTAATGGCTTTTAAAGTTGTGCTAAAGCTTGTAGTCATTAAAGAAGTCAGCCATAATGGACACGGAGTCTACTTAATAATTGTGAGCCTTCAATCACTGAAGTAAAAGGCTGCATCTCACTATTTTTGTTTTTGTTTTTTACAGGGTAGAATTTGTCTCATTCCCATTGGTGTGAACAGTGTTTATTGTCTGAATTTCAGATCAGTACTGAATGTCTGAAATTGCTATTAACATTGTAATAGGTTTAAAAAGTGTTAGCTTGTTGCCAAGTACAAGTCCAGAATTTTATATAAATGGTAATGTGGGACACACACACACACACACACACACACACACACACACACACACACTCTCTCTCTCTCTCTCTCTCTCTCTCTCTCTCTCTCTCTTATATATATATATATATATATATATATAAACCTTGGAAACTTTGACTCCTATTCTACACCAATAAATCTGGATTACTAGTATAGTTTCCCTATGAAAACTGACCTGGACACATTTCTCGTTAGTCAAAATGTTCTCCATAGCTCTTCTGTGAGCTATGATGTTATACATTTTGAGTAACCAGTCAGGAGAGTGCCTTCTGCCTAGTTGCTTAATTTTTTGAAGGTAATTTCTTAGGGTTTTGGTTGTAAGCAGCCAGAAGAGGTTAGTCTGGAGTGTGAACCTGAACCCAGATCCAACTTTATGAGATCTGTTTATTAATTTCAAATTAAGTGAAATAAATGAAATCTATTGGGTCATCCCATAAGTAATGTGGTTTTTCAGTGGTAGTTTTGAAAGGCAACGAACAATGTGACAAGTTACTTTGAATTACCATCATTACTTACAACTTCTTCCCATTGTAATCTTAAATTTTCAATTCCCTGACAATAAAAGCCTTTCGGTTGTGAGTTGAAGAATACATGAAGTTCCCTTTGGATATCATCTTCTGTATAAAACCATTTCCCACTAATGTGGTGTTGAAAACGATGATGTGATGAAAATGCTAATCCGATGGTGCCATGTCAGGAGAATATGGCAGCTGTGTCATAACTTCTCATTCAAACTGCTTTAGTTTTTGAAGCGCCTCTTTCACCTTACGAGGTTTCATGTTATCGTGGTGAAAAATGACACCTCTTCTGTTGGCCAGTGCTATCTTTTTTTTTCAATGGATTGCTTTAGCTAGTCCAGTTGTTGACAAACAGCTCCTTCGTGATGGTTTGTTTGGCTGGTAGCAGCTTGTAATGTATAACCCCATCCATATCCTACCAAACTGACAGCATAATCTTTCTTGGATGGAGTCCTCCCTTCAGCTGTGGAGCTGGTGTCTTGTTGCGGTCCACCCATTGTCTTCGATGCTTAATATTGTTATACACAAGCCATTTTTCGTCACCAGTAACATTTCCATTCAGAAAAGGTTTCTTTTCCAATCGACAGAGGTGAGACTTGTAGACCTTCATTCGTTGCTTCAGATAGTGCTCTGATAATGTGTGAGGAACCCATTGACCCAGCTTAGAAACTTTACCAATCTTTTGCAGATTCTGATGGACCATTGAATGGGTTGACTGGAGCTGCTTGGCTAATTCTTCCACCTTTGTGCAAGGATTTTGCTTGATGATCATTTGTAGCAGATCATCATCCAATTCTTGAGAAAGTCCTGGCCTTGGCTCGTCTTTAAGGCTGTAGTTCCCATACTGAAAATGCTGGAACCATCTTTGTCCTTGACTCACACTTATAGTATCTTACCCATAAATCTTTCACAGTTTCAATACTGTTGCTGTGGTGTCGTTGCCCTGACAACACTTCTAAAGCAAAACATGTCTTATATGAAGTTTCGACACTTCCATGATGAGGGATTAACAAATTTATTAAATGGATGTCTACACTGCTTAGAGTTTGCTCAGATACTATGCCAGCATGGCACTATCCAACAGTATATATGCCCCACAGATCTGCCACAACTGTGCCATCTGGTGGCATTCATTCTGACCACATCGAAAATACTGCATTACTTATGAGATGATCCAATCTTTTATCATGTGAGTGTATGATATATTGATGCAGAAGTAGCTGGAGCGCCACATGGCCTGGCAACATAGAATCATGGTGCTCCATGCTTTGAAGCATATTGTAAAATATACACTGTCTGACAGAAAAAATGCCACACCATGAAGGAATGCTCGAAAACAGACCAAACTGCGCACACAGATAGCCAAGTAGGTCTTAAACAAATGATTTAATTGTCACATACAGACTAGGCTCCAGTGGCTGAATATACAGGATGATCAATAAGGAGTGTGGCCCCTATTTTGTGTGATACAGCGTTGAATCTGATGTGGCATCGTGGGAAAGGAGAGTCCGAATAGAGTCTTGGGGTATCATGGACCATGTGGTGTTGATCTGAGTCCACAGTTCATCTTTATTTTGTGGGAGTGGGAGGGTACTCAACCGACGTCCAGTCGTGTCCCACAGATGCTCGATGGGCGAAAAGTCGGGAGATCGTTCTGGCCACGGAAGCATTTGCACACCATGTAAAGCATTCAGGCTGATCTGAGTGGTATGCAGCCAGGCGTTATCCTGTTGAAAAACAATGTTTGGGATGCCCTGTAGATACAGCAGTGCCATGGACCGCAGCGCCTCATCAACATAGCGGCGTCTCGTCAATGTGTCCGTAATGTGTATGAGCGGTGAGCAGCTGTTGACGCTGATAGCACCCCACACCATGATTCCATGTTGCCAGGCCATGTGGCGCTCCAGAATGGCGGAGGAATCTGCCCGTTGGCCATGTCGCCTCCAGACTCTCACACGGCAATCATCCGTGTTGTGACAAAATTGCGATTCGTTGCTGAACAACACATTGTTCCATTCAGCACCCCACTCAGCTCTGGAGTGACACCACACCAAGCGGTGATGATGATGGCTCGCTGTTAAGGGCAGCCTTCGCAACAGATGGCTGGACAGCAAACCAGACGCAGCCAATCAGCACGACACTGTCCGCGTTGATATCAGGGCATCCAAGCCTCCCCGTACACTCCACAAAAGGTCACTCTGTTGTGCCCTGTGGGTCTGCTATGGCATGACGTCAGATGCAAGGATCGGTGCGCTCGGATGTCCATCTCTGTGCTCCGGTCCCCCTACGACATCTCACAGATTCTTTCGGGGACCACTGTCTCCAAATGCTACCGACAGTTATGGCATCACATTGCGTTTCTTCTGCAATACGATGTAAGGACCATTCGGCAGTAAAAAGGCCGACGATAATACCTCTCATGAACTCTTTCATTTGACGAAAGCTCATACGACGGTGTCTTTACGGCATTGGCACCCCTTGTTCATTCTCCAGACATGGTTACAGCAGAACCACTCGCTTCTCACGGCCATGACGACGTCTCGACTGATGGCCAAATGGGCTGGTTGTTCGCTTATATCCCATACACCGTTTGTGCGATCGGCCTGCAAATGCAATCATTTGCATGACTTGTATGTGTGCACCCACCCTGCAATTTGCATTCACATCTTCATGATGTGGCATTTTCTCTCTCATTCAGTGTATAAACTACTTAAAACAGAATCCCAGGAAATACTGAAAATTATAATTTGTGCTCTTTTTAGCTGTATCGGTATGAGTTGCCCTCAGTGGTGTACGATAAAATTTTTGTAGAAACTTAAAAATTGGTATCATTCTGAACAGGGCTTGAACCATGTTCATAATATGATTTGATTTGATTTTCATGTAAAAAAATAAATAAGTAAATCCACCTATGCATTCCAATTATCTATTCAAAAAATAATGCAGGCTTGTTTTTTTTTTTTGGTTTTTTTCTGAGCCAGATCTTGGGGAATGTGTGTTGAAGAATTATACTAGTTTTTAAGTGTAATAGAAAAAAAAAGTCTTGGGTATGGTTTTCAGTCATTTCTAGGTTTTGCTACCGTATAATTTGTTCTCTGTGTTTTTCACTCTGCAGACTTTCCGACCAAAGAAAAAGTTCGAGCCTGGTTCTCTGAGGTACTCTCTTCATAAGCATGCTCAGGCATCTCTAAATTCTGGAATTAATTTAAGGGAAGCTGTAAAAGTCCCTCCTGGAGAGTCCTTAAATGATTGGCTTGCAGTTCATGGTAAGTTTTTTTATGTTATTAATCTTTAATGTATGTTCTGATCTGTACACAATTTTGTCTAATTTATATTTTATGATGGTGAAAGTTTCAGTTTTTGTAAAACTAGTAATAAAGTCTTTATGAATGGCAAAATATTAAGTGTTTTTTTTTGTTTGTTTTTTCATATGCTATTTGACTCAAACTTATCAGCAAAGACCGGATGAATTTTTAGATTTATGTGAACAGTTACAGGCAAATAAATGAATGACAAACTGCTAGATGTGTATTACAACAGAGTTATTAGAAGAAGTTTAAATTAAAATGTTGCCTGATGTGAGTTTACAGTTGCCTGATAAGTGCAAACCTTGGGATATGCCTAGAATTCACTCTTGGATTAATGTAGGATTCTTAAGTTTAGGCAGCAGAATTTGCCCTTAATGCTATTCTCATTTCACCCTGTTCTTAACACACTGTGAAGAGCATATCGATTCTTTTTCATTATGATCAGGTATTCAGCTAGTTTATAACAGCTTTATCATCCATTTGATGTTTTGTAGTTAATCAACATTTGTTAACATTAAACGGAAGAAAAAAAGAAAAGATTTGGAGATTTTTTTTCAGTGATGCATTTTTGGCATTTTTCACTGTTTTGAGTTTATTCTTGCTATTTAGAGATGCCTGAGTAGTCCTAGTTATGACATGAATAGTGTAAGTTCTTTAACAGAACATTCAGAGTTTTAGCCACAATTATACTCACCATTATCAGGAAACCTCTGTTCAAAATTGTTTTAATTTTGGTTATTTAAAAGTTTGTGTGCATAGGCATGCAGATGTTTTTTCAAGGAAAAGATCAACATTTTTTGTGTGCAAGAATAATGTGTAATTATATTTGAAATATTTAATAATTTTTTATCACAACACAATATTAGATATGCAGTTATGTGTAAAGTACATTTGGCAAGTCCTATAATGATTAATAATTAAAAAATATGTGAATTTAAAAGATTCTATTATAATTTTGCTGAAGCAAAAGTTAATGAACTGAAGAGAGATGAAAATAAAACTTGCTGTCACAGCTACTATATTTTTTAGCAGTTATGAGAATTGTTGTTTTCTTCAAAAGGAAAAGTTAAACAAAATAAGGGATGGACTTTTGGATGTCGACACATTCACATAGTTCCTAACGAAATGTGTATTGCTTTATCTTGTTTACATGCAGCCGGCTCACACTCTGCATGAAGGGACAAAAGAACTAGTTCTACCACTTAAAGAAAAATCCAATAAAAACATCAGGGGGAAAAAAAAGAAGAAGAAGAAGAGGAAAGAAAAAAAAAGAAAAGAAATCCTACAATTTAGAGTAAGTTTTTTTTTTTTTTTTAATAGGATATATTTGAAACATGAAATGGGGAACAAACCGATACATAAGGTGCAGAACAGAAACTTGCTGCACCTTATGTACTCCATTAAGCGGGCACAGGTGTGGATTATAACTGGTATGCGTGATTAGTACTTGAAAATTTTTTTTTGAGTAAACTACATAGCTATATTTTTTTTAAATGTGCTCATTTTTTCTTACTGCAAAAAATTATTCTGCTCTTTACAAAATTATTGTGTGTCTGTAGCCACATACTGCTGCAGTTAAGTGTAAACTGGTAATTGTTCTCAGGAAATGGGCTGATGGTTGAAGTTCAACAAGAAAAAAGAAACAAGTTAGTAAAATCATGCAATGCATTGATTATGATATGCTTTCCAACATACCAGAAATTATTACTCAAGTTATGTGGATAATGGCTGTGGAATAAATCTCGCTCCTGTGTCCAGACCTTTGACCCCATTTCGATGATATTCAACAGAACCGGTTCACACACTCCGGAACAACACAATAAAGTTTTGTTGCAATAGAAGCAGTTTTATGCAAGTTATGAGAATAATGGCTGTGGAATAAATCTGGCTTTTGTGCAATGACCTTTGACCCCATTTCGTTAATATTCAACAGAACCGGTTCACCATATCTCCGGAACAACATGATAAAGTTTTGTGTAATCCAAGCATTTTAGGTAAGTTATGATGCACAAGGGCAATGGAATGGATCACACTCCAGTGTCCTGACCTTTGACCACATTTCGCCTATTTTCAATAGGGTTCGTCCCCAGTGGCTCCCTACCACATACTAAAATTTCATCGAAATCAAACCATTTTTACGCAAGTTATGACGCATAAGGGCAATGGAATATATCCCACTCTTATGCCCTGCCTGACCTTGACCCCATTTCGCCTATTTTCAATAGGGTTCGTGCCCAGGTGGTTCCCTACCACATACTAAAATTTCATCGAAATCAAACCATATTTATGCATGTTATGACGCATAAAGGCAATGGAATGGATCCCGCTTTTTATGTCCTGACTTTTGACCCCATTCAGCCCATTTTCAATAGGGCTTGTGCCCAGGTAGTTCCCTACCACATACTAAAATTTCATCGAAATGGAACCATTTTTACACGAGTTATGACGCATAAAGGCAATGGAATGGATCCAGCTCCTATGTCCTGACCTTTGACTCTATTTCACCCATTTTCAATAGGGATCTTCCGCAGGTGGTTCCTTACCACATACTAAAATTTCATCGAAATCGAACAATTTTTACGCAAGTTATGACGCATAAGAGCAATGGAATGGATCCTGCTCCTATGTCCTGACCTTTGACCCTGCTTCTGCCCATTTTCAATAGGGTTCGTCCGCAGGTGGTTCCCTACCACATACTAAAATTTCGTCAAAATCAAACCATTTTCACGTGAGTTATCGTGCGGACGGACGGACAAAGCTGGAGCATATACGCTTCTTCAACCTACGGTTGGAAAGCGTAAAAAAAGAATTGTCTGTTCTATATTCTATAATTGTTTTGTATAAAAGAATCTGCATTTTTGCTTATGAAAAATCAATGTTATTAGAGCATTGAAATTATTATTTTTCTTTTAAAATACCCTGTGCGAAATTTATGTGGAGCTACTTCCTTTGCCCCTTTAATGTTGCAGGCGAGCAGATTGTATGTGGACAGGGTAGATTGGTACACATAAGTTAAACTACTTGAAAGCGTCGAGTTTAGGAATTCCACCCCAAAATAAATAACAGTTCACTAAATAACTGCAGGATACCTTAGATCAATTGTGGTGAAAATCACATTATGTTGTTTCTTTGTGTAACACTAAAAGTTATGACTAAAATAGTATAATAGAAAACGACAAGAATAATGTGATGCAAAAATTTTCAGGAGCTTGTGTAAAATTCAATGTATAGCACCAAAGGTTAGAAAACTGTACATTGCCTCAATAGTAGAGTGTGACATGAAAATTTTATTGTGAAAAACTAAACAGAAATTTTTTCAATAAATAATAGTTGGATCTCACGTGCATTGCTTATCTCTGCATAGTTGGTCTGTCACTTTGTTTTCCTTCAGTTTGTCACATTGTCATACAAAGGCAGACACCAAGCCAAACAGATAACTTTGGTTCATAGTTCACATTAACCAAGTCTTGATGTACTGAATGACCATTCAATAGTACAACAAGCAAAAGCTGGAAATTTCATTGCAACTGAAGCCACTGAGTGAATGCCTCGAAGAAAATATTTATCCTGCAGAGCATCATTGGGGAGCACAACTGAAATTTCTTTTTAATTTATCTGCATTTTGTTTTGTATTGCTGCCTTCATCTGTAAATTTTCAGTTTTGTAGGTGATTTTAAGTTTTTTTTTCTTTTTGTCACTTTAATGAACAGTGGCTCATTAATTTTCCACAGTTTTGTAGGATGTAGTTTTATATCTTATAAAACTGGAAAAAATACACCCTTGATAATGGCCATGGGAATTGTGTGCCAAAATGCATCGGGATGTATTTGTCTTCGGATTCAAAGGCGACTTCTATTGGCACCCTCAAGGATTCATTGTGCAGTTGGAAATTATGGAATATTTTAGAGCTTTTTTCAATATATCACGAATCGTTTTCATTTGTTCATGTTCAGGTTTTAGTCATCAACCTTCGTTTTAAGCCTAAAATAATGTGTGTTTTTATGGCATTCTTTCCAAGGCCTTGTCATTTCATTTTAATTCTTTTCAAATGCTAATAAAGGTATGCAGAGGCACTTTATTCTACAACAAGCCCGCTGTGCTGCTGTTTTGCAAGAATGCAATAATAGTATTTCCGGACACCCAGCTGACTGACCAATAGGTAAGTTTTTACCATTGTTGTAGGCCTAAAATAATGCATATTTCAGTTATTGAGTACTGCTACTGCCCAGCATATAGTTCCCGATGATAGGGCCTCAGCAGTTGCAGTCAATCTGGACATGAAGTTTATGAGACTTTGAGAGTTAACATGAGAAACAGAAGTTTAATGAGATATTTTTTTATAAATATTTCATGCTTACATTGAATTTATTCCATGTAGTGCTGTTCTGAGTTAGATATATGTCTAACATCTAGAACTCATAGGCTTATCAAGTTCCAAAGCATTCTGTTGCTTCAAAAAATTATGAAAAAAATATGTAATTTGTAATAAGACCTCCTCAAAAAAAGTAAAATTATTACAAATGTATTAAAAAATAATAAGCTCCAATAGAAAATCAAATGACTAAATCACTCACATTAATGAAAAAAAAAAATTATCACCCAATTAGTTTTGCCCTGAACGTGAGTCTGATTCCTGTGACTTTCTGGCTGAGTGGTTAAGACGTGGCTTCAACCCAAACAACCTGGGCTCGATTCCCACCACCAGCACAAAAGGGATTCTCTGGCATAAGGGCTGAAATATTCAGTGTGTTGGATTTTGTGAAATTTCTATCTAAATACAGAAAAACTTAAAACAGACTTTTCGGAAATAAAAGGAATTAATGACTACAGAAAATTTATGAAAATATGGAAGTTAAAAGATAAAGGGAACTTTAAAAAACAGAAATTCCGTTAAAAGATGGACACTTACCGACAACTTTGCTGCATGTTATTTTCAGAAATTTTCTTTGAATTCACACCACTTATTTTTTATAGTGTAGTTAGTTACCTTTATATAAGGTATTTTTAATTGTTAATTAAAAAAACATTGAAGGGAAGGTATTATGTCTGAACAGTGAAATAAAGATAATAGTGTAATTAATTTTGTATTACATAGGTATGTAATAACCCTTATAATTTTCATCTTTCTAGTGGTGGATTTTTTCAATAGAATCAATCTCATCTATGGTACAGTGACAGATTATTGCACTGAAGAAACATGTCCAACTATGTCTGGAGGTCCCAAGTAAGGCATATTAATTTATTATTTGTTTTTTTACTGTTTTGGGTCTATGATAAATCTTGCATTTCTTATTGACTTTTCTGTTCAAGTTGTAGAGAAAAATATGATATGGAAACTCAGATATTGCATTTCAACACTTTATTATTTACTTCTGAAGATGAAACCTGTACTCCTTTTTCAAATTAAGTAAACGTTTTATGATAACTTTATTTTAAGGTGATATTTTTTTTTGAATGAGTCTGATGTTTCACCCCCCCCCCCAATCTTTCCATACCAGATTACATAGTTTGTTTCGCTCGCTGCCTGACATTCTTTTTGGCAGCACTAATTTTATTGCTTTAAAAGTGCTTTTAATGTCAGTCCTCATCTAAAGCTGATAATCGTGGTAGTACCGTATGCACTCAGCCAAATGTTTTTGCAAGAAATCCTGCTTTCAAAGTTGAGGTGTAGGCTTAGATGCAGGCCACTAAAACTTAGGGCTCAACTCCCGTGAATTCTCCAGCGGAAGTTATTGGCAGATTTGTTTACGTTTTAGATCACGTCTTTCCGCATGATAGTTTTTTGACCTTCTGAAAAAAAAAAAAATTATGAAATATTTTCCCACCCAGGGTAGAATTCCTACGGGAATAGGTGTTAATATGACAAGTGAAAAACCTAATCCCGTTTCAAATTGAGACCCTGAAATTTCTTGCTTCCAAACATGGGATACGTCATTACTTCTCGTGTGCAATCACTTGCTGCCGTCGACACCATGTGTATCATTTAACTGGTGGAGTGGGCCACAGCCAATCAGGCATCTCTCTTCACCTGAGTTTTCACAGCAAGTGCATGCAAAAGCCATCCACAAAATTTGATAGCAAAGACACAGTGTTTAACGAAAGGTGGTAACTTGAAAGAAGGCTGACATCGCCATGTTACTTCTTGGATGGAAGAATCGTGGAATGCAGTTTCACCAGAAATGGTTATAAATTCTCTCAAAAAATGCTGAATAAGTAATGCAATGGATGTTACTGAAATTATTTGGAAACTCTGACAATGATCATACTTTGAAGGTTTTTACAGAAGATAATCTCAGAAATTTACATAATTAATTTCAATAAATATATTTTCCAAATTCTTGAAATTTAAGGTTGGCTTATGTGCAGGTCAAGGTTTTTTCACAGATTTTTAGCTGTTGAAATAGGGGGCTCGGCTTATACATGAGATTAGCTTATATGCGAGTATATATGGTAGTTATCTTGTGGTGTCTTTCTTTTCTGATTTGTATTCAACATGGCTTCATTTGTCAAAGAACCTAACCACTGACAATGAACACTAAACAGAGTTGTCATAGGCAATTTTAAATTAAACTCCTAACACACAGAAAATCCCTACTTTTATTGGCTTGCTATTTAATTTATTACATTCTAATAGCATGTAATACAGTTACTTATGATGAGTGCAGTGAAATTGTATGAATATCCCGTGCCAAGGATTGTAATTTGCTGCTTTCATTTTGAGCTTCAGTGTACATAGATGCTGCTTATCAGTAAAGAAATAGGTTTCAAGGTCTACAGGTTTTGTAATAATTATACATGTGGTAACAATTATTATCTGCCTCACGTAGATGGTGTCATGAGGGCGGACACAATATTTACGGCAGGTGCAATGTGGAAAGAGGTGACCCAGAAAGCATAAATGAGTAAGATGAGATCATTGATATGGTGCAATTTTTCAAAAGTTTTCCTATGCCAAATAATTTCCCTAACAAATTGAGTTATCTGGCTGAATAGGTTCTGGGGGGGGGAAACCATCTAACATGTTTTTTATCATGTCATGTTATGTTGTATACTTCCAACACCTTTTGAATAGTGATATAACGAAAAAACACACACAAAAAAAAACTTAATTCCATTGTAGAGTAATTGACTTTTATTGTTAAAAAGAAGCCAGTGTAGTTCAAGCTGATTGTTTGTGATCCTAATTTATAACAAACATCTCTAGTTGATGGATGTGCAGCACAGTATCAGGGCATTAGAGTTAGAAGTAATTCACTAAATTGAGTTACTTTCAGTTTGATATTAAAATATTTTGCTGTATCAGTCACATAATGAAATAACTTATATAATGCACCTGATTTCTCTTTTTCTGGATCTTCTGAATGCTCATTCATGTTTTGTTGTCTTGGTTGTCTTTAATGTAGAAGTATCAGCACAGCAGGAACGTCTTCTTGTTAGGCCAAAATGCCATGAAAAAAGATGTATTGTGCATTGCAGATATGAAGAAATTAAGTCATTTAAAATTTGGGAAGATAATTGCAGGACATTAGCATAGGGCTAATGTCCTGCAATTTTATTGTATTACCTGTTATTCCCAGTTGTGCAATAGCCAGTTCACACCAATTGCCAACTGCAAAAGTAATTAAAAACACCACTGGAAGAAATGCCCTGTCCACTTTAAAGAAGGTGTTTCTGGAGATTTAAGACTGGTCTATTTCTGTAATGCGCATCAGGAACATCTTCTTGACAGACCTTCATATCAAAGATAGGGGAGAAAACTCACTCATACACAGGAAGTTCACACATTTTTAGAATGATTTCCCGCAATACAACTAATGTTTAAAAAAAAATTATTTCTTTCTTAAATATTCTATCTGATAACCCTTTCCCTGGACTATGAACCTACATCTGGATTGCCAAGATAACAGGGCATTTCTTAAAATTGGTAGTGCTATTTTATTCCATTCCTCTTTCACTGCATTCTATAGTTCAATTATTGTTTTAGGTCTGTGTTTAGAAAGAGTGATCTTTTTAGCAGTCTGAAGAAACAATAATTCATTGGTGACACATCAGGGGAATTGAAGGAAGATGTGCAAAATGTATAGACTTGATTACTGGTCTCTTTTTTCATTTTTTTCAAGAAATAGAGTGGTAGATTTTGATGTATGATTGGTGGCCTTATCATGATGGAGTTCTACTATTTGAAGGCTCTGTGGATAAAGGGATGACATTTTCTCTTAAAATATTGGAGTTAAAACATTATTTTGATAATATGTAGAATTGATTTTAACATTGTTTTTAACTTTTCTTAACTTTAATTTCCCATTTTATGAGAAAAAGCAATAATCATGAATCCTTTACAGAAACTTTCTTTGGATTCTTGGAATCAAATCTGTAAGACTTCTTCTGCTCTTTCCCGATAGTAAATCAAGTCGTTTAGGTAGATCCATGCTTCATCAAATCAATAGTCACAGTGAATTTCCATCTGTCTTGGGCTAAGTAATTTCCATGAAGTCTACACCACGTTTTGCGCTCAGCCATGTCTCTAGGCAATAGGTGGTGAACGTTATGTTTTTATCCTAGTTGTAAATGAATTTATGGCACCTCTATTCATAGTGTACTGTGGAATTAAATTTTTTACGGGTCTTATAGAGGTTATTATTCAAAAAAAGTTGGTGGTCAAATTTTTGAACTAAAGCCTAGTTCGTCATCAATACTACGTCACTGGAGTAGTTGCTGCCACTCAGTTGGAAGAGTCCAACCGCAATTATTGTTAATTGTGGTACTTCTTCTACTTGCAATTTTGATTCCTTCTTCTAGTTTCCTCTTTACTAAGTTTGACTGGTGGGCGATTATCCTTACCCTGTTTTGTTACTAATGTTCCTAATAGCTGCTTGGTGTTCTTTCATTTGGACTTCAATATTTCTCCCTGTTTCTCATATATAGCTGAGTCCGCAGTTACAGTCGATGCAATATATTACTCCTTCTTGCAATTAGATGTCCACTTCTTTCTGCTTTAAAGCTGGCAGGAATTTCTTTAATTTGTTATTTAGATCTGGAGCAAGCCTGATATTATATTTTACTGCAATCCTCTTCAGTTTTTCGAAAAGTCCCTTGTGGTACGTAATTTTGCTGGTGAATTTGAAGTTGTTTATTTACTGTTTCTTTTTTGGCACTTGTCTAAATAATTTCTCAACATATGGGGAGAGGTAATTGTTTTCTGCCAATATTTCTTTTAATTCTTCTCGGTGAAGATCTTTTTGAGTATCTGGAGAGACCAGGACTTCAACTTTTTCCAAAAATTGTCTTGCCATATTCGATTTAATATAATCAAGGTGGAATGAGCAGAAGTCTAACATCTTCCCTGTGTTAGTGGGTTTTCTAAAAAGCTGAATGAATATTCTCCCCTCTCTTGAGGTCAAAGTTAAATCAAGGAAATTGATGCCATGGTCTTTTTCCAGTTCCAGGGTATACTGCAAGGTATTTTCTAGCAAGCTAAATTCTGCCAGAATCTGAGAGGGTAGAGATTAGTCCACAGTATCTACTATAAATAGGACATCATCCATGTATCTTACATAGAGAGCAAATATTGAAGGTTGTATAAGGATTTTTGCCTCTAGTTTATTTACATAATAATTTGCGAGCAGAGGTGCTGGTGGAGAACCCATTGCAAGTCCTGAAGTTTGCCTGGAATATTTCTTTCCAAACTGGAAGAAATTATTCTTGTTATTACTAACCTTTAACACTTTCACTGCCATGTGACTTTCTTTCTAAAGAAGTTATTCAAATCTTTGTTTATTACCTTGTTTACAGTTCATACAGAGATTTTTAATGATTTAGCCATTGTTCTTTGGGTCGGTGGATTTTCTTCTAAGACCAGAGATCTTTTGAAATTGTCGTAAAAGCATGCACCTCCTTTGGATATTCATTTGGTTTTCTTTTTCCTGTTAAGAGCAGTGCTTGATGAATTTTTCCTGTATTATTAATAGTATCGCTTATTTTATATTTAGAAATGCTAGTTCCATGATCTTCATAGGGTTTTTTTTTATTATGGAATATGAATATTTCTCTTCGTAAAGAGCAAAAACATAACCTTTTATCCACAGCTGGTTTATGTATGCCATTCTCTTAGCAGATGATATTTAACGGTAGCAGTTGTTTCTTTCATGTTCGTCTAACACGCTGTTGCCAGTTTCAATATCTTTGAACTTCTTTTATTTTCTGTAATTTCTTATCAAAAATGTTCTAAAAATGTGGGAACATCCTCTATAATATTTTGGAGTTGGGGGGGGGGGGTAAGAGCTTTAGGCTTTAATATATGACTTCCTACATGGTGGAGGTGGCATGTACATTGCAGGGGAAATGAGATGGTGGGAAGAATCTCAATCTAATATTTTTCCCCAATCTGTTGTGCATCTTAGTATAGTGTACCAAAAGGCAAAGGAAAACTACATCACTGTCTTTAGACCCCCTCCAATTCCTATTGTGTTATGATCCCACTTTCCTAAAGGGCTAATCAAGTCTTGTTCAGTACTTGCAGCAGATGTTACAGAGCACAGTATACTGTAGTTGTTATTTTTAACCTTTTAACACTTTCACTGCCACGTGATGCCTTGTGGCATCATACAATATGTGTCCCAGGTGCCAATGTCGCTAAAAGGTGTCATGATCATGGTTTAATATTATATCCTTCCAGATCAGTTGAGCATCCTTAAAATTCACGTCTCGTGCAAACGCGGTAGTTAGTTTTCTGTTTTTTATACCCCGTTTGTTGCTCTGCCTCTCTGAGGTGGAAACACCTCCGAAAAGAGCAAGTTTTGTCGGATCCATACCATATATCCTGGGTTTTTCTTACCAACTCAAGAATACTCTGTGTAAGCTGAAGCTGTATGTAGGTCTAAGATCCCCAAGGACGATTGGGACCATTCTCACCGCTGATCGTGACCGGCAACCATTGTCCACCCAAGCCAGAGTATACAGCATCCCATTAATATACCTGGACTCATCCACAAGGTGGTATATCAGAATGACAAAGAGGTCTTTCCACCTCAGAGAGGCAGAGCACAAACAGGATGTAAAAAACAAAAAACTAAGTACCGCATTAGCACGAGACGTGAATTTTAAGGATGCTCAACCGATCTGGAAGGATATAAGAAGACTTACGCCCTACAGCGGTCCTAGGTTCACAGCAGTCAGAGAATCAATCGAGATTATATCGGGCAGTGACGTGTGTAACACAGACATAACTACTGAAATTTCACCTATCTGGCACAAGGTGTTAAACATTAAGAGCTCGCTAGACAAGCGATGCGTACGAGGCGTAATACGAGTCTCCTGCTATGCTATAATGATTTTAAATTTTACATTTGTATTTATTCTTTGTCTGTTTCTGTTAAGTGTTTATATTCAGAAGCCTGAAGAAGCTGTCGTACTCATCTCTTGAAAGCTTGCAAAACTTTTGTAATTTTATGCCTATTAATGGATTAAAAATACATATTAATGTATTATATCGCATTATTGTAAGTGGCGTACAACCCACAATTCAATGATATATCTATTATTTCTCTTGTTTTATATGCAACAGTGTCCCAAATATATATCTAGTAAATGTCAATATCAGTGTTGGGTTAGTATTTTATTACTGGCTGAATTATAATTACAAATATAAATTATGGATAAATTGTCTTGTGTTTTAGAAAAATCCGTGCAAAGCTGTGAGATGCGAACACAAAGCTAGGTCCTTCTCAGCTAGTTCAAGCTAAAGGTTGTTTGAACATTCATATTACGTGTCTTATATATTCATAACTTGTTAGAATTCTAACGTTGAAATTACTGTTTCTCACGTTACATAAATCTTGAATGGATGGGTTACCCCAAAACAATGGCAACATGCAGTAGTTAACTTGAGAAGAAACATTGTTAATAATACAATCCACTGAAATTCATAAGGTAAAAATTATACTGCTTATGTTGGTCGGATGATATATCAGTATTACAGCTCAACTAGATGTTATCTTCAGATATTGTCTTGAGTTGAGCAATAAGTTACAGGCGTAAGACTTTTGAGCAAAGTTCGTTCTTTTGTATTAAATGCTATTGTACTAATGAAGATATGCAGATTAGCCATACTAAACAAAACGAAATGCTATGAAACAAATTTGGACAGTTTCACTGATGTCGAAAGCACATGCAGGACCATAAGACTAAAGCAACACTTGAACACTAAAGTAAAAGAATGAAGACCAGAAATGGCCTAAATTGTAAAACGATATTCAACTCATGAAAAACAAGGATTTAAGAAGCATATGAAGATTAAAAGTGAACTCAACGAAAAAACAAAAAAGACGAAAAAACCGTAGTGGGGCAATCTTGGTCATTCATCAACCAGACCGGTTTCGGCCTGCTTTCCTGCATTCATTGTCAATGGTTTGAAGGTCCCTAGTGCATCTGCACATGATGTTGATATGACGGTTGCACCTCACACACTGACAGATCCACCAGGTCGCAGCAAATGATGTAGTAGATTGTGCATGCCCTTACTTCGCTCTGTGCATTGTGATCCTCAAGTGCCCTATGTTGTTGATTTTGTGGGTTTGTTTGTTGACTTTTGTTTAAATGTTTTATTTCTTTTCTTGTTTTCTGCTTTATTTTCTTTCTCAATAAGGTATTTCCATGCATATGCCAACTCAATAGGTGTATTCAAATTACAATTCATGTTCTCAGTTTTTTCAGTTAAAACTGATTCAGATGTTAGAATTTGTTGAGTTGATGATCTTTGAATGTTGTCAACAGTTTTATATTTTCCCAATCAAGGGTTGCCTGGTTTGTTAAACAGTGCTGAATTAGAGCCATTTTTTCTTCTCTTCTGTTCCAATTTCAATTTGTCATATGTTCTTTCAGTGTCGTCCTTATATTTCTTTTAGAGCTTCCTATATATATTAAATCAGGTTGATTATTTTTGATTGTGGGAATGGAATAAACTCCAGCTGAGTTTAATATTGCTTTTCCTTCTTGGTCTTTTGTAGTTTCACGTGATATATCAGTAACTGTTTCTGCTAGGATTAAGTTATGTTTTAGACATTCCTTCTTAAGGATTTCTGAAATAGGTGGCCTGAAAGGAATTTACCACAAATATACTTACATAATGCACCTGATTTTTATTCCGCTGGCTCTTCCAAACACTCATTCATGTTTTGTTGTCACGGTTGACTTTAATGTAGAAGTTTAATGTATTGATTAAAATGTTGATTCCATATATTATTAACCACATAAGTGTCAACAAAAGAAATAACTTTTCAGATGCAATGAATATAATCAGTGCACTATACTTTATTAAGACAAAATGTGTGTATAAGTTAAATTGGCCATTATGATGATTGCCGTATTAAAATTTTTTTTTTTCATGGAAATGTAAAGAATTTTGAGCTGTGTTTATGTACTGTTGTTATAAGAGAATGTTTGCATATGAAACTTGCAGGTATGAGTACCTTTGGGCTGATGGTGCTGATTACAAAAAGCCTACTGCTCTTTCTGCTCCACGATATGTGTCCCGGCTGATGGACTGGGTTGAGTCACAAATTAATAATGAAGATATCTTCCCCATAAAAGTGGGTAAGTTAAGCTTGAAATATTAAAGATGTAACATTATTTCTCAAAATCTAACAGTTTTAAAGAATGCTGTGCTTGACAAAATGTCAAGCAGGTCATACTTAACTTTGGCAGTTTTGCTTTCTTACTCACCAGTAACACATGTAAAATGAAAAAAAAAAAAAAGAAAAATTCTCACATAGTTTAAATTTTCTGCCTTATTATTTGTTGTGTGGACTTGTAATGCATAATGGAAATGTAGAAAGAGACATGGTGGGGAGATACACTCTTCAAGTAAGCTATGGAACTGACTAGTCATAAATGCTGTAATGCAAATTTCTACATGCAGTGGGGGACAGTTTCCTGACAAATATCTGTTACGTTAGTGAAGTTATTACCATGTAATGAAGTAATCTACTATCTGTTTAACCACATTTAGCCAGTGAACAGATTTTTTCTGGGAGGAGGGGGGGAGGAAGAGTAACACCCACACTATGAGCAAGTCTTGGGGAAGGAAAGGAGCTACCATAACTCATCTTGCTGACTATGTAGATTGGTGAGTGTGGGATAACATTTACAGTTATTCAAGTGGTATAGTTATACCTTTATTGGACAGTTGTCAGAACCCCTTCAGTTAGAACAGGATGCACCATTCGTTGGCATTTGTCTAGGAGAGGCTATATGTTACTCATCAGTAACCCTTTTAACCATCAGCAGTTATAATGTCTTTGAAATCCTGTGGTGTTGATGAATGCATCCATGAATAATATTGATGACATATATTCAAATGCAAATGCAAAGATTTAACAGCTTGAGGACACAGCATGTGTAAAATTTGGAAAAGGAGTTAGACAAGATGACACTAGATCTCCCAAGTTATTCAATGTCACATTGCAGAATATCTTTTAATCCCTGAACTGGAAAGACAAGGGTATAAAGATTAATGGAGATGGTCTAACTCACTTTCGTTTTGCTGACAACACTGCCAATTTTGCAAGTACCCCTTCAGAGCTGCAGAGTTTGATCCAGGAACTTAATGAGAAGAGTCAAGAAGTGGAGTTAAAGATGAATGTTCAGAAAATCAAACTGATATCCAGTGCTCTTACAAGAACTGAAGAATTGGAGTTGATGGGGCTAATTTAGAAGTAAATGATGTCTATGTCTATAACTTGAACAACAGATATGAAGCAAAGGGCACGTCGAAGAAATGGAAAGTTGTATAAAACTTGGTCAAAGTTCATTTGGAAGAAACAGTGCAATTTTAAAGTGCAATTTACCATTATGTTTTAAAAAGAAAAGTGTTTAATCAATGATTAACTAAACTAAGATATACAGATGCTACCTTAACTATCAATCCTGAACTAAAAAAAGATACACAGATGCTGTGGGCAACTGAAAGTAGTACAGTGAGGTGCATGCTTGTTGTAACCAAGAAAGATAGGAAGAGGAATGAATGGATCCAGAAAATAACAAAAGTTGATGACATCATAATTAAAGATCCTCGAGTGACAATAAGCTGGCCATATTGTTAGAAGAACTGGCCACTTAAAAATTAATTGTTTTTTGGTTCATATTTTAATATTTATATCATTCACTCTCAGTATGACACCCACTGGTTAAATAAGGAGCTGTGGAGTCCGGACATCGGGATTTTTAACGAACTTTTTAAAAAACGTGAGGAACGGAAGAATGACAGGATTTCTGTGATATCTTGCCAAAATTCATGATATTAGAACTGACCACTGTTGAACAATTGAAATACTAAACTGTATTCTAAGGGACAGGAAAAGACCTGGAACAAGACTGTGGAAAAGTGGGTGGAAGAAGTTTTAAAACATGCCAGAGTGACATGGAGGAAACTAGTGGAAGACAGAAAGTTGTGATAGAGACTTGGGGAGACCTTCATTTTGCTGTGGAATAAGAATATTTGATGATGAGCAATTCTTAAGGTTATAGGCAGTCACTCATTCCTGATTTGGGGCCATTGGTCATAGGAAAGAGAGGAAGCCAGTGCTGTAGGATAAAATAGCATGACTCATGCCTCGTTTGGGACGAGAACCTGGGCTCAGTTAAGACATTTAACCAGAAATCAGTACCTGCGACCATTCTGCTGTAGAGGCAGCTGAAGTGTTTAATGCTTATTAAACATGTGTATCCAGTTCATTGAGTAGTGTGCACTGACCTGCTTTTGAGTTATTATTTCTCTGATAATGTTTTAGTAGTGTCTTAATTATTGTGATAATGTCCCTGAATAATCATCTACCGAGGACGACCAAAGACCAGGTGGATAGCTGGAGTAGTGAAAGACACAAAAAAGCCTGGGCTACCAGAACTGGATAATAATGGCCCAAAATAGAGAAATGCGGCAAAAGGCAAAAACTTGTTGAGAAGGCCAAGGTTCATATTACACTGAACATATTCCTATGCCAGTAAATCAGATTACTAGTATAGTTTTATTGTTTTTGACTTAAGTATTGGTAAGCACCCACTGAAGACAATCATGTTCTATACCTGTATTAAATATATTCTGAGAGTTTATTCAAAGCAAACTTAATTTCTTATCATAATATGCTTAAGAACATTCATTAACCTAGTATTAGACAGGACTAAAGAGTATATGTTATGAATGAGTTGCTGGATGACGACCATCTTTGCCATTCAGTGAATGAAAGACCACCGCCCCTGTGGCTACTCATTCATTCGGAAATGGGCCCAGGTTCAAGTCCCCAATGACGAATGGGTGGTGTATTTGTTTGATGACCCTGGCTCTTTTCCCTTCTGGAACCAGTCATCCCAAATCAGAGCTATAGGTAGGTGACTGCCAGAGTTGTATAAAAATAAAATATATCTGCATACAGAGCCATTGAAATAGAAATCTTCCTGCAAACTCGCAAAGTGTGAACCACAATAACAATAGACTAAGATAATTTAAAGAAAAATTAGTAAAACAATAAATAATTATTAATTATTAGAACATTACAGATTCCAGTGAGAAAAAATAAATACATTACAATTGAATGTGCAGAAATGTATGTGAAATAGACCTTTATGGCAAAAAATTAAAATATTCGACTACACAACCTCATAAAAACCAGAGACTAATTAAAGAAAGTTTCTATATCCAGAAAAGCAGTTTCATTAATGAACCTTCAAAAATTATAAATAGCATTTTAAACAACTTAATTCAAAAATAGTAGACTTACAAAATACATAAGGAAAAGATTTTAATTTTGTAACTGACAACTGCAAGAAAAACCTGGCAATGAAATTCAAATTCTTTCTGTGTAAATGAAACTTTTGATACAGTTCCTATACATTGAGAACAGGCCTTGGTAAAATCTAGAGGCCAGAAACTTCTGTAAAAACAAAAGAACTCAGAAGATATGAAAAATAAGTAAAAGTTCTTCAAGTTAAAATAGAATTAAGTATATTAATATAAGTAAGGCCTTGAGTAAATGTTTTAATTGCTAATAATAACATTTTTTTCCATTTTCTAGCAAAAACTATCTGTAAAATCTGCTAATAATTTGGAAACTAGCTGCATAAAATGTACGCACGTACATCTACATTCTGCAACTCTGATGACTGCCTATAGCTCTTAAGTTGTTCACAATGGTAATTAAACTCTGAAACAAACAAGCAAAGCATGAGTTCTATATGATCAATTATATGCCATTTCCAATTAAATATGTACTTGCAGTTGAAGGTTGGATGAAAAGAGAAAAAAATTTGAAGGGTGGGTGGGTGGGTGGGATGTGGATATACTCTGAAATCTGGTTTAAAACTCAGGCTTCATGCAACAATAACACATAAACATATAAAACGAGCAAAACACACAGAGTCACATAAGGTAAAGGGTTCGTTTAGCAGTAGCTTTCGGTCATCCTGCGACCTTGATCACCCACGATCAACTGGATGGGCTGGTTGCCAGAACTACAATTTGAAGTTGGGGTGTTGGAAATGTTGCCAGATTTTAGAAGAGAGATCCAAATAAATGGGATTTGGTAAGGGGTCTCTGAATTGCAGTTTTTGGTGAACAAAATTTCAATGCTCTCTTGGAAACGCAGAGATGCCTTGTTGATGAAAGGGACAACCTTTTTGGTTTCTTTCCAAATGGGAACTGCAGAGGTGTCTTCAAGGGTTAGTGCAGATAAAGCTCTGTCTTTGGAAGACCATTGGAAACATCTTTTTTGTGTTCACCAGGTCTTGTTTTGATGCTTCAGTATGTGCTTCCAATATACACTGAGAGACCAGAGGAAGTTGAAATGGGAATAGCATAAACTCCAGGTATGTCCAAGGTGAGACAAGATCCCTGTCTTTAAGCAGGCACATTATTGCAGAAGGGTTTGGTTTCACTGTGAGAGTGTAGCCCATAGTTTTGAAAAGTTTACACATCTTATAAGAGAAGGATCCATGGAAAGGGATGGAACCAATGAATGGTGGGTTTCTTCCATTATTATTGGTGAGAGAGCAGACAGATTTTTCAAGTGGAAATTTTGGGGGAATTTTTGAATTGTAGAAGGTGAGAACTGATGGGCTTCGGCAATTTTCTTTATGGTGTCAATTTCTTCATTGAAGGAAGATTCAGTGTTGCAGACAATCCTGGCATGATTGACATAAGTTTTAAAGGCTGCAAATTTGTGAGCAGTTGGGGAGTGGGATGAAAATGGGATTATGTTTGCTATTGCAGAGGGTTTTCTGTAGACAGATCTATTGAGATGATTACCTTGCCTTTTTCCAGGTGGGCATCCAAAAAGTCAATGCCTTGCTGTGATTCATCATTGATGGTGAATTTTATTGATGGGATCTTTAGGGAAATCTTTTCAAGAAGAGATTGAAGGTCAGTTCTATTGTGTGGCCAAATTACAAAAATATCATCAACATATCGAAGCCAAATGGAAGGTTGTAGATTGTGTTCCATGACTATGTTTTTTTTCGATATGTTGCATGAAAACTTCAGCCAGAACTGAAGAGAGAGGTGAACCCATTGGAAGTCCATCTTGCTGACAGTAGTATTTGTTGTTGAACTTGAAACAATTAAGATCTCTCAGAGTTCGACGGCAGTCATACAGGTCTTTTGTTAGTGGGCCAGAAAGTGATTGGTTTTCTTTTAGCAATTGTACTAGCAGCATTACTAGCAGCATATGAGAGTGGAAAAGAGGGACTGAAGGGAAGAGAGTGACTACATCCAGAATGAACATTTTGTCAGAGGGTTCAATGCTAGGAGGGAGTTTTCTAATGAACTCTTTAGTGGAGGAAATTGACAAAGGATGGCTGGAGGTGAGATGTTTACATTTTTCCACAATCTTCCTTTCAAGGCTACGGGTGGAAAAGAAAGTATATTCCACGAGTGGTCGAAGAGGGAAACTAGTTTTTTGTATCAATTTACTTCCGATATTGGAGGATTTTGTAGTTTAATCTGGAAGAATAAGTGTGGAGTTAGGAAATATGGTGGTGGTGTAAAATCTCCAAGAAAGGTCTTTAGAGTGGGTTTCTTGTTGAGTCTTTCAACTGCAGTTTTAAGTTTGGGGGTGGTATCAGATTTTATAACCTTGCAATTTGAAGTTGAGAGGAATGATTCAGCTTTTTCATTGAGAACAGTTTTGGAGATAATGACAGGGCAGCCAGTTTTATCAGCTTTACAGATTGCAAGATTCTTTTCATTCATTAGATTGCTAATTTCTTTGAGGAATGAGGAAGTATACTGCAGGGGTTTCTTTTCCACTTTTGCAAGATAGAGTGCTGCCTTGGCACGGAAGAGTGGTTGAGCTTCTGGTTTAGTACAGTGAACTGCTGCTTCTAGCATGGAGATCGTGGCTTTTAGATTTAGATTAGTTTGAGGAGTGAATTTTGGTCCAAGTGAAAGGAAGGTTTGGCCGGACACTGTTTGTTGAGTAGAAACTGAAATTTCTTGCAGTGTTTTGAGGTTTCATTTTCAGTTACTGTAGCAACGATTTCGGAGATGTGTATCATAAAGATATCTAGCAAAGATGAATGGGTTTGGAAACTTAGAGCTTGGTATTCGGAATAGCAAAGGAGTTCGTTTTTAGCGATGTTTCCGCGGAGGTCGCAGATTGCGGCTCGGAGCAATTTTCCCTTGGTTTCTTGGAGGATTTTAGAACAGCGTCCAGAAAAAATAGGTTTACATACTTGAAAAACTTGAGGGAACTGTGCCTGCTTAAAGACAGGGATCATGTCTCACCCTTGGACACCCCTGGAGTTTATGCTATTCCCATTTCAACTTCCTCTGGTATCTCAGTGTATATTGGAGGCACATACTGAGACATCAAAACAAGACTTGGTGAACACAAAAAAGATGTTTCCAATGGTCTTCCAAAGACAGCTTTATCTGCACTAACCCTTGAAGACACCTCTGCAGTTCCCATTTGGATAGAAACCAAAAAAGTTGCCCTTTTCATCAACAAGGCATCTCTGCATTTCAAAGAGAGCATTGAAATTTTGTTCACCAAAAACTGCAATTCAGAGATCCCTCACCAAATCCCATTTATTTGGATCTCTCTTCTAAAATCTGGCAACATTTCCAACACCCCAACTTCAAATTGTAGTTCTGGCAACCAGCCCATTCAGTCGATCGCGGGTGATCAAGGTCGCAGGATGACCGAAAGCTACCGCTAAACGAACCTTTTACCATATGTGACTCTGTGTGTTTTGCTCGTTTTATATAATTTATACTCTGAAATCATTTGTGACTCATGGTAGCTGGCCTCCACTTTGGAGAAGGCACCTGATGATGATTTTTTATGTGAGAAATAAGAACTACAATGGACAGGGAATTGGAGGAGTGCAGGGGAGTGAAGTTTAAGCCCTAAGTACTTAACTGCTTTGCCCCATGTATGTATGAGATTATTTTCAAGTTTCCCTGCGACAGAATTTAAAATTTTCCATTAGTATACTTAGCTCTGTGGCCACATTCTATGTATGTGAGTCGAAATCAAGTTCTGCCACTTAGAAGAATGAAAATATTTTTGTTCATTCAAAATGGTGTTGGACATGTTTGAAGGTAACAAGAAAAATGCCATCTGTAGAAGCATGCTTGTTCATTTCTTCCCTATATATTTGCAGAAGGCATCCAGCAAAAACTACAGGATGATAACAGTAAATCTTAGTTTAAACCAATGGTCATCATTCTGTATGTAGATGATATTTTCATGCTACTATATCACACTGGGGAACTCTTATTCTAGTATTTCATGAACTATTTTTTCACAATCCAGTGTGCTTTAAAAAAAGACCATAATCATGTATTACCATTTTCCTAGACATATACTTAGACAAGAAAATGGTGTTTAAACTGCAGCTTATAGGAATCAACTTGTGTCCATCTGTTACAATATCTAGCTATTCAAAGCATCCTTGGAATTGCAAAAGCATCAGCATTTCAAATTTACACCCATTGGCTATGATGATGAGTTTAATTGGAAATAAATCTCTTCATGCTAATTACGTATTGACTATAATATTAGGTATGTGCAAAAGTTCTACCCATTTTTTTTTGTTGTTTTTTTTAGTAGAGAAGAAAAGCAATTTTTTTAAATACATAACATCTTTATTCCTTTACATAATTGCCATTATTATCTATGACCTCTTGCCATCTTTCTGGTAGTAACTGAATTCCCCTTCTGTAGAATTCGTCTTATTTGGAGTCAAAAAACTCTTGTAACGCTGTTTCGTCATCTTTAACTTTATTGAAGGTTTTTCCAGCGAAGTTGCTCTGAAGAAATTGCTAAAGGTAGTAAGTAGTTCATAGGTGCAAGGTCTGGAGAATACAAGGGGTGAGGTAACACTTCCCATCCAATGTCCAGTAATTTTCTCTGAGTGGCTAAAGCTGTGTGGGGTCTTATGTTGTCATGTTGCAAGATGAAGCGTCTTTGCGATTAACCAATTTTGTCACTTAGATTTTAATTTTTCTTTCAGCTTTTCCAACTGTATACAGTACAGGTCAGCATTTGTCGTTTGGTTATGTGCAAGCAATTCCCAGTGAATTATCCCCTTGACATCCCACCATACGTTTAACAAGACATTTCTTGGATGCAGTCCTCTTGAAGTCGATGGGGAAGGCTCTCTAACTCAATGAAAGTCCTTTGATGTTTTACATTTCTGTAAAAGACCCACTTTTCATCACCCTTAACTAATCGTTCCAAGAAAGGTTCATTTCTGTGATGTGCAAGCAAAGAAAGGCAGGTGGTCATTCTATCTGATCAATTTCTTGCAGATAGGTCATATGGTACCCACTGGCCAAACTTTGTGATGAACCCAAACGCATGTGTTCTTCTTTCTAGTGTTCTTCTTTCTACTGTTCTTCTGTGTACAGAAAACTTTTCTCATAATTCTTCAGCGGTTAGATGTTGGTCATTTGATATGACTTGGTAGAGATCCTCTTCAGAAATCTCTGATGGACATCCAGAATGTGGTTGATCTCTGCAGCTCCTGTCTTGTTCATGGAATTTCCAGAAGCAATGGCAACATGTGCTTTTGCATACAACATCCTCACCATAGACCTCACAAATGTTGTGACAGGCTTCAGCTGCATTGTTGCCTCTGTCGAACTTATAAAGCAAACGATGCCAAATGTGATCCTTATTGCTTGACATGTTACCCCTTGTGTGACTTATTTACAAATGGGGTGCACCTGCATACTTAGTGCTATTTTGTAGCCTACTACTCCTCAAAGCATTTTGACCATCACACGTGCCATCAGTTATTCCACTTGTTACTTAATTTTTTTACTTTAAATTTGCATCATGATAAATGGGTAGAACTTTGGAACACACTTAATATTAATTCACACTAATGTCTTATATCTGAACATCAGCATTAGTCACATTGATATTTTATCTTAAAAGTAAGAGTTTGTGTGGTGGATCTTGGTTGCAGAGATTTCCAAATCATCGGAATGTTCTAGGGTGCATCTGAATAGCAAGAATTACATGCATCTGAATCACAGTATTTAGTAGTTTTTCCAGTGCTTTAGTGGAAGCAATGCTATTGGTAATATTAAGAAAGGCCTTCCTTTTACAGCTCTTTCTGCCTTAATCATTGAGACATTTCACCTACACCACATTTGTAGAAGGTCAAATGGATTTACCAATAAAAGTACATCGCATTACAAAGAAAGTATTGAAATGTTATTGAACATCAGCATTTAATAATCTGGACTCACTCTTCAACTTTCCAGTTATTTATTTGGAAATATTTGCTGGCAACAGACAAGTGAGCAAGATCTGCCACATGAACACTTGCTATTGTAATCTATCAGAGTGATCCAAAAGATTTTACTATGCATTAAACATTATGCATAATTAGTAATTAATTTTAAAATATCAATTTCCATCATTCATATTAGTTATTACATGAGTTTATGTTATTCTATGAAGGTATGTTAACAACGTTGAAACAGAAATTTAAAATTTAAATTATGTTTAGCTTGTTTGTGTAGGTCTTAACTTATTGAGCTCCTTTGTAAGGGCCTTGAAAATAAATGACATTGTGTGTGTCTTGGTTTAGACAGTTTTGATATATATGGTAAATAAATCAGTATCCATTAAATTGTGTTGCTTATTTTGTTGCAGAGGTTCCTTTCCCAAAGACGTTTCTGCCAACATGCAAGAAAATATTAACAAGGTTATTTAGGGTGTTTGTTCATGTTTACATTCACCACTTTGATCGCCTACTTTCAATAGGAGCCGTGAGTATTGTGCCATTATCTCTGTAAATTGTAAAATATATTGCTTATTACCAAATACTGTACACCATTTATGTACAGGGTGTCCGAGAATTATTGGACACATTACAAAATTATATAAAACAAAGCATTAAACAGATAGAAAGAAACTGACTGTACTAACTTACAATGTAACTACACAAGTTAATAAATTTCGATGTGAGATCTCTTGATTGCTCGTAGTACGTCCAAGCAATACTCAGTTGCATGCTATGTATTGGCAAGCATCTGAGGAGTTATGGAATTAATAGCATCTGTGATACGCTGCTTCAGTTCCTGCAAATCAGTACAAGGCGTCTGATAGACACGATCCTTCACATAACCCCACATAAAATAATCCAATGGAGTTAGATCTGAAGAGCGAAGAGGCCACGGAATGGGACCACCACGTCCAATCCATCTATCGGGGAAATGCTCATTTAGGCACTTACGTACACACGTTGACCAATGCGGAGGCGCACCGTCTTGTTGAAAAACGACGTCATATCTTTTGATCTGGGATATAGTGAAATTTTCTAGCATATCCATGTAAATGTCACCGTTTATGTTTTTTTTCGCAGACGAAAAAGAGCCAATCACTTCTCTTTTTGATAGAGTGCACCACACATGAACTTTTGGAGAATTACGTTCCAGTTCAATTGCAGCATGAGGCGGTTCACTGCCCCATATCCTACAGTTGTGAGGATTCACAATACCTGATATGTGAAATGTCGATTTATCACTAAAAATTACAGTACTGAGAAAGTTTTCGTCATTTTCCACTCGATTCAGCATATCCACAGCGAAATTGTATGGCAGAGTGTGATCATTTACATGCATCTTTTGCACTATTTGAATTTTATAAGCATGAAACTTTAATTTCTTGTGCAAGATATCATGAACTGTCGATTTCGGAATGCACAGTTCTCTGCTTGCTTTACGAATGGATTTCCTGGGGCTTCGTCGGAAACTTTCATTAACTTGGTCAACCGTCTCACCGCTGATGCTAGGCCTACCGGCTCCTCCATGATGTTCCACATTGCCAGTTTCTTTAAACTGTTTCATCCACCACTTAATTGAATTCGTTGACGGAGGATTACAACCATACTCTAAACGGTACCATCTTTTAACTTTAATGACAGAATTTAATTCCGCAAGCCATAACACACACATCTTCTTCTGCTGTATGGATGACATGACTACTGATTGCGCATTTCTCATACATTCCTCATCAGGCCACACCTAGCGCCATCTATCGTATTCTGGGAATAACAATTCTTCAAAACAAAAACATAGAAACCGTGTTAGTAATACGTGGCATAGAAAAACAGACAATGCTCATAGCTTTTTTTTGTACATAATTTTGTAATGTGTCCAATAATACTCGGACACCCTGTATTATAACATGCAACTCATTTAAAAGCCGCCCCGGTGGCACAGTGGTCTAAGCGATGGCCTCTGATCATTCGTTCGTTAGGGGTCCGGGTTCGAATCCCGGTGAGGCATGGATGTTGTGTTTGTCTTACGTCACTGGCTCTTTCCCTTCCCTGGAACCAGTGGCCCTAAATTAGGGACGAGCGACTGCTTCTAGCCCATTGAGTTGCTCACGGTGGTCGTTAAACCTCCAATAATAAAAAAGAAAACTCATTTAAGTCTAAAATCTCCTTTAATGACGTAAATACTTACACTGAATATATGCTAAGCTTTCACACTCTGCTGAGGCTTCATCTGGGTTTAATTCTCAGAGCTTAGAATGGTCACAGACAACACTGTTGGCATATATTGAGTGTTTGTATGTATGTCATTAAAGAAGATTTTAGACATATGAGTCGTGCGTTATATTGCTCATATTGTAGGGATAATCCCCCCCCCAAAGAGCCATTCTACTTTAAATTAACAAAATTTCAACTGGAGACTTCTACATTTGGCCTGTGTTAAAAGCACAAAGTTATCATCCCCAAAATGAATGCATTTGTCCATTAAAAAAAATCAGCTCACTGGGGTTCTTGTGTTTTTTCTCCTTGATATTTAAAAACAGACAAGGTAATGTGTAGTTAAGTGTCCTAAATTGTTTGGCTAAAAATTTAGAAAATTTTCAAGAAAAAGGATATAAATATTTTAAAGTATGTGATTTAATGTGAAATAGTGAAAAAAATTCAGCTTTACAATGTACTGTAAAATTTAACTTCAAGTATGTGGATGTAAACACATGCTGTGGCCAGCTTACCGCAAGAAGCGCCACATCATCAAAATGATCTTCCACTTGTGCTGTGGTGGCCATTTTATGGGTGTAAAACAATGAGACAGAGCAAGCCTTTGCATCTTACAACTATCTGCTTTGCAGTGGAATAGAGTTCTAAATTTACCATTATTGTCTGTAGAAAGGGCATTACAACTCAGTTTTCATGTGGATTAAAAACAAAATAAAACAGGATAGTGATCTTCATTTTGGCAGATTCACAAAATGGCTGCTGCAGCACGACTCAATATTCATCGCTTCACCAAAGCCTTGGACGATCTTGCAGTGGTGCTGGGGTAAGGTCGCTGCAGCGTGTGTTTACATCGCCATACTTGCACGAAAATTTTACGGCAAAAATCTTTAAAATGTGTTGTAAAGCTGAAATTTTTTCACTATTTCATATCAGATTACATACTTTAAAATATGTATATAACTTTTTCTCGAAATTTCCAGCTAAGTAATTTAGGATGTTGAACTACACATTTACCACAGACAATACTTAATTTACAAAAATCAGATTTTCAGCAAAGGGTTTATAAGCTTACAGCAATGATGAATGAATGTAATTTATGTAAATGATTGAATGAAACAGTGCAAGTTTGAAATTCCCATTTCAAGATCATATATGTCATGGACAAAATAGAAAGTCATGCTCAGTGTCACAGTAAGAACATTAATTCTATTATTGTTGTGATTTTATTGTTTGGTTGATGTTTTTTGGTGGACTATTTCGGCAAACCAATTTCAGTTCATGGATGGACTCTTAAATATGGGTTTTAATGAATTTAAGTTAAATCTTACCATTAGGATCTATAAGTACCTTGACAAATATTTGAACATTTAATGCTGTGGCTACCATCCCATGTTGAATGACTATGAAAATAGAAGTTTGATGCATGTGTATTTGAAAATTTATAGAAACTCTCCAGCACAGGTTACTTTGGGTTTGAAGTAAAGTACACAACAAAGCAGAGTTTAACTGGTTATGCTTTTTAAAATCCTGAAATATGTTGCAAATATGCACTTAAACATACACTTCCATTAAAATAGTTTGAAGACTAATTTTCAATTTGATCAACAGTAATATCAAATTGAAAATTAAAGTAAATTGCAACAAATGACAACTCAATCAGCAGTTTCATATTGCATGTGGACAACCAGAATTTCAGCTGCCCATCTTCATGTGTTCTTCTGCACAGCCGAAAAAAACTGAAGTTTGGTTCTTACAGAGTAGGAGAAAGAGAAGTTTTGATTACAAGCTGCTTGTGAAAAGTTAGCATTCCAGCTTGTTTCAGTAGATTTATGAGGGTTGAGAACAACACAAGGTGAGAGAGATGTCAGATTGATGTATATGTTACCATTAAAGTGTATAATTCAGTTATTTCATAGAATACCTAGTTATTTCATGAAATAACTGATCAAGTTAGTTAAAGCATTTAATAAATTAATAATTCCACACTTTAACTAGTTATTCTATGAAATAACTAGGTATTCTATAAATTAACTAATGATAGACAGTTAAAGTGTAAAATAAACAATTTGACTGAATTATACAGCATACAAAATGTTATTTATATAAAGACACAATAAAATCATTTGTTACAACAGGTATTACTAAAATGGCATTTGGAATTGCATAGAACATTATTTCTAAAACAAATACATTTTTTGTTGACACACTGGGTTTTACATGGACATTTTTTTAAATCCCTGACCAGTACCTAAACTTTGAGCTGTAGCAACCGACCGGAGCGATTTCTCTATATCCGGCACTTCTTCGATCTCAATTAGTTTTTGTTCACAGACACTGAACTGGGATCTGGAATATAGCTGTTTTATGCAGCCGTTTCTTGTTCCCAATTGAAAAAAAATCCTTCTTCGGTTATTTTCATAATAACAGCTAAAATAGATCTGGCGTCACCCCTTCCTCTGTCAACTTCAGGTACTGGGATACGGACTGTAAGCCCCACAGAAGCTTACAGTCCGTATCCAGTACCTGAAGTTGACTTGATAAAATAACTTTAACTCAATACCTGACACATCGAAGCAGCGTTAGACGCACAGCAGCCGGCACATGGAAGCAATCAACTAACTTGAATGAACTGGCACCAACACGCCAACAGTTGCACAACACACTTAGACAGTCTACCAAACAAGTCCACCCCTACGGTCTGGAAGAGCTCATAAATTCAGTAGGAGTGGAAGGTAAATGTGTTTCTCGTTGATGTTCCGAGAGTCTGGCACAAAAAAAAATATTTGGCTCCAGTAATCTCTATATAATAAGTTCAGCAAATTATCATTAATTACAGAAATATTGCGTGTAAATGAAAGTAATACTTTCCATTTTCTTAAACGAAACATAAAAGTTAATATCATTATTATTATATAACACTTTATCATGGGTTGAAAATGGTGTGCTATTTCTGACCAGTGATTCTCACCTTTACAGCCTTTTGAATTTGGGATTTATTTACTTGGTTATGTTGCACTTTAACGGGGTGTAGATCATTATTCTATGAAATAACTAGTTAAACCATAGAATACAAGTGAGTTTTACGCTTTAACTGACTTAATCAGTTATTTAACTAGGTATTCTATGAAATAACGGATTTCATACTTTAACGATAACATATACATTACACATCAGTGAAGTTTCCTCATGCAGAAATTTGTTATACTCCTTTTGCCTATAGAATGGCTGAAAACTTCCTTTTTTCAAATTAGGGAAACATTAGCCAAATTCATTTATTTTTTAGTGTGGTTTGAAATAACTTTTTTCCCTTTATCAAGTGAATTTTATCAAATCAAGCAAAATTGTATATTTTCTTATGTTTCTGATGTCAGTAGCATATCTGTGTGTATATATTCATAAATGGTGAATAAGCATTTAATTAGATTCACCTTCGTATTATGTGTATCAAAAGGAAACACAGTGCAACCTTTTAAATAACAGTTTTGTGAAAAGGAATGCACTGAAGATAAGTTGAACTTTCTATAACCTACCTAAAACATTGAAATATAGCATCAGTAATTTATGAAACTACAGGAATATGGGTGCTGATACTTTTTGAGGCTTTCTATAAGATAGGTATTTTTCTGTGATTTTAAACAAAAAATGCTCCCTACAATTTCATGCGTATTACTTATCTTTCCATGTCAATTAAAATTTAAGAACACAATCTGTAAGACAAAAACTTAGTGCATTGAAAATCCCATGTTCATGAAGTGTGGTAATCAAGTGCTTCAGGCTTGGGCTAAGCTTGAGCAATTATCCAGAAAAGCCAGAGTGCCCTTGACCACTCTACCGCCAGAGCATTATTTTGTGTTACCCATGAGAAATATTGCTTTTGTTGGAGCTATGGTGAGTTTACTAGAAATGCATTTTGCAACCATAAAGAACTTCTTACTCAGTCTACATGCCTGTTTAATTTTACTGTATTGATTTACCTCCTGGAGTGCAATCTAAATCCAAGGAGAAGTCACCTGTAACTTTTCTATTTTGAGGAGTGCTGTCTTGACAAAGGAGTTCCCATTCTCTTTGCATCAAAACCCTTGTGTCTGTGAGACTCCCTACTGTATGATCCAGGAATTTGGTCTCATTCTTGCACTGTGAACATTCGGTTAAAATATGAGCATGCTTGAATATAAAAACAGCATTCCTTTTACATGTTCATGTAAGAAAATTCCTTTGCCCTGCTTTCCTTTTCAACTAACCACAAAAAGTGCCTTTGTGTCCCTAAGGCACATTAAGTCTCTCCTACACCAGTGCTGATGTTTCAGCATTTGATATATTCAGCTCCTTTTTCTTATGGATAGTAGCATTGCTATTATTAGAACAAGGCTGTTCTTTGGTTGGTCCCTCTGTTGGTGTTTCATGCAGTTGGTTTGGGTGCCTAGTATCCTTCTCTGGGGTTGCTTTCCTGGGTGGGGTTACTTTTGCAGCAATCTTTTTAGTATTTAGAGAGATTGATTACTCCCTGCTATGCCTTTTGGCAGTGCAGGTGATGGTCAGTAGGTTTCTATGCCTGGTCTTGATCTATAGATAATGCTGCATATCATCATGAATTCAGAAATGAATTTCCAATAAGAAAAGTAATGTTGGGAATTAATAAGTGTCAGCCATCATGTGAGTGAGCAATTAGCAGTCAGCTAGGTAACAGTGGTGAAACCTTGGGAATGATATGTGAATGCCATTTATTTAAAAGGTGTGCCCAAATTGCAGCTTGTGGCAAGTCCTTCATCTTGAATGGTGAAGAGCTCATGCTCTTTTGGTCATTTGGACCAAAAGAATTGTGGCCTTTGAAAACGATTTGGTCGTAAGCACAAGATCCCTGCAATGAATGATTTAGTCAGTGAACATACTGACAACCTGAAAATTGAACGATCATTCATGAATGACTTGTGTGAATCATGAATGAACTCCCAAGGAGGAATGATTTATACCATCACTACAATGCATTACTTCAGTTTTCTAAAGTCATGACTTGAGTCTTTTTGAAAATTTCTCTGGAAATCACTGCTTGCTTAGATGGCATGAGTTACTTAAAAATGCAGTAACTTTGCAGTTAAAAAAATCAGTTTAGTCATTTAAGTAGCTTTGTTATATACAGAAAATCAAATTATTTCCTTGGACATGCAGGATGTAAGCAAATTTGTGCAAGGTGATTTGAAATGTGCTTATGAATGCTCATTTGTGTGCATCCATTACTGACATTTTTGGCGTTGATCGAACCATAAACACAAGTTAATGCTTGCAAATATAGGGATTCCATCATATGTCAGCTGCTTAGAAGTTCTTTTAATACTTTAAACTTTGTGAACAAATTCTGTTAATTTGAGAAATGTTCTGATGCATTATATATCATGTACATAACATTTTCACTTTTAGGAAGCCCACGTGAACATGTGCTACAAACATTTTTATTATTTTGTGACTGAGTTTGATCTTGTTAGTGAAAAGGAGTTAGAACCATTGGTAAGTAAACTATCTTTGTTGATATATTCATTATAATTTGACTGTGCTACATTTTCAACAGTGAGTGATAGGATGAGATATTTACTATATTGTTTTGTCAGTTTAATTAACACTACGGAAATTAATGGAGTTAATCTTCACAAATATGCAAGAAATAAGATAGTACATATTATTTTTAGCAATCGGATTTCCATTAATGAATTCCTTTCATATTATTTTTAGAAATCAGATTTCCATTAATGAATTGCTTTTAGTCCACTGTTCTCCATGTAACTTCCCCTCAGGAAAATTTGAAAGTTGCATGCAGAATCATGAACTAAAGATGACTGAGTAATGAAAATTTGATTGCTGAAAATAATAAATACAGTGTAAGTTTGTTTAATTTTACTGTCTGTTCTATTCAGAATTCACCAATTTGTAGGCTCTTTATCACTATAAGACATTGGCTTCTTTTTTGTAGTTAAGTTCAACTGCAACATTCCATTTATTGTTATATTTATAATTTTACAGACATGCACACACATTTTCTCTCACATGAAAGTGGTGGTACTAAAGAATATTTTAACTGTGTATGACTTTTTATGTTTATTTTTTTTTTCTGCATGAAAATAAATGTGCTGAATTGGCATAAAGCTGTAGGTATTTCCAGTTTGGAGATAGCTGCTGTGATATTTATTTAAATAGATCCTCCTCGGACTAAGTTGATCCTGTGATTTGCATTTCAGTGTATGGAATTGCTGTTTTCTTACTGCTTTAACTTTCTTGTTTTGTGGTGCGTCTGTCAGTTGCTGAAAGAAGATTCTAAAACCTATTTAGGCTCTATTTAGTATTTTGAAAACTACTGTTCACCTATACTGTAGCACATACCATCATACTGTAGCACATACCCTAGCAGAAGATGTCATAAAATTTGATTGATATCTTTGAAACTAAGAAACTTAATAGCTCCCCTTCCAAAAAAAGGGGGATAGATAAATGTTTATTTCATATCTGAGACTCATTTAATTACCAAAATTCTTTGGTTGCAATATTTGAAACTCTTCAAGCTCATCTTTTTCTATCCCTCAGAAGTGTGTGTTCAGCTGACTACCTTACTACTTTGCATAATGCTTATTGTTGATATGATCTTTGTAACTTAGTTCATTCTGGTACACTCAGCAAAGTTGTACTATCCACTCATCTGTTAGTAATTTCCATCTCTTGAGAATGAAGACAAAAGTTGAGGTGGGGTGTGAGCAAACTTTTGAAATGTGGGTGGATTGAAGAAAAAATGCAGTTCTAAAAACATTTATTTTTGCTTAACTCAGAAGATTCCAATTTTATTTTAAATTTTGAGAGATTTGATCTGTAAGTCATTTTTGAAATCTAAAGAGATAAAACTAATTAATAAAATGGAATTTTATTTACATATATAGCAAGCAGAATTCCATTAAATTATGAAAAACATATTTAGTTTCTTGTTTGTGGTGTAATTGACTGTAATTGATTTCATCCTTTTGAATAAAGGCAAAACCAGAAAGTTAGAGGGTCAAGAGACATAAAAACATACAATACCTTGTAAAAAGTTCAGAAACAATGTCATGCTTAATTTAAAAAATTGTATTTCATTAACTGGACTTATTATTGCCAAAACAGATTCATCAATTCTTTTGCAACACAGAATTGCAGATAGTGCCAATCTGTGGTGCTGACATTATGCCAAACTGTAAATGAAACACACTTTGAACTTGTTCAGCATTGACCCAAATGTAATTCATTGTTGTTGACATTGGATGTTCAAACCAAAGCCCTTTATGCATTCTGTCCTATCACATTGCTGCTATTTGTGTAAGACTTTGTCCCATATGAAATGACAATATCTGGATACATCCAAAAGGTCTATTCAACATGTGAATAAATTTTTAGTGCAAAATGTTAGCAAAACACCAACTACATAATGCAGTGCACAGTGGTAGAGAGATAAGGTATTTTATGTGAGAAGATTGCCTTCTTTGTTTAGGTGATATTATATGGATACTATTTCCTAAAAATATTAAGAAACTCAGATTGTTTGAAATGTATACTTTTTTCTGTATGTAAAATACAGTTTTTATCTGTTTTGCTATGACATTCAAAGTATTTTCATTCTGATTTGCCCTGATACCAATTGCATGTACTCACCACATTGCTCATTTTTTTGCAAATTTAAATTACGCTTTTTTTTTTTTTTTTGAGATTCAAGCTTTTGAAAGTTTAGAACTGTATATCATTCTCAAACACTATTCCAGTGTGTTTCTAGTTGAAATAACTAATTGTTAGTGAAAGCCTTTCTGAAGCTAGAATGTAGAACGCGTATCAAAGTTCCAGATTTACATAGAGCGAGTGTTTCAGAAAGCTGTTTGTAATGGCCACATGTAGGGAAAAGAATGTGTAGAGCTCATATAAGATTTTTGAAAAATTGACAGCATTTTGAAGGAAAACCAAAAATTTTGTCTGTAAAAGATTCCCCAAAGTTATTATAGAAAATTTTTACAGAATGTTATTTGTTAGATCATTTTTTAATCAAAGTTGATACTTGTTTGCCAGTAAAGGAAACTTATTATAATGGGACCACGGTTTCAGCCACTAGGGCTCTCGTCAGCCATCAAATCGCATACATTGTTCCGTTATTGATCAGCTTTTGAATCTCTTATCACAGGGTTGTGGTCTTGTGCTGCCATCTCCTGGGTAGAATCTGTTGAATTTTCGGAAGATTTTAATGGTCGTTAATATTTTGTGAAAATGATGGGAGAAAAATTATCCCATATTCTGTTAATTTTGAGGTATGGGTCCTTGTTGCAAGCTTGGTAATTGGTTGAAATTTCAATAGATTCACTTATAAGAGTTCGTTTTCAACCTGTGTACTGTGAAATGACTTTTGCTTCTTCCCAAATAGGTGTAAATCCTTCATTAATAACTGTTTTAATTAGATCTGTAGTTTTTTTAAGAATTTTTAACATTTTGTTTATGCTCTTGAATGTGGGTTGATAAAGCTCTTTTGGTCATTCCTATGTATTTTTCTTAGTGAAACCACCTGTTGAGTGAAGAGGTTTAAAGTAAACACCATTTTTGTTCTCATATTTTGATGGGTCTTTATTGCTCCTCAGTTGTTGTGTGATTGAAGCTCCTTGTCTGATGCCTATTTTGATATTTTCTTTTCTGAGTATTTTTGAATCCGGTTTTGTGGTTTTCTTATTTTTTTTTCACTTTTATTTATTCATTATGCATGGAATTTTTTTTATTATTTTTCTCCAGCATCAACACTGTCTATGTAATGAATGGAGACATTGTTTTTTAATCCACGGCATTTCAAGCACCAAGGTCATTAACCCTGCAATGGTAGCAAGACAGTCAGTGGCTTGAAAAGCGGAAGTACTGGTTTGTGACATCACATCTATGGTGCTTGTGTGGTGCCTTGCGTAGGGATGGGAATTCTGCACCAGTGTGTGCCAAAACAAAAATCTTGTGCCATATGTTGCTACAAAAGCCAGATTGTGTGCCAGAACTGTCATGTCCTGTCATCATTGTCGGAACTTTGGCACAGTAAATTCTCCTGCACACCATTCTGTTTGACACTGAGTAAGACCATGCAGTGGGAAGAAAGATTAAGAGACTCCAAGTACTATGTATTTTACGTAGCTACTATGGAAATTGTCAGTCCGCTATAGAAATCGAAAATCTAACTGAAATAACATTATTAAACATCTGTGTAAAGTTTATTTTCATATCTTCAAGATGTGTTTCGATTGAAAAAAACGGAAAAAGGTGTCAAATCTCACAAATGTTCGTAATCACACCGAAAATTACTGTTGTAGTAGCAATGAGAATGTCCTCTTGTTTTTCATTTCCATGTACTAAACTTTTCGGACTTTTTTTTTCTCTGCCTGATTACATTTTTATTTTTTGATGTGTGTGTGTGTGACATCATGTTCCTCGTTTTTATTATCTTCGGTAGTAGTGAAAAGGAGCAACTTGTTTATTATTTAAATGTGCATAACCAATAAATATGCCAGGTCTTGCTTTATTTTGCATCTTATTCCTATGTGGTTTCAGTACACGACTTCATATTGTTTAAAAATTTTTTCTAATGGAATGCGTGTTTCCCTATTTCTAATACACACTTCTTCAAAACTAATCAATAGAGAGCAATCATTTTCACCCCTTTCCCTTTTATTAAATGAAATTAAATTAAATTTCTAGCTTGATATTTAATCTGTCCGTTGTGAAATCTGCGCTGTTTCCGTGCTCCGTAAAATTGTTTCACGGCAGAGTGAGCAATGCAGTATTGATTTTTCACATTTAATTTTTCATAAAATTTGTGTTTTTCAATTTCTTAGTCATTTTTTACATCATATATGAGATTCTTCTGTGGATTCGCAGAATTCCACTTTTTCTGTCATCATTTGGGCCATTCTCGAGATCGATGCAAAACTGAATGAAGATATACTGCTTTTTTTTTGGGGGGGGGGGTCTTAAACCTATAACATATAATTTTATTATTTATAAATTGTAAATACGCACACCACTGGTTTTTGATTTTAAAAAGTTGGCAGCTCTGATTCATGGTATGTGCCATACGGCATAATGAGATCATTATATGAATGTTATTTTATGTTCAGCAGTATGTGCATATTCTTGGTGCATTAATCTGTTATACTCTCCAGATGTATACCAGCATAGTTATTAGTGTCATATGAAAGTTGCAGTTGTATCTGTGTAGTTGCACATTAGCTTGCACGCTATCACAGGGATTTTGTTCTTCCTTAGATTTAGACTCAAATTCAGTATTAAAATATATTACATTAGCATCAAAGTCAATATCTTGACATTCCTGGAACTGTGACTGTAATTCTGTAATTCTGCTTATCATAAACTAATTTGATAAAGAGAGACGGTGCTGTCCATTGCAGTGTTTTTTATAATTGCGGCACATGCTGAATCATACTGTTTATATCTTTACTGTAATCTTTGTATTTTTGCTTATGTAAATATATTGTAAATATATATTTTTTTCTTTTTTTTTTCTCATTAAAGGCTGAAATGTCTAGGAAAATATGCAAGAATTATGCAGTTCAGAAGCATTGACCAGTAGAACATGAAGCACGTATTTTCCCCCTCTTTTGTTCAGTGTAATACTTAGTTTTAAAAGTTATATGTTGTTCCCTAGTCTGAGCAACATCACTTATTATTTATAGCAGTTGTATGAAAGCTGCTGTACTGTTCTGCACAATAATATTTTATACATGAAAAAATGGAGAAATATATTGACGTAGTACACCTATGCTGCTGCAGGATGGCTGAACTCTGATTTTATCAGAATTAATCCAACTGTACTCTCTAGTCAAGTGGTACTTTTATTCAAGTTAATTATTATTAATAATTGTTTAAAACCAGTGATGGAAAGGGATTTTTTTAACTAACAGAATGCACAGTCACAAAACTGTGCAATAGGATAATTTATGTACTGGAGTGCCTCATAAGAAAAAAACTGATAATAGTGGTACCCCAGTGTGAAATTATGGTAGCACCATTTATGAAAAATCCGTCAAAACAATAAATAAATTTTTTTTATGAATTTTTAAACCAGAAAGCATATTCCATGGTGATGGTAAGAGGTAGTATTTAGAAAAAGAGATCATTGAAATGAAAAACATAGTGCATAAAGAAAACTTGGAGAAACAGTATGGTTGAAGACATGACAGAGAGTAAACAGGTTCTAATGCACATAGAGAGGAATAACAACAGAATAGATGAAGTGACGAAAAGCACTCTACCTGTTGCTGGGGATCTAGAAATGGTAAAGGGAGAAAATGATGGACTTTGATATTTTCTTTTGAGCTGTCAGAGCTAGAAGGAAAAGCCTCATACCATCATCTAGAAGAAAAATGCAAAGATGCCTCAAAAAAGAAAGCAGCAGTTTAAAAAGTCAGGGGATTGTGAATTTTTATACTTGATAGAGGTGGAGACTGGTGTGGGCAGCGACACAGAGAAAAAGGATAATTTGCAGGACATATCACCAGAAGAACTTTCAAGAAAATTATTTGCAGCGAACTTTTAATGTATTTCAGAAACCACTTCCTCCTCTTGTCAGTGGTGCTCAGGAACTGGACAAAGGTTTGAAGTTGTTATTTCTCCATTCTTGGACAAGATTGTGAAACAGGATTTGCTAGAGGCAAAACTGTCATATAAACAAAGTGAAAAGAGACAATCCCAACTGTCAAAAACGAAATTCTATAAATATGGCTCAGCATTGCTGGTCTTATCAAGGGAATGTTAGTCAACACTGCTCCACATTTATGGCAATACCAAAATGCATTGGGTTTGGACAATAGCTGTAAAGGGTCAACAAAGTAATAATAAATCTTAGTATTTTCGACAAGTTTAAAAAAAAATTGGGCCAAATAATGCATGCTAAGTTTTGAAAGGGTGGAAAAAACAATACAGCTATTAACATTCCTGATCCAACACAAAGACCATGTCAAAAATATGAAAATTACAATATCCTAATAAAAAAATTAGTGCTGTAATAAAACAAATTTTATTACAGCACTAATGAAATATTCTTACTTCAAATGAAGATAAAATAAAAAAGCCAGTTTCACTTGCAAAGCCGAACTCATCTCACGTGAGCACTAAGAGGTGAATTAAGGCAAGCTCTCAGCAGATCCTTTGAAAGTAACAACCCCAAAGTTAATCCACAAGCTATTATAAAAGAGAGCCCGTAGTCGTACTCCCCACTCTGTTTAGCTGACACTACATTAAATCCTTGCCAAAAAATAAATTTAGCTAATAATAATATAATGATTAACAATTATATCAGCATCATCATCATCATTGTCAACCATTATCAATCCACTGCTGGACGAAGGTCTCCCCAAGTTTCCTGTCTTGTGCCAGTCTCCTCCATGTCACTCCCGCATACTTTCGAATTTCATCCACCCATCTCCCATTCTTCTGGGTCTTTTCCTGTCCCTTGGAATCCAATCTAAAATTTCGGCTGTCCATTGATGGTCTGTCCTTCTGGCAGTATGTCCAGCCCATTGCCATTTCAGGGATTTAACTTTGATCATGATGTCTTCCACTCTTGTCATTTTTCGGATCCACGAGTTCCTCTTCTTATCTCTCCTGGTTACACCAAGCATGAGCCTCTCCATGCTTTTTTGAGTTGTTTGCAGCCTTTGTATGTCTCCTTTAGTTAAGGTCCACGTCTCTGCACCATACGTAAGCACTGGGAGGATGCATTGATCAAACACTTTTCTTTTGAGACATAATGGCATATTGCTCTTGAAAATTATACTGTTTCTTCCAAAAGCTTTCCAGGCAAGTTTTGTATGCCGATTAATTTCTTCATCAATGTGACCCTCACTTGATATCTGCTGTCCAAGATAAACGTACGTGTCTGTTATCTGCAGCTTTTCTCCATCAAGCGATAAATCTTCATTTCTTGTAAAAGCATTGAACATCACTTCCATTTCAGTGATTTCACTCTGGTCATGATTAGCAGACTTTGCAGATAGTTTTTGCTTATAAACTGAAAAAAAAAAAAATATTTACAGCAATTAAAACACTTACTCAAGGCTTTAGTCAGAATAATATATTAAATTCTATTTTAGCTTGAAGTACTTTCAATTATTTTTCACATCTGAGTTCTTTTGTTCTTACAGAAATTTCTGGCTTCTAGAGTTTATCAAGGCCTGTTCTTAGTGTATAAGAACTGTATCAAAAAAAAATTTTTACACAGAAAGAATTTAAATTTTATTGCCGTGTTCCTCTTGCAGTTGCCAGTTATTAATATAAAATCTTTTCCTTCTGTATTTCATAAGGCTACTATTTTTTAACTAAGATGTTGAAAATGCTATTATAATTTAAAAAAAAAAAAGTTTCATTGATGGAACTGTTTTTCTGGATATAAAAACATTCTTTAATTAGTCTTGATTTTATGAGGTTTATTTTTAAATTTTATTACCAGGTTCCTCTTGCAGTCGTATTTTAATATTTTGCCATAAAAATTTATTGCCAGGTTCTTCTTGCAGCCAGTTATTTTAATATTTTACCATAAAGGTCCATTTCACACACATTGCTGCACATTCAATTGTAATGTACTTATTTTGTCCTCATTGAACCTATAATGTTCTGATAATTACTTATTGTTTTATTAATTTTTCTTTAAATTATCTTATTCTTTTGTTATTGTGGTTCCTGCTTCACAAGTTTGCAGCAAGTTTTCTGTTTCAATGATTGTGTACACAGATACATTTTATATTTATACCACTCAGTATATACTTATGGAGAGTTTGTGTGACAAGACTTGTTCTAATCATTTGTGGATGCTTAATGACATTAGTAGAGGTGAGACAAATATTCTGAGGTGCTTTGGCCATGTTGAAAGAATGGGTGTTCAGTTGCTGACTAAGGGAATTTTTTCAGCCCAAGTGATAGGAAAAGAAGGTATAGGAAGGCCAAAGAAATCATGGGAGGACCAGATTGAGGAATGTCTAAAAGAGAAAAAGGTAATTAGTGTGATGTACAAAATGTCTTGGTGTGAGATGTGCAGTGGGTGTCTGTGACACTCATACTCTATACCAAGATCACTGTAATTGGAGTGGTTTGATTCATCAGTAGTGAGTCAATCATCAGTGACATTGATCTGGCAGATTTATCTTGATCATGCTTTGAGGAGCTAACCTCAGAATATCATAAAGAAGCCTATAGTGATATGTATGTTTACATTTAGTGTTTTTCATTAACTCTATAATTATAAACATATTCCTTTAGTTTTTTTATGATAATTGCAACATGTCAAGGAATTCCATATCTTTCTTTTATACTAAAACTAATTTTATTTTAAACTGTTGTTTGGCAAAAGAAAGTTGTTCTAATACCTAGCCCTATCTTTTCATGAACTTAATTTCAGTTTTACCACTGCCTTTTTTTTTTCCTTTTTTTATATGCACTGTGGTTAACACTCTTTTTTAGAGTTTTTACTCTAAACATTGATGGTTTAGATAATTACAAATAGATCAAATATTATAATAACCTTTAATCTGGATTTCATGCTCCTGCAAGAGTTTTGTTCTCACTATCACAGTCAGATTAATGCATTATTCTCTTACTGCCATTGTTTATGCTGGTGGGATGTATGGTTGTGTTTAGAAAAGAAGTCCACAAATATTTTTTCTTTCTAGTCAGATGTAGAACACTAATTGTAATGTAGAAGATGTAGAACACTGAGGTAGGGTTGAAACAATCACAGTTAAATTTGAGAATGTTATTCTAGGATTTTTTGTATGCACACTCTTTAGTCTTGAGGAGAAAGGACATCTTTAAAGGACATCTATTTTCTTTACAGTGGCTTTGACTTTCTTCTGGTGGTCTTGACTTTCAACATAGTTCCAGGCACTTTCCATGATCTTTCTTGATAGCAGCTACTCCTTTGATGGAAGCATTTGTTCTCTTAGAGATTTTTTTCTGATTTGATGATATCTGGAAGGAAATCAAGTTGAATTGCCTAATTTTTTGGTTTACCTAATGCACCTTTGCTAAGATGTTTTGTTTACCAGCTATACATTTCATTGCCCTTTTGGTTGGCTATAGAGTGAATCATTTTGGTCTGTTCCCATAGAGAGAACTCTGTTCAGTAGTGTCATGATTAAGATCTTCCTTAATTTATCCCAAAAGACTAATTTAATAAAATCGATGTTGAAAACTTTGTGATCCTTGATGTCATAGCACTACCTTCTTGAATGTAGTATAGGTTCTGATTTTACCATTGAGATGGCTTGGAGAAATGTCTTGCATTGAAGTGTTCATTCTTTTTACAGAGAGCTTTGTTACAAACTTGTTCACAATTTCCATCTATTTGTCTTCGTTAGAACTGTTGAAATACATAGAGATGCTACCAACTGTTTGTGGTTGGTTGAGCTGTGCTTCCACCTGTTTTGTAGCTACTTCTTTGCTGGAAGAGAGTGCTCTAACACTTTGAGTTGGGCTGCCAGGTTTGTTTCTCTGATCATGTCCCAGGTGTTTCTGCCAAAAGGTAAAAGCATTGTTTATCTTTAATTCCATCTGAATGAATGTGTAAGGAAGTTTCTCCTGGTTTTATGAATTAATCCATGGATCATTTCACTTCCAGGTGTTGGGGAATGTGCATTTCAGTGAACTTTGGAAATCACTTCAGAACAGGCTCAGTAGCTGGTCTAGGTTTAGCTTTTAACATTTGAAGACAAAGTTGCAAAAAATTTAGACATACAAATAATATAAATTTATATATATTTTTAGTCATTGGAAGTAAGAAAATACTGTACCTGTTTCCCTATTTCCATCACTGAAACAAACTTTTGAGAGTGCAATTTAAGTTAGTTTTCATACCATATGAGTGCAATTAACAATTCTGTTTTATCTGATTAGCTGTTTTGTCTTATATATTTACCATGTAATGATGATGTCATGTAATGATTATTCACACACAAAGAAAACCTAATGTTTAAATGTCAAAATTTAACAAATATCAAATTTGCAAACAGCTTTTGTTAAAGCTGTTTGCACTGAAGTTTTGTAATGCATGCTGGATGAAAACTGTGTTGCTGATAATAACGAATACAAAACTTAATAAAATGCCCATTTATGGGCATAATTAACTGATATTAAACTGCCAAGCATTCCTTTTCCTCTGCATCACATGATCATGGCTACTACTGTGACAGAACTTGGATAGTGAATGTGAGATATGTACATTTACAAATTAAAGTTAGTGTGCATGACAAATGTTAAGTTACTCATCATAAAAAAAATGAAAAAATGACACTGCCAAGTGATAATAATGTATCTACAGGAAATTATGGCCAATTTAATTTTTGTAATTTCATTCTTTCCTTTATAGCTGCATTTTGTTTTTTGCTGTGTATTGTATGTGATTTGGTTCACTTTATTTTCATGCAAAGTGTTTTTTTACATTGAAATTTTTTTTCATGGGCTGTAAGATTACTCTGAGCATTTAAAATTCTTTTGTGTTCCTAACGTAAAGTTCTTGAAAGCATCTTTTGATCATATACATGTGCAATCCTTGACTCTTGGTAAAATTATTAATTACTGAGCATAAGAAAAGTGCAAACATTTATCTAGCAAATGTTTTAACAATGGCATTGATGGATGAATTAGAAAAAGGGAGTGAGTGAAAAATGCATGTTGTAAAAAAAAAAAAATGTTTTTCAATATCTCAGTTGTGTCAATACAGTAAGATAAATAACTTTAATGAACACTGTGGGTGGTGGTGCATGGCTGTTCTTGGTTGGTGGAGTGATTTGTCTGGTTAATTCCGATAACGATTGAGACTGTGGTACACAATGGTGAGCTTCATGAATTTGAATTTTTATGAATTTGTCCATCAATATAAAAATTAGTAGGCAAGTTAACTCATCTTTGAAAGTGATATCTACTTTAGGAAGCTTTCACAGGACTGATGGATTCATTCAAGGTCCCGAATGGGATTGGCTGTGTATAAAAGTTTGATTTTTCATACTCTGATGTACAGCAGTGAAACCTGGGTATTGCAGAAGAAACCTGTTATTTGTTTGTGTGCTGGAGAGATGCATTACATACTGAGGAGTGTGGTAAGACATGTTCTTATCTTGAGAGGAACAAAGATGTGTTGCAGGTGTGTTGTAGACAGAGGTGACTTTAGATCCTTTGGGGCCCTAAGTGATACAAGATTAAGGGGCCCTCCTCCCCGTCTTATCGCCTCAGAAATTTTCATCCGTTAGATTAACAAAAACGAAAAAAAGTCAAGTAAAAGGCTTTTTACAATACCATTCTACCTTCCTATTATTAGAACGTTTTGCAAGAAACAGTGCTAGTGTAATCACTTCGTCCGTCCGCGTACATCGAGCTTTTTGTTTTTAGAGATATTTCGAATATCATTTTTGCGGTTGATAGGAAATCAAAAGGACTTTAAGTTTGACACTTTAAATATCCCATATACTTCATGAATTTACTGCTAAGGGCTGTCATAGTCGAAAATTCAAAAAACTAAACTTCTGTTGTAAAGAAACTATTCAAATTAGAGGAAAACAACATTTCTGTGCCTCTCAGATTAGGCTTAACTTTTCCTTCTCAAATATTTTAATTTTTCAGTTAGTTCATTAATTTCCTGATAGAGGCACTAAGTCCAAAGAATTTGGTTTTCACTGATTTTTGAAACATTATTTTTGCGAATGATAGGACATTAACATTCATTAAATTTTGCCCATTTTAAATTTTACTACTAGTTCATAAATTTTCCACTAGGAATTCTCAAAGCGAAAATTTAGTAAATTTTACCTTTACGCTACGAAAAGACTATTTCAGTTACAGAAAAAGTTCTTTTTGAATTTGATACGTTATGCAAAACTGATTACTTTAGTATCTTTCCGGTTGCAAGTTACTTGGCAAATTTAACACTAAGGGTGCTGAAAATTGAATTTCTCTAAATTTATCAGTACGTTGCACACAAATTAATTGTCATAAAATTGGAATGTGATTCAATTACAAAACGTGCTTTTTCTATTGCTTTAGCTTTGGAAAATCATCTTGTTTTCACCTTATGAGAAAATTAGTAGGCAACGAGCATGGTATCAAGCAAAAATAAAATACTTGAAGGCATTGACAACCGGAAAATTCCTCCACATTAGAAAATTCGTGTAAAATGCAATTTGTGCACCGTAGGCTGGTTTAAGGGGACTAGAGCTGATCCAGAACTTTATTATCCTACGACGAAATTAAAAAAAAAAAAAAACACAATTAACAACAAACACCCCTGATCATCAGGACAGTTTCTACAAGCACTACTCATCACAACTCAAGGAGGAAGGGGGAAAGATTCCAACACAGATGTTTTCCCTTGGCTGGAAGTAGCATAAAAGTAACTTGTAGCACTGCAGGCCAGTTAAAAATTCGCCTTTAACAATGAAAGTGTTGGAAGTGTGATTACTTCCTTCACCTACCACTAAAAGGAAGGCTAAATTATTTTAACCATTCCTTTCAAAATAAGTACATTGATAAGAACTCGAAAATTTGGAGTATCAGCAACAGCAAGAAAAAATATATGTTACTAATATGAAAAAGTAAAATATCAATTGACAATATAAACAAAGTGGTAACTTTAAGGATTGATTTGTTTCAGTCTGTGAAAACCGAAACAAAACTGGCAATCCAATTATATGTTTTCGGGGCCCCTCAAGCTCTGGGGCCCTAGGCGCCCGCCTAGTTGGAAATCCGCCCCTGATTGTAAATGTGTAATGTGAAGCAAAATGTTGTTAGTCAGGTGGAGACAAATATTCTGAGGTGGTTTGGCCATGTTGAAAGAATGAGTGTGAGATGCTTAGTACAAAAATGTATTCAGCCCAAGTGGCAGGAAAGGAAGGCAGGGGAAGGCTGAAGAAATCATGGGAGGACCAGATTCAGGAATGTCTGCATGAGATAATGGGTATGAAGAACAAAATGTCTTGTGTGAGACGAGTGATGGATGGCAGTGAAGCTTGAGACGTGTACCTAGATCACTGTAAATGAAGACATTTGATACATCAACAGTAAGTAAAATATAGCACCATCAGTTTTAAAGTTTAATCCAGCAGATGAGGTTTCTTTAAGGACCTAACCCCTGGATCTCAGAGAACAGCTTAGTGGTATGCATGTATTGATTTAGTGTCCCAGGGATGTTTTTGTATAAATTAAACAGTAGTACTTTTAGACACAAGCTGCATGCAGTAGGGCATAATAAACAACAACAACAAAAAAAATTTCAGATTAAATTTTGCTGTATTTGAAACTGCAAAGGCTGTAAATTGAGGGCATGTATCCACTTAAACTAAAGTTGGCCTTAATTTAACTAAATCAGCTGTGAGGATACATTTTAATTTGGAAACAGCTATTTACAGAATTTATGAAGAGATTCGCAGATACGATATTATAATTTCTAACTGTCTACCTGTCTGATGGCCTTTGCCTACAGGTACATCCAACTGTTTTGTATTGAAGCTAGACCTGAACAGTTAATAGAACTTCCTTCGACGGGTGTACTAAGCAATTGGCTGTATCAGTTCAAGTGGCAAACAAACAAAATAAAGAGACACTTACAGTTCTTTCCTCATTACAGTGTAATTCCAACCTTTCAATGCTGCACATGTGCACATTTCAGGATGCTGCTCACACCTCTGGCCTTATTACTTAGGTGTACTTTCTCTGGGCATTTTGGAGTGATACACATGGATGTTTTCTTTGGTAGTTGCGCATATGCCATTAGGCATTTTCTCCTCTGGATAAATTTTTAAGTCAGGTTGCATGACACAACACAGATCAACACACACATGGGGGATGATTGGCAAGATGAAAGAGCATTCATTATCCCGCTGCATGTACGACAACTAACATGGGGGATGATTGGCAACACAAAGAGCATTCATTATCCCCCTGCATGTACAACAACTAACGGTGCTTTAGAGTGATGAAATAGTTTCATGGCTTTTCTTCACTTTTTAGTCTTGATGTGACAATCTACCCCCCCCCTCTCTCTCTCTCTATCTATCTATCTCTATCTATCTGTCCATCTATCTCTCATATTTCTGAACATTTCAACCTGCTGACATCTTTCCTTTCCCTGGAACACACCAGAAGCTGCAAATTAATTAAACAATTAATTAATCTGCTTCATGGTCATGCCCATCAGACCTAAAAATGATGAGACCTAATTCATAACAGTTCGTATTTGAATTTTTAACTCAAAAATGTAATCCTATAAACACAGTACTAATTTATATTAGAAGGATTGCCAGCTTCCCTTGTAAAATTTGCTGGCCTTAGTTCTTCTAGTTTGATACATCATGCACTGTTGTTTTATGTGATGATTATAATTTTTATTTTATTTGAAAGTGTTCTAGTGAAATTTATGTTCTTATCAAAATTTCAATGGCATTGTGAAATTCACAGAAAATTTTGTAAATGAAATTTAAGATGCTGATAGTGTCTCTGGCAAATGTTGGTCTCCAAGAAAGACATGTTTTTACCTTTCTGTGCTTGCCAATAAAGCAAAGGAAGATGCCAAAGAAGTCTTAATTTAATTGCCTGAATATTCAACAATTAAATTAAGACTGCAGAAAAATTTGTAAGTTTTCTAAATCTGGCATGGTATTGTGTGCATTTCACTTTTCAGAGGTATGTATGCAGTCAATTAAATGGATCATCTGTGCCATTGGTTTCTTGTGCTTTAGCAGAACAAGTAATTTATCTAGTAAAAAAAAAAAAAAAAACACTAAGGGACCTTTCCTGTGCTTTCAACTTGCTTGTGAGGTTTTTTTTTGTTTTTCTTTCATGAGACCCTATGATAAATGGAAGCTCAGGTAGAGGTAACAATGATTTTCTCACAGGAATTTACTTAATATAGTTAGCATTTGCTGATGGAAGGAAGAAGGAATACATATATGTGATGAAAAGATGCTCTTTGAGATACAAAAGATATGTAAAAGCTATGAAATAACTACAGTACTTGCAAGACAGATAACTTTTTATGTGAGCAGTCTATTATAAAATACATTAATTGCACTATATGCCACGAAAAAAAGAAAAAGCCACATCTGAAAGTGAAGTAATATTTTTTTTTTTTTTTTTACAAAATTCTATCTCTCTGAAGTCATGTCATTTGAGCAGTGTCAAATTTCTTGGAAATGCAGTGGTATTGGAAATGCATTGGTAATGTGATTACATTGCAGTACACAGTGTTAGACAGCCAAGTATCTTCACTTCATGCATAACGGTTTCTTTTTTCTATCACACTAAGCTGTTTAATATGTATCAAGTGCAGCCAATTTTGATTTGTATATTACTTTTATAATTTCATAATTGTTTTATGTTTCAGTTAATGGTACTTAGAAAGCTGTTGATCTTAAGCTGTTTATTGCATTAATGAATGAGAGCATGGCAGTTTGTTTCATTTGAATTGTGTAAGTAAAGAGACACTTAGCTGTTTAATATATATATATATATATATATATATATATATATATAACAGGCTTCATTTGAAAAAACAATTTTACTGATTAGAATTGAATTAAGCCTAAATTGAGCACCAATGCTGTTGGTGTGTTAGTATGTAATTTGTTTAGAAATATTGAGGTGCTTGAACTGAACATTTTACCTTCTGTGATCTTGTTCATTTTATACTTTTCAGTTATTTCTTCTATCAATCATACAAATTTTTGTTTTGTTTCTCTCGAAACTTTGAAGTATTTGTATACATTTTTATTCTGTTGTTTATTAGGATTAGCAGTTCTGCATCAAGTCACCCAGTAGCTAAACAGGTGGGGTGGCTAATCTCATGAAAGATTTGCATAAAGTGTAAGCATTATGTTTTTTCCCCGTGGCTTTGGTTTCCACCTATCCCTGGTGCTATCAATCAGAGATTAGCAGTTCAAAGTTCTTAACACTTTTAGATGCCCAAAGAAAGTGCAAAAAGTTGCAGAAAAAAGAAAAGAAAAAAGTCTTCAGTAAAATATTGACATTTACATTAAGAAAGGCACCTGTATATATGTGAAGCTTGCTAATCTCATATTAATATGCAAAACTCTCTAATCTCATATTTTTATGCTCTCAATAAAGTTTTGAGACAAATCTACCAAATGTATTTCATGTTATTCTGACTAATTTGTTGATTTTACCGATTAGTTCATCAGTATTTCAAGGAGCTACATACAAACGATGTTTATAGGAAATCAGGAAATTTCATAACATTAGTTCAGTAGTTTTGATATGATACTATCCTTTACAGAAGTAATTTTAATAGTAGGTGTTGGTATTAATAAATTCCTATCTTATTCCATTTAGGAAAATAAAAGATGCTAAATTTTACAGTTCACTTTCAGTGCACCACATAATTATTTAATGTATTCAAGACTAGAGGAAGACAGTAATACAAGAAGCAGCACATGAATTTAGTTGCATGGACAATCAATACCATTAACAATCTTTCATTTAAAGTTGAAAGATGTTTCATTTCCATTGTACACATGTTCGTTTATGTATGTGTATTGGGATACCTGTCTTCAAGCAATAAAATTATTTCCCAGTTACAAACAGTACAAGAAATGGTATTTTGTATCAAAGGAGTATTCCTCCAGCAAACATTCTGGCTCATTAGTGTGAAACATGAATTGTACTATGCAGAATGGCTATGCTTACCATTTCTGTATTTATATTGTAGTATTACTGCACTGTGTGCTTGAATTGCAGATCTTCCTCAGTTGCCTTTTGGTTTAATTTATGACATCCACACAATGTGATTATCATTTCATATACGTACATGCTGGCATTTTTGGACAGCTTGAAAAAGCAGAAATTATTCCTAGAATTCTGTATAGTCTATGGCACAAAATGGTGGAGCATTTTATTTATTTGTTTAATAGTATTGACACCCAACCCCATTTCTTGCTTAGCATCCGTCATTTAATGTGTGTGAATAGAATCTATGTTCAGTGTGGCCGATTGACGAAATCTAGTCCAAGACCGATATCATTAATATGGTTAGTTGCAGCTTTTTTCATCACTGCTTGTAAGCACCTTAGTTCACTCGTTACATCAGCCAATTCTGTAGGCACATGTGGGTATGGAAAACAAAGTATTGATTGTTTGACATTGTTTCACTTCAGAAGTAGCATTCTGAAGCCTCCCACTGCAAGGCAGTTTTGTCCAAGCTGTCTCTTGAGTGTAGCATATCAAAACAGGATGTACTGTACACATGTTGGGAAGCAGGATGTTAGGTAAACCTACTGCTGCTACAAACTGCAAATAGTGCATCTGAAAATTATGTGTGTCTGTGGGGGGGGGGGGGTCTGATATGACATCATGGTTAATGTTAGGTAATATTGATTCATGCAGTTCTGTTTATAAGTGATAGTCTCTCACATGTTTTCCTGTATTTCAGAGAGGTAACCTGATGATTTTTCATGTCGTCTTTCAGTGTTTCACACACACACACACACACACTGACTACTAACACAGGTAATTCAAGTCACTGAGGCAGATTGTCTAGCAGATGTGTTCTTACATCTTCACTGAAGTCCTTATTTCATTTATGAAGGTTACTTGTAATTTTTCTGTTTTCTGTTAAATGTGATAACAGGACATAGGATTCTACATCAAATGAATGATTGTAGATTTCAGAAGTACGGGTATATAAATTACTCCCAGTAATGTACATCATTGTAGAAATTTTCCCTTACTGGTTTCTGGAGCCATAAAAGGCACCTTTGATTACACAAACTTCATTCATTTTTCTACATTAGTGAAATATAATGAGTTTTTGTTCTTTGTTATGCTTGCATTCCATGGTTTATCTTATGACAGTAAAACACAGAAGAAGAACTATATTTTCGATTTGCAATGTAATCTATTTAATGTAAACTTGTTCCATTGATACAAATTGCACTGTTGAATGTAAAGGAGGTTATATTGTTTGATGTATATTCCACTTATAAATGTGCATATTTTTTTTATTTTGTTGGTAAGACCATTTTGCTGATAATTGATCAAATGCCTTTCCTTCCATATGCTGTGGGACAGTTTCATAAGTTATCGAAACAGAACCCCCTTTTGTTTTTCATTGTGAAGTATATAGTTGCTCTCTCTTTCCATACATTTTTGAGCATAGTTTGATTAGTTTTTGTTAGAATCAGCAAGATCTTCAACAGTGCAGTTTGGTTTCCTATATGGCTGAAATTGGTCTCTAATAATGTTTTTCATCAGTTTTCTTTGTAAAACATTTTACTTTCATTTGTTGAATCTTTTGTTTGGAGCATGTGACTATTCAGAGGGATATCTGTGTTTGATAACTTTGTTTTGTTTTATCCATCATTTTGTTTGCCAAATGTAACTTGAAAAATATGGGTAGCATTGAAGTAGTTGGTTCCATCATTAAAAAAAGTAAAAACAAAAAATGAAAGCGTGATGTTCATTTGCTTGGTGAGGTTGTGCTATTAGTATTTACACTTGAGTTTTTTCATGTACCTCGTATGTTTGTTGATTTCACATCAGAAAACAAGAAAAAAAAGCAGAAATTTAAATAATTAGGGTAGAGTTCAAAGATTTTTAGTATGTGTGAAATTCTTATTGAACATTATTAATAACCTGTTGCATAACACAGTCTGTACCTGAAAGTATGTTACTTAACTGTTCATTGTTATTTTATTTATTTGGCTACATATTCAATGTTATTTCTTCCTCATTGCTGGAATCACAATTGTCTTGTATGATTTTCCACAATCACTATTCGCAGGATTGTCTGAATTATTAGAATTACAGCACTTCATAAATCTGTGTATTTTGTTGTCATGGGATTATTCAATTCTGAGCCTGCAGTACTCATTTATACATAATAATGATATCCAAGGAGAGGGTATGTTATTATATCCTTCCATTATTGTCTGGAGACATATTTTGTTAAACTATATGCAAATTTTTCTCCTGAAAATTTTTAAAAATTGCTCATAGGACTGTCCACAACATGAGTGATTTTTGGTGGGTATACCTTGCACACACTCAGTGATTTTAAAAAAAATCTTTCAGCTACAAAATGTGTAGTTACATGCAAGTGTATGAAGAAGGATAATCCATTTCCTGTTGTTTAATTGTTGTAAAACTGATCATTTTTGGTCTTAATAGGAAAATGCGTCTTATTTCTTACAAAAATGCATCAATCGTTTTAGTATATAACTGCAAAAAAATATTAATCAGAATAAACTAACGCATTTTTCTTCTGCTCAAAAAAAGGCATTTTGTTTTAGTGTACAATTGTGTGTTTTTCAGCAAGCCTTTGTATTATTTTTAGATATTGTTATTGTGTTAATGTTTTGGTTTTTCACTGACATCTGGATTTCTTTGATTCGTATATTTGCTATTATTTTGTTATGATGAGTGTGATATGTTACTGTTAGATGCTTATTTATGAAATACAGTGGTGGGTTATAAACGATGAATTTGCTCAATTTCAAAGCATTTTCCATAATTTTAAGAATATGTACACAATCACATTCATGCTTTGGTAGTATATTTTTGATTAAAGTGTTATTTAGTTTTGTTTACTCTTAGAGAAAAGGAAGAACCCAATCTACCTTCATCATATTTTAACATTTCTTTGTGTGTTGTTTGAATTATTCATAATGTGAGCAACACGTAAGATTTGAAAAATGATTACATAAAACTGTGTATTAACACACTGAGATGTAGTATTTGTGCAGCAGCTGTGCAAAGCAACTGTGAGGTGTTAAAGTTTCCATAGCTTTAATTTTTTTTTCTGCTGCCTTTTGACCACAGTGCAGAAGTCAGTATCTTAATGCTTAGTATCCAAAAAGGATACAGAATATTTTAATCATTGCTTGTGTGTAACCACCTAAGTCAAATGCACATGAATCATTTCATTCTCCCATATTGGGCCACTGGTGTCATTAAGTAAACTAGATGGTATAGGAAATTTTCTAGATAATGCAAAACAAATCACGCTTCAAAATGAGTAACCTCAGTAGCCACCATAAATTAATTCTAAATCTTCTTTATAATGTTTCATATGTTATATCCTTTTCTAATGTTCACCTGTACTGCAGTAGACTTGAAAGGGCATTTGGTATGTTTATAGTATGTGTCGACAGGAAGTTAAGTGACTGAAAGAATTGATATCTATGCATAGGACTTTGCCTTTTGAAGTTTTAACAGGATTACTTCATATTAGTTGATTTACTCGGTTCAATAATTTAACTGATATCTCATTTGCATAAGGTGCTAGCAAACATACAAATTAAGACACACATTGTTGTCTCATTTTTGCTTATGAACTTAAGAAGATTTTTGGTGCACCTTGGATATAAAATTAGATATATCCTAGCTCTGACATATGAAGTATATATGTATATACACATGTTCACTAATATGCTCAATTAGTTGTGGAATAAATATATTTTTTCAATATCTTGAAACTGTATGACATTAAACTTTGCTGGACAAGTTATAGTCTTGTCAATTCAAAAGTTTGTATGAGGCATCTAATAACTTGCTGTCAGTGATCAAATACTCCTGAGATTTTCTTGATGAACTATATAGATCAAATATCTCTTCAGAGACATCTACACTACCATGTAGAGTGTGTATAAGTGTGTATATGTAGAGTGTGTATAAATATTTTTCATCATGATGTTGAAATTGTTCTGCTCAGGGTTAAAAGTGAAATTCTGAATGAAGCAAATACAGAAGCTACTGTGAAGTTAACTCATCTTGAACTCCTGTACACCTAACTATGCCACACTCATAAGGTGGTGATATTCCTTATGCTGAGAAATAAAGTGGGCTGTTCTAGAAAAGTTCAGAAAGCTGAAGCATAATAATTTATTTATTTAGATAACTGTGGCAAGCTTGTTGGTATATATAAATTTTATAGTCAAAATGGATCTCAAGAAACATCAAGGAATAATGGGTCCCACTTTGTTTCATGTTGAAATTGAGACTATATAATTGTTTCAGATATCCATAGAAAACAAGCAGCTTCTTTAGGAGGTGTATAGAAAAACTTTTGTACATGTGTGACTAGCTGTTCTACTGACATCTCTGCAGAACTGCAGAAATTTACCATTTGAAAGATGTAGGTTAAATGAAGCTGAAACTCTGGGAAAGGGGACTTCAGTGTTGCACTTTTAATCTGTTTAGAAATTTTGCCATTGAGTACACAAATGCTGTTACATTAGAACCCTGTTTATATATTTCTCACTTATACATTTATCTCATTTATGTGTAAAATGTTGCCAGTCCCAAAATTGTAATTTGCCCTTAATGTTAAATTTTATCAATTATACATTAATCGAATTAGCTTTCATCTAAGTTTTTATACATTAAATTGTAGTGGTGTGAATTTGAAATTCAAACCCTATTTCCTGTCACCCACCTGCTGTATGACTCACTCTGCAGAATGCGTGTGCTTCTCCTGAGTTATCATTCGTCAGCTCAGGTGGCACCTGCAGTAGACACCTTCTCTTAATGGCTACACCATACTTTGCTACAGAATAATTTACTGCCATCTAGGGATGGAGACATGCTGTTTTGTTTATATATTTTTTTCAGTTATACATTATTTTTACTTGGTGCCTTGAAAAATGTAAGCAGGGTTCGGCTCTATTTACAGTTCACAGTATGTACAGAACAGCTCTTTTGATCCAGTAAAATTTCTGGGTGAAACAGTGAGAGAAAGAAAGAGAGAGAGAGAGAGAGAGAGATGGCTGTCTGGCTGGGGGGAATGGGGGTGGAGAAGAGGGGAACCGAGTTATAACAAAATTGCCAAAACAGTGTACTCTGCAGAATGTATTACAAATTTAGTGTGACAAAAGCAATTGCAAGAGATGAGTTACATGTGTTTTAAGGTAGTTTATGATGGAACATCTTACCTTATGGAGATTATTCGCATTCTACAAGCTATTACTAAAAACACTATTTAATAAGTGCCTACTTTTTTTGCCTTTATTTATTTATTTTATTTTTACATGTAGAGCAAGAACATTGGGAAAATCTCAGATGTGTTTTGATCACTGAAGAAATGAAATCCTTTTTGCAGTTCAGAATTTTAATTTTTAAATGTGTTGAGTGTTACAGCTTAGCAAATAAATATTTTGCGTTAACTTTGAAAGAACTTTGTAGGACACGTATTTTGTACAGCTCTCCGATTTCAAATTGATCCAGTTTGGATCCCATTTTGTTCTCTTACCTGTATATGAATATGCACAAAGTGTAGTAATTAACTTTGTACTTTTTTTGCCTTTATTTTTTTTATTGCATGAATATTTGTGTAATCCCCTTCATGCAAAAGTCAAATTATCATTTATTTGGGTAACAGTCTCACTTTTTTTCATTTTCATCCTGCAAACTCTTTGAACTCTTCAAGGCAGATCTGAGAGTTTTGTTGCAAGCAATTTATCTCAACAGTTATCAAATTATGTTGCTGTTGATAGAGTACATTAATAAATATATGAGTTGTATGCTTTCAGTTAAATAAACTCAACTGAAATGCATTTATAGTACCATTCATAGAAATATCAATGTTTTCCTTTACTTTTGTAGTCTTATGTCAGTCACATGTATGTATGATTTCTCCCCTGCTAAATCATAATAGTCAATTTTTATTGCATTCCATCTTTGTTTTGTACATGCATTCAAAATTTTGTGGCACCGTTCTGATAAATATTACACCAGCACACATGCACACACACACACCTTAGTTATATAGTTGACACCCTATAACTAAGGTTTAACATAGGCATGAGTTGACACACAAGAATATATATTCAACACATACCTTAGTCCACTTGAGTAGTGTTACAACACATTAATCAGGGTGTGGTTCTTGCCGAACTCACTTGTTCAGTACAGCATGTGGAAGGGTATACTGCATATAAATTAAAAGGTGACTGTAACAAGTTAATCAGCCTTAATAAAATTCACTAGAAAAATTACTTATCACAAAGGTTTATTTGAATCTTTAAAGAGAATTAGTAAGAAATATACACTGCCGGACAATTGCTAAGGACGGATGACAATAGCAACGATAGCAACCATAAAATGGAAGGCAGAAAAATGTGGAAATTAGCATAAGTGCGGGATACAGTAAGACGTGTTGTGCGTATGCAAATTTTGGATTGCCGAACTTGTTCGTGACGTCATAGCGCTGATAAGAGATATAAAGGATTTGACGCGTATTGACCGTTGTTGTTCAAACGCAAAGTTGAAAGGAAAGAATCAATTGACGAACTTGCAATTTTCAGTATATCTTCCCGACATCACCTACATGATTTTACACGTGGCCGTATTATTGGCAAGATTGAAGAAGGGCGAAAAATAACAGATGTTGCCAGGGAGTTCGACGTCAGCCACAGTGTTGTTTCAAGGCTTTAGAAATCATTTCAAACAAATGGAGAGTGAAGCAAACGTCACGGGGGAGGTCGTGTTCGCAGTACGACACCTGCAGAAGATCGGTACATAGTGCTATCAACAAAAAGACACCGGCGCAGCACAGCTAGTGAGGTAGCAAATCAGTTTATGGCTGCTACTGGCAAGCGGATCTCCCGAAAAACTGTCGCCAGACGTTTGCATGAAGGAGGACTATACGCCCGCCGTCCTGTTGTGTGCATCCCATTGTCCAGACGTCACCGTACAGCCCGTTTGCAATGGTGCCATCAACATCGCAATTGGACTGATAACGACTGGTCTGCTGTCCTCTTCTCAGATGAGAGTAGATACAGTCTATCGTCTGATTCTCGACGACAACTGATCTGGCGTGATAGTGGTACTGCATATTGTCCAGCAAACATACAGGAAAGGGACCGATATCCGACATGTAGTGTCATGGTATGGGCTGGCATCATGATCAATGGCCGTACATCCCTCTATGTGCTTCCAACTGGGACTATGACTGGCCAACGATACATTAATGATGTTCTGCTACCTCATGTTCGCATGTTCCGTGGTGCTGTCGGTGATAGATTCATTTTCATGGACAACAACGCAACATGTCATCGAACAGTCGCTGTCCAGGAGTGTCTTGAGAGCGAGGATATTCAACGCCTCGTATGGCCAGCACGTTCTCCAGATCTGAATCCCATTGAAAATGTGTGGGATGCTTTGGGGAGGAGTCTTGCTGGTCGCCAATCCCCTCCAATAAACAAGGACACCCTCATCCGTGCACTGACAGAGGAATGGGATAAATTACCCCAACAGCTGCTTGATAATGTTGTGCAAAGCATGACACGACGTGTGGAATCTTGCATCGCCCTCCATGGTGGCCATATCCCGTATTGACATCTTACGCCGGAACGCCTGCGGACGGTAATTGCATTTTTCACGTTTACGTATTCTGCACAAAATGGCCTGTTTGTTCCTTGAACACGTTCCAAAGCCTTCTGGATTTCAGAGCACAATAAATTGTCTTTCTTGTAATGTCCTGGCATTCTGACATTATTTTATTTCACTTGGCATCCAACCACACTTACTTTTTTATGCGCTATATAGCCGTTTATGATCCGTCCTTAGCAACTGTCCAGCAGTGTAATATAACACTAGCTCCAAGTTTAGAGAAGAAAGTTAAATTTTTTTCCCCAAAGATCGTTCAAAGAGAAGAAGATATATTTTTAAAATGCAAGGAGTGGTCTATGAAGTAAAATGTAGTCGTGTGTGGACTATCTTACTTAGGTGAGGTAGGTCGCAAACTGGAAATTCAAATAGCAGAACATAAAGCAGCTAAAAAATTGCTCCAACAAGACAGGTTTAGATAGATATGTTAGAGAAATTGGTCACAACATGCCATTTTAAAAGTTTAATTAAGTCTTTTTTTTTTTTACTGGGCAAACTTGCCTGCAATTTTCTTTAAAAACAAGATTGAATTCACTCTTGAGGAATGCATTTAAAATTGAATTCTAAAATATTTACAAAAGTTAAAAACACAATCTAAAAACATTAAAAGTTGAATTGAGTTGACTACAGGTTTGACATTTTACCCACATTTATGTGATTTTGCCTCACAGCCATATCTGCTGTCAGGTAAATCATAATTTGAATGAATATCAAGTGCTACAGTTTTGAAACATATCTCAGAACTTTTAAATTATATGGTGTCCTATTGTATTTTAAATTAATGTTTATTTTGAATATAATAATTTTAAAGTTTTCAGGTTCTTATTTTGATAAATTTATATGAGAAATGTTTTTGATTTATGTATTACTTGAAACAGTTTTATATAATGAGACAAAATAATTGGATTGATACTAAATGTGTACAACAAAAGTATTTTTGTTTTATATCATTTGTATCAATCCAGTTACTTTCAACGAGAACAAATACCTTTTTATGATAAACTGCTTTTATAAGACTTATATGTATTATTTCATGATTAACAGTTGCAGTGAAACTTTTTGAACAAGTATAAAGTACACATACCATTGTTTTAATGTTTTTGAATTTTTATCTAGTCTTTTTTTGTCATTTTAGGTTATTCATTAATCATAATTATGTATATCTTATATTTAGCATTGCTTTGTTAGCTGACTTTTGAGAACTTTCTTATGGCAAGTATTTTGCAAAATGCTTTATTTAGTAGTATGATGAAGCAAGCTGCTATATATAAATAATCGGCATTTGCTAATGGGTTATGATTGCTATTCATCTTAGGAATAAATAACTTCCATAAGTAACCAAGTTATTTTTTGTTCATTTCTCTGAAATAGTTATTTTCTGAAATAAAATAGCAATGCTGGCTGTTTTGTCATTGCATTTTTACTGAGTTTTGTTTTATAGGTTAACTAAACTGACTGTACGAACTGCGGCAGTATATTTCTCGTAATTAACGACACCATGACTGCCTCTAAAATACTGATTTCATTGTCCCGTTCCGCCAATCTGTCTTGGCTCCACGGGGACTTATTGAGCACCTTGGATGTTATTTTGACATGTTGCGACAATTATCCTGCCTTGAGACGCCGGTTCGGACCCTGGCCACCCCAATGGCCCAGAGACCAGCCCGTGATGACGTGCTGGCAGGCGACCTAGTATACCTTGTCTGGGTTCCCGCTCTGTCTGGCGGGATAGGTCGTTCATTACTTTATCGTTGACTGGAAGATTCCTTGCCCTCGAACTTTTTTGGGGGAATAATTTCCCTTTATTATTTTTCAAAACACCTACACACATCAATTACACTGTCCTCATGCTTAGGACTTACAACATTGAGAGATTTAAAGAGTATTTACATAGTATGTACACTGGAGGGATTTTTGTCTGCTTTCCTACAGACTTCTGCCCTCATTCCTCTTCCGAATCGCTTTCGGTGTGCACGTTCACCTCCTGCGTTTCGGTCCCCGTTTGATTGGGGAAGATGGTATGTTGCTGGAGGGTTAGCCTTTCAACCAAGGCTATTATCCCCTCCTGTTAACGGAAGATTGGATGAGCAGATCCAATCTTCGCGTTCTTTGCACACCTGGGATCAGTGTGTTTCTCCATTTGGCGAAGCCACTGCATTCAAGTACGCAGTGTTCTATGCTTGCCGTTCTCTTTCCACAGGGACAAGTGCAGTTCCTGATGGCAAATCTGCCTAGGTATTCAGGGCTGATGCCATGGCCACTGAGTACTTGATTCAGGAACTTATTTGTCTGTGCTCGTTTGGTCGAGACCTTCGGAAACACTCTGTGTGTCTTCCGCCCTGTCTCTCCCGTGTCCCATCTGACCTGCCATTCGGTCATGGTCCGACGTGCTAATGCTGCGCGAATACTCCTTCGCGGCGTTCTGCATTGCACGTCGACCGTCTCTTTCAGCGTGGCTGCCTTCGCCAGCTGATCTGCCCTTTCATTTCCTTGGGTTCCGACATGGCTTCGTACCAAGTGGAAACTAACTGCCCCATCTCCCTCTGCCCTCAAGAGGGTTTTGATCCTCTGGACGATGGGGTTTCTTCCCTGAATCTACTCAGAGCCTGCAGTGCTGCCTCACTGTCCGAGTAGAGTTTGATTCTTTCGTCACTACGCCTGGGGAGTGCCCAGGTGAGTGCCGTCTCTATCGCCAGAAGTTCTGCCTGGAAGACAGAAGCGTTCTGGGATAATTTCACGCTTCCTGCAGTGGCTTCGTTCCCGTCCGAGAACGCACAGAAGCCTGCCCCCACTTGTCCCTTCAACTTTGAGCCGTCCGTGAACAGCTCATGCCCGACTCCCGTGGGTTTCTCCTTGTCCCACGGTGGGCAAATTTCCTCGGCAGGGTGGATCTGCCAGTCCACGCTTTCCATCTCCATGTCGGAGGCTCGATGCGGCGCACCGAGAAGGTAGGCGTCCTCGCCTGACCTTAGGCAGTGCATTGCTGCCTCCTTTCCGCTACTAGGTCTGCCGGCTCGCACCCCGCCAGCACTTGGAGTGCTAGGGTCGACGTTGTGCGAAAACAACCGGTTATCCCTAGTAGGGCCAAACTTTGGATTTGGTTTATCCCCTTCTTCATTCTGACTGTGGGAGTCCACTTGCATACGTCAGAATTCTTTCAATTCCTCTCTGATAGATGGCCTTCTTGGTTTTGCCCGTTAACCTCATGCCATTCAATCTATTGAGAATCACCGTGCACCTTGTTCTAAGGTGCCTCAGGTGTGGCAGCCCTGATAGACTCTGATCCAGGACCACACCCAAGTATTTCATTTCACGCACCGCCTTGATAGTGCACCCTTGGAATCTGCACTGAGGTGGTGTTTTCATTACTCCTCTCTTAGCTATTGCTAGCAGAGTGGTCTTCTCAGGAGCGAAGCACAGTTTGCTTTCTCTGCTCCAATTTTCTAGCACATCCAAGGCCCTATGTGCTTCTCTTTCGATCACGTGTCTCCCTGAGGCGGAGACCACGAGAACGAAATCGTCCGCATAGGCTTGAATCTCCACTGCGGGCCCCAGGTCTAGGTTCAGTGCTGAATCAGCAACTATATTCCACCAGAGCGGCCCGGAGTTGGATCCTTGCGGACACCCTCTATGGTACGAACGCGAGGATTGCCCATTCCCCGCTTCGAACTCGACTCTTCTATCAGACAGGTAGCTGCTGATCAGTTTGAACAGGTTCCTTGGACAGCCAAGTTCTTTAAGTCTGGTTAAAACCATTGGCCACCAGACACTGTTGAATGCCCCCCTCACGTCTAGTGAGATGAAGCAGGTATGGAGCCCCTCCGCTTTGTTCCTCTCTGCCCTCTCTCGGAGGCTGCGAATTGCCTGCGTTGCGCAACGCCCGGAAGGAAACCGAATTGGTTCCTGTTTAGCTTTCCCTGCTCCATGAGAAAGCCAAGCGCTCTGTTCGTTATGAGCTTGTCCAGCACCTTGCTCCACGCCGAGAGGAGGCAGATGGGCCTATAGGCTGCGGGATCATTTTTGTTCTTTCCGGTCTTGTTGAAAAGAACTAGCACCGCTGTTTTCCACAAGTCTGGGAAGATTCCCTCCCAAGGCATTCGTTTAGGAGCGCCACAAAATACCCGGGATTTGCATAGTAGATTTCTCTGACTATGCAGAGGTCGAACCCATCCTTGCCTGGTGCTTTGCCCGTATTTAGACTGGAGAGGGCATTCTCCACTTCGTCTCTCGTGAATGGGGGGTCCTCACCAGTGTCCGGCGGGATCCGACATTCTTCCTTATTTCTTTTTGTTGAGGGGAGTCCCTTCTCCCTCGTCTCCTTAGAAGTGGTAATCCAAGAGACTTTCTACGGTATTATCAAGAGTCTTTGATAGGCTACCGTCTGCCCTTTCTATCGCTGCCAGTTTTAGCGGTTCGGTTATGGATCCCCTCGAGATCTTGTAGGGGATCCCGAAAGGGTCAGCCGGAGTTTGAAACTCACACAGTTTTCTCCAGTAGGAGATTTTCGAGAGATTCAGTTCTCTCCTGTATGCTGAACGAGCCTTTTTATGCACTTCTGTGCACTCCTGTCTTGCGGAGTAGCTTTTGCTCTTTGCAGAGCTTTCCTACTCCCGCCTAGCTCTAGCCCTTAGAGCTTTTAGTTTCTCCGACCACCAGGGGTGGGGGTCCTTGGCTCCCCTTTTATTTCCCCTACTACTCTCACATAGCGTTGTTATTTGACTGGTAAGTTCTTCAAAGAGGGAGTTGAGGTCCGACACTTCTGCGGCCTCTTCTTCCCTCCTACCCCCAACAGGGTAGTTAACTTGGCTTTAAAATCCCACCAGTCTAGATTCTTCATTAAGAACCTTTTGCGCTTGGGTCGGATGGGCTTTTCCGATCCCAAAATGAAAGATAGCGCTAGGTGGTCACTGCAGCTCTCGTCGTCCAGTACTTGCCAATCCTGGACAAGGCTGCGCAGAGACTCTGACGAGAGTCACGTCGATCCAAGAGGAGCCCCTCGCCCCTTGGAAGGTCGGGGTGCTCTCTGGATCGTTCAAGAAACTCAGGTCTGCCGCGTTGGCAAAGTCCACTAGTAGCTGGCCGCGTTCGTCCTCGTTCTGATTGCCCCAGAGAGGACTCTTCGCGTTGAAGTCGCCTGCTATTATTATCTCATGACTGGGGAATTCCCTAATAGAGCCATTAGCTCATTCAGCGTTTCTCTCAAATTGCCTGCTGGAGAACTGTATACGTTCACCATTAAAAATTTCGCATCACCACATTCCACGCCCAGGGCGACCACGTTCTCGGAGCATTTTATCTCGAGAACCGCTAGGGACAGGTCCTTCACGACCGTGGCCACCCTGGGCTTTGCCACCATAGGGTGGTAGATCCGGTAGGAGTTAGGGAAGCCCACCACTCTTCCCCCTGTTCGAATGGTTCCTGCAGTAGCAGAATATGAGCTTTTTGCTCAGTGGCTGTCACCAGGGCCTGTGTTGTTGCTGCCTCTAAGGAAACTGTTTTCAACTCCTGAAGATAAAGGAGGATTTCATCAAAAATTTGAGATAAAATACTCAGCTACCATTCTCTTAACCCACAAAAATTAGTTTTGTTTTAAATAGCCTATTTGGTACCCTTTAACTGTGCATGTTTCTCATACAATCGTATAACTCGCTCACACACATACCCCGATCAGCCAAAATATTAAAACCACCTCGGCGTTATGCAAATAAGAGCGCGTTCCATGGTCGCCAATGATATATACACCAATGAACCATTACATTATGACCACCTACCTAATAAGATGTAGGACCCCCTTTAGCCCGTAAAACAGCCACTCTGCGAGGTATCGATTCGATGAGGTAGCGACAAGTATCCTGGGATATCTGGTATAATGTCAACAGCATGTCCTCCAGTTGCCGTTCATTTCGGGGTGGTGGTGATTTCGTGCGAACCCGCTGTTCCAAGTCGAACCGTAAAAATTCGATTGGGTTCATGTCGGGTGAATTTGGAGGCCAAGGCATTAACAGAAAGTCACCAGCATATTTCCCGAACCACTCGACGATTCTGGCAGTGTGGCATGGTGCATTATCCTGTTGGCAATGGCCATCACTACCAGGAACACAGTTGCCATGAATGGGTGAACTTGGTCCGCAACGATGTTCTGATACCCGACAACCGTCATGGATTGGTGTAATGGGACCTAAAGGGCCCCAAGGAAACATCGCCGCCGGGCTGTTTCCGCCCAACAATGCATCCAGGTGCCATAGTCTCCGTCGGTAATCAGCGTATACCCCGCTCTCGCCGCCCCGGTGGCGCAGTGGTCTAAGGCGCTGGCCTCCGATCATTCGTCCGTATGGAGTCCGGGTTCGAATCCCGGTGAGGCATGGATGTTGTGTTTGTCTTACGGCACTGGCTCTCTCCCTTCCCTGGAACCAGTGACCCTAAATTAGGGACGGGCGACTGCTTATAGCCCATTGAGTTGCTCACGGTGGTCGTTAAACCTCCAACCACAAAAAAAAAAATATCCTCCGCTCGTCCTTCTACGTGACGGACCAGGAATCTTGATTCGTCAGACCAGGCCACTTTTTTCCAATCTCGATTATCTTGGGCCCATTTCAGGCGATGAGCATGGGGACTATGCTGGGTCTTCGGCTACGCAGGTATATGCACAGAAGGCTGCGATGAACTGTGTAGTGACACGTTGCCCTGAATACCACTGTTGTAGCTGCGGATGATTTGTCGCGCTGTGGCCTTGCGGTCGCTGTGAACAATACGCGACAGTCTCCGCTGGCATCGATGAGCTGTGGACGACACACAGCTGGACAACGGCTCGTCGTTTGGCCATCTGTGCACCACTTTTGTTACATACTTGCTACAGCGGCACGTGAGCAAGCCGTGCCAACACAATTTGTCCATCAAACTCCGAGAAATCAGCAGTTTTTCCCATTCGGTCCTCGGGTTGTATATATACTGCTATGTGAACTTCACTTGCGCGCCCATTTCTCTAGGCTGGGGGGGGGTCATAATGTACTGGCTCATCGGTGTACAATACCTGGGTCGGAGCACTGTCGGTCAGTATTTCGTTTCGTGGTTGGTTGGTTGGTGCTAGGGCTAAAGAGGGCCGTCCCAACGTGGGAAAAGCAAAGGATTTATCTGATTTCGACAAAGGCCAGATCGCTATGGTAAGACGCCTTGGTAAGAGCGACGCCGGTAGGTTGCTCACGCTATGCAGTAGTTATTACCTATCAAAGATGGTTCGAAACAAGTAACACTTCGGGCTGTCGACCAGGCGTGGGCAGGCCAAGCTTCGTTTATGCCAGAGGTCAGCGCAGGCATTTTCATCACGTCCGCAGCAACGGGAAGATTACTGTGGCTGATGTTACCCATAATTTCAGTTATGAAGGGCCCAATGTGTCCGAACACACACTTCATCGTACGCTCTTGGATATGGGTCTCCGCAGCCAGACCCATTGGTGTGCCTATGCTCACAGCCGCTTACCGTTGTCAACACTTGGAGTGGGCATGTAATCATGGACATTGGACCACAGAAGACTGGAAGAGGGTCTCGTGGTCAGATGAATCCTATTTTCTGTTGCACCATATCAACGGACGAGCTCGTGTGTGACGTTTTTTTTGTGTGCAAAAGATGGAAAGGAGACAGTGGAAGGTATTGCCGGGGAGGGTACTTTTGCTGGAGGAAGGCAGGGGTGGGGAAAAACTTGATAAACTCCAAGGCAGCCAATCTAAACATACCTCAAACTGTTTCAAATCTTCCACTTGCCAACTGGGTGTATGCTTAATGTGGTTTACCTTCCACACGCACCCTCCCATTTGCGTGATAGAATTGAAACCGTGATTTGTCAGATCAGATTTTTCCTGTCCGCATTCCAGTTCCGATAGGTGTATACTACAGCCTAATCGCCGCCCCGGTGGCGCAGTGGTCTAAGCGATGGCCTCTGATCATTCGTCCGAAAGGGGTCTGGGTTCGAATCTCGGTGAGGCATGGATGTTGTGTTTGTCTTACGGCACTTGCTCTCTCCCTTCCCTGGAACCAGTGACCCAAAATTAGGGACGGGCGACCGCTTATAGCCCATTGAGTTGCTCACGGTGGTCGTTAAAAATCCAATAATAAAAAACAACAACAGCCAAATCATTCGGCGTTTTGTAGTCAACAAAGAAATAAGACGTGAAAGTCCACTGCCATAGTTTATTTTTTCCATGGTACGACAGATAGTCTTTGTGCAGAACTTTGTGTTTGCGTCATCATTACAGTCCGAAGATTTCTGCTCCACAGGAACCGTGCGATTCCTTGTAACGACGCGGGACAGTCTACGCTCACGTCGAGAGTCAATTGCACGTTTACGGCTGCATTTCTCCCGTTGGTTGGGAATTTTACCGTATTTCACGTAGTATACACGCAAAGTATATATATAGATTAGAGAGAGGTAGACCCATTCGTCCGAACGGGGTCCGGGTTCGAATCCCGGTGAGGCATGGATGTTGTGTTTGTCTTACGGCACTGGCTCTCTCCCTTCCCTGAAACCAGTGACCCTAAATTAGGGACGGGCGACTGCTTATAGCCCATTGAGTTGCTCACGGTGGTCGTTAAACCTCCAATTGCCGCCCCGGTGGCGCAGTGGTCTCAGGCGTTGGCCTCTGATCATTTGTCCGTAAGGGGTCCGGGTTCGAATCCCGGTGAGGCATGGATGTTGTGTTTGTCTTACGGCACTGGCTCTCTCCCTTCCCTGGAACCAGTGACCCTAAATTAGGGACGGGCGACTGCTTATAGCCCATTGAGTTGCTCACGGTGGTCGTTAAACCTCCACTCAAAAAAAAAAAAAAAAAAAAAAAAAAAACCTCCAATCAAAAAAAAAAAAAAAAAAAAAAGAGAGAGAGGTAGGCCCGTCCGCAAGTCAACTGGTATTGGTTGGCCTCCGTGACGTCAACGGTGCGCTCGGAGGAGCAATACTGGTCCGACTGACCTGAGAGAAGTTTCTGTAAAAACGTATTCACGGCACCACGCAGTTTACCACTACCAATGGCTGCCCCTAAAAATTTACATTTCTTCTTAGTGATTAAAGCAAATTGCATAAATGAAATGAAAAGGGGATGTAGTAAATAAAAATATGAAATAAATAGGGAATTTAGTAAATAACGCCCAGAAGATATCGCGACTCTTTCGCAAAATAACCAGTCTCATTCTGTTGATAGCTAACCAAAGTTTTTGATTTGATGCCTGTCTGTTTAGTAAATCAAATGGCGGCAGCAACTACTCATCGCTTTTTTTAGTTACTGCTTATTTTTACTTAACTGTTGGACACTAACACTAGTGTAATGAAAGTAAAACTGTTTAAAGTTTCGGAAACGTTTGAGTAGTAAACAATATAAATAGAAACGTACCTTAAATAAAGAATTTTTGTTTTTTCTCATGTACTTTGCTTCGCATCCACTAAAGTTGCACTTTTCATCCACTGTTTGACCTTTTTCTTTGGTTTATTTGCCACTTGCGTTTTTAAGGTCTGATTTAAGAACTTCACTCGAATGAAAATTCGAAGCCTTGAATACAACTTTAAAGCTTTCTCGTCAACATGAGGATACAATTTTTTTTTAATTCTTCGAATAAGCATTTAACGATTCCGCTTTGTTTTTTTTTAATTTGACTCCGTGAATTCTCGTAAAGTGCTCCTCAAAACGTTTGATTAGTTCAAACCACTGATCAGATGGCTCTGTAAGTCCTCCTCAGTTTACTGCTTGTAACCATGGCGAAATATCTTTCTCTTCAGTTGCTTCTTTAGCCAGCAAGGGTAATTTAACGCGAAAGTATATGTATCCTGCTATGTATTTCAGAGCATCTTCCTCTTTTTTTTTCCAGGGCCACATCCTGAATGCATTCGTTACTTGTTTGACCATCCATATTTGCAAATCCCAAGTCAGTAGTTTTGGGAAATTCTGTGCCGACGTTTTGTTTCAAGTCAGGTTGCAAACCTTTTAGACAAAGCGTTGTCATGAAAGTTTCGTCGCTCTTTTTTACGTTTGGGTGTGGAGAAGGCCCAATGAGTTTGCCACTCAGTAGCAAAAGGCGCAATCTATACTTAAATTCACTGGCCAAAGGATGATCATATGCATGTCTCATACCTCTGATTTGTGAGAATAAATTCTCAAGGCAATCTTGGTTTAATCTAGTGGTGAGGAGGAAACGAATGCCTACACCACTTTCAGTTATATGTTCATAAAGGCTGATTGAAGAGGTTATGGAAACAATAAGGCCTTGTCGAAATGGAAAAATATGTTTTTCTCCGCACACTCGCACTTGTGTTATCGAATCTTTAATGCTTTCCAGAATGTTTTTCTGTTCCTGTATATTTCTACCATAAGGTCGCCTTAGACGAACAACAAGAATTTAGTACGTCAAATGAGTCATTCACAAGTTGAATGAAGTTTGCTACTTCTGTTTCATTCGGAGAAATGTACCTAATCGCTGAGGCAATGTGATGCGAAAAAAGTTGGGCGGCAAGTGAAACGTTCATTCGTTCAGCACCTCTAACATTGACATGAGTGATACTGAATTTAAGGCGGTTTCAGTTCTCCCTTTTCTTTCTCAAGGAGAGTTTGGAAAATATTTTTATTGATGACAGTTCCCGTTTTAAGCTTTAGCCAGCTGTCGAGTAAGTAGTTTCTTAACAGCTTTAGAAGATGAGGCACATCAGCAAATACAAATATAGGCCTTGCATTTTCCACTGGGTTCGGAAAAGAAGTTTTGTATAAGTTGATGCCAAGTGTTTTCCACAGTGACTGGTTACCGCCGCCCAAATCCGATGTCATGGCTACAATCTGGAATCCAATTTTTTCAATTTCTGTAATGATGTGAAATAAGAGATCTTTCGTCATTTTGCAGTCAATTGATAATGGCTGATAATGATGATGATGATGATATATTATGAAACCAGTAATTCAAAACAATCCCCATTCCAAAAATCACATCGGTGCCATTTGAGGAGCTTTATTAATAATTTTTGTATTATATAATGTTTGTAGCAGGAGATGCCGGAAATTACCACGTATTAGCCACGCTGCCTCCCTCCCAGCCCACCCCACCCCACCCCACCCAAGAGGAGATTGACTTCGGAGTGGGTGGAACAACGGGAAGCGCCCCTGAGGCGTGAGGGAGCAGGAAAAATAAGAAAAAAGAAATAAGTCCTGAAAAGACCATCTGGGAGGAAGCGGTGGGGACATTTTTGCGAATTTTGTTTACGACCCAATTAAGATACGTACGTAGATCAGATTGTTGTTCACAGTTTCTCCCACCTACTCTGATTTCAGTACCAAGTTCTGCCTTACCCTGTTTCGAGATGTTACAGATGCTAGACAATATGGCAATAACAAAGAACTAACAAAGAATATCCCAATGTGTTTTTTCCCCGCTGTCACTGTTTTCCCTTTATCTTTTGCACTCTCTCTCTTTTTATTCAATTCCTTTCTCTTTCTTTTTTTACTGAACCTAAATCAATGTAATACGTATCTTAAATACTAAGTTTAATTGTCAATTTTTTTTAGACAAACCGAAAACAAAATATGCAAAGTTATTCATTTACGATCTTCGCTACTTTAAACGTAAAAGCTTTGTTAGGGTAAGGAAGGGGTCGCCCCAGTCACCCCCCGCTTGATCCGCCGCTGCTATGGCTTAGTGTCTTTTCATACATTAACATAGGAGTCAGTAGTGTGAAATTCAGTTTCTGCAGCCTTGACGAAACAGAACAATGCAGTGTCTGAATCTGAGACCGTGAGGTTTATAGTGTGATTACGTGTCTGTCGCTCTTTCGAGTAGTGTTCTACGAGCTGACTCTCGCGGACATGTCTTTCGAGCGGTTCGTTTCGAACTTTTCGACCGATTCGCTAAAAGCGAATAGTTCCAGTAATTTTATTTTTCTTCGTTGATAGGAAGATGGAAATCACACTGTGCGAGTGTGTGGTTTTTAAACCTTTCGACCACTTTGGATCTTGTATGGTTCTGATTGTTCTTCTATGCACCACTTGATCATGGTGAGTCAGTATTGTGGTCTTGCAATTAACGACTATTTCATTATGTTGTTAACACTTTATTCATAGGTTACTTTTCTGTCTTACGATTTCCGTGAATTTTTCTAACTATACACAGACACATGCGCATTGTGAGATCATCATAATACATATTGGCCAGGGAGTTGACCATAATGTCATCGTGTGTCTACGGAGCAAAGGGCTAGGCTCATTCGCAGGCTGTTAACTTTTGAAATGACGGGCAACTTCATGTGGTGATTGTTCTGAAGAAAAAACTGCTTTTTTGACGTGATCTCTGTAAAGCGCTCAAATGCAACGCCGTAACGAGGAAACTCAAAGACACGCTGTAAAAAATAGGTGGTCTGGATTAACGGAAAACTCGCCGTTCCAGCCGTATAAGCGATTGCTTCTGGTTATTCGTGCGAGATGGGCCCGGGTACGAATCCCGGTGAGCCAGGGTGTTGTGCTTGTCGTACGGCACTGGCTCTCTCCCTTCCCTGGAACCATTGGTCTTAAATTAGGGAGGGGCGACTGCTTTATAGCCTACTGAATTGCTACACGGTGGTTGTTAAACCCCCAAAGAAAAGAAAAAAGAAAAAATTCTAAAAATAGCACGCAGCAAAGTTAAAAATTTCTAAAAATAGCACGTAGCAGAGTTAAAAATTTCTAAAAATAGCACGCAGCAAAGTTAAAATTTTCTAAAAATAGCACGCAGCAAAGAAAAAATTTCTAAAAATAGCACGCAGCAAAGAAAAAATTTCTAAAAATAGCACGCAGCAAAGTTAAAAATTTCTAAAAATAGCACACAGCAAAGTTGCCGGTAGGTGTCCGTCTTTTAACGAAATTACCGGTTTAAAAAATTCCCTTTGCTTCTAGCTACCTTGTTTTTGACAGAATTTCAGTAGACTGCAACTTTTGTTTCAGAAAAGTCGCTTTCAGGGTTTTTCGTATTTATACAATAATTCCGAAAAATCAAATATTCGGAATTTTTCAGCCGTTTCACCAGAGATTACTTTTCTTTGTCCCTAGTGGGGAAAGCGATGGCATCTGATATGGCTTCAACACATACGACTTCTGAACCGAAGCCGTCTGTCTGTATTGGATTAACAGAAGCCGCGGGTGTTACCGTTGAGCCAGAACGAGGCTATTCTTCCGCAGACGGGCGCACGACGCATTTCTCACAGCTAAGACAGCTAGCACAACTTCGCTGGCATGTACGGGAAGCATCAAGCTACTGTTTTAGATGTGGCAACGGATCCGTTGTTGTTTACATTCGAATGCAAACATTATGGGAAGTGAAAAAGTGGTTATATTTGCATTATGTGCTTATTTTTTTTATTTCATCATGATGACTGACGTTGCTTTTATCAAAGAAAATATTTCGTGGACTAAATGAAAAACAATAACTGAGATACTGAAAAAGAACTACAAAAAAAAAAAAAAAAAGAACTTATCACTATACAGTGTGCATAGGAAAGTCCCTTTAGCCTGGAATAACTTGCGAACGGAGAGAGGTACAGTTATGCAAGTGAGATAACGGTATAGTAAAGCAACTACGCCCGATCGAGTGCAATCAATAACAGCGCCTCTAGTGGCAAAATGCGGAAGTTAGCCATTGCAAATCGAAAACGAAAAGAGATAGAGCAAAATTTCGAATTACAAAGTTTTAGAACATCAATTAATTAGTAAGAAACAACATTTGTTTTACACGGATAAGATAAATTGTCGCCTGAATACCCTAAAATGTCCAACATCGATGCGCGACGATTCGAATCAGCATATTGACATTTCGCAAATGTAGCCGTATGCAAATGCAGATTGTGACGTTGTACCGTACCTACGATATAAAAACCAGTAACAGGATGTACCCTGATCAGAAGTTTTAGTTCTACGTAAGATGTGTGAGAATGGCGAGCTTCACTCACTCCCAATATTGCGAGATGGTACTTATTTACGGCGAATGCCAACGAAACGCGGCGCTAGCTGCACGGGAATATGTCGTCGTGTTACAGATGCTTGCAATAGTGTGACACCTTCCATGCTGAGGAATGTGCATGCAGAGTTACCTTCACGAATACAAATATGTATCGTGGGCAATGGCGAACTCTTCGAACATACTCGACATTAACTTTTTATCACTGTGCGCCAGTTTCCCTTTTTTGTTTTTGTTTTGTCTGACGTCATCAAACTGTATTGACATAAGTACGCATTTATACAATAAATTGCGTATATTTGCTCATACCTATGCCTGTTTCCTTCAAACGTTCACACAAAAGGTCGTGCATCGATTTCGGACATTTTAGGGTATTCAGGCGACAATTTATCTTATCCGTGTAAAACAAATGTTGTTTTGTACTAATTAATTGATGCTCTACAACTTTGTAAATAAAAATTTTGCTCTATCTCTTTTCGTTTTCGATTTGCAATGGCTAACTTCCGCATTTCGCCACTAGGGGCGCTGCTATTGGTTGCATTCGATTGGGCGTAGTCACTTTACTATACCTTCATCTCACTTGAATAAATGTACCTCTCTCCGTTCGCAAGTTATTTCAGGCTAAAGGGACTTTCCTATGCATCCTGTATACGTTCGGATACTGATAAAAAAATTACTATCGTATTTACTAGTAGTATTTTAATTCGTATTTACAAATATATAGAAAAAGACAATTTTAAAACAACAGCACTGACGTTCATTACTATTCATGATTTCTTATTATTTGAAGCATTTCTTCGAAGACGTCTGTGCTCCTGGCACTACATTTCCTTCGGAATATGAATTCCATCAATCGATCACGTAGATTGTCTTTATGTACAACTTGTTTCTTTATGCTACTTTTTCAATGTCTTCAAAAACATGCTGTTTGCATTCGAATGTAAACAACAACAGATCCGTTGCCACATCTAAAACAGTAGCTTGATGCTTCCCATACATACCGGCGGAGCTGTGCTAGCGTTCCGCTGTCTTAGCTGTGAGAAATCCGCCGTGCGCCCGTCTGCGGAAGAATAGTACAGAACGATACAGGAATCGTACCCGCCTTCAAGGTGAAACCCTAATTGCGCGATGATAAATTTTTGTTGTTGTTAACCCTTTAAGCGGCCGATGTGCCTGAACCAAATGGTGCCAAAGATTTTTTGCCTCCTAAAACAAAAATGTTCACACAGCGGCTGAGTTTTACGGAAGCTACGGCAAAACAATTCCTTCCACGTCTCATCTCACCAGTACCGACCACAAAACTGCAATTAGTGTTTCGCTTTTAGACCTTATTCTCTGCTCCATGACCCAAGGCATGATGGGAAGGAGTTAATCCCCCTGACAGATACATCGTGTCGCTAGGTAGAAACAAATGACTTAAACATCTTGTCTCTCCTTTCTTAGGTTTCACGGCATGGTTTTAGCCCTTTTATAGAGGGTAATGTCGATTCTCCCCCCTAAAAGACGGCTTTGAATAACAAAGCTAGGGGACGGAGAGGGGGGGGGGGAGATCAACGCTTCACTCATTTCATCTGCGTTCGGCCCACTTCTTAGCGTATATATTCGTTCAAACTCATTTCAACCCATTTTGCTAACCCTAAGTTAATGCGTTCCAGACGGTTAAATGGTAATGCGGGTAAATTAGCCATTTGATTTGCTGTTAGAGCTTATTATTTTTCTGAATAGGCTTGTAATAACTTTATTCTTTCCGTAGGAGGACTTGTTACAAATTACATATTTTTTTTCATCGCAATTTTTAGAAGCAACAGAGTACTTTGGTACTTGAGATCTTATTAAAGTCATAACAACTTTCAATTTCTTGAAGTATAGGTAAAACGTACTACTTTATAGTATTGTTTCACAAAACTCGTAAAAATAAAATTTGCTCTTGACAGCTACACTGAAGAGCAATTGAATTAGAGACAGCTGGCGTTATGCAAATGTGGTGCTGTGGGCGGCCTTGTAAACGGAAACGACATGACGTATGCAGCGATCCGACAATATAAATAGTGATGCGACGGGAATCAGTAAGAGTCGGACGCAGTATGGGTAAGACGAAGGATCTAAGCGCATTTGATCGTGGGCAAATTGTCGGGGCCCGACGAGGGGGTCACTCCATCTTGGAAGTCCTGCAGGCACTGGGATTTTCACGAGCCACTGTGTCACGGGTGCACCGCGAGTACATCAAATCCGGTAAAACCATCCCTGCAAGGGCTAACAGCCGTGGACAACAGCGTGTGGATGAGCGGGGTCATCGTCGACTAGCTCGCATTGTAACAGCGGATAGACGGGCCACAGTGCAAGAAATCACTCGGCAATTTAACGCTGGTGCACAAAAACGTGTAAGCAGCCACACCATCCAGAACCATTTCCTCGCTATGCGGTACAGAAGCCATCGTCCCACGAGGGTACCGCTGCTGACTGCACATCACAGGGTGCAAAGATTAGCATGGGCACGGGAACATCGCCACTGGACCCTAGACATGTGGAAAAATGTTGCCTGGACTGATGAGTCGAGATTCACGTTGGTACATGCGGATGGCAGGATACGAGTACGGCGCAAACCACATGAAGCGATGGATCCTTCTTGCCAGGAGGGTACTGTTCAAGCTGGTGGGTGTGGCATTCTCGTCTGGGGACTGTTTACGTGAACTGAAAGGGAACCCCTGGTACGTGTGACATCGTCCCTCACAGTTCAACGTTACCGGGATATCCTGGACGACCATTTGCTCCCGTTTGTGCGTCTTCAACATCGCACTGGGGACCTCATCCTGCAACAAGACAATGCACCGTGCCATCGCTCCCGAATTGTATCCGAATGGTTGGATGAACACTCCACCGACGTGACCTCGCTTCCTTGGCCAGCTTGGTCACCTGACCTCAATCCCATCGAGCACATCTGGGATACCATCGAGAGAGATGTTCGAGACTCTGACCACCTCTATCAAATCTTCGTGAACTGTGGGAGCTTATTTAGGGGTCGTGGATCCGTATGGCTTCCCAACGCTTCCGGTGTCTTGGCGAGTCCATGCCGAGACGAATCGCCGCCGTGATCAGGGCGAAAGGTGGTGCTACACGTTACTAGACAGGTATATCTAATTCAATTGCTCTTCAGTGTATAATAGCTTTTGTCTTAAGGGATCCACAGACTGATACATAGACATGATACAATCACCTGCATGTACAATAATTTAAGTACTCAGTTTCTTACGGTAACACAATATGCAATAGTTAATGTACAAAATGGGGGAGAGGGGAAGAAATATCCTGTGCCACAACAACCAAAATTCATGCAATATGCTATCCACAATATCCGATATTGCTACAGAACTTCAAAATCAGGTCTTCCAACAGACGATTGAAATTTAACAGTAATAGGAGCTATTAATCAAACCTCAAGTATTTCCGCTGATAGCTCCTGTTCCTGGACATTTTCTGTCATGCATGGACGCCTGCAGGAAACCTTTCAAGGGGGGTCAAGTGCAATTAATTAAGGTTTGGCTAATATGTACAAAACAGTAATTCGTGAAAATGAAAGATTAATATTATTATTATTTACTTACTGCACTAGGACACTACCACTATTATTATTATTATTATTATTTATTGATGCTGCTCTTGAAGAAAGTGTATGTTAGTAATAGTCATGTATTATATCATGTACATTGGTAACTGTTTTCAAAATATTGAACAGTGTCAAGCAGGCCCATGCCAAGCATTTTAAGTTCAGCACACACCACCCTGAGCGGAACTTGTTAGGGCGTACTGTGACGTACCTGCCAGCAGGACGCACACGACATAAAGGCAGATAGGAATCAGAGTAATCGTCTGCGTAGCTCAGTTGGTAGAGCGACTTGTTCCGGAATAAGCGGCCTCGGGTTCGAATCCCGGTGTAGACCAAAAATGACGGAGAAATTTACTTCGTTATAATGGCGCCCGAACTATCCGGATGACCCGACCGTTCAAAATCTCGCAATGGTGTGATGTTATTTCCACACCGCGAGACAGGAAAAGTCAGAGAATCCCTTCTCCAGCGCTTCGAAAAATAAAAATGTGTGAGATTGCATTCCACACAGCAGATTGACTGGGAGTTCTCAAGTGCACGTTCTACAGTGGATGGCTGCCTGCAACGATTCATGGTCACGGCTGACCCGTGGGCCATGCCCCCAGCCCTCTTTCGGGGGGGGAGATGTGACGTACCTGCCAGCAGGACGCACACGACATAAAGGCAGATAGGAATCAGAGTAATCGTCTGCGTAGCTCAGTTGGTAGAGCGACTTGTCCCGGAATAAGCGGCCTCGGGTTCGAATCCCGGCGTAGACTAAAAATGACGGAGAAATTTACTTCGTTATAGTACTACCTTACGATTTGCTAGGTTTTCCGCTTTCACGTTATCGTTTTCCTAATTTCCAATAAAATTGGAATATTTATTTAAACGCCCCAAACTCCATCTTTCCTTGTGGTCCAGTTTTGTGAGTGTAAAAGAAAAGTAATAAATAAAATAAAATAAAATAAAGGGAAAATAATTCTACAGGGGGGGAGTCAAGTGACCTCTGTGACACCCCCCCTTGTAGGCGCCCATGCCGTCATGTAAATGCGGAAAAATGAGAACAGAATTTTTCTGCTAATATGCGAAAAGGAGTAACGGTTTCTGATGTTCAGAATGTTCCTGGCGTACGAAAAATCCGTAAAATTCGGATTTTTTCCCGCTATTTCACGGAAAAGGTTATATCTGAAATATACTTCGTTAATTCACGAAAGGAATAACGAAAAATGGCCCGTGAATCCCAGAAAAATCTTTTACAGTGTAAGAAAACCATAATTATTCAGGTATAACGGATACATTATTTTCCCCTTCTTGCTTTGTCAGATATGTCTGCATCACTATTATAATGTACTATTTTCTTTCCTTTTCAAGGTCGGAACTGCGAACTCATTCTCAATATTTTACTTTTTAGCCTAAAAAACAAAACTACAACTACGATGAATTGAAACTATATGTTAATGCGAAGCAGAATGTTTCACTCACCTGTTTCGTCATACGAAGTACAGTCCCTAACAACGGGGTGTACAGGTTGTTCCATTGTTTAATACATTTATCAAGCGTACTGCTCTTTTTTAGGAGCTCACTTGCTCTAAAAAAAAGAGCCGTACGTCATTGTAACGGAGAACATCATATTTTTATACATATTAAAGAGTTTTATGTATCTCTGTGTGCTGTTTTTTAAAGTTGTAAAAGACTTCTGCCTCCCTAAACACGTGCGTAATGTGTTTAGGGAGTAGTGTATTTATTAATATGTACACGCGACATTACAGATTCCCCATTCAGTTCAATAACAGAGTAGGAGATCCTGAGGTAAATCTTCCGTAGAGTCTCATGGCAACAGTTTGGTCTCGGAGATCTCAATAGAACAGCGCGCCCGTGAACGGACATGGAACTAACGCGTTGAAACCGTATCCGTGAGAGTGTACTTATTTTTGCTTTTTTATGTTTTTTCAAGAATTTGCAACTTTGATCAAATGATCATATGTAGAGGATTTTAGGAAGGAAGTGTCTGACCCCAGGTCTTAAACAACCCTTAGAAATAGGAAGCTAGGAGATTTGGGCTAGAGTGCCCGATATGAAAGTGACACGGAAGCTAAGTATAGAAACGGTGAGGAGGACGCCCTTATTTATTACGGGGGGGCAGTGGACGGGGTCCAACGGCTTAATGTGCCCATTCGACGCACGGCGGATATTTAGGGGATCGAGCATTTGTACCTGCCTGGGATCGAACCTGGTCCTTTTCGTGGCAGTCACGAACGTTGCCCACTAGGCCATCCGCGGCACTGCTTTTATAGCCACTGGTACCATATCACGTGACAGACGCTATCGTAGTTTCATGTCCGACCATTGCAGTGCTGTTCAAAGAGCGAGAGTGCAATTCAAAAAAACTATCGATGATTAGCAGCGTGGCAAAACTTTATTCGTCCACAAAAATCGAGTTGCATATCGGACCTTCTCGTGAGAACAACGTTCCAGTTAAATTGCCACTTTAAACTGGCACAACACATCTGCATTATCAGCATACATCTTCATTGCTGAATAGCTTTGTCGTTCGGGTATACCATATACGCAAGACTATTGCGCTTTATACAGGTGTGGTCGTTGAATAATCGTCCTCGTAATCTCATTTCCTGTTCCTTTCATGGCAAGCTAACAATATTGAACTTTGCATTTTGTTTGACATCAATTTAGCTGCTAATATTTTGTGGTGTAAGAATACTGTGCTCCTGTGCATCTTTGATAGCAACTTATTAGGACAAACAGTGGCGGCGGAACAGCCCGGAGCCTGTCGGCCCGGGCCTTGTCAATAATTTCAATAATTTTAGCCAACATTTTTAATTCTATTTTTTTTATTTAGTAAATGTGCGCTTTTTTGTTGTGATGTGCCTTAAAAGTTTCTCTATAGGTAAGGGGCCGTCCATAAAGTACGTCCGATAATACAGGGGGAGGGGTTCCTGACAACCGGACCAAATGTGACATGGGGGAGGAGAGAGGGGGGAGATGGGAGGGGAGGTGTAGTAATTCGGGCGACCAGCGGCAAAAATATCATTAATGGTATGTCTTCGTTTTGTTTTCTCTTCTTTTCTTCTTTGAATAATTAACAAAAAGGTATGAAATGTTTCAGATTTCTGATGATATTTAGCTAAATCAGAAAATTAATATTAAGTTCTCGTATTTGTACTACCAAATCTATCGTGTTTTGTGGATGCTATGATCGAGAGTGTTGAAAACCTTGAATGCGTGCGTTCATTTGTAGATCTTTATTTCAGAATGATAAAGTTCGGTGTCAACAATCGGACAAAATGTGACTTGGGGGTGGGAGGGGGCCAGTCTAAAAATAGTAAAAAAATCACGGACGTACTCTATGGACGGCCCCTGCTCCTTAGGCATTGTTTTTCTTCTGTTTGTTCCGGGAAACGGGAAGTGAGGGGGGAGCACTACGATTCGAAATATCGGGCCCGGTCAACGAACCTCACTTTCCGCCGCCCCTGAGAACAAATTCATTCTTGATAGAGGCATGATAGCTGAGACTTGTTCGAAACACTTTTTACGATTACGCAGATTTGCTGAACGCACGTTACGCTGAGTTAATCATCTGCGTGGAGAGTGGAGAGTGTATTGTGATTGTCATACACCTGTCACTGAATTAGAAACCTTTACACAGATGTGCGTAAACGTCACTTACGTATCGCATATGCAAAATGCGTGGTCACGTGCGTCACCACGTGATCTAGGCAACTACTTAAAGCCGCCCCGGTGGCGCAGTGGTCTAAGGCGCTGGCCTCTGATCATTCGTCCGTAAGGGGTCCGGGTTCGAATCCCGGTCAGGCATGGATGTTGTGTTTGTCTTACGGCACTGGCTCTCTCCCTTTCCTGGAGCCAGTGACCCTAAATTAGGGACGGGCGACTGCTTATAGCCCATTGAATTGCTCCCGGTGGTCGTTAAACCTCCAATCAAAAAAAAAAAAAAACTACTTAAGACTTCCGCTCGTCCGTAGTGTTGTTCACAAGCCGCGGATGGCTTAGTGGTTAGTGATTAAGACTATCGATGCAAGGTCCCCAGGTTCAAGCCTGAGCTGATCTTTCGGAGATGGTGTGATTTACTAACAATCGCTGAATATCCGCCGTGCATCGGACGAGCACGTTAAGTGACGGCCCCCAGGCTGGACCCACTGGTTAAATGGGTATCCTTTTCTATGTCCCCCCTAAAATTCTGTTACCCCTCTATGCGCAATATCGTATTTGTACGGTGGCGCCATCTACTGTGCTCTAATCTCACTACAAACTGTTCTGTCAAAGTCGCTAGACTTGCTCTCATTCCTTCCGTTTCTGTGTCCTGCCCAAAAGGCGATCTCGCTGTAGGTGGCTGGGACCTAAACTCTACTCACTGTGGACGGAAGTCCTACAAGAAAATGACAAATACTTGATTGACGAATAGTGTTGTTCACAATGGGGGAAAAGAAATATTTCTGAGTTCGATAAATTGCTTATTGTGGGTGCCCGTCTGGCTGGAGCGACGATAGTGTTGATCCTTATAGGAAAAACAAAGGATCTTTCGGAGTTCGATAAAGGGTTTATTGTGGGTGCCCGTCTGGCTGGAGCGACGATAGTGTTGATCACAATAGGGAAAACAAAGAATCTTTCGGAGTTCGATAAAAGGCTTATTGTGGGTGCCCGTCTGGCTGGAGTGACGATAATGTTGATCCTAATAGGAAAAACAAAGGATCTTTTGGAGTTCGATAAAGGGCTTATTGTGGGTGCCCGTCTGGCTGGAGCGACGATTTTGAAAGCAACAGAGCTGACTGGTTTCTCAAAAGGTGAGATATCCTGAGTCTTTAATCAGTGAAAAAATAGCCCACATTGCTTGTCTTAGAGGTGTAACTGTGGCGGGACGACAATTTGTCAGGAACGAGATCTCTCATCTGAGAAGGCTTTTGTGCAGAAGTAGGACTTACTGTGTGTAGCAATTGACTGAAGCATTCAATAAACGCTGTTTCCGACCCATATCTCAGCAAACTATGAGGAAGGAATTGAAAAGGACTGGTACGTAGTGCGATCAAAAAGTTCGGACACAAGGTCTGTAGCGCACCAACAGATAGCAGTACGCGGATGCGCGAGCAGGGGTCGAGGGCAGTGACCTTCATGAGTCATTGTGCCGAGTGGCGTCGTTCTGTGAACATCGGGAGCTGTGCTACACGATACTTGGTGACCACGTGCAGAGCACAGATGCGATTTCGGTATGGACTGCAAACTAGAGGAGCGAGCGAACATCAAATTCTGCGTCAGATTTTTCAAGATCTCTGTCAGCAGGTGGTGAATGAACCAACGTTCTTGTCGCGGGTCATCACTGTGGACGAGACTTGGGTGTACGGTTATGACCCGGCGACCAAACAACAGTCGTCGCAGCAGAAGAGCCCGGCATCTCCACTACCGAAGAAGGCCTGACAGGTCCGGAGCGCAACCAAAAGCCTGCTCATCGTGTTCGACATTCGTGGGGTTGTCCCCCAGTTCCAGACCGTCACCGTCCTTTTTTACTGCGATGTTCTGCGGCGTCTTAGGGAGGACATTCGCCGCAAACTACCTTAAATGTGGCGCAGGAGCGATTTCGTGCTCCATCACGACAATGCAGCAGCTCACAGAGCGTTAGCAACACGCCAGTTTTGCAGCCGCAACAGCATGACTACCCTTCCTCATCCGCCTTACTCGCCGGATTTGGCCGCCCTGCGACTTCTTTCTGTTCCCGAAGATGAAGCTCAAGGATCGCCGTTTTGAAACCACGGACGAGATCCAGCGCGAATCGCAGACGATGCTTGACACGATTCGCGAACAGGACTTCCAGGTAGCGTTCCAACAGTCGCAAAAACGCTGGCAGCGGTGTATGGCTGCCCAAGGAGACTACTTTGAGGGTTGTCATAGACTGGACACTGGAAGAGTGGGAAAAAGTCGCGTGGTCTGACGAGTCACGATACACCTTGTTCTGTACCGACGGTAGACAGAGAGCTTGGCGCGGGCCCCGTGAAGCAATGGACTTGTAAACACAACTCAAGGTCCTGGAGGTGGTGTCGCAGTATGGGACACGTTTCGTTGGTACAGAGAGAGTCTCCTGATAATGCTGGAAGACTGGGTGCCCTCCAAGGATAATCAGAACATTGTTGCCGATCAAATCCATTCTGCAATATTGACTTTTTCCAGTCGGTGACGGCTGTTTCACCGACGACAATGCTACTGTCCATCGCGCAAGATGTATTCAGCAGTGGTTCAGCGATCATGCCAGAGACTTCCACGATCTCTCCTGGCCACCACAAAGCCCGGATCTGAACGTGTTAGAAAAACAGATCCTGGAGCAAAGTCCTCTTCCGTCAAATACACTCATTGTCATAAAAATCCGCGCATCAAGAAGGAGGCGTCGGATCAAAAGGAGATTTTAGTAGTGACATGGTACATACCAAAGACAGAAGTTGATTTCAGTATCACAGCAGCAGGGCGATTTCCCGCGGACATACGGTGCACATTCCGGTCAGCGTTAGTACCGCGTCGGAACGCCTCGTGCTTGGATACATGCTGCGATACGGTCCGGCATGGAGTCAAAGAGACGCCGTATGTTATCTTGGGACAGACTGGCCTACAATGCTTGCAACTGACGCTCTAAATCACGAGCAATGGGACATGAAGAAAGCTGGCGTTCCATTTCGTCACTCACGTGCTCGATGGCCGAAAGATCAGGCGATCTGGCAGGCCACGGAAGAGTGGAAGCAAAGACGTGGAAAATCCGAGCCTTGTGCGGACGGGCGTTATCTTGTTGGGAAACGGCTCCGGGCCGCAAGATCTCCTGGACGTAGCGATGGGCTCTCAACGTCCCTCGGATTACTGCGAGGGAAGTCCAGCTGTCATACGCGATGACTCCCCAGACCATCACGCCTGCAGTTCGGGACGTGTGCCGCTGTACAGTGAGGTTGGGATTGTAACGCTCACCTGCGGTCCTCCACACTCTGACACGGTGATCGTCCGTTCCCATACAGAAGCGGGATTCGTCGATGAACACTATACGTTGCCAGTCCGTAGCATTCCGCGTTGCTCGCTGCTGACACCACTGCAATCGAACCCGACGATGGTCAGGTGTTAATGGCAGAAAACCTAAGGGCCGTCGAGAGTGCAGATGATTCGCCTCTGCCAGGCGTCTGGAAATGATTCTGCTGGATACAGGAGTTCTTTGTACAGCCGCTACATGTCTTTGGATATTGGACAAGGACGTCGTTGCATCTGTGCGTACCGCTCTCACGATCCCACGGTGATCTCTGCTGGTGGTGTGTCTGCGTCGTCCAGAGCCAGTCCGCCTTGTCTGGGTGCCTTCCCGTGTCCATTGCTCCCACCACGATCGCGCCGTTCTGTCCGACCGACACAAATGGCGGCCGCCCTGCCTCTCTCATCCTGACGATACGGAACGTTTAAACTCCGCCAGTTGCTTGTACGCACATCTACGGCGGCTCCGCTGCATGTCTATCGCTCATGGATCTCACCTGACTCATACCGTGCACTTCGGCACGAAACTTTAATCATTTTCATGTCTGCCCTTCCTGTAGCTATTCGCCGAGTTTCGCGTTAATCGCACGGTTTTTTCTTGGTGCGCGGATTTTTATTACAATGAGTGTATGAACCAGTTAAAGGACTGTCTGGCATGCTGTAGATGTATTATAGATGCACTCCAACACCTTGTGGAATCTATGTCAAATCGCATACGGGCTGTAACTCGGGCTAAAGGATGTGTATATCGGTACTGAAAAAAATGTTTCTAATTCAGCGGCCAGTATCTGTAGGATTATCAAGCTAACTTGAGACTAGTATTTCAGATTATTGTAGAGGTGCATGCAATGTCTTGAATTTTGGGAGCTGGTGATGAAACTAGAAAATTATGAATAATTTAAAGCCACTTTAAACGAACCACAACGCACAAATGAAGCATGACAAAGAAAACTATCTCGTAACCGCGTTGTGACAACAACAACGCTTTGAGCATTCGACCTAAAAAGGTTACTTTCATAGGGATAGTTGGTGCATTTAATACAGAACAGCTATCTCAGTTCGAAAGCGCACCTTTTTATACATTTTTTTAATCACCTTGATTTCCTCTTCTCGCTTGGTTACCGCCCTGGGATGTCCGCTGAACGCCGTATGATGAAAGTCGTTTGTGAGATAAAACTTCCCGCGTTTTTCTATTTCTCTATCTTTTGTTTTTCTTTTTTTAATGAAAGCGATTTTGGAGTTGCTGGCAGATTACGCGGAGCCAATTTCTGATGCGATAGCTTACCTTAAGAAAGAAGGGCGATTGCTCGTTGATCCGGTCTAACTGCGCCCCCCCCTTTTTTTTTTTTTTTTTTTTATTATTTTTCTGGACAAATTGCTAGAAGAAACGAACTCTAATCAATAACAAGGAACTGTACACCAATTACACTCAAAATACTACTTACTAGTAATCCGAATTTCTTGGCGTAGAATATAAATTGAAGTTTCCAAGCTTTCGCACATCAACCAGATCGCTTTTTCAAGGAAGGTAGACAGCTAAGTGCAAACTGGATAATAGAACACTTCAATTTGAACGCGGTGACTTGACTAGACAATAAATGAATGGGCACAAATGTGATCAATCATTTGAAGAAACGAGGTCATGTTGGTTGGGCACGCGATACTGTTGTAGAAAACGCAGCATTATTTGAAGAACTGATTCCAAATGCCTTGGCAACTCGAGAGAGACGCTATCATTGCAAGCCTCGCTGCTGTCAAGATTTCCAAGGTTTCGTGAATACCAGTAGATTTGGGTGTGGAGTATGAAGCTAATTTCTTTATATCATTCCACATAGGATCAGTGGACTTGACCTCTCTTGATAGGACAGCGGTTATTTTACCGTTTTTTGTTTCCCTTTTATGTTCGCTGATTCTAATTCCAAACGAACGTTTTGTCATTCCGATGTAGTATCGCCTGGAGCCGTCAGGATATTGTAGACGGGTGGCTTAAACACCTGCCTCATTGAGAAGAGGGGGCTTGTCACATCTAATCACATTTGCGCCTATTCGTTTATTGTCTAGTCAAATCACCGCGTTCAAATTGTTGAAGTGTTCTATTATCCAGTTTGCAGTTCGCTGTCTACCTTCCTTGAAAAAGCCATCTGATTGATGTGCGAAAGCTTGGAAACTTCAATTTATATTCTACGCCAAGAAATTTGGATTACTAGTAGTATTTGAAACTGTTGGAGAACTGAAATATTAGACTGGATACCAAGAGACAAGAAAATACTCAAAAGAACTATTACATGGGAGATGGATGGATGAAATTCGAAAGTATGACGAGTGACGTGGAAGAGAATTGCTCAAGACAGAGAGTTGTGGAAGAGACTCTAGACTCTAAGAGTTGTGACCTTCATCTAGCAGTGATAATGAGGATATATATCATCATCAATGAACCGAAAGTCGCTATTCGACATGCGCGAGTCAAATCATCAGCAGGAACCATACTCAGTCCACTACTAGATGAATCCCAAAGTCTCTTCCAGGACTTTGTCTTGCTCATGCATGTAACTCTAGCATGGTTTTGAATTTCTTCCACTCATCTCCTACGTGGCCTTCTGTATCTTTTAAAACTGATCTTTGGTATCTAGTCTAGTATTTCAGCTGTCCAAGGATGGTCAGTTCTAGAAATATGTCCAGCCCATTGTCATTTGATTGTCTTTACTTTGATCATGATGTCATCAACTCTTGTCTTTTTCCTGATCCATGAGTTCGACTGAAATGTTGGCTCGCTCATGTCCAATAGCGACTTTTGGTTCAAATAAACTAATCAGTGAATCCATACGCGTGATGTCCCTTTGGACTTCATACTACAAATGTCATATGGGGATTTAGGTTAAATGAAACGTGGAAAAGTCTCTATCTTGTTCGTGAAACCACTCCGAGACAATGAGCTCATTATGTATTTGTGCATTGTTCTGTATCCGTGTCACCACTAGGGTAGATTATGACCATGACTGAATGAACCCGATCAGCAAATGCTTAAATACGCTTGAAAATTCAGATGTGGGCTCACTCGACTCAAGAGTCTAAAGTCTTCCTAGATATACATAGCCCACACTCCCTCTGCCAGCTTCGGAATTTGTAACCATTCAGTAAGAATAATACACTGAAGAGCAATTAAGTTAGAGATACCTGTCTAGTAACGTGTAGCACCACCTTTCGGCCTGATGACGACGGCGATTCGTCTCGGCATCGACTCGACAAGACAAAGGAAGCGTTGGGAAGCCATACGGATCCACGACCCCTGAACAAGCTCCCACAGTTCACGAAGATTTGATGGAGGGGTAAGAGCCTCGAACATCTCTCTCGATGGCATCCCAGATGTGCTCGATGGGATTGAGGTCAGGTGACCTAGCTGGCCAAGGAAGCGAGGCCACGTTGGTGGAGTGTTCATCCAACCATTCGGATACAATTCGGGAGCGATGGCACGGTGCATTGTCTTGTTGCAGGATGAGGTCCCCAGTGGAATGTTGAAGACGCACAAACGGGAGCAAATGGTCGTCCAGGATATCCTGGTAACGTTGACCTGTGATGGACGATGTCACACGTAACAGGGGTCCCATTTCAGTCCACGTAAACAGTCCCCATACGAGAATGCCACCCCCACAAGCTTGAAGAGTACCCTGCTGGAAAGAAGGATCCATCGCTTCATGTGGTTTGCGCCGTACTCGTATCCTGCCATCCCCATGTACCAACGTGAATCTCGACTCATCAGTCCAGGCAACATTTTTCCACATGTCTAGGGTCCAGTGGCGATGTTCCCGCGCCCATGCTAATCTTTGCACCCTGTGATGTGCGGTCAGCAGCGGTACCCTCGTGGGACGATGGCTTCTGTACGGCATAGCGAGGAAATGGTTCTGGATGGTGTGGCTGCTTGTACGTTTTTGTGCACCAGCGTTAAATTGCCGAGTGATTTCTTGCACTGTGGCCCGTCTATCCGCTGTTACAATGCGAGTTAGCCGACGATGACCCCGCTCATCCACACGCTGTTGTCCACGGCAGTTGGCCCTTGCAGGGATAGCTTTACCGGATTCGATGTACTCACGGTGCACCCGGGACACAGTGGCTCGTGAAAATCCCAGTGCCTGCAGGACTTCCGAGATAGAGTGACCCATTCGTCGGGCCCCGACAATTTGCCCACGATCAAATGCGCTTAGATCATTCGTCTTACCCATACTGCGTCCGACTCTTACTGATTCCCGTCGCCTCACTCCTTATATTGTCGGATCGCTGCATAAGTCATGTCTATTCCGTTTGCAGGGCCGCCCACAGCGCCATATTTCCATAACGCCAGCTGTCTCGAATTCAATTGCTCTTCAGTGTATATCAAATACATCCGCACAACATTCAAACTGGTAATTCTGCTAGCCTATTGGAAAATTGTGTTATCTTCAAGTTCTCACTGTCCTATCAGCATGGTACAGCTAAAAACGAGCTTCATTAGATCCAACGTCCCCTTTTTCCAATAACTAAGAGCACTCCCGAGACCTGCTGTTGTAACGCAGACGGTGGAATGTTGGACGCACTGTATGCTTGGATGTCACCTGGCATCGCCCCTTATTCAAATTGTTTGTTTGTCTTGCTATTATTGTGCGTCTGTTGGGCACAACGAATGCAGCTGTCCTCTGCTTATTTTGGGTAACAACTACATGCTTCAGACCATATATCCAATGCTTACTGCCGGATTTTTGCTGCATCATTCAAACTCTGTGCACTTTTACTACTTTTTCTTCCGTATTCCACAAATTCAGGAATTTTCTGCTCTTCGCCTCACTCCTTTATGTAAGCACCCACTATAAAACCCTCGCAAACTCCGTTAGATCACGTCGGTTTCCTATTTGAGCTCCCATAACGTATTCCGAACTGCTACTGGTAGTTTCTCCGTTCATTTGATTAAGTAACTGTAGCGGCGTGACACCAATGAATGACACATCAGCTAATTTATATAAAATGGTCTTTTGGAAGTAATAAATTGGCCAGTCAGTGTATGTCAGTCATACTTAAGCAATATCGCCGGTAATTCTTCGAAGTGCTTATGCTATCATAATTGCAGCTTGTTTCAAAATCAATTCGCCGCTCCGGTGATCTAAGAGCTGGTTCTGATCGTTTGCCAAAGATGGGCCCAGATCTAAGAGCTGATTTCTGACCTTTTGCCCAAGATGGGTCCAAATCTAAGAGATGGTTTCTGATTGTTTGCCCAAGATGCGCTCCGATTTGAGTGCCGTATGAGCCATGGGTGGTGTGTTTGTCTAACGGAACCGGCTCTTTCCCTTACCTGAAACCAGTGACCCCAAATATGGAACTGGCGATTGCTTATAGCCCTTAGAGTTACTCACGGTAGTAGTTAACTCCCACGCATCCCTACCACCAAAAGCAACTCTATTTATGCTATTCGACCTTTTTTATTCACTTCCTTACACGTGACGTTCGCTCAGATGTTTATAGAAATAACTTATTACATTAATCATTTTCTCCTGGTAACTGTCAATCCCTTTGTCTGTGCGTGCGCGCGCGCGCGCGCGTTTGTGTGTGTGTGTTTGTGTGTGTGAAAATTCTACTAGCCAAATGGAAAACTTGCTAACCACTTAGCATTGGAATAGGAATAACTTCCATGTCATGGAGTCCTTGCTGTGATGCCTTACGCAACTAATCTATTGAGCAGAAAGGTTCACAACAACATTTTAGAACAGAAATAACAAATACAAAAAAAAAAAAAAAAAAGAACACTCAGTATACGTTATGATTTTCCACTTAGAGCTAAAGTCTTCAGTGCTGATTTAGGGGAACTTTTCCTTTAGTGACGTTGCAATGCTTAATACCACAGCGCCCGCGCGCTCACGCACACGTACAAGTGTCTTCAAAGTTGCTCAGACAAATATTTAAAAAATAAATGTTTCAAAGAAATAATCGATGTTCTTTCCTTTCACCGACATACGTGCTAGCTTTGCATTTATGTTTTTATAGTTACAGGAAAGTGAAGTTGATGACTGCTTTACTTATGTTGAACCCAACGTTTATACAAGAAATAGTGATGCAGAAAACCGAAGAACTGAGTTTTGGGTAAGTATTTTTTTATGTCATAAAAAGTAGAAAAAAAAAAAGAGGTGGTGGGAGTTTACGCACTTTTAATTAGTGTGCACTGACCAAAAAATATCTTATTTAATGATGGACACCAGTTTTAATTCACTTTTAAAATAAGTACAACAAATTGAAAACCACACTTTACACAGGCGATATATATATATATTTTTACCTTTATACAGGATAGTTATAAATTAGTTGGACAAAAAGAAAACTTTATTTTGCATAGTTATAAGGATGCATATGATAACAAGTTCGAATAATATATAGTTAAACACACAAAGTTTACCATTTTTTCACGGATGCTCGATGGGGTTTCCTTTGGGTACTCTGCAAATGCCCCATCTTCCCACATTGCTGTCACCATGTCGGCATCGATCAATGCGAGTGCAGCGGTGATTCTTGATTTCAGTTCAGGAAGGGACTTGGGAAGCAGCAGAAGGTAAACCTGATCTTTAACAAAACCCCATAGTCCGAAATCTAGGGGGCGTTAAGTCCGTTGAACGGGGTAAAGGGGCAAGCAATTGTGCCGCCGGGACCAATCCAAACGGGGACTTCGGCATCAAGTTAAGCAGTGACGTCCTCGTGGTCGTTTTGCTGGTAAATGAAACCTCCTTCCATTGTTTCCTTGAGGATTGGCATTAGGTAAATTTGAAGCATGTGCAGGTATGCGATTCCGGTAACAGTTCTCTCAGCAAAGAAAAATGGGCCCAAAACGGAAGCACAACTCGCGGCCCAAAAAACCTTTACCTTGGAACTGTCCCCTTTATGTTCTAAGATGTGTGGAAACACACATTTGTCCGTGACGGAGATCGAAACCGCGCCCCTTCACTACGGAGTAAGTTGCTCTCCCAACTATGCTACACGGACAGAATATATCGCTGCAGATTCGTCGTCTTGACACGTGATGCACCTCTGTAGTACGTCACAGATGGTATGCGGGTTTTCTGATCCCCAAAACCCGCAGATTGTGTCTTTTCACTTTGCCATTTAAGTGAAAGGTCACCTCGTCACTGAACACCAACTTTGACAAGAAATCATCATCAGCTTCCATGCGATTTAACATGTCACTACAAAAATCTGCTCTCGCTTCTTGTCGCCATCCTTCAGAATTTGACTAGCTGAAAGTTGTAAGGCCTAAATTTCAGACGTTTCCGTAGGATTTTTGTCACTGTTGGTTCTGGAACTCCAAGCTCCAGACTTGCTCGTGCCGTCGATTTAAGGAGGCCTCGCAGAAATGCTGCTCGCACTGCATCCACCGTCACCTCGGGAATTCCAGGTCTGCCTTGGCAACTGTTCCTATGAGCCACACATCCACTATCGGTAAATCGTTTGTACTATGCTACAATCGGGTACCTTTTCGGTGCAGTTTTCCCGCATTCTCGGCGAAAATGTTGTTGCATTTGTGTTGCTGAATGCATCTCGTGAAACCACAGGCAGTTTTGTTCGCGTTTTAGCTGAAAAAAAGTGCCGCGGAAGCCCAGCAAATGATCTGTGCTGCTTTGGGTGAGGCTGTTGTGTCCTACAGTACGTGTAAGAAGTGGTTCCAGCGGTTTAAGCAAGGGAAATTTCGATCTCCGTGATGCAGAACGACTGGGACAGCCACAGAAAGTTGACGATGAGGAACTGGAACAACTGTTGGACTCGGATCCCTGTCGCACACAGTCAGAGCTCGCCCAGGAACTCGGAGTAAAACGGAAAGCCATTGCGCCTGCACAAGCTTGAACGGATTCACAAGGAGGGCCGTTAGGTGCCCTACAAACTCACAGCTGCGAACATCTAGACGATATGATGTTGCTGTGTCCTTGCTCTCCAGATTCAAGAAGAAATATTTCCTCCTCAAGATTTTGACCTGTGATGAGAAGTGGAACCTCTATGATAATCCTAAGCGGCGCAAATAATGGGTTTATCCAGGTCAGCTTACCACCAGTACCGCCAAACCGAATATCCATGCCAGGAAGTTGTTGCTGTGCATATGATGGGATCAGTGCGGTGTCGTACACTGTGAGTTGCTCAAACCTAGTAAAACGGCCAATGCTGAGCGTTATTGTCAGCAACTCATTCGTGTGAGTGACGCACTCGAGGCGAAAAGGCCATACACTGGCAAGGGCAGAAGGTCGGTCCTGTTGCTTCAGGATAACGCGCGTCCTCACACCGCGAAAACGACTTTAAACACGATCACCGACCTGGGATGCGAGATTTTGTCACACCCGATGTATTCTCAGACTTCGCCCCTTCGTATTATCACCTCTTTCGCTCCTTGCAATATCACCTGAGTGATAAGCACTTCACTTCTGTCGAGGAGGTCCAGACAAGTATTGATGACTTTATCAACTCGAAACAGCCCTCTTTTTTCCGCAGTGGCATTCGGCAGCTCCCTGACCGATGGATCAAATGTATCAACACGACGGGGATTATTTCCCTGATTAGGTACGTGTTCGATTTGCTATAATTTGCTGTCAACGTGTCGTGCATTTGACCGAGAATTAAGTTGCACTCCTAATAGAACTATCATATATCGGGATAGGCATGAATCAACGTGAGTAACAGTGGTTATGCACGGCATACGTTGTTGAAGCTTAGATGATGTAGAAATTTGTCGTTTCATCAGCCGAGTTGTCGGAGATGTAGACCTCCGGGTAATTACCTGAGATGGGCCTGGCACCAAGTCCCGAATGAGATATGGGTGTTGTGTTTGTCCTGTGGCGCTTGTTCTGTCCCTTCCCTGCAACCCACGACCACAAATCAGGAATGGGAGGCTCCTCATAGCTTAGATGCTTTTCAGATTTTCATGGGGGTCGTTATACTCCTACCACAAAAAAAAAAAAAAAAAAAAAAAAAAGGGAGATAGACTGAGAGAACCAGAGATTCGAAGCTTGAAATTGCAAAAATTAGGTTTGGCTGAGCACATACACAAGCACGCAAGCACGCGAGGACGTTTTTTACTGATGATAAATAAGCATCTGCTTGTTCTCTGAATGAGCTTTGGAGTGTAAAAACAGGAGTTGCAGTCCGCTACACGCCAGTAAAACCATCTGGATGTTATAGTACTTTAATATCGTCACTGAATACATTAGAATCGCTCCTTTAGAAATTATAAAGCAAATGTTATTATTATACGTCAAACAGAGGCCATCGTTCTTTCCACGTTTATAAGTGAGCCACGGAAAAATTCTCATTTGTAACTGAAAGACCCTGGGTTCGATTCCAGTGGCGGCCAATGAGAATTTTTCCGTGACTCACTTATAAACGTGGAAAGAGCGATGACCCCTGTTTGATGTTCCCAGTCCACGTCAAGTATCTGTATTTAATATTATATGGTTTGTTGAATTGGTTTTCGTTGAACTTTAACTCATTGCAACTTCAGCCTTAACTTAGAGCTGTTCCTATCTTTGCTGAAAATCTTAACTATACATGAATAACACTTTCCATGCTACGACCAGAGTTTAAAGACAACAAGAATCTACTTACTTATACTGAAAGCCACTTCCACTGTATTCGTATAATCCAGACTCATCAACATGCCGTCCGTAGCTCAATACGCTGAATAGAATTCAATTAAATGTTGCCCCGTAATATACGTGAGACACCTATCACTCTTCGGATAACAATCTGTTTTCTCAGTACAAGATGCTTTTATAAGAATCGCTCGCTATCTGCTCTTATCAACATTGCTTAGGCAAGACTCACTCTTCCAACACTGCACTGCACTTCTCATATAGACATTGTAGCGTTGTTAACTATTTGAAACGTATGTAGCTCGAGAACATTACTTAAGATTTTTTGTCTCTCGAAGTGAAACAAAAGTCACTCAAATAAAGTTTGAGAAAGTTTTATTAATTCTTATTTCTGTTATTCCCTCAGTATCATATATAGGCACTATACTTGAATATTCCAAAATACTTGAGGAACTAATCACAATAGTAGTAATACTTCAAAACTAATTAACTAAAGTTAGTAAGCTGAAAACTTGATTAACTCCAAACACTAAATACACTGCTGGCCACCCAAAATGCAACAACAAGAAGCAAGCATCCGATTGGCCTGAAATTCGCAGCATGCGTCGCCCGCGAGAGGACATGCAAACGATTAGCATTGCAGGGCATATGCAAATCATGTGCACCCGGCACGCCACCGAGAGAAACTATAAGAAGGGTGCACAGAAGGCGGGGTATAAGTAGTGGAAGTGTGTTGTGCCGCCGGACCTGGGCGTGGGAAGCTTCTGATGCCTCGTCGCAGAATACGGCAGTCATTCCAGCACGTTTCGGAGTTCGACAGAGGACGAATAGTGGCTTATCGCGACAGCGGTTTATCGTACCGAGACATCGGCGCCCGTGTGGGATGACATCCAGCCACAGTGAAGCGAGTATGGATTCGGTGGGTGCAGGAGGGACAGACAGACCGACGTGAGCGATTGGCGCAGCCGCGGCACACCACCGAACGAGAGGACAGGCATGTTGTGCGGCGGGCATGGACGGCTCGCACCGCCACATCACGAACGTTAGCGCAGGAATTAGGGTGCGTTGCGCAACAACCTGTGTCAGCACGTACCGTTCGACGTCGTCTGCAGGAGCGGGGACTTGTCGCACGGCGCCCATTGCTCCTATTACCATTGATGTTACACCATCGGCGAGTACGGCGGCAGTGGGACGTTGAACGCCGCACCTGGACTACGGAATGGAACGACATTGTCTTCTCCGACGAATCCCGCTTCTGCCTGCAACACCACGATGGTCGGATTCGCGTGTGGCGTCACCGCAGCGAGAGACTGTATGACGCCTGCATTATGCATCGCCATACCGCTCCGTCGCCTGGCGGTATAGTTTGGGGCGCAATTGGATATGACACCCGCGGCTACACCTGATGAACTGTGGCAACGTGTGGAAGCCGCGTGGACCGACATACCCCAAACCCACATCCAAAGCCTCTTTGGTTCGATGCCGCGGCGTGTAGTGGCCGTTATTGCCAGCCATAGGGGCCACACGAACTATTGATGTCTGCGTGTTCCGCAAGTCGCACGGGCCTGTAAGCTCAATCGTTTCATCTTTGTATCTGTTGTTAGGTGTCCAGTTAATCTGGCTTTGCTATCTCGTGTCCTTCTTGGAAGTTGCATTTCTGGTGGCCAGCAGTGTATATAGCAACGCCACTCTAATACGTGAACTTAAAATAGACACAGTTTCTGGTAACGCAGCTTCCACGATTATAACATCACACCACGCACTACACTTTTGGCTGCCGCTTCAACATTATACATCTCTAGTTCTTATCTGTCAACATGCATACGTCACGCACTCTGACCTCAGAATTGTTGCCAACCTCATTTCGCGAGAGAGAAGATCTAACGTTAAGGTTGAAAACGCTAAAAGAGAATGAACTCAAATTTACATAAAGAAAGCAACTAAAAACGAAAGTTAATTTAGAGGTACGTCACAACATTGCCTTTCGAATACTGCTCTCTGAGCTTTTATCTCAGAACATTTAATGCATGTTGATTGCCGTCTGACCACACTGTCAGGCTGACAACTTCAAATTCGTCGTACCGAAATTTGTGGCGTTAAGTTTGAAAATCTTTAACTAGGAAAAACCCGAATTTACATAAGAACACAGGAAATTAAAGAAAAAGGTTAAATTAGAGGTATAAGTCAGAAAATAATAAGAACCTTTGAAAATGTTAAAACTTTGCGACTTATTAACAAAATATTATTCCCCTTTTTTATGAGCCCACTGAAGAATTAACTTTTTTGTTTTTTATGTGAGAATAATATATTTTTCTTTTCAGGAGCATTTGACTGGCGAAAAGTGCTTTGCTCCGCCGTTCTGTTATTTTTCCAGGCACCTATTACCCAAGACAAAGCCTAAATATTGTTCTCCTGTATTCAACGGTTCTGCCGGAGCATCTGGTCGCAGGATGATGATGTAAGAGTTTTTAGAACTTTTTCTTTCAGTTCTTTTTGCATTTCCTTTTTTATATGTATTGATATTTAGAATTGAAATCTCTCTATTCTAAAAAAAAAAAAAAAAGTAACTGCTGCCGCCGCTGTTTTAGAAATTTCGCGACACACGCTTTTCTAGCTCGCAGCGCAAAACGTACTGAACACAAAAATATGAAATTTACGTCGTTTGTAGATAATTGTTTGGAAAACACGCTGAAATAAACTGTTTTTCGATTCTGGTGATTCTTCAAGAGCTATTGTATTTCAAAGTTAAGGTAAGCAAAAAAGTGCTATCAGTTCGCGTTCCGGACACACTAACAGCAACAGAACCACAATACTTTGTAGGCATGTAGGGCCATGGCCGAACTTTTGCATCTCGTTGCCCTTTTTTCGAATTTCGATTTAATTTACGAGAAATTAAATTTTTAAATTTCACAAAATTCTCTATTTTGCGATGGGATCTATTTAATAAAAACGGATATATGTCAAACTATAAATCATAACTCATTGCAATTTTTGCAGCAAAAACTCACAACTATCATCCCTCTTTAAAAAAATAAGAAAAAATCATTTTCTGATGTTTAAGCATTTTTTAAAGACGTAAAGGAAAGGAACGAACGGCATCTTCTGTTTTGAACGGTAAACACACAGGAAAGTTCTAGTCCCGTGACCTGCTGACATGCTATTTTCAGCACTCTCTTCTAATTGGGTGAAAGGACAGGCTACAAAATTAAAAAAGAAATGGTAATGGCGCAATGTTTAGCGATGTAGCGACGCTTTTATAGCTCGGTCTTTTTTGCCGGCATAAAAAAAAATAGTAATAAATAAAAGTGGTGGCTATGAAACATGTCTCTGCTTGAAATTTTCACGAATTGTTCGACCACTTCTACATGACCTGGAAATTTGAAAATTGTCATGTTGATAGGTCTTAAGGTCCGAATACCTAGAACAGTCCGAAAAAAAAATCAAAATTGCGGCTTTGGAACATTCTCTACTTGAATTTTTCGAGAATTGTTCGACCACTTCTCAATAACATTGAGATCTGAAAATCAGCATGCTGATAGTCCTTAAGGTCCGGATACCTAAAAAAGTCCCAAAACCAAACAGTTCAAAAGGGAGGCTTAGCCTTACTGTTCAAAATGCTGATAGGTTTAAAGATAATTATGCTAGAAACGTTGAAATGCTGTTAAAATTCCATAAAATTTTGATTTAAAATTAAGGGGCCCCAAAACCTGATCCGTTTTACGTCAAACCTTATGCAATTACCTGTTCTTAATCGTAAAGCAGTTAGGGATCTTAAATTTCTTTTCTTTCCCTTAATTGCTTTTCCTTTCTTTAATTTTATGTTCGAAAAATTATAGATTCACCGTTCGGAGAACGGGCATAACTGCTAGTGTTGGCTATAAAAATGCAACTCAAGAAAAATCTTGACAGCATTTTAAAGTTACGATTCGAAGCTGAAACTTTTAACGACCTTACTGCCTTTTTTACGCTTCCCAACCGTAGGTTGAAGAAGCGTATATGCTCCAGCTTTGTCCATCCGTCTGTCTGTCAGCACGATAACTCGCGTAAAAATTGGTGGATTTATCAGCACGATAACTCGCGTAAAAATTGGTGGACACATATGCGAACATCATGGTGTATTAAGCTGAATCGTGACTCGTCAGAAAACACAACCTGTTGCCAATCAGCGCGCCAATGTCTGTGTTCGAGACCCTATTGCAACCAGAGGTGTCTCTGGCTGAGAGTCAAAGGGATGCGCAGAAATGGGCAGCTAGCGACCAGTTCTCTGTTAAGCAGACGACATGGAACTGTGCTGGAAGACAAAGCCTGACCTGTGACAGTGTTCCACTGTTGCGCTGACACCGTGGGTGTCGCTGTGCGATCGGTCATTGCCATGCGCTAGAAGTGCCTGTCATTCCGTGCAGTCGTTTCGTCCCGTACGAGTGGCAATTTCGCAATAGGAAAATCCAGCTTCTCTCATCCCAACAATCCTTCCTCGTTCAAAGTCCATCAGGTGTTCATAATGCGACCTTCTTTAGCGACGGTGCATAGTGAGACGCAAGAAACGTCCTTTTGACTCAATGTCGGCTCTTCGCTGATTGCAACATCTCGTCTGCTCGTTTGAGCCAGTTCTTTATATTCAAAACCGGACAGTTCAGAGGGGCAGTTATATATATATATGCTTCAGAGATATTGAAGGAGGGGAATTTGCTTCTATCCTGCTTTCCAAAACAGCCCACAGTTAGGTTTAATGATATTCAAGTCAGATGATTGAGCTGGCCAGAGCAGATTGTGAAGTTCATCTTGGTGCTCCTCAAAATAAAACAGAACTGTTTTGGCTGCGTGTACGGGCGCATTATCATCTTGAAAAATGGCATCACTGTTGGAGAACAACGTTTGGACCAAAAGATGCGCCTGATCACCTAGAATCTGCAAGTACTCGCCGGCAGTAACTCGACTATGTAAGGTAATGATGGGACCTGCCGAATACCAAAATACTGCCGCCCAAATCATCACAGATCTACTCCCATGTTTGATAGTTGGAAGCAGGAATTTCGAATTGTACTCTTCCTTGGGTGTTTTCAGGGTCTTCCAGGTAGATATTGAGTTCTGCTGTCACTTTTGCTGCAGTTGTTCTGTGTTGTTTCGACACAATCCTTGTTAGTGTTGGATGGTCCCTCGTCACAGATCTGCCCCCATGTTTGATAGTTGGAAGCAGGAATTTCGAATTGTACTCTTCCTTGGGGGTTTTCAGGGTCTTCCAGGTAGATATTGAGTTCTGCTGTCACTTTTGCTGCAGTTGTTCTGTGTTGTTTCGACACAATCCTTGTTAGTGTTGGATGGTCCCTCGTCACAGATCTGCCCCCATGTTTGATGGTTGGAAGCAGGAATTTCGAATTGTACTCTTCCTTGGGGGTTTTCAGGGTCTTCCAGGTAAATATTGAGTTCTGCTGTCACTTTTGCTGCAGTTGTTCTGTGTTGTTTCGACACAATCCTTGTTAGTGTTGGATGGTCCCTCGTCACAGATCTGCCCCCATGTTTGATGGTTGGAAGCAGGAATTTCGAATTGTACTCTTCCTTGGGGGTTTTCAGGGTCTTCCAGGTAAATATTGAGTTCTGCTGTCACTTTTGCTGGAGTAGTTCTGTGTTGTTTGGACACAATCCTTGTTAGTGTTGGATGGGCCCTCATCACAGATGTACATCCACGTTTGATGGTTGGAAGCAGGAATTTCGAATTGTACTCTTCCTTGGGGGTTTTCAGGGTCTTCCAGGTAGATATTGAGTTCTGCTGTCACTTTTGCTGCAGTTGTTCGGTGTTGTTTGGACACAATCCTTGTTAGTGTTGGATGGTCCCTCGTCACAGATCTGCCCCCATGTTTGATAGTTGGAAGCAGGAATTTCGAATTGTACTCTTCCTTGGGGGTTTTCAGGGTCTTCCAGGTAGATATTGAGTTCTGCTGTCACTTTTGCTGCAGTTGTTCTGTGTTGTTTCGACACAATCCTTGTTAGTGTTGGATGGTCCCTCGTCACAGATCTGCCCCCATGTTTGATAGTTGGAAGCAGGAATTTCGAATTGTACTCTTCCTTGGGGGTTTTCAGGGTCTTCCAGGTAGATATTGAGTTCTGCTGTCACTTTTGCTGCAGTTGTTCTGTGTTGTTTCGACACAATCCTTGTTAGTGTTGGATGGTCCCTCGTCACAGATCTGCCCCCATGTTTGATGGTTGGAAGCAGGAATTTCGAATTGTACTCTTCCTTGGGGGTTTTCAGGGTCTTCCAGGTAAATATTGAGTTCTGCTGTCACTTTTGCTGGAGTAGTTCTGTGTTGTTTGGACACAATCCTTGTTAGTGTTGGATGGGCCCTCATCACAGATGTACCCCCATGTTTGATGGTTGGAAGCAGGAATTTCGAATTGTACTCTTCCTTGGGGGTTTTCAGGGTCTTCCAGGTAGATATTGAGTTCTGCTGTCACTTTTGCTGCAGTTGTTCGGTGTTGTTTGGACACAATCCTTGTTAGTGTTGGATGGTCCCTCGTCACAGATCTGCCCCCATGTTTGATAGTTGGAAGCAGGAATTTCGAATTGTACTCTTCCTTGGGGGTTTTCAGGGTCTTCCAGGTAGATATTGAGTTCTGCTGTCACTTTTGCTGCAGTTGTTCTGTGTTGTTTGGACACAATCCTTGTTAGTGTTGGATGGTCCCTCATCACAGATGTACCCCCATGTTTGATGGTTGGAAGCAGGAATTTCGAATTGTACTCTTCCTTGGGGGTTTTCAGGGTCTTCCAGGTAAATATTGAGTTCTGCTGTCACTTTTGCTGCAGTAGTTCTGTGTTGTTTCGACACAATCCTTGTTAGTGTTGGATGGTCCCTCATCACAGATCTGTCCCCATGTTTGATGGTTGGAAGCAGGAATTTCAAATTGTACTCTTCCTTGGGGGTTTTCAGGGTCTTCCAGGTAGATATCGAGTTCTGCTGTCACTTTTGCTGCAGTTGTTCTGTGTTGTTTGGACACAATCCTTGTTAGTGTTGGATGGTCCCTCATCACAGATGTACCCCCATGTTTGATGGTTGGAAGCATGAATTTCGAATTGTACTCTTCCTTGGGGGTTTTCAGGGTCTTCCAGGTAGATATCGAGTTCTGCTGTCACTTTTGCTGCAGTTGTTCTGTGTTGTTTGGACACAATCCTTGTTAGTGTTGGATGGTCCCTCATCACAGATGTACCCCCATGTTTGATGGTTGGAAGCATGAATTTCGAATTGTACTCTTCCTTGGGGGTTTTCAGGGTCTTCCAGGTAGATATCGAGTTCGGCTGTCACTTTTGCTGCAGTTGTTCTGTGTTGTTTGGACACAATCCTTGTTAGTGTTGGATGGTCCCTCATCACAGATGTACCCCCATGTTTGATGGTTGGAAGCAGGAATTTCGAATTGTACTCTTCCTTGGGGGTTTTCAGGGTCTTCCAGGTAGATATCGAGTTCTGCTGTCACTTTTGCTGCAGTTGTTCTGTGTTGTTTGGACACAATCCTTGTTAGTGTTGGATGGTCCCTCATCACAGATGTACCCCCATGTTTGATGGTTGGAAGCAGGAATTTCGAATTGTACTCTTCCTTGGGGGTTTTCAGGGTCTTCCAGGTAGATATCGAGTTCTGCTGTCACTTTTGCTGCAGTTGTTCTGTGTTGTTTGGACACAATCCTTGTTAGTGTTGGATGGGCCCTCATCACAGATGTACCCCCATGTTTGATGGTTGGAAGCAGGAATTTCGAATTGTACTCTTCCTTTGGGGGTTTTCAGGGTCTTCCAGGTAGATATCGAGTTCTGCTGTCACTTTTGCTGCAGTTGTTCTGTGTTGTTTGGACACAATCCTTGTTAGTGTTGGATGGTCCCTCATCACAGATGTACCCCCATGTTTGATGGTTGGAAGCAGGAATTTCGAATTGTACTCTTCCTTGGGGGTTTTCAGGGTCTTCCAGGTAGATATCGAGTTCTGCTGTCACTTTTGCTGCAGTTGTTCTGTGTTGTTTGGACACAATCCTTGTTAGTGTTGGATGGTCCCTCATCACAGATGTACCCCCATGTTTGATGGTTGGAAGCAGGAATTTCGAATTGTACTCTTCTTTGGGGGTTTTCAGGGTCTTCCAGGTAGATATCGAGTTCTGCTGTCACTTTTGCTGCAGTTGTTCTGTGTTGTTTGGACACAATCCTTGTTAGTGTTGGATGGTCCCTCATCACAGATGTACCCCCATGTTTGATGGTTGGAAGCAGGAATTTCGAATTGTACTCTTCCTTGGGGGTTTTCAGGGTCTTCCAGGTAGATATCGAGTTCTGCTGTCACTTTTGCTGCAGTTGTTCTGTGTTGTTTGGACACAATCCTTGTTAGTGTTGGATGGTCCCTCATCACAGATGTACCCCCATGTTTGATGGTTGGAAGCAGGAATTTCGAATTGTACTCTTCCTTGGGGGTTTTCAGGGTCTTCCAGGTAGATATTGAGTTCTGCTGTCACTTTTCCTGCAGTTGTTATGTGTTGTTTGGACACAATCCTTGTTAGTGTTGGATGGTCCCTCATCACAGATGTACCCCCATGTTTGATGGTTGGAAGCAGGCATTTCGAATTGTACTCTTCCTTGGGGGTTTTCAGGGTCTTCCAGGTAAATATTGAGTTCTGCTGTCACTTTTGCTGCAGTAGTTTTGTGTTGTTTGGACACAATCCTTGTTAGTGTTGGATGGTCCCTCATCACAGATGTACCCCCATGTTTGATGGTTGGAAGCAGACATTTCGAGTCATACTCTTCCTTGGGGATTTTCCACGTACCACCCGACCTACTGTTGGAAATAAAGTAAATGAGGACTCATCGGACCATATCACACGCTTCCAGTCATCGGCTGTCCAGGTTTTATGCTCATGACATTATCTTTTTCGCGTTGTAAAGTTGGTTTCTGTGATTAAAGATTTAGCAATTGCAGCTCTCCCATGGAAGTTGATTGGCTTTGTGAAGTTCTCTTTGAACTGTTTTTATAGAAACACTGTCTTCTAGGTCGATATTGAGTTCTTCTGTTACTTTTGCTACAGTTGCTGTGTGTTGTTTGGACACAAACCTCTCTTGTTTGTGTTCGACGGTCCCTCTCATTCAAAATCGGTTTTCGCCCACTATTCTCCTTCGACGATAAAGTCTTTCATGTTTTATGTACGCAGTCATTAACGGTGGGGACTGTTGTTCTTGAAAAACAAACAATTTTGCCCTTATGCTTATAGACGCTCTTGCTAAACGAGCTCCCACGTTTTATACTCTTTAAAAGTCTGACGGGTCACCCATTCCACACAACCGCTCAAAAGAATCGCTGCTCAACACAACTTGTACTACGCTGATGTACGACCTAAAGCAGGCATGTACAAAAGATAATCACAAGGTGTTTCTTTTTTTCAGTGTAACCTACCCAAATAACATTAACGCGCATAATCATGGTGTTAACATTATTTTGCCCATATATTCGTACAGTATATATTACGGAATATTTATAAACGTGGTGTTAGAGTGCGTCAGGGGTGTGTCTATACATCCCTTCTGCAGATAGAATTCCTTGTGATAACATTTTGCGATTTTCTAGCACGGCTATTCAGTTTTTGGTAAGGGCATAACTATGACTGGACATTTCTATTTACAGCAGGTTCTTTACCTCTAAGAAGCTGATTTAGAAAGTTTCTTTTTACTCATAGACTGCATTATATACGAGGAACAAATTGTTTCTAGTCATAAACCCATGTTTTAAAATTTCATACTTTTATAAATGACCAGTGATCATTGTGCTTTATATTTCCACAAATGATTTCGATTCCAAATGCGTACTTATTACACCCTGTCATTCGGTGTCGTCTTTCTTGTTCTTTCTTAGGATGTCATCCAATGAGGAGCAGCTTCCCACAACGTCATTTCACCAATCCAGTCCTTCCGAGCTCCAAATCATAAGTGCTTCTACAGTTCAGGTGAGTTTATAACAGTTCTCAAGCGGTCGCACATTATTTAAAATTTCTTACTCCGTTTTATGTGAGTTTGTACGTATATTTCCATTTTTATTGCATAAGTTTATGTTCTGAAACATTAATAATTAATAATTATATTAGTTAATTTTTTTGACTGATGTAATTTCATGAGTGAATGTAGTAGTCACATGACTAAAATATTTCTTAGCATTTTCATGGGAAATCTAAAGAAACAATTCTGCGCATTTTTTAAAAACAAATTCGTGTCTACATGCTAAACAACAATTTGTTTCAGAATTTTAGCGTTTTAATCCAAAGAAAAAGTAAAGTTGTGGTATTTCTAAATTTGTGCGTGGCATCACCACGCCGTGGTTTTCTGGAAGGAGTTTAAGATTTAAAACTCAAATGGAAACTTAAACAGAAGTTGCGGCATGTTTGAGAATACATTATCAGATCTTGTACACTGCACTGCTGGATTTTTTTAAACTGCGTAGATGTGAGAAAAGTGCGAGAGAATGATGTTTAAATGACTCAACGTGAACTTCTAGAGAGTATGCTAAGCAGGAGTTCAGTCGAGGCCTAGTGGGGACTGGCGCCGCCTGGTCACTTTTTTTTCAAGACTTGGTGGCTCCAGGTTACTTTTCCCCTAACTGAATCGGAATTTTTTAAATTCAATTATTCAGTTGTCTCTGACATTTTTTCAATGCAAATAATAATCTTAATCAATTCTCTCTCTCTGTATATATATATACACTGCTGGCCACCCAAAATACAACACCAAGAAGGAAGAATCCGATTGGCCTGAAATTCGCAGCATGCGTCGCCCGCGAGAGGACATGCAAACGATTTGCATTGCAGGGCATATGCAAATCATATGCGACCGGCACGCCACCGAGAAGTACTATAAGAAGGGTGCACAGAAGGCGGGGTGTAAGTAGTGGAAGTGTGTTGTGCTGCCGGACCTGTGCGTGGGAAGCTCCCTGATGCCTCTTTGCAGAATACGGCAGTCATTCCAGCAGGTTTCGGAGTTCTACAGAGGACAAATAGTGGCTTATCGTGACAGCAGTTTATCGTACCGAGACATCGGCGTCCGTGTTGGACGACATCCAGCCACAGTGAGGCGAGTCTGTATTCGGTGTGTGCAGGAGGGACGGACAGACCAACGTGAAGGATTGCCGCAGCCGCGGCACACCACCGCACGAGAGGACCGGCACGTTGTGCGGCGGGCCCTGACGGCTAGCACCGCCACACCACGAACGTTAGCGCAAGAATTAGGGTGTGTTGAGCAACAACTGTGTCAGCACGTACCGTTCGACGTCGTCTGCAGGAGCGGGGACTTGTCGCACGGCGCCCATTGCTCCGATTACCATTGACGTTACACCACCTGCGAGTGCGGTGGCAGTGGGCCGTTGAACGCTGCGCGTGGACTACGGAATGGCACGAAAATGTCTTCTCCGACGAAGCCCACTTCTGCCTGCAACACCATGGCGAGAGACTGTATGACGCCTGCATTATGCATCGCCATACCGGTCCGTCGCCTGGCGTTATGGTTTGTGACGCAATTGGATATGGTATCCGCAACCATTTGGTACGCATCGCCGGTACACTCAACAGCCACCGCACCATCTCCGACGTTTTGGAGCCTGTAGTCCTCCCTTACTTGCAGGACCTGCCAGCGGCCACGTTTCAACAGGACAAAGCGCGCCCGCACGTGGCACGCATCGTGCAACAATTCTTCACTGCCACGAGGTGTCACTGCTACCGTGGCCCGCCTGTTTTCCCGATATGTCACCCATCAAACACGTCTGGTCGCTGATCGGCAACCGAGTGGCCAGGCAAGCACCACCCGCGGCTACGCCTGATGAACTGTGGCAACGTGTGGAAGCGGCATGGACCGACATACCCCAAGCCCACATACAAAGCCACTTTCGTTCGATGCCGCGACGTGTAGCGGCCGTTATTGCCGGCCATGAGGGCCACACGAACTATTGATGTCTGCTTGTTCCTCAAGCCGCACAGGCCTGTAAGCTCAATCGTTTCATCTTTGTATGTGTTGTTATGTGTCAGTAAATCTGGCTTTGCTATCTCGTGTCCTTCTTGCTGTTGCATTTTGGGTGGCCAGCAGTGTACTTCTTATGTATATATATATATACATATTTCTTTTTTAATATAGTATATATATGTATTCGATTTCAAAGGTTTGTTGGCGCTTCCCATTCTCTCATGTACCCGCTAGAGTCCATAACGCCTAGGCCGCTCTTCGGAGCGCCAGGCTATTTCTTCTTTCAGGACAGTACCACTTATGCTAAGTCAACAGGATTATGCATAGGCTGGTAATATAGTTGCAGAAAAGCAATCGAAATTTGCATCCCTTGTCAATAAAAAAGGAAGGTGACTTTGCGAAAAGCACTTCGCTGGACAGGCAACGTAAAATTTGTGTTAAGATTTGTTTCGGGGTTTAACGACCACCATGAGTAACACGATGGGCTGTAAAGCAATTGCCCGTCCGTAAATTAGGGCCACAGGAGAGAGCCAGTGTCGTAGGAGAAACACAACATCCATGCCTCACGGGGTTCGAACCCGGACCCGTCTCGTACGAATTCACAGAAGCCAGCGCTTAAAGGGAAGCTGTTTTAAGATATGAAATTTAAGTTGAGAAGGTGGACATATAGAATAATTGAAAACTTCAGGCAAGCCATGAGTGAGACTCTGACAGTCTATAGTGCTTTACGCACATGTTTTGGGCCCGAAGGGGTTCGTGGCTCGAACCCGGCTGTCGCAAATACTTCGTCGTGGGGTAGGGACCCCTCGATGTAAACAGATGTGGAAAGACTGGTTTGTGCAGGCCGCTTAGCCCCTTATGCTGCGTGAGCAATAAAAGAAGGGGTTTAAAAAGTAATCATTAATCCCTATTTTTTCGGGCTTGAAAAGCAGGTATGAATGAAGTTAATGACGTGATTACTTTCCACTTTAGTGCCAAGGAAGCCATTGAGCCCCAAGGGAAGTAGATAGAGAAGGTAGCCCAACACTCTGCACTGGGACGATGAGGGAGAAGGAGCTGTGACGTAATTTGGTTCAAAATTCGTTCAGTTTCCCAGAGATCAGAGGCAGAGTCCATTTAAGGAGACAGGGGTCCCGGGGGCTGGACAGTATTTCGGTGCCTCAGTATTAGTGACGCATCTATAGGATTTCACTATGAGTGGGCGAATAAAAATACCCAGGTGAAAACATTCCCAATGTATGATTATAACGAAGTAAATTTCTCCGTCATTTCTGTCCACGCCTGGATTCGAACCCGGATCCCCTCATTCCGGAATAAGTCACTCTACCAATTGAGCTACGCGGACGTTTGTTTTGACTACTATCTGCCTTTATGTCGTGTGCGTCCTGCTGGCATGTACGTCACATCTCCCCCTCCCCGAAAGAGGGCCGGGGGCATGGCCCACGGGTCAGCCGTTACCATGAATCGTTGCAGGCAGCCATCCACTGTAGAACGTGCACTTGAGAACTCCCAGTCAATCTGGTGTGTGGAATGCAACGTCACACACATTTATTTTTCGAAGCGCTGGAGAAGGGATTCTCTGATTTTTCCTATCTCGCGGTGTGGAAATAACATCACATCATTGCGAGATTTTGAACGGTCGGGTCATGCGGATAGTTCGAGCGCCATTATAACGAAGTAAATTTCTCCGTCATTTCTGTCCACGCCAGGATTCGAACCCGGATCCCCTCATTCCGGAATAAGTCACTCTACCAATTGAGCTACGCGGACGTTTGTTCTGACTACTATCTGCCTTTATGTCGTGTGCGTCCTGCTGGCAGGTACGTCACATGATGAAGATGCCCTAGAAATATCCCCGCCATATTGAAATGGGTATCCTATGATTCAGGGACGAATCAGTACTAGCAAGAAAACGTAATAAAAATGCATGGTTGAAAAATGGATACCAGTTCAGTTTTGCTTTAATCCCCCCCCCCCCCGCAGATTTTAGCTTTTTGAAATTATGTCGTAGTAGTGGACAAAACAATATGATCCAAATATCATGATTCAAACGAATTCTTAATGTATGAAAATTTCCTTCAATTACAGATTTGTACAAAAAAAACAAAACAAAAAAAAAACGTCTGTAATGATTTCCAAAGATTTGAGGATGGACTTGAGGCGACTATACTTTTTATGTACTCCTAAAAAAAGCGGAAAGAAAGAAAATTTTCCGATGGGATCACCCATGTCCCCAATTCTGGCAGAAGTTATGCAGAATTTAGAAGAAAAGGTCTTAAGAGAATCTGGCTACAGACCATTACTATATGCCAGGTACATAGACGATGTGCTAATGCTTTGGCTCCATTCAAGCGAGGACCTCGACGTGTTCTTTTCTCAGATGTCCAGTCAATTTGAGTCAACTGATTTTACAGTTGAAATTGAGGACGGCTACAACTCTTTAACCTTTTTAGATTTATGGTTGGTTCGTAATCCTCGTTCTAATCAAGTGACTTCTTTAGTATTCAGGAAAACGGACTCATGTACGTCAATTATTCCATATTCATCGGCTCATCCCTGGTGTCAAAAAACATCGGCCATCACCTATCTTTTGAGACGCGCCTCTACTCCGCTCGGCAACCCAGCTCCTACACCGTCAAGAAATCGGCAAGATAGTTGGTATTGCTGAGGAACATGGATTTACTGCGCAGATGGTGTATGGACTGCGTGGTAGACTACAGAGGAATAACCTATCTACATTACAACCAATCAATAAGCGATCAAAGAAATTTGTAGGACCAGTCATGTATGATCCTAGGATAACGTTTGCCCTTAAAAGGATCTGTAAAAGACATCTCATTGATTTTGGGGAAAGAAATATTAACTTCATCTCTTCCATTAAGAGCGATCGTGATTCAGTGGACTTAATACATAAACATGGAGTGCACATGATACCTTTGGAGCCTGTGCTGCCCACAGAAATAGAAAAAGTCTATATAGGATCTACTTTTCGGACTCTCAGGACTAAGTTGGGTGAACATAAGTTTGACATAAATATGAACGCAAATTCGACTGCGATGTCACGTTTAGTCAAACAGGGCTCATGTTCCAGTTTGGGATCATGTTTCTGTACTGAACGTTCCAATGTCCAGATTACACCTCAGGTTCACAGAAAGTATTTTCATTCATTCTTTCGGGGATAGGGTGTGTAACGGTAATACACCGGAACTCATACCGCTTCCTTGGAAATCGGTACTTCCCGATTCTACCCATCATTGTTCCCGGAGGAATTTCGACAGAAACAACTCTTTGATACCAACAACTACAATATCCAATCAAATTTCGGATTATGTTCACTTCTCCCAGCGATCATACCAATTATGTTGAGGGCTGTTTCTGTTGTGTATATATATATATATATACTTAAGAGCAAAACTGAAGACTAAGGAAAAATTTTAGAATTTAAAACGAAGGGTGCAAAATAACCTGAAAATCAAAACGCGCAACGCAGCAGTTTTGAAAATTCAGAATTCACATTCTATAAAGAAGATACCTAAGCAAAAAAATACATATATAATTTTGACTCACACCTAATACAACATAGAAAAGGTTATGTATCTACCTGTGTGAGTAAAAGGAGAAAAGATAAAAAAATAAAATAAAACAACTGAATGTAGAAGGTGTCGAGAATACTGAGCCTTGGCTTTATCAAGGACCAGCAAAAACTCTGCATTTTCTCACTTCATAGCTAGTGGAGTAAGGAGTCATAAAAAGAAAATAGATCTTGCTTTTGAAGATGTCTTAAAGAAGGTTTTGAAACACATTAGAAACTGTTCTAACTTGATGTACAGAGATTTTTGGATAATTAATAATAATGCAGAAGTAATTTCTACTATACTCAAAGTTTGTCCCCTAGATATTAATAGTTATGATTTTGAAAACCTATATACTAATCTGCCTCTATCAGATATAATCACTACCTTTAAAGAGCTGTATGCAGAATTTAAACTTAACCAATTTGTTGATGTAGGAACTTGGAACTCTTATCTCAATTGCTGCATAAAAAATAACCATATCTTATATAATAATACCTCTATAAGCAAGTGAACGGTATTCCAATGGGAACATCAACGTCCACAAATATCGCTAATCTATTCCTGTTCTTTAAGGAATATAAATTCATTAAAAATCACCCCACCTGCTCAGATAACTACCTTTACACTTTTAGATATATTGATGATCTGCTGTGTATCAATAATTCAGAAGTTATAGAGAGTGATTTTGATAATATCTATCCTAGCTCTCTTAACTTATGTAAAACCAACTACAGTAATCAGGAACTTGAGTTCCTAGACTTAAGCATTAAGCTCAACAGAGGTAACCCATCTATTAGCCTCTTTGATAAAAGAGTTAATTTTCCTTTCAAAGTAATTAAATATCTACACTGGAATAATAACATTTCAACCAAAGTAATTGAGAATGTACTAATTTCTCAGGTCCTAAGAATTTCAAGAATTTGCAGCAACAATTTGGATTTCAATTACCACATTAATATACTATTAGAAAGTTTTCTAGAGAACGAAATTCCTTCTTCTTTTCATCAAAAGAACTTTAAGAAAAATTATTCTGAATAATAGAGTAAGGTTGGCAGATCTGCTTTAATTTTCTACACAGTTAATAATATGATTCTGACCAATCAAAGCCGTAAGGAAGTTGGCTAGAGGATGCCTATTAACTACCTAAAGGAACCTTAGTGCTATGGATATGACGGTCCTATTAAAACAAAAAATTAAATAATATAAACAAAATCACAAAAAAAGCTTAAAAATCTGTTTATAAAAGAAAATAAAAACAAATAAAAAAGAAAGCTAGTTATTCATCACTAGGATAGCTATACTAAAAATAGTAAAACCAACATTAAAATTAATAAGATTCTGATTAATCTATAGAAGCTCACTAAGGTGATTTAATACATGCAAAGATTATTAAATAAACTGCTCGTGTATTTTATAATATTTCTCATGTATTCTGGAGAGTTAATTCTGCTCATTCTGATCATACAGATCCACAGTCTTAAGTTTATATATTTTTTTCTCTGGTTAAAATCTCCGCGCGTTGGTTTCTTGCTGTATGAGGAGGCCATCAGCCCCACCCTCACTGCCCCCAGCGTCAAGGGAGTGGCGGAAGGGGTCAGCCGTGTTCTCCTCTTGTGTGGAGAAAAGTTTTTGTCACACAAGAGGTAAGCTCTCTTCCTTGTTTTTGGGTTCTAGGTTTTATAAGTTCAATGTTTGTACTTTATGTACCTTTTCTCTGTCGTTTTTTAGCTTTTCAGCTTTTTAAGCATTGGTTTGTCTGTTAACATTTATGCGGGTTTTAACTCTTACTTTTCTTTGTAACTTTGAGCGTCTTTTTGGGGTACCTAGGAACAGAAGAAGGCTAAGCTTGTTCCTTTTCTATGCGCTGTCTATGCGCTGTTTTTTCAAAGTAGTTAAGTTCTTAATAACTAATTAATTATGCACTTAAAGCACTGCTGAAATACTTTGTACATATTGCAACTAACTGTTTAAGGTATATAACTTTCACAAAGTTTTCTTTAGTTAATTATTATCTTTAACTTATTCTCGTTTTCGTGCTGTCATAAGTTGTAGAGTAGGGGTTTTAGACTCAAGTTTTCTTTCAAAAATCTGTTCGTTATAAATTAACATTTCCTTTTTTAATTGCAATGTAAAATTTGGATTTCTTTTGCATTGTTTTTCAGGTTTAAATTCTCTCTCAAACGAACTTGGAATTTCGTTATAGCTGAAAATCATTTCTATTTATTATGTCACTCTCACAGCTTGAGTTCTCTTTAATCTTCTTCTCTCTGTTTAATAGTAACAGATGAAGAGCATGGGTCGGGCCATGAAGGTTAATGGATGCAAGCGAAATTGTTAACTAGTGCTAGGTCATGCTACTCTACGGAGGACATGACTTATATATATATTTTTTAAACTATTTTAGGTGGGAATGTTACTTGCATCTATGGCCTTGCAGAAACCCATTTCCAACTAGGTCTTTGTGGAAGTGAGAAAATGCAGAGTTTTTGCTGGTCCTTGATAAAGCCAAGGCTCAGTATTCTCGACACCTTCTACATTCAGTTGTTTTATTTTATTTTTTTATCTTTTCTCCTTTTACTCACACAGGTAGATACATAACCTTTTCTATGTTGTACTTGGTGTGAGTCAAAATTATATATGTATTTTTTTGCTTAGGTATCTTCTTAATAGAATGTGAATTCTGAATTTTCAAAACTGCTGCGTTGCGCGTTTTGATCTTCAGGTTATCTTGCAACTTTCGTTTTAAATTCTAAAGTTCTTTCTTAGTCTTCAGTTTTGCTCTTCAGTATATATATATATATATATATATATATTGTGTATTACCAGCACTTGTAACATCTGGTGATGGATCGTATTTTACGATCCGAAAGGTCTTATATAAGGTTTTATTTAGATCCATTAAATGTTTTATAGGTTTTTACTCTTATTTTAATCGTGCACAGACGGTACTCATTTGAGTAGAATTGAAATTAAAACCATTAAACGAATCTTCATGGGCCAAATACGCAAAACAAGAAAACTCGTGAAGATTTCACTAGTATCGTCTATATGTATGTGAGCTGGCGGTATCTAGAAGCGCTTGAAATTAGTTGCATGAAAAGCTACAGTAAAGATTACTCAAGGATTTATTAATGTGAAGATACCACAAAAGGAAAAGTTAATTAATTCATTTATTTTTTTCAGACGCAGTACGCTGATGAAAATTCTTCGCTTTCTCGTTGCTTTCCCAAGAATTTGTTGAAGCCTAAACATTCTGTTCCAGTGTTCCACACTTATGCCAGGAAACTGACACTCAAAACTGACGGGTAAGTAAGTGCTCGAAATTTATTAACAGAATTTATTTTTGTGTTCTCAGAACACAGGTCATAGCTCGAAAATAGATTCCAATGTGCTCAGCATTTTATGATTGGAGTTCGCTGTCACACACACACACACACACACACACACACACACATTGCCTTGCTCAGTTACTTCTTTAATAAAACAAAATTCAGCGTTAAAAGAAAAGCTCTCTTGTACATACTTGGGTCAGTCGTTTAATACCTGACAAGAATATAAGGTATAGATTTATATGTAGGCTAAGTAGCTCGATGCAGAGAATGTAAAGTGTGCAAGTTTTTCTTAATAATGGGGTTTTCTTTTTCGAGAAAGGAAACTGGACTTTAGAATGAAATACCAATGATTTCGACGTTCTTTGACTATTTGGATCGCTAAAGTTCTTTTCCCCTTTGGCAACTTTGAGAACGATGATCCACATTAATTACTCATTTTTCACTGCAAAATCTTGCCGTCAGGCGGCGTAGATGGGCATGAAGAATGTCTCAATATCTACATTATTCCATTTATTTTTCGCTATGGGAGAACTAAAGCTGTAGCTGTGGCAAATTCTCAATATTGAAAATATTCCGAGAAATGGTCACAACGCGTTCCTCATATGCGATAAAAATGTATTTCCGACAGTAAGAAAACCTCTACAAATACTTGAAACGTTGCCAGCTAAAAATACTTGAAACAATACTTGAAACCGCAGTAAGTCAACGATCATTCTCAACGCTACAACGACTCAAAACGTATCTTCCAAATACAATAAGTGAAAATCAATTAAATGGATAGCAGTATTAAATATATACAGAGGATGTTCATAATGTTTAGAGCGATTTTCCGGCAATATAATTAATATTCAAAATAAAATTATTTGTTTCTTAAATTTTCTATCTGATAGCCCTTTCTAGCCTTTTCTCTGGACTATGAACCTGCATCTAAATTTCCAATATAACAGGACATTTCTTAAAATTGATAGTGGTATTTTATTCCACTCCTCTTCCACTGCTTTCCATAGTCCAATCATTGTTTTAGGTCTGCGTTTAGAAACAAAAGCGCTCTTTTTAGCAGTCTGAAGGCACAATAGTCCATTGGTGACACATCATAGGACTTTGAAGGAATATGAGCAAACCGTATCAACTTGATATCCGTCTCGTTTTTCGGTTTTTCAAGAAATAGAGTGGTAGATTTGGATGTATGACTGGTAGCCTTATCCTGAGGGAGTTCTACTCTTTGAAGGCTCTGCGGATAAAGGAATGCTATTTCTTCTGTCAATATAGGAGTTAAAACATTATTTTGGTAATATGTAGAATTGATTTTAACATTCTTTTTAACTTTTCTGAACTTCAACTTCGAGAAACCAACAATAATCATCAATCCTTTACTGAAACATTGTTTGAATTTTTGGAACAAAGTTCCTAAGTCTTTTTCTGTTTTTTTGCGATAGTAAATCGACCTTTCTTGTTACAATCGTTTAGGTAGATTCATGCTTCATCAATAGTCACAATAAATTTCCATCTGTCTCGGGTTAAGTGATTTTCGTAAAAAGGTCTACACCGTGCTCCACGCTCAGCCATGTGCCTAGGCAAAAGAACATTATGTTTTTTGCTTTTTTTTCCGGATTCAAATCTCTGTTTATTACTTTATTTACAGTTGATACAGATATTTTTAACGACTTAGTAATTGCTCTTTGGGTTGATGAATTTTTCTTAAGACCAGATACTTTATACTTCTGAAACAGTCGTAAAAATACGTACCTGCATGCTTTGGACATTCGTTTGGTGTTCTTTTTCCTGTTAAAAGCAATGGTTGACAATTTTTTCCTCTATTATTATTTTCTTTTCCTCTATTGTTATTAATATTGCTTATTTTACATAGAGAAATGCTAATTCCATGATTTTCACAGCATTTTTTTATTATAAAATACGAATATTTCTTTTCGTAAAGAGGAAAACTAACCTTCTATTCACAGCTTGTTTACGTGTGACATTTTCTCAGACGACGATATCTAACTGTAGCAAATGTTTCTTTCGTTTAGGTCTAAGACGCTGTTGCCAGTTTCAATTCTTTGAACATCTTCTATTTTCTGTAATTTCTTACCTAAAACGTTCTCAAAATGTGATAATATCATCTGTAATACAATCGATATGTGGGAATATCATCTGTAATGTAATCGATATCACGATTACAACTCATGCAGTACTTGATGAACTGTCTAAAACAGTACGTCAAATTGAGTTGCGTTTGAAGTAAGTCAGAAAATAAATATTCCAAACTGTAATGGGGGGCATTGTTTATTTTTTGTCATTTAAAACTGCGTATACCGTACATTGCTGGAGTGGGAATTTATTCTTTTTTTTTTCTTTTTTTTTCCGATTGTAGGTTTAACCATCATCGTGAGCAACTTGCTGAGCAATGAACAGTCACCCGCCCCTAATTTAATGCCACTGGCTCCAGGCAAGGAAGACAGCCTGTGCCATTAGACAAACACAATACCTATGCCTCACCGGGATTCGAACCCAGACCCTTTTTGGAAGAATGGTCACAAGACAGCGTTTAGACCACTGTGCCGCCGGGCGGCCTAAACATTTTAAACTGATTAACCAAAATTCGTTAGTTAGTTAATCGGTTGATTAATCGTCCCTTTAAGAAAATCACCTGCAACACAATATTTCTGTGAAGCCATTTTTTTCCGCTAAACCCTCCCCAACCAGCATCCTGTATACACCACTGATTGGTTTACCAGCTTTTCTCTATATATGATATACCTACAAAGCTGTATGTACTCCTGCAACAAGAACTGCAGGAGTATATACAGTAGTAGGGCAGGAGTACATTCAACTTTGTATTTTACTTGCTTTTTTCCCTCAACTACGTTAATTAAACATTACGGGACTGTAGTTGGACTCAATTACGGGAATCAATGTTTAAAACGTGTGGTTGTAGCTTAGGGAACACTACGTGAAGTTCCTTCTTCTTATTCGCTCATTTTTAGTGAATAACTTCTGTTTTTCCTAGTATTTCATACCGTCACTTTTTTATTCGGAATTTACTTACCGGCACTAATTTTAGTCCTGGTAACTGCAAAAATGATTTTTTTTTTAGTCCCAGATCTACGAGTGCGCATTCTTAAAATATTTGCTGCCTCGCGCCCTCGAGAAATAGCTGTGTGGGAACCGTGAAGGGTAGGGGAGTGGTGTACACGTGAGCCACAAGTTCAATCCTCCACAGCGTACATTCTTAAACATAGAAACCTTGTGTGCCTCGCGCCCTCGAGAAATAGCTGTGCGGGAACCGTAAAGGGTTGGGGATAGGTGTACACATGAGCCACAAGTTTAATCCTCCAGAGCGAACATTCTTAAACATAGAAACCTTATGTGCCTCGCGCCCTCGAGAAATAGCTGTGCGCGAACCGTAAAGGGTAGGGGAGTGGTGTACACATGAGCCACAAGTTCATTCCTCCAGAGCGTACATTCTTAAACATAGAAACCTTATGTGCCTCGCGCCCTCGAGAAATAGCTGTGCGGGATCCGTAAAGGGTAGAGGAGTGATGTACACAGCAGCTATAAGTTCAATCCTTCAGAGCGTACATTCTTAAACATAGAAACCTTATGTGCCTCGCGCCCTCGAGAAATAGCTGTGTGGGATCCGTAAAGGGTAAGAGAGTGATGTACACAGCAGCTATAAGTTCAATCCTTCAGAGCGCGCATTCTTAAACATAGAAACCTTATGTGCCTCGTGCCCTTGAGAAAGTAGCTGTGCGGGATCCGTAAAGGGTAGAGGAGTGATGTACACAGCAGCTATAAATTCAATCCTTCAGAGTGTACATTCTTAAACATAGAAACCTTATGTGCCTCGTGCCCTTGAGAAATAGCTGTGCGGGATCCGTAAAGGGTAGAGGAGTGATGTACACAGCAGCTATAAGTTCAATCCTCCAGAGCGTACATTCTTAAACATAGAAACCTTATGTGCCTCGCGCCCTCGAGAAATAGCTGTGTGGGATCCGTAAAGGGTAAGAGAGTGATGTACACAGCAGCTATAAGTTCAATCCTTCAGAGCGCGCATTCTTAAACATAGAAACCTTATGTGCCTCGTGCCCTTGAGAAATAGCTGTGCGGGATCCGTAAAGGGTAGAGGAGTGATGTACACAGCAGCTATAGGTTCAATCCTTCAGAGCGCGCATTCTTAAACATAGAAACCTTATATGCCTCGTGCCCTTGAGAAATAGCTGTGTGGGAACCGTAAAGGGTAGGAGAGTGGTGTACACATGAGCTGTAAGTTCAATTCTTCAAAGGATGAAAATGAAGCTACCCAAAGCGCATGATCACAGCCCAAGCTCCAGATCACCCCACTAAAGATATCTGTAATTTTTATTATACTATTAATTTAATATATTCAGTTTGAAGAGTTTCATCATAGAATGAAGAATTGAGAGTAATAGGTTAAACAGAGTTTAGTTTTACAGCTATGGATATAAACGTTTATCCACTTCGGACTTCTTTTTTGTTTTTGTTTTTTGAGGGTAGTGTGATTGCTATTAATTTAAGACTGAATATTCATTCCGATTGAGGAGATTTTAATATCCCGACTTTCTACTTCATGAAAGTCCTATTAGACAGGGGCTGCTCCTCGGCTCGGGATCTTGAAGATCTGGATTCATGTCCAGCTAAATCACTGATGATAGCCGAGGTTCAGAAGTCTCGTTAATCCGTTGGTCCCGGAGTACAGACTCCTCGTATAATGAATAAACTTCTTCTTCTACCAGCTAAGCTAATTATAATGAATAAAGCTTTTAACTAAGCTAGTAATGTTTTATAATGCTTCTACTACTGAATTATATGCTTGTACTAAGCTTCTAATAGTGAATTCAAATGGTTGTTGTTACTAGTTAATTAAGATCATGAATAAAGTCTCCTGCTAGTAGTGTAGTAATAGTATTGAACAAACTTATAACTGGTAGTAATGTTGTAGCAGTAATTAGGATGAATAAAGTCTTAACGCTGGTTGTTAATGATAATCAACTAATAACATAAACCTAACAGCCAGACAGAGATCTGACAAAAACTATGAATTGAGAAAGACGTACTTACGAAAAAGCTCTTTTATTAGATAACTCTGAAATCATCCAACGCACACACACTACTCGTATCACAATAATGAAGAATCAACCTAATCACATAGAACGAAGCTCTCAATACAACAACAAACTCTCTCCTTCACATAAACCAACGCTCTCCGTACAACAACAAACGCTCTCCGTACAACAACAAACGCTCTCCGTACAACAACAAACGCTCTCCGTACAACAACAAACGCTCTCCTTAGGTATCGTTGAACGCGCCTATTTATACTGGCTACCACCACGTCATGACTTACACTCATTGCCAGATCTCATTCAGCGGGTGAAATAACATCTCGTTCAGTAAGAAGATAATTTACATAGTAAAATAAAATAACCAGAGATAGTAAAATCAAAAGGAAAGTGAATATAGAGTATACGTTACACTCGTTATAAACAAGTCTAATCCCACTCCTCGGTGTAGTATAATTAGTGCCCGCTGGATCCACACATCGACCAACTGAAATGGACCGTTATCTTCTGTGACTTATGGTGAAATACAGGGTGATTCATGAAGAAGTACACAGTTTCAACGCACTATAAAACAAGAACAATGTAAGATATTTTATGTTACCTGTAACAGAATTGTAAGGGAATGTTTCAAGTTATTTTAGAGACAGTCACAGATGTTCTATGTGTGCACCCTTAGTCACACGACACACATCGAGCCGGTAATCCATTTCAGCCCAAACGCGAGGTAAGATATCTGAATCAAGTGCAGTGATAGTGACTGTGATACGCTGTTTCAGCTCCACTAGATCAACAGGAAGAAGAGGGGCGAATACCTTGTCCTTTAAGTACCCCCACAGGAAAAAGTCACAAGGTGTTAAGTCAGGACTTCTGGGTGGCCACTGGGTCAGTCCGCGGTTCGTCCAATCCATCGGTGAGGAATATGTTCATCGACTGACTAGTCACGTGACACGTGCGCTATCGCCTACGTCACTTCCATCAGTATCGGGACACAAACTTATGAGTACATCTACCGAACGGTTTGCAGTTGTGGTCCGTGTCTTCAACTGTTACTGTTTTACAGCGTCTGGAAACTGTATACTTCTTTATGAATCACCTTGTAGTATTCTATGGAATTGTCAATTACATTTTCAAACAAAGGAATTTTTGTCCCAGGGATGTTTTCTTTACTTTTCAGTTTTGCAGATTTTCTGGCAAAGGGATTTTTTCCGGATGATTTTTAGCTAAATATGAGCATACCAAAACTTCAGAATTTCCATTTCGGGTACTGGAAATAGGCGTAATTCAAATAAAGTTTAAGAAACAGCTATTTATAGTTCGTCTTTCGTTTCAGCCGCGCTTCACTAATGAAGACTTCTAAATAATTTCTCTAATAGCAACAGTAGGCACTTGGTCGAATTAGTAAACACAATACTACAGAGGGTGAGTCGAAAGTTTTGCAATATTTGCATAAACGCATGTGCTGCGGAAGGTAATGTCACATGTTTAAACTATCAAGCCGCTCACTGCAGTCAGTCAAGGGATATAAAGTGGTAGTCGTTGCTGTGAACAGCATTGCATGTCGTCGTTCTGTCTGTGGTTGGGACGCCTAAAAGATGAACAGCCACAACCGGCTAATTACGGAGCTTTTGCTTGATGAGTTTGAACTCGGCCATAACGTTGCTCAAGCAACACGAAACATTTGTCATGCGAAAGGGGAAGGTTCCGTGGACCACAGCACCAAAACCAGATAGTTCAAGAAATTTCGCTCAGGTGACAGAAACCTCGACGATCAGCCAAGGTCAGGTAGGCCGCAAACCGTGGAATCGGAGGCCGTGCGCTAGGCCGTAGAGGCAAATCCGACAAACAGTAGACGGAGATTATCAGGCGAGCTGGGCACATCACAGACCACCGTAATTCGTCACCTTCAGGACCTCTGCAAGGTCTCCAGGAGCTGCCTCCCTCACGAACTGATGCCAGCTGAAGCAAACCGCGGAGTGGACGTGTGTACAAAACACCTAGAAAATCCGTCCCAGGTACGTTTCATCAAGAGTGTTATTACGTGCGATGAAAAGTGGGTCTATTTCCGTAATCCTAACACACAACGGCAGTGGTTCAGCCCGGGCCAGCTTCCTGAACCCTGTTCCCAAACATTGGCGCTTCGAGCACAAGGTGATGCTCTGTGTCTGATGGAATTTCGAGGGGATAATCTATTACGAATTTGTTCCAGACGGTCGGACCATCAACGTCAACTTCTACTCTAAACAGCTGGAGAGGATGTATGCCGTTTTTGGAGGAGAACAGAAAGCACGCTCTCCTACAGCAGGACAACGCTCGGCCTCATGCCGCGCGAATGACCCGGGCAAAACACCAGGAATTTGAGGGCATCGAAGTGATGCCACACTGAGCATATAGTCCGGGCCTTGCCCCGTTGAATTATTACTTGTTCCGGTCCATGGCCCTACTTCCTTCGCGGAAGGCACTTCAACAACCAGGAGGAGGTGGCATCTGGGGTGAAGGAGATCTTCGCCTCGAATGACAAGAACTGGTACCCCGGTGGAATCGAAGAACTGGCAGACAGATGGCTTAAGACGGTGCAACACGATGGCCTATACTTTGAATGCTAATCAGCATTCGTCATAAAGGTACGTATGAAGATATGAAGTGATCGGAATACTGGAAAACTTTCGACTCACCCTCTGTAATTTGACGTAACACAAAAAATGTACACTCACGGCAATGAAATTTGCGCACCAAGAAAGGAAGCATCGAATTGAACTGAAATTTTATGGACATAATGATACAGATGAATGATACACAAGATGGCAAAAACAGAGCTGCAGGACAATTACAGAGGGATCTGTGAAACGCAGTCCGGTGATTTTCAACAGCGCGTGGCACGGCCTCGTGGGCGATACATGCTGCAATACGGTTCGGCATGGAGGCGAACAGACGCCAGATGTTGTCCTGCGGCTGACTGGCCCACACGTGTTAGACGATGTGCTCCGAATCCCGGATAGTGCGGCACAGCGGCAGCTGGCGTTTTAACTGGTCACACACATGCTCGATAGGGGACATGTCCGGGGAGCGAGCAGGCCATGGAAGTGTCTGGACATGACGTAAGCAGTCCTGGGCAACCCGAACCGTGTGCGGGTGGGCATTATCATGCTGGTATAGCCCACTAGGAATCCCTGCCAGGAATGGGACCACATGGGGCCGTCGGATCTCATCCACATACCGCTGGACTGTCAATGATCCACGTACCACTACTTGAGCTGATCGGCTATCGTAGGCTATGGCTCCCCAGACCATAATTCTTGCCGTGGGGGAGGTGGAGCGCTCGATAGCGAAGTCGGGATTGTGCCGTTGACCCGGGACCTCCACACCAGGATACGATGATCATCTGTCCCCAAAACGAAGCGGCACTCATCGCTAAACACCACACGTCGCCAGTCTGTGGCGTTCTACGTCGCACTGGCCTGGCACCACTGCAAACGGAGCTGGAGATGTTCCGGTGATAATGGCAACACACGTGAGGGGCGCTGGGATCGCAGATTCGCTTCCGCGAGGCGTCGGGAAATGGTTCGTGGGCACACAGGAGCCGCTACATCTGCCTGTATAGTGGATGGGGTTCTCGTGGTATCCGTTCGTGCCTGGCGCACGATCCGCCGATCCTCTCTCCTGGTCCGTTCGGAGTCACTCCACCGTATGGCAGTGCTGTCACGTGTCCACTGCTCCCAACACAGTCGGACTGTATGGTCAGGATCATCCACGTGGCGGGCTATAAGGCGCGCCAACCACCTTGCGATTTTCAGCCCGATCTTCCAGCGTCTCTCGAAGTCCGTACGTTGCGTAAATCGACGTCTCTGGCGTCTACCCGGCATTTTTGTCACTCTGTACTCTTGTTTGCGTCGGCCGATGCTTTTCGCTTTCATGGGGCATCGACTACACGCCGGTTTATAAGGCCGCCGGTTCGTGCTTGCAGCGCCACCACAGGGTGTGCGGTCATTTGCATAATACCAGCACGCGCCCTATAGCTATTTGCAAAGTTTTACGGTTGTAGCATGTTTTCTTCTAGGTGCGCAAATTTCATTGTCCGTGAGTTAATACATACGCTACAGATCGACAGACGCTATTAGCATAAAAAATATCCCTACAGCTTCCACGAACACTGCTAAGCACCGCACACGGCTGCTAGCAGAGGAGTAATTAGGCATTTCTGCGCCCGGGGAAAACCACCAAATATTGTGCCGCCTCCCCACCGAAGTCGTTGAAATAAAATATCTTTACCGCTTGAAATATTATAATCCTGCTTGTTGTATGAGTTTTCAGGATTGTAAAACTTGTCTCGTGTGTTGATTATGCATGAATTTGCATTAATTAGTACCCTCACACGCATGTGTAATTACAGCTTTAAAATAATAAAAAACGAACACTAGCACCTGGAGTTGCTTCTGACATTTCGCTGCACAACGAATTTCGTACTTTCTATTTTTATCATGTTGTCTTGTAATTAATCGATAACTAATTAATCGATGTCTTGTAATTAATCGATAACTAATAGTCACCAACGGTTGTGCAATAAATTTTAAGAACGGGCTAGTTTTTCAGCGGACCAGAGGAAGACCTTTAGAAATGTTTCACTGTAGTTTTAACAACCTAACTTTCAAACATTTTTATTGCGGTATGATACCGCAAATAGGGTATTAGGGAACTAGGTGTCATTTCTTATCGCAAACAGGAACAGCAGCATTTTGCGCTCATTAATTGCGTCGAAAAAAAATTAGGAAATGGTGATACCACCCAGCAGAATGGTTTCGTGCACTCTCTTACCCTTACTTACATCAAGGATGTTCTAGGTAGTATAACGTAAACGTTTTTTCGTACTTCTACGTTATTTTAAAAAATCACCATACGATGAAATAGTTGCTAAATTAAACCTTAACAGTCAGACGAAACATTTAGAAACAGAAGTCAAACTTACGGAAATGATGCTTTATTTCTCCTGCACATCGTAACACAACACAGCACTTCGCATTTTATACAACAATCAGTATCAGCACTCCACATTAAGCACACCACACCACGCCACACGAGCAACTCTTTTCTCGTAGCTTTTATCTCTCGTTCTTATCTAATAACAGGCATACGTCACGTTCATTCCATCTCAATTATGTTGCCAAACGTATTCATTTGAGAGAAAAGATATCACGTTAAGTGTAAAATATAACTACGAACAAACTCAAGATTTACATAGGGAAAGAAACTAAAAAGGAAAGTTAATTTAGAATATACGTCACAGTAGTGAAATTGAACTGGACGTGGAACACCATTTAGAGCTGTAAAATGCAAAATGTGAAGAGAGCGCTGAGATTTCCAACTGCTCCAGAGTTTCGACCTTTGGTACCACATTAAATGAACTGAATGCAGCTTGCATTAGTGGCAGTAATGATCGAGAGAATCTTCAAAAATATGAAGATCTTTATATTGTAACGTACGAACAACGGCGCCGTCCTTTCTGATTGTGATCAACTTACATCCCCTGCATATTTTGAGGATGAAATGCGAATCATAAGCCACCAAGCTACAGCAAATGGCCAAATAAATTATACGTAAATTTAGAAATTTTGTACGAGAAACTGGTGCAAAAGTTTCAATCCCTATTTTAATCAGATTGTAGGCAGTGATTTTTGAGTTACGCCTTTGGTTGCTAGCTCAACACATTATATATGCAGCTATCTTTTTTGTCAGCCATGCATACGTAATACACCCTTGACCTCAAGACTGTTGCCAAATAACATTCAGTGAGTGAGAAAATATAACTTTAAGATTGAAACGCTAAACGAGAACGAACTCAAAATCTACACAAAGAAAGACAACTAAAAATGAAAGTAAAATTAGAGTGGACGTCATAGGACATAATATCAGGAATAAAGTGAAGGAGGCAGTCAACTAGATTTCGAGTGTAATTTGCCTTGCTGAAATGTCGCTAATGACAAGCAGTAAAAATAAGAAACCTCCGCTTTCTCGCGTGGAATGGAATATTACAGTTGGACGACAAAAATCCCTGTATATCGCCATACCTAAAAAGGCGTATTTCTTAGACTCAAGTGAATTCGTAGTGAGAAGGGGAATCATCAAAAGAAATCTTTAATGTTTTTACATTTCCAAAAACACCGGGTACACGTTATTGAGCTATACGTGTAATTTTTTCTTCTTCTTCTAGGTTTCTTTCAGAACCACTTGCGAGAGCATCTTTAAGCCAGTTCGGATTCCCCGAACTCCAGATTTCAAGAAATTCCCCAGTCGAGGTAATATCTGAAATTTTTCGTGTACGATATATGTTATTCAGAAGTTGGTTTTTATTTAAAGGGAAATACATTACTCGAAATACTCGTAGAAAGCTCCACACTGCAAGTATTTGTTGAATAGCCAAATATTATACAGTTGTGTCCATAAATGAAATATACAACTTCAGTATGCAGTTGAAAAAAAACTACAATAAATAACAACTTACTATACTTTAAATGTCAAAACACATGGGAACTATGAAAGTTTTTTTTTTTTATGTCAATAGGTCACCACGTGTGATCCGTTGGTTTCTCGCACGATTTCTAAACGATAATTCAGTTTCACCCACGTACGGTGCAGAATGTCAGCTGTAACAAGTGGGAAGGCCGCAGTAATGTGTTCTTTGATCTCAGTGACAGATGCAACCTTTTCTAGTACACAATGTTCTTAATAAAGCTCCAAAAAAAAAATCGCACGGGGTAATAGCAGAAGAACGGGGTGACCATGCCGTCAGACACCCCACATCCAATCCAATCCCCTGGAAAATGGTGGTCTAAAGATCTGCGTACATCCAACCCCAGTGCGGAGGTACTCCATCTTGCTGGTAAATGATGTCATGAATATCCTGGAGTTGTGGAATTGCAAATTGTTCTAATACGTCCAGGTACGTTATGCCAGTAACGGTTGGCTCCGCGAAGAAAGGAAACCCTATCACTCTGTCTTCCATTAGGCCAGCCCAGACATTAATCTTCGGGCTGTCTCTCTAGTGTACTAAGACCACATGGAGATTCGGCAGTTATGTTTATTCACTCTGCCAGAAACATGGAATGTCGACTCGTCGCTGAAATAGATCCGTGAAAGGTGTGTGGGGTCTTCGTAAATGCAATTAACAATGTCTACCGCAAATGCTTTTCGACGTGGTTGATCATTTGGTCGAAGTTTTTCCACTAACTGCACTTTATAAGCATGTGGACATAGTCGTTTATGTAGAACCTTGTGAACTGTTGCTCGTGATATTTAGAGTTCACTACTGGCCACGTGGGACTTCTTCGGGTTTCTTAGATAAGCCATACGCACGTCTCCACCTTTTCTTCCGAAATGAAAGGTCTTTCAATACTTTTATCTTTCAAGACACTTCCTGTTGCTTTGAATTTATTTACCTTGTTCGATACTCCATCGTGTCGGCGGCTGTCTCTTTGTACACCGTTCTGTACTTTAGCTGAACTGTTGTTAGATATTTTGACTCTACAAACCAAAACACACACGCCGCGCTCTCCACTGGGAATGCCATGTCTATCATATTCCGTGTTTGACGAGTGTTTTCATTACATGAGGCACCTGGCGCCATCTGTCATCTGACTAAACAAACTTTGACTCTTGTTACGTCTCTTGACGTTTAAGAAAGTTTTTTCTATCGTATTTTTTTAATAGCACACTGAAGTTTTGTACTTCATTTATAGACACCTTGTACTTCGGCAAGCATATGTCGACACTTGCGTGCTCTAAATGATCGCAGTTGTGAACCAATCACGTGATACGTGATTGAGATAACAGGGCGAAACTGCTCTGTGTGTCTATGTTCAGTCTTTCTCCCCTGGGAGTGTATCGAAGTGATCTCGTTGTCGAAAGCACATGTAAAGAGTGAGACTTCATCGGGAATTCTACCATCACATGGACACCTTTACCAAAAGCTTCGCAACAGGGCCACGCACGGATGATTGGCCCCTTCGTCCCATTGCGGTAGAAACGCATCGAGATGCAACAATTGTCGGCCGAATGTGGCGATAGGTGGAAGGCAGGTGACGTGCGTCGCCGTAGTGGCACAGATGCATGTAGGCGAAAGTCTTGATCACCGAATTCAACCGCAAGTCGTAGAAGCCCTACAAAACACGGCGGACGCTATTCAACTGCGTGCGCATGCAGCTATGGACATCCCGTATTGACACTGACCGTGAACATCAGATTGGCTGTGGCAGAATTTTGTGCTCTCGTCAGCCATTACGACGATTGCCACTCACCGCTGTACAACGTCACTCAAGGTTGCATTGGTGCCGTACCTTACATGTGTGGCGGAATGAATGGACCCGTGGTGTATTGAACGACGAGTCTCACTTCTGTCTCAGCACACACTATTTCGATTGAAAGTCTGGATGCGATGTCGTCAACGGGTTGATCTTGCTGCCATTGGTCAGCATCATACAGCTCTTCAGCCTGGTGTCGTTAGTTGTGTCTATCAGTTTCAACAGCCGTTAATCGCATCCACGTATAGTGGGTAAACCGACAGCTCGACGATACGTCGATGAGGTATTGCATCTCGTTTTGTTGCCGTATCTTCGAGGTATTTATGATGAACAGTTTCAACAAAATAAAGCCCGCCCACACACTGAGACATTAGCAAACAGTGCCTACAAGTTGTCCAAGAGCTGTGGACACCGTGGGACACTTAACAGAAGGTTTAACGCCTCGCAATGTTGATGAATTATGGACACAGGTCAACGAAAATGGCCAAATATAGCCCAGCATGACGGGCATACGACCTGCTGCCTGAGGACACATTGTAATGTCTCCTCGGTCATCGTATTCATGTAATCCCTCAGAAATTGAAATTCTTCCTTCCAGCGTGTTTATCTACATGTATGAGTTGTCTTATTTTGCGCAATCGCCATGTTGTGGCATATCCTATTGCGAGCAGTTTAATATTGGATGTGTGCATAAGTTCTACCCATTTTTGTAGGCTACAAAGAAAGGAGGAGAACACAACAAATAACGTACCTAGGATTTCACATAATTGCCATCATTCTGTATGACCTCTTGCCATCTGCCTATTAGTAGATGAATCCCACGCCGGAAAAAACTCCTGTGTTTTAGAGTAAAAAAAGTCATTAAATGCCGTTTTCACATCGTCCACATCATTGAAGGTTTGGAGAGCGAAGGCGTTCTGTAACGATCAAAAAAGGTGGTAGTCCGTAGGTCCCAGGTTAGGGGAATACGCCGAGTGAGGTAACACTTTCCAACCAAAGTCCAGTAATTTTTGCCGAGTGATTAAAGCAGCATGAGGTCTGGCGTTATCAAGATGAAGGATCACGCCTTTGCGATTGACGAGTGCTGGCCGCTTCGATGTCAGTTGTTCTCGCAATCTGTCCAATCTTTGGCCGTAGAGGTCAGCATTTATCGTTCGGTTAGGTGCCAACACCTTGCAGCGGATTATTCCCTGGACATCCCACCAAACACTCAACAAAACCTTTTTGAGATGCGATCCTCCTTTTGAGGTCGATGGAGCAGGCTCCGCACCTTGGCACACAGTCCGTCGACGCTTTACATTACGGTACAGTACCCATTTCTCATCACCCGTTTCAATTCGTCCCCAAAACAGTTCATTTCTGTGACGAGAAAGCAAAGAAACACAGGTACGTATTCTCTTCTTTCGTTGCTTTCCAGAAAGCTGGTGCGGAACCCAGTTATCGAACTTGGTGATGAACCCCAGCGCATGCATCCGTCTTTCAACTGTTGTTCTGTGTACCGACAACGTTTATGCTAATTCCTAAACGGTTGGATGTGGGTCATTTGTTATGGCTTGGTACACATCCTCGTCAGAATCCACGAATGGACGTCCAAGACGTGGTTGACCTTTACAGCTTTTGTCTCCGTCCTAGAATTTCCAAAACCATCGGCGACATGTGCTATCATCAACTGAATCCTCCCCATACACTTGACAGATGTTGCGGCAAGCTGTGGCTTTAGTACTGCCTTTATCGAACTCGTACAGTAAACAATATCTAATCTGCTCCTTATCGCATGCCATGTCACACCTATAATGTATTAGCTTTGTTTATCTTTTCGCTAAGCTAATTATTATTATAATGATTCTCTTCTTTAAAATAGTGAACTCAGAAGGGTGTTGTTACTTGTTAATTATGAACGTAAACAAAGTATCAACGCTGGTTATTTATAAGAATCAAATAAATTGTATAAACCTAACAGCCAGACAGAGGTCTGACAAAAACTATGAATTGAGAAAGACTGAACTTACTGACAACTTCTTTATTTCTAGACTCTTGGTCAACTAAGACACAACACTTGTAGAACAATAATGGATAATCACTCCTCGAATTATACACGCTCTCGCTTAACAACACACAACGCTCCTCATAACAACACACAACGCTCCTCATAACAACACCACCACCACTCCCTCGATGAACGCGCCTATATACTAGCTACCACCACGTCATGACTTACACTCATTGCCAGATCTCATTCAGCGGGTGAAATAATATTTCGTTCAGTAGGAAGATAATTTACATAGTAAAATAAAATAACCAGAGATAGTAAAATCAAAAGGAAAGTGAATATAGAGTATACGTTACACACCGTCCGTGATTTCCGTTACAAATGACTTACTCGGACAAACCTAGTGCCTCTATATGTTCTACTGCTCCACGCTTTATTGGCCGAAAGTTCAGCATCGCAGCTTCATCTGTGACGTAACTACTCTGATCGCAATTTGCATCTATTACAAAAACGGGTAGAGCTTTTACACACACCCAATATTAATGCACACCCAATAGGTGTGCAACTTAATTCTCGGCCACAGGCACGACACGTTGACAGCAAATTATAGCAAATCGAATACGTACCTAATCAGGGAAATAATTCCCCGTCGTGTTGGATACATTTGAGCCATCGATCAGGGAGCTGCCGAATGCCACTTCGGAAAAAAGAGGGCTGTTTCGAGTTGATAAAGTTATCGATACTTGTGTGGACCTCCTCGACAGAAGTGAAGTGCGTATCACTCAGGTGATGTTGCAGGGAGCGAAAGAGGTGATAATCCGACGGGGCGAAGTCTGGAGAATACGCCGGGTGGGACAAAATGTCCCATCCCAGGTCGGCGATCGTATTTAAAGTCGTTTTCGCGGTGTGATGACGCGCGTTATCCTGAAACAACAGAACCGATCTTCTGCCCTTGCCGGTGTATGGCCTTTTCGCCTCCAGCGCGTCACTCACACGAGTGAGTTGCTGACAATAACGCTCAGCATTGACCGTTTCGCCAGGTTTGGGCAACTCATAGTGTAAGACACCACGCTGATCCATCGATATGCACAGCAACAACGTCCTGGCATGGATATTCGGTTTGGCGGTACTGGTGGTAGGCTGACCTGGATAAACCCACGATTTGAGCAGATTAGGATTATCTTAGAGGTTCCACTTCTCATCACAGAATCTTGCGGAGGAAATATTTTTTCTTGAATCTAGAGAGCAAGGACACAGCAACATCTTATCCCCTAGACTTGTTCGCAGCTGTGAGTTATTGGGGCACCCAACGGCCCTCCTTGTGAATCCGTCCAAGTTTGTGCGTGTGCTTTTCAATGGCTTGCCGTGTTACTCCGAGTTCCTGGGCGAGCTCTGAATGTGTGCGACAGGGATCCGCGTCCAACCATTGTTCCAGTTCCTCGTCGTCAACTTTCTGTGGCTATCCCGGACGTACTGCATCACGGAGATGGAAATTTTCCAGCTTAAACCGCTGGAACCACTTCTTACACACGAACTGTAGGACACAGCAGCCTCACCCAAAGCAGCACAGATCATTTGCTGGGCTTCCGCGGCACTTTTTTCATCTGAAACGCGAACAGGAGGCAATGCCTCAAATGTTGAACGACATTGCTTTCGCTGTCAACTTTCGTTCTTTCTGTCACTACAACTGTGAGGTTGCCTGGAAAGCTGTTGGATGGCGCTACAATCAGCCATTATCGCACACAGCTATTCTATTTTCACTTGCGGTTAGGAGCCGAGAATTAAGTTGCACACCTAATAAATATCTTAAATAAGAGGCATGAGGCTTCCGCAGTGAGAACCATTAATCAGGGAAGCTCAGTGTATCATGCAATGGGTCATTTCAAACGTTTTACACATTGTGGGTTATCTCTTAAAAAACGAATTCATTTCACAACATAACTTTACAGGCCTTCCAAGTAATTTCCATGATTTTTATGACAGCGGCCTAACGTTTGGGTAAGTCTTATTTTCCGGTCAGGAAACCTCCATTGTTGAGACGTCGGATTTCTCGGGTCACCTCATTAGAAACATCCTGAATTGTACTGAATCGTTTCCCGCGGAGTGGTGTCCTCAGTTTTATGAATAAGTCATAGTCTGGTGGGCTCATGTCAGGACTGTATATCACGTGGGGAAGCAATTACCATTCATACTTATTCAGAATGTCTCTTACTGTACGGGAAGCATGCGACCTCGCGTTGTCATACAAAATGATGACACCAGCTTCGAGCATGTCGGGACTTGCTTGACGAATCTTTTGGGCGCAAAACATTTTGCAGAAACCTTCTGTAGTATTCCGCTGTGACAGTGATCCCGTCGGGGCACTCTGTCTATTGCTATCACTCCAACCTTGTCATAGGCCATAATCATCATCAGCTTAACCCTCGATTCTTGGCGGCGGAATTTTTTCTGGCGAGGTGATTCTGGATGTTTCCACTGAGCAGACTAAGATTTCAGTTCTGGGTCAAATTCTCGTATCCAGCTATTGTCTATAGCAACAATTCTGTCCAAAGCTGCTCGCCTTCTGTCTCGTACCGCTGCAGCAATTCTCCTGCGATTCCTTTGTGAACTGCTTACTGATCTTCACTCAGATTATGTGGAACTCATTTGGCAGCTGCCTTTCGCTTCTGTAATTTGTTAGATAGGATTCTGAAAACCGAAGCCGTAGACATGTTTGCTTTGTATGCAATTTATTCACATGTTTTCCGTGGATCTTCTTCCAAAATGCTTTTGACGATAGATAAGCACATAAGTGTCGTCCACTGCATCTGATGTCCGGTCGCTTCTTGTGTCGCCTTCGATGCTTTCCTGATCTTGGTGGAAACGAGAATCCCACCCTGTGGCGTAACTAACACATCGTGCCCCCCCCCCCCGGCAAGATTTACTTCAGCACCCCTCTGCACAGTAATTTCTCCAGAATTTCGAGCACGAAGGAGGATGCATTTTTTGCGGTGTGTGTGTGGTGGTTGAGGGGAGGGGGGGGGTCAGGAAGTCAGCGAGCTTGTCTGCAAAAGTAATGGTGGCACCTAGAGACCCTGTAGTTTTAACTTTTGAGGTAATAGATTTGACAATACGTGTAATTGCTTTTTCAAAACTAAAATAAATCACTTGAAGAAATCACCCTCTCTTACACATGGCAGATCTGCGGCTGCTGTGAATAAATGTTGACGCCTGTCGTGCACGTAATCCTAAGTGACTGACTGTTTTCCCACATCCTCCACGGGGAATCTCACTGTGGCCTCGCTCTTTTCCTCAGCAGCGCAGAGAGAGGGCGATTGGAGAGCGATCGTATTATTTATAACCCATTGCAGTGCAATCGTATTGCAACCAGAAGTCAAAGAGCGGAACACTTTTAATCTGTAGGACATTCAGGATTTTAAAAGTGAAACTAGGCATTTATTTAGGCAAAGCTAAATATATCTGAAAGCAAAACATGAATCGTTGGGTTAACTATTATGCGTGTTCGATTTTTTTCATAAAACTATAACTGGCAGCTGCAGTACTCCCCTTCGTTACCTGAGCCCCCCCCCCCCCCAGCAATATTGCAATATAAAACTTGGGCTAAGGTGGGCCTTGGCTGATATACCACGGTCTCGGACGGGCTCGGACGGTCCCGAACTACGAAAATTGAGTCCGAACTCAGCTCTGTCGGACATAGCGACGGAGGTAGCTTTCCGCTTTTTTCGCATTTGAAGAATCCCCTTCCATCTTTTGTTATGGGACAAAAACATTTATGTACTATTTTTTGGCCTCGCTGAACAAGTTTGTAATTGACTTTTTGCCCTATCTGCAAAGGAGGGCGCGATAGCCCCTCAACCCCCCAAAAGGGGGCGAGGGGATCCCTCGTGGTGTTATTTTGTGCGCCATAGGAGGTTTCCTATACAACTGCACAAGAAGTAAATCGCTAACTGCCATAGTTGTGAGATATTGGTCTGATCACTGACTTTACTTGTAACCCTGCATGTTATTCAGGTTTCGACGAACGTAAGAAACGACCCTGAGACCTATGAAATGTGATGTAGCTACGCAAACCTTTCTGCGCATATGCAAGCTAAAATTTGAACTCAATATAGAAAAAGCTGAATCGCAAGTGTGTTAGCGAGAAGGATTGGTAACTTTTGGTCTAGGGTATTTACAGGTTACACCCCATCGCGTTATGCGTCGTACATCATTTTAAAACTCTCGTCAACAGCAGGTAACCTCCCCTGAACGGGAGTGAGGTCGAGAGGAAGCCAAATTTCGCTACGATGCACAATTTTCATGGCATCAAAAAATTCATTTTTGTAATGGCTTTTATCACACTTTGCATCAGGTTGTTGTAATTTATGCAGATTGCAATGAGATATTGTTACGTTTGAGTAAACAGTGATGGAATATGTCCAATATGAAATAATGTTCGGCGATAGTTCGGTAAAATACATTATAAAAATACTAGCGACCCGGCCCGGCTTCGCACGGTAGCAATTTAGAATTTAGGGCGAATCTAAAGAGAGACGATTATTACGTTCACGGTGGCTGTCTTTCTCTTTGTAAAGCAATTCTTTGTCTGTCATTTGCCAATGGAGATTCCGTTTCTTTGAAAGTTTCATTATGACGGTATAAACAAATTCTTTTAGCGTCCGATGCACTACGACCTATATTCGATTTTCGTCACGGCATAATGTTAATACAATATTTAAATTTTAATTAAAGAGCAATTCAAAGAGAAACATACGTCTGGACGAAAACAACTACGCATTTAGTCTGTGCGAGCGCCGATAAACCAATTCTTTCAGCGTCCGATGTAACTACGCATTTAGTCTGTGGCCTTACATGCTGTCAGACCGGCCGCCGCGCATGCGCCTCGCGTCTTTTTCCAAATGAGCAAAAACGTATCATAAACCGGTCGCCGCGCATCGTTGTTTAGGCAGTGGAAGCCACGAAAGAATGCAAACGGCGGTTTTTTCTTTGACTTGTCACTAAAATCGTTACTGCTCGGCTCCTTTTTGCCATAGATTAATGTTTCATACACCTAAACCTTCCTCGACAAATACTCAATGGAATGGTGAAAACCGCATCAAAATACGTCCAGCGATTCTCGAGATTCACCCGAACAAACATGCAGACGCCTACCGGAGACTTAATTTTATACTATGTATATTAACTGTTGTTGCGTCACTTCATGGAACAGCATTCAACAATCAGATTTCAACAGCGGTTTTGACTACTTCCGTTACCCATTTTCGTTACATCGAAATTTTATTCTTGGGGTGTACTTGACTACTGACGGCAAAGTTGCATAGCATCAAAAAAAGAAATGGCGAATTGCGTACTTATAATGCTACTTTTTCTGTCCGTTTGCACGCACGGAATGTCGCTCTCCTGATGGTTACAACTATGCGAGACAGACGTGGACGGTTACGTTCACCCACTACCTTTTTCCGGCCACAGCGCTGTCTACGATGCGATGTTATTACAGAAACGGCACATTCCAGATACACCTTTGACACTGTCGAACGGGGATACTGCGATTCCTGTACTACTTCTGCGATAGAGTGACCCATGCCTTGGGCGCTCACTATCGTCCCGTTTTAGCTCACAACGTTTTTCCATACTGACATCAAATTACGATCTACGTGAATGCGGTGATGTCCTCACTCTACATCAATGTTTCCTAACCGCCGGCCCGCGATGTTTTGATGTAAGACTAGGTCTAACTCAGCGGATAGTATGGGGCGACTTACGGCCGACCTCCGGTGGCAAAAATAGGTCCCAATTGAAATCATTACAGCGTTAAACACACGTCCCGCACACTAATCGTGTTAGCATATTCGTAAAAAGCATGGAGTCCAATTTGCGTTCTGCGCAATTCATCGTGCGCGCGACGCTCCCTGTGCGAGGGGTGATGATACAATATTTCTGGAGGTGCCGCCGAGTTTGGCTCACTCTATCTCGGCAACCGTGAGCGCAACACAACTGTGCGTGGTATCGTTTTAAAGCTCTCGACGAGATCTGTTCAAATATAGAAAGAACATATTTCACTGTTTTAAAAAAAATATTTTAAAAATTGTTTTCGTGTGAATGGGTAAATATTTTCTACTATGCCGCGGAATTCGCAGAATGAACGCAAACAGAAGTGGAGAAAATCTAAACGAGAGGCAACAGCAAGTGATGAAGAATGTAAGAAGCCCAAAAACACAGAGCACCACGTTGGGTAATTCGTGTATCGATCTGCTTTGTGTGCAATGTATCCATCATTATTTGTAATATATACTGATTTCATTGTCCCGTTCCGCCAATCTGTCTTGGCTCCACGGGGACTTATTGAGCACCTTGGATGTTATTTTGACATGTTGCGACAATTATCCTGCCTTGAGACGCCGGTTCGGACCCTGGCCACCCCAATGGCCTAGAGACCAGCCCGTGGTGACGTGCTGGCAGGCGACCTAGTATACCTTGTCTGGGTTCCCGCTCTGTCTGGCGGGATAGGTCGTTTCTTACTTTATCGTTGACTGGAAGATTCCTTGCCCTCGAACTTTTTTTTGGGGGAATAATTTCCCTTTATTTTCTTTTTCAAACACCTACACACATGTATACACTGTCCTCATGCTTAGGACTTACAACATCAAGAGATAGCAAAAAATTTATTTACAGAATATTTACATTGGTGGTCTCTTCGTCTGCTTTCCCACAGACTTCTACCCTCATTCATCTTCCGAATCGCTTACGGTGTGCACGTTCACCTCCTGCGTTTCGGTCCCCGTTTGATTGGGGAAGATGGTATGTTGCTGGAGGGTTAGCCTTTCTACAAAGGCTATTATCCCCCTCCTGTTAACGGAAGATTGGATGAGCAGATCCAATCTTCGCGTTCTTTGCACACCTGGGATCAGTGTGTTTCTCCATTCGGCAAGTCACTGCATTCGAGCACGCAGTGTTCTATGCTTGCCGCTCTATTTCCACAGGGACAAGTGCAGTTCCTGATGGCAAATCTGCCCAGGTATTCAGGGCTGATGCCATGGCCACTGAGTACCTGATTCAGGAGCTTGTTTGTTTGTGCACGTTTGGTCGAGACCTTTGGAAACACTCTATGTGTCTTCCGGCCTGTCTCTCCCGTGTCCCATGTGACCTGCCATTCGGTCATGGTCTGTCGTGCTAATGCTGCGCGAATACTCCTTCGCGGCGTTCTGCATTGCACGTCGACCGTCTCTTTCAGCGTGGCTGCCCTTGCCAGCTGATCCGCCCTTTCGTTTCCCTGGGTTCCGACATGGCTTCGTACCCAGTGGAAACTGACTGCCCCATCTCCCTCTGCCCTCAAGAGGGATTTGATCCTCTGGACGATGGGGTTTTTTCCCCTGAATCTACTCAGAGCCTGCAGTGCTGCCTCACTGTCCGAGTAGAGTTTTATCCTTTCGTCACTACGCTTGGGGAGTGCCAAGGTGAGTGCCTTTTCGATCGCCAGAAGTTCTGCCTGGAAGACAGAAGCGTTCTGCGATAATTTCACGCATCTTGCAGTGGCTTCGTTCCCATCCGAGAACGCACAGAAGCCTGCCCCCACTTGTCCCTTCCACTTTGAGCCGTCCGTGAACAGCTCGTGCCCAAGTCCCGTGGGTTTCTCCTTGTCCCACGGTGGGCAAATCTCCTCGGCCGGGTGGATCTGCCAATCCACACTTTCCAGCTCCATGTTGGAGGCTCGATGTGGGACACCGAGTAGGTAGGCGTCCTCGCCTGACCTAAGGCAGTGCATTGCTGCCTCCCTTTCCACTACCAGGTCTGCCGGCTCGCACCCCGCCAGCACTTGGAGTGCTAGGGTCGACGTTGTGCGAAAACAACCGGTTATCCCTAGTAGCGCCAACCTTTGGATTTGGTTTATCCCCTTCCTCATTCTGACTGTGGGAGTCCACCATGCTCCGCTTGCATACGTCAGAATTCTTTCAATTCCTCTCTGATAGATGGCCTTCTTGGTTTTGCCCGTTAACCTCATGCCATTCAATCTATTGAGAATCACCGTGCACCTTGTTCTAAGGTGCCTCAGGTGTGGCAGCCCTGATAGACTCCGATCCAGGACCACACCCAAGTACTTCATTTCACGCACCGCCTTGATAGTGCACCCTTGGAATCTGCACTGAGGTGGTGTTTTCATTACTCCACGCTTAGCTATTGCTAGCAGAGTGGTCTTCTCAGGAGCAAAGCAAAGTTTGCTTTCTTTGCTCCAGTTGTCTAGCACATCCAAGGCTCTATGTGCTTCTCTTTCGATCACGTGTCTCCCTGAGGCGGAGACCACGAGAACGAAATCGTCCGCATAGGCTTGAATTTCCACTGCCGGACCCAGGTCTAGATTCAGAGCTGCGTCTGCCACTATATTCCACCAAATGGGTCCGGAGTTGGATCCTTGCGGACACCCTCTGTGGTACGAGCGCGAGGCTTGCCCATTCCCCGCTTCGAACTCGACCCTTCTATCAGACAGGTAGCTGCTGATCAACGAGAACAAGTTCCTTGGACAGCCAAGTTCTTTCAGTCTGGTTAAAACCATTGGCCACCAGACACTGTTGAATGCCCCCTCACGTCTAGTGAGATGAAGCAGGTGTGGAGCCCCACCGCTTTGTTCCTCTCTGCCCTCTCTCTGAGGCTGCGAATTGCCTGCGTTGCGCAACGCCCCGGAAGGAAACCAAACTGGTTCCTGTTTAGCTTTCCCTGCTCCATGAGAAAGCTAAGCGCTCTGTTCGTTATGAGCTTGTCCAGCACCTTGCTCCACGCTGAGAGGAGGCAGATAGGCCTGTAGGCTGCGGGATCATTTTTGTTCTTTTCGGTCTTGTTGAAAAGAACTAGCACCGCTGTTTTCCACAAGTCTGGGAAGATTCCCCTCCCGAGGCATTCGTTTAGGAGCGCCACAAAATACTCGGGATTTGCATAGTAGATTTCTCTGACTATGCTGAGGTAGAACCCGTCCTTGCCTGGTGCTTTGCCAGTGTTAAGACTGGAGAGGGCGTTCTCCACTTCCTCTCTTGTGAAGGGGGGTCCTCACCAGTGTCCGGTGGGATCCGACATTCATCCCTTATTTCTTTTTGTCGTGGGGAGTCCCCTTCTCCCTCGTCTCCTTGGAAGTGGTAATCCAAGAGACTCTCTATGGTACTATCAAGAGTCTTTGATAGGCTACAGTCTGCCCTTTCGACCGCTGCTAGTTTTAGCGGTTCGGTGATGGATCCCCTCGAGATCTTATAGGGGATCCCGAAAGGGTCTGCCGGTGTTTGGAACTCACACAGTTTTCTCCAGTAAGAGATTTTCGAGAGATTCAGTTCTCTCCTATATGCTGAACGAGCCTTTTTGTGCACTTCTGTGCACTCCCTGTCTTGCGGTGTAGCTTTCGCTCTTTGCAGAGCTTTCCTACTCCGCCTAGCTCTCGCCCTTAGAGCTTTTAGTTTCTCCGACCACCAGGGGTGGGGATCCTTGGCTCCCCTTTTGTTTCCCCTGCTACTCTCGCATAGCGCCGTGACTTCACTGGTAAGTTCTTCAAAGAGGGAGTTGAGGTCCGATGTTTCTCCGGCCTCTTCTGCCCTCCTACCCCCCAACAGGGTAGTTAGTTTGGCTTTAAAAGCCCACCAGTCGAGGTTCTTCATTAAGAACCTTTTGCGCTTGGGTCGGATGGGCGTTTCCGATCTCAAAACGAAAGATAGTGCTAGATGGTCACTGCAGCTTTCATCGTCCAGTACTTGCCAATCCTGGACGAGGCTGCGCTGCGAGACTCTGACGAGAGTCACGTCGATCCAAGAGGAGCCCCTCGCCCCTTGGAAGGTCGGGGTGCTCTCTGGATCGTTCAAGACTCTCAGGTCTGCCGCTTTGGCAAAGTCCACTAGTAGCTGGCCGCGTTCATCCTCCTCTTGTTGGCCCCAGAGAGGACTCTTCGCGTTGAAATCGCCTGCTATTATTATCTCATGACTGGGGAATTCCCCTAATAGAGCCATTAGCTCATTCAGCGTTTCTCTCAAATTGCCTGCTGGAGAACTATATACGTTCACCATTAAGAATTTCTCGACTCCACATTCCACCCCCAGGGCGACCACGTTCTCTGAGCATTTTACCTCGAGAACCGCTAGGGACGGGTCTTTCACGACCGTGGCCACCCTGGGTTTCTCCACCCTGGGGTGGTAGATCCGGTAGGAGTTAGGGAAGCCCACCACTCTTCCCCCTGTCCAAACGGTTCCTGCAGAAGCAGTAGATGAGCTTTTTGCTCAGTGGCTGTCACCAGGGCCTGTGTTGTTGCTGCCCTTGCATGGTGCAGATTGATTTGCAGCACCTTAACGCCTCTCTTTGGTCTTTTATCCATAGTGAGTGCGTTCTTTTATTAGAGCCAGTTCTCTGACAAGGCTTGGGCATTCCTTATCGAGGCTCGAGTGGCCTATATCCACTCGACGCCTAAATTTCTTGTTGCTTGCCAGGCAGTTAGTGCAGACTGGGCTGTTGCTGCAATCCTGGCGCTTGTGCCCGGTTTCCCCACACCGGGCACACCTATCCTGCTCTTCGGGACACCTTGCCTTAAAGTGCCCGAACCCGTTACACCTGTAGCAACGGACCTCCCTCAAGTATTCCCTTACTGAGTGGACGGACCATTCCACCCCGAGCTTGCCTCGCTTCATTACTTTTTTGAAGGTTAGTGGGTCCGCCTCTACTACCCAGTGGCGTTTCCCACCCTTCACCTTCAAAGAGAACTTGAGTTGGAGGCTGCTCTCCTCCAGCTCTGGGTTCTGTTCTACGAGACATTGCTCGACCTGTTGCCTTGACAGGTTTTCATTAACCCCATAGATTATGAACCTCGGGTTTCTCTTCGCTGGCAACCGCGACCGAAGGTTTTCCTTGGTCACTTCGTTGCTCTTAAGCTCCGAGTCCAATTTCTCTATGTCTCGGGCGGAGGAGCACTCCACCATCACTCCTCCCCCGTTCACCTTCCTGACACTTTTCACTCCAATTTGGAGTTTGGCGGGGCAAATCTGTGTTTGCAGTGCCACCTTGACCTCCTCAGACGTGGGAGATCCCTTGTCTGATACCGGGTACACGAGAAGTACGTGCTTCTTCTCGTGCTTCTTCTCGTGCTTCTTCTCGTGCTTCTTCCCGGCTGGCTTCTTAGCCACTTTTTGCCTTGGGGCCGTGCTCCCCTTAGTAGGCTTAGCTCGTACCGCATCTGCGTACGATTTTGGAGCCGCGCTAGCGCTCTCCCTTCTCTCCTGGAGTCTCCCTTGGGCGAGACTCATTTCTATCACTTGCTTGGTGCAAGCCTCTTGTAGCGAGTTCGCTACCTTTCTAATCTTGGTCCTGGTGTTAACCAGAACCTTATTAGCTGGATTCTCAATAATCCTCTCCAACTCTTGGAAGAAGGAGTTGACTGCGCTTGCAAATTCCGACGGAATTGCCAAGCCGCAGTCTGCCTCAACGGGCTCACTTGGACCGGGGGTTTGAGCCCCTGCGTCCTCTGCCATCTCTCTACTCGGGTTGCTAACCGTGTGCAAGCCCTGGGACCTGTGTCCCTGGTCGGTTAGACTTAGTACGTTCGACAGTCAAGTGCTCAGCGGTACCCTAGGGTTCTTCCGCTGTAACCTGCACTTGACCCTGGTTGAGTGCGGGATTTGGCCTGATCCGTAGATCAGGGGGACCGGCACGACGACGACGTACCCGCTCGTGTGTCAGAGTTGCGCACCGTGCTTTGACCGCAGCCCGGACTTTGCCCTTACAAGGACAGTTTTTCTAAGTCCGAACTGACTGCACCAAAACACTTTTTTCAAATTAATGAAAAAAAAATTTTCTTCCCTTCGTTTTGAAAAACGAAAGAGAAGAAAAATCAAGTTTTTGAGGGGAGAAACAACTCCCCTCGCTCTGCTAACAGAGTCTTATTGGAACAGCAGTCGATTTGATTCGCAATCAATCACACAGTACTCACTCAACCAGCCTCTGACAACGGCCGGTCTCATTATTTGTAAGAATTATGTAAGCTACTTTTCATATCATAGACCTGTGTTGACTATAACAAATTAAATAAACCCTTTGAAACCATACTCGACTAGCTCATTTCAACTCTCCGATCTGTAAGTGGTAGTCCTACGTTTCAAACTGACGGCTTAATCAGAAGTGAGCCTACCTGGAATTTTTCTTTTTGCTGGTCCGCGAGAAACGAGTGAATTTGTTTATTTTTCTTTTGAATCGAAATGGAGTCAAAGTAAGAGGAAATCTAGATCTAAATTTTTTTGAACACCTGTCACGGAAGCCTAAAGGAAGCTTGGATATGAACTCCTGCAGGCTAACTCACTAGGAAACGAAAAGCTTTGTTGAACTTCCTTCTGATGCAAGTCTGGCATCGATATTTAGATCCAAATCTCTGACTCAGTTTTGGTGTTATTATAGGGAAAGAATATCCAAGTCTAAGCGTCAAAGCTCTAAAATTATTGCTAACTTTTTCGACCACGCATTTATAGCGAGAAATCATTTTCAGCCGTTTCAGCAAACAAAACAAACCATAGGAACATATAGACATTAATGCTGCACTGCGCGTTGCAGAAACGATGCTGCAACTACTGCTCGAGAAGATTATCACAAAGCAGCAGTAACAGACGTCGCATTGACCCCCAAAAAATATATTAACGGTAAGGAGAATATTGTAGTATATTGACTATAAACGAATATTTACAGATTAAATGATAGCAACCATGCATCATGTCATAGTATCTAATCTGATGGTCGAAACTGCACCCATTGCACCATATTTTTGTATGCTTCATACATCACTCAATGGTTTACGCCCCAAAGTGGTGCAGCTGCTGTAGAACCACTTTTGAAGCAACCTAATACAAAATTGTTAACAGTGTAGTTAATATAAATTATAATCGCTCTAGGCTAGACTCATCAAGCTTCTTAATCCCTAAAAATACGAACAGATAAACCTCATGAAAATACATCACGGTTCTCAAATTATTTATAGACATTATCTCTTTCGCAATATCAAAGTTTAACAATTTAATTCCAATCTCTCGACATCTCTACACATTTCTACTACATTCACATTCAACGTCGCTATTTTATTCAGCTACGACTCACTGCTATTGTTGCCAAAATATACTGTTGGCCACCCAAAATGCAACACTAAGAAGGAAGCATCCGATTGGCCTGAAATTCGCAGCATGCGTCGCACACGAGAGGACATGCAAACGATTAGCATTTCAGGGCGTATGCAAATCATGTGCGCCCGGCACGCCACCGAGAAGCACTATAAGAAGGGCGCACAGAAGGCAGGGTGTAAGTAGTGGAAGTGTGTTGCGCTGCCGGATCTGTGCGTGGGAAACTTCCTGATGCCTCGTCGCAGAATACGGCAGTCATTCCAGCACGTTTCGGAGTTCGACAGAGGACGAATAGTGGCTTATCACGACAGCGGTTTATCGTAGCGAGACATCGGCGCCCGTGTGGGACGACATCCAACCACAGTGAGTCGAGTATGAATTCGGTGGGTGCAGGAGGGACGGACGGACCGACGTGAGCGACTGGCGCAGCCGCGGCACACCACCGAACAAGAGGACCAACACGTTGTGCGGCGGGAATTGGCGGCTCGCACCGCCACATCACGAACGTTAGCGCAGGAATTAGGGTGTGTTGCGCAACAACCTGTGTCAGCACGTACCGTTCGACGTCGTCCGCAGGAGCGGGGACTTGTCGCACGGCGCCCATTGCTCCTATTACCATTGATGTTACACCACCGGCGAGTGCGGCGGCAGTGGGCCGTTGAACGCCACACCTGGACTACGGAATGGCATGACATTGTCTTCTCCGACGAATCCCGCTTCTGCCTGCAACACCACGATGGTCCGATCCGCGTGTGGTGGCACCGTGGCGAGATACTCTATGACGCCTGCATTATGCATTGCCATACCGGTCCGTCGTCTGGCGTTATTGTTTGGGGCGCAATTGGATATGACACCCGCACCTCTCTGGTACGCATCGCCGGTACACTCAACAGCCACTGCTACATTTCCGACGTTTTGGAGCCTGTAGTCCTCCCTTACGTGCAGTACCTGCCAGCGGTCACGTTTCAACAGGACAATGCGGGCCCGCACGTGGCACGCATCGTGCAACAATTCTTCACGGCCCATCAAGTGTCACTGCTGCCGTGGCCTGCCTGTTCTCCCGATATGTCACCCATCGAACACGTCTGGTAGCTGATAGGCAACCGAGTGGCCCGGCAAGCACCACCCGCGGCTACGCCTGATGAACTGTGGCAACGTGTGGAAGCAGCCTGGACCGACATACCCCAAGCTCACTTCCAAAGCCTCTTTCGTTCGATGCCGCGGCGTGTAGCGGCCGTTATTACCAGCCATGGGGGCTACACGAACTATTGATGTCTGCGTGTTCCACAAGTCAGACGGGCCTGTAAGCTCAATCGTTTCATCTTTGTATCTGTTGTTATGTGTCCAGTAAATCTGGCTTTGCTATCTCGTGTCCTTCTTGGTGTTGCATTTTGGGTAGCGAGCAGTGTATAAAAGCTGTTCGAGGAAATAATGTGCACTTTAGTTAGAAAATTTTTAACCAAAACGTAACGAAATTTATATAAGAACACAGGCTCAAAAGGAAAGTAAGATCTAGAGGTCATACTTCACAAGGTATCATAAAGTATCTGCGTATATCAGGAAGTTATCGTACTTGCGTTTCATAATTCACTTGATTAGCTACGTTTTCTGATGCAAACTGTATTTCGCAAATGACTGCGCTTTAAACGTGATATGAGTTTCTATTGACCGGTGTCTTGCTGTCGGTTTAAGAAACTGGAATTCTGTTATTAAGTTTTCATTCATTTAGAAGTTTCGCTTTATCGATTCACTGAACTAAAGCAAACACACAATAGACCATTGCCGATGTTGTTGTTTTTCTTTTTTTGCAGAAGGAATTTTTGGTGGGAGATCTTATCGGAATCTTGGCTAAATACATTGCAGCAAATATGAGGCCGAAGTCTGCTTTGTAAGTAGCATCAAGCTAAATATGTGCATTAATAAATAAAACTTACTGATGTTCATATGTACTTTATAATGTTCGTGTATATATATATAGCTGACTGAACACTACGTAAATCAGTTTTCAAAAACTTCACCCACAGCGAAACTGGAGTCATTCAAGAAAATATAGAGAAAAATTAACTTTCAGTTAGTATTCAGCCAAAACTCCTTTGGCACAACTCACTCTTCAACAACATTATCGACGTAATCCGATTAATGTGAGAGAACTTTCTTAATGAAAAACAAAACACCAACACTAAATATACATGTATAATACGTAGACGTCAAGAAATCACAACTTCAAGTAACTCAACTTCCGCAACTACAATTATATCATCATACTACCATCTCCAAACCTATGCTGCAGCTCACACATTATATAGACTATATTGAAAAAAGTCCCATGACACCTAAAAGAGAAACACAACATAGCATTTATTGACGTACATTAGTACGGTGTCAGCCTGGTCTTAATGCACGCACTGACCCTTCGAGTCATGCTTTCGACAAGGTTTTGGAACACAGCGTTAGGTATGCACTTCCATTCAATACATAATGCTGCCGCTAAGTGTTGCTTAGTAGCAGGCCTTGGTTCCAAACGTCTTATGCGGCGCTCTAATTCACCCCATAGGTGCTCTACGGGATTAAGATCAGGGCTCTGTGCTTGTCAGTCCACACACGATACGGAATTATTGTCAAACCACGCCGTAACAGTCTTTGCTTTATGGCTCCGTGCATTATCCTGCTGGTACCAACAAGGTTCGGTTCCATAGTATTGCCACAGAATTGGTAGGACATAATTGCCCAGAATATCGAAGTAGACGTGCTGGATAACAAGTTTGTCCACCATAACCAATGCACCGGGAGCATACCACGAAAAACTCCACCCCACACGAGTACACTGCCAGCTCCAAACTTGACCCTAGAAACAGTACACTGTGGTAAATAGCGTTCCCCCGGCTGCCGCCATACCCACACACAGCCATCAGACTGATGGATCGTGTATCTGGATTCATCAGTCCATAGGACCGATTTCCATTGATCTACGGTCTACGATAAAAGTACTTTACACAATGCTAAACGACGAGTAGCATTCCGAGTGGAGATGAAAGGCTTATGAGCAGCACCACGACCACGGTAATCCATGAAATGAAGTTCTTTGCGAATGGTACGTGTACATACCGAGGTTCCAGCATTTTTGCTCACCTGTACACTGAGGTCTTGCGCAGAACTCCGTCGATTAGCTGTAACGACTCTCCTGAGGTTTCGACGTCCTCTATCACTGATTTTCTTTGGTCTGCCGATACGTTTTGCTGCTTCAGGCACTACATATGTCTTCCACTTATTCAGTACATCCAAAACAGTTGACTTGGGAATGTTTAAACGCATCTCGGTTTCTCTTATGGACAATCCACTAATATAACACCGAACAATCTTTCCTTTATGAAAGTCAGTTCTCTCCCACCGCGACATTTTCACTCAACCTCACAGTGCGATATGATCGAAGTCAGCTGCACGCTTGTTTTTATATCGTTTGAACTGTATCGCGCATTTTAACAACGCAAAAGATCCGTTCATTCGCTTTTGAAGGGGTGTCCAGTGACTTTTGTCAATATAGTGCATATCCCAGTTCTCATCGGACACATACGCACGTCATACGTTCCGACTTCAAAATGTTGCTAACCATACACTTGTGAGAGTTTGAAAAACGCTAAGGAAAATAAACCCAAATTTACGTAGAGAAAGTAACTGAAAAAGAAAGTTTAATTAGAGTATACGTCACAACTCCTTATCATGCTTTATTTACTACATAGTCGAGTCATATTAGTGTGACCACCTCCTATTTTGACGTCAACGGCGCTACACAATGAAAGAAGGCACGTGTCGTGAGCTGGCTTGGAGGGTATATAAGGTGTGCTGTAAGCATCCTGAAAACATATCACTCTTTGCTATCATGGATAAAACGACCGATTTACCTGATTTGCAAAAAGGGATGATTATCGGCTTTCGGCCCAAGAGTGGCAGTATTTCTTAAACAGCGCAGTTTGTGAACTGTTCGCGTGCTGCTGTGTTTAAAGTGCATCGTGATTGGAGAAATGGCACCATTGCGAATAAGCGACGTGAAAACTGTGGAGAACCACGTGCCATTGACGTGAGAAATGAACGTCGGCTGAGAAGGTGCGTGAGGGCCGTTCAGCACAATACAGTGGAGCAACTCACTGGTCGTATGAACCAGGGGGGGGGTACCGGAAGTGCGTCTAAAACGACAGTTCAGCAAACCTAGCTGCGTGTGGGGCTACGATGCAGACGGATGGTCACTGCATCTATGCCAAAGAAGGTGTATCGGCAGAAAAGGCTTACATTTGCACCGCAGTATCGGAATTGGACCTCCGCTGATTGGCAAAGGATTGCCTTCTCCGATGAGTCTCGTTTTATGTTTTATCGAACGGATGGACGTTGGCGCATAAGGCGAGAAACATCGGAGAACAAACACTCTTTAACCATTGCTGAAAGAACCACAAGCTGCTGGGGGCAGCGTTATGGCTTGGGAAATGTTTTCTTGGCATTCCATGGGTCCACTCATACCTGTGGAAGGCACTATGGACCAATTTCGTTATGAATCCATCCTTGCAGACCACGTTCACCCATACATGCTGACTGTCTTTCCTGGCGGGGATGAATCTTCCAACACGACAATGTGACGTGTCACACAGCTAGAAATGTCCGAGAGTGGTTGAAAGAGCAGGATGAAGATTTCAAAATACTTCTCTGGCCCATTAATTACCCAGACTTAAACCCAATTGAGCATCTGTGGCACCACCTCGATCGTGTTGTTCGCTCTATGGATCCTCCACCACACACCCTCCAGAAGCTGTCAGATGCACTGCAGTCGGCATGGCTTCACATACTTGTGAACACCTTCCAGCACCTTATTGAATCACACTCAGCCCGTCTAGCTGCTGTCCGCGCTGTCCACGGTGGTTACTATGGATATTAGCTGGTGGTCACAATAATGTGACTCGACCGTGTATTAAATTTTACTTCGCCTGTAATGCTGGTTTCCTGTGCACAAGGAATAGACTTGGCAAAGAGCACCAAAAGAAAGACGAAATAAGAAAAGTAATTACTGCAATTGGAAGAGCACACACTCCCCGATCAAGATACACACTCCCCTATGATCAAGATTCTCTGTGGGATTTAAGTCTGGGTTATGATCAGGCCACTCGAATACAGTGCTCTTCATCTTCAGAAAGCGCTTCACTATTTCGGATCTGTGTCATGAAGCACCGTCATACATGAATGTGGTGCATTCGTGAATGTCCGCAGGAAGTGTCAACTTATTCCATAACAAATGTAATCGTTGGCACAAATGTGTCCTATTTTCACTGTTTCCACGTAGCAACTCCTTCAGAAAACCTGAAAATTACATTGCCCTGGAGCAGGAATCGAACCCTCACCTCCCGATTACCCGTCTAGCAGGCTATCCGTTACACCACCCAGGACAAGGAAGTTCCAAGTAACTGAAGCTAAACAGATGTAGCTTAGAAATCTGAGAACATGTTCAGATTTCGCTAGTCGAAGCAGTTCTGCGCTTTCTCATAGCGTCACCACGACATTTTCTCACATCCGGGGTCGGATGTAGGCCACAAGTTCCAGTGCTTCAGAGAACATCATACATAAGTGGGAAACGAATTTCCCTGAAGAAATAATTCTTTGCAAATACATGGAAGGCAATACAAATGTAATCGCTGGCACAAATGTGCCGTATTTTCACTGTTTCCACGTAGAAAACCCTTCAGAAAACTTGAAAATTTCCTTCAGAAAACTTAAAAATTACATTTTTCTGGAGCAGGAATCGAATCCGCATCTCCCGATTTCCGTTCGAGTATGCCAACCGTTACAGCACCCAGGACAAAGAAACTAAAGTTGAGCAGATGTAGCTGAAGTTAAGCTTATTTCATAACATTTTCACATACCTAAGCCTATTCATGTAGTGTTAGGCGAAAAGAAATATAGAGTAGCAGTACCAGATTTTGAAATAGCAGTCTATGTCATTTGGCTCTGAGAACATTTCATTGCAGCAATTGTGTATTTCTCAACAAATCTCGTCCTTTTTGGACGTCAGATGTGTCATGCACGCGATACAAGTTGTTGCAAGGTCGATTCATCTAAAAAAATCACACTTCACTCCGCTTTTCAGCAGTCCAAGATCGATGTGTGTTCCCTAACTAACTGCGAGAGTCAGCCGAGGCTTACGTGCAGGTTTGCACGACTTTAAACCAAATTCGTTTTTTTTTCTTTTTTGTTTGAAGGTTTAACGACCACCGAGAGAACTGCGATAGAAATTAAGCAGTCTCGCTTTCCTGATGTAGGGCCACTGATTCCAGGGAAGGGGTGAGCCAATGCCGTAAGACAAACACGAGATCCATGCCTCACCGGGATCTGAACCCAGACCCATCTGGAACGAATGGTCAGAAGTCAGCGCTTAGACCACTGCGCGACAGGGCGCCACCAAATTCTTTATGCTAACGTCTTTTCATCCACCCCATTTCTATCAAGCGCGTGGAAGCAACTAACCCAAACCCGTGACTGCAAACCCCGTTTACGATATCATATACAATTTGAATATTTACGTGCCATTCGTCCTAAAGCTAGGTCAATACCCAGCGGAACCATGGTCGACTTGAAAAAATAAATATTTGTGACAAACCACGTTGTATTTTCTTAATACGTATAATCGTCACAAGACTGTGGTCTTTGAGAACAAGAATCACCCCTATAGACCTATATTGATTGTTGGCCTACTAATAAGTGACCGATATATACCGATGAGCCATTACATTATGACCACCCCCAGCCTAGAGAAATGGCCGCGCTTAGAGACCGAACGGTGGAACAGGTGAAGTTCACAGAGCAGTATAAACACAACCCGAGGACCAGCTTTCGGTTAGTAGAGCGTTCGGAGTCAGAATGCGAAAAGCTTCAGATTTATCTGTTTGATAAAGCTATAATCCTTCGCAACCCGAGGACCAGCTTTCGGTTAGTAGAGCGTTCGGAGTCAGAATGCGAAAAGCTTCAGATTTATCTGTTTGATAAAGCTATAATCCTTCGCAACCCGAGGACCAGCTTTCGGTTGGTAGAGCGTTCGAGTCAGAATGGGAAAAGCTGCCGATTTATCAGAGTTTGATAAAGCTATAATCCTTCGCAACCCGAGGACCAGCTTTCGGTTAGTAGAGCGTTCGAGTCAGAATGGGAAAAGCTGCCGATTTATCAGAGTTTGATAAAGCTATAATCCTTCGCAACCCGAGGACCAGCTTTCGGTTAGTAGAGCGTTCGGAGTCAGAATGCGAAAAGCTTCAGATTTATCTGTTTGATAAAGCTATAATCCTTCGCAACCCGAGGACCAGCTTTCGGTTAGTAGAGCGTTCGGAGTCAGAATGCGAAAAGCTTCAGATTTATCTGTTTGATAAAGCTATAATCCTTCGCAACCCGAGGACCAGCTTTCGGTTGGTAGAGCGTTCGAGTCAGAATGGGAAAAGCTGCCGATTTATCAGAGTTTGATAAAGCTATAATCCTTCGCAACCCGAGGACCAGCTTTCGGTTAGTAGAGCGTTCGAGTCAGAATGGGAAAAGCTGCCGATTTATCAGAGTTTGATAAAGCTATAATCCTTCGCAACCCGAGGACCAGCTTTCGGTTAGTAGAGCGTTCGGAGTCAGAATGCGAAAAGCTTCAGATTTATCTGTTTGATAAAGCTATAATCCTTCGCAACCCGAGGACCAGCTTTCGGTTAGTAGAGCGTTCGGAGTCAGAATGCGAAAAGCTTCAGATTTATCTGTTTGATAAAGCTATAATCCTTCGCAACCCGAGGACCAGCTTTCGGTTGGTAGAGCGTTCGAGTCAGAATGGGAAAAGCTGCCGATTTATCAGAGTTTGATAAAGCTATAATCCTTCGCAACCCGAGGACCAGCTTTCGGTTAGTAGAGCGTTCGAGTCAGAATGGGAAAAGCTGCCGATTTATCAGAGTTTGATAAAGCTATAATCCTTCGCAACCCGAGGACCAGCTTTCGGTTAGTAGAGCGTTCGGAGTCAGAATGCGAAAAGCTTCAGATTTATCTGTTTGATAAAGCTATAATCCTTCGCAACCCGAGGACCAGCTTTCGGTTAGTAGAGCGTTCGAGTCAGAATGGGAAAAGCTGCCGATTTATCAGAGTTTGATAAAGCTATAATCCTTCGCAACTCGAGGACCAGCTTTCGGTTAGTAGAGCGTTCGAGTCAGAATGGGAAAAGCTGCCGATTTATCAGAGTTTGATAAAGCTATAATCCTTCGCAACCCGAGGACCAGCTTTCGGTTAGTAGAGCGTTCGAGTCAGAATGGGAAAAGCTGCCGATTTATCAGAGTTTGATAAAGCTATAATCCTTCGCAACTCGAGGACCAGCTTTCGGTTAGTAGAGCGTTCGAGTCAGAATGGGAAAAGCTTCAGATTTATCTGTTTGATAAAGCTATAATCCTTCGCAACCCGAGGACCAGCTTTCGGTTGGTAGAGCGTTCGAGTCAGAATGGGAAAAGCTGCCGATTTATCAGAGTTTGATAAAGCTATAATCCTTCGCAACCCGAGGACCAGCTTTCGGTTAGTAGAGCGTTCGGAGTCAGAATGCGAAAAGCTTCAGATTTATCTGTTTGATAAAGCTATAATCCTTCGCAACCCGAGGACCAGCTTTCGGTTAGTAGAGCGTTCGAGTCAGAATGGGAAAAGCTGCCGATTTATCAGAGTTTGATAAAGCTATAATCCTTCGCAACTCGAGGACCAGCTTTCGGTTAGTAGAGCGTTCGAGTCAGAATGGGAAAAGCTGCCGATTTATCAGAGTTTGATAAAGCTATAATCCTTCGCAACCCGAATACCAGCTTTCGGTTATTAGAGCGTTCGGAATCAGAATGCGAAAAGCTGCCGATTTATCAGAGTTTGATAAAGGACAAATTGTGATGGAACGGCGCCTCGGAACTACGATCTCGGAAACGGCACGGCTTGTGGATTGTTCACGTGTTGCTGTAGTGAGTACGTATCAAAAGTGGTGCACAAATGGCCAAACGACGAACTGTCGTCCAGACGTGTGTCGTCCGCAGATTGTTGATGCCAGAGGAGAGCAGAGACTGTCGCTCATTGTCCACACCAACAGCAGGGTCACAGTGCGACCAATCACCGGCAGTCAGAACAGTGGTGATCAGGGAAATGTGTCACAGCACACAGTTCATCGCAGCCTTCTGCGCATGCGTAGCCGAAGACCCAACCGGGTCCCCATGCTCACTGCACGTCATCGCCAACAACGCATCAAATGGTACCAAGATCATCGAAATTGGACCGTGGATGATTGGAAAAAAGTGGTCTGTTCTGACGAGTCAAGATTGCTGGTGCATTACATTGACGGCCGAGCGCGGTTACGCAGATCACCAACGGAAGCTATGGCACCTGGATGCACTGTTGGGCAGAAACAGGCCGGCGGCCGCGGCGGTGTCATGCTGTGAGCGATGTTTTCTTTGGACACTTTAGGCCCCATCACCCCAATAGCACAATCCCTGACAGCTGTCAGGTATCTGAACATCGTTGTGGATCAAGTTCACCCATTCATGGCAACTGGGTTCCCTGCTGGTGATGGCCATTACCAACAGGATAATGCGCCATACCACACTGCCAGAATGGCCAAGGAGTGGTTCGAGGAACATGCTGCTGACTTTCTGTTAATGTCCTGGTCTCCAAATTCACTTGACGTGAAACCAATCGAACATTTGTGCTTCAACTTGGAAAAGCGGGTTCGCGCTAAATCACCACCACCCTAAAATGTACGGGAACTGGAAGACATGGTGTTGACATTATGGTACCAGATACCCCCCGATACCTATCGCCACCTCTTCGTATCGATGCCTCGCCGAGTGGCCGCTGTTGTGCAGACTAAAGGGGGTCCTACAGCTTATTAGGTAGTTGGTCATAATGTAATGGTTCATCGGTGTATACGTAGTAGGAAGGAAATAACACATTCTGAATAAGCACTGAACAAAATATTTTTATGAAACATTATGAAAACTATCGAAGATACTATACCATAAATATTCAATAAAAGAAGACTTATATGAGTAAAGTTTCGTCCTTTCTAAGCTCTGAAAAGTAAACCCAGGCGAAGCCTCCCAATGGAGTGCGAAAGCTCGGCGAGTATTTAATAATTTATATTTACGCTATTAAAGGAAAAATCTTCAGACTCACGTAAGTCTTCTGTTATCTTGGTAAGGTCATCTCAGGCCGCGGGTGGCCTAGTGGTCAACGTTCGTGACTGCCACGAAAAGGGCCTCGGGTTCGATCCCTGGCAGGTACGAATGCTCGATCCACTAAATATCCGCCGTGCGTCGGATGGGCACATTAAGCCGTCGGACCCCGGGTACTGGCCCCCTGGTTATAAATAAGGGCGTTTTCCTCCCCCTTTCTACCTCCCTTCCGTGTCACTTTCCTATCGGGCACTCTAGCCCAAATCTCCTAGCTTCCTATTACTAAGGGTTGTTTAAGACCTGGGGTCAGACACTCCCTTCCTAAAATCCTATACATTGATCTGATCTGATCTAACGTCATCTCAGTTGTGTCGGGAAGATTTATAGACTGCTTCCGGTAGCATCGACGAAAGGCCATGATTTAATGCAAATATAAAGTTATGTCGTTGTAAAGGCTCTCAAAGTTTTTTTTATTGTCTTCTCTTCTGTTTCAGATGTCAGGAATGTTCATCTTGTTATTCTGAAGCTACTCCGCAGATTGAATTATCGGCATTTTTAAAAGAGAACGGAATGCCGTATTTCCTATTACAAGCAGCAAAAGATGACGGAAAGCAGGTCGTTTCCTACCGTACGTAATTACATGCTGCAAGCAGAGTTCTTAAGATGTAGCAAAATTTTTATTTTGGTGATATTAGTCTGTAAACGAAAAAATGTTTATTATTTCCCTGCTCTGATTCACAGACTCGAATTTCGAAAGATGCATAAATGTATATTTTAGTCCAATCGTCTTCCCTACCAGAGTAATACCTTTTTTTTTTATTTAAATATTTTTGTAGACGTTTTTTCTTTTTTGCTTGGCAATGTGGAGAAATTTATATACTTTGCGCCTACACATTGTTGTTGATCAACCTCCTTTAAAAGATGTCGCAAGTTTGAAAACTGGAAAAGATTAGAAGATTTGTTAAAGCACAGAATTTGCCGGTGACAAGATCGAACCCGCATCCCTCTGCTCTGGAGTCAGATTTCTTTACCAATTAAGCTACACCGACGGAATTCATCGCTGCAACTTTATCCTCTTGGCATATGTTTCTCCTGGTACTTCATATCATCTCCCTCGTAATACTTTTTTTAAGCGAAGTGGTGTTTATTCCAGACGATGTGTGGAATAAACATCACAAATTTTTCGAAAAACCCAGCAGCCAGTAGATTCATTTTCACAATCGAGCGTCAATGTAAAAACACAAATTTTTCGGTGATCGAATCTGAGCCTCCTCGCTCCGGAGCCAGTTGTTCTAACCGACTAAACTATACCGACGGAATGTATTGCTGCTGATTTGTCATCTTGACACGTGCTTCACCTCTGTAGTATGTCACATAATCTCTGTCTTAATTATTATTTTTCTTTTTTTAAGCGAAGAAGGAATTTACATTAATTCTAGACGATGTGTTGAGCAATCAAACATCGCCACCCCGGTAGCGCAGTAGTCTAAGCGATGGCTTCTGATCATTCGTCCGTAAGAGGTCCGGGTTCGAATCCCGGTGAGGCATGAATGCAGAGTTATTAGGGAATGGTGCAGCAATAGTCTTGGCAATGGTTGGAGGGAAAGGAATGATACTAGAATTTGAAGAACTTGATTCGAGCCTTCGTCTTATGGTAGAATCAGGTTGCGTTCTTGGAAGCCAGTCTTGTGGAGGAGAGGGTGAAGAAAAATCACAGGAGATTCTTCAAAAAGGTTTGTCGGTTCGTCCAAAATTTCTGGAGGTTGATCGTGTGATATAGACTCTTGAGTCTGTGGAACAGAAGGTTGAGTAGGGTTGTTTATAAATTCTATATTTCGTTCATGATACTTGCGACACTGAGCAACGTGCACGTATTGAAATTGATTGTCAGGTTTTTCAAGGATAATATTATTTTCATACACATTTGCCACCCGATATGGACCTTTGTAGCTGGGTGCAAATTTCTTTACTAAAGTATGAGAAACAGAAGACTGGAAGTGCGTCTCCAAGAGAGTTAGATCTCCAACGACAAGATCTGGTTCCCTACGCCTAGTATTATAGTATCTTGCTTGAGCCGCTTGTGCTCCTATCATTGCAACACGAGCTTTCTCTGCCATGATTCGTACTGATTGCGGAGTTGGTCGCTGGTTTAGTTCGTCGATAATCCCCGTTAAATTTTCAAAAGTTCTGCGGGAGTAAACTTAGTAGATTCGTGAACAGACGAGCGGAGGGCGAACGAAAAAAGCTCAAGATGTTCGTCCCACCGCTCGTGATGATCCATGACAAATGTAGCGATCATTTTAACTAGCGTGCGGTTTACTCGTTCAGCGGGATTACTCTGGGGATGATATGGGGAAATGAATTTATGCTTTATGTGCAGTCTCGCACACATTCTTTCAAAAATGTCAGAAATAAATTGGGGACCATTATCCGAAACTACTTGATTAGGTGCACCATATCTAGAGAATACTTCATTAATTAATACATTACAAATAACTTCCGCCGTAGCAGCTTTAATGGGAAAGACCTCGACCCATTTAGAGAAATTATCGGTTAATACTAAAACGTAACGAGCTTTGTTTTTAACAGATAAAGGATAAGGTCTCAATAAATCTATTGAAATAATGTCAAAAACATGAGAACTTGAACCAGATTTCAAGTGACCGGCCGGTCTTACATTACGGTAATTATAAATCTGACACGAGTGATATGATTGAACGTATGCGAGCACACTTTGGTACATGCCAGGCCAATAGGCAACATCTCGCAATTTACAACGGGTCTTGCGAATACCTAAATGGCCTGCAATAGGTTTGTCATGAAATTCGTTTAAAAGGGCCATTCTAAGGGTTCGCGGAATACATGGGCGGAACTCTGCCCTAGTAGTCCTAGATTTCGTATAGTAAAGAAGACCCTCTATGACTTCAAAATGCTGTGACCTCCCAGCCAGAGAAGGGTCACTTTGTTGTGGTGAACCCACAAGCAAAAAATTATAGGTTTCCCCAAAATCTGGATCATTTACTAATTCTGCCATTATCTGCTCTCTGGATGTTATATAAGCTATTAAAAGTAAAGGCTGACATCCAGGAGTAGTTTCTGTGGGAACCCCACTAATCGGGACGCGAGATAATGCATCCGGTAATTGATTCTCATGACCTGGCTGGTACGAAATTTTGATATTGCTCTCTTGTAACTTAAGAGCCCACTTCATAAGTCTGTAAGAGAGGTGCTTAGCAGAATTCAAATACTGAAGGGCAGAATGATCCGTAATTATATTAACTGTCAATTCGTTGAGATAACATTGAAATTTTTCAAAAGCGTACACTACAGCAAGACATCGCCTTCCGTAGCTGAATAATTGCTTTCAGCTTTGGCTAAAGTACGGGACGCAAAAGCTATTGGATGCCCAGCTTGTGACAAAACGCAACCAAGACCAACTCGGGATGCGTCAGTGTAAATATCAAATTCCTTAGTATGATCTGGGAAAGCTAATACAGGAGGCTGAGTCAACGCAGATTTTAGTGCTTCAAACGCTGCGTTAGCCTCAGGTGTCCAAACTAACTTCTTGTATTTACGTTTCAAAGCATACAATGGCTCACAGATTGTAGCATAAGCGGGGACGAACTGCTGATACCATCCGGTCAATCCTAGAAAAAGTGATAGTTCTTTGGCTGTTTTTGGCCGTGGAAAGTCAACTATAGGCCTGATTTTTTTTATCATCCGTAAATAAGCCGTGGGAAGTGATTTTCAACCCCAGATATACAATCTCGTCCCTCGCTATCTGGCATTTACTAGGTTTTAACGTCAAGCCAGCATTGTATATGAGTTGGAACACCTGTTTGAGCAGAGAAAGGTGCTCGTCAAAAGTCTCGGATGTAATAATAGTCATCCAAATATACATGGCCGCCCCGGTGGCGCAGTGGTCTAAGCGATGGCCTCTGATCATTCGTCCAAACGGGGTCCGGGTTCGAATCCCGGTGAGGCATGGATGTTGTGTTTGTCTTACGGCACTAGCTCTCTCCCTTCCCTGGAACCAGTGACCCTAAATTAGGGACGGGCGACTGCTTATAGCCCGTTGAGTTGCTCACGGTGGTCGTTAAACCTTCAATAAAAAAAAATATATACATGCACATGGGGACCTAGAACAGGTCTGAGAACCGTATCGATAAGCTTTTGGAAAGTAGCAGGTGCAGAGGCTAGTCCAAAGGGCATACGCAGGTATTCATAAGCCCCAAAAGGAGTTACAAAGCCTGTTTTATCTACGGAGTCTGGATGTACCGCAACCTGCCAATATCCACTCGCCAAATCCAAGGTTGACATCCATTTAGTTGACGATAGGTCATGCAAAATATGCGACATGACAGGTAGTGGATAATTTATCGCTTTCGTGACTTGGTTTAGCTTGCGGAAATCTGTCACGAAACGAAATTCGTTGGGTTGTTTCTTTGGAACAAGAAAAGAAGGTACGGCCCAGGCGCTTGTTGATTCCCTTATTATGCCCTGTTTAATCATCTCTGAAATTTGACGTTGCATTTCATTTTTTTATGGGGAGCACAAGGGTAAGGTTTCGTCGCTATCGGTTTCGAACCATCAGTGTCAATGACGCGATAAACCACCTGTGTGAAACCAGGTTGGTCGGAAAATAAACCAGGTCTTTCATTCAAAAGTTGAGAAAGCTGGTTTCGTTGCCTCTCATTCAGTTTTTTACTCAGTAACAAATTCGTTATGTCTATAGGATCTTTAGGAATCACTTCGACAGGTTCCGGAAAGGAAATAATATGTTGTTCGAAATTCATGGTAACTTTAAAAGTATTGATAAAATCTATGCCCATTAGACATTTTACAGGTAGGTCGTCTATGAGCAGGAAAGAATGCGTAAAACGAGCCTTTCCCAGCCCTAGAGATAATGTGACAGTTCCTGTGATACTGAATATTTCGTTATTTGCACCTCGCAAATACTGCGTCACAGTCTGGACGTGTATTGCAGGAAAACTTTCAGTGCAAAACTTCGTATTTAGGACTGATATTTCAGAACCACTGTCGAACTTTGTCTCGACAATAATATCTTCAATTGTCAATAACACGTCAGGCAACTGAGGAGTTTGGACAGTCAATAATACTATATTAGGGTCAGAATTCTTGGTATCAGGAAGCAGTGCCGACCCTTGGTCTACTTCCTTTGGAAGTTTAAAGGATTTCTGGTTGTATTTTCATGCGGTCTGAAACCTCGGCCCTGCCTGGTATCGGTAAAGTTTTCACGCTTAGAAAAACTTCGTGAAAACTGCTGCGGGAACTCCGCATTTCTGTTGAAATTTCCATTTCTATTATTTCTTCCCTCAGCACGGGCAGAAAAAACATTATTGCCCTTAGCATAAAAATGTTCCGAATTCTGCGGATTGGAACGGGGTCGAGCATACTGTGCATTTGTACTGTACCCAGAAAATTGTTTAGAAACTAGCGGTTGGTGAACCACTCTTCTATGTGGTGGTGCGTATGATGCTTGAACTTGCACCTGTGTACGCTCGTGTTGAAAGTCATTAGGCCTATTATGCTGATGAGGATTTTCGTGATAAGCCTCCCGGGGTTCCCGAGCATGTTTAGTTGGTCCATGTTTGCCGTGTCGCTCCTCATACGTTCGTATGAGGCGAAGGCATTCATGTATTGTAGCAGGGTGTCAGACCTCAATAAAATCCTGTAGAAATGGATCGAGCTGTTGCAATAGGGTGTCCAGCATGTCGACATGACTGTCATGTGGATCCCATAATTTATACAAGCGTGTTGTTTCTAAAGCAAACGCAACAGGGCTATCGTTGGGTCCTTGCTGACGAGAAAAAAGTTGTTGTGCAAGGCCAGCTCGACTGAGGCCGAAAGGAAAGACTTCTAAAAATTCCGCTCGGAAATTCTCATAACGAGAATCCGGGTTCGATACTTTCCACTGCCGATACCAGGTCTTAGCGGCATCATTCAAGCAAGTGCCTGCTATTTGCACTTTGCAATCTTGAGGAATATTGTATACGTCGAAATGATCCTCCAAATCCTCGAGAAATTTCAAGGACCCCTCCAAACCATTGAAAGTAATTGCTCCCTCATGCGGCACGAAATGTGCAAGCATTTTGCCTCTGTGAGAGGATTGAAATAGCTCAGGTACGACCCGCGACTCAGAGTGATATGAAGCTGGTGAATGACGAAATTGTGAGGAATGCCTGGTTACGTGCAAATCATTGACATCAAAGTTAGACCCACAGGCTTCCTGCAAATTGTCGAAAATAACCCCACCTCCACCGAAACTTGATTCAGGTTGAAATAGTGAAGTTTTCTCAGGTAATGAAGACATAGTCAATAAGTATCAATACCTCGTGTTCAAGAAATGTTCGGGCGCCAATTATAATGAATAAAATTCTCCGGCTGGACGTGTAGTGCAGGAAAGCTTACGTTAAGTCACGTTAGGGTTATTGAAAGGTTACTTGACGTAGCTAAAGTGTGCTTAATCTTCAAAGTGCTAGAGTTTGTTTAGGTAAGACACGCACGTGCAATAAATTCCAAGAATATGGAATTTATTTTTACTCAGCATTCCTCATTATCTTGAATATCAGTAATATAACTTTGGTTTTAGTACATTAGTACCTTGAAGGCTCCTTATTAGAGCGGTAAACACAATATACCCTGGACTTAACGTAGACACTCAATGAAAAAGACTTAACGGCCAGACAGAGGTCTGACAATAAAATGAACTAAGAAAACGTACTCACTTTTAACCTTTTATTGGGGAGCTCCTGGTATTACTCAAATACACACTCCAAAATAACACAACTACTGATAGCCCGAACTTTCGTACTATCGTAAGTAAATCGCATATCAATAATCAGGAAGAACCTATCACATATAAAACGAAGCTCTTTGGTATACTTGAGCGCGCCTATATATACTGCATACCACCACGTCATGACTTACACTCGTTGCCACATACAATTCCGCGGGAGAAACAACATCTCGTTAAGTGAGAAGATAATTTGCATAGGAAAATAAAATAACAAGAGATAGTAAAATCAAAAAGAAACTGAATCTAGAGTATACGTTACAAGACAGCTGGTGTTATGCAAATGTGGCGTTGTGGGCGGCCCTGTAAACGGAAACGACATGACGTATGCAGCGATCCGACAATATAAGGAGTGATGCGACGGGAATAAGAAAGAGTCGGACGCAGTATGGGTAAGACGAAGGATCTAAGCGCATTTGATCGTGGGAAAATTGTCGAGGCCCAACGAATGGGTCACTCCATCTCGGAAGTCGTGCAGGCACTGTGATTTTCACGAGCCACTGTGTCACGGGTGCACCGTGAGTACATCAAATTCGATAAAAACATCCCTGCAAGGGACAACTGCCGTGAACAACAGCGTGTGGATGAGCGGGGTCATCGTCGGCTAGCTCGCATTGTAACAGCGGATAGACGTGCCACAGTGCAAGAAATCACTCGGCAATTTAACGCTGGTGCACAAAAACGTGTAAGCTGTCACACCATCCAGAACTATCTCCTCGCTATGGGGTACAGAAGCCATCGTCCCACGAGGGTACCGCTGCTGACCTCCCATCACAGGGTGAAAATATTACCATGGGAGCTCGGACATCGCCACTGGACCCTAGACATGTGGAAAAATGTTGCCTGGACTGATAAGTCGAGATTCACGTTGGTACATGCGGATGGAAGGATACGAGTACGGTGAACCACATGAAGCGATGGATCCTTCTTGCCAGAAGGGTACTCTTCAAGGTGCTGGTGTGTGAGGGGGGGGGGGTGGCATTCTCGTCTGGTGACTGTTTACGTGGACTGAAATGAGGACCTTGGTACGTGTGACATCGTCCCTCACAAGTCAACGTTACCGTGATATCCTGGACGACCATTTGCTCCCGTTTGTGCGTCTTCAACATCCCACTGGGGACCTCATCCTGCAACAAGACAATGCACCGTGTCATCGCTCCCGAATTGTATCCGAATGGTTAGATGAACACCCCACGATGTGACCTCGCTTCCTTGGCCAGCTGGGTCACCTGGCCTCAATCCCATCGAGCACATCTGGGATACCAGAGAGAGAGAGACTTTCGAGACTCTGACACCCTTCCATCAAATCTTCGTGAACTGTGGGAGCTTGTTCAGGGGTCGTGGATCCGTATGGTTTCCCAACGCTTCCGGTGTCTTGTCAAGTTCATGCCGAGACGAATCGCCGCCGCCATCAGGGCGAAAGGTAGTGCAACACGTTACTAGACAGATATCTCTAATTCAATTGCTCTTCAGTGTATATAACAACGCAGTTCTTTAATCAACACAAAAATTCTGTACACGAGGAAAAACCTAAAAGGCAGACTTTGATTAGCAGTGTAATTCAGTACGTATTAAGATAAAAGCTTAGGGTGAGAGTAGGTAGGCTCCATATTGTGGTTAATACTCAGTAACAAATATTAGTGGCAGATGCTGACTGTGGAACACAGGGGCGTTCAAGTAGAAGTGAGATAGAACAGAGCATTTCTATCTTACTTCTACTTAGATTAATCGATCGCTCTAATGCCACACTTTTGGTTAAATGTATTAGTGCATCGTACTCTAACTCACTTCAAACTTTATACATCGTTCTTATACCTCACTTCTAACTTTATATATTGTACTACATATACCTCACTTCTAACTAAAGACATCATACTTATAACTCTCTTCTGATTTAATACATCATACCTTCGTAATTTCTACACCCTGGGACACCGAAATTGAGGAAGCAGAACATCAGTCATAACCTAAGAATATATGAATACAAGTGAGTAAAATCATGCAATGCATTGTATATGATACGCTTTCCAACATACCAGAAATCATTTACTCAAGTTATGAGGATAATGGCTGTAGAATAAATCTCGCTCCTGTGCCCTGACCTTTGACCCCATTTCGGTTATGTTAAACAGTTTCAGTATACCTCCGGAACAACATACTAAAGTTTTGGCGCAATAGAAGCATTTTAATTAAGTTATGAGGATAATGGCTGTAAAATAAATCTCGCTCCTCTGTCCTGACCTTTGATTCCATTTCGATGATAACCAACAAAAAAACGATTCAGTATACCTCCGTAAAAACATGATAAAGTTTTGTCGCAATCGAAGCATTTTTACGTACGTTGTGACGCATAGGGGCGATGGAATGGATCCCGCTCCTATGTCCTGACCTTTAACCCTATTTCGCCCATTTTCAGTAGGGTTGGTCCCCAGGTTGTTCCCAAACACATATTAAAATTTCACCGAAATCGAACCATTTTTACGCGAGTTATCGTGCTGACAGATAGACTGACGGACGGACAAAGCTGGAGCATATACGGTTCTTCAACCTACGGTTGGAAAGCGTAAATAATGACTCATTTAGTGCCCCACTGTCTAGAAACGGGCTTCTGATTTTTTCGTACTGTTGGGTCGGGGAACAACATTGATGTTGTGTTCGCCTTTTTGGAGCTGGTTCTGTCTCTTTCCTGGAACCAGTTACCGAAAATTAGGAATGGGTGACTCCTTATTTCGTTAGATACTCCAGAGGATCGTTAAACCTCTTTACAATATCGCGTTGTTGGTGCTCTAGATATATAAACATTGTGTGCCATATCATAGCTGGTCAAAGCGTCATTCGTGTCCCCAGGATATAGCAATAGCGAAGGAGAAGTATACTGTCGATTTTAGGAAGTCAATCGTCTCCCAAAACATATATAGAACCAAGTCTGCCTCGGAAATACGAAGGTGTGTTCCAGTTCTTCTCGGCCCAACCGTGAAGGAATGGTCGAAGGAAAATATGGCAGACCTGCTTTTCTACATAATCCCAGTGAAGGTCAATACACTTTTTCTAGTGGTATTTCAAAGCTCTCATGCCCTCCGAATAAAATGAATTATCGAGGCTGTCAAAATAAGCTTCCACAACATCAGAGATGATTTATTCCGTCACAAAATGCACACCAAGCAAGGTCTTTTTGAGATTCGGGAACAGATGGTTGTCTGATGGGACAAGAACAGATGAGAAGGGAGGGTGTGGTCAAACCCACATTCGTGGATGGTAGCAATGGCAACCATTGATCTGTGGCTTGGATTTCCTCCGCGTTTATCCTTCAAACGCTCTCAAAGTTTCCGTATAGCATATTATTCTCCAGTAATGTTTTGGCCCTTCGCAAGATAATTCACCGTAATCACCTCCTCTGCATCTCAGAAACCTGTTGCCATAACCTTTCCAGCAGAAGTGATAGACTTTGCCTTCTCTGGAGTGGGTGAGCCACCAGGCTTCCATTGTTTTGACCAGAGTTCTTTCACGTTTTACTTTCGATCGTGTATCATTGATTTCAGCACTGAAGATGCAAGGCATGCTTTCGATTGCGTCTCATCGATTTCAACACTGAGGATACAAACATACTTTCGATCGCTTCTCGTTGGTTTCAGTACTGAAGACGTGAGGCATACTTTCGGTCGCGTCTCACCAATTTCAACACTGAAGACGCGAGGAATACCTACGGTCGCGTCTAATTAATTTCAGCACTGAAGACGCGAGGCATACTTTCGATCGCGTTTCAACGATTTTAACACTGAAGATATGAGGAATACTTCTATCGCGTCTCATCGATTTCAGCACTGAAGACGCAAGGGATATTTCCATCGCGTCACATCGATTTCAGCACTGAAGACTTCTATCGCGTCTCATCTATTTCAGCACTGAAGATTTCTATCGCGTCTCATCTATTTCAGCACTGAAGACTTCTATCATGTCTCATCTTTTACACCATTGAAGACGGGAGGAATACTTTCTGCCGCGGCTCATCGATTTCAGCACTCAAGTGCGAGATCACTGTTAGTCATAGCATCAATTGCGTTTTAGAGGATTTATAGCGTGTTAGGCTCCATATACACTATATTGAAAAAAGTCACCGGACACCTAGAAGAGAAACACAACATAGAATTTATTGACATACATTAGTACGGAGTCGTTCCACCTTTGGCCTTAATGCATACACTGACCCTTCGAGATATGCTTTCGACAAGGTTTTGGAACACAGCGATAGGTATGCGCTTCAATTCAGTACATAACGCTGCCGCTAACTGTTGCTTAGTAGTAGGCCTTGGTTCCAAACTTCTTATACGGCGATCTAATTCCTCCCATAGGTGCTCTGTGGGATTAAGATCAGGGTTCTGTACTGGCCAGTCCACACACGATGGGGAATTGTCATCAAACCACGCCGTAACAGTCTTTGCTTTATAGCTCGGTGCATTATTATGTTGGTACCAACAAGGCTCGGTTCCATAGTATTGCCACATAGTTGGTAGGGCATTATTGTACAGAATATCGAGGACGTGCTGATTAAAAGGTTTGTCCATGATAACGAATGGGCCGGTACTGTACCACGAAAACACCCTCACACGAGTACACTGAAAGCTCCAAACTTGACCGTAGGAACAGTACACTGTGGTTAATAGCGTCCCTCCGGCAATCACCATACCCACACACGCAAATCAAACTGATGGATCATGTATCTGGATTCATCAGTCTATAGGACCCGTTTCCATTTATCTACGGTACACGATAAATGTTCTTTACACCATGCTGAACGACGAGTAGCATTCCGAGTGGAGATGAAAGGCTTATGAGCTGCCTCACGACCACGGTAACCTATGGAATAAAGTTCTCTGCTAGTGGTACGTGCACATACCGAGGTCCCAGCATTGTTACTCACCTGTACACTGAGGTCTTGTGCAGTACTCCGTCGATTAGCTGTAACGACTATCTTGAGGCTTTGACGTCTTCTATCACTGATTTTCTTTGGTCTGCCAGTACGTTTTGCTACTTCAGGCACGCCATGTGTCTTCCACTTATCCAAAACAGTTGACTTGGGTATGTTTAAACGCCTCTGGGTTTCTCTTATGGATAGCCCACTAATATAACACCCAACAATCTTTCGTTTCTCAAAGTCAGTTCTCTCCCGCCGCGACATTTTCACTCAACCTCACAGTGCTATATGATCGAGGCCAGCTGCAGGCTTCTTTTTTATACCGTTTGCAGCTGTACTGCGTTTCTTAAGAACGCAGGGATTCGTTCATTTGCTTTTCGAGGGGTGTTTGGTGACTTTTGTCAATATAGTGTATATGTAAGCTTTGTGTTATAGTTACCTGTGTAACATGCGTGATTCCGTCTGCATGCTATTATTCTGAAGCTGACCCAAAATAGTTTGTAACTTAGGAATGCAGGCTTCAATTATTTCATATGCCGCGCATGAATCTTGTCTTTTTCTTTCTCAGACAGAACAAGAAGTCGTTGGGTAATCGCACGGATCTCCATTCATGTATTCAGTGCCACCGAACTTTTCATCAATTCAATCGAGTGGTACTCTAATGTGACCTGATATTGGCTTTCCGAAAGTTTGCCGTCATTCTCTGGATAAAGACAGTGAGATAATAGCAGCATAATCAAAATTTGCATTTCGGCCTCCCCCTCTCCAGTCTATGTTTCATTTTCACTCTTGGAGGAAATGTTCTGGAGGAAACATTGGAACTGATTTAATTTAATTCAGAAAACAACGTTTATGAATGCAATATTTATGACTTAAAAGTATGCTATAGTTTCGCTGGTAACTATGGTCCAGCTTCATCAGGATTAAGCGTTTTCATTTCTTGCTTGTGGCGATGTTACAGGTTCACGTGTCAAACATCAAACCCAATGGCACCACGAGACGTTCGACACGTGAACCTGTAACATCGCCACAAGCAAGAAATGAAAACGCTTAATCCTGATGAAGCTGGACCATAGTTACCAGCGAAACTATAGCAGACTTTTAAGTCATAAATATTGCATTCATAAACATTGTTTTCTGAATTAGATTAAATATAATTATGCAATGCCTGTAGTTCAACTATTTCACTGGAACTGATATTCGAAAGATTTTTTACGCCTGGAAACCTGAGATCGTTTACCATGTAAATTAACACACAAAATTTGTATCTGATGCTTTTTAAACTTCTACGCGCAATACATGAAATAGCTGGCATAATATCAGAATGATTTAATAGGTGTTGAAGTATATTATTGATTTATAATCATTTATATCTTACGAAGTTGTTATTTCAAAAGCTACCGGATTTTGCATATAGTATCCAAACGAAAACTCCTATTTAGTATCCAAACCAATTTTTTTAGTATCGAAACGAATGTCTCCTATTTTGTGAACTTATTTTTTCATCTTTTGCAGTGCGCACACAGTTATTGATGATCAGTGGACTTTTCCATTGCCTTAATCTACGTGACTTCTTTAGTTAGTAATAACTGAATTGGTTTTTTATCGCAACGCGAGTGATTTTTCCATTTCGTTCTTTACAGAAAACTGTTCTACACCTCCAAATCTACCTGCTCTGTGCTGTACAGAATATTCTTCTGGGATGTATTCATGTGCTGCATACATTGTAAGTACATTTGATTAAAACCGCATTTATTTTTCATGTCATGACAAAGAGTAAAGCAAACCCCTTTTTTAACTGGAAAGTATTTCGAAACTGCAACCTGGTATCAATACTTAGGAAATAATTAAATCATTTCCCTTTCTGCCCTGCATTTTTAATCTGTTTAGTCATGCGCGGTACATTCAATTCTGTGTATTTTATAACATACCTAAAATCTTTAGAAGTAAGCTGGAATGTCGCGGTGTCCGAGTGGTCAAAGGCGCAAGCTTCCGGTTAATCGTCCGAGTTGGCCCTGAGTTCGAATCCCGGATTAGATATGGTTAGCGCTCTCGTCCTGTGGCACTGGCTCTATCTTTTCCCTGAAACCATTGGCCCCAAATTAGGGACGCATCATTCCTTTTAGCCTTAAATTCTCAGGCGAACCAGTAATCCCCGAAAAAAATAAAAAAATAAAAAAAACATCAACGGTGTAAAGGTTTGAGACGTAATAAACTGCTGGCCACCCAAAATGCAACACAAACAAGGAAGCATCCGTTTGGCCTGAAATTCGCAACATGCGTTGCCCGCGAGAGGACATGCAAACGATTAGCATTGCAGGGCATATGCAAATCATGTGCGCCCGGCACGCCACCGAGAAGCACTATAAGAATGGTGCACAGAAGGCGGGGTGTAAGTAGTGGAAGTGTGTTGTGCTGCCGGAGCTGTGCGTGGGAAGCTTCCTGATACCTCGTCGCAGAATACGGCAGTCATTGCAGCACGTTTCGGAGTTCGACCGAGGACGAATAGTGGCTTATCGTGACAGCGGTTTATCGTACCGAGACATCGGTGCCAGTGTGGGGCGACATCCAGCCACAGTGAGGCGAGTATGGATTCGATGCGCGCATGAGGGACGGACGGACCGACGTGAGCGATTGCCGCAGCCGCGGCACACCACCGAACGAGAGGACCGACACGCTGTGCGGCGGGAATTGACGGCTCGCACCGCCACATCACGAACGTTAGCGCAGGAATTAGGGTGTGTTGCGCAACAACCTGTGTCAGCACGTACCGTTCGACGTCGTCTGTAGGAGCAGGAACTTGTCGCACGGCGCCCATTGCTCCGATTACCATTGACGTTACACCACCGGCGAGTGCGGCGGCAGTGGGCCGTTGAACGCCGCACATGGACTACGGAATGGCATGACATTGTCTTCTCCGACGAATCCCGCTTCTTCCTGCAACACCACGATGGTCGGATCCGCGTGTGGCGACACCGCGGTGAGAGACTGTATGACGCCTGCATTATGCATCGCCATACCGGTCCGTCGCCTGACGTTATGGTTTGGGGCGCAATTGGATATGACACCCGCACCCCTCTGGTACGCATCGGTGGTACACTCAACATCTCCGACGTTTTGGAGCCTGTAGTCCTCCCTTACCTGCAGGACCTGCCAGCGGTCACGTTTCAATAGGACAATGCGCGCCCGCACGTGGCACGCATCGTGCAACAATTCTTCACGGCCCACCAGGTGTCACTGCTGCCGTGGTCCGCCTGTTCTCTCGATATGTCGCCCATCGAACACGTCTGGTCACTGATCGGCAACCGAGTGGCCCGGGAAGTACCACCCGCGGCTACGCCGGATGAACTGTGGCAACGTGTGGAAGCAGCCTGGACCGATATACCCCAAGCTCACATCCAAAGCCTCTTTCGTTCGATGCCGGGGCGTGTATCGGCCGTTATTGCCAGCCATGGGGGGCTACACGAGCTGTTGATGTCTGCGTGTTCCGCAAGTCGCACGGGCCTGTAAGCTCAATCGTTTCATCTTTGTATCTGCTGTTATGTGTCCAGTAAATCTGGCTTTGCTATCTCGTGCCCTTCTTGGTGTTGCATTTTGGGTGGCCAGCAGTGTACATTCATTATTCAGCGAAGTTGTGAAGACTGGCGATGTACATTGGTATTCAATGCTGGTGTGAAAATTCGAAAACTTGGATCAGTGACATCAATCTCCATCCGTTCTTGCGGTTCAGGCTCAATTTGTACAGCTGAAATGGAAGGCTGTGGCTCTAGACTCGAACTCTCGGATGAAACGCATCCTAGCGCGCGCAGTTTTGACGGTCTCTATACATTCCCGTCACCTTTCGGTTGATGACTTAGCGGACCTTTTCGGATTCCTCTCATTCTCCTCTAGCTGTTTCTTCAACTTTCGTCGGTTCTTATAGTAATTTTCTGTAGATTTTCGCGGCATTTCTAAATTTTCGCCTCCAAATCTTTCTTATCTAAAAAACAACTAAATTTTAGATCCACTTTATTTCAGTTTATCACATACCTCCGTCAGCTACGGAATGCGGTGCTGAGGTCATCGATATCATTATCTATTCACTAGTTATCAACTTTAAAACGGCTTGCGGCGAAACAAAATCACGTGAAATTTAGCTTAATTTTTTAACGCTACCATATCGAAGGGTTAAGAGGTGCAGGGTTGGAACTTATTTTGTTATAAATGAGATTCTATAAACTATCTAATGATGCATTATTTATTACTGTACGATTATTAGTTTCGAAGATATAAGCATTTAAAGTGTGACATGTTTTCTTTGCATTCGTGATTCCCATGTTACCCCCTACCCAGCGCGGAGAAAGACGTAGATCTAGGTAAAAAAAAAAAAAAATACTCCTTAGATACTTACGGGGGCCAGTGAACTCCACAAAATAAAATGAAATAGAATAGCATGGCATCCCCTTAACTAGCTATATGTTCCTTGTCCCGTTCTTTATTAATTTGTGATCCCATCACAAAACTGTGTGACGTATACTCTAATTTAACTTTCACTTTTAGTTACCTTTTCTATGTAAATTTGAGTTCATTTTCCTTTAGCGTTTTTCAAATTTAACGTGATATCTTCTCTCTCGCAAGAGTGTGGTTGTCAACACCTTGAGGTCGGAACGTATGATGTGTGTATGTGTTCGATGAGAACTGAACATTATATAAGGTTTGAGTAGCAACAGTGAGGGGAGATGGTGGAAGTTATAATCTTAATTGTGGAAGAGACGTTGTCTAATTGAAGCTATTTGAAGGCTGCGTGTTATATTCTAGGGTTGGTGGTTTTTTTTAACCAAATGCTATTATTATTAACTCACGTTCGTTTGATTAAAAGAGTAATATTAAAAAAAAGTTGTAGTTAGGCCTTGTTGAGTGCCAAAGGATTAGTGGCTGAATGAAGACTAATCGTAAGTAACTTTTTCTCGACGGTCTCTTGAATGCCTCCTGTTTCACTGTGGTTGAAGTTTTTGAGAACTGATTTATGCAGTGTTCAGTCAGCTCTATCTACATGAACCTAAAAACAGTTATTCCATCACAAAAACAGCTTTAATAACTGATATTCTCTAATATGCTATATCCTACATTCTTTATTAACAAGTTATGGGCCTGAACAATTAATGCACCAAAATGAAGTGAATAAGAAATGAATACTCGACCCATAAAATAATGGACCTTAAATGTGAAACACAGTCTGTGTATCGATTGTCCTATCAAGCTGTGAAAGCCCGAGTAAATATGCCACAATGTTACTAGACTTGAAAAAACAACTCAATAAGGGTTGACAAATAACTGGAAAGCCATGCCTTTCTCCATCTCTGCGTCGTACTGGCTAGGATTCTCGGGTGGATACGAGTTGTTCTTTCAATATGCTGACATCTTTTATAACTCCATATTTCTCAGCTCTAATTATCTCATCTCCAGTATTTCACGGTATTTTTCATTCCGTGAAAAATGGAGATGAGATCATTATATCTGGGAAGTGAGATAATTATAGCTGGGCAATAAATTTACATTCCTCGATTCTCCTCACTTTTTTTTTTTTTTATTGGAGGTTTAACAACCACCGTGAGCAACACAATTGGCTATAAGCATTATCCCGTCCCTAATTTAGAGCCACTGGTTCCAGGGAAGGGAGAGAGAGCCAGCGCCGTAAGACAAACACAACATCCATGCTTCACCAGGATTCGAACCGGGACGCTTTTCGGACGAATGATCAGAAGCCATCGCTTAGACCACTGCGCGGCGGGTTGGGGGAGAGAGGGGGGGGGGGTCTCACTTTAGCGGGCGCGAAAAACTCAGACTTAAAACTCCCCGCTCCCCAGAAAACAATCCAATCCTGTTGGTTAACTAACATAATGTCTGCCTTTTAATCGCTAGTCTTAGAAATTCTGTATCACGTTTGATCCCCTTATCAAATCAGTTACTGCAAAGCGCTAGGAATTTTATGTGAGAGCGTATCACGCGCATCATGCCAAACAAACCCGCACCTGGACGTCCGTGCTATTAAAATGGCTGCGATTGCCAAATGATATCGTACACTCTACCTCAAAGCATCATCCCACCACCATACAAAGTTGATTTAGCGCCACAGTCCTAAGTTGTGTAACAGTGATCCTAAACCCACTGGCCTCGTTCTCGGATTGTGAATTAATACCTAAACTGCACTGTTAAAAACTTTGTGGTAGGTAGCGCCAAAAAAGCGGTACCTAGTATTTCATTTTCACTTGGCTTCTTTCCCTATGCTGTGAGCCTGCACCTTTTCGTCATTTCTCCCAATTCCTTCGGCGCGCACGGGTTTGCAAACAACAAGTGCCAAGTCGCACAGGGGGTAGTGGAAGGGGGAAAAGCCACTGAGGGGTAGTAAGACAACAGATGCGGGATTAAATTGTGGTACAATTATTTAAAAATAATAATGAAAAAATATGGAAAAGGCCATTGCTGGCTATTCTCTCTTTCCTTAAATTAGGAGGAACTGTGACTGATTATACAAAGAAAATCTTATTACAATTTAACACCATATGTATCTTAATCTAAGTTAACTACCACCAAAAAATAAGTAAAAAAATGTACCCGCTGCTCGTTAGTATAACGCGATAACAGAACCTTTATGTAATAGATGAATTTCAGAGATATGTGTAACGATGCGTAGAAGTACCATCCTCTGAATCCAAGACAAAACACAGATATGAGTTAGAGATGTGTCGCTCACGAACGATTCGTTCGAAAAGAACGAATAAGCAAAGTGAGTCATTGGCGAACGAATCGTTCCTGAAAAGAATTGATTCTGCAAAAGAGCCGATTCCCTGAACGAATCAGTCAGAATTACTTTGCATTAAACATCAAAATTTCAACATGGCATCTTGGTGAGGTGATGTTCATGTTCTGATCAGAAAATCTTTCCTTATTTAGAAGCGTACAAATGCAATAAATTACGTGAATGTTTCGAAACGAAATTATGTGAAGACCAAGTAGAAAAAATTCCGTAAGAATTAAAAACAAATAAAAAATTAAAAATCGCCCACTAAACCGCAAACTGTCAAAGAAAATATTTGACTCAGAATCTATTTCCTAGACACAAGTCGTTCTTCAAATCGGAAGTACCATCGAATGAATCTTTTACTGAATCAAATCGAGAGAATCAATTCTTTCAGAAGAATCTGTTTTCCTGTCTAATATGAATGCATCATAGAGAAAGCGAACGCAATTTCCATAAAGCCGTTTCGTCGGACTCATGAGCTGCGGAATCATATATATTCAAGGGGTCCAACAATTAAAGAAAAAAAGTAAGGAGAGAGAGAGAGAGAGAGATAAAGCCCGCCCTGGTTGTTACTTTAAGGAGATTTCATGAATTCCTTAATGATTTTTTTAAAGAGAAAAACAGAGCGTTGAGTTAACTTGACTAACTTATTTGTTCGAAATGAATTTTCAAAACTGTACTTAAAGCGTTTTCCAGAAAACTGCAAAGCGTGGTGACGGTCTGTAGGAAATCTTCGTAAAAAAACGATAAATTATAAGTGAACCAGATATTTTTGGGACTTTTTGTGGCTCGAAGGGAGGTTCGTGATATTCCAGACGGAGTCCGGATCCCCCCGGCCCCCCCACGACCGCCCGTTTGTCGGACTGCTAGTTTTTAAAACACAGCAAATAAGACGTTGAAAATATTTTAGTTGCTTATATTGATGTATCTAATGAGTATGATGGCCTCGCGTAATAAACCATTCATGTCGTAAAATAACGCAGAGATGAAAGATAAACCTCTTGAGAGGTATTGAGACTGTCTTAATATTTTACAGGAGCGACCTCGACTTCGTGTTCATCCGCTTGTGTACACCACGACGAGAAAACCGAAGAGGTATGTTGCTTTTTTCTTTTTCTTTCTTTTTTTTTTTTTTTTTTTGTCGCATTTCCATTTCTAGAAAACAAGAAATTTACCGAAATACTGTAAGTGTTACATGCAAACAGGAAAGTTTGTCGAAATACTCAGGAAAAGCATATAGCGTATTAAATCCTTTTATTTTTGTGGTGTAACAACCACAAATATTCGCCAAGCTTTCGCACTCCTATGGGAGGCTTTTTTCAAGACAGTGGTAAACATGTCTATCATAGATTTAATACGCTATATGCATTTCTTGAGTATTCTCAGTCTGGTGTATTTAAAATAACGTTAAGTTTATCGAAATATTGAAAATGAGGAAATCATTGTACTTCTATACCTCACATTTTTAACTGTGGCGGACATTCAAGGAGAAAATGAATTCGAAAAGGTTTGTAAAGAAAGACCTTTGCATCGACAGAAAGGTGTGAATGATCAGAAAGCTCTTCCTTATTAGTTATTGCGTTTTATTTTATTTATTTTTCACACGTAGCTACGTTGTTAAATATGATTTATTTTTCATTCATTTTTATTTTATATTCGTTATTTTTAAATGGCTACAATTCTTGAGTAGCGTTTTGTACCTTTTCTTAGTTTCTTCGTGCCTTTGTTCTCTACATAGAATGCCTTGTTAACATAACCGAAGCAGTAAATTATTAGGAACACTCGATAGCAATCAGAAATGTACCATCCTCACTTACATAAACGACTATGACATTGAGATGGCTTTATAAACAGCTCACTGCAAAAGATGAACGAAGCGTAGGTAGCGACAATATGAGAAAGACACGTGATTTAAGCTACTTTGAAAGAGGCATGACAGTTAGCGCTATGCGGCAAGTGCAAACATCTTGGAAACAGCAAACCTTCTCGGCTATGCAAGAACAACTTTATCAAGAGTGTACAATGGACGGTGAAAAAAGCAGTCGGCGGTCTCCCTGTGGACAGAAACGATTGGTGGATGTTCAAGGGGAATGGCGGATGGGAGGATTGTGCGAGGTAACAGATGAGCACCGTTGCGTCAAATTACCACGCAGTACAACAACGGTATCCAGATCAGAATTTCAGCAAACGCAGCCCGCCACACATTCGCGCAAATAGGCAATAACAGAAGATGCCCCCTTCATATATTATTCGTCTCTGCTAAAAACCTACAAATTCCTCTGCAGTGGGAATGGAAGCACTAAAACTGGGTCCTTGAGAACTGGAAAGAGGCCACGTGATCAGATAAATCACGTTTTCAGTTAATCCACGCAGATACACTGGCAAGAATATGACGTCAACAGCACTAATCGATGAATCCCAGCTGTCTAGCATTAACTGTACAAGCTGGTGAAGGCAGTGTAATGGTATAGAGTTTGTTTTCGTGGTGGAAATTGGATTTCTTAATATCTCTTGAACAGCATTTCGATGCCACGAGGTATCTTAACAGCATTGCGGGCCAGGTGTACATGTGCATGGTGTTTCCTAATAGAGAGAGTTACTTTCAGAAGGATAATGCGCCATGGCACAAAACTCAGATCGCATACAGTGGTACCAGGGGAACAATAGTGACATTAAAGTGTGGAAATGGTCCCCAGTCACCAGATCTTAACTCAGTTGAACACCTGTGGGATGAGATTGAGAGAGCCATTTATAACAGAGATATTCTTCCAGCGAACATTCGGCAACTGATGGTCGCCATCAGGGGCGGATTGGCCCATGCACCTCGACACCGGGATATCCCGGTGGACCACTGGAGAAATGGTCCACTTTCTCGGATCGTCTTTGTCTGGATTGTTTGGAAAGAACGAATATTTGTTTTGGTATTTATAAATATGAACTTCATTTGAGCTTTATATTATCTGTCTAAAACATCACTGTCTTAAAAAAATTGGCGTTTACTTCTATATTTATATACGTTGGGCGTTTGCTATAAAATGACAAAGCAAAATTATTTCTACTTCAGTGAAGAACTTGCCGCCGGACCAGATGATTCTACATCCTATTATATCTCATTAGCGGACGTCGGAGAGAGAAAACTATAGTTGATTAGAGAGGAGCGAACGCTTTTTCAGTACTGGATTTGTGCTTCCTCACTTGCACACTTTTGCTTGTAACTTCACTTCTATTACTGGCAATAACATTCTGTGAAAATATTTGAATTCGGCATAAAATTTCCTTTAAAATGATGTATAATATGTATTCCAGACTTTACCGTTACGCTGTATAAGTGGCCTTCAAACATCAAAAATTGACTTTCGGTCTACTGGTGCAGGACTTTTGGCCACGACTGTATATAATCCATTCTTTAACCAAAATCTTACTCAGGCATGTTATTGCAGATTAAACGGTTGTGACGTATACTCTAATTTGACCTTCTTTTGCGCTCCCATATTCTTATATAAATTTGGTTTGTTCTCATCAAAACGTTTTCTAACTTAACCCCACTGATTCCTGTCTGATGAATTGAGTTTGGCAACCCTAACAACAGGTCAGAAGTCAATGGTGTATGCTCAAGCTAGAGACAAGAGCTGCTGTTTTGAATATCTCAGTCTCAGTAGTTTTTCATCTCACTATGTTTTACGATCAGGATATTTTAAGTTACTGTGCTTTGTTGCTCACGAAAGTACAAAAGCGAGCGCAATGTTGTATACTGCTGAGCAGAGAGAGGATTGTGTTCTATTTAGTTGGATGTTTTTTGTGACCAGGGGCGTCACGCCACTGAGGCACGGGTTGGCACGTGACCCCACCACCCCCCAAATAATATTTGTGCTTTTTTTTTTCTAAAGAAAAGTAATACATTATGGCAACTTTCTGCTTTTTGAATAAGGTATGAAAAATGTTATTATTGAAATGTGTAAAAAATCGCTGACGTAAAACAATGGATTACGAATGTTTAGAAAACTTAATGTTGCTAGCCGTAGAGGCCGAGCGAACCAATGAATCACCTAGGTTTAGCGAAAGCAGTGGATTGTTACTAGACTTTACATGACTGGCGAAAGTAAAAAAAGAACGAACGAGAAGAAAAGGTAAAAAAATCTATACTGTAAAACATGTTTAAAAATCTAAAATAACTAATAAAATTAAATATCAATCTTTTAATTGTTGGCATCATAATCTTATATCGATTAATCTTTGTGTGATTGCTTTTTTTTTTCAAATTGACTAAACAACTAGTACATTTTCCTAGGACAGGTTTAGAGGACGTTTTGAATTTGTTTTAAATTTTGGCTTTATAACCTCTCTCTGAAATGTTCTTAATGGAATTCAAAATGTCTCCCACTGTTATACATATTTTCCTGAATAACACTAAGCGTAGTTAATTGACAATGGTAAAACACAAATACATTCCAACATGCTCGAAATTTTGCTTTGCTGATTGTGATAGCGTAAAGTATTACTTCACCTCGATATGTAATAATTTTTATCTGTTGTTTCACTGTTTACCCAAGGAAAGTCAAAACTTTATTAACCACGCGGTCACCTCCTAATACATTCCTTAAATTTTGGGGATGAGTTTACATTAAAATAACATCGATCAAATTCCTACTGACAAAAATTATACTATCATTGATAAAATTCGATGAAAAAATTAAAGGAAAAAGTGTATTGATGCATAACAAGAATTTTCCTTTTGATGAGTGCCTGTGCCTCCCCCAATTTTTTTTTTTTTTTTTTTTGGTGCGTGACGTTCCTGTCTGGGACTAAGTTACACTGATTGGGCAATGTGTCTAAATTCAGATCACATGTAGAGGATTTTAGGAAGAGAGTATTATTTTTTTATTTTTATGTGTCTAAATTCAGATCACATGTAGAGAATTTAAGGAAGGGAATATTATTTTTTTATTTTTATGTGTCTAAATTCAGATAACATGTAGAGGATTTTAGGAAGGGAGTATTATTTTTTTATTTTTATGTGTCTAAATTCAGATCACATGTAGATGATTTTAGGAAGGGAGTATTATTTTTTTACTTTCATGTGTCTAAATTCAGATCACATGTAGAGGATTTTAGAAAGGGAGTATTATTTTTTTATTTTTATGTGTCTAAATTCAGATCACATGTAGAGGATTTTAGGTCTGACACCAGGTCTTAAACAACCTTAGAAATAGGAAGCTAGAAGATTTGGGCTAAAGTGCCCGACAGGAAGGTGACACGGAAATGAAGTAGATAAGGAAAGAAAGACGCCATTATTTATTACGGGGGAGGGGGAGCAGTACCCGGGGTCCAACGGCTTAAGTGCCCATCCGACGCACGACGGGTATTTACTGGTTCGAGCGTTCGTACCGGCTGGAATCGAACCTAAGGTTTCTCCGTGGCAGCCACGAACGTTGACCACTGGGCCATCCGTAGTCCAAAATAATTAAAATTAAATATAGACATACTTCTTGATAAAAGCCAATAAAGACGTGAACTTTGTAAGTACTGTCTCATGAATACACCTGGACGTTATTGTTCTCGTAGTGCTTATTTAACTCTTTCATGCTTAATTAAGGTTTTCATCTGCAACAAAGAGTGAAGCTACCCGGATTCAACTTAAAGTAAATCGTAAAGCCTTAAGTGCAGTGTTACACTGAAGACAAGTTTAAGCCTTTAGTGGGATAACCTGTATAGTGCTTTACAGAAAAGTTTAGCGTTAGGGTAATAGCAAAAACCTTCTAACATTCATTTATTTAACTATCATTCTATACGGTCTCGTATATAAAACTTACGTTGTATTGGAATATCATAAATAGAAGTGAGTGAAGTTTTAAGCAAAGTAAAATTACTTTGTTTTTAATTTTACTAGGCGTCAAGCAGAACCGCAATGGACAGAGCTAATCCGCGTTCCTCCAGAAACCTCAGAAGGAAATAAGTTGTCCTTTCCGGGAACTTCGAATGAAGAGAGACAAGTTGAAAAGCGCAGAACTTCTCTGAAAAAAGAGGAAATAAGGGAGAAGAGGAATGTTAACTATCCATACAAGGTTCAACTCCGGAGCGCAGGTGGGGAGCGGCTCACCGCTTATTTTGTTGCTATGCTCAGAAGGGAAATAGCTGATGCTGTGGGATACTCTGTCTTCTATAGGTGGAGAAACAAGAAGAGATCAATAATCTTCTCTCTAAAACAAGAAACTGATAGAGAAAGCTTTCCCTTCAAAATACTAGAAACCAAGTATAACGTGGTCGAAATTTCCAACCGAAACGATTCCCAGTCGCCTAGTAAGTAGCACAGGAGACGCCCAGTACTCTCCAGCGGCAGCTTCACGAGCTCGAGAGCACAGAAATTCTCGGAATCTGAACATGGTAAATTTTATGATTATAACAAAATGTAGTTAAGAGTATATATTTTTCGTTAAAATAATGTATAACCATGTTTGATTTCTAAATGTCGTTTCATTTAACAAGTTAAAAAAAAATCATGCAATGCATTTTTTTTAATGTCGTTTCATTTAACAAGTTAGTAAAATCATGCAATGCATTTATTATGATACGTTTTCAACATACCAGAAATCATTACACAAGTTATGAGGATAATGGCTGTGGAATAAATTTCGCTTCTGTGTCCTGACCTTTGACCCCATTTCGATTATATTAAACTGAATTAGTTCAGTATACCTCCGGAACAACATACTAAAGATTTGTCGCGGTAGCAGCATTTTTAGTCAAGTTATGAGGATACTGGCTGTGGAATAAATCTCGCTCCTGTGCCCTGACTTTTGACCCCATTTTAATGATATTCAACAGAACCGGTTCAGTGTACTTCCGAAACAACATGACAACGTTTTGTCACAACCGAAGCATTTTTACATAAGTTATAACGCATAAGGACAATGGAATGGATCATGCTCCTATGTCTTGACCTTTGACTCCATTTCGCCCATTTTCAATAGAGTTCGCCGCCAGGTTGTTCCTTACCACATACTAAAATTTAATCGAAATCGAACCATTTTTACGCGAGTTATCGTGCGGACAGACAGACAGACGGACAAAACTGGAGCATATACGCTTCAGACAGACAGACAGACGGACAAAGCTGGATCATATACGCTTCTTCAACCTACGGTTGGAAAGCGTACAAAAGTAGATGCAAATTTTGGGCATAATTGCAGCTATCAAAGACAATTTCCCAATTGTGTTGTAATCGAAGCGTAGAGAGGTATCACGCCAAAATAATCATATTTACACCTCCTAGCAGGAAAACTGCATCACAGAAATTTGGAAGTGCGTGAAGCGTCATTTTCAGAATTAACGCTTTGTGTGTACAAAAGAATGTTTCGAATCCACCTTACAGATTCATAGACATTGTGCCCTAAGTCATGTAGATATATGTTTTTTTTTAAATCCGAAGACGTGCTAAAAATGAACTAATTCAGGTTTCGATATACTGTATCTTTCGATTCAGCACTATTTGCTTCGAAGTGCTTCATCAACTTTACAGTTTCTTTATATCATTTAATAGGGCCTTGTAAAATATTTGTATTAAGTACTGCGTCAATTCATTCTTATTTATCGATGATATAGATAAATCCGTACATAATGTATGTACTTGATAGTTTCTGTGTTTTTTTCTGAATATATTCTAACATTTAATTTTTTCCTGTAAAGGAACATTGCAACTTCTTTTCCCATGTATTAAGAAAATACAACGTTTGTCACAATTTTTTTATTTTTTCAAATCGACCAAGGTTTTGCTGGGCTCTGGCCTAGCTTCATCAGGAAGAATGAAACGTAAATATTTAAATTATGTATGACATCATTAATGATGTTTACAGTCACGGATTTTGATTAGTTGCGCGCTTGATAGAAATGACGTGGATGTCATGTCATTAACAAGTTGCGAAAAATTCTGATATATATGGAAAGCTTCCAAAATATCAAGTTTGGTGGTTGAATGTGGTTTGTTGATTAGTTTTGTTCTTTCAAAGAGAAATTTATGGTCCTTTTCGTAACAGTGTTTAGCCATCGATGACTTCTTTAGGTCACAATTCCGAATAAAGGCCTTGTGCTCCTTCAATCGGAAACGCAGGGCTCTACGGGTCTGTCCTATATACGAAGCGCCACATTCACATGGAATTTGATAAATTTCCTACGAGTTTTTATCTTCAACATAGTCCTTTGATCCTAAAAAGTTAATTTTTGTTTATAGGCTTAAGAATCTTTTAAAATTAAACTTTTATTTTTTATTAACTTTTTTTATCTTCAACATAGTCCTTTGATCTTAAAAAGCTCACTTTGTTCATGGGTTTAAGAATCACATTAAAATTAAACTTTTCTGGTTCTGGTTAAAACCACAATTGCGGAGCATAAGTTTAATATTCGGACTGGTTCTATGTCAACAGCTTTCGCACGCTTGGCAAATGAGGGAACACATTATCCAGTATAGAACGATATTTCTGTTTTGGCTACCCCTAAATCTAGGTCTTCATTATTATTTACGGAAAGCTTGTTTATTCTTAATCACGAGCATAAATGCTGTAATGATATTACACCTCAGTATGTCCCTCAGCCATGGAAATTCTCAATTTCCAGGTCTGATAATGATGATTAAATGAGCCCACCCACATTTGAATTGTAATCTCATCAATGAACTGTTCTTTCGACGTCACAGTGAACTTTGAAGCATTATGCCTTCACATATTACACGTCATGAACTGACACGTGTTTTGCTTAAAGACCTTTCATCAACTGCTTGTTCTAGTCCCATCTGAAGATGGGTTTAATGCAGGCCCGAAAGATTTAATGTGTTTTTCATCTAATGATTTTAATGTAATAAATAATTTTTAACCTGTAAAGTCGTTACTTTTTACAGGTTTTAATCGTGCATAGACGGCATTTATATAAATTCCTTGTTTGAGGATTAGCACGAAATACATAATCAGCGCAAGATCTGATTTCAAGAATTCTTTTCTCACAACCAGTTTCAAAGCCACCGTTTCGTTATACAGAACTTACGATGCATGCGAACTTTATTTTGCAGCAAAACAATTTAATGTAGCAACACTCAGACAAACTACTAGATTTACCCACATGCGGAAGTTAAGAAAGACTAACCGGAACGAAACCGCAAGCAACTAATGTCTCCGCCGGATGATGGTGCCATTCATCATCAGCAATACCCGGCGGAAATTACTTTGGAAATACATCTATGCTCTCTCTTAGGGTTGAGACCAGATGTGGAAATAAAATTATCAGCAGAGAGAGAGAGAGAGAGGGAGAAAACTAAGCTTGTTAGAGAACATGTGATTTACGAGATTTTATTTCATCAGCTATTATCACTTGTAACGTACCAGGACATGTGACGTACCTGCCAGAAGGACGCACACGACATAAAGGCAGATAGGAATCAGAATACATGTCCGCGTAGCTTAATTGGTAGAGCAACTTATTCCGGAATGAGTGGACCCGGGTTCGAACCCCGGCGCGGATAAAAATTACGGAGAAATTTACTTCGTTATAATGGCGCCCGAACTATCCGGATGACCCGACCGTTCAAAATCTCGCATTGGTGTGATGTTATTTCCACACCGCGAGATAGGAAAAGTAAGAGAATCCTTTCTCCAGCACTTCGAAAAAAAAAAAAAAAAAAAAAAAATAAGGGGAAGATCATGTAACGTACCAGGACATGTGACGTACCTGCCAGAAGGACGCACACGACATAAAGGCAGATAGGAATCAGAATACATGTCCGCGTAGCTTAATTGGTAGAGCAACTTATTCCGGAATGAGTGGACCCGGGTTCGAACCCCGGCGCGGATAAAAATGACGGAGAAATTCACTTCGTTATACACTTTTTTTTTTTTCATTGGAGGTTTAAGGACCACCGTGAGCAACTCAATGGGCTATAAGCAGTCGCCTGTCCCTAATTTAGGGCCACTTGTTCCAGGGAAGAGAGAGAGCCAGTGCCGTAAGTCAAACACAACATCCATGCTTCACCGGGATTCGAACACGCCCCTTTCGGACGAATGATCAGAAGCCATCGCTTAGACCGCTGCGCCACGGGGGCGGCCTATTATCATCGTTTGAAAAGATCAGCTTTTAGCAAGGTCTGATTTTTTTTTATTGAAAGTTTAACGACCACCGAGAGCAACTCAATGGGCTATAAGCAGTTGTCTGTCCCTAATTTAGGGCCGCTGGTTCCAGGGAAGGGAGAGAGCCAGTGCCGTAAGTCAAACACAACATCCATGCTTCACCGGGATTCGAACACGCTCCTTTCGGACGAATGATCAGAAGCCATCGCTTAGACCGCTGCGCCACGGGGGCGGCCTATTATCATTGAGTTTGAAAAGATCAGCTTTTAGCGAGGTCTAATTTTTTTTTTATTGAAAGTTTTTTTTTTTTTTTTTTTTTTTGATTGGAGGTTTAACGACCACCGTGAGCAACTCAATGGGCTATAAGCAGTCGCCCGTCCCTAAATTAGGGTCACTGGTTCCAGGGAAGGGAGAGAGCCAGTGCCGTAAGACAAACACAACATCCATGCCTGACCGGGATTCGAACCCGGACCCCTTACGGACGAATGATCAGAGGCCAGCGCCTTAGACCACTGCGCCACCGGGGCGGCAGGGAAGGGTTGTGCGTTTGTGTTAAGGAATTGGTTTTCTCCCTTCCCTGGAACCAATGGCCTTAAATTGGTGCGGGGCGACTGTTTATAGCCTACTGAGCTGCCCATGGTAGAAGCTAAACCTCGAACCAAAAAAAAAAAAAAAAAAAAAAAAAAAAATTCAGTGTGAAAAGGCTTTTCCTTACACCAAAGTGCAGTCGAATCTCGATAAGTCCAACCGAAAGGAAATAAGGAAAAAAAAATTCGAGATATCGAAAATTTGAGTTATCGATAAACATTATTCTCATAGGAAAATTTTACTCTTTTCCAGTTATCAAGAATTCCGTCTTATCGAAGTTCGAGTTATCTAGAGTCAACTGTATACTGTGTTCAGCTTTATAAAAGTTTTGTTATAAGTCTGCCTAAAAAAACTTCACGAAGTTTTTAATTATCTCACGTCGTATGAAAAAACAACAACATTAAAACTGATCTTAAAGGAGAATATCACTCAATTTCTACCTCATGTATATTCCACCTCAGCTAGGTCTTTCTTTGTTAGTTTCCTACAGATCTTTATGAATAATAAAATGAAATGTGTTTGTGTGTGAAGTTGCTGTTGGTAACATCGGCGTCTTTCGTGGTATTGGCGCTCTTAAAACACTCAAGCTTCCTTTTGTTTAGAAATCGACAAATCAAGGTTAAAATACATATAAAATCTAATACACATATTTATGCCCTCGTCTGAAGATGAGGTGGCAGTTGAACCCACTCCCTCATACTAGTTATGCTAGTGTTTTCGACGTTGACGAGTTATTAATTTCTCTCTTAATTAATTTGCACGAATAATTATTTCTTAGCATCAGTTCTTCAAATTCTCTGTGATTAGATGAGAGAACGGATATCTGAGGTACGGATCAACTTTTTTTTTTTTAGTAGGAGGTTTAACGACCACCATGAGCAACTCAATGGGTTATAAGCCGTCGCCAGTCCCTAATTTAGGGCCACTGGGTCCAGGGAAAAGAGAGAGCCAGTGCCGTATGACAAACACAACATCCATGCCTTACCGGGATTCTAACCCGGACCCGTCTCAGATGAATGGTCATAAGCCATCGCTTAGACCACTGCGCCAACAGGATCTATTTAAATCTTCCATAGAATGAAGTTATGACATCAGTGGAGGGCCTTGAGAGGGCGGCTGGGGCGAAACCCTCTCCCTCCAAAGCTGGATTTTTGCTTTTAAGTGGCCGATACAGTAAATGATTAATCTACAGTGGACAAAAAAGGTATTTGCACAAATACACTGAAGAGAAATTGAATTACAGATAGCTGCCTAGTAACGTGTAGCACCACCTTTCGCCCTGATCACGGCGGCGATTCGTCTCGGCATGGACTCGACAAGACACCGGAAGCGTTGGGAAGCGATACGGATCCACGACCCTTGAACAAGCTCCCACAGTTCACGAAGATTTGATGGAAGGGAGTCAGAGCCTCGAACATCTCTTTCGGGGGCATCCCAGATGTGCTCGATGGGATTGAGGTCAGGTGACCAAGCTGGCCAAGGAAGCGAGGTCACGTCGGGAGAATGTTCATCCAACCATTAGGATATAATTCGGGAACGATGGCACGGTGCATTGTCTTGTTGCAGGATGAGGTCCCCAGTGGGATGTTGAAGACGCATAAACGGGAGCAAATGGTCGTCCAGGATATCACGGTAACGTTGACCTGTGAGGGATGATGTCACACGTACCAGAGGTCCCATTTCAGTCCACGTAAACAGTCACCAGACGAGAATGCCAACCCCACCAGCTTGAAGAGTACCCTGCTGGCAAGAAGGATCCATCGATTCATGTGGTTTGCGCCGTACTCGTATCCTGCTATCCGCATCTACCAACGTGAATCCCGACTCATTAGTCCAGGCAACATTTTTTTCCACATGTCTAAGGTCCAGTGGCGATGTTCCCGCGCCCATGCTAATCTTTGCACCCTGTGATGCGCGGTCAGCAGCGGTACCCTCGTGGGACAATGGCTTCTGTACCAGATAGCGAAGAGATGATTCTAAATGGTGTGGCTGCTTACACGTTTTTGTGCACCAGCGTTAAATTGCCGGGTGATTTCTTGCACTGTGGTCCGTCTATCCGCTGTTACAATGCGAGCTAGCCGACGATGACCCCGCTTATCCACACGCTGTTGTCCACGGCAGTTGGCCCTTTCAGGGATGATTTTACCGGATTCGATATACTCACGGTGCACCCGTGACAAAGTGGCTCGTGAAAATCCCAGTGCTTACACGACTTTCGAGATGGAGTGACCCATTCGTCGGGGCCCCGACAATTTGCCCACGATCAAATGCGCTTAGATCCTTCGTCTTACCCATACTTCGTCCGATTCTTACTGATTCCCGTCGCATCACTCCTTATATTGTCGGATCGCTGGATACGTCATGTCGTTTCCTTTTACAGCGCCGCCCACAGCGCCACATTTGCATAACGCCAGCTGTCTCTAATTCAATTGCTCTTCAGTGTACATTACTTTGCATAAATAAACGTAGAAAGCAATTGTGACGAAATATTTTTAATCATTGGATTAATTTAACAATAAACACAGACACACACACATTTGTTTCTTTTTTTTACCAATCAGAAGAAATATATATGCATATAAAAATGAAAATGTTAATTTTTCATGCCAAAAAAAAAAAAAAGTGTCTGCACACATAACAACACTCTGTTTTAAAGCAGTTAAACATTACATTATGCAAATTGACAACAAATGCAAGTCCCACACTTCTTAAAAGACACGTTATAAGATCTTTGGAAGGAGGGCAATTTAGTTAGTTTAAGCTGTCAAAGTTCCGAAAAAAGTGGGAGTTTTCCATTGCAGTGCGGCAGAGGATTATAGCTCTTCATGACTGTTGTTTAAGTTGTCCCGAAATTGGTAAGAAGTTAAAAGTTGAACTTTTCTAGTGTTCGGTACTTCGGTACGTAATAAAAAAGAAAAAAGAGAGTGGCTGCACAGGGAATAATCTGCGAACTGGGCGTCCGAAGAAGCTAAATGCAAGGCAGCGGAGAGACATAATTACGAAAGTATCGAAAACCCCTCCATAAGTGTTCAAGAATTGGCTACTGATGTCGCTTCAACATCGGAGACCATAGTAAGTTCTCAAATTATTCGTAATATTCTTCACGATTCACACATTCGAGGCAGGACACCCAGGAAAACACCATATATCAGTGACACAAATAGACAGAAAAGACTTGAGTTTGCCAAAGCTTATGTCAGCAAACCCGCAGAGTTTTGATAAAATGTGATATTTTTTGACGAAAGTAAGTTAAATATTTTCAATTCGAATGGAAAGAAATATGTGTCGGGAAAGCCAAACACCTCCTTTGAAACAAAAAAAAAAAAAAAAAAATTAAGACCACCTGTAAAACATGGCGGTGGTGATGTAATGATTTGGGAATGCATGGCTTTTAATGGAGTTGGCAATATGGCCTTTATCGAAGGTAATGTGAATGCTAGACAGTATATTTACACACTACATTGACAAAAATCACCGGACACCTAGAAGAGAAACACAACATAGCATTTATTAACATACATTAGTACTGTGCCGGTCCACCTTTGGCCATAATGCATGCACTGACCCTTACAGACATGCTTTTGACAAAGTTCTGGAACACAGGGATAGGTATGCGAGTACATAATGCTGTCGCTAACTGTTGCTTGGTAGTAGGCCTTGGTTCCAAACTTCTTATGCGGCGATAAGTGATCTATGGATTAATCTATGGATTGATCTATGGGATTAAAATCAGGGCCTAGTGCTGGCCAGTCCACACACGATGCGGAATCATCGTCAAACCACGCCGTAACAGCCTTTGCTTTATGGCTCGGTGCATTATCCTGCTGGTACCAACAAGGCTCGGTTCCATAGTATTGCCACAGAGTTGGTAGGGCCGCCCCGGTGGCGCAGTGGTCTAAGCGATGGCCTCTGATCATTCGTCCGAACGGGGTCCGGGTTCGAATCCCGGTGAGGCATGGATGTTGTGTTTGTCTTACGGCACTGGCTCTCTCCCTTCCCTGGAACCAGTGACCCTAAATTAGGGACGGGCGACTGCTTATAGCCCATTGAGTTGCTCACGGCGGTCGTTAAACCTTCAATCAAAAAAAAAAAAAAAAAAAAAAAGAGTTGGTAGGACATAATTGTCCAGAATATTGAGGTAAACGTGCTAGTTAACAGGGTCGTCCATGATAACCAATGAACCTGGGCCATACCACGAAAAACTCCCCCACACGAGTACACTGCCAGCTCCAAATTTGACCGTAGGAACAGTACACTGCGGTAAATAGCGTTCCCACGGCTGCCGCCATACCCACGCACGGCCGTCAGACTGACCGATGGTGTATCTGCATTCATCAGTCCAAAGGACCCGTTTCCATTGATCTACGGTCCACGATAAATGTTTTTAACAGCATGCTAAATAACGAGCAGCATTCTGAGTGGAGATGAAAGGCTTATGAGCAGCCGCACGGCCACGGTAACCCATGGAATGAAGTTCTCTGCGAATGGTACGTGTACATACCGAGGTTCCAGCATTGTTACTCACCTGTACACTGAGGTCTTGTGCAGTACTCCGTCGGTTAGCTGTAACGACTCTTCTGAGACTTCGACGTCCTCAATCACTGATTTTCTTTGGTCTGCCGGTAGGTTTTGCCGCTTCAGGCACGTCATACGTCTTTCACTTATTCAGTACATACAAAACATTTGACTTGGGTGTGTTTAAACGCTTCTCGGTTTCTCTTATGGACAACCCACTATTATAACCCTAACAATCTTTCTTTTCTCAAAGTCAGTTCTCTCCCGCCGCGACATTTTCACTCAACTTCACAGTGCGATATGATCGCGGTCAGCTGCAGGCTTGTTTTTATACCGCTTGCAGCTGTACCACGCATCTTAACAACGCAGCGGATCTGTTCATTTGCTTCTGAAGAAGTGTTCTGTGACTTTTGTCAATATAGTGTACATTGCAAGGTAATTTATTAGCCAGTATATCGAAATTGAGAATTGCAGATTCGTTCTGTTTTCAACAGGACAATGACCCTAAACATACAGCCAACATAACAAGGTCGTGGTTGCTTCATAAAGTGAAAAATCAACTGAAACACCTCCATAATCGCCAGACCTCAACCCTATTGGGAATTTGTGGCATTTGTTGGATTTACATGTGAGGAAAAGGAAAATTTCCAACAAAACTGAACTTAAGCTAACAATCAACGAAGAATGGTTGAAAATCAGTGTAGAAACAACTAGAAAGTTAGTAGAATCAATGCTCAGGCGATTACAAGCTGTAATCTCGAAGCAAAAGGCACGCCGTACTAAGTACAAGTAACGTTCTTTTTAATTTTGAAAGTTTCTTGTTTTTGCTTATCTTTACTAATGTGCAGATACTTTTTTGGCTTGAAAAAATAAGATTTTCATTTGTTATATATATTTCTTCTGATTAGAAGAAAAAAGAGAGAAACATGCATGTATGTGTTTATTGTAAAAGTAATCCAATAGTTAAAAATATTTTGTCACAATTGCTTTCCACGTTTATCTATGCAAAGTAATGTATGTGTGCAAATACTTTTTTGTGTGCACTGTATTTATTTTTGTGAAACTGCAGTAATAAATGCACAGATTTTCGTAAAAGTTTTGCTACAAGTAAAATTTGCTATAAATTTGGAGATAAAGTGTTATGTCCTAGCTTCATCAGAAACACACACACACACACACACACAAACTGTAGGTTCAAAAAGAGAGAAAACTGAGAGCGGAAGTGAAAACATATCTTGACCGATCGTGAAAAGTTCTGTTCTTTAGTATTGTCTGGTACCATTAGGAACTGGAAACAGGGAAAGCCAGCATGTGGGTGACTTTAATGAGAGTGTGAAGAGATAATGTGGGTGACGGAGCGAAGTATTCTGTTAAATTAATCTATCTGAACTGAAGGAACGAAAATTGATTTGGGAAGATTTTATCCAGACCCGAGGTTTAAAAAGCATCAAGCTGGTTCCCCCGAAAAGCGAGAAATCAGACGCCAAGAAAAGTAGTTCTGATTTTTCAGTTCTTGTTCACTGGTTGAAATTTCAAAATTTAGAAAAATTATTTTAATGGATAAATGTTTAAAAAGCTTGGGGAGGTGGACTTCGGGCGAATAAACGCTTTGTTAATTTCCTCAGAAAAAGGAAGAAGTGAAAGGGTAAGAAGACGCTTTGACAGATGTGACAAAGCAAGATAGCTTGTGAACAAAGAGGGTGGCACGACCAATTGTTCAGCACTGCCTTTGGGTAAAAACCAATTCTTGTTCTCAGCTACAAAACAAAATAAGACTATAGGAGCCCCAAAAATAATTTTATGTTTCCCGCACAGGCTATTTTAAAGATTTTATAAGCGTTGCATTGTTAAAGGCAACCCTCACTTACCGGCTTTAGTAGTCCCTGGCAGCGGAAAAGCGAGATGAAAGCTTAGACGTCTGAAACGGGCCACGCCGTAAACTGGAAAGTCTAAGCCGGCCGGGCTTTCCAAGGCCCATGCTGACCTCTTTTGAGATGGTGGGATTCACAATACAATAATTCAATGCAGTAAGAATCGGAATACGCAAATTATACAGGGCTATATTACGAATGATATAGACAGTTTCAATATTTTATAAAACTATATAAAATACTGACATTCGAGATGTATCGTTCTATCACAAATAGTAACGATTTTATTACATAGATGGCGCTACTAAAAGATTGTACGTTTCCACCGTCACGTGACCAGTCAGGCAAGATGGCCGCAAGTGCTCCGGAGAAGGCGTTCCGTGTGCTTGAATTAGGCAAAATGAATTCTGTTACTGTTGTGCAACGGCGTTTTAGAATACTTTTCAAGAAATCACCGCCGAATATACAATCCATCTATGACTGGCACAAGAAATTTGAAACAACAGGATGTTTGTGTTGAAGTCCAGGGAGACCAAGTGTATCTGATGAACAAGTGGAGCGTCTTCGTGCCACTTACCAGCCCAGCGCTAGGAAATCCACAAGGATGGTGGGTGGAGAATTAGAAATTCCACAACCGACTGTTGGGAAAATTTTGAGGAAGCAGCTGAAAGTGACTCCCTAAAAACTGCAGTTATTGCGAAGTCTAAATGACAATGACAGAACCGCACGTCGCGATTTCTGTACGGAAATGCAGGGGCGTTTTTGAGGAAGATGGATTTAGTGAACGTCTAATTTTCAGCGGTGAATCGACATTCACGCTGAAAATTAGACGCTCACTACAGCCATCATGTTTTACAGGAAAGTTAACAAACATAACATTCGTATATAAGGGACTGAAAATCCTAGAGCAACAGTGGAGCATGTCCGGGATTCCCCAAAGGTTACCGTGTTCTATGCTATATCCCGTAAGAAAGTGTGTACGGTACCCCCCCCCCCTTCCTTTTCAAAGAAAACACTGTAACGGTAAGTTCTTATCCCGATATGCTGGATTGGCCTCGCAACAGGTGACAACATGTTGGCCACCACAAAGTCCTGATCTGACACCCTGTGACTCTTTTTTATGGGGCTATGTCAAAGACAAGGTCTTCGTCCTTCTCGTTCCTGTAAATTTAGCTGATCTCAAACAACGTATCACAACAGTTATTGCTGGAGTTGAAGATATGTTAACGCGTGTTTGGCAATAATTCAACTAACCGAATTAACATATGCCGTGTGACTATACTTCAATTCACCCTAAGATGACACTGCAGTTTGAGGTACAAGAGCCTACGCGCTCACTGAGCCTTCGGGAACGGCCAGGTGTTCATCCTCGTCACACCCCATCGTGTCCTGCTGTTAGCAGCTGTCAATCACTTCCCCATCAACTCATTGGCATTCTTGTTTCCCAAACACTGCATATCTACGCATGCGTGAGTTAGTCTAATTTTAAAACTTAATTTCTGAAATTATATCATTTTTAGATTTGTCTAAAATAACGATATGTACTTATACGTAAAGAGCTAGGACAATATAAAGTGTGATTCTGGGCAATAAATGCGTTGGTTTTCACGGAAAATGTTGGGAACTATTTTTAGTCGCGGCGATTGCTTTCACGTACCTTCTCCTTCAATGTCATCTTAGGGTGAATCAAAGTATAAGTGTGCACACATCGACCATCTGTAAATTTCTGTAACAAACTTCAACAGTTTCCCTATGTACGTGAGTGACAATATCTTAAATAGTTTTGGTTTTATAAAATTTTGAAATTGTCTACACTGTAAAGACATTTCTGAAATTCACTAGCCACTTTCCGTCATTTCTTTCGTGAATTAACGAAGAATATTTCTGATACAACCTTTTCCGTGAAATGACCGGAATAACTTTATTTTAAATACACCAGATTGTGAATACTCAAGAGAAGCATATAGTGTATTAAATCAGCTTATTTTTGTGGTGTAATCAATACAAAGATTCGCCAAGCTTTCGCTTTACACTGGGAGGCTTTTCCAAGGCAATGGTAGACATAAAAATGCATTTTTAAGGCAGTGTGGACATAAAACATTTTTAAATGTATTTTCAAGACAATATAGACATAAAAAGGCATTTAAATGTCTACCATTGCCTTGAAAGGCTTCCCAGTGGAGAGCGAAAGCTTGGCGAATCTTTTTTTTTTTTTTGGATTGGAGGTTTAACCACCACCATGAGCAACTCAATGGGCTATAAGCAGTCGCCCGTCCCTAAATTAGGGTCACTGGTTCCAGGGAAAGGAGAGAGCCAGTGCCGTAAGACAAACACAACATCCATGCCTCACCGGGATGAGAACCCGGACCCCGTTCGGACGAACGATCAGAGGCCATCGCTTAGACCACTGCGCCACCGGGGCGGCGCGAATCTTTGTATTGACTGCACCACAAAAAGTAAACGGATTTAACGCTATATATGCGTTTCTTGAGTATTGACAGGAAGAAACCTGAATTTAACGGATTTTTCGTACCAGTGGAAAATTCTGAATTTTCAGAAATCCTTTCCGCAATTTCTTTCGCATACTAACGGAAAAACTCCGTTCTCACTTTTTCCGTATCCCGTATGACGAGAAGTTACCGGTAATAGGAGCGATTGGTGAAAATACTTGAGGTTTGATTAACTTTTAAATTTCAATCGTCTGTCGAATTTTGAAGTTCGTTATACGATGCCTGTGTATCAGTCTTCGGACAACTTAAGACGAAAGCTGTTATAGCCATCAAGAGTAAATATTATATTTATGATTTTTTTTTTCATGTGTGTGAAATAATAGTATTAAAAAAAGTTGCTTCGAAAAAGAAAAATATTTGTTGCTTCATGAAAAATGCTTTATTTGTGAAAAACCCTCCTTCAAAAAAATATTACAAACCTATTCGGAGAAATAATAAGCTCCAACAGAAAATAAAATCACTAAATCACTCGTATTAACGACAATAAAGAAAGAAAAAAAAAAAAAAGGATTTCACTGCGGCGCAATTTGTTTTACGATGTACGTGATTCGAATCGCTGAGTGTCTGTGGCTCAGTGATTAAAGGCGTGCATTACCTGTTCAACCAGTCCACATGGCGCGGGTTTTTTTTTTTTTGATTGGAGGTTTAACGACCACTGTGAGCAACTCAATGGGCTATAAGCAGTCGCCCGTCCCTAAATTAGGGTCATTGGTTCCAGGGAAGGGAGAGAGCCAGTGCCGTAAGACAAACGCAACATCCATGGCTAACGGGATTCGAACCCAGACCCCTTTCGGACGAATGCTCAGAGGCACCACTGCGCCACCGGGGCGGCAGGCGCGGGTTCAATCCTGACTGGAGCGGACTGGTGCCCCGCCCCGCAAAATGTGAGATGAATACCCTAATCGCATGGCCACTGTGTCGGAAATACCTTCCAGAATGTTTCCATACAGCGAAATCTGAAAGCTAAAAATCTCGAAGGTAAGATTAGTGCCAATATCTTCCTCATTGGGAGAATATTTGTTTTGGAAGCATTATGTACATTTTTGCAGAATACCAAAGTCGAATTTAAATGCTTTTTACCTGGAGTTTACGATTCTGGACTCGTGAAGGAAGAAACATACAAGCTATCTTGTAAATACACTCACGGACAATGAAATTTGCGCACCTAGAAGAAAACATGCTACAACCGCGAAACTTTGCTAATAGCTAGAGTGCGTGCTTGTATGCAAATGAACCACGTTCTGTGCGAGTGCGCATGACCGCACACCCTGTGGTGGCGCTGCAAGCACAAACCGGAGCCTTATAAACCGGCGTGTAGTCGATGTTCTATGAAAGCGAAAAGCACCTGCCGATGCAAGCAAGAGTACAACAGAGTGACAAGAATGCCGGCTAGATGCCAGAGACGTCGATTTACGCAACTTACGGACTTTGAGAAAGGCTAGATCATCGGGCTGAAAACCGCAGGGTGGTCGGAGCGGCGTACAGCCAGCCACGTGGATCGTTCCGACCATACCGTCAGACTGTTGGGAGCAGTGAACACGTGACGGCACTGCCACACGACGGAGCGGTTCCAGACGGACCGGGAGAACCACCGGTGGAGGGGTTCGACGGATCGTGCGCTAGACAGGAACGGATCCCACGGGGACCCGGTCCACTATACAGGCAGATGTAGCGGTTCCTGTGTGCCCACGAACCATTTCCCGACGCCTCGAGGAAGCGAATCTGCGATGCCAGCGCCTCTTACATGTGCTGCCATTAACACCGGAACATCACCGGCCGCGTGTGCAGTAGTGCCAGGGCAGAGCGAGGTGGAACGCCACAGGCTGGCGACGTGTGGTGTTTAGAGATGAGTGCCGCTTCGTTTTGGGGACAGATGATCATCGTGTCCCGGTGGGGAGATCCCCGGGTCAAAGGCACAATCTCAACCTCGCTATCGAGCGCCTCAGCTCCCCCACTGCAGGCATTATGGTCTGGGGAGCCATTGCCTACAATAGCCGATCAGCTCAAGTAGTAGTACGTGGATCATTGACGGGTCAGCGGTATGTGGATGAGATCCTACGGCCCCATTTGCTCCCATTCCTGGCCGGGATTCCAGGTGCGCTATACCAGCCTGATAGTGCCCGCCCGCACACGGATCGAGTTGCCCAGGACTGCCTACGTCATGTCCAGATACTTCCATGGCCTGCCCGCTCCCCGGACATGTCCCCTATCGAGCATGTGTGAGACCAGTTGAAACGCCGGCTACTGCCGAACCACACTGTTCGGGATTTGAAGCACACCGTCCAACACGTGTGGGTCAGTCTACTCCAGGACAACATCAGGCGTCTGTTGGCCTCCATGCCGGACCGTATTGCAGCATGTATCGCCCACGAGGCCGTGCCACGCGCAATTGAAGATGACCGGACTGCGTGCTACAGATCCCTCTGTAATTGTCCTGCAGCTCTGTTTTTGGCAACATGCGTATCATTCATCTGTATCATTACGTCCATAAAATTTCAATTTCAATCCAATGCTTCCTTCTTGGTACGCAAATTCTATTGTCCGTGAGTGTAGCATGCCTTATAACGAAGTAAATTTCTCCGCCATTTTTATCCGCGCCAGGATTCGAACCCGGGTCCCCTCATTCCGGAATAAGTTGCTCTACCAATTGAGCTACGCGGACGTTTTATTTTGATACCTATCTGCCTTCTGGCAGGTGCGTCACATCTCCTGGTACGTTACATCATCTCCCCCTTATTTTTATTTTTTTTTTCGAAGTGCTGGAGAAGGGATTCTCTTATTTTTCCTATCTCGCGGTGTGGAAATAACATCACACCATTGCGAGATTTTGAACGGTCGGATCATCCGGATAGTTCGGGCGCCATTATAACGAAGTAAATTTCTCCGTCATTTCTATCCGCGCCAGGATTCGAACCCGGGTTCCCTCATTCCGGAATAAGTTGCTCTACCAATTGAGCTACGCGGACGTTTTATTCTGATTCCTATCTGCCTTTATGTCGTGTGCGTCCTTCTGGCAGGTACGTCACATCTCCTGGTACGTTACATCATCTCCCCCTTATTTTTTTTTTTTTTTTTTTCGAAGTGCTGGAGAAGGGATTCTCTTATTTTTCCTATCTCGCGGTGTGGAAATAACATCACACCATTGCGAGATTTTGAACGGTCGGGTCACCGGATAGTTCGGGCGCCATTATAACGGAGTAAATTTCTCCGCCATTTTTATCCGCGCCAGGATTCGAACCCGAGTCCCCTCATTCCGGAATAAGTTGCTCTACCAATTGAGCTACGCGGACGTTTTATTCTGATTCCTATCTGCTTTTATGTCGTGTGCGTCCTTCTGGCAGGTACGTCACATCTCCTGGTACGTTACAGCCTGTTAATGCATTTCTGAGAGCATCAGGCAGGGACGGATTGGGTCGACGAAACCAGGCCGGAAATTAAGTCTTGTGATCGACTACAGAAATATACCGTATGTACCTAAAGGGGAACACCTCATAAATTCTCTCCTGAAAAATGTTTTGTTAACTTCTGGAAGAAACAGAACTGTTGAAATACGCATTGTAAAACCAACTCAGTCGTGAACCAATTTTAACAGCAATTTAAGATTGTAAGATTGTTAAAAATCCACTCGTGATTGAATGTTGCATCAAATCAGGCTCAAAACAGGTTGTTGTACCAGATAATTATATATATACTTGGTCATAGACGTCTGTTGCACGACGGTATTCGCACAACTCCTGGAATGCACCGCATTTTTACGCTTTCCAACCGTGCGTTGAAGAAGCGTATATGCTCCAGCTTTGTCTGTCTGTCCGTCCATCTGCATGATAACTCACGAAAAATGGTTCAATTTCCATGAAATTTTAGTATATGATAGGGGACCACCCGGGGACGAGCTCTATTGAAAATGGGCGAAAAGGGGTCAAAGGTCAGGACATAGGAGTGGGATCCATTCCATTGCCTTTTTGCGTCATAACTTGTGTAAATATGATTCGATTTCAATTACATTTGGCAGGGGATCAACTGGGGACGAACCCTATGGAAGATGGGCGAAATGGAGTCAAAGGTCAGGACATAGGAGCGGGATCCATTCCACTGCCCTTATGAGACTTAATTTGCGTAAATATGGTTCGATTTCAATGACATTTTAGCATGTGGTAGGGGACCAGCTGGGGACGAACCCTATTAAAAATGGGATCAAAGGTCAGGACATAGGAGCGGGATGCATTCCACTGCCCTTATGCGCCATAACTTGCGTAAATATGGTTCGATTTCAATGACATTTTAGTGTGTGGTAGGGAACCACCTGGGGACGAATCCTATTGAAGAGATGGGCGAAATGAGGTCAAAGGTCAGGACATAGGAGCGGCATCCATTCCATTGCCCTTATGCGTCATAACTTACGTAAAAATGCCTCGATTGAGACAAAACTTTATCATGTTTTTCCGGAAGTATACTTTACCGGTTCTGTTTAATGTCATCGAAATGGGGTCAAAGGTCAGGTCATAGGAGTGAGGTTTATTCTACCGCCATTATCCTCATAACTTGAGTAATATTTTCTGGTTGTTGGAAAGCGTATCATAATCAATGCATTGCATGGTTTTACTAACTTGTCTAAGTCTACCCATTATTTTGATTCGTGAATTGCCATTTTGTTCCATGAACCAGTACCTGTAAATCGTTATTTCCTTTAAGATAAATGTCGGTGGGACACAGATTTCGGAACATCTCTGCCGGAGAATCGCTTTGTGTTCTGTGTCTGTGTGTGGATAGGGATGTAGAGATGATGGACCATTAAAATTGTTACTAGTGCCTCCTTCAAGATTACAAAAGGAGGGTTGAGCCTACCAACATCTTCTTGGCACCAAGTTCAACTACCTACACTTAACCTCAGTTAGCTTAATTCATTTATAACAGCATGTCTGGTCCGGCAGCAAATTGTTCACTGAAGTAGAAAGAATTTTGCTTTGTCATTTTAGAACAAACGCTCAACATATACGAGGTAGGATCCAAAAGTTCGGGGACTTGGCGTATAGTTCCTTACCTTGAGCATTTTAAAACACCAATGAACAACCACATTCAACATAATCCCTTAGGGCGACGACGCACTTTTGCCAGCGCTCGTAGAGCTTCTGGAAGCATTGCTGAAAGCCATGTTTTGCAAACTCTCGTAATGCATCCTGCGTTGCTGTTTTTACCTCATTTGTTGATACAAAACGACGTCCCTGCAGATTTTGTTTCATCAGTGAAAAGAGGCGCAAAATCGCAGTCGGGTGAATAGGCAGGGTGTGAAAGCACATTAGTACGATTTCTGGTGAGAAACTCCGTGACCAGTAGGGACCGATGTGCAAGCGCGTTGTCACGGAGAAGGTACCATTGTCTACTTCGCCATATCTCCGGCCGTTTACGACGGATTGATTCCCGTAAGCGACGTAAAATGTCCAGATAACGTTCCTTGTTAACTGTTGTGCCCTCAGTAATAAACTTGGAATGGACAATGCCGTGAGAATAAAAAAACTCCTCCAACATGACTTTCCCTTTTGCTGCTATCCTGCCTGAATTTCTTTGATCGCGGTGAAGACGGTGATTTCTATGTTGAAGAAGCACGCTTTGGTTGAATATCAAACAAGTAGTACCCCGTTTCATCCTCTGTGGTGATGTTATCCAAAACCCTAGGATCACTATCGGCTTTGTCGATTAATTCGCCCGATATCCGCATCCGTTCATCGTTTTGTTCCGGAGGTCATAAGGTCATAAGTGCTGACACACGCGGTACGTGTTAACATCCTCCGTTAAAATGCGCTGTCATGTGGTCTCCGATACGTTACTTGCGTTAGCGATTTCCTCAATGATTCGGCGACGATCCTGACGAACACACTGCTCCACCATTATAATGTTTTCCTCACTCCGTGCAGTCACAGGTCGAATACAGCGCTCATTATCAGCGATGGATTCTCGGCCCTCTTTGAAACGCCGATACCACTCGTACACCTTCGATTCTTTTATATATATATAATACTAAAATAATTATTTGTTCTTCCCAAACAGTCCAGACAATGCGGATATGAGAAATAGTGGGCCATTTTCTCGAGTGGCCCACCGGGATATTTCCCGGTGGACCCATCCGCATCTGAACATCATGTAAAGAGTAAACGGTGATTCAAATAAAAAAAGAAAATTACAATTTATATTCGTATTGCTAGGTGTCATCACATCAGCAAACGTATAAATAGTTTTATGAAAAAGGAGAGATAGCACATGAAGAAAACGCTATTGCGGAATCATGGCATTATTATACTTAATGTCTAAGAAGCGACAAAGAAATTCAGGGCAACTAAATGTTAATTAAAAAAGTACATAATCTGTTTTGTGATATTACTATGGTACATACTTTTTTCAACTTAAAGGACCTGTTTAATTCGTGCTCAAAATAAAATAAATCTTTTTGCTAGTAATGCGGCAAATTATTTTTTTATCTATTTTCCAGGACGAAGTAGGAAGCAGCCGGGCATATCGAAACTAAGAGAAGAGGACGTCACAGCCTGTGCATCTTTGTGCGCTGAAGATCCAAAATTGTTTACTCCAAGATAGTTACCTTTTAAGCTCAAATGACATACTTTTACACCACCATAAGTGTAACAACATACTTATCTGTTTCGTTGAAGGAAATGAAAATAAAGTGAGTGGCCTATGAGCATTATTTTCAGGCTGCGTAATATTTTAAAGCATGTTTTAATTGATATTTCGTTCCTTTTCGATTTACAGCAGTGAAGACTGAATAGTGTTCAAAGGCGTAACAAGGTTGGAGCAAACGGGGCGGCTATTGTTCCGGGCGCAGCTGAAGAGAGGTCGCAAAAACCACTGCTTGCTATCTGATTAACCCTTTAAGCGGCCGATGCACCTGAACGAAAAGTTGCCCAAATTTTCCTGTGCTCCTCAAGCAGAAAGGTTTCTGTAGTGACCGGGTTATAACAGAAGTGACAGCAAAACAATTCCTTTCCCTCTTTCATCGCAGGGGTATCGACTACAAATCTGTCGCTGGTTGTAAGAGATCGCTTACAGTTCTTATTCTTGAAGTATGTAGTTCGATTCCTTTTTAGTCCTTTGCTCTCTGTTCCATTACCCCAAGAATGATTCGGAAGCTGTAGTCCCCTTGACACGAACACCATGCCACTGGGTAGAAACAAGTAATTCAAACTACTTTTCTCTTCTTTCTTAGGTACGTCACCCTTTTCTTAGCATTCTTAGCAGAAAAGAAAATGAGGCAGCAGGATTAACGACAATCACACCCACAAATCCCCACTTAGAATGACAAACGTAAGGTAAAAGCAACGCTTTCTGATGCGCAGGTTTACTCATTTCTGTCGCGTTCGGCCCATTTCTCAGACAGCGAATTTATTCGTTCGAGCTGATCTCAGTCTAATTTTTTAACCCCGAGTTAATTCGTTCCAGGCAGTTAAAGGGTTAAAAAGTGGAACTGAAACTTTTTCACCAGTTTCTGATGTAATTAATGTACGTGTAGATAGAGCTGACTGAACATTACATAAATCAATTCTCAAAAACTTCCCCTACAGTGAAGAGACCGTCCAGGAAAAGTTATTTACGATTAGTCTTTATTCAGCCACTAATCCTTTGGCACTCAACAAGGCGTAACTACAACTCTTTTTTGAATATTACCCTCATAATCAAACGAACGTGAGTTAATAATAATAAAACTCGGTCAAGAAAAAAACAAGAACGCTAGAATATAACACGCAGTCTTCAAATAGGTTCAATTAGACGTCTCTTCCACAGTTAACATTATAACTTCCACCGTCTCTCTGCACACTTTTGCTACTGCATAAACATCATATAACGACAAGAAAAACGATGAAAAAATCCGTTTTGTTGGTGTATACTGATATAGTAAACAAGAAAGCTTTCACCACAAAACACAAAACGTGTGGCTTCGTCAGACAGGATTACCACCTAAAGCAAACTTACAGTTCTAAATGAACGAATTCAAAAAACTAGATATTTGATATTACGCAGAAGGGTAACAAATGCCACCAGCAGGTCGCGTGCTGTTCACGGTAATGCAATGCCTTCATTGCATACACTCTGGTTTGTTAAAATTTCAACGGTTTCTCTGAAAGGGCCGCCCCGGTGGTGCAGTGGTCTAATCGATGGCCTCTGATTAATATTCGTCTGAAAGGGTTCCGGGTTCGAATACCGGTTAGGCATGGATGTTGTGTTTGTCTTACGGCACTGGCTCTCTCCTTTCCCCGGAACAAGTGACCCTAAATTAGGGACGGGCGACTGCTTATAGCCCATTGAGTTTCTCACGATGGTCGTTAAACCTCCAATAAATAAAAAAATAATAAAATTATCTGAAAGCGGTAGCTCTGACGTTCGTGTACGGGGCAATCTTCTTGAGCCCGTTCCATTTAGGAGTGGCGGAGTTATTCTTGATTTCACGCGCCAACGTTGTTGTTAGCCTCTCTAGCTTTACTTCTCTCTTGTGCTCAGCCGGTCTGATGCGGAAGGAGCGCTTTATCATTCTAATGTAGTATTTTGTAAGCTGCAAATACTGGCTGGGTGCGAACCGATGGACATAGGTGTGGCGAGGGAAGCTGCGATGCAGACCCTCCGTTTTGGAAACGATGTGGATCTACTGGGACACAACTTTCGGTCGTCCGATGTAAAACTTTTGAAAATTGACTGGGCTTGCCACCGGGCCAATGAACTTTCTCCCACATGGGACGAAGTTCTCCCCACGGGAAAGGGAAGGGAGCTGTTTACGGACGGCTCCAAAATTGGTGGAAGCGTAGGTGCAGGGTTCTGTGAGTTCTCGTATGGCAACGAGACCTTCGCAGAGCAGTTGAAATTATCGCCCAACTCCTCTGTCTTTCAGGCAGAGTTATTGGCGATCAGAGAAGCGTTGCAATGGGCTCTGCCCAGTTCCAACGTAGGGGCTCTAAGAATTTTCTCTGACAGGCAAGCGGTATTAAACGCGTTTGGTTAATTCAGGATTAAGACTCCTCTCATCAGATAAATCCATTCCCTTCTAGGGAATGCAGGCAGCACGGTTGTTTCTTTCCATTGGATCCGAGGCCAGTCGGGACCACTGGAAATGAGCGTGCGGGCCAGCTGGCGAAGGAAGCAGCTAGGAAAGGGGCAATTGATTTTCAGCTGCGGACGCCGTTCCAAAACGTACAGACGTGGGTGGAAAAAGCCACGTTGGTGGAGTGGCAACAGAGGTGGGACGAGGAGGATATGGGTAGAAGGACACACCGTATCTTTCCCCGAGTCTCAGTAAGGCATATTGAAAGTGATGGGTTCCTAAACCAGGTACTCAACGGCTATGGCGTGTCGTCGGAGTACTACCGCCGTTTTGCGGTTCGGGAACGAGTGTGCGGCTGTGGTGCCCAGACCGCGGACGTCGCACACATAATTCTAGATTGTATCTCTATTTCAGGTAGGAGACCAGCCCTCGCCCCATGTCTGGGAAAGACGAAGGATCTCTCAGTTCTGATCGCGCTCCTCAAGGCGCGAAAGGAACTCTCTGAGCTGGTGAAAGACTTCGTTGCGAGGCAGGAAGCGATCACGCTAGAAGGATGAAGAAAGAAAACTTGAAGAGGTGTAAAAACGACTTAGCCCAAAGTCGTTTCCACAGCGCGAGGTCCAAGTGCTGTGGTGTAAATACTCTGTAAATAATTATTTCTTTTAATCTCTGTGAGGGGACTCGTGAAAATAAAGGACTTTTTCCCATCGCACGGGATCCCCAGTGCATATGTGTTTGCATTTTAGACAGGAATTAATAAAGACCCATACACCATCGCGCTGGCGAATAAATCTCCTAGCCAGACGCAAAATTAGAGCCCCTGCCCATTAGCGCGTCACACGTACGGGCTATGGTGAAGGGGCGGGATGTGTAGGTCCCAGGGGGGCGGCAGATCTCTATTAGTCTCTGGACCGATCCTGCCTGGGTGAAAGGCTGCTGGATCCTGGTTGGATTGCTCTCGCAAAGCCTTCACTGCAATTTTTCGAGAAAGTTCTACTATCCCTGCGAAGTCCGCATTTGGACGGTACAGGTAACGGTAATCAGCCAGCCTCACATTCCTTTCAAATAACAGTGTTCAGGTTTTTCTGACTGGTGTAGAAAGTCAGTCACGATGTAATGATTTTTATGAGGACATTGCAGAAACAATGTTTTATTTTTTAAAAGAAACTGCTCGTCAGATTTATATCACGTCTCATGGAAAGCGAGCACTTCTACGGTACGTAGGAAGGGAAATGCAAAATTTAGCAGACATTCATTATTCATGTTCATGTCCAGTTTTCATTTAATTGACTTATTTCCGTGAATAACACATGACTTAGGTGTGGGAAGAAGCATATTTCTTGAAAGATAAGCTTTATCAGTAAATTTCTTGAAACGTAAATTGCATAGATGATTCTTCTTACCAGTAAGAAGGAACATATGCTTTGAGATATTAGCATTTGGGTGAATGTTTCGTAACTAATATCATACTATTAATATTTTTCATCAGTGTTGAGCTTTACATGACTTAAAAGATTTATTTTTTGTGGGAATTTCTTGATACACACATCACACAGAAAAGTTTTTTCATTTGCATACAGTGGCAAATGTCTTTCAATACTGGAATCTTCTCTGAATTTTTGGAAGCATATTTCACACTCCCGGCAATCTTTATTTGAATTTGGAATAATGTGTGGTGGTGAATCAGCTATTTTTTTCACCTCCTTAGAATTTCATTCTTCAGTGACTCCCCTAAAGAATATTTCAGCAAATATTCCATGTTCTTAAACTTACAATTTTCATTTATTCAGAAGACTTCCACTGTAATAATTGATTTCCCTCACTTCCTTTGCATCACTCCTGCTAGAAAGAAACATGAAGCTTCTTGGAAGATACACACAATTTTAACCTAATCTGCAAGAATTTCTTGAAAAGTAGTGTTAATTCACTTCAGAAAGATTTGTATTGCCATAACAATTATGATATTGCTATATATTAGCTATACGAACGGAACTGTTCAGTTTATATTGCAGAAAGCTGCTTTGCCGTCCCGGTGGGGCAGTGGTCTAAGCGATGGCCTCTGATCATTCGTCCGAAAGGGATCCGGGTTCGAATCCCGGTGAGGTATGGATGTTGTGTTTGTCTTACGGCACTGTCTCTCTCCCTTCCCTGGAACCAATGACCCCAAATTAGGGACGGGCAACTGCTTATAACCCATTGAGTTACTCACGGTGGTCGTTAAACCTCCAATAAAAAAAAAAGCTGCTTTGTTATATTTCATTATATCTGGAAAACTATTTAGTTATATTTCAATCAGAATAAAAAAAAATTGCTTACAGTGACTGTAGATGCAGTCTGTTTCAAATTACACACCATCCTCTGCTATATGCTTTGAAACTGTCTTTACAAAAATGCTACAGTAAGTTTTTAATGAGAGTAATATATTTTTAACCATCCCATCATGCAGTGTTTTTGTGATCAAGATAGTGGAAAAGACTTTTAATAAATACCATAGACACTATACGCCACAAGAGCAAAATGTAGAAAAAAACTCCTTGAAGCAGTACATGAACTTCTACACAAAAACTTGTTTCTAAATTTCAAACGTCCGAGCTGGGGTCCGGGTTCGAATCCCGTGATGCATGGCTGTTGTGTTTGCCTTAGGGTCTTGGCTCTATCCCTTCCTTGGAACCAGTGGCCCTAAATTAGGGACGTACGACTGCTTATAGCCCACTGGGTTGCTCAAGGTGGTCGTTAAACCTCCAATAAAAAATCAAACAACAGTATAATGAGTATTTACACTATTATACAAGTTTGCTGAAAGTGACAATGCTTAAATATTTTAGAATAAGAGCATTTCACCATTGAAAGAATAAAACAGAAAATATTGTAAAAGGGATATCAAGGCGACGTGTTTCTGCATCAGTGAAGCGGTTGTGAATGACAATGGTTATTGTCAATCACGTAGCTGGAATTTTTTTACCTTATTGTTAAACTACATTTAAAAGAAGAAAGAAAAAAGCTTCCTTTGTACTATGTTGATATTACTGCACCGAACTCAGCTTGTTGACATTTAGTTCATATTAAAGCTAACATTTGGCTAAATCATAATTACAGGGAGGAAAACAAAACTTGTTTGCCACTATTTCAACGCTTCAGTGCCTATCCTGTGTGCTGTGTTCTCCTTTTTGATATTTTACAAGATAATTTGAAAAAATGTTTATGTAATCATCTTTTCATAGCAAAAAAAAAAAAAAGAAAAAAAAAACAGTTCACGCAGATTTGTAGTCAAAGAAAATTTAAGGTTAGAAAAGGTTTTTGTATGCATGTATCAGTTAGAGGGAATGATGTATTAATTGTTCATTTGCTTCAGTGTTTACTGAGCCATAAAAGTGCTTGGTTAGAAAATTCGATGAGGTAAAGTGCTGTGTTATTCATTCAAATTATACATTATATTGACAAAAGTCACCGGACACCTAGAAGAGAAACATAACCAGTGATGTCTTCCGGCATCTTCTCGGGGTGCTTAGCCCCCTCCCCCGGATATCCATGAATGCCCCCCTCCCGTAGGTTTTTTGGGTGATCTCCCCTTATATTTAATCTAATTGTGTTGGTTTATAGCTGAATATTTGGAGAAATTAATTTTAAAAAATTAAGAGAGTGAGGGAAAATATAATAATAATAATAAAAAACAACAACATCCACATGTGGCCTTCAGTCTGAAATTTCTAGCATCCTTCAACAAAACATTAAACAGTACTCGTTGAAGGGGCAATTTTTCAAGTACTGACAGCTCGGACTACTAACGCAATAAGAACCTAATTCTTCACAGTAGAAATGTTTGCACTGCAGTACGTCATCATATTTTGGAAGCTGGCATTCAGTTTTATATCAGTCTTCTAGACGTCGACTTTCCATGTATACTGTTAACCCTCAGTGTAGTTCACGTGACGTTAATGCTTCCAATACAACAAAATATTTGCTATCTAATTATTAACAATAGCAAATTATTAGAAATTGTTCCCATAACAAGGTTGTTTTTTTTCCGTTTGGAGGTTGTGTTTACACACTGTGACGAAGAAAAAAAATTATATCGAGGCACCGCAAACTGGCATCGAAACGGTTAGTTAGTTTTTTTGTTTTTTTACTACTATTTGCTAATCTAAATAATCTAAAGGGGCTGAAACTAAATGGCAGGGGAATGGCTTACACCATACGTTTTCAGGTAACACTGTAATGATTCCTTAATAATCAGAAACACGCTTGTAGTAAGGCGAGGACATTTTTACCACTCCTAATGTCTTGGGGGAATTTTCTACAGCACAGCCTTACCTTACTAGCATCCTCAATATTTTACACCACCCACGGTGAAATCCGTTGTCTATTACTGAATTAACGCAAAGGTATAACATCAATACATTTTTAATCACTTGTACGTGTAAATTTTCTTGGAATTTGTATTTGCGATATAAGAACATAAGCAAATTTTTGTACTCTGCTTAAAATTTTTATATACTCGTATATTAATATAAATATAAATAACAGAATTGTGATTATGTGAAAATAATCATAATTTTGATTATATAATCAGTCAACAAGTTTCAGCCCCTCGAAATTTGTAATTGCCTCCCCGGAAAAAACTCTCTGAATGCAACACTGAACACCACACAGCATTTATTGACATACATTAGTATGGTGTCGGTCCATCTTTGTCCTTAATGCATGCATTGACCTTTCGATACATGCTTTCGACAAGGTTTTGGAACACAGCGATCGGTATGCCCTTCCGTTCAGTACATAATGCTGCCGCTAACTGTTGCTTAGTAGTAGGTCTTGGTTCCAAACTTCTTATGGGGCGCTCTAATTCATCACACATGTGCTCTATGGGATTAAGATCAGGGCTCTGTACTGTCCAGTCCACACACGATACGGAATTATTGTCAAACCACGCTGTAACAGCCCTTGCTTTATGGCTTGGTGCATTATTTTTTTTTTGGAGGTTTAACGACCACCGTGAGCAACTCAACGGGCTATAAGCAGTCGCTCGTCCTTAATTTAGGGTCACTGGTTCCTGGGAACCGGAGAGATCCAGTGCCGTAAGACAAACACAACATCCATGCCAGACCGGGATTCGAACCCGGACCCCTTACGGACGAATGATCAGAGGCCAGCGCCTTAGACCACTGCGCCACCGGGGCGGCGGTGTGCATTATCCTGCTGGTACCAACAAGGCTCGGTTCCATAGTATTGCCACAGAGCTGGTAGGGCATAATTGTACAGAATACCAAGGTAGACGTGCTGGTTAACAGGTTTGTCCTCGATAACCAACGGGCCAGGATCATACTACGAAAAACACCCTCACACGAGTACACTGCCAGCTCCAAACTTGACCGTAGGAACAGTACACTGTGGTAAATAGCGTTTCCCGGGCTACCGCCATACCCATACACGGTCAGCAGACTGATGGATCGTGTACCTGGATTCAGCATTCCATAGGACCCGTTACCTTTGATGTACGGTCCACGATAAATGTTCTTTTCACCATGCTAACGGACGAATAGCATTCCGAATGGAGATGAAAGATTTATGAGCAGAAGCACGACCACGGTAACCTATGGAATGAGGTTCTCAGCGAATGGTACGTGTACATGCCGAGGTTCCAGCATTTTCACTCACCTGTACACTGAGGTCTTGTGCAGTACTCCGTCGGTTAGCTGTAACGACTCTTCTGAGACTTCGACGTCTTCTATCACTGATTTTCTTTGGTCTGCCGGTACGTTTTGCTGCTTCAGGCACGCCATTTGTCTTCCACTCATTCAGTACATCCAAAACAGTTGACTTCGGTATGTTTAAACGCCTCTCGGTTTCTCTTATGGACAATACGGTAATATAACACCCAACAATCTTTCCTTTCTTAAAGTCAGTTCTCTTCCGCCGCTACATTTTCAATCAACATCACAGTGCGATATGATCGCGTCAGCTGCAGGCGTGTTTTTATACCGTTTGCAACTGTACCGTGCATCCTAAAAACGCAGCGGATCCGTTTATTTGCTTTTGAAGGGGTGTCCGGTGACTTTTGTCGATATAGTGTATGTAGGGGTAGCTTTTAAAATTAGCTCATTGAGTATGAATACAGCACTGCAATTAATAACAGATATAAAAAGCTCTGCATGTCTGAGGAACGATAACTGTAGACCCCTTTTTTATTTTATGCGATATTAATTTTTCATGAGCTCATGTGGTATAAATATTTTTCAATGAAACAATTTGAGGAACAAAATCGGGTGATTAAGGGTAATATGAAAAAACGATAATGCGATATATGAGGATGTAGCAGACACGTGGCTTTCAGCATGAAAACGTGCCCGAGTGCCTTAGTGACGTAAGTGAAGTACAACCAGTCCCAGTTGAAGTGGTGGCGTATTACTTTAAAAGTTTAACTTCCAAGTACAAAATGGGGTATATAGAAAAAAATTAAAGAGCTCTACGGAAAAGATCCGTATTTGCTAAATGCAAGTATCTACAAAGATGAAGCGAAAAGTTTTCCGAGTAAATATTTTTTATTTCTTCAACTTTGGTCGAAGCGTCTTTACCGCAGGACAGTTCGAGGCATATAAAAGTCTCGAAGGATATAACAATTTCTCGTCGTAGATATTCTTTTACATGGTAATTTAGTGAGATCACTAATTAGTGAGTAATTCGTAACACTTCAATAAAACTGTTTTTCCAAGCTCTGGAAAGCGATTTCCAAGTCTTAAAAATTTAGAACAAAATCCGGTTTTTCGCGCAAAATTGTGGTGAAAAAACACAGTAATTTTGATTTCCTCACTAATTTATTTATCAGTAAATCTATTTAGCAGCATAATCCCAATCTGTAAACAAACCTAGACACCAAAAATAATTTTATTTGGACAATAATTTTAGCCATAATTTGCATTTTCCCTTAGAAGTGTGCTTCAGCTCCAAATAAAAATCCAGATGTACTACTGTAAAAACAAAAACAAAGTCAACGGTGGTTTCTGGAGGAAATATCATATAAAACAAACTAGAAAACTACCCCCCCCCAACACCGACATCCAAATAATCTTAAAAGTGAAAATAGTAAGTAAAAAGCCGAAAACTCGCAAAAAAAGTGAGTCAGGGGCACAGTGTGCTTGAGCTCGATCTCATAAGAGATTTAGAACGGCCAAAGAGATTTGATTCTGACTACAAGTCAGGTTGGCTAATAAATTAACTTTTAGCTCTTTAAAAAGTTTCAAAATCCCCTAGATCAACCAAGAACCTTCTGAATAGATGACCTTGGAGATGAAAAAACCAACACGCACCGAAGTACCGATTGGGTACTGAAGCGTTGATTTAAGAAAACTTTTGACCAAGAGACAAACTCTAAAAGGTGATCTATAATGAAATAGCCAGTAGCAATAAAACCAACGTAAAAAAAAAAACAGCCAACACCTTATGAATTCAATTTGAAAGCTTGAAATCAACGAGTGAAACGCCTGGCCCAATAAGTACAAGCACTGTACGCCAACATCATAAACAAGTAAAAGATAGGTTCTCTGCCTTACCAGAAATCGTTGATTTGTGGATAAACTAACCTTTAAAAGGTTATGTGCTTTTGAAGAGTCTAACTCGGGCCGCGGGTGGCCTAGTGGGCAACGTTCGTGACTGCCACGGAAAGGACCTCAGGTTCGATCCCAGGCAGGTACGAACGCTCGATCCACTAAATATCCGCCGTGCGTCGGATGGGCACGTTAAGCAGTCGGACCCCGGTTACTGGCCCCCGGTAATAAATAAGGGCGTCTTCCTCCCCCTTTCTACTTCGCTTCCTTGTCACTTTCCTATGAGGCACTCTAGCCCAAATCTCCTAGCTTCCTATTTCTAAGGGTTGTTTAAGACCTAGGGTCAGACACTCCTTTCCTTTAATCCTCTACATATGACCATGATCATGAAGAGTCTAACTCTTCAATAAAAATTGTTTACTAAGCTCTGAGTTTACTAATTGCTTACTAATCTCCCTTCGTTTGGCAGATAAGTGAAATTTCTCTGTACTGCCTTTAGAGACAGCAGCTGCCAGCCTAAAAAAGAACTTTCGGTCTCCATTTCCTCTACTACCGCAGTTAATAATGCCACAAAATCTAGGCATTTTGGCTTCAAATTTTTATAAACACCGATCGCTAAAGATTGCACTTTACACATTAACTACAGAAGAGCCAGTTGTGTTCGTCCTTCAGAAACTTGCAGGGACTGTTGCCATTTCACTGAAACTCCTCGATGACGTTACGAGTGACTTAATCACATCGAGCTTATATTAGATGGAAACACCACTCCTATCCACGCAGCATTGGCTGCCATAAGTTACCGCCCTAACCTCCTTGCACCGCCCGCGCAAGGAGGTTAGGGCGCTGACTTATGGCGTTACGAAACGCATTCAGATTTTTTCACAGAAGGTTAGGTGCTGAAAGAATAGAATTATTTGCCTGATATGTGCAGATAATTTAATATTTTCAGTAGTCTCACTAATTTAAGTTTATAACGAAGTAAATTTCTCCGTCATTTTTATCCGCGCCAGGATTCGAACCCGGGTCCCCTCATTCCGGAATAAGTTGCTCTACCAATTGAGCTACGCGGACGTTTATTCTGATTCCTATCTGCCTTTATGTCGTGTGCGTCCTTCTGGCAGGTACGTCACATCTCCTGGTACGTTACATCATCTCCCCCTTATTTTTTTTTTTTTTTTTTTTTTTCTGGAGAAGGGATTCTCTTATTTTTCCTATCTCGCGGTGTGGAAATAACATCACACCAATGCGAGATTTTGAACGGTCGGGTCATCCGGATAGTTCGGGCGCCATTATAACGAAGTAAATTTCTCCGGCATTTTTATCCGCGCCACAATTCGAACCCGGGTCCCCTCATTCCGGAATAAGTTGCTCTACCAATTGAGCTACGCGGACGTTTATTCTGATTCCTATCTGCCTTTATCTCGTGTGCGTCCTGCTGGCAGGTACGTCACATCTCCTGGTACGTTACAAGTTTTGGAAGTCGAATATATTTCCTTACTTCAAATTTTACACTAAGTGAAGGGTCGATATTAAGAGGTCATATTTTTTGAAATCTCGCTACTGTATAAATCATTCAAACTTTGTTCAACCAGAATAAGGGGAAAATAAAAAAATTCAAAACAAATAACAAACATGCATGCACATACTGTAGATTATCCATACAGTCATTCTTATGCTCACATCACATCAGCTTTCAAAGATATTACCTTATAACACAAAGTATGCATAGGTGTCATAGCAGGTCATTTATTGTTCATTGCATTTAAAATTTCTTTCAGTATATTCGAACTTAGAATCAAATCTGTTTATGTCCACTGCTATACTTACAATAAATAATAAATATAAATAAGGAAAACAGCTTTAAAAGAAATGATTCAACACTTTTGTGTATACATATGTGACATAAATACAAAATTCACGCTTTCACAAAAAAAAAAAAAAAAAAACATCCAAAACACAGCTCCTAATTACAAAATATATATCATCATCATCATCATTGTCAACCATTATCAATCCACTGCTGGACGAAGGTCTCCCCAAGTTTCCTCCACAACGGTCTGTCTTGTGCCAGTCTCCTCCATGTCACCCCTGCATACTTTCGAATTTCATCCACCCATCTCCCATGTGGCCTTCTTCTGGGTCTTTTCCTGTCCCTTGGAATCCAATCTAAAATTTCGGCTGTCCATCGATGATCTGTCCTTCTGGCAGTATGTCCAGCCCATTGCCATTTCAGGGATTTAACTCTGATCATGATGTCTTCCACTCTTGTCATTTTTCGGATCCACGAGTTCCTCTTCTTATCTCTCCTGGTTACACCAAGTATGCACCTCTCCATGCTACTTTGAGTTGTCTGCAGCCTTTGTATGTCTCTTTCAGTTAAGGTCCACGTCTCTGCACCATACGTAAGCACTGGAAGGATGCATTGATCAAACACTTTTCTTTTAAGACATAATGGCATATTGCTCTTGAAAATTATGCTGTTTCTTCCAAAAGCTCTCCAGGCAAATTTTGTACGCCGATTAATTTCTTCATCAATGTGACCCTCACTTGATATCTGCTGTCCAAGATAAACGTGCGTGTCTGTTATCTCCAGCTTTTCTCCATCAATCGATAAATCTTCATTTCTTGTAAAAGCATTGAACATCACTTTTGTCTTCTGAAAGTTCATTTTTAATCCCACTTCTTTACTCTTGTCAGCAAGTTCCTGGATCATACTCTGCAGCTCTGATGGGCTAGTTGCAAAAATGACTACGTCATCAGCAAAACGAAGGTGGGTTAGATAATCTCCATTAATCTTTATCCCTTTGTTTTCCCAGTTCAGTGATTGAAAGACATTTTCCAATGTGGCATTAAAGAGCTTCGGAGATATGGTGTCACATTGTCTCACTCCCTTTCCAATTTTTATGTGTGTTGTATTTTCAAACAGCCTAATCTTTGCACTTGCATTTTCATAGATGTTATTAATAATATTAATGTATGCATCTTCAATACCGCAGGTTTTCAGAGCCATTGTAACTGCTGATGGTTTCACCGAATCAAAGGCTTTTTCATAATCGATAAAAGCCATGCACAATGGAAGTTCATATTCCCTCGCTCTTTCAATTAGTTCTCTCAGCACATGGATATGATCTATTGTGCTGTAGCCACTCCTGAATCCAGCTTGTTCTCTCGGTTGAGCCATGTCCAGTGTTACCTTCAAGCGGTGTGAAAGAACTTTAATGAAGATTTTATAAACTACTGATAGGAGGCTGATAGGTCTGTAGTTTCCGAGATCCTCAATGTCACCTTTCTTATGTAGCAGGATCATTGTAGCGGTGTTCCAATCCTCAGGAATCTTTCCTTCATTAAGGCATCGAGTGAAAATTTGGGCGAGTACTGTTTCGATTCCTCCACTTTTTTTTTTGATTGGAGGTTTAACGACCACCGTGAGCAACTCAATGGGCTATAAGCAGTCGCCCGTCCCTAATTTAGGGTCACTGGTTCCAGGGAAGGGAGAGAGCCAGTGCCGTAAGACAAACACAACATCCATGCCTGACCGGGATTCGAACCCGGACCCCTTACGGACGAATGATCATAGGCCAGCGCCTTAGACCACTGCGCCACCGGGGCGGCTTTCTCCACTTGCTTCTTGTATGATGTCTACAGTAATTCCATCTTCTCCTGGAGCTTTTCCCCGCTTCATGTTCTTGATTGCATGTGCAACTTCTGCTGGAAGGACTGGAGGAACTCTGGTACTGGTATCTTTCATGATGTCTGGAGTGCATGTATCATCCCTTTCATATAATTTGGAGTAGAAATCTTTCACTCTTGTCAAAATTTCGCCTCTATTTCTTGTTACAGAACCATCTTCTTTTCTCAGTGCCATAATCTGTTTTCTTCCCTTACTGAGATGTCCCTTTGCTATCTTTAGGCTTTGGTTGTTTTCAATTGCTTTCCTCACTAGTTCACAGTTGAATTTTCTTACGTCTTCAGTGATACTTTTTCGTACTGTCTTGCATAGCTCTATATATTCCACTTTGGAAGTCACATCTTCTTTAGTTTTCCTCATCTCTCTTCTTTTTTGCATCAACATTTTCGTTTTTCCTGATAATTTATTTACATGCAACTTGTTCTTAGACCCAGCTAATTTTGTTGCTGTTTCCATAAGAGCTTTGGTTACTTTTCTGTTAACTTCAGAGATGTCCACTTCTTCCGATGTTAGGCCTTCTAAAGCAGAGAACCTGTTCTTCAGTTCCAATTTGAAGGTATTATGGTGTTTTTTAAGGTTGGTTATGTCAATAGATTTTGTTTGTGTTATGAGCTTGCCACGTTCAAGTTTAGTGTTGAGGTGCATCTTACATCTCACCAATCTATGGTCACTACCTGTGTTGAACTTGTTTAGCACACTGCAGTCTTCTATGACGAATTTTTTGTTACACAGAATAAAATCAATTTCACCTGTCCATCTATTGGGATGCCTCCATGTCCATTTCCTGTGTGGCTTTTTCTTGAAGAAGGAGTTCAAGATGAAAAACCCTTCTGCCTCTGCAAACTCAACGAGAGTATTTCCACGCTGGTTTCTGTTGCCGTGACCGAATTTACCTACTGAAGCTTCATTCTGTTGCCGTTGCCCTATTTTTGCATTGAAATCTCCCATAATTATCTTCAAGTGCTGCTTACCTTTATTATTTAGATGACAAATTTCCTCATAAAATTCTTCAATTTCTTCTTCAGGATGACTTGTGGTGGGTGCATAAGTTTGAATAATCTGAGCCTGGTATCTTTTCGAGAGTTGGATAACAAGCCGTGCAGCTCTGTCAGAGGAACTTTCAACTTCTACAACTTTATCCTTCAGTTTCTTGTTTATTATAAATCCAACACCACTAGTTCTGCCAGTATCTGTCCCACGATAGTAGAAGAGATGTCCACTTTTCAGTTCGATGAGATCTTCTCCTTTTCTCCTTACCTCACTTAGCCCCACGATGTCCCACTTGATCCTTTGTAGTTCCTCTTCCAATTCAAGAAGCCTTGAATCAGAAGATAGGGAGCGTCCATTGTACGTTGCCAAGGTCAGCATCAGATGGCAGCCTAGTCCGGTCCTCCGGGGACTCTTAGCACCCTCTGCCTTCATGTCGCACTGGTCGCTGCCTTGGCCAGGTACATTCCAGCTGCCGGAGACTGAGGGCCAAGATTTAAGTTGTGGAGTCATTTTGGAGGGGTTTGGCCATAACTCACCACGCTGGCCAAGCGGGTTGGTGAGTGTGGGATAGAATTTCCTCTAATCCCGATGGTATAGTTATACCGCTATTGGCGGTCGTCAGAGCCCCTTTAGTAGGAACAGGATGCACCACGAGAAGGCGGGGTTGACATTTGTCAAGGAGTGGCTGTGATGTTACGAATCACCTGACCTTACATCCACAATATATATATATATATATATATATATATATATATATATACGTATTACTCCAGAGTGGACCCACAATGCGTAATGAGTATATGTACCCATACAGGATATACACTGCTGGCCACTCAAAATGCAACACCAAGAAGGACACGAGATAGCAAAGCCAGATTTACTGGACACATAACAACAGATTCAAAGATGAAACGATTGAGCTTACAGGCCCGTGCGACTTGTGGAACACGCAGACATAAATAGTTCGTGTGGCCCCCATGGCTGGCAATAACGGCCGCTACACGCCGCGGCATCGAACGAAAGAGGCTTTGGACGTGGGCTTGGGGTATGTCGGCCCAGGCTGCTTCCACACGTTACCACAGTTCATCAGGCGTAGCCGCGGGTGGTGCTTGCCGGGCCACTCGGTTGCCGATCAGCGACCAGACGTGTTCGATGGGCGACATATCGGGAGAGCAGGTGAACCACGGCAGCAGTGACACATGGGCGGCCGTGAAGAATTGTTGCACGATGCGTGCCAAGTGCGGGTGCGCATTGTCCTATTGAAACGTGGCCGCTGGCAGGTACTGCAGGTAAGGGAGGACTACAGGCTCCACAACGTCGGAGATGTAGCGGTGGCTGTTGAGTGTACCGGTGATGCGTACCAGAGAGGTGTGATTGTCATATCCAATTGCTCCCCAAACCTTAACGCCAGGCGACTGACTGGTATGGCGATGCATAATGCAGGCGTCACACAGTCTCTCGCCGCCGTGCGGCCACACGCGGATCCAACCATCGTGGTGTTGCAGGCAGAAGCGGGATTAATCGGAGAAGACAATGTCGTGCCATTCCTTAGTTCATGTGCGACGTTCAACGGCCCACTGCCGCCGCACTCGCCAGTGGTGTAACGTCAATGGTAATCGGAACTATGGGCGCTGTGCGACAGGTCTCCGCTCCTGCAGACGACGTCGAACGGTACCTGCTGACACATGTTGTTGCGCAACACACCCTAATTCCTGCGTTAACGGTCGTGATGTAGCGGTGCGTGCAGTCAATGCCCACCGCACAAAATGCCGGTCCGTTTGATCAGTGGTGTGCCGCGGCTGCGGCAATCACTCACGTCGGTCCGTCCGTCCCTCCTGCACCCACCGAATCCATACTCGCCTCACTGTGGCTAGATGTCGTCTCACAAGGGCGCCGATGTCTCGTTACGATAAACCGCTGCCGCGATAAGCCACTATTCGTCCTCTGTCGAACTCCGAAACGTGCTGGAATGACTGCCGTATTCTGCGACGAAGCATCAGGAAGCTTCCCACGCACAGGTCCGGCAGCAAAACACACTTCCACTACTTACACCCCGCGTTCTGTGTACCCTTCTTATAGTGCTTCTCGGTGGCGTGCCGGGCGCACAAGATTTGCACATGCCCTGCAATGCTAATCGTTTGCATGTCCTCTCGCGGGCGACTCATGCTGCGAATTGCAAGCAAATCGGATGCTTCCTTCTTGGTGTTGCACTTTGGGTGGCCAGCAGTTTAGTTATTATATATACAAAAAACATAACATTAAATTCCAACACAGTTCAACTTTAATAAAAATAATAACATAGCCAGAATTATCCTTTACAATAAAACCACATAATAATAATAATTTTTATTTTACAAAAGTATGTTCAATAGTTGGGTCAAATTATTGAACCTGTAATTGTTCGATCCAATATAATTGTTCCCAAGGTAAATCTTTACAAATCTCATTCAAGATAGCATTAAGGACATTCCTTACCTAACTAACTCCTATTATATTACATACAGTTGTAACAGCCCTTTCTGTTAATTCAACAATTAAAATACAATGACAGAAGATTAATACTGTTAAACAATAAAACCTTGCCAACCATATTATTTTCACATGAACAGCAATATATCCTCCTGCATATTTCACAACCACTATATAAAATAATCAATAAAATGTACAATAATAAATTAATGATAGGTCATTTGACATTAAGTTCACTGTTAGTTCACTTAGCATTTGGATGTTTTTGATGACCAACAGTGATTTTCTAAAATTTAATACAGCTTGCTATCATGGTATTTACAGCATTAGCAAAGAAGTCATTGCAGTAAGTGAGCATTACTGGTGACTATTTTGTTAATGAATTTATCCCGCCACCTGTGGATAAGACGATTTCTACGAAGACTATTGCTCATTGTTAACACCCCCGAGTATGCAAAGAACCAGTATTCGCAGGTCATGTTGTTATGGTCTTTCCACAAAGGTGGCAGCTTAGAATCCATGGAAAGACCCATTGGTTTTAGCATAATGTGTAGAGAAAAGTTGTTCCAATTAAAAAAAATCGCATGCAAAAGAACTCACCAGCCCCACTAGGAATTGCAGTTTTTAATGACAATGTGAAGGCGCTAGATTTTTTTTTTTGATTGGAGGTTTAACGACCACCGTGAGCAACTCAATGGGCTATAAGCAGTCGCCCGTCCCTAATTTAGGGTCACTGGTTCCAGGGAAGGGAGAGAGCCAGTGCCGTAAGATAAACACAACATCCATGCCTGACCGGGATTCGAACCCGGACCCCTTACGTACGAATGATCAGAGGCCAGCGCCTTAGACCACTGCGCCACCGGGGCGGCAAGGCCCTAGATTACAATGATGTATTTCTCAAAGAACATATGTTTGAAATTTTACTACTCTGTTAGTCAAAGATTTATCACATTAATGCAAAGTCCCTAGATTTATGTGTTTCTATAAAACACACAACACATTAATTAAAAACAGCAACAGTCTTTTTTACTATCATGAATTTTTATTATTATGGACAAAATTATACCAGAATGGACAGATAATATATAATCCTTAACTTAAAACAATGACCAGTTTTTTTAATAATTTTACATATATATAGAAATAAGAAAACAGATTATGGCTCTGAGAAAAGAAAATGGTTCTATAACAAGAAATAGAGGCGAAATTTTGACAAGAGTGAAAGATTTCTACTCCAAATTATATGAAAGGGATGATACATGTACTCCAGACATCATGAAAGGTACCAGAGTTCTTCCAGTCCTCCCAGCAGAAGTTGCACATGCAATCAAGAACATGAAGCGGGGGAAAGCTCCAGGAGAAGATGGAATTACTATAGACATCATACAAGAAGCAAGTGGAGAAATTGAAACAGTACTCGCCCAAATTTTCACTCGATGCCTTAATGAAGGGAAGATTCCTGAGGATTGGAACAATGCTACAATGATCCTGCTACATAAAAAAGGTGACATTGAGGATCTCAGGAACTACAGACCTATCAGCCTCCTATCAGTGGTTTATAAAATCTTCACTAAAGTTCTTTCACACCGCTTGAAGGTAACACTGGACATGGCTCAACCGAGAGAACAAGCTGGATTCAGGAGTGGCTACAGCACAATAGATCATATCCATGTGCTGAGAGAACTAATTGAAAGAGCGAGGGAATATGAACTTCCATTGTGCATGGCTTTTATCGATTATGAAAAAGCCTTTGATTCGGTGAAACCATCAGCAGTTACAATGGCTCTGAAATCCTGCGGTATTGAAGATGCATACATTAATATTATTAATAACATCTATGAAAATGCAAGTGCAAAGATTCGGCTGTTTGAAAATACAACACACATAAAAATTGGAAAGGGAGTGAGACAAGTTGACACCATATCTCCGAAGCTCTTTAATGCCACATTGGAAAATGTCTTTCAATCACTGAACTGGGAAAACAAAGGGATAAAGATTAATGGAGATTATCTAACCCACCTTCGTTTTGCTGATGACGTAGTCATTTTTGCAACTACCCCATCAGAGCTGCAGAGTATGATCCAGGAACTTGCTGACAAGAGTAAAGAAGTGGGATTAAAAATGAACTTTCAGAAGACAAAAGTGATGTTCAATGCTTTTACAAGAAATGAAGATTTATCGATTGATGGAGAAAAACTGGAGATAACAGATACGTATGTTTATCTTGGACAGCAGATATCAAGTGAGGGTCACATTGATGAAGAAATTAATCGGCGTACAAAACTTGCCTGGAGAGCTTTTGGAAGGAAACAGCATAATTTTCAAGAGCAATATGCCATTATGTCTTAAAAGAAAAGTGTTTGATCAATGCATCCTTCCAGTGCTTACGTATGGTGCAGAGACGTGGACCTTAACTAAAAGAGACATACAAAGGCTGCAGACAACTCAAAGTAGCATGGAGAGGTGCATACTTGGTATAACCAGGAGAGATAAGAAGAGGAACTCGTGGATCCGAAAAATGACGAGAGTGGAAGACATCATGATCAGAGTTAAATCCCTGAAATGGCAATGGGCTGGACATACTGCCAGAAGGACAGACCATAGATGGACAGCCGAAATTTTAGATTGGATTCCAAGGGACAGGAAAAGACCCAGAAAAAGACCACATGGGAGATGGGTGGATGAAATTCGTAAATATGCGGGAGTGACATGGAGGAGACTGGCACAAGACAGACCGTTGTGGAGGAAACTTGGGGAGACCTTCGTCCAGCAGTGGATTGATAATGGTTGACAATGATGATGATGATGATGATATATTATAATGGGTTGCACACAACTTAAAAGAAGTCAAGAAAGCAGATGAACATAAAAATTGTTCAGCATGAAAATGAAAGTTTATAAGTTTTCTATATTAGGTATTGCTCAAAAACTTGTAAAACCAAGTGCAATTTTAAATGTTTTCCCTCCTGGTAGCACAGCCTGGAAGTAAAATAAATGATGTGTTGTAACTTTCAATATGCAACTGGTCTATACATTTGACTTCAGTTTAATGTTTATTTTAATGTCTGGTTTGAAATGAAACTATTAACAGTTTACACAAGTTCTCAAAGTATACGATTTCAAAGACTTTAAAATCACCCATTTATATATTGAAGTAATTTTGAAAAAAAGTCGCAATGAGCGGTCATCGTGCTAAATATTTATATATATATTACACAACATCTGATTTTTATTTAAAGGACAGCAGTTTCGTGTCTTTTACATACCTATGAAATTGAAAGTAATCCTTTTATATTGCGATTGATGCAACTAAAAACACAACACGAAGGAACCGCACTCACATTTATCTGTTGAAAACAGTATCTTTTGATCCAGAGAGTTTGTTTTTGCCTGCTTATGACGTCACGCCACAGATTAGCTGTGACCAAGGAGCTTAGAATAATGCTTCTGGAGATGCCATGAGGCTCTTAACCGTGAAGCCATTAGGTGTGGGAGTTTGACGTTGTTTTCATAACACCTATGTAATTTAAACGTATGTATTTTGGAATTGCGTGGATTTTGGTTGCAGAAACTGTGTTAATATCAAACCGGAGTGAATTATGCTTCATAGATGAGTAAAGTTTTCAACTTTAACGCTATATTTTGTTTTGAATTCGCACTAATGTTCGTTTATTTCAATTTAAAAAAATGTGAAGGGTCTTCGAAATAATTAAGAATTTTATAAATTTAACATTTTGTCACACATCGGAAGCAAGTTATAATGCAAAATTCGGAATATTTGGGCTGAAAGAAGGCGATTCGGCCAACACACAGTGCATTGCAATAGCATTGGAAGCCATGAGCTTTTCCACACTTTGACGGCTGTCGCTCGCGGTTACAGGCTTCGCGCAAAGTGGTACTGCTCCATTAACAAGAACATCTCCAGATATCTTATTCTAACCTCCTTGGCTGTGACGTACGGCAGCAGAGCCAGTGGTTTCTCCACCTAATACAAGCTCCATGCTTCCTCGGAATTTCTGCAACTTCACGTATCAGGTGTTCTTTGTCTGTAGCGGCGTATTTTCTATTTCATAGCTTGAGAACTTGCTAATTAAATTTTGATCTAGAAATTTGTTGGTTCGAATTCGCACCAGAAAATTCCTTCTGCGCTATGTATACGACATATTATGCATTGAATCAAGCACTGTATGTACCTTTGCAATTGGCAATCTCAGCGGTCCGCTCTTCCTCTAGCGGCAAAAGGAAGAATTACTGTAGTACGGTTAACGTTTTTGGTTCAATGCTTGGCTGTTGGTAAATCGCTCATTACGTTCAGCTGTCGTAGTTTGGTGTATTTTTGCATTCATTCTGGAATTAGAGAGTTGTATAATGGAGAACTCCGTGAAGAAGAACAATTCATATTGTTGTGTCCCGCAATGTCGTTCCCAAGGTTTCGGCTATGTTTTTCACAAGTTAGTATAAACGTTTGTGCCTTGCGTTTGAAATCCTTCCAGTGAAATGCCACTAGCCGCCCCGGTGGCGCAGTGGTCTAAGGCGCTGGCCTCTAATCATTCGTCCGTAAGGGGTCCGGGTTCGAATCCCGGTTGGCGCCCCGGTGGCGCAGTGGTCTAAGGCGCTGGCCTCTGATCATTCGTCCGTAAGGGGTCCGGGTTCGAATCCCGGTCAGGCATGGATGATGTGTTTGTCTTACGGCACTGGCTCTCTCCCTTCCCTGGAACCAGTGACCCTAAATTAGGGACGGGCGACTGCTTATAGCCCATTGAGTTGCTCACGGTGGTCGTTAAACCTCCAAACAAAAAAAAATCCCGGTCAGGCATGGATGTTGTGTTTGTCTTACGGCACTGTCTCTCTCCCTTCCCTGGAACCAGTGACCCTAAATCAGGGACGGGCGACTGCTTATAGCCCATTGAGTTGCTCACAGTGGTCGTTAAACCTCCAAAAAAAATGCTACTAACCTAGTAACGTCTTTGAATGAATAATAAACAAGGCAGCATATTTTTTGCATAGTAGTAATTAAAAAATCCGCATTTCTACATAATCTTGAAAACAAATAATTGCTGTTATCCGTATAAATTTAAACTTCATTATGGAACAAGATTTGCATTGTTCTGTCAACAGTCATCGGTTCAAAAACGCAGAACCTAATGATGATCAACAATTACCAATTCACAAACACTTTTAGGAACAGAATGTTCAAAAATTACAAATGTTATTGTTGACAGTATTGAAAATGGGTCCTGGGAAACGTCAAGTGAAACGAAATGTCAGCTTTTAATAGTAATCCGGATTAGAACACCCCTGTCGGTATTACTATATCACTTGCCTGAAAATGTAAAAATAAAAATTACCTGTTACAGTAAAGCATTACTGCTACACAGTGCTTACACGTTCCACTTCTGCCCGCTTTACAAGAGCACTCAAATGACTTTATAGAAATTTCACTGTTACTTGTATCTAAAACACCGTTGATGGAGTGAGGCGATGACGTTATTGCCGTGGACTGAATGCAGTGCGAAACTGTGAGAATTTCTCTTCCATCTTCCTTCTTAATTCCACAAGAAATTACAGGGCCTACATTAACAATCACTTCCCCTTCTTTAATGAATTTTGAATTTTTGGAAGCGTCCACAAATTTCATTATTTCAAGGGTTGAAAGCGACAAACCAGCCATTCTAACATTCGACTTTATGGAAACACGTGCGACGTTACCCGTATTAGAGAAGTTTGTTTACGTTTGCGCAGCGCCCCCTATAGTTCGTTGAGGTTCCCAATAGCTATCTATTTCCCACCAATTCCTCATGGCTACAGATGGCGCTGCTACCTCAATTGCTGCTCGTTACCTCCAAAGGTAAGCTGACCAGACGTCCCCAATTCTTGAGGACAGTCCTCGAATTTAGTTTACTGTCCCCAAAAATGTCTGAAGCCTTTTGGGACGCAAATTGTCCTCAAATTTTAATGTTTGTCCCCAAATGTCCTGTTATTTACACTTCTTCATTAACCTTTTAGATTTCCAATGAAAAATGTTCTTAAAAGTAGTTTCCGTTGTACTAATTTTCCGACATGCTTCTTGTGAAAACAAATTTTGACTTTTTTTCTTCTTTCTGGGTTTAACGACCGTTACGAGCAACTCTAAGGACTATAAGCAGTAACCTGTCTCTAATTTGGAGACATTCATTCTAGGGAAGGGAGAGAGCAAGTGTTGCAAGACAAACGCACCATCCATGCCTCATTTGAGACTCGAATCCGTACCAACTTTTTTTTTTATTGGAGGTTTAACGACCACCGTGAGCAACTCAATGGGCTATAAGCAGTCGCCCGTCCCTAATTTAGGGTCACTGGTTCCAGGGAAGGGAGAGAGCCAGTGCCGTAAGACAAACACAACATCCATGTCTCACGGGATTCGAGCCCGGACCCCTTTCGGACGAATGATCAGAGGCCAACGCCTTAGACCACTGCGCCACCGGGGCGGCCGTACCAACTTGTACGAATGGTCAGTAGCCAGCACTAGGTCAATGCACCACTGGCGCTGTCAAATTTCGACTGTACTTGTTCTGAGTTTCTCCCAAAACTGGCAAAATGAAAATTTTGCCTTGCAATTAGTTTGGTGTGCAGCCTAATTTTAATTCAGCGCACTTACCTAAGGTAAAGCATTTCATTTTTGCTAATATGTTCTCGCCATCATAGTTCTGCTTTGTTAATACAAATTACCAACATTCTACAAGATATATCCTTTTAAGACACCGATTTTAATGTGCAATATCACACTTATTGAAGCAATGCAGTTTTGTGACAAAAAGATTTGCATATTTATTTTGAGTGCGTATGTGTCCCCAAATGAACTACCGATTTGGGGACGCCACGCCCTTTTATTCTCAAATCGTTGTCCCGAAATCTGGTCACCTTATCCAAAGGGGTAACTTTGCCTTTGCTAGTCAGTTCTCCTACACAAGGCAAAGGGTATCTAACTGATAAGAAGGTAAGGCTCAGCGAGACGTAACTAGCGCCACTATATTATGCGGCAAAGAATTGCCGAAAGTATTACACAGAAGCTAACATTACAGGCTGATGCCGTAGGATGCCGGAGCAGACTGAGTTGGACTGAGCATGCGTGTTTTTTCTTTTATTGGAGGTTTAACGACCACCGTGAGCAACTCAAATGGCTATAAGCAGTCGCCCGTCCCTAATTTAGGGTCACTGGTTCCAGGGAAGGGAGAGAGCCAGTGCCGTAAGACAAACACAACATCCATGCCTCACCGGGATTTGAACCCGGACCCCTTACGGACGAATGATCAGAGGCCAGCGCCTTAGACCACTGCGCCACCGGTGCGGCATGCGTGTTTGTGTTCAAAGAATATAAACGCTTGTTTGTGTTGGCGTTTTGTTCAAAGGTTTTGTTGTTCTCATCTAGATCTGCGTTTATATTACAGCCATGAAATACCCCCACTCCATTCCCATGAACAACAATTCATGGAATGGAGTGGATGAAGAACAAGAAGAAATTTGAAACCGCTTGAAACAAATATCCTGGAAAACCATTAAAACAACGTTTGTTGAAAAAAAAAAGAATTATACGCGTACAAAATTCATTAATTATTTGAAAGAAAAAAAAAAGGAACGCTATGTGGTGTACTCATCCATGGGTTGAATACACAAGACTGGGAGGAATTCGCTTCTATAAATAACGAGAAGTAAAATAAAATATCTTTTACTCTTTAAAACAAATGTAGCTTCGGACAACGGAAAGGAAAGACACAACGTTAAAAATGTAACAGAATGTGACATGAACCCGGGTAAATATATATTTATTCAACAATCTCTTTTCAAGACGGCAAGACAGTACAAAACTTTGGAAAGCGACTCTAAGTATGTACACGCCTTGAAAATGAGTGAAGTTCCCTTAAGGTTAAAAAAAAAAACTATCGTTACGTTAAAAAAATTAATTTATGAATTATAGGAAACTGACTTTTATGAAAAATACCTTGTGATATTGTAAAATGAAAGAGGGAAGCATTCGATTACACATTGCATACCAAACAGACAGCTTTAAGCATATACTCGAACGTGACAAATTAGTCCGGTCGGTAGAGAGCTCAGCTATCACGCCAACGGCCCAGATGCAAACGGGTGTTTTTCCGATCTGTTGAGAAAATTTCCCCAGCGCAGTGCGTTTAATTTACAAGCTTCGTAAGGGTAGAAAAAAAAATGTAGCTTTGGGAAACTCCGGTTGTCTTTGCTTTTTTTTCTTTTTTATTATTATGGCTACTACTGGGAAATTGGCGGACAGTGCTGGCCCAGTAAGACTGATTTTGCTGGGTACCTAATGTTTACGTTTTAAGGGAACCCATTCTTTTGGTTTGCTACTGAGAATTCTATGCAAACAATTTTTAATACGGAGTACCACGAATCCCATGGAAATTCAAAACCAGCCTCAGTATTTTTGACATTTAAGGTATATTGTAAATATGAAATTCATGCCAAGCTACCTGGTATTACTATGGTGCTTAAAGTGAGAATAAAACTGCTAAAATTTCCTTAAAATAATATTAATTGCTAATGTATATATTTGTTTCACCAAAAGAAGGGACAGGAGGGATACTCAGAAAAGAACAACAAAAACAAATGCTTTAGTAGATCCAATGAGACCGAAGCCGCCCCGGTGGCGCAGTGGTCTAAGGCGTTGGCCTCTGATCATTCGTCCATAAGGGGTCCGGGTTCGAATCCCGGTCAGGCATGGATGTTGTGTTTGTCTTACGGCACTGGCTCTCTCCCTTCCCTGGAACCAGTGACCCTAAATTAGGGACGGGCGACTGCTTATAGCCCATTGAGTTGCTCACGGTGGTCGTTAAACCTCCAATCAAAAAAAAAAAAAAAAAAAAAAATGAGACCGAAAGAAACAATCGCAGATCAAAGCTTCGCTTCCTTTCCGTGAAATAGGCTTCCCGTCCCGTGTCCCCTACGCTTTTTGCGCCTGAATGTTAACTTTCCCGCAGAGCATCTACGGCCGCATTACATGGTGGCGCTGCTGTCCCCTGTTTTACGTTATCTCTACGAGAGTTGAGTTTCTTCACGCGAAGCGTTTATATTCTTTGCACAAGGTCTTCGTTATGAAGTTGGCAACAGCAATTGTGTCACTGTTTTAAAGTGTGTTCTGTGTTGTGAACGTTAGTTGTTGATAATTGATAACTGCTGTTAAAGTTGATTATCATTGTCAAACGTGAGTATTGTTTTTGTTTTAATAAGTAATTCCTGTTTTAATAGGATTTCTGTTGTCATATTTATTTTTCTACTTGACGAACATGTCGAAAAGTTCCGAAACTGCGGAGTAATAAGGTACGCCATGTGTTCATTGTGAGAGTAACTAGTGCCAGTTGGGGTTGTACGAGGAATAATATTAAATTTTTGTCATAGGGACTTCCACGGTTGCCACTAATCAGTGGATATACAAAAAACTGCGTTTATGGGTTTTGAAGTTGTGTAACGCTAGCTGTTTGTAAGTTTGCTGTGTAATAGGATGATATCGAACTATAAATATTGTAATAAAACTATGTAGTGGAAGAACTGACGAGATTCCTAAAAACATTGGGAAGAAAATGTTTCAGCTGTCGTTCGGGGTAATTAGGCAAAGTTTTCTCTGTTGACTGGTCAACATTGGTGGAAGTAATGAAATGCATACCTGCACTTGATACCAGTGGTGCACAATCCATTTACCCAATCGGCAAATTAATGGGATTGAGTGAACACGTTCCCATTACCGTTAAATACACATGATTAGGTTAAGTTCATATGGCCAATATCCATATTGTTGTATTTATTGAATATACATATACACTATCTACCAACAAGTAATTGGACACCCCTGCAATCAACGATATCTTCCGTCCTGATACACGTCACGGCCGCCGCCGTTAAATATCGTGTGGGAAACAACAACGCAACCAGTCTCGTGCAAGATGCCACGCAGTTCGGAGCTCTCTGATTTCGAGAAAGGCGTAATTGTAGAGTATCACAGAAATGGCCGATCCATACGTGACATATCCAGCAAGTTGAAGTACCCAAAATCGACAGTGGCCAACGTGATTGGCAAGTGGAAGATGATAGGTGACTGTCTGAATGTGCCCGGACCCGGCAGACCCACAAAACCGGGAGTTAGAGACCGACGGGTGCTGGCCAGAGAAATTTGGAAGAACCTCACCAAATCGATGAGCCACACCCACGAGGATTTTCAACAGGCATCCGGGAGTATTCTTTCGATGAATACCATCTATAAGGATGCCCATCTGCTCGGTTATCATGGACGTGCTGCCGCCTACAAGCCTTTGATCACCAAGTCCAATAGCGCTGCTCGGCTAATGTGGTGCAAAAAACGTCTACAGTGGACCGTTGAACAGTGGAAACAGGTTCTCTGGAGCTACGAATCAAGGTTCACCCTCTACTGTTTGAATGGCAGAGTCTGGGTTGGGCGTCTGCCTGGAGAATGCCTCCGGCCGAAATATATTGTGCCAACTTTGAAGTTTGGCGGCGGTGGAATTATGCTATGGGGGTGTTTCTCCTGGTATGGCACGTGACCCTTGGTCGCAATTCCTAGTAGACTCAACGCCAAGACCTACTGCACCATTTTGGACGACCATGCGCTTCCTACGTTAAGGCAGTTTTACAGGGTGGACCCATGTTACTTTCAGGATGACAATGCCACCTGTCATGTTGCGAGGTCCACCATGGCTTGTTATGGTGACAATGGGGTTAATCGAACGGACTGGCCTGCACAGAGCCCGGACCTTAACCCTATCGAGCACCTCTGGGACGAGTTGGAGCGTCGACTTAAGGGGTGCCCCCATCGTCCAAAATCAGTGAAGGAACTGACCTGTCTTCTCCAAGCTGAGTGGCTAGCAGTCGTACAACGCCTGGTTGAGAGTATGCCCCGGAGGGTCGCAGCTGTAATCGCCGCTCGTGGAGGCTCCACCAACTATTGAAGGTGAATAAACTTTGTTTTCCTTTGCTATCACAGGTGTCCAATTACTTGTTGGTAGATAGTGTATAACGAGGCTCAGATCATATATCCAAACTGTTGCATTCTGTCACCTGGGATAAGGGGATTTTGTTTTGCAGCTTTGGTTCAGTCCCTCTGAACAAAGAAAATTTGGGAAAAGCAGCCACTGATGTTTTTTTTTTTTTTCGAATAATGTTATATTTTTATTTTCAAACTCATTTTTTTGAATAAAGCTCAATTTTTTTAAAGACTAGTTTCAACTTCATTAAGTATAGCCAACTTTAGTCTCAACTTTATTAAGTTAAAATGGCAACAAGAACTCATAACTGAATTTCCAAATAAGTATAAGAAATTTTGAAATTTTCCTTTTTAGAGTTAGGGCGTTTGTCTCTGACTCCCTTCCAAAAACTGAGTACCTGAAGTATGCTCCCAGCCTTCTGTCTTGTAAAGATAATTAAAGGTCTTTAAGACAACTGAAGTGCTAGTGAGTTACTGTAAAGGTGCTTGCACTGAGTATCAGTATGTACAACTACAAAGAAAGCACAATGAGTAATTAAAAAAAGTGTCTATACTTGAGTGTTGCTAATGTCACATTTATTCATTTGGTTATCAAGAATGTTGGTTGTTTGTAGGTTCAGTGCACAATCAATAGTCAACAACTGCGCAAGTTGTGTAAGTAATTTCAGGGATCCCTCATTTAATCTGAGTGTAATTTTTATTAGAGCATAGTATAAACTTTTGATGTAAAGTACACATGTGTGCAAAAGTTAAGGCGTCCTATTATGTAGCTCATTGAATAGCTGTTGGGGCCATGGCTAAAATTTTTATGCCTCCAGTTTCTAGTTTTGTGCGACAAACGGATGCTGTAAAACCGTTTTATGTATGTATACTTTTTAAAAGCTGATTCTAAAAATGTTTTTGTAATTATGTACTTTTATTGTCTGTATTCAAATTAAACAACTTTGAGCTACTGAATTTGAAATGTTTAATTTTACATACTTTCAAAGTTATTAGAAAACTGCATAAAAAATGGAATTTTTATGCTTGAGTAAATGTACCATATCTTCTGATTAAAATGCTGTAGCGTTGAACTCAACATTTGAAATGTGATGTTTAACTAGGTGCGGCTGATAACTATTTCCAGGAACATAAAGTACAAATGTTGTTCCTGATATGAAAACAAACCATTTATTGCTGGCACCAAGTTATAAAAAATTTGGAGTACCGACTCTTCATTAATTGAAATAGGTGAACTACATACGTTGTGCAGTTATATTTCATTTAATTTAGTTAAACATTTATAAATGCAATATTTATAACTTAACCCTCTGAGCCGTTTGAATGTGCCCAGCACGTTCAAAAGGCTTCCCTGTCTAAAATGGCTTGAATGCGTGTGACTCGTTCTCCCTATTGCTCTAAAAGGGGTTTGACTGCATCAGGCGCGACTCCCCAGAAGCCTTCCTGAAATGTACGTGTGGAATGCGTTCATTGTTATCCTAACTCAGGGAGAGCAATATTTAGGAACGGTTTCTCTGCAATTTGTAATCCATGTTTTGTGCTCAACAGGTTGCTTCTCCTATCGCCTTAATTTACATTCTTTGAAACTAAAGTCGCTTTGGTATTGATGTGGGTGCAGTACATGGTTTTGTGTTTAGAGAGCACCCGCTTTACTGGTTAACCCAGCATTGCATCCACATAGGAAAAGCACTATTCAGTTTATCCTGGGCAGAAATAACATTTCCAACCATGAGTAACACACCGTCGGGAGGAAGGTAGAGTTAGCTACTTTCACAATTTTTTTGTTTACGTTTTTAAGAAATGTATCGCATTTTCTGCATGTAATGAATACATTGTTACTAAAGTAGGTTATTGACACGTACTACAATCCATAAATATCCTAAAAATATAATTTTTGGACATATCATAGTTTTTCTCAGGAAGTGTAACAAAACATTTAAAGCTTACATAAAATCTTTTTTTAAGTTGTGTGGTGCCATTTTTGTTAAAGTGTTCCCTCAAATAACAAAAGGCTAAGATAATTACAAATATTCTGTAGTAAATTATGAATTTTAAGTAAAGAATATTGTGATTTCTAGGAATTTCAGAATCGTGCATAGAAAATGCTAAAATATTTCTGTCATAGTTGCTTAAGTGTTTCACTTACTCCTGAACACATGATTTTTAAGTGCATGATTTAAAATGTTAGTTACACTGCTGGCATGCATAGTTGGTAATATAAATTTTAATGTACTGACTTCTGATTAAGAAAATGGTAGTGTAGAACATGCATAACTTAGCATGTTCTACACTACCATCTTCTTAATTTGTTTGTTAGTTACGTACATTGCCTACCACTCTTTTATACTGACTTTTGCATTGAATGAATGCTGAAATTCGTATTGGGCATGTTCTTTCTGAAGAAATATATGATTAGGCTTAATGCAAGTTACCAAATCACCAGTTCAGTGTCCTGCAGCGAAGCTGACCATAGAAACCGATCACAGTTTCACATTGCAAGACTGGTTTTCGTGCTGATGGAATTTGTCTCTTCCGCTTGTGAAACACCATCTGTTTTTGACGCAGCTGCTGTGGAACACAGTGGTGTGTTTTTGAAGTGACTGAATCAAATTTCATGAGCTGGTCAGAGTGTGAAAGTCTACTATAGTTAGTTAATTAATAATCTAAAGCAACTTATGGGAATTTACTAGGAAATTTTTTCATTAATAGCGAATTTTCGGAGAAAACTCTTCTTCTTCAGGCTGTCTTGTTGTTGTCACTTTTTGCTTGTCACTATCATGGTTACGGTTTACCTTGACGGTTTAGGTTATTTTTCAACAAATCCTGCCAGATGTTAGGCAGGGAAAATCCTTTGCAGTCATTGATGATGGAATTTTGATTTTTCTCAATCTCTATTCCTTCTTTCAGTTTTCTTTTTTGGAAATTGCTTTGGAAACTGATTACTTTAAGGGAATTCCAATCCATGCTGTGCCCAGTTTCTCTATAACATGCCTATCTAATCCAGTCTTGTTGGAGCAATTTTTTATAGCTGCTTTATGCTCAGCTATACGAGTTTCTAGTCTGCGACCTGTTTCGCCTATGTAAGATAGTCCACAACTACAATTTACTTCATAAACTACACCTTGCATTTTTAAAATATCTTCTTCTCTTTGAACTATTTTAGGGAAAAAAATTTTAACTTTGTTCTCTAAACTTGGAGCTAGCCTAATATTGTATTTTTTACTAATTCTCTTTAAAGCCTCAAATAAACCTTTGTGATAAGAAATTTTTCTAGTGAATTTTACTTCTTGCTTTTGTGGGTTCTTCGTACCATTAAAATTCAGAAGCTTCTCAATTTCTTCTTTAGGATAGTTATTCTCTGCAAGTATGACTTTAAGCTCTTCTTTATGGGCTTCTTTTTCATCTGCAGTAGAAAATTAATAAAATAGTTTCTACTGCAGATGAAAAAGAAGCCCATAAAGAAGAGCTTAAAGTCATACTTGCAGAAAATAACTATCCTAAAGAAGAAATTGAGAAGCTTCTGAATTTTAATGGTACGAAGAACCCACAAAAGCAAGAAGTAAAATTCACTAGAAAAATTTCTTATCACAAAGGTTTATTTGAGGCTTTAAAGAGAATTAGTAAAAAATACAATATTAGGCTAGCTCCAAGTTTAGAGAACAAAGTTAAAAATTTTTCCCTAAAATAGTTCAAAGAGAAGAAGATATTTTAAAAATGCAAGGTGTAGTTTATGAAGTAAATTGTAGTTGTGGACTATCTTACATAGGCGAAACAGGTCGCAGACTAGAAACTCGTATAGCTGAGCATAAAGCAGCTATAAAAAATTGCTCCAACAAGACTGGATTAGATAGGCATGTTATAGAGAAACTGGGCACAGCATGGATTGGAATTCCCTTAAAGTAATCAGTTTCCAAAGCAATTTCCAAAAAAGAAAACTGAAAGAAGGAATAGAGATTGAGAAAAATCAAAATTCCATCATCAATGACTGCAAAGGATTTTCCCTGCCTAACATCTGGCAGGATTTGTTGAAAAATAACCTAAACCGTCAAGGTTAACCGTAACCGTCAAGGTAAACCGTAACCATGATAGTGACAAGCAAAAAGTGACAACAACAAGACAGCCTGAAGGAGGAGAAGAGTTTTCTCCGAAAATTTGCTATTAATGAAAAAATTTCCTAGTAAATTCCCATAAGTTGCTTTAGATTATTAATTCAATTAAACTAGGAAGCCATTTCTCAATATGAGCTTTATTCAAAGAAGTCTACTATAGTTTTTTTGGAAACTGGTCTAGCTTGATCAATTCTTTGATTTCTTGCTTGTAACAATGTTATCAGTTTTACATGCCAAATGTCTTTTGGCGACCATCCATCGGTTTTGACGAGTGCTTTCCATGTGCTCGATATATATGAAGATAAATCGTTTACCACGTAATTACTGTCAGAGTAGCAGAATGTAGATGTATGCGGATAGTTTCCAAATTAATTGCAGCTTTGCAGATAGTTTTTGCTTGTAGATTTAAAAAATGTTATTTACAGCAATTAAAAATTTACTCAGGGCTTTTCTCAGATTAATATTCTTAATTGTATTTTAAGTTTAACGTGAAGAACTTTCAATTATTTTTCAAATCTTCAGAGTTCTTTTGTTTTTACAGACATTTCTGGCCTCTAGATTTTATCAAGGCCTGTTCTCAATGTATAGGAACTGCTTATCTAAAGTTTTGTTTGCCGCCCCGGTGGCGCAGTGGTCTAAGGCGTTGGCCTCTGATCATTCGTCTGTAAGGGTTCCGGGTTCGAATCCCGGTCAGGCATGGATGTTGTGTTTGTCTTACGGCACTGGCTCTCTCCCTTCCCTGGAACCAGTGACCCTAAATTAGGGACGGGCGACTGCTTATAGCCCATTGAGTTGCTCACGGTGGTAGTTAAACCTCCAATCAAAAAAAAAAAAAAAAAAAAAGTTCTGTTTACCCAGAAAGAATTTAAATTGTATTGACAGGCTCCTTTTGCAGTTGCCAGTTATTAAATTTAAATGTTTTTTTTACATATTTTGTAAGTACTATTTTTGAATTAAGTTGTTGAAAATGCTATTTGTAATTTTTGAAGGTTCATTGATGGAACTGTTTTTTTTTGGATATAAAAACTTTTTTTAATTAGTCTCTTGTTTTTATAAGGTTCATTGTCCAATGTTTTAATTATGTGGTTCAGAAGGTGGCATACATAGAAGATGCCCTAACTTCCATGATATTGTAACACATTCACGTCTACAGAATTCTTCAGTAGGCCAGTAACCTTGACAATATGTTATCTTGAGATCTGTATTTATTTATTTGTTTTTCTTTTTTTTAAACAATGGCCTGTACCATGTGTACTTGCTATCGGTCACCAAGACAAAGCTGTATTTGCCGAAAATGAGGCAGCAACCCCTAGAATTTATGTAAAACTTCACAGTAAGGACTAACAATTACTTCAATGATGTAAAAATAAGGTATTAGTAACAATATCTTTACTACCTACCCCACCTTACATTATGAGTTAAAATTTCAGGCCTGGTCAATGAATTTGATTCCATCCCTTAGCTTGAAAGTTATGTTAGATGTGAAATTAATTCTGCTTTTTCCAAATTCCATTAAAATGCTGCTGCGTTTAGTTTTCTTATAGCATTCCTTTTTAAACTTTTAAATAACTGCTCACATTTTTAAAAAGTTGAATGTTATTACAGGTATTTTTCGTAGTTTCCAAACATGGATGATGAAGCTGAAACATATAAACTGTGGCGTATTAGGAGAACCATTATGCAGGTGAGAGTTTTGTTTGTCTATTGTTTTCTTGTTCCAGTACATAAATTTGATTGTTTACCGAACTTCACACAACACATTTTCTTTATCTACAGTATTTTCCGTTTTGTTGCAGAGTGGGAGTTATTTGATTTTGAAGTGTGAAAGACAGGTTTCTTTGATCTTTATTGATTTTAGGAGTCTAAAACAAATTTGCTAAGGAAGTAAAGATTAAAATTTGCGGTCGCCACTCGCCACATGGCGATTGGATAAAATAAAATGTCCAGTAGAAAAAGGTACTTTGGTCGCTATGTTCAAAAATTTGCCTTTTTTCATTGCTAAAGAATTTATTTGCATTTTTTAAGATGCTCCTGTTACAGGAAATGCATTTTCAAATCGTCCAACTCACGTGCGGTGAAAAACAGCCCTTCACAAATAAGTGGGTACGATATGATCTATTTATAGATTCACTCTTCAAGAACGAGGGCTGCTGTTTGTTTTTCCACTTAAGTTGGGGCGCAAAGTAACCGTATCGAGAATGGGCACCTGTGGCTTTAGATGGAACTGTGGCATTACAGCCTGTCTTCAGCAGCTCGTTTCTTAAAGTTTAGTTTCTCTGAAAATGCACGATTTTCCATTGCTTAGGCACTTCTTGCTTATCATCAAACAAAATGGGCAAGCATTTTCCCTAGTTTGTTTACAAAAAGAAATCAAAGGTAGAAAATCGGGACTTCACTTTCTGCCACCGTCTTTCATTCCACGTAGAGTCGTGTTTGCACATGTAAAGTTCGCTTTAAAAAAAACAAAAACTCTTGTCTGCCCATTAATACAGTAAAATGTTACTAAGGACTGGGTAAACACAAGTTTTTCAGCGAAATTAAATGTAAAAAATCAGTACTGTATTGTTCACTCTTCCGTGATAGCTATCTTATTGGTCACGGAAAAGGCCGATTTCATCACAGACAGAATAAGTACCGATTTTGAAATTTAATTTAGCTTTAAAAAAGCGGAAAAGAAAAAATACTTTCTGTATCGATTGGTTTTGAAGAACAGGCTGTTAGAAATAACAAAAAACTATGCTTCACTAGAAAAAAACTTAAAATACAAAGGTTTTTTTCACGATTACTGAAGATATTGAAAACATACATATCACTAAGCTGTTCTCTGAGATTCAGAGGTTAGCTCCAAAAAGAAATACAAACTTCCAGATATTTTTACTTATTGTTGTCATATCAAACTTTGCCATTTGCAGCGATCTTGACATACAACTCGTGCTTCACTGATATCCATTACACGCCGTACACAAGATCTTTTATACTTCATACTCATAATCGTTTTCTCATGCAGACACTCCTGAATCTGATCCACCCATGTCTTCCTTGGCCTTCCTCTGCCTTTCCTTCCTGCCACTTGGGCTGAAAATATTTTCTTAGTAAGCATTTCATCACTCATTCTTTCAACATGGCCAAACCACCGAAGCATATTGGTCTCCACCTTGCTAACAACATTTTGCTTTACATCACACAACTGCAATACATCTTCATTCCTCACACAATCAGATCGTGTCTTGCCACAAACCCCACGTAAGTAACGCATTTCTCCAGCACACAAACGACTCCTATGTTTCTTCTGCAGTACCCAAGTTTCACTGCCATACATCAAAGTAGGAACAATTTCTGTTTCATACACAGCCATGCGGGACTCTCTAGAGAACCCATCATTCCTGTGAAAACCTCCCAGAGCAGCTATGACTTTCAAAGAAGAATTCACTCGCCTACTGATTTCACCATCCAACTTGTTCTCTCTGTCAAACATGCTTCCTAAATACACAAACTCACTCACCTGGTCAATCACAGTGCCATTTATACTTACATTACATTCAGTGCTAACAGTTCCTCTCTCAAACACCATAACTTTGGTTTTCCCCTTATTTATACTTAGTTTGAATTTCATGCAAACTTCGTGCATCCAAGTCAACATACTCTGCAACTCACTTTTGCTCTCTGCCAACAGGACAGTGTCATCAGCATACAGCAATCTGCACACACGGATATCACCAAGACATAAACCACTATTATCTATTTTGGCCTCACGCATGCATGCGTCTATAAATATATTAAACAGCCATGGTGACATTACACAACCTTGTCTAACTCCTGCACCAATGGAAAACCATTTTGATAAAATACCATTCACTCGTACACAAGCTCTACTACCAGCATACATGGCTTTTACACTATTAAGTAGATTCCCAGTAACACCATATTCATTCAATACCTTCCACAAAAGTGTCCTATTGACTCTGTCGTAAGCTTTCTCTAAATCTATGAAGGCAGCAAAACTTTCTTACCAACAGCCAGATACTTTTCAATCATCATGCGTAATGAAAAAATCTGGTTAGTGCAGCCTTTACCAGGCATAAAACCACTTTGAACATCCCACACTTTCTCCAATGTAAGCCCCCGTACTTTTTCAATAACAACCTTACCAAACACTTTCCCTGGCACACTCAGTAGGTTAAGACCACGATAGTTCTTGCATTCAGTCTGATCACCTTTTCCCTTATACAAGGGAACAATGATAGCATCCTTCCAATCCCGAGGGACCATTCCTAACTCCAAGCACAACTGGCAAATTTCAGTTAACTAGTCAATTATAGAGTCACCACCATACTTCAACATCTCTGCAGTTGTTATGCCATCAACTCCTGTAGCCTTACCATTCTGAAGAGATTTTAGAGCTTTACACACTTCTCTTGAGATCCCTCCTGTGTTTTCATCCCTCATTGTGACATCATCTGCATCTGTCTGAGAATCATTTTTGCTCTCCTGATCTAATAACTCACAGAAGCTTTCGCCCCATCTGTCACTTAACTCATTGGGCTCCCATATCATTTCCCCAATCTCATTCTTCACACAACTTACAACTTTGTTTCCCCTATTTTTCCTGAGTTTCATGTACTTCCAGAAGGACTTTCTATCTTTCCAAAAAGCCAGTTCATGCCTTTCCACTTTCTCTTTCCTATCTTTTGCCTTACTGTGGCGAACCAGCTTAGCAGCTTCACGCTTCTTACAGAGTGATATTCATCCACAGAAACTCTACCTTGCAACATCTCCAAATAGGCTTCCTTCTTTTTCTTTACTGCCTCATCAATCTCACTATTCCACCAAGCATCACCTCTATTGTTACCCACTATTGTGGTGCCACATAACTCTTTAGCAGCAGTAACAACACAGTTCTTGAAACATTCCCACTTCTGAAAAACTATTAGAAAGTACCAATCACTCGCCCTAAAGATCATGGTAACCTCCATCGACAACACACTTCCAACACGTCAGTCATCGTTATGTTTCTGGGTTTCCAAGGCCTACAGACATCTTGCTTACGATTCTTACTTCCGGGTGTGAAACATCGTTTTTTTTTTTGTTTTTTTTAGCCTTATGATATGTTACAATAAAGCTTGTCAATTCCACAAAAAACCACACATACTACTAATTCAAGATGTCTGTAGGCCTTGGAAGCCCAGAAACATAACGATGATTGATGTGTTGGAAGTGTGTTGTCGATGGAGGTTACCATGATCTTTAGGGCGAGTGATTGGTACTTTCTAATAGTTTTTCATTTATGAATTGCACGTAAACTATGCACACTTTGCAGGAGATTAATACCTTAAAAGTGCAAATATAATAATTCCCACTTCTTTTCTACATCCCTCTCACAAGATTTCAGATCCTTCAGTCGTTCTCTGAGTAAGTCAGAATACTGCTGATGATCTTTAAGGAGCCTATGAACCTTTATTCTTTCTATCCTGGGTCTCTTCCTATTCCTTTTCCTCCAAGCAACATTAAGTTTCACTCGTGACACTACCAAGTAATGATCAGAACCAACATCCGCACCTCTCATCACACGGGTGTCAACAACTAAATGTTTCAAACGCTGATCGTAAACAACAAAATCTATCACACTCTTTTGACCAAGAGTACGATTTTCCCAAGTATATGTGTGTATATACTTGTGGTTGAAAAATGTATTAGATACACACAAATCATTCTCAATGCAGAGTTCAATTAATCTTTCACCATTATCATTCACACAAGGATCATTAAACTTACCCAGAACATTGTCAGAAATTGCATTCTGCACACCTACTTTAGCATTGAAATCCCATGCTATTACAACTTTTTCTTTAGCACCAAACTGACTGAAAACAGCTTTTAGCTCATTCCAGAAATCTTTCTTATCAGAAGGCTCCGAGTCACAAGGAGCATACACTACAACAATTACAATTCTCTGAAGTTTCACTTTCAAACGAATCCAGAGAATTCTCTCACTTATGCAACTATAGTGAATCAAGTTGTTCTTCATCTTTTCACTTAAAATCACACCTACACCAGCCTGTCCTCTCATATTATCTAATACTCCAGACCACACACTCACCGTGCCATTCACTTCTTCTACCCCAATTTCCTTCTTTTTGGTTTCACTTACACACAGCACATCCAGTCTATACTTATTCATCTCCTCAATCACCTCCCTCATCTTGCCATTTATACCTCTAGTATTCCATACACCAATCTTACATTCACTCAGTCGAGATCGCTTTCTCATACGCCGTTTAGAAAGTCCAGGTCGATTTCGTGGTGGACCGTCCTCAAGTGTGGTAGGTCCACCATATCCACACTTGAGTCATTCTTAATATTTCTTTTTGTCTTTTTAATCAGGTAAGTACATCAGTGTGGGGGATTAGCCCACAGCTGAGGGTTCCAGTTGGTCATTCAACCTAAGGATTCTGGAACAAAACCCAGTGAGTTGGGGTCTTTTTGCCAATGTCACACAGAACTAGCTTGCACCTCTTCAAGATTCACAGAGGCCTAGTTGCTGTTGTGTGTGCCATTGTTACCACGGAGCGCCCCGAGGAGGCAAACCCATCGCTCACTACGACCGCCCGCAGATATTGAAAACGAGAAACATAATCAGAGAAAATATAACCAGAAAGTGGAAAAAAAAAAAAAAAGCGCCTCTTGGGGTAAGAAAATTTTGAAATTTAGAAAACTATGGAATATTTTCATCTGTGCTAAAACAATCATTTCTTCAGGCGATGGACGGCATGAAGATGCCCAAATTATAACGAACAAATGTCACGGCATTAAAAACATCCAATAAACAAGCCCAAAAATGTTTGAATGTTAGAATTTTGAAAACATGAAAATAAACTTTGAACAAATGTTGAATAACATTATTTCATAGAGATTTTTTATTTCCGTAGTATATTCGATATTTCCCTGTATTCCTTAGCGATCAATGATTTCCGTAGTGACTATGGAGAATTCGTAGTATTTGGGAGGTTTGAGGTGGGCAAACAGGAAAAAATGGCAAATCATTAAAGTTCTATCAAAGCAACGTTTTCTGAGGGGGGGGGTAGCAGACAACCAGATTTTTTATTTCTGTACTATATTCGTTGTTTCCTGTACTCCGCAGCTATTGACGATTTCCGTAGTGACTATGGAGAATTTGTAGCATTTGGATGATCTGTAGTGGGCAAACAAAAAAATGACAAATCATTAAAATTCTACTAACACTGAACATTTTCTGAAAAAAGAAAAACAAAAAAACCTGACACTGGGTTTGAAAACCGGACAAAATCCATTGGAATCAGGATACTCTGCATGTATTCTTATTTCGTCATGGCTATTTTTCAACACCTGTGAAGGTTTATCAGTGTTTTTAATTTAATATTTATTAGAATAACCCAGTAAATTACTGAGTATTTTCTGTTAGTGGTCAGGAATATGTGAAAGTCTGTAAAATAAAGTGACCACGTTGGTATCACATTTCTCCCAATCTCAGCTGTACCACAAAATGATTCTGCTATAAGATTAGATATGAAATTCATTTTTGAAAGCTATACAGCCAGTTTTCATTTTGATACCAAGAAGAACCTAACCCAAAATAAATGTAATGTAAGGGAAAATTTAGCAGAATGGAAGCAGCTTCAAAACATAATGTCTGAACATTTTTGACCATCAGTAACTCACAAAAAACTGCTAGACAAACTAAACACAAGCAATTTTTATTTTTAGTACATGAAGGTCATTGCATAAATTGTTGAAATACTGCTTGACTGTTATGCCAAGCAATGCAGAAGTTAAGAGAATGCAAGCATTGTGGGCAATGTTCTTGATCACAAGACAATGCTCATGCAAAAAATGACTTCAAGAAATAGACAGCAAATAAAGTAAGCCAAAGTAAGTATTGCTTGAAAATTTTGACCCATACACTGCTATCAGTTTATGGTGGAGAGATTGAGATATTTTATTTGTGAACATAGCGAGAGACCAAATAAAAATGATTATCTTTCCATTAAAAACTGTCTAGAAAATTTGGTTGATGTGGTTGAAGAAAAATAGAACTTTTAAGATATTTATTCATTTAATTGCACTGGACATTTTATTCATTTAATTGCAGTGGGCCCTTTTAACTACTAAGCTTAAATTTAACTACTGTATGTCTAAATAAATGAAAGGTATACAGTGCAACGATAAAATGTGTATAGAACACGGAATAGCCGTAAGGAAAGTGGCCACTAGATTTTGTCCACCCACTGGCCAATGGCCACTTGAAAAAATCACCAGTTTTAATCTAAGGAAGGGAATACTAAAGTATTGATTGTATGATAACAAAAAGAAATTTAGTCAGCAATATTCTTGATACTACAAAATAACAAAATTGAATATAAATAATTCAGTCATTGTTATTCTTGAAAAAGTATGTTACTGACTGAATTATTTGTATATTCAATTTTGTTGTTTTGTAGTATTCAAATTTTGGTAGGAAATCAGTGTTGGTGTCATAATCTTATGAAAAGCTAGTCTCTAGTTAAGTGTTTCAACGTCTTAGTCTCCATTATTGTTATTTTATTTGGTATTTCTGCAGTTTAGAAATGCACTTTTACACTGCTTTGTTGATATTTCGATGTTGATTTGAATCTCATTTGTTTGTTACCTATTATGATAATTACACAAGTCAAAACATCCTTTGGGTACAGTACTTAATGAATACCATGTATGAGATGTTTACAGTTCACATATCTTCTGATATGAGGAAAGTCCAGTTTTTCACTTTGCAACTATTTATGGCGGGAAAATAACATTTGACAATAATTCAGGACAGTGGGAACATCGCTGGAAAAAAAAAGAAAAAAATTACAGTTGCGAAAAAATCTTCGCTCCGTCAGACTTCCATTTCCAGAAATTTTCCCTCCATTTTCAAAATGAAATACAATCAGTTATCAAACAAAATTATATTTTACAATAATACTGAGCAGAGGGAATATCACGAGAAAAAAAAATTATGATTACAGATTAAATCTGCAGTTCATCTAGCTTCCGTTTTCGAAAGTTTTGAAAGACGAAATTCCATCCCCAGCCAAAAAATGCCCCCCTTTCACCGCCTCCCACACACAACAACCCTCCCACCCCCAAAAAATTTTCTTCAGTTTTGCATTGTTCTCGAGAATGATGCAAATGATGACAACAAAGTCAGAATTCCTCGAATTCGCAAAAGAAACTTGTGCCTAAAGTTTACAAGGAAAGTTTTGCTCCGTTGAACTTCCATTTTGCTCCGTTGAACTTCCATTATTAGAAACTGTTGTCTACACTTTCAAGCTGAAATACAAACATTTATGCAATAAATTGATATTTAATAACAATACTGGACAGAGGAAAACTCACAAGGAAAAGTAATTACGATTGCGGGAAACTTTTCTCTTCGTCTAATTTTTGTTTTCGGAAGTTCTGAAAAACAGAACGCCGTTTCCCAGATGGAAAGCGACCCCCCCAACACACACTGATCCTCCAAAAATAAAACATTATCTTCAGGTTTTTTAGCATCAATCTCGAGTATAACCGAAATGTGGCGAAAAAAGTGGAATTCCATGAATCTAAGGAAGAATATCATGCCTGATTCGTAACAGTCCGTGATATGCAACATAAACTGCTTATGCGGCTACATATGGAAGCCGATTCAAGTGTCCATAAACTGCTCATGTACCTGACATGAACGATGTATTTGATTTCAATTTTCAGAACTCTGACCAGTCCATTTCTAACGTACATATTTTTGTGAAGGAGATGTTTTTAATGTGCAAATTTTGCGAGTGGTCTAAAAATGGAACCAAGATTTTATATTTATATATATTTTTTCTTAAAATTTCGTAAGGCGGAAAAAGCAATTTTAAGACTAGTGACAGCTAATTGCTTCCCATACCATGATGCCTGGCAATTGGGCCTGTGTGCTGTTGTTGTTGGATGCAAGATGGCAGAAGCCGCTCACCTTGTTGCCTTTGGACATGTCCACGACCGTCGGACACAATGGCGATCAAGTTGTATACACATTTTATCACTGGACTGTATACCTTTATTTATTTAAGCTTAGTAGTTACAAGTGCCCACTGTTTATTGTCCACTGCAATTAAATGAATGAATATAATAAAAGTTATATTTTTTTCCAACCACATTAACCAAATTTTCTAGACAGTTTCTATTGGAAAGATAATTTTTATTTAGTCTCTCGCTATGTTCACAAATAAAATCCCTCCACCATAAATTGATAGCAGTGTATGGGTCAAAATTTTCAACCCACCCATACTTGCTTTGGCTTACTTTATTTGCTGTCTATTTCTTGGTCATTTTTTGCATGAGCATAAGACATGAGCATAAGACAATGATCAAGAACATTGCCCACGATGCTTGCATTCTCTTAACTTCTGCATTGCTTGGCATAACAGTCAAGCAGTATTTCAACAATTTATGCTATGACCTTTATGTTTTAAAAATTGCTTGTGTTTAGTTCCTCTAGCAGTTTTTGGTGAGTTATTGATGGTCAAAAATGTTCAGACATTATGTTTTGAAGCTGCTTCCATTCTGCTAAATTTTTCTTTTCATTCCATTTAATTTTGGTTAGGTTCTTTTTGGTGTAAAAATGATAACTGACTGTATAGCTTTCAAAAATGAATTTCAAATCTTTATAGCAGAATCATTTTGTGGTACAGCTAAGATTGGGAGAAATGTGGGCTAACCTTCCGAAAGTGGCCCGCTCCGATAGATGGCGCTCTGGCTACGCACATTTCACAGTCAACCACTCCCTCAACTTACATTGATCCCATCACAGGGGCACATACACAAGGAGTAAAGAGCAATTGGCATCTCCTTAAGCATAAGTTAACACAGGGCAACCACAAAATGTACTTGGCAGACCATGTTATGGAATATTTATTCCGACGGAGTTGCCGAATTTCCTCAGAACATTGCTTTGAAGTCCTGATTCGTGCGATCAGGCAGTTCTTCCCTGGCAGATAAAGCTTTTCTGGTTCTTATTCTGCTAGGTAGACAGTTTCAGATTCATGAGGAAAATTCACTCTTCCGTCGTAATAAATATTTTACACACATGTAAGAATGTACATTCATAAAGGCCCATTTAAGGGCCACCTAAAATCCATATTATTCACTTCCTTTGCCCATTTCACAACGTTACGCTACGCTTCACGATTTAGCGATAACGTGTCTCCATCTATCGTCTCTTCAGAAACTACTTTTGGGCCACTTTCGGAAGGTTTACCAAAATGTGATACCAACCTGGCATTTTATTTTACAGACTCACAATGATTCCTAACCACTAACAAAAAATATTCAGTAATTTCCTGGGTTGTTCTAATAAATATTACATTAAAAACATTGATAAACCTTCACAGGTGTTGAAAAAATAGTCATGACGAAATAAGAACTTGTAGAGTATCCTGATTCCATCAGATTCTGTTCGGTTTTGGAACCCAGTGTCAAGTTTTTCTGTTTTGTTTTTTCAGAAAACGTTCAGTTTTGGTAGAATTTTAATGATTTGTCATTTTTTTCTGTTTGCCCACCATAAACCTTCTAAATACTATGAATTCTCCATAGTTACTACGAAAATTGTCAATCGCTTCAGAGTATGGGAAACATTGAATATACTACGGAAATAAAAAATCTGGTCGTCGGTTTTTCTTTTTGTTTTTTCCCTCCAGAAAAAGTTGCGTTGGTAGAATTTTAATTATTTGTCATTTTTTCTGTTTGCCCACCTCAGACATTCCAAATGCTACGAATTCTTCATAGTCACTACGGAAATCGTTGATCGCTGTGGAGTACGGGAAACATTGAATATACTACAGAAATAAAAATCTGGTTGTTGTTTTTTTCCCTTCAGGTAGCATTGTTTTGGTAAAATTTTAATGATTTGTCATTTTTGACTGTTTGCCCACCTCAGACCTCCCAAATGCTACGAATTATCCATAGTCGCTACAGAAAACTTCAATCGCTACGGAATACGTGAAACATCAAATATGCTATGGAAATAAATCTGTATGAAAAAATGTTCAATAATTGTTCAAAGTTTATTTTCATGTTTTCAAAATTCTAACATTCATCAAACATTTTTGGAACTGTTTATTGGATGTTTTTAATGTCATCGTGACATTTGTTCATTATAATTTGGGCATCTTCATGCCATCGTCGCCTGAAGAAATGATTGTTTTAGCACGTATGAAAATGTTCCGTAGTTTTTTAAATTTCGAATTTTTCTGACCCCAAGATGTGTTTTTTTTTTTTTTTAATTTTCTGGTTTGCTGATTATGCTTCTCGTTTTTAATATCTTCAGAGTAATAGTGAAAAAGAGCAACTTCGTGTTTTAAAGTTTTTTTCTAGTGAAGCGCAGTTTTTTGTTATTTCTAACAGCCTGTTCTTCAAAATAATTGATACGGAAAGTATGTTTTCTTTTCCACTTTTTAAAGCTAAATTAAATTTCAAAATCGGTACTTATTCCGCCCGTGATGGAATCAGCCTTTTCCGTGATCCATAAAATGACTATCACGTCGAGTGAACAATACAGTACTGATTTTTTATGTTTAATTTTCTGGTTTGCTGATTATGCTTCTCGTTTTTAATATCTTCAGAGTAATAGTGAAAAAGAGCAACTTCGTGTTTTAAAGTTTTTTTCTAGTGAAGCGCAGTTTTTTGTTATTTCTAACAGCCTGTTCTTCAAAATAATTGATACGGAAAGTATGTTTTCTTTTCCACTTTTTTAAAGCTAAATTAAATTTCAAAATCGGTACTTATTCCGCCCGTGATGGAATCAGTCTTTTCCGTGATCCATAAAATGACTATCACGTCGAGTGAACAATACAGTACTGATTTTTTATGTTTAATTCGCTGAAAAACTTGTATTTACTCATTCCTTAGTAACATTTTACTGTATTAAGGGGCAGACAAGAGTTGTTTTTTTTTTAATTTTGTTTAAAGCAAACTCCACACGTGCAAAGGAAACTCGACTCTGCGTGGAATAATAGACGGCGGCAGAAAGTGAAGTCCCGATTTTCTACCTTTGATTTCTTTTTGTAAATAAAAGGGAAAATGCCTGCCCATTTTGTTTGATGATAAGCAAAGAAGTGCCTAAGTAATGAAAAATCATGCGTTTTCAGAGAAACCAAACTTTAAAAAACGAGCTGCTGAAGCAGGTTGTGATGCCACAGTTGTCCATTGCTGAAATGGCTACTTTGACCCCAACTTAAGTGGAAAAACAAACAGTTGCCCCCGTTCTTGAAGAGTGAATCTATAAATAGATCATACCCACTTATTTGCAGAGGAAAGGACTGTGTTTTATCGCTCGTGAGTTGGATGATTTGAAAATGCATTTCCTATAACAGGAGCGTTTTAAAAAATGCAAATAAATTCTCTAGCAATGAAAAAAGGCAAATTTTCGAGCGTGGTAACTAAAGTAACTTTTTCTATTGGACATTTTATTTTATCTAGTTGCCACGTGGCGAGTGGTGACCACTGATTTTAACTTGACCGCAGTGACGTCATTATTTCATCCAAAGACATTCCAACTTGGATCATAGTTTCTGCTGCCCTTAACAATTAACATATTATAATATGACGTTCCTACCGATATTCCTTCTGGGTGTTCTTTTTTCACTTTTCGGCAGTGTATATACAGATTCCTTTGTCCGTATGTATATGCAGTTGAACCTCATAATTTCATATTTATATATAATATCACAGTCTGACTTATCAGCTTTTACCTTGTTGTAAGTCTCTAGTTCTGTTTTCATTAGAAGTTGTTCTACAACAAAATCCATGCTTTTTCACAGCTACTTGAATCTTAGCTGTATTGCCTGGATTGAGAGTGGAGACGATGTGGAGACGTTATTGAAATGTTACCTGATAAAGTTGTGGAAGGTTTGTGCTTTGCGTTGCACACTTTAGTTTTTCCTAGGGATTCTGCACAGTTAGAGCTTTTGTTCAATGTTTTCATTATTATTATTGTTATTTTGTGTTCAGTTATTCATGAATCTAGCCATTCATTTGTTCATTCATTCGTATGTCACTCAAAAGCCTGCCAAGATCATTCTTTACAGTATACCCGATAGTCTTTATTATGTAATTTGCCAGTGTTTTTTTTTGTGTGTGTGTGTGAGTTTTTTATATTTTTGTAAGAGAGTAATAGTAAAGTTATGTATGAACAGCAGAGGCTAAACCAGATGTCACCAATCTTGTCAGTTTTCTGATCCATCAATTCCTTTTCTTTTTTTGCTTGGTTACATCAACCATGCATCTCTCAATGTTTTTTTTTTTTGTTTTTTTTTCTAGTTGTCCACAGTCTGTATGTCTTTTTAGTTACAGTCCATGTCTCAAATCCATGAACAAGAGCTAGAAGGATGCATTGATTAAGGAGAAGTCACATTTAGGTGGCAGTGTTTCTAAAAGCTGTACCGCACATATCTACACACCATGCTTTTGAATTGGGGAATGTTGTTGTTTCTTTCTATTCTAATTTTTTTCTTCTACAAATTGTGTCCACTGCCTAGTTTCTCATGAGTGTCTTAATAAAATATGTCTTAGTGGAAGATAAGTTGGGCAGCAAAGCCATGCTTGGTAGGTAGGATATCACATAAAAAAGCTCCATCAATGCAAGAAACTGGACTGTGATGGAATGAGCTTTAGTAAACATGAAGTGTGGTTGAAAATATTGTAGTTCCCTGAGTTTTGTATCAGAATCTTGTGCTATCATTGTATTAATGAATCTTGTTGCTATCATAATCTTGTGCTATCATTTTATATTAGAATCTTGTGCTATATTCATCTTATGTACTTACTGTAGTAATGAATTTTTCAAATTTTTTGTGATTAGGATTGAATGTAAAATGTAAACTTAATTTTGAGACCAGGAGTCACTCACCTCAGAAACAGTGTAAAAATGGTAAATGCCAAATGAAAAGAAAATGCAGCCAGAGGTTTAATAGTTATCTAAAATATCAGCATGATTGGCTTAAACATTGAATTAACTCATCCAGAAAATAACTGTTAGTTATTCATTTTGAATTAAGAGATGTAATTTATGTAGTCAAGAACAGATCTCTTATTTTAAAGCTTCACTATGAATTTAATTAATATCTGGCACTGAATTCTGTCTGTTAGTTCTTTTTTCTTGTGCTTAGTGAAAAATTCTCAAGAAAGTGACATTATTTCTTGAGTTTTGAACTTTTGAAATATGCATTTCCATGTGGGCAATATGTCTGTATTCCATTTGTGTGGAATATAATAGTTGCTTCCATGATTATGTTGATGGTTTTCACCTGACTTCTAATTTCATTTTTTTCAAATTTCCATCTCAATCTAACTTTTTTTTTCTGTTACAGTGTGCAAATTTTTGCTGTTATATATTTTTTTCTTTTTTCTTTGAGTCGTTGGATTGTCTTTAACTTGTCAGTACAAACCAGCAAAAAAATCTTTGAAATTTAAGTGGAGTATAAGTTTATAACATCTGTAGTTTTCTGGGATGTGTATACAACAGAATTTTAGTGCTCTCAAACAACCTTGACACTGAAGTCTTTGACTTGAAAATATTGCCCTGACATCCTTCATTGACAAAATCTAAATACAATGTTCTTCTCATGCAGGTAACAACTATGCATTTATGTGTTATACTGGAGTGTTACTTTAGTGCTTATCTCTGCATGTTGAAGTCAGTTCAAATCCTAAAACATGATTTATTATCACCTATTCTGATCCCCCCTCCGCATCTATTGTTAAGTATCTGAAGAACTGTGTGTCTTTGTGTAATATATATTTCATTGTTAAATATAAGCTGTTTGGCTGTAGTTTTTAAAGAAATTAAAAATCGTTGATGTAAAAATCTACACATAATTTTTTCAGCTTTGCCATGACCGTGGATATCTTGTGACTCAAGAAGAGTTGGATCAGACTGTTGACGAGTTTAAGGTTGCCTATGGTGATAAACCTAGGTAAGGGCAAATATTTGTATTAAGTTTAGTTCATATTTACATATTTTCACTGTGCTATCAGTTGATGTGACATATGTGGAATTTTTAATCCAGAAGTTATGCTTTTCAGCCGTATATCATGTGGAGTTCTCTGTCAAGAGTGTCAAAACCAAATAGGGTTTACTCACTTTTAGTAATGTTTTCTGAATGGTTTATCAAAAGAGATGGCTGTTACAGTTTTTTGCTAATATGAGCCCCTTCGTGACTTGTATTTGTGCAGCTCACATGCAAGCTCTAGTCTTCTCTCTTCAGTCACATGAAAGGCTGTTTGTTCCCCATCTACCTACCCAGTTCAAGTTATCTCATGGGATAAGTTTGTTTTGATTATGGTTTTGAATGCTACCTCATTTTCATTGGGTGTCAGCTGTTCTATCATGTGCTACCTGCCATCTCGAGATTGATCATTTGCATAAAAAAAACAAAAAACAATTCTGATTTTAAAGTAAATGTGGCCACCCCAGTGGTGCAGTGGTCTAAGCACTGGCTTCTGACTATTCATCTGAGATGGGTATGGGTTCAAATCCCAGTGAGGCATGGGTGTTCTGCTTAGTCTTACAACACTATCTCTTTTCCTTCCCTGGAGCCAGTGACCCTAAATTAGGGGCAGGTGATTGCTTATATCCCATCAAGTTGCCTCATGGCAATTGTTAAATCCCACCCCCAAACAAAAAGTAATTGTGTTTCAAAGAACCTTTCGCTCTGTTTAAATCGTCACTATTTAGGAATTGCAGTTAGCCTGACAGTTTTAGTAATTTAGATTTAAAAAATGATGCATTCTCTTAACCTTTAACCCCCCCCTTTTTATATTTCACTGATTGATCTGAATTGGCCACCATTAGACAACTAAAATATTAGCCTAGACAAGGGACAGGAACAGATCCAGAGAAAGACCCCATGGGAGATGGGTGGATGAAATTTGAAAGCATGCTGGAGTTGACATTAAAGAAAATGGTTTAGGACATAGATTTGTGGAAGAGACATGGGGAGACATTCATCCAACAGTGGACTGATATGGTTAATATTGTTGACCTGCATTGAGAAATGCTTTAAGCAGCTATCACGCATATGCATATTTCTTTAAAGAAACTTAAAAATTGTACTGCGAGTGCCAAACGTACATGTTCTGTTTGTTGAGGATTCTGTTATATCCCCTCCCCCACCCAAAACAGTATGTGGAAAGTTTCATATCCAATAGTACATTTCACAATCACACTTTTGATACAGTACTGTATTGAAAAGTAGTTTCCTTCTTGATTGGGAAAACAGCTAGGTAAATGAAATTCTAAGTACTCTAGTGATCACTTTTGAAATACCAAAGAGTAAACTTGTTAAATTTAACAAGCTATAGCAATCATGTGCTTATAATTTTCATTCAAAATATAGAAATAAATGAATAAATGAGAGTTAAAACAAAATAAAATCAACAGATAGTGCCACTAAAAATGAACACTAGCAAGGTGATGTGGATAACGTAAGTGTACAGATGAGGTTTGAAAATCTAACAAGCAACTATGCTGTTCAGACTGTTAGTGAACGTCCACTGTGGTAATATCAGGAGATTAAATGTTGAAATTTGTCATGGTTTTCCCATTCACTGAATTGATGGTGGTCACTTATTTCATGTTAACTTACATAAACTTTATGATTTTATGTATACATTAGCCACAACTTGTCAAAAATGACAGGTTTAAAAGAGTGAAATTGAATTAAGTTGCTTTATAACTACATTTTTGGTGAATGTGTGCTGTTCATATAAACTGGAAAATAATTTTTGTCAGTACCATATTCTTCCTCGAAGAAGCAGAATTTTTGTTTACAAAGCATATTTTTAACAAAAGCAGTCCACCAGAATATCTGCCTTAGATTTTCTATGGTTACTGAGACACAACATTTGTTACTGGAAACATCAGAAAAGTATATATAGGCTTATTTAAGGATGTTAAGGTTATATGGAGGAATGTGAATATAATTTTAAGATGCATAAAACACGCTAATAAGTTATTTAGAGCATGTAAATCATGCAAACAATTTCATTGAAATGTAATTTACAAGGGGAACTGGGGCAACTGTGCAGTCATAGCTATGTCTGTTGTTGCACCCTGTGTTGGATATTTAAAATATGCAGAGCAATAGTTTGTTCTTTCATACTCCTTGGCTGAGTTATTATTATTTTTGACCTTGGGCTAAAGAATTCCACCATAAGAGTTAAATGGTGATATTGCAGGTGGAATGCTGTACCCTCAGTGTTCTTAAGAATAAAAAAAAAAAAAAAAGACTTACTTTAAATTAAGAGCTTATTTAAAGTAAGTCATTTTTTTCGATTCTTCAGAAAACATGAATTTATGGTTTATCATTAAATTAAAAAAAAAAGATCATTTTTTCCAATAATCTCTAAATGATAACAATACTGCATTACATAGTTAAAAAATCCTGACAGTATAATTACTTAGAAATTTAAAAACAATAAAATGACTTTGGCCCTTTTGAAACAAAAAGTATGACTAATGCCCTTTTGGCACAAAGAAATAATCAAATAAAAGGACTTACGTCAGTTTGAAGGTAAACCAAGCATTTAATGACATCTCAATATAACACACACGCACACCATTTTGGAATGTAGTTACCAGAAATCTTCATTTATATTTTATCTCTGTATCACTATCATTATTTGCATTTATGTTAGCATTCGGTGTATCTTTGCAAGACTTCATAAAAATGGAAACATTCGTGTGACTCGTAAATTCCCAAAGCTTCCAGTAATTTCAAAACATCTAATTTCTTTGCTTTCTTCATATTGTTTCTTGGTTTTATTGTAGAAGAGGCACATGGAAAAATTTTTCCCACCATTTAAAATCTTGCGGCGACAAGACGATCCAGAGTATGTTGTCTTAATCCCGACATCTCACTTTGTAATTGATGGGTTCCATTTCAACTCAGGCAGGGTCGTACCATCATGGTCTCAGATTTCTCTAAAAAAATTAAGGGGTGTTCCTTGACTAAAATAAGGAGACCCATATTTTTCTTTCGGCAAGAAAAAAATTTTCCCTTCGAGATAAAGGGTTTCAAATCTTGCACCGTCAAACAAGCTCTCTAGAAAACGGTTATTTTTTCCTAACTTCAGCGAGTCATTGCAGCAGAGTTAAAAATGATACCGTGTTCTTGTATTTTTTACATTGTGTATATAACATATAATAATATATGGTGCTAATATTTGCTACACATCGTATGATTAAAATTTTAAAAAATCGCAAACTTTGTGATTTTTAAAAAAATTGCAATTTTTTAAGTTTTTTTAAACAGGTTTGGATGGAGTTTTTTCTATATTCGTTTTTTCGTTAAAGACATACAAATGTGCACTTTATTTGTAATTTTTTGTGTGTTTGTGAAACTGCTAGTTTCCGCGTTTCGGCAGCGTTAAAAAGCCGATTTTGAAAAATCTCTAACTTTGCCAACGATTTTCTCAAAAAGGCCATTTTTTAAAATTCTGAAAATTAAATCCCTGTTTGATTATCAACAGGAGAATATCTGTGTAAATTTTCACGGACCTAAAAACGCTCGTTTCCGAGTTAGACGCGTTTGAATTCGGTTTGAAAGCCTACGATTTCCCGTGTTCTAATGGCGCCATTTTGGAAAAATCTCAGGCGCAAAGTACGTACGTTATCTCTTACCCGAATCAAAGCGTTAGATATTCTTTGCCCGAATGATGGAATGAAAGCATTGGGTCAGCTGGCCTTGGTTGAATACATCCACCTCACCCTTCCCCGAGTGATGACATGCCTATAAAACTGTCGGGGGGGGGGGGGAGTAACCAATACATAAAGAAAATTCTTGCTGCTCCACTAACAAAGTTGAGTTGCGAAAGACAGCAGCAGCAGTTGTTTGTTTGTTTACGTATATACTTAAACATCGCATAAGAAAAGACTATGAAAGAGTAGAAAACTGTTGTGAAATAATTTTAAGAAAAAGAGTGCAGGCACGTGTACCGTAAGTTAATTTTCGATGGCTAAACAACCTCGAGTTTTTCTGGGAGTTGCTAATTGTAGGCTACTGTCAGAAGAGCAGTTGCTGTTTTGTTATAGTTGCTAAAGTTAACCTCAGTTTTTCGTAATAGTAAAATATTCGCTCAGGAGAATTTTGTCCTCTGCGAACGGGGGGGAGAAGGTGCAATGCTCTGACCTCGCTGCTGGGTTGATAGCGCTGGTCGCTACCGAAACTCTGCTTACCTCCTCTCCAAAACGTAATGGCAATTGTCTAATCTACTAAATAAATAACAATTAACACATACGCGTGCATGCTTATTCATAAAATGTAAGTTGAGTATATTTCCTGTTCAATCAACTGATTTTACAAGTAGAATACATATACAACTTATGCACTTATAATGGTGTAAAGATTTTTATCTATTTAAAACATATTCATAGATTTCAATTTTTTTAAAGAGGGGGTGATTGTGTTCTTAGTGATTTCCACCTGGGCCACGATAAACCATGCACTGCCCATGGCTTCTGTTCCCTTAGAAGATAATCCTAGATCGATGGGAGACCAGCGGAGTTTTGACCCCCTCCCCTCACGTGTTGGTGAGGTGTCTCAAAGCTAGGTAGCTTTCAAAATGTTTTAACTTAGTTGGCTGGTAACAAGAGAGGGATTCCATTTCAACTCTGGCAGGGTCGTACCATCACGGTCTCAGATTTCTCTAAAAAAATTAAGGGGGTGTTCCTTGATTAAAATAAGGAGACCCATATCTTTTCTTTCGGCAAGAAAAATTTTCCCTTCGAGACAGAGGGTTTCAAATCTTCCACCGTCAAACAATCTCTCTAAAAAACGGTTATTTTTCCTAACTTCAGCGAGTCATTGCAGCAGAATTAAAGATATTTTGTTCTGGTATTTTTATTACATTGTGTGTATAATGTATAATAATATGTGATGCTAATATTTTTTACACATCGTATGATTAAAATTTTAAAAATCGTAAACTTAGATTTTAAAAAAAAATTGAAATTTTAAGATTTTTTTAACTGGTTCAGATGGAGTTTTTTTTTTTCTATACTGTTTTTTTGTTAAAGACATACAAATGTGCACTTTATTTGCAATTTTTTATGTGTCTGTGAAACTGCTAGTTTCCGCAGCGTTAAAAATAGCCGATTTTGAAAAATCTCCAACTTTGCCAACGATTTTCTCAAAAAAGCCCTTTTTTAAAATTCTGAAAATTAAATCACTGTTTTATTATCAACAGGAGAATATCTGTGTAAATTTTCACAGACCTAAAAACGCCCGTTTCCGAGTTAGACGCGTTTGAATTTGGTTTGAAAACCTACGATTTCTCCGTGTTCTAAAGGCGCCATTTTGGAAAAATCTAAGGCGCAAAGTACGTTTTCTCTTACTCGAATGAGAGTGCTGGATCCGTCCACCTCACCCTACCCTGAGCGATAACATGCCTAAGAAACGGTCTTGGGGAAAAAAAAACAAATCTCTATATATAGAGAATTGAATGTATGTCAATTTAAAACCATCAAACTTGGTATACTATCTCATGGTACCCTAACTTAGATCGTAGATGGTTTTTGGAAGGGGGAGCCCGGGGTCAAAGGGCCCCACGCAAAATTTCCGTAAAATCTAGTTTTCAATTTAGAACCATCAAATTTGGTATACTTTTTTCTTGGCACCCTAACTTTGACTAGACGGTTTTAGGAAGGGGTCGGAAACCGGGGTCAAGCCCCCCACCCCTACAAAATTTTCGTAAAATATTTTACAAAGTTAGGGTGCCAAGAAAAAGTATACCAAGTTTGATGGTTCTAAATTGAAAACTAGATTTTACGGAAATTTTGCGGGGGGCTCTTTGACCACGGGCTCCCACCCACCCAGCGCTCTACCCCCCTCCCCCCTTCCAAAAACCATCTACGGTCTCAGTTAGGGCACTATAGTTTACAAGTATATTTTACGGAAATTTTGTGTGGGGGCCCTTTGACCCAGGGCTCCGACCCCTTCCAAAAACAGTCTGCGGTCTAAGTTAGGGTACCATGCTATAGTATTGCAAATTAGGTGGTTCTAAATTGAAAACTAGATTTTATGGAAGTTTTGTGTGGAGCCCCTTGACCCCGGGCTCCGACCCCTTCCAAAACCGTCTACGGTTTAAGTTAGGGTACCATGAGATAGTATACCAAGTTTGGTGGTTTTAAATTGAAAACTGTAAATTTGTTTAGCAGACATACATTCAAATCTATATATAGAGATTTGTTATTTTTTTTTTTCCAAGACCGTTTTTTAGGCGTGTTATCGCCCAGGTAGGGTCAGGTGGACGGATCCAACGCTCTCATTCGGGTAAGAGAATACATACTTTGCGCCTGAGATATTTCCAAAATTGCCCCTTTAGAACACGGAGAAATCGTAGGTTTTCAAATCAAATTCAAACGTGTCTAACTCGGAAACGGACGTTTTTAGGTCCGTGAAAATTTACACAGATATTCTCCTGTTGATAATGAAACAGGGATTTAATTTTCAGAATTTTAAAAAGGGCTGTTTTGAGAAAATCGTTGGCAAAGTTGGAGATTTTTCAAAATCGGCTGTTTTTAACCTGCAGAAACTAGCAGTTTCACAGACACATAAAAATTGCAAATAAAGTGCACATTTGTATGCCTTTAACAAAAAAACGAGTATAGAAAAAAAAACTCCATTTGAACCAGTTAAAAAAAAATCTTAAAAATTTCAATTTTTTTAAAAATCAAAGTTTACGATTTTTTTTAAATTTTAATCATACGATGTGTAAAAAATATTAGCATCAAATATTATTATACGTTATACACACAATGTAATTAAAAATACCAGAACAAAAGATCTTTTTTAATTCTGCTGCAATGACTCACTGAAGTTAGGAAACATAACCGGTTTTTTAGTGAGCTTGTTTGACGGTGGAAGATTTGAAACCCTCTGTCTCGAAGGGAAATTTTTTTTTCTTGCCGAAAGGAAAGATATGGGTACCCTTATTTTAATCAAGGAACACCCCTTAATTTTTTTAGAGAAATCTGAGACCGTGATGGTACGACCCTGCCAGAGTTGAAATGGAATCCCTCTCTTATTACCAGCCAACTAAGTTGAAACATTTCTGAAAGCTACCTAGCTTTGAGACACCTCACCAACACGTGAGGGGGGGGGGTGTCAAAACTCCGCTGGTCTCCCATCGATCTAGGATTATCTTCTAAGGGAACAGAAGCCATGGGCAGTGCATGGTTTATCGTGGCCCAGGTGGAGATCACTGCGAACACAATCCCCCCCCCTTTAAAAAATTGAAATCTTTGAATATGTTTTAAATAGATAAAAATCTTTACACCATTATAAGCGCATATTTTGTACATGAATTTTACTTGTAAAATCAGCTGATTGAACAGGAAATATACTCAACTTACATTTTATGAATAAGCATGCACGCGTATGTGTTAATTGTTATTTATTTAGTAGATTAGACAATTGCCATTACGTTTTGGAGAGGAGGTAAGCAGAGTTTCGGTAGCGACCAGCGCTATCAACCCAGCAGCGAGGTCAAGAGCATTGCACCTTCTCCCCCGTTCGCAGAGGACAAAATTCTCCTGAGCGAATATTTTACTATACGACAAAATGAGGTTAACTTTAGCAACTATAACAAAACAGCAACTGCTCTTCTGACAGTAGCCTACAATTAGCAACTCCCAGAAAAACTCGAGGTTGTTTAGCCATCGAAAAATTAACTTACGGTACACGTGCCTGCACTCTTTTTCTTAAAATTATTTCACAACAGTTTTCTACTCTTTCATAGTCTTTTCTTATGCGATGTTTAAGTATATACGTAAACAAACAAACAACTGCTGCTGCTGTCTTTCGCAACTCAACTTTGTTAGTGGAGCAGCAAGAATTTTCTTTATGTATTGGTTACTCCCCCCCCCCCCCCCCGACAGTTTTATAGGCATGTCATCACTCGGGGAAGGGTGAGGTGGATGTATTCAACCAAGGCCAGCTGACCCAATGCTTTCATTCCATCATTCGGGCAAAGAATATCTAACGCTTTGATTCGGGTAAGAGATAACGTACGTACTTTGCGCCTGAGATTTTCCAAAATGGCGCCATTAGAACACGGGAAATCGTAGGCTTTCAAACCGAATTCAAACGCGTCTAACTCGGAAACGAGCGTTTTTAGGTCCGTGAAAATTTACACAGATATTCTCCTGTTGATAATCAAACAGGGATTTAATTTTCAGAATTTTTAAAAAATGGCCTTTGAGAAAATCGTTGGCAAAGTTAGAGATTTTTCAAAATCGGCTTTTTAACGCTGCCGAAACGCTGAAACTAGCAGTTTCACAAACACACAAAAAATTACAAATAAAGTGCACATTTGTATGTCTTTAACGAAAAAACGAATATAGAAAAAACTCCATCCAAACCTGTTTAAAAAAAACTTAAAAAATTGCAATTTTTTTAAAAATCACAAAGTTTGCGATTTTTTAAAATTTTAATCATACGATGTGTAGCAAATATTAGCACCATATATTATTATATGTTATACACACAATGTAAAAAATAGAAGAACACGATATCTTTTTTAACTCTGCTGCAATGACTCGCTGAAGTTAGGAAAAATAACCGTTTTCTAGAGAGCTTGTTTGACGGTGCAAGATTTGAAACCCTTTATCTCGAAGGGAAAATTTTTTCTTGCCGAAAGAAAATATGGGTCTCCTTATTTTAGTCAAGGAACACCCCTTAATTTTTTAGAGAAATCTGAGACCATGATGGTACGACCCTGCCTGAGTTGAAATGGAACCCATCAATTTCTATTACTTTTGCCACTGAAATCAAAAAACCTTGTTTACTTCTCAGATGACTATGTGAATTTTTTTCCGATCTAAACTACTCCACTGATTTTGATACTCAATGATTTCCAACCTGAGAAAAATGTTCAAAATATTCTTTAGGGAGTAAGATTCCATCTACTCGCTTCAAGTTTGACTCTACTCCACCAAATGCTCTATCTGCTGGCAAGTATAAGTGACCACATACTAGAAAATAAGACTTGAAGGTAAGATTCTTCTCAGCAGCCACAGCTGAAAACATTTCCAACATAGTATAATTTTTATTTTGCCCTCATACGTCACTAAACAATCAAACAGTTTTCACTTTTGAAGTTATATGCTTCATCAAAAAGTCATATAAAGCACTTACAATTTCATTAGGATCATGTCTTGCCTCATTTCCACCCCAAGTATAAAAAAATGTATCATCCTTTGATTGTTCCTAGTTTTTTCCCCGATGGATAACTATACCAAAAAATTATTGCCATTTCTGATGTGAATAGTAAGCTTATGAAATAGGTGTGCGTGGCAAATCCTGATTTTGCATAAGGTCAAAACACACTGTGATTGTATCTTCTCCTGTATACTTCTCCCCTAAAAGTGAATAAAAATTTTTGCTTCGGTGTATGTGAAGCAAATGTTCGGTTATCAAGGTCTTTTTCTTTTCATTACTTTTTTCTAAATTTTTAATTTTTCCCTAATACAGAATGAACAAACATCTTTTCTTGGCATTCCAAATCCAAGATTAAAATCTTTTACAAACATACTATAGTAAAGGCTATAAGTGCACTCCGTTTTATATTTTTCTGTGAACATTTTCCACATTTTTCTAATGTTAAGCGTCAGAGGAAGGTATTTTCTGTGAGGCGTCTTTTTTTGCCCAATAATGACTAGAATGGGAGCGAAAACTGAATATGTGCTCTGATGTACTTATCTTCAGTATCAAAATTAATGCGTTTCCAACTTTACGTTCTGGCCTTACGGTTTTATTTTTTAACCAATATTTTGCTATATTCCCAACCCTTTTCTGTCCGTCACACAAGATGGAATGAAATGTGGTAGCACATATGGGAACATCTGTATCGCCACTAGGAATAAAATATTTTATGCTGATTTGTCTCAACTATGGTTAATTTTTCTGTGGATGATGTGTTTTTTTAGGTGTAATTTTCATACGAGAACACAAACAGTTATCTTGCCGCTGTTTGTTACTATCAGTATACATACCTGAAAATGCTCCTTCAATATAGTCTCTTGTCAGGATATTAGCCTTACAAAACACTGTCAAATATGACTGCAGGCCACTTTCCCTTGCTTATCAAACGAAAAATGCAGTTTATTTTTTTTCACATTTTTCTTCCACAGATTTGGATCACGTTTACGTTTTCTTGGGTGGGAACTAAATACCACAGCTTCCTCATTTGAATCACTCATTTTCATTCATTTGTCTCAATGTGCTACTCAAACAACGTAATCCCTAACAAAGCTGTAAAAGGGCGCGAGTCAAACGAACCATGTAACTTCACTGCGGGCTGTAAGTGGTTAAAGTTGATTTAAACCTTTTTGACATAAAAGTTACTTGTGACTTAATGCTCGATGGAAACAAATCTGAATTTCTTCGTCCATTTTCGACAAGACTGAATTCCGTTTGAAATTTCTGTTTGCTGGAAATATATTCCCGTACATGTGCTGCCATCTCTTTCATCGAAAAGTCAATTTTGCTTACTTTTGACTTAATGCCTTTTGGAAATAAGCTCTTCAAATGTCAGCCGAAATTTTTTTTTTCAGCTGCCATCATCATTAGTGGTTAAAACACATCTTCACTTTTACAGAGATGGACAGTTAAAACTAAATGAATTATAACTAACTGTCATGGGACTTAAAATTGAGTGATTTATTTTCTTGTTTGTGATCTGTTTGGAATTATGAAAGTCATTATCTACTTATCAGTTGTATGAGAATTAAATAGTTGTGTTGAATTCCAGTGAAAGAAAAACCTGCCAGAAGTGATCTGATTGTTTTGGTTGCTCATAATGATGATCCAACAGGTAAGCAGCTGACATTTCTACAATTTTAATTTTGTGTGGTGTTTGTTACTTGGTGTACAAATCATCAATGCATGTGTGCCTTAGTAAAGCAGTGGTTAAAAAAAAAAAAAAAAAAAAAAAAAAAAAAGAAATCCTGATAGCAGTGATCCCTCATTTTGCATATATATGGGGGGGGGGGTTCATATATTCAAAATGAAGGATCATTGCTACCTGTGATCAATTTTACCCTTTTTCACAGGTATTTCCATTCTGTTGTATGTTGTTCAGTGTAGGCAGGTTTCCTACACAGTAAAAACCTCAATTTAAGGAATCTCCGAGGGATTAACTTTTATTTTGCCCAAACTGAGGTTTTTATTAAATGCTTATGTTATACAATATTACACTAGGACACTCTTTATTTCTTCCACACACACACACACACACATTTTCTTTATAGAATATTCTTGTGATGTTATAAAGAAATCTGCTACACAAAATCCAATGTTAAACAACCTTTATGCAATTTTGTATTGCACAAATAAAATGAAATTGAACAGAATAAATTTGAAACATAAAATTAGAAAATAAATGATTTTATGGCAGTGCAGTTTTTTTTATGATGGAAAAAAAAACATTATTTCACCATGAGCTGCATAAGTTATGTGTACATTTAAATTAAATGTTGAATAATAGACTGCACATAATAACAGATCAAAAGATTAAACATACGTACCAAAATGAAAAATCACTTCTTAAAGTTATCCAAAAAACTTGTTTGGTAAAACAGTCATAAATAGAGTAGAGTTTGCCGGAAAAAAAAAAAAAAAATAGAGTATTTTTGCTTCTTTGAAAAAAATTAGGGAGTAATTTTTAAAAGTGGGAAGTGTTTTAGAAAAATTAACAGGTGTAATAAAAATTTTTTTCGCAAAAATGCTGGGCAATTTTGAAAAACCAATCCAGATTTTTTTAATGTTACAAAAATATTTCACCACCACTCAATGTATTTTGCATTTGGATCTGTTTTGCTTCTTGTTTTAGTAATGAATATAAAATTCATATTTTAAAACAAAAACATTAAATTTATCATGTTTTGTAATGACTACATGCAACAGCAATGTGTTCAAGATGTGAACACATTGCACTTTTGAGATTCTTATAGACATCTAAAAATATCAAATAAACTTCTCAGTTATTTGATATTTTTAGATGTCCACAGCCGCATTTGTCTTTTGTTGGCTCTTCAGCTGCACAGCATCCAGTGCTTAAATTTTCATTTTTCTGATACCTTTGTTTCCCTTCCCATTTCTTTGTCAATGACAATTTTATCCATCGTGCTGAAAGAACTTTCAGTCTGAGGACCATGAATGCATGATAGCTTTCACTATTTTGGATAAATAGTGTAACTTTGAGAATAGGAATACTTTTGAACATCATGCACCAATTCTTACAAATTCTTCAGCTTCATCACTTTCGTTTTCGGACTGCCCTACCCCCTTATCAAACTGAAATGCAAACCTTTTTTGGGGGATATTTAAGAACACAGGATACATGTTCGGAACATCGTTGGGAAAACAAATAACAGTTATGGGAGAAATCCTTGCTACGCCCGATTTCTGTTTTCGGACATTTTCCCTCCTATTTCAAGTTGAAATAAAAGGATATTTAACAACAATTTTAGACAGAGGAAACATCACGTGAAAATAAAAAATTACGAGAGAAATCTTCACTGCGTCTAACTTCCGTTTTGAAAGACAAAACTTCCATTTTAGAAAGTTTCAGGTGGAAAACGTCCTCCACCACTACCAGCTGCCCCAAAATTTCTGTTCAGTTATGCATCGATCTTGAGGATAACCCAAATTATAGCAGAAAAGGAGAAATTCCTTGAAGCTGTAGCACTCTCATGCCTGAAGATACAGTAGAATTTTTGTGCCATCGAATTTCCTTTTTCAGAAATTTTTCCTCCAATTTCAAATTGAAATACAAATATTTCTGGAATAAAATGATATGTAACAACAATACTGGGCATAGGCAACATTGCAAGAAAATGAAATTACGATTACGGAAAAAATATTTATTTCGTTTACTTCCGTTTTTGAAAGACTAAATGCTGTTCCGATGCGTATTTTTACATGTTGGTAAAATTCGTCGATACATATTTTATGCGTTTCTCGGTGCGTATTTTTATGCGATGTGTATTTTACACGTTTCTTGATGTGTAATTTTATGCGTGTATGTGTAACTTTACTCATTTCTGGATGCATATTTTTACGTGTCGAGAAAAATCCTCGATGTGTATTTTTACGTGTTGGTAAAATTTCGATGCATAAACACTTTTTGATGTGTATTAGACGTGTAATTATGCATTTTGGTGAACTATGGTCATAAAAGTATGGCAGGCCATTTGGCTAATTGCCTTGAAGCAAGTACAGGCTTGTAAATCTTGCACCAAGTCATGTCAAGATATCTAAATGCAGTAGGACTGGATGCTTAGCAGCATGTACACTTTGTACCTTATCCAGGGCTCATTGTACAGTTTGCCATCAGTGGTGCATGTCTCATGTTGACTGGTCTTCAGATCAGTGGACAAGGTAATGTTCACAGATGATAGCCGCTTTAGTCTTTCGTAAATTCCAAACCCAATAGATCTGGAGGGAATATAAGACTGAATATGATGCCAGGAACATGTTGAGCAGGACATATATGGTTTTCATGGTGCTGTGGTGTGTGCTGGTATCGTGGTGAAGGAGTGTGCTAAACTTCAAGTGATGGATCAAGGAATAATCACTGGGCAGCAGTATTGCAATTATGTTGATTTGCTCACAGTGGTGTTAAACCCTCAAACAAACAAAAGTGTGTGCACCCTTAGTCACACGACACACATTGAGCCGGTAATCCATTTCCCCCAAACGTGATACATGCAGTCGCCCAGGACTTTTAAGTTTGCACAAACAGCCCGTAGTTTCAAATTTTTTATACCAATCGTAGATAGATTTTCTGGTTGGAGGTTCTTTTCCGAATCGTGATCGAAAATGCTGTTGCACAACAGTTACAGATTCCGTTTTGCTCAATTCAAGAACGCAAAACGCCTTCTCCTTTGCAGGTGCTGCCATTTTGACTGACTAGTCACGTGACGTGCGCTATCGCCTACGTCACTTCCCTCAGTAGCAAGACACAAACTTTGGGTACATCTGCCTAACGGTTCACAGTTGTGGTCCATGTCTTCAACTGTTACTATTTTACAGCATCTGGGAACTGTATACTTTATGAATCACCCTGTACTTTTACAGCTATGTGTCTTCAACAACACTACTACTTTCCCCATAAAGATGTTTAAATCTGAGCCCATGGCACTACTTTAACCTGTCCAACCATCCATTCTGTGATGGTTTCAGTTAAGTTTTCAATCTAGTAGCTACTCTGATAGAAAGGTGTCATTGATCAGGAATTTTGCTGAATGCATTTCCTAACACCTTTCAACACTTTTCCATTTCATTCCATGGAGATTTTTTTCTTTCATTAGGTATGTAAGAATTAATTTAAATGTGGAAGCTTTCAACTGATAACTTCAGTCTGTTACAGTAAGTAGTTGTCAGATCAACAATATTGTATTGATTATTTTTCTTTTGAAATTGATTTCTGTATTAATGGAATGCAGAATGAACAATCAGAATGAGCTTTTTGGGGAGAAGAAACATTTCTAAGCTTTCCCAATAATGAAGTGAAAAATGATCGATTAATGGGATGATTCATTTGGTATGTTTAGCAGAAGTGTCCTCTGACGTTAAAATGACCAATGAAGTAGAATTTCCTTTGTGAATATTTTTATGCTCCTTTAAATATTAACAGGAAAATTTGGAATTTTCTCTCCCCAAAATGGTAGTTCTGATTCTCCATTTTGTATTCTGTTTAATATGAAATCAAATTTGAAAGACCGCCCCTGTGGTGCTATGGTATAAGTGCTTGCTTCTGACTGTTCGTCCGAGATGGGTCTGGGTTCGAATCCCTGCGAGGCGTGGATGTTATGTTTGTCTCATGGCACCGGCCATCTCCCTTCCCTGGAACCAGTTGTTTCCCTAAATTAAGTACGGGCGACTGCTTTTAGCCCACTGAGTTGCTCACAATGGTCATTAAACCCCTCGACCCCCCCAAAAAAAATAATAATACAAAATTGTGGATTTTGCAGCCACTTACTATTCTTTCATTAAAGTTGTGGTCATCATTTGTTAAGTATTCAAAGTTATTGTCATGATCTGAGATTTGCTTTGGCAGCAAGGTACTTTACCAGTACTCTCTCAGCTGTAACATCCACTCTTGCTGTGAGATATTGGAAAAAAATGCCATTCAGTTCTTAATCCCTTTTGTGGTGTCACTACTGTGCCATTTGAGAAATAGTGTATTTTTTTTAAGATTTTGTATGAAATCTTGAAGGAGTGGGATAAGCTTGATCTGAAATGTATAAAAAGCAACAGTATTGTATATCAAACAGCCATGTGTTTTAGATTTACTTCTTCTCTGTGGTGTACAACAATGGGTGGATTGTTGTACACAATGAGTGGATTGTTGTACAACAGCAGAAATCATTCTATAATTTCTTAAAAGATAGCACTGTGCTTAAAGAAGACTCTCACAACCAGGAATTTTGCCTACATACTTGTCCAGTGATAAGATCGAACTTCCCCCTTTAGGACGAATGAGTAAGCAAAATCCCTGGATGTGAGAGTCCTCTTTAAGCACAGTGCTATCTTTTAAGAAATTATAGAATTATTGCTGCTGTTGTTTGATGAACTCATAAGTTGTATTAGTGCATCACAAAAAGTTTCAGTCAAGTTACCTACTTCTTTAAATACAACCTCCAGTATACTGTAAACTTATCAGCACACTCATCCTTAAACTTCCAAATCAAAGCATTTTTTAAACAGATCTACTCCGGGGCATCCCCTACACTCATTCATATGGCATTCTAGATGTGCTGGGAGTAGCATTTCAAGATCTTCAATTCTCTTATCACAGACTACACAAACTAGTGAAGTGAATTTCCTACTCCTGAACAAAAATAAGACTTTTTGTAAATATTTGTACTGCCTTCTCGGGCTGTCTTTTAAAAGTGCTAAAAGAAGTGTATAAAAACATATTCACTTATGCTCACGAAAATGTTTTATGCTTCAGAATTAATGATTGAGTTTGGCAAGTGAAAATTGGGTTTTAAGATTTGTGTGTAAGGTGTAACATTCAATTTTTTAATTTTTTTTTCAACAGTAAACACAATAAATCAAAATAACATTTAAAACCAATGTTACAATTCTGTACAGAAATCAAATGTTGAGCATTTCATTCTTGGTTTTATATCACTAAAATCTAGTGTAATGCTTATTTCAAAAAAAAAATATAATAATAATAAATTAATTTTTATTCCAATATGAAATTTTGCAGTAAATTCATAAAGTATCTCAATTGAACAGATATGTTTTCCAACTCCATAAGGAGTCTTAAATTTACTTTCCCATTGGATGTAAGCTTCTTTTTTCTTTTTTGAAGTAACTTATTTTGATTTATTCTGCAATAGTTAACAGTTTTGTTTCTTACCTACAGATCAGATGTTTGTGTTTTTTCCTGATGAGCCAAAAATTGGTATAAAAACGATCAAAACTTACTGCCAAAGAATGCAGGAAGAAAATATTTCCAGAGCTATTATTGTAGTTCAGCAGGGTATGACTCCTTCTGCAAAACAGGTTAGTAATGCCTGGGTGAATTCTTGTCCATAGTATATGTAACTGCCCCAGCAGTTCCATCATGCATTTGAAAAATATAACTTTGATATTGTTGCTTGTATTTGGTTCTTTCAAATGAAAGTGGCAATGAACATGGTAACTTATGTGGATAAGCTAAAACTGGAAATAATCGCAGGAGCATTTAGGCAAGCATCCCATCTTGACGCTAGTGAATGGATGGCATGATTAAAGAATGAAGATGGCTGCTGGGCGAACCAATCCGTGACTACCTGTTTGACCTCGCTGTCGTTTGTAAAGCGGCATCCTTTCAAGTGTTTTTTAGGGGCCAAAAATGTGGTAGTCGCAAGGCGACTTGTGCAGACTGCAGAATGCCATCCCATTGCAGTTTGACAAGTTTAGTGCATGTAACATTGGAGTTTGATAAGATTAGTGCGTGTAATGTTGGGTATGTGGCATTGTGTTATTGTGCAAGAGAACAACGCCTTGCATTATCTTTCCAGGCCATTTTGACTTGTTCACCTGCCGCAGGTTTTTGAGCACACTAAAAAGATTTAATGTTTTTTTTTCAACTAAAAAAGATTTAATGTTGAGCAGTTTCTGATACAGTTGTACTTTTTTTTTTTTGGAGAAAAGTTCAAAGAGGAAACACAATCTAAAACTGAGTCAAGCTGTTTGTGGTACTAAACCACACAAAATTCTAAAGCATGTCAATACTCGCTGGTTATCACTTTTGGAATCCATTGACAGAATTTTAGAACAGTGAGAGGCTCTAGAACATTATTTTAGTGACAATGAAGAAGCTAATTCACAGTATAAGAACCTTGCAAGTATGATTGGAAATCCTTCATCTAAACTTTATTGTCTTTTTTTATCTGTTACTCTTCCTTTGTTTACATCTGTTAACGTGTTCTTGCAGCAGGAAGCTCCGCTTGTGCATGTATTAAAAAGAAAACTTCATAGTCTGTTATCTGAATTGCTTGTACGATTTATCAAGCCATCGGCATTTGATGTGACAGCAACATCTCTTGCAGATGGAAATTTTGAAAGAAGGAGAAATCAAAAGAAAACTGTGATCTCGTAATTGGGTCAAAAGCGAGATCTTATATAGGCACAACTGCAGATCTGAGTGAAGACACAGTGGCTACTTTTTATTCTGAGGTAAGGGAATTTCACAAGGCAGGCTGTAATTACATTTTAAGAAAATTTCCACTTAATGATGAATTTCTGAGTCATGCTGAAATTGCAGATGTAGCATTAAGGCAAAGTGTTTCTTTTGCATCAGTCCAATATATGTGTTCCCCGTTTCCAGTTTTGAAACCAGAAGAATCTGACAAGGTGGAATCTGAATTTGCTCACTACCAGTTTGAAAATTTTAACTGTGCTGTTACTTCTGGGAGAATGGATGAAGTGTGGCACAGAATTTCTTTAATGAAAAATGAAAGTGGCCAGTTAAAGTATGAATCATTAAGCAAAATTATGAAAATGATTTTAATAGTCCCTCATGGCAATGCAAGTACAGAAAGAATTTTCAGTATTGTGAAAAAGAAAACCATGAATGATTCAGACCTAATTTAAGTAGTCATGTGCTGTCTTCTTTATTAGTAGAAAAAATAAACAGCATTGCACACAGTGAACTATGCTATCAGAAGAAGCTTTCGCAAATTGAACTAAGGAAGGCCAAAATGGCAACTACAGCCAGTTTATCATAATAATTTGGCAACATTCCAAGGAATAATTTTTCTTTGTGTCTGGAGGTAATTTATTATATTTTTCTGGTAGACAGTATTTTAAATTTTCCCACTAGCAAATTATTTTTTATTGTATTATTATTTTGTTAATAGTTCTGACAGATTAAAATTTGTTGCAGTGTTAAATACTCAAATTTGCCGCTGTAGACTGGATTACTGAAAATTACTGGAAAAAAAAAAAAAAAAATTGTTACTGAAAATTACTGAAAAATGAACATGTTGGTTACTGAAAACTACTTTTAGAGGTTGGCATCTATGCTTACGGCACTGGCTCTCCTTCTTCGTGAAGCCAATGGTCCTAAATTAGGGATGGACGGATATATCCCAACAAGTTGCTTATGGTGGTCGTTAAACCTGAAACAAAAAAATAAGACATGATTTTGTTAAATATTATGTAAAATTTATGTTAAATACACTAATTTTTGTAACTATAAAGTAATTAGGGAAAATGAAAGTTATTTATCCTTTATATTCCATATTTTCTGTTTATCTTTATGGACTGTATAATCAGGACGTTCATTATGTGGTGTCTTTTTAATTCTCCCTCATGTGAGATGAACATAACATTATCAGTATTAATTTCAGGTAAGCAATTATTTGCAATTACAGCCTGTCTAGAATTTGATAAATCTTGCTTTCAATACATTACATTATTCCTTAGTTCTCTAAAAATGATCAAAACTGAATTTAAAAAATTGCCTGTAGACATTACGGTTTTATTCGATTTCTGCAGATAGTTTGCTTCATATTTTGTAACATGGAACAATTAGGCACAGTGGCCTGGTACACTCTTGCTTGGAGAAACACATCACAAGAGAACCACTTAAACAATGGATCAAAGCCCTTTGTTGGTTGATTCTCTTTCGACATTTCTCTCAGCAGGAGCCCATTTGGTCATTAAGCTTATCTACACTGTGCTATAGAAGAAAGGAAAACAAACTATTCAACATACAGATTTTTTCTTACATATGAACTGTTTCTACGGGAATGTATTAACAAATTGTACATGGGCAGTATACCACTTAGGTTCAGAAAAGATCGTGGAATTATAATACCAAAAATAATATTCCTCATGCATTTAATTGTTATTCATAAAAAGCAGGTAATTGTATAAAGAACAGTTATTTAAAGAATTAACAAATGTATGCTTTCGTAAGGAACGCAGGAATGTAAGGAAATGCAACAATTTGTCGCAATGTTATTTGATTTGCCGCTCTGGAAAAACTCTCAGAACCACCTGGAAAACCTGGAAAAGTCAAGGAATTTTTTTCTACTTTTGAGTGGGAACCCTGACAAAGTACATTGTGAATAGCCCTAATATAAATAATTCAGTTCTAGAATATGCAACAATAAGACTTACCTATTATACAATTAAACATTCATTTATGTATTGAAATAAAATCTTGTATGAAATGACTGCAGAGACTAGATTCTGAATGTGTGAACCTGTGTGTGCAATTTTGAATGTGTAGGGACATATCTCTCCGTAATGGCAATACTCTAGTCTGTCTGAGTCACCCCAGATTCATGTCTATGCATGAAATGAACCAGTAGTGACATGTCATTTGCAGGATGTTTATAGTGCAGCAGTTTGGCAGAGCCTCAGTCTGTTCTGATTACTTTTGGTGACTAGTCCTGCTTGTCAGTTCTCTGATAGTTCAGTGTCACAACATAAAAACAGAAAGAACTTCTCTAACATTTGCTTTCACAAAAAAGGACTGGCATATATGCAGAATGGCATTTCTATGCAACAGCTCATGGGAAAGGAATCTGTGGTGGTTTGGGAGGGACATTGAAATGCCTCTCTGCTAAAACTAGTCCAGAAACTATATTCAGTCCAAATCATGACACAAGTTCAGCTCTTCAACTGGAGTGCTTTGAATATTTCTTCAATTCAGTCTTTTTTATACAACTGTTCAGGACCATCCAGAAGAAGTGTTATTAAAAGCTCTTATTTTTAAGAGCACTACCAATTGAATGAACACAAGTCCCACAGTGTTATTCTATTCTGCCAATGTTAAATTAGTACAAAAGTGTTCTTGTGCAGTAATGACTTTCATAAACACAATGTTTTTGAAGGAATTACAAACATCTTATGTCTGATTGACCTGAAAGGGACATGTGAATATGACCAGAAGTGGTGGTTGGCAAAAGTGATTTCAGTAGATGTTAAAAATGAAAAAAGTGACAATTTCTTGCACCCATCGGAACCAGCCCCATTATTTGTTTACCCGCAACAAAAAGACATTTTGTCAGTCTCAAAAGACCAAATTCAGATTTGTGTGGATCCTAGAACTCCAACAGTTTGCACATATTTTCTATCGCAGAAAGAAATGAGTGAAGCAACAACTGTGAACAAAAGATCAGGTCTGAAATTATTTCGACATTAGTTTGAAGTAAGTACACTTACATTTAATTGTTATATGATAATAAAACATTGTTCTATTAGTGGTTATGAACAAGTATTATAAGAAATGGAACTATTGTTTTACTACTGACTCCTTTGTATCCTGTGATAAAGGTAAATATTTTGGAAATGACAATATTCAAAATATATAGCTGTGTTGCCTTTTTTTATTCCATATTATGTTCATAATACAGTACTGTCTAATCTTTTCTTTTACTGAAATAGGTATATATTTCATATATAAACAAAAAATTTTCCATTGTGTGCCTGATAGAAATTAGATAGGACATGGCCTTAACTTTAATTATTGCCTGATTTTAAAAATATTTATTTCTCTACAAGACAAAATGTGTTTCCCATTGAGACCCCAACTTAAAGTTTGTCATAAATAAAGACAAATATGCAAGAATTTTTTGAAACTTTTTAATCATATGTTCGTCAATAAAACCAAACCGTCGATACATGATTAAAACTCATAGTTACAGTAAAAACTCCCTACACGTACATGACAAACTTTACTAAAAGCTAAAAGAAGTATATACAAGTTAAAAATGTTGTAAGATCTTTCGGGAACGCACTATGGTCCCATCCTCAGACTAAACTTGTATAATACGTTGTGCTAACCCCCTTATATACCCAATGCGCAGAATGGGAATGACGTAAGTAGACATTAAAGAATTTGTTTTAGTGCCTGCGCAACCCAACGAGAGGCAGGTCTACAGGAGGAAAAATAACGATTGCAAAAATAGTGAATACAGTTCCTCTTGAGAAGTGTCACTCTGGCTGTTGTGTTAAATCACTTGGAAATAAATATTTCCAAGCTTGCAGAATATCACAAGGTAAAGAGTCATTACAGCAGAGATGTATTTGAGAGTAAATGCATAAGCTCTCCGCCAGGAGTAGTGATGACTTGCTTGTTGGCGTTGTTAATATACGAGCTTCATCCCATACGGGATAATGAGTCCCACTGTGGGTTAAACGGGCTGTGTTCATGGCCCCCATCCAAACACTGTAAACGTGCTCCGATAGGCGAGTCTGCAAGGAACGGCAAGTGGAGCCGATCCACTTGCCGTTCCTTGCAGACTCGAAAATCCTACAGTGAGTTCATGCTGCTGACGAAGAAACTACACCCGATTTTGATTGATCGTTTGCTTATTATCACACATGCTATAATCCAGCGCGAGTCCCAAAAAATCCAGAACACTCATATCAATAAACTCCGGACACTGGTGTCAGACACTCTTCATGAGATATCTCATAGTAGAACCTTTAATTCTCATCGGGACTTGCAATCTTATCCAGCTCCTTATGTGAAGCTTAGCCAGGTCCCCCTTAACCCTATTCAAAAGGATGCCTTGAACCGAGGTCAAAAGTTTGCATACCCGAACCATCATCTAAATAAATTTAAATTTATACCTCAAGCAGAGACCATTATCAGTTCCCTGCCCCTTTTCGAACAAGAGCCTGCTCGATATGCCTTGCTTAAGACTATCAAAAAACCTTGTTCTGCTCCCGGGTCAAGCCCTAATTTCCAGGAAGAGCAAGAACAACTTAAAAACCTTCGAGAAAATTCTGAATTAGCTATTATGGCGTCTGACAAAACAAGTCAAATTATTATTCTTGATCAATCTGCTTTTCGTAACAAAATGCTTCAGGCTATTGCTAAAATCCCACATTGTGTTTTATCCAGAGACACGACCAAGGCCACCGTTAGTGCACTTGGTCGCCTTCGGAATCATACCTCATTACCTGGGATACTGAAAGATCGTTTCAATCCGCCTAGTGGCTGTAGAGTCCCTAATCTTTTCGGGAAAATTAAGACACATAAAGATGGTTTACCAGTACGTCCACTCGTATCAGGCTACGCTTCATCTACACGCAACTTGGAAAAAGCTCTTGTAAGGTACCTTAAGCCTCTCGCAGCTACCTCAGGGTTCTCAGTCTCTAGTTCAACTCAATCATTGCAGAGGATTCGAACCTTTACATCACAACATGTTTTGTTTAAGTTGGTTTCACTGGACGTTGTCTCACTCTTTCAGAGTGTACCGCTTGATATTGTACATTTGATTATTGAGACAAAACTACTAAACCAAGGAGCCACATCATCTGATACTCAGACCATACTGAGTGCACTAAAATTCATCCAAAGTCGAACCTACTTTAGGTATAATGGCACTATTTACAGACAGACGGGTGGGGCACCCATGGGTTCCCCACTCTCCCCAGTGCTGGCGGAAATCCTTTTACAGGAACTGGAGGAAACAGTACTTAATACTTATGTCAACAAACCCTTATTTGATATAAGATATGTGGATGATATCCTGATGTTCTGGCCGCATTCTATGGAACAATTATCTGCATTTGCCGAATTCCTGTCCAACCAGTATGCCTCCATTAACTTTATTTTTGAAGTTGAAGTGGACAACCGTCTTGCCTTTTTGGACTTTCTCTTGATCAGAGACCCAGTCTATTCAACACTCAGTTTATAGGAAGCCTACAGCGAATTCTTCTATTATCCCCAGCAACTCAGCTCATCCAATGAGTTATAAACTCTCGGCTATAAGGTTTTTGGTAAAAAGAGCTATTACACATTCATCTAGCCTGAGACTTCGCAGGGCGGAACTTACAAAAATAAAAGAGATCACCAGATTACATGGCTATGATGACATTATTGTTAACAGTCTTTTGAGAAACCTTCTTAACTCTTCTGCATCTACCCTCCAACGGGAGCATCGTATACCCACCTTTATTGGGTCCATCTGTTACTATCCTGCACTAACGTCTATCTTGTCTAATATGTGCAAGCGTTAGCTCCACTTGCCGTTCCTTGCAGACTCGCCTGTCGGAGCACGTTTACAGTGTGCGGATGGGGGCCATGAACACATAGCCCGTTTAACCCACAGTGGGACTCATTATCCCGTGTGGGATGAAGCTCGTATATTAACAACCCCAACAAGCAAGTCAATCACTACTCCTGGCGGAGAGCTTATGCATTTACTCTCAAATACATCTCTGCTGTAATGACTCTTTACCTTGTGATATTCCGCAAGCTTGGAAATATTTATTTCCAAGTGATTTAACACAACAGCCAGAGTGACACTTCTCAAGAGGAACTGTATTCACTATTTTTGCAATCGTTATTTTTCCTCCTGTAGACCTGCCTCCCGTTGGGTTGCGCAGGCACTAAAACAAATTCTTTAATGTCTACTTACGTCATTCCCATTCTGCGCATTGGGTATATAAGGGGTTAGCACAACGTATTATACAAGTTTAGTGTGAGGATGGGACCATAGTGCGTTCCCGAAAGATCTTACAACATTTTTAACTTGTGTATACTTCTTTTAGCTTTTAGTAAAGTTTGTCATGTACTTGTAGGGAGTTTTTACTGTAACTATGAGTTTTAATCGTGTATCGACGGTTTGGTTTTATTGACGTATATTTTCTACACGTAATCATCGTTTTGAATCATATGTTGTAAGAGAAATTTAAATTGTAAAACTTTTTAAATGACCTTGAAATAAAAAAAAATTATATAATTAGTCATATGATGTATATCATATGAAAGCCCATGAAAAATGCTGCAAAACTTTTTTCACCAGACCTTTCTAGCTCTGTTTAATGATGGGTTATAGTCAATTTTGCATTCAAGTGTCAATGAAAAAATGCGTTTTTTTTGTTTTTGTTTTATAAGTCCTATAACTAAAAACCTAAAGGAGATAAAAAATCTAAAAATTTGGATTTTTAATTACCATTAGGGGTACAATAGATGAGCCAAATTTGAAAGAAATAAAAAAATGTGAGGTAAAATACCTTGGATCACTTAATATGGAAATGATCCTAATGTTAATTAAGAATCCTGGTTTGCCTAGGTTTTCCACAAAATAAAGTTAATATTTCAAATTTCAAACGTAATTATATATATGGTAAAAAAAAAAAAAAAAAGATACACAGGGTTATTACTGCCCCTGGAATCCTGGAACTGGAAATGTCCTGGAATTTGATTTCCCTTTTTTCAGGCCTGGAAAAAACCCCTGATTTTTCATATTTTTGTGAAAGGTCCTGGAATAGTCCTGCAATTTTTTCTTGCAATGAAAAAAGCAAGAAAAGTGACACCAAATTTTCGGGTGTAATGAGCATGTCTTTTGAATCCATTCTGGTGCGAATAAAATGTATCAAAACTATTCAAGGTCACTGGTACGGTATGGAAAACAGTAGTATCTGACTGAAAAAAAAGTTTTTCAATTGGGTTTTTAATCCTGCAGATATTGCTCTAAGCAGAATCGGGAACTTACACCCTCTGGTGGCAGACTTGTGCTTTAAGAAGAATTTGAAATTATATGAGAAATGTTTCGCAGTGGAAATACTCTCCAACAAAGAAATAATATTTCAAATCGGACTCTTAGAAGCAGAGAAATTGACAAATATAAGATATTCCTCTACACCATCTGGTGGGAAAAATTTGCATTATTTTAGGAAGAAGGTATTCTCAAAAGGCTTTCCGATGTGAATGGTATCGGCCCAGCAAAGAATTTTTTTAGTCTAGTTTTCAGGAGCTCGGATTTTGCTGCAAACACACCAGAAACGGAAATAAACACTTATGCCCCATGGTGGCCAAACCATTCTTTACCAAATATTATAAATTATATGAAAAACATTCCCATCAGAAGCTGTATGTGATAAAGGAAGAATTTTTAGAAGCGGAGATATCGGGGAAAACACAATTTACCTTCACGCCCCTAGCAGAAAGTCTATTAATTACTTGAAAATTTTGAAATTGTATTGGAAACATGTCGCACCAGAAACTCTATTCAATAAAAGAGGGATTTTTCAAATTGGACCATTAGAAGCAGAGATATTGACAAAAATAAGATATGCATCTATCTATGCCCCCTGGCAAAGAAACCATGCAATATTTTAAGAAGAAAATATTCTGAAAAAGTTTATCGACATGGGGGGATCAGTCTACGAATGAATTTTTTCAATCTAGATTTTAAAAGCTCAGATTTGGTGGCAAATACATCGGCAGTAGAAATCAACACTTACGTCTCTGGTGGCCAAACTATGCTTTACCAAAAATTCGAAATTACATGCAAAAGATTTTCCAACGGGAGCTGTATCCGCCGAAGAAAAAAAAAAAAAAAATTCAAATCGGAATTTTAGAAGTAGAGATATCGGGAAAAGTGCAATTTATTGTTACGCCCGTAGCGGAAAATCTATTCATAACTTGAAAAAGTAACTATACCTAAAATAGTCTTCAACATAAATGGAATTGAAAGGTAATAAAACATTTTCAATGGCATGTTTAAAAGCAAATATCTGGAATATAATGTATTTTGAATTCGATATAATCTGTATTTACACCCTCTAGTGGTGAAACTACATCGTAAAAAAAAAAAAAAATGAAATAAAGGATCATCATTCCTATATTTCAGGCTTTCTTCCACACCAATGCAAAAAGAATTTTTCAAATTGAACAAATGGTTGCAGATATATGGTGTCCACAGATGGACAGACGGACAAACCGATAACATAAGCATGATCTTTTTCCAAAAGATGTGCTAAAAAATGTGTCAAAATGTTTGGATTGAGGGTGTCTCTTTCTATCTCCCCGTGGCTTCTGATCACAAAGACATTAATTCCTTCAATCAAGTGTGACGACATGATTTCATTTTCATTTCATGTGGTACTGCAGCAACAAGTTGTTTGAGTGTCATATTTCCCACGACCTTGGTTTGTGGTATACCAATTGTGCAGATGGAGTCACAACACTGTGTGGAAACCTTCCCATGAGTCCAAGATAGTCGTTCCTTGTTGCATGTATTTTCTTCACTAAAATGAGATAAATATCTAGCTGCCCTGCCTCCAATGTGCATGTGAATGGAGAATTTTTGCTGCCACTGTAAAATTGTTTTGTATTTATTATGATTGTGCAAAGTCCCAGATTGTTTCATCTAAGTTTTATTCAGAGCAATTTTTATATGTGGAAATTTTACCAATTCATTGAATACATAACACACACTGGAAAACACTGTAACAGTAGAATCAGTAGGACTTTGTAAGAATTCTAAACGCATAACAAATTTCACTCCAACTTGCAAAATATGAAACAAAGCACCATGATTTTAGCAAAAATTTAAGCTCCTACAATTTTCAGATAAATTCCTGGAAAACCCATGAAAAAGTCCTGGAATTTATTTTATCAAAATGTGTATGAACTGTAGATACAGCATTAATTAGTATTGTGAATTACTGTTTGGAATGGCAGAATGACAAAAACTGAATAACAGCAGTGGCTGTATCCTTGTAAGTGATGGTTTTCCTTTTACGAGGGTTGTGCAGAAAGTAATGCAAAAGTGTAATACATTTTTCTATTAACTGACAGAGATCGTTCAAATTGCACATGTTAGTTAGTAACTCTTTCTCTGTACAAAGGTACTACTCAACATAGTCTGCATCACAAATGATGCATTTGCGCCATTGTTGAACCCAACTCTCGAATTCTCTTTGAAAAAATTCAAGTGTGGACTGTTGCACCCACTTCTTCACAGCCACTGGGCTGCATGGTGGAACACCGACCAACCTAATTTGCTGGTCGCCTGATTTGTTGCAAGAGATGTGGTCTCGCATTGTCATGGTGAATGTGGATCCTTTTTGGATTCTTATTCAGTCTTTTCCTCCTTATGGCTTCTCTAAGCTTCTTGAGTGTCTCAATGTACCGCTCGCTGGTCACGGTACAGCCACATTTCAGAAAATCGAGGAGAATAGCACCCCTGTCATCCCAAAAAAAGGTCACCATGACTTTCTGTGCTGACCGCTGGCTCATGAACTTCTTAGGCCTTGGCTTCAAATGCTTCTAACGGATCAGAGCAGACTTCCACCCTTCTCTCCTTCAAATCGGGTGTCAACTGCAGAGGTACCCACTTTGCACACACTTTCCGATACCCTAAGTCTCCCACCATCTTCTGTATGGCATTGTGACCACAGTCCAGTTGTGCAACAAGCTCATGGATTGTGAGTCATCTCTCTGCGCAAATCAATTTATCCACTTGTTGATAATTTATGTCAGTGGTTGCAGATGATGGTCTCACACTGTGTGGTTTGTCTTCAATGCTGGTTTTCCCTTCTTTAAACTTCTTCATCCATATATGCACATTGCTGTTGTCAATGGTATCATCTTTGTAAACATTCTGTAGTCTTCTGTGGATGTCAGACAGCCTGCACTCTTCCTTCATCAAGAACTCAATGAAGACACACTGCTTCTGCTTGGAATCCATTATTTACCTGCAATGAAGAAGAGGGGTTACTGTAGAGAAAGTTACTCTATCAACACGTGCAATTTGAATGACCTCTGTCAGTTAAAAAAAGTTATGCGCACTTTTGCATTACTTTCGCAGACCTGCCAACTGTTATGATTTTATTGTATTTAGCATGATAAATCCTGCTGCAGTATGCTAATACGATTTTTGCAGCCAAAAATACGATTTGTTTTTAATAGTCATGTTTTCCCCTTTTCAGACAGAAAAGCCTTGTAGTAGAATCGTCGCGGCGACTGGCGACATATGTCGCAGATTTATTTTGTCCTGCAGACAAAAATGACATCCCCAGAACTCTATTAAACCATCTTGCAGACTCCCTATCTTATATACAAGTTTTCCGCCTTTCAAAATTTCCGAATACGGAAGTTGGGTGTAGTGAGGATTTCTTCCGTAATCGTAATTGTTTCTCTCACGAAGGACGATGTACGTCGCAGAATTATTTTGTACTCATCCCTGTAGAAGTATTGCAGCAACGTACATCACAGGTTTATTTTGTACTCGTCCCCGTATAAAAATCGTGGCGACGTACATCACAGGTTTATTTTGTACTCGTCCCCGTATAAGAATCGTGGCAATGTACATCGCAGGTTTATTTTGTATTCATCCCCGTATAAGATTCGCGGCGATGGCCGACGTATATTGCAGATTTTTTTGTACCCACCCCCGTATAAGAATCGTGGCGACGGCTGACGTACATCGCAGATTCATTTTCTACTAATCCTCGTAGCAGAATCGCGGCGACGGCCGATGCACATCGCAGATTTATTTTGGTCCTTCAGACAAAAATGACATCCCCAGAATTCGATTAAACCATCTTGCAGACCTCCTAAGATGCAAGTTTTCTGCCTCTCAAAATTTCCGAAAACGGAAGTTAGGCGCAGTGAGGATTTATCCCGTATCGTAATTTTTTTTTCTAATAATTAACAACATAAAAGTGTTTGATGATTAGATTTAATTAGTTTCTCAATAAAATTTTGATGTAGGGGGAAAAAAATCCCAACTTTCTCATCATCAAGAATTTATATAGCTGAAATAGGCTTAAAAAATTATCAGCATGCGTCATGTTACGATTTTTCTGAGTTATGTTTTTGAGTTCTGAGAGGTTGCCAGGTCTGCTTTCGGTGCAACCATCACACACACTACATTATTTCATCAACTGATTCAGCCTTACTGTTGCTAAAAGTAATGATGTAGGAAAAGCTGCATTATGTATGTAAGTGATGCAAGCAGTGGTAAATTGTTTCTTGTAGAAGTTCTGAGCTGCAACAGTGGGATAGTTCAGTTTTCTCATAAGTACTACTTCTTTCCCAATGCTTGGGGGAGGGGGAGTAAAAACTTGGATATTGTAGTTACACGCCTCTTTGCTTACTTGGATATGTAGTAACATAACTCTTTGCTTCATGTGCATGTTAGAAATCAGGTCATTTGTGAGACATAAAATGTTGTATTGGATTGGAAAGAAATTGATGTCCAATGGCAAGGTACCTGAAGTTGAACCCCGGTCACTGCGCACATTGGCCACTGAGGTTGCACAGCACACTGGCATGACATCAGCAGGTAGGTGGCTTAAGTCAGTGGCAGTTAGCCGTCAGAAGGAGAAGAATTTAAGTGCCAGCCAACATGAAAGTGGACAAAGAGCACACATCCACCATTGCATACTGTATGAGTTTTGTCACAGTAGTGCCCTCGCAAGTGCTGTAAGGAACATTACCAGTATGTACTCCAATGCTATATCACATTGTCAGTGCTGTTGTTGGTTTGAATGGTTTTGAGAGGGAAATTTTGACCTGTCAGATGCTTCTAAAGCCAGAAGATCCGCAACAGTGGATATGAACATGCTTGAAGGCCTTACTAGAGACCGATCCATGTTGCCACACATGGGAACTGGCTGAACAGCTGGGTACTATTCACAGGAGCATTATCACGCACCTACGTCAACTTGGGAAAGTGCACAAGAGGAGAGTTTGGGTACCCCCATAAACTTACAGTAGAGCAGAAAGCAAATCGCATGAGTGCATGCATTTCCCTGCTTGCACATAACCAAGTCGAGTTGTTCTTGAACTCTGTTGTGACAGGTGATGAGAAGTGGGTCCTGTATTACAATGTCAGCACCCGAAAACAGTGGTTGGACTCAAAAGAGAAGCCTATACCAATCCCCAAAGCCGGCTTACACCCACGTAAAGTCCTGCTGTCTGTTTTGTGGGACATGTGAGGTGGTGTGTGTTTTGAGCTATCACCACTATCAAGGCTGATGTGTATTGCTGTCAGCTCTACGATCTGCATGTATCGCTCATGCCAAAATGACCAGCACTGCTGAACTGCAAGGGCGTCTTCCTACAGCAGTATAAAGCGAGACCTCACACAGCACAAGTGAACTGTCACAAAATCAGAAGTTTGGGTACCATCAAAGCAATGTCCAGGGAATAAAGAAGCTGCGGCAGCAGCTTCCTATTCCCTGGACACTACTACCTTTTCTGGTCATTGCAGTATTTCTTGGATGGACAGCTGTTCGCCAACCGGGATGATGTCGAACTCTCACTTCTTTACGTCCAAGCCACCAGAATTCTACAGGGACGGTATCCAACTGCTGCCCAGATGATGGGAGCAGGCTTTGGCAAACGATGGTGACTACATTTTGAACTTATTTGTGCTGGTATGTATGATAATAAGCACTTTTCTGTTGCCTTGCATTTGCAGACATTACTTTCTTTCCAACCCAATATATGATTCAATTAGATCTTGAGTGACAGGCTGAGTGAAATCAGATCTTTCTTAATGGCTTTCAGTGACCATTTTTTTATTAATACAAATTATATTTTATCTAATTCTGTGGAATAATGGATTCTTTTCATTTAGATATTATAAAGCTAAAATTGAAGATTACCTATTTTTACAAATGCTTAATGGTTTTTAGTTTGCTTCCAAAACTATATTATTTCTTTATTACTTTCAGGCTTTGGTTGATATGGCCCCAAAGTATATATTGGAACATTTTCTTGAATCAGAACTTCTTATCAATATCACTGAACATGAGGTAAGGCTTTTATTTATCTTTGATACTGTAGATTAAGAATTTTTTTAACTTTACATAATGGGAGGGGGGGGGGCTTGACTGAACATTTTTTAAGTGCAGAAATGCCTTTTTGTATTAATACTGATGATACAGTAGACAATATTTCAGTACAAGCTCGCATTTTAAATGCCTAATATCTGCACTGAAAAAAACCCTACAAGAATTCATACTCGTTGTCAAAAAAAACAAAACAAAAAATAAAATAAAAACAAAGCACCCAGAAGGAATAATGCAATCGAAATGAAAATTGGTATCTGCAATGTACATGTATAGGAAAGGACACGATTGCAATTCAAGAGCAGTTGGGCCATTATTCAGATAAAACAGCTAAATGTGTGGAACAAGTTAGTATGTTGTAGCTCTACTTCTGGCTCAGATACAAACGGTTACCTGGTGTGTCATAGACACTTACAGTTCACAGATAGTGTCTGGAAGTATAGCATGCCAGATGGTGTCCAAAGTGTGGGCCAGTTTGCTGACATTCCAGGATGGGTGTAGGTGGTGTCCCATCATGTCCCAAACATGTTCGATCAGTGAGAGATCAGGCTGGCCATGGGAGGGTGTCGACGTTACAGAGGCAGGCCTGGGAGAGCTGTGCTGTGTGTGGTCGGGCATTATCCTGTTAAAAAATTGCTGGGTGATACTGCGACAGAAATGGCAACTCAACAGGTTGTAGAATGTCGTCGATGTATAGTTGAGCCATGGGAGGGGTTTAGAGGACTACCAAAGGTGTCCAGCTTTCGTAAGGAATTTCTCACCAGACAGTCACTTCCAGTATGCAAGCTGTGTGCCATTCCATGGGAAAGGCAAGATCCATAAGATGGCTGGCTCGTCTCCAGACACGTATGAGCTAGTCATTGGAGCCAAGTGCAAACTGTGGCTCATCACTGTGGACAACACGACGCTACTGGACACTGTTCCACATTGATCAGGCCTGACATCACTGCAACTGGCGCTGGTGATTCTCACTGGTCAGTGGTAGGCAGAGGAGTCGTTTCTTTGATTGTATACCCTGAGTCAGCCGAAGTGTATACCATTGTGGAAGGTATGGAACGGTTATGACCATTCATCTGAGAAGAGTGGGTACAAATCCTAGTGTGGTGTGGATGTTGTGCTTATCTTAGGGCACTGGCTCTTTTCCTTCCTTGGAACCAGTAGTCCTAAATTAGGGATGGGTGACTGCGTATAGCCCATTGAGATGCTCACGGTGGTCGTTGAACTCCCAATAAAAAAATAAAAATAAAAAAAATCTGCTACTTTGAGAGGGGCTAGAGTTGGAAGACTTCTTCCAACATTTGCAACACAGAGACAATAAATTGACAATCTAGGAAACTTGAGGTGAGGGATTATTTAAGCATGCAAGAGGGGAAAGAAGTTCGGACCCACCACACCCCTCATTCAGTGAATATCCTAACTTCATAGTAGCATGTTCTTATTTTTCACCCAGTTAAAAAGTTCAGCTTTTTTCTTTTTCTTTTTGAGTCTCGTGTTTGATTATATTGTTAAGAATTGTAGTTTTAATGTTTTTCCTTTTATGTATGTATATATTTGCATGTTTTTTAGTATGTTTACATGGGTAAGTTTACTAATTTGTTTCTAAAAATTTAAAAGAGAATATATTTGGTATTGCAACAGGGAGGTAAAAAATGAATGAAATTACAGAAAAAATTCTTTCTGACCTGTTGCAATTGCATATGGTAATGAGACTGATGGTTGTGGTGAAAATAATTTTTTAAAATTTATTTGCTGTGGCTGTCAACACCAAACAGTGTAGGTAGAACAGTGGTGTCCTGTTTGTTTGCTGATGCATGTTTAGATTGAATTTGTAGAATGCATGCACATACATAAAACTTGCCAATAGCTACTTTTCTATGAAGTTTATGTACTGTATGTGGTGGCTGCTTTTTTGTTAGCTTAAATTCTTCAGCCATAATTTTTCAGATAATGTTTGAATTACTGGCTGAGTATGTTCCGACCCCTTTTCTTTAGTTTTCCTGTTATTGCTGATCCAATTGCTCCAACTTGTTAATAACAGGGTTGTTTGTGTTTCGGGTCTAACCCGGATTTCCGGGTTTGGGCGATCTTTCATGCCCGGAATTCCGGATGTTTAGCTTTGAAGTCATTTTTAAGACTGTTAAATTTTGAGTTCTAATAAGCGACAAAGCAAAAAAAAAAAAAAAAAAAAAATTAAAACGATTCATGGCAAAAGTATTTACTAAAAAAAATTGCTTTTCACCAATGAATTAATGTGATAATAATATTGTCTTCCTCTCCGATGCAGCTGACTCGAGCTTGACATATGAAGCCGGCAGTTCGTGCTGTGGTTGTCCGTTGTTCTGTGGGAAGGGTATGCGCGCAAATTCTCAGTCATTTCGTCGGCGCTTCTGCTCCTCGATGCAAAAAAACAGGTTTTTGCTCTGATGAGTGATGTGGGATTGGAACTTGGAGATGGCGGGGAGTTTAAAGCAAATAAGGTACGCCACTCACGTGTCTGCACCTACACGCGGGAGCAGCCTGCCTCATTGTATTAGTAAGTCAGTGACAGAGAGGAGGTGTCTTTGTTTGTTTTTCTGATGAAACGTTTGTGGTTTTTTGTTTAGGCAAAAGTGATGGTGTGTGTGTGTGTGTGTGATGTGTGATGTGTGAATGTTTTTAGAAATTTGAAAGTTTACACGGTTTAAGTTAAGTTCATCATCTACAATGAAATTTTTGACCAAAACTGACGATCTCAAGACATTAGAGGCTTCAGTCAAAAATAAATTCTGGTGGGATTGGCTAGCAAAAAAGACACCCAAAAGGAGAAAGCTAGGATATGGTGTCGGAAAATTGATACAGCTGGGTCATGTTTCTGCATATATAAATGGAGTATGTGCTACAGTTCTGCCTCCAAAACCTGTTGAAGCAATTATAACGGCTACTTGTAATAGTAAAGGTTCTTCTCCTCTTCGGTACACAAACAAGACACTGCAAATGAAGGATGTTGGAAACGTAAGAGTCAGCCTGATAGCGTCTCTGCTAAAAAACAAATGAAGATTGCACACTTTTTTACGAAATAGTGTTATTTTATTAGTAAATATAACTTTAGATTAACACCACACTAGACTGATGGTTTTTTTAATTAATAAATGGAACTTAGATCAACATCCAATTTGCTAAATATACTGTTATTTTATTAGTAAATAGAACTTTAGGTCAATACCACCTGACTGATACTTAACGAATAAAATTTCTGTTAAAAAAAGATCAATATCCTATGGAAAACAGGAGTTGCCCTTCTAGTAACATAAAAACTTGACTGCAGATTTTCTTTTATTTATTTGCCAAATGGGTAATTTTGCAATTGGAAAGAAAGGCAAAACTTTTTTAAAAGGTATGTTATGTGTGTAATTGGTTTATTTTATACAAATGCAAAATTTTTATTAACGTTCTTAGTGTGGTATATGTTAAAGACAATATCATGTAGTTGTCAAAATCAAAGTTATTTAAATTTCACTGAAGGAATTTATTTTTTTAGCAACAAATTAATACTGCAAGCTCAACCCCAAAATAATTTACTGTTGTGAGCAAAAGGTATAGGTAGGTAGTAAGTAATTCCCAAAGTGAAACCATTTTATCTTTCGAAGTATCGGTAACAGCTTTACTGATAAGTATAATAATTAGAGGTACTAGTAGTAACGTAAATACTTTTGTTGTGCGGGGTGGGGGGTGGGTGGGGGGGGCTTACCCTCACATGTTCATTTATGTCTCGAGTTTATGCACTGGCACCGTTGGGAGACGCAGATGATTTCAGGGTTTTCGTGCCTTGCCTTGCAAACACCTCTGAAATAAGTCAATTCTTGAAAAATGCGAGTGCAACAATTCTTGTCCAACAATCTGCTTTTTTAGCCATAGATATTTTAGTGTTATTTAACATGAATCACCTGAAGTTTTACAAATGCATGATGGCCATATATGGCACTGCATCTGTTACAGCGATTTGATGGAATTTCTGCCTTGTTAAGAACTTCATTTACAAGATCTATAAATTCTGCAATTTTAAACTTTTTTTGCCAAAATGCTTTGGATTTCGGCTTGTGTCCTGTGTGATAAATACTAAATGTAATATGCCTTGAAAGCAGCTATCACTGATCAAGAACTTTTGTTAGTGAGGCCTTATTGAGTGGTAGGGAGAGAGATAAAAATATAAACTGAATGTTTATTGAGCAATCAGTAATAGAAGAAAGCTGATCAGGTGCATATGTGCAAGTAAAATTTTTAAAGCAAGGTTTTATTGCCAACAGTAGTTGTTGAACTGAGCAGTTAGGCAAGTGTAGACTTCAAAGATGCTTGCAGTTAACCATTGTTTCAGATCTCCAAATAAAGGCAAACCATGCTGTAAATACATTGCTGAAGTTCTAGGGTTGAATGAATGATAAATCAGTGCTAGATTGAGAGCAAAGTTCCTTACAGCATTAGTTTATATATAGTATTACAGTAAAATTATTCCTTGCAGTACAATTAGGTACATGAGTACCTTTATATATGTGTGTGCTGGCAAGCAATTTCCCCCAGTACTGTTACAATCAGGTGAGAAACACTCATGTTGATATCACTTTTGTTATTAGTTTTAAATATTGGAAGGAATAAAGGAGTACCCTATTCAATCATTTTTTGCTTTATATAAGTTTGAGTACTTTTTAAAGCATCAGAGTGGCTATGACTTACATAAAATGGCTTGTCAGTTTTTTCATTCATTTCTAATTGAACAGCATCATGTAAAACTTGTTGTTTCATAGTAACTTACTGATCTCTTTTGTGTTTGGTCTTTAACCCACATAGATAATCTTCACTTAGTATTTTTTTCTGTTAAGTCACATTGTGCAGAGACAATTTGATAATTTTCTTAGTATAGGTGCTACATTTTTGTTTCTTTCCGTAATTTTGTCAGTTTTGGCACAGATTTATGTGAGCACCAAACTTGGGAGTCTGTAACCCAAAACACATTATTACAATTGATATAGGAATCAACACATTATATTTTATGAAATGACTTCAAATTTCTATTCTAATAGAAGTTAATTTTTATGCGTGTTGCTAGCAGAAACAGAAGAATTTTGTTTACACTTTCCACATATGATATAGGACAATAAACATGCTTTGTACACTTCATTCAAGGAATGTACTTTTGGCAGATACAGCTCTTTATTCTTTTCGCTCATGGAATGCTAATTTATATTCCAGCTTTTTCATTCACATTGCAGCCAGAATCCAATCCACTTCCACAAAGAGAAGTAGATGGACTTATGCATAGTGGAGTGCTAGCATTGCCCTTGTCAATAAGATATTTGTACTTGGAACTGAAATTCAGGAGATTCAACTTTTGGTTCTTGCAGTATATCACAGAAGGTGACATGCAGAGTATAGCCCACTGCTTGAGATTTTTTTTTTTGTTGAATTTTTCTAATGGAACAGCAATGTCATTAAAATTTTTTTTCTCTGAGAATAAATTATGTTTTGTGAAAATGTAAATGAACCCTGTGAAGGGTACTTACTATATGAACTTCCTTGTTCTGTTATGAGCTTTTAACTGACTTTTCATTTACTTTTTCTGAGTTTCATATTTCCCAGGTTTCAATTTAGAATTTAATACCTAGGCTTTTCGGCCATGCAAGTTCTACAGTTTAAGTTTAAAAAACTGGAATTTATATCAGGAAACCTTTAAAACATTTTCACTATTGTTACTTGTTCAAACTAATCAGAACTTGAAATACTGGTTTATTCCAGTTCCTGTATCAACAGCTGTAAAACAAAATTTGCTGAGATGTGCTCAATTTCCAAATAAGTTATCAACGTGGTCTGACATAAGAATCGAGAAAAAAAAATATAATAATAATAAAAAAAAACAACCCTGCATTATTTGCACTTTAATCTACCAGTTCAGTGTGTGTGCTGATTGGTTGGTGTGGAGTTATGTATCTACAGACATCCATTTGCTCTTAAAGGTGTAAAACCAATTAAAACTTGCACAGAAATATTTTATGATAATTATAGTATAAAGTTAATTCATAGCACTGTGTTCTATATTTTCAGACAGTAAAATTCATGACATAAATACTTTAAATTTGAGAGCCAGTTACAAATGACTGAATCAGTGGAATGATTTGCAATCTTGATTAGATATGCAATGGCATGTTTTTACTGCATGCATACAACTGTCTCCTTACACTGTTCAGTTTATTGGAAATACAAATGCGGGCTTAGTAGTTTTCAGTCTGCCTTTGAATATCATGCTTTTAGTGATGTAGAATCACGTTTTTTTTTTGTGTGTGCATTTAACTTGCAGAATTTTAGAGGACAATCTGAAATACGTGAATTCATGAAGATGTAAGTGTGTGTTTTGTTGTGAGGCTTATTCCAGAGACGTGTTTAGCACGCTAAAGGACTTATTAATTTGTTGCAAGTAAACCTATCTTGCAGAATGGCAAATTTGTGATGTAATACTTATGATAAATTAAACATCATTCACAATAAGGAAAACCTGTTTTTGTGTTATCTTTGAGCTGGTCAAGTTCATGTAAATTTGTTAGTAGTGATTGTGATTGCTTGCTCACCAAGTTCTATACAAGGCTGACAGCACTTTAAGGAAGAAAAGCAAACCCAGTAGGCTTTGTTTGATGCTCATTTTCATTAGTCTTTTAGATTCTTTGCATGAGTTTTATTGGAAGCTTGAGCTTTTTACATTCAGCATTATACAAAACTCTATTTCCATCAGTTGTAAACTTTAGTCTGGCAGATGAGCATTATTTGAAGAGCTAATCTCAGAGAACATGTTATGTATATATGTGTTATATTAATTGCACAGGGTAATCTTAGAATCACAGAGATGTTTCTTTTCTCATACAAGTGGCACTGTCACTACTAACATCGGTTCAGATGGTTAAGATTTAACAATTTGAACTGTCACTATTTTTTTTTTCAGAAGTATACTGTCAACATTTACCCAGTCTTAGCATAAATACTGGTACAAATGTTCGACAGATTGTGCGCAGCAACCGGTGTGCAATGTCACTGACCAGCCAGGAGGCATGAAGCAGTTCGTGAATCCTTGTGTGTTCAGTCACAGAGGAGATAACGTGTTTTGTGAAGTACTTGCCATGGAGTGGAACGATTATGAGAATTGTGTTGCTGTAATAGCGCTGCACAATGTTGTAAAATCAGTTTCTGAGATTTTCAACATGCTGAAGAAGCTGAAAATCGGCCGAATTTTTGTCTATCGAACCATAAAAACTGGGATCATCACTGACTGCTCCAGAAAGGGCCTGCCGCATACCGTGAGGACTGCTCGCCTTTTGAAAGCAGTAGCAGCCCGTATTCGATGAAATCCTGTCAGAAAACAATCGGTAGTGGCTCGTGAGCTGAACATTTCAAGAATGTTGATGTTGTGCATGCTGCGGAGTGACCTAAGAGTGAGAGCTTACCTGCGGTGTACAGAGCACTTCCTCACCCCACAACTGAAGCAGCAGAGGGTGCTAAAAGCAAAATGTTTGCTGTAGCGTTACACAGACAATTGCCACAGACAGATCTTTTTTTCTGATGAAGAAATTTTCATTATTGAAGAAGAGGCTTTCAACTGCCAAAATGACAGGGAGCTCAGGAGAAAGCTCCAAGGATCATGAGGGGCCCATCATCCTGCTTCTGTCATGGTTTGGTGGGGAGTCTCCTATGAAGGTACCACAGAGCTCCATTTCTGTGAGAAAGGAGTGAAAACATCTGCCAAAGTCAATCAGAACAAGGTTTTGGAGCCAGTGGTCAAAAATGTGAGTCAGACCCTCTTCCAAAACCGACAGTGGAGCTTTCAGGAGGATCCTGCACCTGTCCACAAGGCCAAGTCAATCCAGGAGTGGCTTTAGGCAAATTTGTCAGACTTCATTTCTCCAGATGATTGGCTTTCAAGCAGCCCAGACCTCAGCCCATTGGACTACAAGTTGTGGGCCACACTGAAGGGTGTATGGCCTGCAGAAAGAGACACCCCAGTATTAACAGTCTTGAATGCTCTTTGGTGCAGGCAGTAGCAGCTTTCCCTGTGAAGATCCTGCATAAAGCTATTGATGAGTGGTCACAGAGACTGAAGGACTGTGTGAAGGCAAAAGAATGCCATTTTGAAAAGTCATAGGTGCCATGTATTCACAAGTATACTCTGCTTCAGTCATATAACAGGTATATTAAATTATCTTTAAATTTCGTTTATTTCATTGAATACTTTGTAACAGTATTTATTGTAAGACTACATATCTATTCATTATTTTTTTAAACTATATACTTGTGTTACTTTGTTACTGTCTGATCTTGCTCTAATAGTTGCATTTATATTGTATCTGCTATCAATGCATGTTTGTAACACTGTATTCAATCTTTGCAGTTGGTTCCAGAGCATGTTGTGATGACACCTGATGAAAAAGCTGAACTTCTTGCAAGATAGTATCCTTTTAAAATAATAATTGAGATGTAGTACTGAAGTTTTTAGTCTTCCTCAAACTGGCTGCATAGGCCATTTTAATGAAATTCATGCATAGTATGATCCTTGGACTGTTGTATTAAAATTTAAATGTTATAATTTTTTAGAAATTAACACTACTTATGCATTATAGTTCTTAGCATCAGTTAATAACTCAAAAAGTTGAATGTGAAGCCTTTTGAATGAATTGCTCTTGAATGCATGTTTTGTACATTTTTCAAAATTACCACTTCAGAAACATTTTTTTACTACTACCCTCAGAGTCTTTTGCCTGGTGGGCTGCCTAGCAGTTTTCCTTTGCTGTTGCCTGATTGTTTAGGTCACCCAAGTATTGCTCAGGTTTCTTTTCTTTTTTTTTTTTTTTTTTCTAGATTTTGTTTTGTTTTTCAATGGTATTATTCAGTTTATTTGCAACATTTCAATAAATACTTTACTAGAAACAAGTTAGATTTGTGTCTAGTTCCAACTAAAAAGTTCCTTTGGTTCAGCTGGAAAAGTAACTCTAGTAGTGGTGAAAATTATACACTGCCGGAAAGTGAAAAAAGAATAAGAAGGAATTGGCGGACGATCATGAAATTTACATATGTTAATGGAGTCGAGTTTACGTAGGTGTGATGTTAATTTCGGGACCAACCGGTGAGCGCTTACGCCACAGCACGGCATAATATGCGAATTATCGTCGGTGGTATTTAAGGAGTACGGCGAAGTGAATGTAATCAGTCGTTGGCGTACACACGTGCGAAGACCCTGAAGAAGCTGCAATGCCTGGACATGGAAGACGTGTACAATTTCAGCAGTTATCGGACTTTGAGCGAGGTCGTCGAGTCGGACTCCGCGAGGCTGGGTGGTCGTATCGTCGTATTGCGGAGCGAATTGGACGGGAAGTATCGGTGGTGGTACGATGGTGGCGTAGATGGTCCGAGAAACATTCCCACACGAGAAGACGTGGAACCGGGAGTCACAGACGGACTGATGAGCGGACCGATCGACGCATAAGAAGAGCGGCGTTGTCAAGCAAAACATTCATTGCGACCTAAATCCGAGCTGCCGTTGCACCTGAGGTGACTGTGCAAACAATCCGCAACCGTCTACTGGATGCAGGACTACGTGCTCGTGTGCCTCTGGCATGTGTACCTCTGACTCCAGCCCACCGTCAGGAACGGCTGCAGTGGTGTCGCCAACGTCTGCACTGGAGAACGCCACGGCGATCTGTCGTGTGCAGCGATGAAAGCAGATTCTGCTTGGGAGCCTCCGATGGCCGTATGCGTGTTCGCAGACGCACAGGGGAGCGTCTCCACCCTTCTTGCATCCGCCAGCGACACACAGGGCCTACACCTGGTCTCCTGGTGTGGGGAGAGATCAGTTATCACTCCCGTACACAACTAGTGTTTGTACCGGGTACGTTAAACAGCACCTCCTACATCAACAACATCATTCAGCCTGTTGTTGTGCCATTTGTAAGGTCGGTCCATCGTGGTGTTTTCCAGCAAGATAACACATGCCCACGCACGGTACGTGCAACGCAACATGCATTTCAGGGTGTGAGACAACTTCCATGGCCTGCATGTTCACCGGATTTGTCCCCCATTGAGCACGTGTGGGATTTCATGTGACAACGACTTATCCGGTCTCCACGACCATCCCTGATTTACGCGTCCAGGTTGAGGATGCTTGAAACTCAATGCCCCAAACTTACATCCAAGATCTGTACGACAGACTCCATGCCAGAATCGTACAGTGTGACGCAGTTCATGGCGGTTCAACCTTGTACTAACCATGTTACATGGAAATGTTATTTTTCATTTTCAGTTTACCAGCAAATACAGCTGTATTTTGCCATAATGTTTTGATCACGTTATCCTCTGTATTCCATTATAATGCTGTATAAATTTCGTTGGTATCAGACGTCTCCTTCTTGGTGTTCTTTTTTCACTTTCCGCCAGTGTATCTTTTAACCAGTTATGTTACTCTGGTGGAGGGACAGACAGACAGACAGGGGTGGGGGAAGTCTAGTATGAGCTGCATTTCTCCCTGAAGCAAAGACATGAAAGTATTATGTAACATCACTACTGTTACTTTTAGGTGCAGTTTCTGTTTACATGATGCAATTATACATACATACCTATCACTAAGCTGTTCTCTGAGATTCAGAGGTTAGCTCCAAAAAGAAATACAAACCACCTAATATTTTTATTTACTGTTGTCATATCAAACTTCTCTATTTACAGCGATCTTGACATACAACTCGAGCTTCACCGATATCCATTACATGCCGTACACAAGATCTTTTATACTTCATATTCATAATCTTTTTCTCATGCAGACACTCCTGAATCTGATCCACCCATGTCTTCCTTGGCCTTCCCCTGCCTTTCGTTCCTGCCACTTGGGCTAAAAAGATTTTCTTTGTAAGCATCTCATCACTCATTCTTTCGAAATGGCCAAACCGCCGAAGCATATTGGTCTCCACCTTACAACATTTTGCTTCACATCAACCAACTGCAACACATCTTCATTCCTCACACAATCAGACCGTGTCTTGCCCCCCCCCCCCCCCCGTAAGTAACGCATTTCTCCAGCACACAAACTACTCCTATGTTTCTTCTGCAGTACTCAGGTTTCACTACCATACATCAAGTAGGAACAATTACACTCTCATACACAGCCATGCAGGACTCTCTAGAGAACCCATCATTCCTGTGAAAACCTCCCAGAGCAGCTTTGACTTGCAATGAAGAATTCACTCGCCTACTAATTTCGCCATCCAATTTGTCCTCTCTGTCAAACATGCTTCCTAAATACACAAACTCACTCACTTGGTCAATCACAGTGCCATTTATAGTTACATTACATTCAGTGCTACCAGTTCCTCTCTCAAAGACCATAACTTTGGTTTTTCCCTTATTTATACTCAGTTTGAATTTCATGCATCCAGGACAACATACTCTGCAAATCACTTTTGCTCTCTGCCAACAGGACAGTGTGGTCAGCATACAGCAATCTGCACACACAGATATCACCAAGACATAAACCACTATTATCTATTTTGGCATCACGCATGCACACATCCATAAATATATTAAACAGCCATGGTGACATTACACAACCTTGTCTGACTCCTGCACCAATAGAAAACCATTTTGATAAAACACCATTCACTCGTACACAAGCTCTACTACCAGTGTACATGGCTTTTACACTATTAAGTAGATTCCCAATAACACCATATTCATTCAATACCTTCCACAGAAGAGTCCTATTTACTCGGTCGTAAGCTTTCTCTAAATCTGTGAAGGCAGTAAAAACTTTCTTCCCAACAGCCAGATACTTTTCAATCATCATGCGTAATGCAAAAATCTGGTTAGTGCAGCCTTTACCAGGCATAAAACCACTCTGAACATACCACACTTTCTCTGATGTAAGACCCCATACTTTTATACACAGTGCAGCAATTAAGTTCTGAGACTTTTTTTTTTTTAAATTCTAGTAGAACTCACAGGTTGTGAAGGCATGGTTTTTCGATACGTCATTTATCAGCTATGCGGTGGCAACATCATTTGTGTGAGAATTGCATAGATGATTATTTATATTGTGTATGATGTCATTTGGTGGAAGAATGGTGTTCCTGCTCTGTCCTGGAGCAGAGAGCAAATATCCACTTCTGTTTGAAAATCGGTAAAATTGCATCTGAGACAGTTAAATTGTTGTGTGATATGTATGGAGCTAACTGCATAGCTCATGCACCAATATTTCAATGGTATACACACTTCAAGGATGCGGTGGGAAATCTGGAGCCACCTTGGTGATGCAGTGGTCTAAGTGACGTCTTCTGACCATTCGTCCGAGATGGGTCCGGGTGGGTTCGAATCCGAATCCCGGTGAGGCATGGATGTTGTGTTAGTCTTACGGTGCTAGCTCTCTCCCTTCCCTGGAACCAGTTACCCTAAATTAGAGACGGGCGACTGCTCATAGCCCAATGAGTTTGCTCACGGTGGTCGTTAAACCTCCAATAAAAAAAAAAAGGAAATCTGGAAAATGACAAAAGACCCCCAGATGCCCGAATCATTGTGTGATCTTTAGGATGCTGGAATGTGATCTCAGTGTTAATAAGGAGACTATTCATTAAATTTTAGTGCAAGATTGGGAAGGGGGAGTTTGTGCTTGTTTTGTTTTGCACGCTTTTTTTTTTTTTGTCAGACTACCAGAAACATGCATGAGTGAAGTACGCAAAAGACGTCCTGGAGACTGTGGGAGTAATACAAAATTTTCTCCAAAGCATTGTGACGAGACATGGTGTTTTCATTATGATCGTGAAACAAAGCGTCAAAGTGCTCAGTGGAATTCGCACAGTCACCCAAAAGAAAGAAAATCAGGTTACAGAAGTCCCAGATCAAGACTGTGCTTGTGTGCTCTTATGACAGCAATAGAATTCTGCATCACAAGTTCAATCCTGAAGGTACAAGTGTCATGCAATGCTGACACATCCATTTTGGAATGATTGTGGAAGAGGATTGTTCGTATCAGCCTGAGTTCAAAAACCAGCATGGTTCTTCTTTATGATAATGTACCCATACACACATCAGTCAGTGCACAGCAATTTCTGGCACGAAAACAAATGTGTGTACCCAACCATCCTCCCTATTCTCCAGATTTGTCACCATGTGACTACTTTCTATTTCCTAAATTAAAGCTGCCTTTAAAAGCAAAAGTTTTTTAAGACCCTGAAAACACACAAAGAACTGTGACATCAGCTTTTCATTCCATGCCAAAATATTATCTCTGCAAGTCCTTCCTTTCGTTGGCTGATCATGCCATATGTTGTATTAACGTAGGAGAAATGTACTTCAAAAAAAATATATTCACACAAGTTTTCCTGCTTTTCCATTTAAAAAAAAAAAAATCGGTCTCGTTACTTAATTGCTGCACTGTGTTTGTTCGCTTTATTTTCTCGTTTTCCCATAATTCATTCCTGTATTGGAATGTAGCACCACACTGGAGGGCATAACATTAGCATTCCATGACAGAGCACCTGTGAAGAAAATTGAGGAAAACATTCTTCACAAATACATGGAAAGTTCACATGTACATCACTTTCAATAATCATATTGTAGTAATGAATTGCTTTTAGTTCACTGTTCTCCATGAAATATCTCCCGAGAAAACAATTTTCAAGTTTTCTGATGTTGCACAATGAACAGTGAACTGTAGAAAGTAATTCATTCCCACAACCTGATTGCTGAAAGTAAGGTACCTAAGGTTTATGCAAAGACTTTTCGGTGTATGATGGCAAGTCTGGGCTACATGGTAGTCAACATTCACATTGAATACTCTCGTTAACTGCATGTCACAGGTTTATGAGGCTGCAGAGGGTGAAGGACCATTGCCGCTGGACCATGGAAGACTTGGAAGCAAGTAGCTTTTGGTCCGATCAATTGGGGTTCCATTACAACATGCAAAAAAAGGGCAGGGTGGTGATGTGTAGTCCACTCGTAGTCTTGGATCCCGGTCGTCAAACCAGGGTGTTGCAGGCCAGCAAAGTCAGTGGAATTTTGTGGGGCATGTTTATGTTGGCTACCTCAGGGCACCTTGTATCTATTGAGGCCCCATCACTGCACAAGGCTAAGTTGATGTACTTAAGACCACCTACACCCACTCATGGTTATGCTTGTGTTTGGCGTAGGACTCTTTGAGGAGCATTCCAGTGAGTTTGCCATACTTGAACAGCCCTGTCACTCTCCAGATTTGAATCTAGTTGAGCATCTGTGGTACAGAGTGGAGCAATACATTTGAGCCAGAAAATCACCACTTGCACCTCTCAATGCTTTACAGATGGCTGACCCGTAATCATGTGCTGCAGTACTACCCAAACATTTCCATCATATGCCATGATTTGAATTCACGCCATGATGTGTTGCTGCATCTGTGAGGACAAAAGATTGGCACATAGGTTATTTGTGGGTGGTGTAATAAATTGCCCTTTCGGTATATCTGTAATGAGTTCATTTTTTAGAATTATGTTAAAACTGGTTCTTAATGTTAAAAAGATCTGCGTGTTTGCATGCTCGAAGCATTTCAATTTATGCTTGCATTGTGATCAGTGGGGTGTATAGATATTTCATTAACTTGTGTGTGTGCATGTGCGCTACCTTTCTTTTAATGAAATTCCATATAATGTACAGTGTATTAATTAAATTATTATTTATCTCTATTACTTTTTTTTTTTTTTTTCACATGTGTAATTATTCAGTTTGAATCATATCTCACTGATTTCCTTCTATTCTGTTAACCAGCTAATTCCCTAACTGGAGATGTTTTCTTCCTAAGTTGTGTTAGGTCATAACTAGTTTGTGTGTTATCTTAATAAATACACTGTGTTTATGAATTCTTTTCTTTTGGTGTTACATGTCTGCCTGATTCAATTATTTAACTGTATAGGTAGTGAAAAAAAAAAAAGTGGGTTTTCTTGCAACTCTGTGCTTCACTGAGTTTAAAATGTGAATATCTATCTGTATGGTTTTCTGCCTTTAACTTGTATATTAGTAAACTAAAAGAAAATCAGCTTATGCGTATTCAAGCAGTAGATCCAGTGGCTAGGTATTATGGACTAAAGCGAGGCCAGGTGAGTAAGAATGCTTTTTCAAGTTCTCCGCTGTAAAATGATTAAAAAAAAATGTTGTGACATTCTGACTTAGCATTTTTACTGGTAATTAGTAATTGTACATGCTCAGAAAACCCATATGTCACTCCATTTGTTTGTATCTAGTCATGTTTATGGTCTAAATCTGTGTGTAACCTTACAAATACAAACTGTCTGACTTTTTGTATGTTGTAAATGTTAATAGATCATAGTAGTTTCCTGGAATATATGTTGAGTATGGAAAGTGGGAAACATTGTTTTCAGGTTATTGTATTTCAGAATTTGGTTACATATGTTTACAGAAAGTAATCTTTCATTTCCGCCATAATCATGAACAGGGGTAGAAAAACATTCTGAAATCTGGTGGCTAGCTAAATTTTTTAGTGACCAGGTATTGGGCCGGAGGGGGAAGGGGAGGTATATATGACACCAAAGTCATGTACACTTCTGTCCAAAATATAATACTTTACCCTCAGCCTTTAGCTTCTCTCTCCCTGGAAAGAAAAAAAAAAGGTTATCATTTTTTTTATTTCGGGGCTCGCAAATTCTTCAATTACCGCAATTTTCATTGTATTATCCGCTGACCCTTAAATTCGCACATTTTTTTCCCTTCGTTTAATCCACAGACCGTGACATTCAGTAAAAAAATTAAAAAAAAAAAAAAAAAAAATCGCATATTCCCCACATCAAATGTTGATCTGGAAGTGGAATTTCCAACAGAAAAGTTGGTCATATAATTACCCAGGAGTCCAAAGAAGTAAGAAAAAAAAATGATCTTATATAAAGATTAATTTTTCCTGTTTTTTTTAATATATTTTTAACTCCGGGCACAAAGCTTAATGAATTCGTAGAAATGCTGTATATACTCGCAAGTAAGTCAGAAGTTTTTGGAAGAAATACTGCTTTCAGAGTTGGGGATTTGGCTTAAACATGGGCCAATAAAAAAGTGGGCTGGATTTCTGTCAATTCTGCTGCAGAGTTTACTGGGTTTGTTTACATTTTAGACCACTGTTTTCAGGGATCGCATTCCTCCTAAAATTCCTAATATTTTGTGACCCTCCTTAAATTCCTAAAATTATACCTAAAATTTGCTATTCTTCCTAAAATTTTCGTAAGCTTATTTATTAAAAATACAACCGTTATTAACGCCAATAAATTTACCATTACGGTAAGGTAAAAAGACCTGTTATTGTAGAAACACAGCCTATATGCTGTGCTGCTGAAGGGAGGGGAAATGACGCCATCGAGATGCACTTGCTTCGGGGTGGGCGCTCCACTTTTTGCCTTCGGACAGTTTTCGAGAGTAACAAGAGATCTAAGGGAAAAGGGAAGGGGTCATTTTCACCCCTGGTTTGCACTTTGCAGACGAACTCCGTGGCACGCAGAAGATCGTACTTTATTTTTGGACATGCCTCGTGGAACCTCCTCTTTCTGCTGATGTTTTGTTATTGTAAACCGCAGGTGGGTGGAAGCAAAGAGGAAACATGTGGTCTCCTTCCGTAACCTCCGGTAATGACGATGGGATGGTAGCTGAGTGTTATCGTGGCAGGCAGTAGAGCACGTGATCATTAACCTTCGGTCGTGCGTCGGCGACAGCGACCTTCGATGCGCAATGTATCTCGGCTCCGACTCGCTTTGACTGAACTTGCGTGAGATGCGTATGATAGTTTCTGGTTTTGCGTCTTTTATGGTGTTCTCTGTGCTGTGTGCAGGTTCAGTTCTCTAGCGGTGACTTCCTTTTTTTTTTTTTTTTTTTTCTATCTTCTGACATCCTCGCAGCCAAACTTCGGGAAGTTGTCTGGTTTTGCAATATTGGAACGTGTTTTTGTATTTCCCTTTCATTTTCTGGTTAGTAATACAAGTGTTTAAGATGCCTAAATCCAAAACGAAATTTCAAGATGCGTGGCTCGCCAAAGAATTGGACGGAGTGAAGTTGAAAGAATGCTGTTCTGCAACTGAAACAATATTTTCTGCTAAGTGTATATTGTGTTCAGAAATTTTCAATATTTCTAATAGTGGCTTTTCACAAGTAAAAGCGCATCATAAAGGGAAAAAACATTTGCAGAAATTTCAAAGTAAATTTCAAAATAAGTCCATCCTGTGAAAGCCTTTGGAGGACGGGTTCTTCAGCCCAAAACAAATATTAGTGAAGTACTGAGTCATGATTTACAGTTGGCTAAAGCCGAAGCATTATGGGCCATGAAAGTTGCTAAGGACAATATGTCTTTTGTTTCATGCACTGAAACAGTTGAACTTTTCAAAGAAATGTTTCCTGATTCTGCTATTGCAGCTAAAATGCAACTTAAAGAAAAAAGTTGCTTATGTGATATCACATGGATTGTCAAAATATTTTGAAAAGGATTTGAAAAAAGACATTGCATCTAGTAGCCCAGGAAAAGTTACTATAGCATTTGATGAAACTACAAATACACAAGTGAAACGGCAGTTAGATGTGTATCTCAGGTACTGGTCTTCAGAAATAAATTCAGTTTCTTGCCGATACCTAACAAGCGTTTTTCTGAGTCATGCAACAGCAGATATTTTGCTAAAAGAAATTCTTGATGTGTTATCATCCTTCAATATTTCGTTGAACAGAATTATTTGTGTATCCATGGACAGCCCAAATGTAAATAAGTGCTTTTTACGCAAATTCAATGAAGTTGTAAAACAAGAAACAGGCCAGAAATCTTTGGAACTAGGTTTTTGCAACCTGCATGTTGTTAGTAATGCATTTAAAAATTTTTTGACAAGCTTAAATATAGATTTTGACAAATTTTCTACTGATATGCATTACTTTTTAAAGAGTAGTGCTGCAAGACGAGAGGATTATAAATCTGTCGAGCATATAACATTGGTCACAGCCAAATTTCTTTTGCGTCATGTCAGCAACAGATGGTTAACCGTTGGTTCTGTAGCCCAGAGGCTCTTAGATTAATGGCTAAATATTACAGAATATTTTTTAAACTTCTTGCCATCTCAAAAAATATTTGAAAAACAACTACGCAATTCGGCAAGGTATAAAAGAATTCACTGTTTCCTGAAAAATGAGCTAACTCCTTGCTATTTAGCATTAATTTCATTTTCACACCAAAATTTTGAAAAGTTTTCATTATGTTATCAGAGTGAAGAACCAAAAATACACCAGTTATATTCTGATTTAAATACTTTAATGAGAAATGTTATGGCTCAGTTTATCCAAGATGATGTTATTGCAGGGAAATTTGGAGAAGACCTAAAGAATGTAGATTTTGAAAACAAAAATTCATGGAAAAAACTAGGGGAGTTAGAAGTTGGTATGAAGACAAAAAATCTCCTCAGGAATGTTCAGGAGACCAGGCAGAAATTATTTCTCTTAGATGTAAGATCATCACTAATTGCAACCACAAAATATTTAAAGTCAAATTTGCCATTCTGCAATCAAAAGCTAAGAGACATAGAAGTTTTAAAGGTAAAAGAACCAAAGAAAGAGTCAACTCAACTTTCAGTCACTGAAGGACTTTCAGAAATAACCAGAATTTCAAGTGTTTTGCATCTTTCTGAGGAACAAATTGATAGAGTAAGAGAAGAGTGGAAACTTTTAAATTGCGATAAGCCAACTCTAGATAAACTAGTGAAATTTTCAGAGGAAGGGCATATTCCAGTGCAGATTGATCATTACTGGCGTAATATATTTAGTATTAAAGACTGTAGCGGAAAAGAAAAATACTCAAATCTTGCTAAACTCATCAAGTCAATTTTAGTTTTACCTCATGGTAATGCTGATGCAGAAAGGGGATTTTCGGTTAACACTGCTCTGTTAAGGAAGGACAAGGCTAACTTAAAAGACTCAACTATAACATCATTAAGAATAGTTAAAGGGGCCATTAAACACTATGGATGTGTAAGTAAAGTTCCCATAACAAGAAATTTGTTTAAATAGTGTTCGTGATTCACATAAATTTTATAAAGAGTATGTTGATAAGCTGAAGGAAGAAGAATCAAAAAAGGTAAAAGAAAGGAAGCAGAAAGAGAGGGAAAATAAGGAAAAGCAGCTGGAGAAAAAAGAAAAGCTGAGTTTGATGACAAAATAAAAGAAAATGATGCAGAAATAAATAGGCTTAAAAAAGATAAAGAAGCCTCCCTAGCAGTAATTCAAGAGGGAACAGAAAGAATGAGAAAAGCTGTAGAAAAACAAAATACTGTTGAAATAGCAGTTGCCTCTAACTTGATCATACAAGGTTCAGCTGAAATAAAGAAAACTGAAAGTAAATTAGTTGTGGTGGAAGCAGAAAAAGATAGGCTTATCAGGAAAAGGTTAAAACAATAATATGAAAAAAGTAATTCAGTGAACAATTGTACATAGTTCTTGGTTTTCAGTTACCTTTTTAAGATATTATAATTTAATGTGAAACCTGAAAACTTTACTGTGAAAATCGTGAATTGCTTCTGGTTCAACAGCATATTAATGTTCAAAGTGAAACTTGAATGTGGTAAATATACTTGAATATGATAATAACACGTGAAAAGATAAGAACTGAACATTAGAAGTAAATCATACTTAAACTTTAGACATTAGACGTTATGCAAAAAATTTGGGTGTGAACTTCGACCATATATACTAATGGACTGCGCATTGGCAATAGCTGCATCAAAGCCGCCATGGCTCCAACATTGGGCACGTCATCATCAGACTCCAAATTTTGTGTAAAAATGCTGTTATGATTACTAATTTACGCTGCAGAACTTCAGTGTTTTCGGTGTATTCTGTGAATGCGCCTCATATATAATGAAAACTCTTCAGGTAAGTTTACTTATGAGCTATATACATGCATGATCGGGTTGTTTACATTTCGTGATTTATAATGTGATGAACATTTGCGAAGAATTTGGAACATGCATTCCATTTTTTTTTCTTAAGTTACTATATTTTTATATCAATAGCTGCAAGTTTCTGGTTAAGTAATTGAACTTTGTTGACTTAGGTATTTATTTCGTTTCTTACCCATGAAAAATCATAGAACTTCCTTTACTATATCACTCAGAGCAACCATAAGCACAGCAGGTGTAACCCATCTTTTTGACTGATGTCATGTGATTTTATGTTGGAGCCAGAAATTTTGATGTCATGCGCAGTCTATCAGTATATATGGTTGAAGGGTGTGAAGCAAACTCTTTACAATGTATACAAAGTTGTTTTACTAGATGTATACAAATATACATCTAGTTTTTATTGAAATACACTCCTAAAATTTTCCTAAAATTTTTCTAAAAATTCCTAAAATTCTTACCTAAAATTTTCCAGAAGTATGCTATGATCCCTGTGTTTTCCACGTGTCACTGTGCGCTAGTTTTCTGACTTTTTGAAAACTATTGTTCAGTGACACCATCGCGTCCTCAAGCTGTGCCGCCTACATTAAGTTTAAATTTGGTAAAGTATCTGAAACATTTCCTTTTCAAAGACATCATAAATATCAATGAAGGAAAATATCAGCAGCAAAGACATTGGTCAAAACACCGAAGGACGTACTAAACACAAGGCACAGTGCAGACTAGATCCAGAACAAGAAACTTTAAAAGGAGGTAATATGTGTGTGTATGTGTGTGTGTGTACGTGTATGCAATATGTACGTTCATGTAGCAAACGCTGTTCGTACATTTTTATTGGCTGGTTGACAAAGTGAGTGCACGAGCAGTAAGCCTTTTGTCTAAAAATTCTCAATGATACAAAGACAAAATGGCTCTCGCTGTCCCTCCCTACAACTTCCCTGATCTTTCATTTTGAGACACCCTTCCTCGCTTGTCTGTGCTCCGTACACACTCCTGAACGGAGAAAATAGTTTCCAAGGGAGTTCCTTTTCCAATTATACCCTCTCTCTTAAGTATGCTATGGACATTGTCGGTTCGCTATGGACGACGAAAAACATCGATTATGTTGTGGAAATTGTCGGTCCGCTATGGACAACAATAAACAATAGACTATGCTATGGAAATCCCCTACTCTAAAATAATGTTATTAAACATCTTTGTAAAGTTTATTTTCATGTTTTCAAGATCCTAACACTTACTAATGGGTTCTAAAGACCACTGTGGGGTACTCCCAGTCTGTGTAGGCACTTATTACATTTACTGCAAGATTCCTATTGGTATTTGAGGGAAACTGGAAAAAGAAAAAAAATGTTAGTTCCACTCTTAGTGTTTCTCAACTTTAGAAGCAGGTCTGTGCCCCTGTCCCTGATAATGTTAAATAAAGCAGAAGAAAACAGTATAGGTTTGAAAAGAAAAAAAAAAAAAAAATGTGGACGTTTGAAAATGGCCAGGCGCTTCTTAAGGAATCAAAAACAAAAAACGTCCAATATCCTGGCACGTATTGGGTGGAGGGTGGGGGGACAAAGAGCAGTAAGAAAAAAAAGTGAAATTCTGCATAGGTATCCAAAAGGATAGAATTTTCTTGCTGACTTGTATGGATGGAGTGTTTCAAAATCTAGTAAATTATACACAATTGATTTCTTTATTAATCTTTCCCTTGTTTTGTTGAAGTGCATATAAAAATTCATGTGTAACTATTACAGAACAATATATACAGTTTTAACTCTGTGTGGACATTTTATATTGTATAACAAACTAGCGTCAGAAAAACCTTCCTGATTATTATGCAATCTTCTGGATTTTTTTTTTTTTTGGCAATCTTCTGGTTTTTCATTAAATTTAGTTGGCAGCTATGCTACTGACTTCAGTCTGCTAGTTCTCAGAGTTGTTGCAAATCAACTAGATTTGAATGCTGAATATCTCCTCCATCTCATACTACAGCTGCTAAATTGATTTGAGATCTGATGACTGAGGAGACCTCTGCAGCAAGCTTACGTCATTGTCATGACTGCGGCTAGACATCATAACTGTGCCTGGGCAGTCCTGGTGTAAAGCATTAATTTGAAGGAAAATGCATTTGCAAATGGACTTTCTTAAAGTGGTGCATAATTTAACGAGCAGCATTGTTCAGAATAGAGTGTCATTCAAATGTGTTTGTACCAAGAGAATAGCTCCCCCACCACTCAAACAAGGTGAACTACATTCCAGAGCTTCCATTGATTCTGAATGTTACATTTGCATAACTTTATAGAGTTAAAACATCTAACTGTCTTGAACAGCTTAGAGACTTATTTTGAAAGCCTTCTCAAAGTTTACAAACTCCATTTACAGATTCTGGAAGTTAACAGAAAATCATGGAACTTCTTAGGAAATTGTGAAAGAACAGCTATGCTGTATATTTTATAATGTTACAACTCCTACAGTTGCTCTGTTTTTCTGGGAGTACTTCACAAAGATTACTCAATTAAAAAACTACCATGATAGTTGCTGCAGTTCTGTTTTATTCTTACAGTTTGGTACAGTTACACAAAACCATTGGCAATCTTTGGGGTACAAGTTGTTCCTCATATCAGCTGAGTGACATATGCTATTAAGAAAAACTGTTATTCACCTGTACAATATATATTGATTTTATCAAGACATGTAACAGTATTTCTCTTCATAGATAAAATAGTTTCATCATGAATGCTACTGACACCCGAAACATTATTCTGCAAAATTCCAAATAATTCCACAAGTCTTCATTTATAACATTCATTCCACCAACTTACCACATTTCTCTCTGAAATCAAAACAGATCAGTTTTATGAAATAATCCCCTGAGCTATTGGCTTTCTTTGATCAAGTGTGAAACTAAACAATTTTGTAAGTTTACTTTTGTGTAATCATACTCCCAGTCTTTCTAACATAACATAACTTAACTTTAACATCCTTAACACACAGTCAGGGTTTCCGATAGCGTGCGCAGACGCGCGCTTCTTGCAAAGAAGTTTGCATTCGCGCAAGAAAAATAAAGTAACGCGCGAAATGGGCACGCGCGCAGAAGGATTTCAATCGTGAGCTATTAGCATGGAAAATCTACGAAGACGATGCCGTTTCAGATGACGTGTGCCGATTTCACGACGTCATGGTACAATCCTATTGTTCAGTCACGTGCCGATTTCATGACGTCACGGTACAATCTTATTGTTCAGTCACGTGCTGATTTCATGACGTCACGGTACAATCCCAATATTTCCCTTCCGGTCGTATATAAACGGTTTACGGGATAATCCGCATAGAGTGCAACGAGACGAAAGCCCACGCACTGCTAAGGGTGCCAACCATTACGCTTTTTGCCACATGATTACCGAATTATGGACCGGTTGGAAGAATTGTGGATTTCAATGCATTTCATAAAAGTTCTGAATTTTGTGTCCTTTTTTGTTAAAATCACGGTTTAAACTGCAATCGCATTTTGCAAATATTTTTATAGTTTTTTTCGCTTAAATGCAAAAACTATTAATTGGTCTTGTTTCTAAGTAAGTGCCTTTGAAATTCAGGTATTGGATACATCGGCAAAGCCAATATCGGACGGATATGGGGTGAAGAATGGCCAGAGGATATTGGATGCATTGGCAAAGCCGATATCGGGTGAAGAACGGCAAGGTGATATTACATAATATGTCAGAAAAGACGATGTCGGTGCAATGACGTCCGCATACCTGCCAAGTATTCCGGATTTCCCGAAAGTTTTATGGAGTTTTAGGTAGTTTTACGGTCTGAAGATAGTTTCTTCCGTATTTTTGCCAAAATGGCTCGTGAATGTTTTTATATTGATGGGAATTGATATTGTTGTTATTGTCGCTTAGTGTAAACTCCTGCTTTTGTTCTATTATGATTTCATAGCGATTGAACCTTATGTTATCTTATGTTTCTAGCTGGGAGCGATCGCACACATCCCCTCCCGCCAATCCTTCCAAACTTGTTCTCTCTCCCTCAGTGTTAAAATAGCTGCACTAATTGGACCTAAGTGCGAATTTTTTTTAATTCTGCGCCATGCAGAGTTCGCCAAAGTATGTAATTATGCGTCTAGTGTGCATCAAAAAGTGTGTTTACGCATCGAAATTTTACCAATGCGTAAAAATACGCATCGGGACGGTATTTCGTCTTTCAAAAACAGAAGTAAACGAAATAAAGATTTATATAATTGTAATTTCTTTTTCCTGCGATGTTGCCTATGTCCAGTATTGTTGTTATACATCACTTTATTCCATAAATATTTGTATTTCAGTTGAAAAATGGAGGGAAAATTTCAGAAAACGGAAATTTGACGGCACAAAATTTTTCCTGTAATCTTCAGGCATGAGCGCGCAACAGCTTCGAGAAATTTCTCCTTTTCCATCATAATTGGAGTTTTCCTCGAGATCGATGCATAACTGAACAGAAATTTCGGGGCAATTGGTTGCGGAGGAGAAAGTTTTTCGCTGGAAACTTTCGAAAACGGAAGTTTCGTCTTTCAAAACTTTCGAAAACGGAAGTTGGACGCAGTGAAGATTTCTCTAATAATCGTTATTTTATTTTTCACGCGATGTTTCCTCTGCCTAGTATTGTTGTTAAATATCATTTTATTTTATAAATATTTGTATTTCAACTTGAAAATGGAGGGAGACTGTCCGAAAACGAAAATTGGACGTAGCAAAGATTTCTCCTGTAATTGTATCCCCCCCCCCCAAACGATGTTATGAACATGTATCCTGTATTCTTAAATATTCCCCGATCCCCCAAAATAAGGTTTTCATTTCAGCTTGACAAAGAGAGGAAGGGGGGGGGGATAAAGATTTTTCCCGTAATCGTAATTCTTTTTCCTGAAAACGAAAGTGAAGAAGCTTGAAAATTTGTAAGAATTGATGCACAGTGTTCAAAAGTATTCATATCCCAAAGTTACACTATTCATCCTTTATCTAAAATAGCGCTATTGTGCATTCGTGATGGGTAAAATTGTCATCTAAAGGCATTAAAAAAAAAAAAAGTCACTGTCTTGTCATTGCTTACATAAAATAAAGTTATTTCTAAAATTGCATAATTCAATTTAAAAAATAAATAAATTCAAAACCTTGAAAATCATCACAATTTCTGAATTCCATCTATGAGTGACTGATACAGAAAAATAATTGAATACAAGTATCATCAAACATACTGCTAGCACATCCCATACATTGCCGCTCTCCCCTAATAATTGATAATCATAAATTAACAGTTCTGGAACTGTATCAATTCTTCTTGATTTTATAGTAAATCTTGATTTTTGCTAGCAATCTTCTTGATTTAGGAAATTTTGGGGAGGAGGGGGAGCAACTGTGGTAACATACTTTGATAATCATTGCAAGCGAGTGAGATGCTTGCTGCTCTCTTTGCCATGCCAAAAAACAGTTCAGCAGGTGAAAATATTGCCAAACTTGTGTCTGAAGAATTTCAGTATGTTGGTATTCCGTGGATGAACTGTCTTGCCTTATGTGATTAAGACTTCTGTTATGGTGAGGAGAAAAATTGGTGACTCTCTGAAAATGAAACTCATTAACAAGGTTTGAAAATCTTATTTTATACTTAAATACAAATTTTTTTTTGTAAATATTTCTTTATTTGTATTAAATAAAATAGAGAAACCTATAATATATAATTTTATTATTTATAAAGTGTAAATATGCGCCGCTGAACGCGCATTGATGTCCCGGTTTTTGATTTTGAAAAGTTGGCAACTCTGATATTTGTTCTTACTATAACACAATGGAAAAGTTCCTCATTAGAAAGAGGAAGTGTTCTACTGACGATTCTGCAAGTTCAGCATCGAGTGCTACGATTTTAAACAGTGAAATATTGCCTGAGAAATGTAGTGAGGCTGTTCCTGCTGTAGTACCTCCAACTAAATTTAAAAAAAATCTTAACTTTCAAGAGAAATGGCGCAAAATGTATGACTGGCTTGAAGTCGAAACCGACGAACATAAAACAATTTTGATGTTTTGTTCATTTTGCAAGGCGTCATCAAAACCAGCGTTATTTGCAAAAGGTAAGTTAATGCCATTCATTATTTTATCAATATATAAATGGTCTATTTTTTCTCATCTGAAGAACTCTTTTCTAAAATTTGGCTCATGCTTGTATTGATACTGAGAATTTTTTTTTTTTATCTTGTCATAATTTTTGGGCTAAAAGCAACTGCTCATACAGTGTTAAAGTGATTTTTTGTTTTCGACGTTGTAAAGGTTTTATTTTATTATTCATTGTTGTGAAAGGAGCCAATTCGCTCAAACGCTTTTGGGATGAGAAGTAAATATCCTCATCGGTGTCATGCAAATTTGTTTTGAAGTTGTTAGACCACTTCAAAGATTTGGAAAATTTGAAATGCCTGTTGAGTGAATATCCATATATATTTATTCTGCTAAAAAATAGCTATGCTAGTTTTAAATTTGCAGATGTTGCAGAACTTTTCATCTGCAGGTATAAAGATCCAAGCATAGTGTTGTTGTATGAAATTGCTTTGGTTGTGCCAATAAGTTCTGCATCAGTACAGCGTTCTTTTAGCACACAAAATCGAATAAAAGATAAATTTCACAAGAGGCTCAAAGAATAAAGTTTAAAAAATTTGATTCAAATATCAGCAGCAAATGTAACACTAGAAAGCTTTCCATTTCACAAAGCTGCTGAAATATTTAATAACAAAATTAGAAGATATGTATAAAATATTTATATTATTTTTGTTTTTTCGTCTTCTCCCCCCCCCCCCAATAAATGTAGTTTCTCTAAGTTTACGATTGTTTAAAATTCACCCCTGATTTTTCAAAATCGCCCCCAGAAAAAAAGCCTGGGGGACATTTTTACCCCTGATTCTGGAACCCTGGCGAGAACCCTGCACAGTTATGCTTAAAGTAGTTCTACATTTGCATTGAGCTGTGTTTGAGACCAGCAACTTAAAAACTTTCCAACATTTTCCTTCTGTTAGTTTTATCGAATTTTAGTTGACCACCATGAGTACTTACCTTGCTGTCCTCTACTTACTGTCGCCCATATTCTTTCTTTGCTGTTTGAGACATACACAGACGTGCCAACTCTCTGGGTTTAGGCCGACAATGCCGGATTTTATTACACTTCCCGGAATTCCGGATTATAAATTAATATTGCCGGATTCCGTCATGATTTCCGTAGCGTAAATTAAAAAGTAATGAGAAAAGTTCAAAGTTTTCCAAAGGCATCGGAGAACTTCAATTACCGTAGCGTAAATTAAAAAGTAACCAGGGGGAAAGTTCGAAGTTCTCAGAGGCATCTATCTGTTCATTAGCGAAGAAGCGACCTTTCCCTTCCGAGTCAGCAGCGAGCAGTTTTGCTCTGCCGTTGGCAGCGATGTTTACTCTTCTGTCCGCTAATGATCTCTGGCGCTGCAGGCACGAAGTAGGAGCAGGCTTGGCCTTGGCGCGCGCCATCCGCAGAGTTCGCCAAAATGCGTAATTACGCGTCTAGTACGCATCGAAATTTTACCAACGCGTAAAAGTACACATCGAGAAACGCGTTAAACTATGCACCGCAGAATTTTACCAACGTATAAAAATATGCACCGGGACGGTATTTCGTCTTTCAAAAACGGAAGTAAACGAAATAAAGATTTTTTCCGTAATCGTAATTTCGTTTTCCTGCGATGTTGCCTCTGTTCAGTATTATTGTTATATGTCATTTTCTTCCATAAATATTAGTATTTCAGTTTGAAAACGGAAGAAAAATTTCCGAAAACGGAAATTCGACAGCGCATAAATTCGCCTGTACCGTACGTAATCTTTTAGGCATGAGAGTGTCACGGCTTTGAGGAATTTCTCGTTTTCCGTCATAATTTGTGTTATCCTAAAGATTGATGCGTAACTGAACGGAAATGTTGAGACAATTGGTAGTGGTGAAAGGATGCTTTCCGTCTAAAACTTTCAAAAAGGAAGTTAGACGCAGTGATGATTTCTTCCGTAATCGCGATTTTATTTTTCACGCGATGTTTCCTCTGCCTAGTATTGTTGTCAGATATAATTTTATTTCATAAATATTTGTATTTCACTTTGAAAATGGAGGGAAAATGTCCGAAAACGAAAATCGGACGTAGCAAAGATTTCTCCCGTAACTGCAATTTTTTTTTTCCGAACGATGTGGCGAACATGTGTCCTGTGTTCTTAAATATTTGCCCCCAAAAAGATTGCATTTCAGCTTGATAAGGGGGGGGGTGTTCCGAAAACGAAAGTAACGAAGCTGAAAAGTTTGTATGAATTGATGCATGGTGTTCAAAAGTATCCATGTTCTTAAAGTTACAGTGTTTATCTTTTTATCTAAAATAGTGAAAGCAAACATGCATTCATGATCCTCAGACTGAAAGTTCTTTCAGCGTGATGGATGAAATTGTCATCCAAGGGCATTAAAAAAAGAAAAAGAAATTAAAAAAAAAAAGCAACAATGAAGAAATGGGAAGGGAAACAAAGATTTCAACAAAATGAAAACTTGAGCACTGGATGTTGTGCAGCCACAGAGTCAACAAAAGACAAATGTGGCTGTGAAACTTGCTGAAAAGTTTATTAGATATTTTTAGATATCTATAGGAATATCAAAAGTGCAATGTATTCACTTCTTGAACACATTGCTGTTGAATGTGGTCATTACAAAACATGATAAATTTAATGTTATTGTTTTAAAATACAAATATTATATTTATTACTAAAATAAGAAGCAAAACTTATCCTAATTTTAAATGCATTGAGTGGTAGTGAAATTTTTATTATGAAAAACATCCAGATTTTTCATAATCGCCCTTCATTTTTGTAAGTTTTTTTATTTCATCTGTTAATTTTTCTAAAATACTCCCCACTTTTAAAATTTTTTTCAAAGGAGTAAAAATACTCCTTTAAATTTTTTTTTCTGGCAGACTCTGACCATACGTACTGACGCAGATTTCTATCGGAAGCGTGCGGTAGTGTTTTGGTTTGCTTTATGTACTTCGTCTGTCTTCACAGGAATTTCTGAGAACTTTTTGTGCATGTGTTTAATCAAGCGATGGCTGGTAGAAAATATCAGTCTGTTTTTAAGAAGTGTTATACGACAGATTATCCGTGCATAATCGAATCAAGGAAGGGCCAACAATTTGCCTTTTGCTCTATTTGTAAATGTGATTTTTCTGTTGTCCACAAGGGCAAAGGAGATATCGTTAATCACATTCGTACGCAGAAACACGTAGACAATTCTAAGTGCGTGGAAAATTACCAAACATTAAATTTTGCTCTAGATAGTTCCTCTTCCGATGCCATTATCAGTGCTGAGTGCTAATTTACTTCATTCCTCGTGGAACATAACTTACCTTTAAGCTTTGCTGACCATGCAAGTATGCTTTTAAAGAAAATGTTCCCCGATAGTAACTTTGCAAAAAAATATGCATGTGCCAGGACAAAAACATCGTGCGTCATTGTTGAAATGGGGAAATCTTCAAAAATGGACTTGATTCATTCTATGCAGAACGGCCCATTTTCCATTGCGACAGACAGCAGCAATAAGTCTGAAAAATACTACCCACTTGTTGTAACACTATTTAAGTGCCAAAAGCAATCAAATTGAAAGTTCGTTATTTCAAGTGCCTGTTTTAGTTGGGGATAGCACTGGGGAAAATATTTCCTAATTGATAGTCAGTTCTTTGGAAGAGGAGAATGTTCCATTAGGAAATTGCATTGCCTTGAGTGTGGACAATGCACCTGTTATGGTGAGTAAATATAATGGTGTTGCAGCTTTTCTAAAAGAATGTCAGCCATTTGGTTGTTATAGGGTGCCCATGCCATCTAATTCATTTGGCTGCAGAAAAGGGAGCAGTATGCCTTCCAGGTAATATTGAAGAATATTGGATTGATATATTTTATTATTTTCAGAGAAGCTCTAAAAGAAAATAAAAGTTTCAAAGTATGTGTGATGCTGAAACTAGAAAAATACTAAAACATGTATCAACGAGATGGCTCTCCTTAAATAAATGTTTAGGCAGGTTGTTGGAGCAGTGGGATCTATTACTAAATTTTTTCATGGAAGAAGTGAAGCAGTGTGTAAATCTGTGACTGATAGCCTTCAATATTTTACCATCCCTAAGATAACTGGAAATGTGGCAGATTGCTCTAAAAAGAGGCAAAGTGAAGACCTTTCAGGGAATATTAGTAAGAAACCTGCCCACCAAAAGAATTTTTCTGTCAAAGGAACTGAACCCAAAGTAGCCATAGAGCGACAAAATCAACCTAAAGCATCGCCGGTACTAACACGTGAAAAAAGAATTTTTATGTTTTTGTCTGACAATTTGAATAAAGCAATTTGTTCATTTTTGATATTTATTTTGCCAAATTTTGACAAAACAAATTTGCCGTTCCAGACATATAAGCCCATCATCCACATGGTCAGATCAATCCTATTGAATCTCTTTAAAGATACAGTGTCAAAAATTTTTTTGCCATCTGTTGTGAAAAGTGTGACTTCAATTAAAGCTATTAACTATCATTCAGTTGAAAACCAAAAATCTGATGCTGATTTAGTTATTGGTACGTCCACTGAAAAATTGGTTTCAGATTTAAAAGCTTCAAAAACACTTATTGATGATGAAGTATTTATTAATCCAAAAGTAGCTGACATTCACTGAGAAATCTTCATTTTCTAAAGTACGTTTTTTTTGTGAAAAAGTACTTTTCTATTGTCCTAAGAGCAGTAGAAGTTTCAAATGATGATAATGAAGCATTTGATATCTCCAGTTTGAGTTTTGCTGTCTTCAACATGAAAATATTCCAGGCGAAATTCTTGAAGAAAAGCGAGCTGATATTCAGGGGCAGTTAATAGGTAAACTTAAAAGTGCTAATGGAGAATTTAAATTCAAGAGGCTGTCACATTTAATGCTTCTCATACTAACAATCACTCACAGCAATGATGAGTGTGAGAGGATTTTCAGTTATGTGACAAAGACCAGTACTCAGTTCAGATCAACAATGTCAAAGGAAACATTAGAAAATCTGTTGATCATAAAATCTAATCAACAAGAACCTTGCTTTGAACAGAAATTTGATACTGATTTTTTGAGGAGGTGCAAGTCTTGTACAGCAAATGCACTGCATAAAAATTAGAATCATATTGGTATAATGTAAATAGCTTGTATATAATATTGTATATTTAGTGATTGTTCTGAAAGTGTAGACTTTTAATAATTGATTGTGATAGAGCAACAAAATAAACAGATAAATATAATCCAATCAACATTTTTTATATGCATTAACGTAACATTCATGCTTCAAATTATGTCCATTGATATTTCAAACATACGAAAATATGCTTGCAGGATTTTCATAGAAAATTGCAGGATTTTTCTCTTGTTAAGGTTGGCAAGTCTGCATACAGGTTTAGTGTTCTCCCTAGAGCCTTATTACTGGTCGGCCCACCCAGCTAATTTTCTCGGCAGCTCAGCTAAATTTTCTTTAATGAATGTTTTCACAATACACATAATAGTGAGGAAAACTTATTCCCACATGCACCATAAATATTGATGAAAACTGGCTGAAATCTGTAAACATAACTAATTTTTTTTATCATTTATGTTAAATTTTCTATTGTTTTTATCATATGTTACATTAATGCCTACCACACCCTAAAGATGTTTAATGAGTGTAAAAATGTTAAACAAAACATCCTTTTATTTTCTTGATTGAGGAAGGGGTCATTAAAAAAGTACCATCCAGCTAAAATCTTTTGCCACCCAGCTGTAATAAAAATCTAAGGTTTATCCATGCTACTAGAATTCAGTTCTGTCCATAGGGGAGGTTTTGAGTTTTTACATAGTTTTCAAGTAATTCTTCTCTAGAGATTTTATTTCAGTACCATTTAGTTTTATCTGATCGGATATTCCTTAATGTAATTGATGGCTTCTCAGCTATTTAGTTATGCACATTAAGAGCAAACACTAATATAAAAGTTATATGTTGTTTCAAGATGACTGAAAACTCAAGTATCTTTTTTAAAGTTTCAAGTACTTCCAATATTGGATTTCGTTAGAAAAAGTCTGTTATTGAAAAGTTAATTCGTTTTTTGATGTGCATTAATGCAATTGCATTGTTGGACTTATTGTTAAATCCATGTTGAACACTTACCGCACGTGTTGGTTTCCGTATTTCCGTTGTGTAGATGCTGCATGGGATTTTTTTTTTCATTCGGTTGATGTTCCTTTTTAATTAGCCTTGTCGCTAAATGAATTTTTTTCCCTTTGCTGCTTCTACATTTCGATACGTTTTTACCAGTACTTTCGGTAACATTCCGTTGCCGTCATCTAGGGGACGTTTTGCTCCGACCTGCACGGACCGTGTCGGCAGAGCATTAGGTGGTTCTCGTGGGCTGCATCTGTTCGCGGCTATCGCTTCCTCTTGGGTGTTGTGACGCCATCTCTTGTTGGCCAGCGATCTCATTTTTCAAACTTTTCCGTTTTTTTGCTCAATTTTAATTAAATTCCTCCAGCTGTTTCTTAAAATATTCGGGTCATTGTGGTTGCAAACTTTTGCTCTATTTTTTTCTATCATTTTTTTTCTATCCGAGAAACACCTCAGAATAGCAGAGTCGGTAATGATAAAAAAAATGGAGCAAAAGTTTGCAACCACAATGACCCTAATATTTTAAGAAACAGCTGGAGGAATTTAATTAAAATTGAGCAAAAAACGGAAAAGTTCGAAAAATGAGATCGCTGGCCAACAAGAGATGGCGCCACAATGCCCAAGAGGAAGCGATAGCCGCGAACAGATGCAGCCCACGAGAACCACCTAATGCTCTGCCGACACGGTCCGTGCAGGTCGGAGCAAGACGTCCCTAGATGACGGTAACGGAATGTTACCGAAAGTACTCGGGTAAAAACGTATCGAAATGTAGAAGCAGCAAAGAGAAAAAATTCATTTAGTGACGAGGCCAATTAAAAAGGAACAGCAACCGAATGATAAAAAACCCCATGCCACATCTACACAACAGAAATACGGAAATCAACACGTGCGGTAAGTGTAACAACATGGATTTAACAATAAGTCCAACAATGCAATCTTTTAAAGACTTTTAATTTTGTCTTGGTTAACTCAGAAACATTTTCTTTGTTCTGTGCATGTTTCCACTGACTACAGTTGTGGATGCCTTTGTACCTGACATATGTGCCTGTAATTATATATTAATTATCCACCAAGTGTCCTTTCATTGCTGTCCGTCCAGCATGTGAGACAACTAGAATTTTGTTAGCTTTTATGTCAGTCACCTTGCTTATATGTAAATCAGTGTAATTTACTAAAATTTTGTTGTTTTTTGTATCAGAATGTGTGAAAGGTTAAATTCCCCATGTGATCAAGGTCGTATTTTGTACTTTCTCCTTCCTTACTCAGGTTTTTCTGTGTGAGTTCTTGGAGTAAAGAGTAACAGCTAGAAAAGCCAGCAATGAAACTTCTTTTTTTTTTTTTTAGTTTTTTAAGCACTTATTTTCAAAATCAAAGTGAAGTGTCATATTTCCCAGAAGATTTGTTTTCTGTGCTAATGTTCATATGATTTTCTTAAAACCATAGTCATGATAAATCAATGAAGGAAGAAATATTCTTCATAACATAATATATAAGAAATCGACAGAATGTTCAAAGCTAATAGAATATAAATTCTGAATTTGCTTGTGACACTTACTGGTCATCCATGTAACACCTCTCAGAAAACTTGAAAATTCCATCGCTGTGGAGTGGGAATCGAACCCGCATCTCCCGATTTCTGTTCGAGTATGCTAATCGTTACATCATCCAGAACAGTGAAGTTCCAAGGAATCTGAACATCCTCAGATTTTCGCTAGTTGAAGCATCATTGCTTCCTCATAGCATTTTGATCCAACTCTGTCCTGGGTGGTGTAACGGTTAGCATAAGTGAACAGAAATCAGAAGATGCGGTTTCGATTCCTGGTCCAGGGCGATGAAATTTTCCAAGTTTTCTGAGAGGTGTTACATGAATGACCAAGTAAGTGTTACAAGCAAATTCAGAATTCATAATCTGTTTGCTTTGAATATTCCACAGTAACGTTTTTTCATGTAGTACATTATGACCAATATATTAGACATAAAAATATGTCCCCAATCAAATAAATATATTTGATACTTAAGTTTTCAGTTACAAAAGTATAAGAGTTCAATCATGCGAAAGTAATGTCACCTAATAAAAAAAGTATTAAAAGAAGGAACACAGGCCGGAAATACCTAAATATTCCTGAAAAATGTTCCCATTTAACGTGCAAATTGTATTTAAATTCATTAATAGAAACTCGCCTAAAAGGTTGTTGTTCCTTTTTCAACATTTACAGCACATATATTTTGGCTGACTCATCATACTGCGTGATGGACTTTTCGTGGTCGTCGTGCCAGTTGTTTTTGAGCCCACATTCACTATTACATTTCCACACATACACACAACTTTCATTATCTTCAACATACATTTAAAATTAGGTTTTTATATGTATGTTTAAAATTAGATTTTTAAATGTATGTTGAAGATAATGAAAGTTGTGTGTATATGAGTAAATGTAATAGTGAAATGTGGGCTCAAAAACAACTGACAAGAGTATATATGAAGACACAGGGAAGAGATACGATGACCACGAAAAGTCCATCACGCAGTATGAGTCAGCCGAAATATACGTACGGTAAATGTTGAAAAAGGAAAAACAAACTTTTAGGTGAGTTTCCATTAATGAATGTAATGTCACCTGTTTTTTTTTTTTTTTTTTTTTTGCTGGACGTATTTAATTCCAATAGCATTGGATTAATCTTTAATGTTTATCAAACATTGTTATTTTCCCACAAAATTCATCATTTTAAATACATTTTGTCCATCACTGAGTAAATAATCATTTAAACATTTATTTGGTGGATTATCATTCTTTGTGGGGCTAACCTCAAATACTGTTCTTCACGTTCACCGTTAAATATGATTTAACCTTGAGCTATCACTGCAGGGAAACCATTGAATGGCTATCGAACAAAAGGCTATATGAAGTAGAAGCAAAACATCATTAGCATCACTTCCTACCTTTCATAAATTCATCATGGGGAATGTAGTCCACTTGGTTGGGTCCATCCTTAGTGCATTGCAGCAAATAACACTATATACACTACCATTTGATGCATTGCAACAGAAGCACTTAACTTGAAAGAAAAGGTCTGGAAGAATGTAAAAAACGTAAAAAGTTAAAAACCATTTGTTACAATGCACTAAGATTGACCCAACCAAGTGGACTACGTTCCCCATGGTGAACTTATGAAAGGTAGGAAGTGATACTAATGATGTTTTGCTTCTACTTCATATAGATAGCCTTTTGTTCAGTGGCCATTCAATGGTTTCCCTGCAGCGATAGCTTAAAGTCAAATCGTGTTTAACTGTGAACGTAAAGAACGGTATCTGGACTAATGAATAGTTCATACCTTGTTTAGACTATTATTACAACGTAATTAATTGTAGTAAACTACAGTATATATTAGCTTAGTAATATGTATGTACATACGTATGTACTGAGTGAGATGCTCTATTCTGGTCCCACGATTGAAGTGTTATCATAGACATAATTCCTGCTTCAGCTTGTTATTATCCACAAGATTCCATCCTTGGTGTGCATTGTTTAGAGGACAAAACAGAGGATGTAGTCAGAGTGTGCAAGATTTGGAGTACAAGGCGATGGGAAAGAACAGTCCATCCCGGTGATTCATTTGCTCCTTTGATTACAAACTAGTAGAAGGTGTAGCATTGTGAGGGACCTCTTTAATGTTTCTGGTGTACCAGGCTCTATGTAAGCATTTTAGCTGGTTCTGTAACATTTCCACATACTGTGTCACTGTGGTGCCTTTTGCCATGAAGTTCACAAGCAATATTCAATCTTTCTCACATAAATCTTACCCACAGAAGGCTGTTGAATTTTTTTTTGTGAGCTGCAATCCCTGATGGTGCCATTCCATTGACTGCCTTTTCATTTCAGGTAAGCAATGGTCAACTCAGGTCTCATCGCTTGTGATTGATAATATAGGATAGAAATGTGCCCCTCCCCCAATCTCATAGTACTCAAAAAGCTTTGTACACCTTGACATTCCTAATTTCTTTATGTTTGCCTGTCAGTGTCTTTGAGATCCACTGTGTCAAGGTCCATAATTATGGACATACCTGCTGGTTTTCCAACATCATCTTCATTGGACAGTTGACATGTTGTGCCTTTCCTTAATCAACACATCAATTTTACTCTTGTCTGTTGTTGTTTCTGGCTGAGCTTTACTGGGCTTGTCTCTGACATTGGTTTCTCCTTTCTTAAAAGTACCTGACCTAACATCAAACTGTGCTGATGTTTGCAGTATCGTCATTGTGTACATTTTTCAGACACATACAAATTTCAGTCAGAGTTGCTTTCTCCATGGCCTTAAGGAATTCAGTCACCAGTTTCTGCTTCATATGTGCTTCCAACACATCTACCATTTTGCACTCTGTGTGTTTTGCTGATGTGACTAATTTCAGCACCACCCACTGTAATGGAAATAGACTACTTAGTGTATGCCCTCTGTGGTTGTGAAGCTTTTGACTTCGCTTGCTTTGATAAAAATTATGAGTTATTACTTTCTTACTTGCCCTCATGTGTTGATGTGTTCTCTATTTAATTTCTTGTACTTAAATGTTTCTTCATTACAATGGTATGTGTGTGGTGCATTTCTGAAACATGGTATATTTTGATATTTTATTTCTCACTAAGTATGCATTTATGCATTGTTCACTGTATCTTAAAGTTGTCCCATATTATTTTTTTCTTGTAGGTGGTTAAAATTATCCGACCTAGTGAAACTGCTGGAAGATACATTTCGTATCGACTTGTTGTGTAATTTTTATGTTTTTGAGAATATACAAATGTACATTTAGTTTTTATAAGTGACATGCAAAAAAAAAAAAAAAAAAAAAAAAAAAAAAAACTACTTTTGTAGGATTCTGTACAAAATAAAAATATTTACATAATCTTTAATAGCCCCATTTTTTTGTGTGTGTGTGCGTGCGTGTGTGTACAGATTTTAGTAACTATAATGGGAAAGTATAAAGCAAATGAGTCATTCAGCTTAACTTTTGCATTTTTCTGGAAAATTTATTTTCTGAAATGCATTAGAAAATAAAATCCTCAGAAAACTAGGGCCAATTCCTGCAGGGCTGCTGCTGTTATTTCGTTCATGCTTCTGTAAACCAGTATTTTTTCATTATTTATTTTAATCTGTGTGAATGGTTTAGCTGTCCACTGGACAAATGCAAAAGCCTTCTCTTGGGGTACTTTTGTGATGCAGCAGCTATGTGAAAGTCAAGCTGACAAGTGTGATGGTTGATGAATTGAACTGTGAATTTCAAAACAAGATATGCAAGCAAACTCACATTTAAGACAAATAAAATTTGAGATTTATTCTAATGAGAAAAAAAAAATGAACAGGGATTTGTTACTTAGTTTTTTTCATCTTCAGCTTTTTGGTTAAGCATAAAGTAATGTTTAAAGATATATTTCTGATATTTTCTTCTCCTCATCCATTCAGAAGTTCTCTGAATCAACTTGTGATTCAGTTGTTGTGAGAATGGCAAAGACATTAAAGAAAAAAATATTGTATTTGTTTAATGTTTCGGTTTAAAGAAAGAAATTAAGAATGATCAATACTAGTAATCTGAATTTTTGGGTGTGGAATAGAAATCAGTGTCCAAGCTTTTGCAGATCAACCAGATGGCTTTTTCAAGTAAAAGTAGACAGTGATTTTGTATTGAAGTTATTGCTGTCTACTTTCCCTTGAAAAAGCCATCTGGTTGATGAGCGAAATCTTGGATACTTTGATTTCTATTCTCTACGCCCTTAAATTTAAATTGCTAGTATAGTTATACTATTTTAAATATAGTTGGTTAACAGTTCCTTGTTCTTAATAAGAATTATAAAGTTTGTAGCAGTTTAATTTTCTTCTGGGAACTTTTTTTCTTTCCGTGCTCAAAAGAGAATGCTTGAAAAAGCTCATTTGTAACTGAGTGAAACCTTAGATTTTATATGCGTTTTAAAATGGGTTAAAAGTTTTAATTTGCAGATATGAGTATTTTTATATTGAAGTTATAAGTTATCTGTGATTCTTGCTGGAAAATGCCATTTTCCAAGCTACTTAAGAGAGTTTTGCTGAAATGAGTGCATTCAGGCTGCTATTTGATAGCATAGCTGTCTAAATGTACACTACATCAGGGTGCTGGTTGGCTTCATTGCACCATAATAAACAGCCACAATATCTCAAATCACTGGATGGCTCCTATTTCTCAATGCAGGAAAATTTTCTAATTGTTGACCTAAGAGGTATCATGGCTGCTGCACTTCAAGTTTTCAGTGAGCTCTCATGCCTGCTCAGTATATAAATATTGCCATGTTTATGTAGAAAGGGACTTTATCGTGTTGTCAGTGCAGTGGATGAGATGCACATCCCTATTTGCATATAAGAACATTATGAACAGGTTTTGCGGGCAGTTTTGAAAATCTGTGAACTGATAAATTTTGTTTCTTAGGCCTTAATATTCTGGAATTTTTGCAGTTTTCTGATAAAAGTCGTAAAAATTTTTAAATTCCAAATGTTTTCTCCCATAGAACAAAATAGATTAAAAAACCTGATTGCATGAACTGTTTGTATGTCACCACAGCCATACGGTGAGGATGACCATCCGAACCCATGACGAAAGTCATTGGCTGTACAATGATGTTATATAACTGGCTCCTCGTGCACCCCATGTATATATACCATTGGCTGATGAAATGAGTGGCATTTCTCTAAGATGTCAACAATATCGATACTACTGAAGTGCTTCTTCTCTGTGGTATTTCCACATAGCTAATTTCGTAAATTGCAAAACAATTTCTTGTAAGAAAAATTATCACATTGCTAACCTTAGCTGCCAGTTGTTATCCAGCTGACAATATAACTGGCAGAATGTCAAAAAGTGTTGCAAGCCTCTGATATCTTAGAGCGGTCTCAAGATCACTTGTAAGACACCAGATGCCGATAAGTGACACCATAAAGGCACAGCAGAGTATAATCTAAAGTTCAGCCAAGATGAGAATCTGAAAAACTGATACCAGGTCAGTGGCTACTGTTGACAGAAATATGCTTATTATCTCTTATTGTAGTAATGCGAGCTTACTGGATGTGACCTCAGTCACAATATATATGCATTTTTCTACAATTCCCTGGTTAACTTGTTTAGTCTTCCCTCCGCATACGAGGTCAAATTCAGTAATAGTAACTTATAGCCTCATAAAGATTAAAATTAGCGGTCACCACTCGCTCTGTGGCAACTGGATAAAACAAAGTGACCAGTAGAAAAAGTTACTTTAGTCGCTACGCTCAGAAATTTGCTGGCCAAATTATTTTTCCATTGTTAAAGAATTTATTTGCAGTTTTTAAAACACTCCTTTTAATTAGAAAATTCATCTTCAAATCATCCAAATTGCACTTGGTGAAGTACAGCCCATTCATTTGCAAATAAGTGGGTGTGATCTCTTTATAGATTCACTCTTCAAGAAAGGGGGCGGTTATTTTTGTTTTCCTACTTAAGTTGGGGCATGAAGCAACCATATCAAGAATGGACATTTGTGGTGTCACAAGTCTTCTTCACCACTCATTTTTTAAAGTTTAGTTTCTCTAAAAATTCATGTTTTCCCATTGTTAAGCAGTTCTTGTTTATCAACAAACAAAAAGGCAAGCATTTTTCCTTTAGTTTATGAAAAAACAAAGTTCAAAATCGGGACATTTTGTCAGTGCCATTCATTCCATGTAGAGTCCTGTTTCCTTTGCACATATGTATGCAGTAACTTGTGGGACATTAATTTCACTTTCAACAAAGTAAAAAAAAAAATGTTTTTAAGAAATGGGGAAACAAGTTTTCCAGCAAAATTAAATATTAAAATTCATTATTTCGTTGTTCCCTCTGCTGTGATAATTTTACGGATCATAGAAGTTGCAGATTCTATCATGGGCAAATTAAGTGCTGATTTTGAAATTTCATTTAGTTTTAAAAAGGGAAAGGGGAAAAAATACTTTCTGTACTAATTGATTTTGAAGAACAGACTGTTAGAAATAGCGAAAATTGCACTTCACTAGAAAAAATTCTTAAAATACGCACTCTTTTTCACTATTATCGAAGATATTAAGAACGAGAAACCACAATCGGAAAAGTATAAAGAAAACAAGAATATAACCAGAAGGGGGGGGGGGGTGCATCTTCGGTTAGAAAAATTCAAAATTTAGAAAATTGCAGAACATTTTCATCCGTGCTAAAACGATTTTCGGGTGGCAGAAGGCACGAAGACACCGGCATTATATTGAACAATTGTCACAATATTAAAAACATTCAAAGACAATCCCAAAAATGTTTAATGAATGTTACAATCTTGAAAACATAAAATTAAATTTTGTACAAATGTTGAATAACATTATTTCAAAGGAATATTCAACTTCCATTGTATATTCGATGTTTCATATACTCCGTAGAAAATCTACGATTTGCGTGACTACAGAGAATTTGTACCACTTGGAGTGTCTGTGATCGTAGCAAGCAGGAAAAAATGACAAATAAAATTCTAACAAAACTGGATGTTTTCTGAAAAAAAAAAAAAAAAATGCTGGAACTGGGTCTGAAAACTGGACATTAAATCTGATTGAATCAGGACATTTAGCAACTAAGCATGTATTCTTATCATCACTTCTATGTTTTCAACAATCTTATCCTCACTTCTGTGGTTATCAATGGCTTTAACATTATATTTATTAGCAAAAAACAGGAAATTAGTGAAGATTCTTTTCTGTCTAGTGGTTCCTTGGAATTGTTGCAAATCTGTAAAACAAGGTGACCAGATTGGTATTGCATTTTCTCCCAGTCTGAGCTATGGTAGATGCATGGCTATGATTTGGTACTGACAACCATACAGAACCACAGAATGATTTTGCCATGAGATGTGCAATTCATTTTTGAAAACTATATGGCTTATTTTTATTTTGATACCAGGAAGAACCTAATGAATATATGCAAGGTTTGTCCAGAAAGTAATGAGACCCCTTTTCCTGGGCCAATCGGAAGAGGCGGAGCCTCTGGGCGTGACGGGTGGCGGGTTTGATAGGTAAACGATCGATGTCTTGTCAATTGGCTCCGAGCTTTTACAGAGTGAGGATCGCTTGCGAAGTGGACAGTTGTGTGAGCATTGCATAACGGTCAAAATGCAGAAGAGTTGAACAACGATATACGGTAAAGTTTTGTGTTAAACTTGAAAAATCCACGACCGAGACGCTTGCTATGATACAGAAAGCCCACGGGAAGGATGCTTTATTGAAAGAAGAAGTGTTTTGGTGGCACAAAACGTTCACAGAGAGAAGAGAGAACCTCGAGGATGAGCCACGCCCAGGGCGCCCTTCAACGTCTCACACTTCGGACAATGTGGAAAAGGTGAAAACGGTTTTGCACTCTGACTGACGTCTGAGTGTTAGATTTGTAGCATAGCACGTGGGACTCACAAAATCTATTGTGCATGAAATCATCACGCAAGAATTGCAGATGCAGAAAGTTTGCGCCAAATTGGTTCCTAAGGTTTTGACCGATGAACAGAGGAACAACCGTGTGTGGATTTCTTGTGAGCTTGTGGATCATGTGAGGAGTGAACCTGTTTTTTTTTTTTTTTGGAGAAAATGATAACAGGTGATGAAATGTGGGTCTTTGAGTATGATCCAGAGATGAAAAGACAGAGCTCAGAGTGGCACACTCCCGAGTCTCCTCGACCAAAGAAGGCTCGAATGTGCAAATCGAAGATGACATTGATGCTCATTGTGTTCTTTGACTGTAAAGGTGTTGTCCATAAGGAGTTCATACCACCTGGACAAACGGTCAACGCTGCATTTTACGTGGAAGTGCTTCAACGGCTGAAGAACAGAGTTGTGTGCATCCTCTTGGAGATCACCATCACTTGGGTTCTTCACCACAATAATGCGCCGAGCCATGCGTCGCTGAGAGTTTTTGGCGAAACACAACGTAACAACGCTGCCCCAACCTCCCTACAGCCCGGACTTGGCCCTGGCCGACATCTTTTTGTTTCCCCGGCTCAAATCAAGCCTAAAAGGACACTGTTTTGGGACTGTTACAAACAAACGTGCAAACTGCAGCGACGAGTGCTTTGAAAGCGATTCCCGTTCCCGACTTCCAGGCAAGCTACGCGGCGTGGCAGAACTGCTGGCAGTGGTGGATTGATGTTCAAGGATGTTATTTCGAAGAATTTTAATGTAATGTAAGTATAACTTTAATTAAATGTCTGTTATTGGATGAGTCTCATTACTTTCTGGACGGACCTTGTATATATTTATATGTGTGTATATATATATATATTTTCAAGAAAAAGCCACACAGGAAATGGACATGGAGACATCCAAATGGGACGACAAGTGAAATTGATTTTATTATGTGTAACAAAAAATTCGTCATCGAAGACTGCAGTGTGCTAAACAAGTTCAACACAGGCAGTGACCATAGATTGGTGAGATGTAAGATGCACCTCAACACTAAACTCGAACGTAGCAAGCTCATAAGACAAACAAAATGTATTGACATAACCAACCTTAAAAAACACCATAATACCTTCAAATTGGAACTGAAGAACAGATTCTCTGCCTTAGAAGGCCTAACATCGGAAGAAGTGGATATTTCTGAAGTTAACAGAAAAGTAACCAAAGCTCTTATGGAAACAGCAACAAAATTAGCTGGGTCTAAGAACAAATTGCATGTGAACAAATTATCAGGAAAAACCAAAATGTTGATGCAAAAAAGGAGAGAGATGAGGACAACTAAAGAAGATGTGACTTCCAAAGTGGAATATATAGAGCTATGCAAGACAGCACGAAAAAGTATCACTGAAGACGTAAGGAAATTCAACTGTGAACTAGTAAGGAAAGCAATTGAAAACAACCAAAGCCTAAAGATAGCAAAGGGACATCTCAGTAAGGGAAAAAACAGATTATGGCACTGAGAAAAGAAGATGGTTCTGTAACAAGAAATAGAGGCGAAATTTTGACGAGAGTGAAAGTTTCTACTCCAAATTATATGAAAGGGATGATACATGTACTCCAGACATCATGAAAGGTACCAGTACCAGAGTTCTTCCAGTCCTTTCAGCAGAAGTTGCACATGCAATCAAGAACATGAAGCGGGGAAAAGCTCCAGGAGAAGATGGAATTACTGTAGACATCATACAAGAAGCAAGTGGAGAAATCGAAACAGTACTCGCCCAAATTTTCACTCGATGCCTTAATGAAGGGAAAATTCCTGAGGATTGGAACAACGCCACAATGATCTTGCTACATAAAAAAGGTGACATTGAGGATCTCGGGAACTACAGACCTATCAGCCTCCTATCAGTGGTTTATAAAATCTTCACTAAAGTTCTTTCACACCGCTTGAAGGTGACACTGGACATGGCTCAACCGAGAGAACAAGCTGGATTCAGGAGTGGCTACAGCACAATAGATCATATCCACGTACTGAGAGAACTAATTGAAAGAGCGAGGGAATATGAGCTTCCATTGTGCATGGCTTTTATCGATTATGAAAAAGCCTTTGATTCGGTGAAACCATCAGCAGTTGCAATGGCTCTGAAATCCTGCGGTATTGAAGATGCATACATTAATATTATTAATAACATCTATGAAAATGCAAGTGCAAAGATTCGGCTGTTTGAAAATACAACACACATAAAAATTGGAAAAGGAGTGAGACAAGGTGACACCATATCTCCGAAGCTCTTTAATACCACATTGGAAAATGTCTTTCAATCACTGAACTGGGAAAACAAAGGGATAAAGATTAATGGAGATTATCTAACCCACCTTCGTTTTGCTGATGACATAGTCATTTTTGCAACTACCCCATCAGAGCTACAGAGTATGATCCAGGAACTTGCTGACAAGAGTAAAGAAGTGGGATTAAAAATGAACTTTCAGAAGACAAAAGTGATGTACAATGCTTTTACAAGAAATGAAGATTTATCGATTGATGGAGAAAAGCTGGAGATAACAGACACATACGTTTATCTTGGACAGCAGATATCAAGTGAGGGTCACATTGGTGAAGAAATTAATCGACGTACAAAACTTGCCTGGAGAGCTTTTGGAAGAAACAGCATAATTTTCAAGAGCAATATGCCATTATGTCTTAAAAGAAAAGTGTTTGATCAATGCATCCTTCCAGTGCTTACGTATGGTGCAGGGACGTGGACCTTAGCTAAAAGAGACATACAAAGGCTGCAGACAACTCAAAGAAGCATGGAGAGGTGCATGCTTGGTGTAACCAGGAGAGATAAGAAGAGGAACACGTGGATCCGAAAAATGACGAGTGGAAGACATCATGATCAGAGTTAAATCCCTGAAATGGCAATGGGCTGGACATACTGCCAGAAGAACAGACCATCGATGGACAGCCGAAATTTTAGATTGGATTCCAAGGGACAGGAAAAGACCCAGAAGAAGACCACATGGAAGATGGGTGGATGAAATTCGAAAGTATGCGGGAGTGACATGGAGGAGACTGGCACAAGACAGACCGTTGTGGAAGAAACTTGGGGAGACCTTCGTCCAGCAGTGGATTGATAATGGTTGACGATGATGATGATGATATATATATATATATATATATATATATATACACACTGAAGAGCAATTGAATTAGAGACAGCTGGCGTTACGCAAATGTGGCGCTGTGGGCGGCCCTGTAAACGGAAACGACATGACGTATGCAGCGATCCGACAATATAAGAAGTGATGCGACGGGAATCAGTAAGAGTCGGACGCAGTATGGGTAAGAGGAAGGATCTAAGCGCATTTGATCGTGGGCAATATAAATTATGTTCTTATAGAGACATATTTCAGAAATTGTGGAACAGCACAAAAATTAAAGTGTTCTTGCAGTGAGAAATGGATGCCTTCTGAAAATGCAGATTTTTTTTTTTTTTTTTTAAATTTTGGCTAAAGTTTATCCTTTTTAAGAAAAGTGTTTTCTATGCAAGGATTATCGCATAGTCTGTTTTTGAAATATCATACATCTGTTGTGATGATGATATGGTAAGTTTTCCCTGGATCATCTTAGCCTTCAATATTTCCCCTCATAGGTTTCCACTGCTATGTTCGATTCAGAAATCGGCATTGCTTGTGTTCTGATAGCTGTAATGTTATGCCAAAAGGCTGAAAGGGCATAACTCAAAATATGAGGTAGTGTCTCCTGTCAGCCATGAATTTGAATAAACCATGTATCTCCTTGTGCATTTTCAACACCTTTACTATATGTGGATAAACTGCTATATTCCATCTTCAGTTTTTTTCTGTAAATGATGGTTTCAAGTTCCTTTGAAACAACTGCTGTGGCTGCTGGATTAAATTTTGGGATGTGTAAATTTATTGTGTATCGCAACATAAAGTACCTTATGTTCCCTGAGCTGTTTATGATGAAACATTCACATAAAATCATATTATGGCCATTTCATGGGAAGATAACAAGAATAGCAGTGCATTGGAAAAAAAGAGAAAAAAAAAGGAGATTATGTGTAAACAATTCCCCTTCAGCAATCAACCTTTTTCACCTAAAAAATGACTCCTTTGGTCTTTTTGTCAACATCACTTTGCCCCCATTCCCAGATGCTTGATTTTTTCCTTCCCAACATTTTGTTGGATCTTCCAGTGGCTTTAAAACTTTTTTGCTTTAACTCCCTCAGTGATTGTTGCAAGTTTCAAGAGATCAGATTAAAAACTGACATTGGTGAAAACTTTTAAGCTCTTCCTTCTATAATTCAGAATAGACTATTGGCACTGAGCCAGCTTAGCATAAGTGGAAAGAGCTTGAACAGGGCTGCAACTACGGTGGGGGGGGGGATGCCCTCCCAGAATGGTCTTACTAAGGGTATAAAAACAGAAATGCACAACGTATGAATAAAATTACTAAGAATTGTGTTTCAAAAAGAAAGTTGTATTCAGTATTTTCTTTTTCTTAAAGGCTTTCATTAGCTGCATACAGTATTCTGTGCTGATAGCCAAAATATACCTGCTTCGGCAGGTATAACCTGTATACGAAGAGGAACAGCACCAAGTCAAGGCATGTTTTGCAATCCAATATTCAAAGTCTCTTTGGTGCCCCTTTGTTGACTTTTTGCTGGTGAAAATTTATGTAATGTTTTTAAATTTCACATGCAGACATGCATTTGGCTCCCCCCTCACTCCACCCCCAAAAAGTTAGTGGGAATGTTTTAGTCTCTTTCAAATTTACAGTTACTTAAATTATCACGTTTCAAATGGTGATTTCATTTACATTAACAGATTTGGAGAAAAATACTCTGTTTATAAAGAACAATATGTGAAATTAGTCTTAACAGACAGCACTTTTACTCTATTTGTGTACAAAAAATACACGTCAGGTATTACAAAGTAGAAAATAATATTTCCTGAATTAATAATTTAGGAAATTTCTATTTGCCTTAATGAATGAATTCTGTTTCACATTGCTATTTCCAAGTCTTGTAGCATGCAAACTTTGATTTTGTCCCAACAGATCCTACTCACTTCTTTTGTCTCAACTAAACAGCCTTCTACTACATTCTGAGTTAACAAGCAAGGGGTACAGGGTTATGTGAGGAAGAGGTCAGAAAAGTGTTATTTTATCTTGGCCAAAACAAATCTTATAGAGAAATTGCCAAGTTAATCGGGAGATTATTAGGAGCTGTGCAAAATGTTGCAACGAATAAGAATAAACCCAGTAAAACAAGGACAGGACTGAAGATATCACTGAATGCAAGAGGTGAACGACTTGTTTTTCATGTAGCAACTGCAAAATATGTGTGCAAGACAAATTGCTCAATCTTTGCTTAAAATAGTGTCTCATACGACAGTTGCAAAAACTCTAAAATAAAACAAGAATGTTGCATTAAAAATGAAGTCAAAGCCTTTATTCACTGGTGAACATAAATGCAGAAGAGTGGACTGGGCCAAAAGTGTAATGACATGGTCTGAAAAATCAAAGTGTTGTGTTCTCAGATGAGAAAGAATTTAATTTAGTTTGCCCCAACCGGAAATGAATGTTACCGGCATGATTAGTAGCCCCAAACATTTTTTAGCAGACATATAGGAAGTGGTGTGATAGTGCGGGCAGCGTTTGGCTGTGACAGTAAATCGGACATTGCCATTTCATATCACCGTATGGCATCCAGGAGTTAACAAGCTATGCTGTATGAACATTTAATATCATTTAGACCCCTCCTAGGTGAAAACAGTTGGATTTTCTAACAAGGTAATATACGCTCCCATGCTCATAATTCCACGAAACAGTAATTTACAAATGAAAAAAAGAGATGTAATGGACTGGCAGTCTCAGAACCCAGACTTAAACCGGATGGGAAATGTCTAGTCGTTACATATCAGACTTAAACAGTATATGAAATTAAAAAAAAAAAAGAAAAGAAAAAGAGCAATATTCTTAATCAACAGAATTGCAAGTCTCAATATATCGCTGCTGGGACAAAATCAATGTTTGTACGCTGCAAGACTTAGAAATAGCATTGTGAAATAGAATTCATTCACTAATTAAGGCAAATGGAAATGCCATAAATTATTAATTCAGGAAATATTATTTTCTGCTTTGTAATATCTGATGTGTATTTATAATTTCTTTATAGCAAAATGGGCTTGTTAGCTTTACTTATGCTTAATGATGTAATAAACATCTTGAAAAACTATACGGCCTCGCATTCTTCTTCAAGGTGTCCCATTCGCTACTTTACCCAAGTTTTATTAATAACATCGTGAATAATTAACAGTAACTGAATGCTGTTTGGTAAGAACATACCTTCATTCATGGAAAACAGAACCATATCATAAGAGATGTTGAAAGTGTCCGCCCTGTGCATCGAAACAGGCTTGAACACGAGACTCCATATTTCGGAAAGTTCGAGCCGGTGGCGCAGTGGTCTAAGCGATGGCCTCTGATCATTCGTCCGAACGGGGTCCGGGTTCGAATCCCGGTGAGGCATGGATGTTGTGTTTGTCTTACGGCACTGGCTCTCTCCCTTCCCTGGAACCAGTGACCCTAAATTAGGGACGGGCGACTGCTTATAGCCCATTAAGTTGCTCACGGTTGTCGTTAAACCGTCAATTAAAAAAAAAGAAAAAAAAGTTCGAGCCAGTTCCTCCGGCGTAATCGCTGCCACTGCCTCGCAGATGCTCTTCAGTGGCGGTCGCCGAACTCGTTGTGACCTTGGACGTCGCGCATGTCAGATTGGTTATTCCCGCGGTTCAGTTTGTCGCGGTGATCCATGAAATTTCTGGAACTGAGCCCAACAGAGCATGTCTGGGATGTCATGGGAAGTGCAATTGCAAGCTGGCAGCCTTCTCCCACAACCCTTCCAGTATTCCGACGTGCCTTGGTGGGGGAGTTACGCTTATTGCCCCAAACTTTCATTCACAGCCTTGTGAACAGAAAGAAGGCTCGTTGTGCGAGCTGTATATCGCTGTTCAGGATAGTGACACTCCCTATTAGCTCCTCGAAATCCGCGCCATTTGCTGCATCACTTTTTTTTTTTATTGAAGGTTTAAAAACCACCATGAGCAGCTCAGTGGGCTATAAGCAGTCTCCGTCCCTAATTTAGAGTCACTGGTTCCAGTGAAGGGAGAGAACCAGGGCCGTAAGACAAACACAACATCCATGCCTCACCGGGATTCAAACCTGGACCCATCTCGAACGAATGATCAGAAGCCATCGCTTAGACTTCTGCGCCACCGGGGCGGCCATCATTTTTGGACTGCCATGCTTTCATGTGCATTCTTCTTCCTCATGCGATGATGGCATTCCTTTTTTGTTGTGTATTGCTGCGTTAGCGATATATGTACACTATATTGATAGAAATCAACGGGCACCTAGAAGGGAAAAACAACATAGCATTTATTGAACTACATTGGTACGGTGTAGGTCCACCTTTGACCTTAATGCATGTACTGACCCTTCGAGATATGCTTTCGACAAGGTTTTGGAACACATTTATAGGTATGCGTTTCCATTCAATACGTAATGATGCCGATAACTGTTGCTTAGTAGTAGGCCTTTGTTCTAAACTTTTTATGCGACGCTCTAAATCATCCCGTAGGTGCTCTATGGGATTAAGATCAGCGCTATGTGCTGGCCAGTCCACATACGATACGGATTTATCGTCAAACCACGCCGTAACAGTCCTTGCTTTATGTCTCGGTGCATTATCCTTCTGGTACCAACAAGGCTCGGTTCCATAGTATTGCCACAGAATTGGTAGGGCATAATTGTCCAGAATATCAAGGTAGACTTGCTGGTTAACAGGTTTGTCCACCATAACCAATGCACCGGAACCATACCACGTGAAACACCCCACACGAGTACACTGCCAGCTCCAAACTAGACCGTAGGAACAGTACTCTGTGGTAAATAGCGTTCCCCCGGTGCCACCATACCCACACACGGCCATCAGACTGATGGATCGTGTATCTGGATTTATCAGTCCATAGGACCCGTTTCCATTGATCTACGGTCCGCGATAAATGTTCTTTACACCATGCTAAACGACGAGTAGCATCCCCAGTGGAGATGAAAGGCTTATGAGCACCCGCACGACCACGGTAACCCATGGAAGGAAGTTTTCTGCGAATGGTACGTGTACATACCGAGGTTCCACCAATTTTACTCACCTGTACACCGAGGTCTTGTGCAGTACTCCGTCGATTAGCGGTAACGACTCTCCTGAGGCTTCGACGTCTTCTATCACTGATTTTCTTTGGTCTGCCAGTATGTTTTGCTGCTTCAGGCATGCCATGTGTCTTCCACTTATTCAGTACATCCAAAACTGTTGACTTGGGTATGTTTAAACGGCTCTCGGTTTCTCTTATGGACAACCCACCAATATAACACCCAACAATCTTTCCTTTTTCAAAGCCAATTCTCTCACGCCGCGACATTTTAACTCAGCCTCACAGTTTGATATGATTGCGGTCAACTGCAGGTTTGTTTTTATATACCTTTTGCAGTTGCACCGCGCAACTTAACAACGCAGCGGATCCATTCATTTGCTTTTAAAGGGGTGTCCGGTGACTTTTGTCAGTATAGTGTATGTATACCCGTATCAACTGTCATTAAACTTTGTCTTGTGGCTTTTGCCACGTTAATTCCGGACACCAGTGTAAATATGCCTAACTTCCGTGACCTTTCCGAATATCATAAGGATACAAAGCTAATTTGTGCTCTGTCGTAGAAAGCCCTTGTAAACGATTAAACTCGAACGAAATTTATCGAAGCCCCACCCCAAAAAGCATCTTCCATTTGTTACATTCACAATCTGATACTTATTATTATTTTAACAGTAGATTTTGCTTGAAATCGGCGGGAAGAGGCTGTTCCACTGCCTATTTATATCAAGTAATGTAGAAAAATTTAGTCGGATCAACAGTGAATTTAATATTGCTGCCCCGGTAGCGCAGTGGTCTAAGCACTGGCTTATGACTATTCGTCCGAGATGGGTCCAGGTTCAAATCTCGGTGACGAATAGATTTTGTGTTGGTCTTACGGCATGGCTTTCTCTCTTTACTGGAACCAGTGGCCCTAAATTAGGACAGGTGACTGCTTATAGTCCATTGAGTTACCAACGGTGGTCGTTCAACCCCCAATAATAACAAAAAAAGTTTGTTAAACATTTTTTAAAAAGACAATGCTGAATATTGACATCAGTTGAAATTGGCCAACCGAACGGGTGGGTCGATATTTTTTTTGTTGGAGGTCTAACGATCACCACGAGCAACTTCAATGGGCTGTAAGTAGTCGCCCGTCCCTAAATTAGGGTCACTGGTTCCAGGGAAGGGAGAGAGCCAGTGCTGTTAGACTAACACAACATTCATGCCTCACCGAGATTCGAACTCATACCCAGGTAGAGCCAGTGCTGTAAGACAAACACAACATTCGTGCCTCACCTGCGATTCGAACCCGGATCCATCTCGGAAGAATGGTCATAAGCCAGCGCTCGGACCACAGCGGCACATAAAATCAGTCCTTATTGTTTTCAGAGGCACTGTGTGTTTATGGCAAAACACAAGTGCAGTCATACATTCTAACCAAAGTAAATAGATCATTGGTGGCTTCAATGTAAGCAGCATCTCATAAAGAAGTCCCTGTGAACAGAATCTTTAGGATGGGGGATCCCTAACATGTTAAAATTTCAGGGTAAAACTTTTCGTGAACATCGCATTTTTTTTTTCACTTTCATTTGATACATGTACAACGATGAAGCCATATACATTATGTGATCACCCCCAGCCAACAGAAATGAGTGCGCCTGGAGACCGAATGGTGGCGCAGGTGAAGTTCACAAAGCAGTATATATACAACACGAGGACCGGCTTTCGGTTAGTAGAGTGTTCGGAGCCAGAATGGGAAAAGCTGCCGATTTATTGGAGTTTGATAAAGGACAGATTGTGATGGACAACTCGGAAACGGCGTGGCTTGTGGGTTGTTCACGTGCCGCTGCAGTAAGTACGTATCAAAAGTGGTGCACAGATGGTCAAACGACTGACCGTCGTCCGTCCGCGTGTTGACCGCAGCTCATTGATGGCAGAGAATGTAGCGCGTTGTTCACAGCGACCACAGTGCGATAATTCACCCGCAGCTACAACAGTGGTGATCAGAGCAATGTGTCACAGCACACAGTTGATCGCAGTCTTCTGCGTAGCCGATGACCCATGCTCACTGCACTTCATCGCCAACAACGCATGAAATGGGTCGATGATCATTGCATTACTGTAGCCTTCCCTTGTTACATCAGAAAATTCTGCAGCGTACGTGGGTGGAATTGGACTATCGTTTAGACATCCTAAGAGCCACCTGCTATTAAAAAAAAGAAAAAAAACTTTCACGTTTACCATGTGTTTTGACATTAAAAGTAAGTTTTTATTTATTGTAGGTTTTTTTTTTCCCCAATAGCATACTGAAGTTGTATACTTCATTTATGGGCATCCTGTATTTTTGCATGGTGAGCTAAACATAGCAGGTCTGTTATAAATTCTTTTAAAAGAGACAAGTCATCAAAATCTTTTTGAATAGCATTATCTGACAAAATTTTCTAATTCGTGTGAAAGAAAAGTAAACAAAACGTGAAGTCTAACAAATTTAATCTGAGGAAAACAAATGTTATTACTGACCGTATTAAGAAAGGAAACTGAAATATATGTATTGAATGCATTTATCACAAAACTTTGATCTCGTGGTATTTTGGCAGATTAATATGTGTTACATTGTTCTTGAGAGCACAGTAATGATTTTAACTATGCTTGCACTATTGCCATCCAGCAGCGTTGGTGCGAAGTTCTCTACTTCTGTGTTGCTTCACTCATTGTAATGAGAGGAAATTTTAATTCTTTTAACTTTTGGATTGGTACATTTTGAAGGACAATATTAAAAAATATATATATAGTGAAAAAGCATGAACAAAATATAGCAGATTTTCAATCCATCAACTAGTTTCCATTATGTTTGAATAATTTTGTAGTTTTCAGAGTCTATTAATATTTCAACAAAAATGCAGTGCTTTAGCAACTTTCGGTAATTTTTTCTTTCTTTAGTATTTGTATTTTACACGAGCGTATCTTTTAAAATTATCAGGTCCTTATTCTTGAAATACTGTAAACCCACTTAGTATGCGTGATATTTCCTTTCAACAAACTGGACGCTGAGGTATTAGCGATGTGCAATAAAAATCCAAACATAGGCGAATATTCAATTGTTTCTGAATTTGGTTTGCAGCTCTGAAATGACATGCACCGAACTGTTGCAGACTTCTTCGTTGTAAAGTCCCTGCAACGTTGACGAAGTGTCACTGACAGTGTTCTGACAGGCCGCAATTCTGCTTCCGCTACAAACTTCATTCAGTGCCAAGTCTCAAGGAGTCATTCATTCATCTCACAGGCATCTGGAAATCCCCTGGCTGATGTTTTGCTGGATCACCTGCCATGTCCAAAATAAACTGGGGAACCGGAGGAGAAAAGCTGCGTTGACTCCGGCTGTTTTATTCCCTTGTCATTGAAGTAAGGATAAATATCCTCATAGGAAGGCGTTGTGGGAATGTAAAATGGATTTATGAAAGACATGATGCGATCGCGGACGTCTCGATCGAACTTAGGGGTTGGCGCGTGACCCAGTGGACGAGTGGGAAAACCATAAGGCCTGTGGTAGGCTGGGTGCAGAATTTCTGGCCATGTCCCAGCTTTAATGACTGAAAAGGACATCATCATCGTTAGTACCGCAATGTAGACACCTTTCTGCTTTTCCATCGTCCAGATAAATTGCTGGGTGTTAACTGAAAAGAAAAAGAAATTGTTTTAAATGAATTTGAATTTAATACATATTCAAAGGGAAAACTATGAGGTTAATCCACTGGTGTTCAGAATTAAAGGATAATATACAAAAACTTACGAGGGAAGATCTAAAAGTAACGCTCAGCAATTTTTTTCTCATTGCAGGTTGCAGTTTGGCAGACAACGAGTTTGAATGTCACGCTACACCAAGGGGACACCTGGGTCAGGTGTCCCCTTGGTGGAAGACACTGAACGACGGCACCAAAGATGTCGCATTTGTTAGCGTCGTCTACGAATGAAGAGCAACGCGGTGTAGTCAGATTTTTGTACTCTGACGGAAATTCGCAAAGAAATGGTCGAAGTATATGGGCCGCCCCGGTGGCGCAGTGGTCTAAGCGATGGCCTCTGATCATTCGTCCGAACGGGGTCCGGGTTCGAATCCCGGTGAGGCATGGATGTTGTGTTTGTCTTACGGCACTGGCTCTCTCCCTTCCCTGGAACCAGTGACCCTAAATTAGGGACGGGCGACTGCTTATAGCCCATTGAGTTGCTCACGGTGGTCGTTAAACCTCCAATCAAAAAAAAAAAAAAAGTATATGGTGGTGATTGCCTGGACTGTAGCAACGTCTCCAGATGGTGCGGTTTCTCTGCAGAGAGTCGTGGCAACCTTACCGATTCGCTACGTTCCGTTCGACCTGTAACCACGTCATCGCCTACCACTGTCATAGGCATTGAACACACAATTCTGAGTGACCGGCAGATCCATCTGCGCACATTGGCACAGAAGTTCAACATTTCGTAAGGTATAGCGTACGATATTGTGCATGACAAATTGCAATTTCGCAAGGTCATTGCGAGATGGGTGCCCAAGAACTTGACAGATGACCAGAAGATACAGACAATGATGCCATCTTTTGGACCACTTGAGGCATTACGCAGAACGACATGAATTTTTGGCAGGTGTAGTGACGGGCGATGAGTCCTGGGTGTACCACTACACTCCCGAAACAAGAAAATCAGTATGATGTGGAAACATTCCGACTCCCCGCCACAAAAAAAAAAAAACAACAACAACAACAACAACAAAATCCGAGTAACCCAGTCTGCACAAAAAGTCCTCATGACGGTGTTTTGGGACATGCATGGCGTTCTCCTGGTGGAGAGTCATCCAATGGGCACCACTGTGAATACCAAACCCATACTAACACATTCACAAAGTTACGTCGTGCCCTTCGTGACAAAAGACCCAACAGAGACGCTGTAAACATAAGACTGCTTCATGACAACGCTCGCCCACATGTTGCACAACATGTTCGTGACAAAATTGCACAATTTAGCTGGGAGGTGCTGCGGCACCCACCGTACATACAGTCCGGACCTGGCTCTTTCGGACTTTCATCTATTTGGTCTCTTGAAAAGATACCTGGGTATGGCTAACGCTTCGATTCGGCTGACAAAGTCAAATCAGTTGTCCGTATGTGGCTGTATGCCCAGAAAATTGACTTTTATGCACAAGGCATACTAAAACTGCTAGGATAAATATCTCGAGAGTCTCGGTTTTTATGTTGCGAAAATAGCTAAGAAATGTAGTTTCACAGTGTATAGATTCTGTTTTGCCTATCTATTAAACTGTTGCCAAAAAATAAAAAAATGTGTGCGTTACTTTTAGATCCATCCTCGTATACAGCTGCTGATGTATAAAATAATGTACTGAAAATTGGCGATTATGCAAATTTCACCATGCGGAAGACTCTCGCTTTTTGCACAGGCGTGCCGGATTACATGAAAATTAGGATTGCGTTAAGAAGACGCACTAGTCTCCTTGCGTCTTGTAGCTGTTCTACGCAAATTTTGCTTTCATTTCAGTGGCAGGTCGAGATGTTTATGTCACGAAAACATTGTTTGGATAATTTTAAGCAGTGGAGAGCGATGGTAGGATGGAGACAAGTCAGTTCCAGGCGTAAGTCTCCAGAGCATTGAATTTTCACAAAATGTCCGGTCAAGACTCCGGAGACAGTATGAACACAAAGGAGAATGATCGGCCAGAAGAATGCTGTTCCAGAGCTGCAACTTTTGCACACGAGCTGTATAAAAGTCTGACTCCCAGACGGAAAAGAGAGATGTTCGCTAGGCAACCCTCTTTGGATCTTGCAGCAGCTACAAGAACGAAGGTTTCAATGCATACTGTTCGTAGAAGACTTTGTGAGCAATGCTTTAACGCTAGAAGATCGGTTATTTGTATTCTAACTTCCTTCTCCCGACGAGTTCGTTTAGAATGTGGGCGCCAATATCACACTTGGAGTCCAGACCAGTGGAGGAATATTCTTTCCACAGATGAATCGTCATTCAGCCTGAAGTACTGATTCATAATGTATTTTCATCTGGAGAGAACCGGGGACTCGCAATAGTGCCTCTAACATCAGAGAAAGGAACTACCGTGGATGCGGTGGTGTGATGGTCTGGACAGGAATCATCACGAACAATGGCACAGACCTGCACATTTTTCAAAATCGCTGTTACTGCCCGAGGTACAGAGACGAGATCCTTAACCCAATATGTCAGGCTGTTCAGGTCAGCTGTCAGTCGAGAATTTGTTATGGACGATAATGCCCAAACTTATCCAACTCATTTGGTCGACGATTACTTGAAGAGGAAGATCTTCGCCGAAGAGAGTGGCCATCCAGATCCCCTGATTTCAATCTCATCGAGCCTGTATGGGATGCTCTAGGAAAGATTCACTGGAGCTTTTCAGCCCCCTACCAGAGGACTTCAAGAACTCAGAACAGCTCTTGTTGAGGATGGTCACTAGTCCTTCAAGACCATGTTAATACCCTTGTAAACAGTATGAGGAGTCGATGCTTTAGCTACATGGCTGTCAGGGCTGATTAAAATACCACATGTTTTAAGCAAAAGACTTTAGTGTTCCACGAGGTGATTTTTCATGTAAATACAAGATTATGATGCTAACATAAGCAAATTATAAGATTAGGATTTTCTTCTGCTTGATACGTAATGTAATAATAAACCTCTTTACCAAATTTCATTTCTTTAATTTTGAGCACCAGTGTACATATATGCGTGACAGTGTTCATTAATCTCCAACTGGATTATTGGAGGCTGGAGAGAATATACATACCCCTTTACTAGCTATGCCAATTGTTTGCTAATCCGTGTCTGGTTTATCGGAAGAACCTCATTACCAGTTATCCCTCCACACTGCTAATGCGATTTTCCATGAATATTGACGTAAATACGAGAATGTGCCTTCACGAAAATGGAAGCACTAACAATGCACTAAGAAATTCACTGCACGACAAAAATAAATATGGCGCAGTGGTTTAAGCTCTGGCTTTTAATCATTCATCCGAGATGGGCCCCGCTTCGAGTCCCGATGACGCATGGTTGGTGTGTTTGTCTTACTGCATTGGCTCTCTCCCTTCCCTAAAACCAGTGGCCTTAAATTAGGTATACAGACGATTACTTCTTGCCCAAAGAGTTGTTCATTGTGATAAATAAACTCCTATTCCCAAAATGAACGCCACTTGTGGTTGACTCATTATGTTGACCCCCCCCTCCCCGTCTTTTTTTCTTCTATCAAATCAAAACACCGTGACTACATCAACTATGTATGCATCACGTCACTTTATGGAACATTTTTATGTGAAGGCAGATAATATTGGCTGTGGTCTCATCTATTCGTGTAAAATGGAAGTTATTATTATTATTATTATTATTTTTTTTTTTTTTTTTTTTGATTGGAGGTTTAACGACCACCGTGAGCAACTCAATGGGCTATAAGCAGTCGCCCGTCCCTAATTTAGGGTCACTGGTTCCAGGGAAGGGAGAGAGCCAGTGCCGTAAGACAAGCACAACATCCATGCCTGACCGGGATTCGAACCCAGACCCCTTACGGACGAATGATCAGAGGCCATCGCGTAGACTACTGCGCCACCGGGGCGGCTGATTGGAGGTTTAACGACCACCGTGAGCAACTCAATGGGCTATAAGCAGTCGCCCGTCCCTAATTTAGGGTCACTGGTTCCAGGGAAGGGAGAGAGCCAGTGCCGTAAGACAAACACAACATCCATGCCTGACCGGGATTCGAACCCGGACCCCTTACGGACGAATGATCAGGGGCCAGCGTCTTAGACCACTGCGCCACCGGGGCGGCTGGAAGTTTTCAAATTGGACTTTTAAAAGTTCAGAAATAATGCGAAATGCAAAGATACTGTTGCGCCACCTAATGGGACAGTATTGCATCTGGAAATTCGGAAAGCCGCCCCTGTGGCGCAGTGGTCTAAGCGTTGGCTTATGACCATTCGTCTGTGAAGTGTCCGGGTTCGAATCCTGGTGAGGTATGGTTGTTGTGTTTGTCTTACAGCACTGGCTTTCTCTCTTCCATGGAACCAGTGGCCCTAAATTAGGGACAGGCGACTGCTAATAGCCCATTGAGTTGCTCACGGTGGTCGTTAAACCCCCAATAAAAAAAATCGGAAGTATGTGAGTTATATTAATCACGGTTCCAGATGGAATTTTTAAGGTTAAGATAGAAGAGATCATGGCTAAGATAGAGAATTAAAAGAATTTTCTTTAATCTACTGATTGAAGCTGATTTTCGATTTATAAAAATCTTAATATGTGTTATTTAACAGGGAGAATTTGCATTTGAAAAAAAGCGGGAGGAAATTTATCGAAATTTTTAATCGTGGTTGCACCAATTGGATTTAAAAACAAAACTGAATGCTTCTGTAGGACTTAAAGAATAACATTTGTGACAAAGTAAAAGCCCGCGTCACCTAATGGGAAAACTGCATCAGAAGAAATGGGAAATGCAAGCTCATCGTGTTCATGGTCATAATCGTTGAATACTGAGAAACATTTTTCGGTCAGGTTCTCAGATGCAAAGATATCGCGTCAGCAAGTGGATGGACAAAGTGATACTGCAATGACATGATTTTTGTCATATTCTGATGCCAAAGAGATTAATAATAATGGACGTAACTGCAAATAGGAAGGGTAAAAAAGAAGCTTATACACTATCTACCAACAAGTAATTGGACACCTGTGATAGCAAAGGAAAACGAAGTTTATTCACCTTCAATAGTTGGTGGAGCTTCTACGAGCGGCGATTATAGCTGCGACTCTCCGGGGCATACCCTCAACCAGGCGTTGTACGACGGCTAGCGGTATTTTCTTCCACTCGGCTTGGGGAAGACAGGTCAGTTCCTTCACCGATTTAGGACGGTGGGGGCACCCCTTAAGTCGGCGCTCCAACTAGTCCCAGAGGTGCTCGATAGGGTTAAGGTCCCGGCTCTGCGCAGGCCAGTCCATTCGACTAACCCCATTGTCACCATACCAAGCCAGGGTGGACCTCGAAACATGACAGGTGGCATTGTCATCCTGAAAGTAATATGGGTCCACCCCGTAAAACTGCCACAACGTAGGAAGCGCATGGTCATCCAAAATGGTGCAGTAGGTCTCGGCGTTGAGTCTACCAGGAATTGCGACCAAGGGTCTCGTGCCATACCAGGAGAAACACCCCCATAGAATAATTCCACCGCCGCCGAACTTCACAGTTGGCACAATACATTCCGGCAGGAGGCGTTCTCCAGGCAGACGCCAAACCCAGACCCTGCCATCCGAACGGTAGAGGGTGAACCTTGATTCGTCGCTCCAGAGAACCTGTTTCCACTGTTCAACGGTCCACTGTCGACGTCCTTTGCACCACGTTAGCCGAGCAGCGCTGTTGGACTTGGTGATCAAAGGCTTGTGGGCGGCAGCACGTCCATGATAACCGAGCAGATGGGCTTCTTTACGGATGGTATTCATCGAAAGAACACTCCCGGATGCCTGTTGAAACTCTTCGCGGATGTGGCCCATCGATTTGTTGCGGTTCTTCCGAATTTCTGTGGCCAGCACCCGTCGGTCTCTAACTCCCAGTTTTGTGGGTCTGCCGGGTGGGAGCACATTCCGAAAGTCACCTCTCATCTTCCACTTGCCAATCACGTAGGCCACTGTCGATTTTGGGTACTTCAACTCGCTGGATATGTCACGTTTGTATCGGCAATTTCTGTGATACCCGACGATTACACCGTTCTCGAAATCAGAGAGCTCCGAACTGTGTGGCATCTTGCATGCGACTGGTTGCGTTGTTGTTTCTCACACGATATTTAACGGCGGCGGCCGTGACGTGTATCAGGACCGCAGATATCGTCGATTGCAGGGGTGTCCAATTACTTGTTGGTATATAGTGTATATGTACACTTTAACACAGTCTGTTTGCTATGCTTTTACGAGTATATTTTGGTATTTAGTATAAATAATTGTAAGGAACATCAAGGAAGAGATTGTAGTATAAAACCAAGCTGGAGTGCTGCTAAAAATAATGACGCCGTTGTAAAAAGGATATAATCTTGACATTTCAGAAGAGAAGTCTCTGAATGACACATTCTACTTGTTCTCACTTACATGAATCCCAGACATATAGGAAAAAAAAAAAGATATCCGGGGCAATAGTCAACTAAAAAAACTAGTCTTTAACATGTTACTTACGGTAAATTTATGGCACTGCTTTAATTGACATTTATGCTACATGCGGTGAGGATCTGCTGTCGCATATTATTAAGTTCAACGCCGCTGGCAGTTCTTCTAAAGATCCCGAAGATGGAGGAAATCAATTTGTATACCAGCTTTTTCACTGCCATTTTATTCGTATGGTAACAGTCTTGCGACTGCCTCTTAAGCTGGGCTGAATGAGTGAAAGGGAATGAAGGGAAAGATGGGCTGTTATACAAATATTAAATACCGATTTAAAGAGCAAACTGTTTACTACATTCTAAGGAAATCGAACAAAAATAACAGCCCAATTTCCGAGCTCAGTTTAGTGAAATATTACTTTCAAAATGTTTTTTATAGTCATCCTGCATTAAACTAGTAAATTAATACCTGTAGACATCGTACTTCGAGTTTGGGTGGAATCAGTGTTTCCCAAACATAGAACAACGAATTTTTCTTCCAATCTAGTTCCCCGACCTCTCTTTCTTTTTTTTTTTTTTTTTTTTTTGGCGATACCCTCCGAATTCGTGGGTCTCCGCGCTTGGGCTTCGAGGGCTTTCCTGTTAATCTGCCCCTGACAATGGAAGTAGTGATGTCAAAGAAAATCTTAGAGTGACGAAATATTTTATGAAGACAGTGAATTTTGTTGAATACTGTTTTAACCAAGTCAAGTGCCCCATACTTCATTTAACTTGACAGATGATTGATTTTCATTCACATTGTAATGATCATGTGTTTTGGCAAAGGCAAATTCATCACCACTAAGTTTTGTGTGTATATATACAATTTCTTGCTCAGTTTAGTGAAATATTAATCACTCGTGATTAATGACAAGTATTGTTACGCTATGCCTTCTATACATTAATGCATGTTGATTTGGCTCAGCAATAATGCTTGACTTAGAAATTCCAGAAACTAATGCTTGACCTAGAAATCCCAGAAACTAATGCTTGACCTAGAAATCCCAGAAACTAATGCTTGACCTAGAAATCCCAGAAACTAATGCTTGACCTAGAAATCCCAGAAACTAATGCTTGACCTAGAAATTCCAGCATTTAATAAACTGTGCGAATTTCATGATGCCAGAGTTCGGCGTTCGAGAGTTATTTAATACACGTTGAGGACACACAACGTTAGAACACTTCCAATTATAAGAATCTGACTGAACAAAATTCGTTAACAATGCTTGTCATTAATCACGCGTGATTAATGACAAGTATTGTTACGCTTCTATACGTTAATGTAGTGCCTAATCACCTCAAAACTTAATCAACTCATAACTCGGGAAGGGAACGACGTAGAGAGCTGAACGTAGTTGCGTTGACCTAAAAATTCCTGCATTAATAAGCTGTGCAAATCTCACGATGCCGCCCCGGTGGCGCAGTGGTCTAAGCGATGGCCTCTGAGCATTCGTCCGAAGGGGTCCGGGTTCGAATCCCGGTGAGGCATGGGTGTTGTGTTTGTCTTTCGGCACTGGCTCTCTCCCTTCCCTGGAACCAGTGACCCTAAATTAGGGACGGGCGACTGCTTATAGCCCATTTGAGTTAATCACGGTGGTCGTTAAACCTGCAATTAAAAAAAAATAATAAAAAAAAAATCTCACGATGCCATAGTTCGGCGTTCGAGAGCTTTTGCTGCTTCAGACAAACAAAAGATACAATGATTTTTTGTTTTATAGTTAAGATATTGAATTTTAGGCCACCCAGCGCGAAACTCTTGAATCAAAAGAACAGGAAAATCGTGGTTGTAGTTACAGCATTAGAATGTAATTTTAAAACGTTACTTTCAAATGCTCAGATATAGTGTTAAATGAAACAGTATAATCACGCCCCTATTGCGAAATTAGAGCTCTTAAAAAATGTGGACAGCATCGGTCAAAGTTCGAGCTAGTTAGTGTCGAAGGAATTTTTCCAAAGCAACCTTCAAAATCTAAAGTATCGTCGAAATAAAATTCCAAATTCACTCCACTTGGGGTAAATATTTTTGCATGAGAGAAGCTGGAAGAGGCACAAAAAGCTATGATCATGGCCACAACAACTGGGTACAAAAAGCAGTTTTTTTTAAATCAGATTTCTAGAAGCATAGATGCAGTGCCAGTGCCTAAACGAAATATTTTGTAAACGACTGACAGGAGGCTACTGTGTCTGTACGTAGTTCCTAAGAGCTTCGAGGTCCCCTCTTAAATGCAGCAGGATCACTGTAGCCTTGCTCCAGTCTCATCAGGAACCTTCCCTTCACTGAGGCATCGAGTGAAAACTTGGGCAAGGGCGGTTTCCATTTCTTCACAGGTTTCTTGTACAATGTCCATGGTAATTTCATCTTCCCGTGGAGCTTTTAATTGCTGTACGTTTTTAATTACACGGTAAACTTCTCCCGGGTCGACTGGAGGAACTTTAGTACCTGTATATTTTGTTATGAAATGGGCCAGAAAACTTCAAAAGAATTCCTAAGGACTAAGGCAGGCATGTTGCATATCTCCAGCATTATTTAAGATTTATGTGGAACAGGCTTTGAAAGAATGGAAAAGAAAGTGTCGAGCAATGGGGATTACTTTAAATGGAACCAGGGTATTTACTTAACAATTTGCTGATGATCAGGTACTTCTTGCAGAAGATAAATTTGATTTCGAGTATATGACTAGAAAAATAAAAGTATGAAAAATGGGGATTAACTATGAATTTAAGTAAAACAAAATATTTATGCATTGGAAATAATGAAACAAACTTACAGCTAGAAAATAACGAAGAAATTGAAAGATGTGATCATTATAATTACCTAGATGTTAAAATTACACAAGAAGGTAGAGATGCAACGAAATTAAGAAATAAAATTGCACAGGGAAATAAAAACTGTTAAACGCCTGAATGGAACCTGCTGGAGTGAAAAAAATAACCAGAAAAAGGAGACCTGACGATTAACAGAAGCGGATACAAAGAAAATAACAGCCGTAGAAATGGATACTTTAAGAAGATCATGTAGAGTGTCAAGAAGACACAAAATAACGAATGAAAGGATTAAAGAAATGATGCAAGTGAAAGAAACAATTTTAGCAGACATACTGAAGAGACAATTGCGTTGGTTTGGTCATGTGAAAAGAATGACCAATGAAAGACTGCCCAAAATTACCATGGAATTTAAAATCAAACAAACGAAAAAATAGAGACCGACCTAAAAGAACATGGTCTGATGGAATAAAGAGAGCACTTAGTCAAAATGGCCTGATGGAAGATTGGTGCTTAGATAGTGAAAGATGGAAAAAACTCTTTGAGATCTGAAGGCGACGTCAGACGCCATAAACCGATTATGTATATATATATATAAAACCGAGAGGAAAAAAGATTATAGAACTATGGCAAGCTTCTATGATGAAGCCATAGATAGCAGCTTTCCATAGTTCTATAATCCGTTTTTTTTTTCCTTCTCCCGATTGGTTATTAAATCTCTTCTTTCGGTTTTTCCGAATCATTTGCTCCAGCTTTCAAATTTGTGATTATTTGTATATGTTTTTATTGATAGTATATATATACTATCAATACAAACATACCACTATAAACCACAATTTCAAAAAAACCTAATGAAAAAAAAAGATTATTAATACAAAGAGACTCAAAAAAGCATTATAACCAAAAACAAACCTCTCAAGCCGATCTCATCAGCATTATAATCAAACACAAACCTCTCAAGCCGATTTCGCGAATTCTACGTTTGTGCATTATATCATAACTAATTCAGCTTGCATCAATTTTATTAGTATATAACTATATATATATATATATTATATATTTTGTTATGTCTGTAATAAATGTGGTTTCCCATTCTTAGTTCTCAATCAAGCCGATGTTCTTCACTAGTCAGACAGATACTACCTCTGTTCTTTTTATCAATTTGACCCATATTCTTTCCACGATCAAACTATGTTTTCATCACTGAGATCGATGTTACATTTTTAATCAATTTATGTTCGGTGTCAGTGAAGCTCATGTTTCGTCATCCATCAGGCCGATTACTTTATCTGTTGGCAGCTCTTTCATGGGATCCAATGGAAGGGAGTACTACGCTACTATGTTCAAATAAATATATATATATTTCAATCGCCCAGGTGCACTGTAAAAAATAAATAGTGTGAATTCACGGAAAATTTCTGAAAATAACATGCAGCAAAGTTGCCAGTATGTGTCCGTCTTTTAACGGAATTTCCGTTTTTAAAAGTGCCCGTTTTTTTTTTTTTTTAATTTTCGTTTTTTCACTGATTTTCCGTAGTCAGAAATTACGTTTATTTCAGAAGAGTCCGTTTCAAGTTTTTCCGTATTTAAATAGAAATTTCGCAAAAGCGAAGAACTTGAATTATTCAGCCTTTACGCCAGATAAAAGAACCCTTCCGCGTCGAGTGGGACTCGAACTGACGTCGTTTGGGTTGGCACAAAAGAAACCGCGGGTCTTAACCACACAGCCAGAAAGACTCTGAAGAGTGCTGACGTTCAACTCTCATGGCGCACCGGTGAAATAATTTTTTGTCATTAACGTGAGTTATTTAGTCGTTTTATTTTCTGTTGGAGGTTTTTTTTTTAATACGTTTGTAATAATTTTATTTTTTCTGTAGAAGGACTTATCACAAATTAAGTTCTTGTTTTTTTTGTTTTTTTTTTTTCCACCGTGAGCTTTTGAAGCCACAGAATGCTTTGGAACTTGAGATTTTTTTTTAATTAACAGTAACTATCAACTATCTTTAAGAAATGGTAAAATGTACTGTTTTATACACAGTCGAGTCACATTATTGTGACCACCTCCCACTTTTGACGTCAACAGCGCGTAGCCAATGAAAGAAGGCACGTGTCGTGAGCTTGCTTGGAGGGTATATATGTTTTTTTTTTGTTTTTTTTTTGATTGAAGGTTTAACGACCGCCGTGAGTAACTTAATGGGCTACAAGCAATCGCCCGTCCCTAATTTAGGGCCACTAACTCCAAGGAAGGGAGAGAGCCAGCGCCGTAAGACAAACACAACTCCATTGCCTCACTGGGATTAGAATCCGGACCCTTCTCGGACGAATGGGCATGTCAGGTGGGTATATAAAATATGCTGTTGTCAATCTGAAAACATATCACTCGTTGCTGTCATGGATAAAAGAAGCGGTTTATCAGATTTGCAAAAAGGGATGATTATTGAATTATCGGCTTTCGGGCCAAGGGTGGCAGTATTTCTGAAACAGCGCAGTTTGTGAACTGTTCGCGTGCTGCTGTGGTTAAAACGTATCGTGATTGGAGAAATGGCAGCATTACGAATAAGTGACGAGGAAACTGCGGAGCACCACGTGCCATTGATGTGAGAGGTGAACGTCGGCTTCGAAGGTGCGTGAGGGTCGATCGACACGCTACAGTTAAGCAAATCACTGGCCGAATGAACCAGGGGGCTACCGGAAGTATGTCTAAAACGACAGTTCAGCGAACCCTGCTGCGTATGGGGCACTGATGCAGACGGATGGTGACTGCACCTATGCAAACGAAGGCGCATCGGCAGAAAAGGCCTACATTTGCACGACAACATCGGAATTGGACCTTCGCTGATTGACAAAAGATTGCCTTCTCCGATGAGTCACGTTTTCTGCTTCATCGAACAGAAGGACGTTGGCGTATAAGGCGAGAAACATCGGAGAACAAACACTCTTCAATCATTGCTGGCAGAACACAAGCTAGTGGGGATGCTGTATAGTCCGGGGAATGTTTTCGTGGCATTCCCTGGGTTTACTCATACCTGTGGAAGGCACTATGAACCGAATTCGTTGTGAATCCATCCCTGCAGACCACGTACACCCACATATGCTGATTGTCTTTCCTGGGGCAGATGGGATCTTCCAGCACTACAACGCGACGTCTCACACAGCTAGAAATGTCCGAGGGTGGTTGGAAGAGCACAATGAAGACATCAAAGTACTTCCATGGCCCCCTAATTCCCCAGACTTAAAGCCAATTGAGCATACATAGGACCACCTCGATCGTGTTGTTCGCTCTATGGATCCTCCACCACGCACCCTCCAGCAGCTGTCAGATGCATTGCAATGAGCATGGCTCCACATACCTGTGAACACCTTCCATCACCTTACCGAGTCACTCCCATCCGGTCTAGCTGCTGTCCGCGCTGCACACGGCGGTTACTCTGGATATTAGCTGGTGGTCACAATAATGTGACTCGACCGTGTAGTATTGTTTCACAAAATTTTTAAATATCAAATTTAACCTTGATAGCTATAATATCTTTTGTACCGTCCCGGTGGTGCAGTGCTCTAAGCAAAGGCTGCTGATAATTCGTCCGAGATGGGTCCGGGTTCGAGTCCCGTGAGGCATGGATGTTGTGTTTGTCTTACGCCATTGGCTCTGTACCTTACCTGGAGCTATGGGCACCAAATTAGGGACGGGCGACATTGTTATAGACCACTGATTTGCTCACGCTGGTCATTAAACCCCAATTCAAAATAAGAAACAACGAAAAAGCTCTTGTCTTAAACAGACTGGTACATCGCACAATCGTCTGTGCAGCAATTTAAATACCCGTTTTTTTACCGTAACACAATATATAATAGCTGGTGCACAACATGGGGGAGAGGAGAAAAAATATCCTGTGTCACAATAACAAAAATTCATGAGATATGCTATCCACAATATCCGATCTCGCTACAGAACTTCAAAATCAGTTCCTTTGACAGATGATTGAGCCTTAACAGTTTATCAAACCTCAAGTATTGCCGTTAATATCTCCTGTCACCGGAATGTTTTCGTCATATGGATACGGGAAAAGTGAGAACGGAGTTTGTCCGTTAATACACGAAAGGTATTGCCGAAAGGTTTCTGAAAATTCAGAATTTTCCTGACGAACGAAAAGTCCGTGAAATTCAGGTTTCTTTCGGTCATTTCACTGAAAAGGTTATATCAGAAATATGCTTTGTTAATTCACGAAAGGAATCACGGAAAGTGGCTCTTGAATTTCAGAATTTTGTTTTTAAAGTGTGGATTTAACCTTACAGAATTAGCGCAGGTCAGATATCTGAAAGAGATTTATCTTTCCCTTTAAATGGTGCTTGAAAATGTTACTAATGTTTACTAATATCTTGTTCTCTTCATGTTAAATTTTAAATTTATTTAACATTTTTCCTTTCAGACAGAAGGAAACATTAGGACGTTTTTCTGTCTCATAAAATGGCGCACATGAAACGAGAATTGCTAGTTAAAAAACAACAACAGAGAAACAGAGGATGAACTCTAGGGTACGTCTTCATTGATTTCTCCGTGTTTTGTGGATTATTATCTTTTTTACTCGAAATATACGAAACACAGCCTATGACATCAAATATAAACAACAAAATTATCATTGACTGGAGTTGTTGAGCTGATAGGAGTTTCCACCTGAGACCTAGGTATCAGTCAAGAATCGGCGTAAAATATATGATGTCCCAAGAAAAGCTGTCTTCTGCTGTTCTGTAGGTGGTAGATCAGAATGTTTCAATTTTTTGAAATGATTCATAAAATTTTTTGCCATTGTTCGAAGTGTTCCGTTGACAATGGGGACTACCGTTGCGTGTTTAGTCCATAATCGTGTAACTTCTATGGCCAAGCCTCTACATTTAGTCATTTTTTCCAGTTTTCTTTTGTTCCAGTAGCACCACAGCAGCCTGTCCTGAGCAGTGAAACCTATTTATCGAAAGGATTATTATTATTGCTGATTGTTAGCGTAGTTGTGCAGTTACGTCGCTACAAAAATTTCGAAAAAACGTGGTTATGAAGCGTACTTATATGGTTTGAGATGTAATAACTAACTTACGGAGCAAAATGTTATCTCAGCCTCACGTTCTGTTTCCTAAGTAAGTAAAACTGCATGAGGTAGAGGTATCGAAAGAAAGACTAAGTTGCTATTTCACCAAACCAGCAAAATTATTTTTTTTCCACTTTCTGAGAGGCGGTAGAAGCTCTAAAAAATTTGCATAATGGACTCTATCAGTTTCGCGAAATATATAGATGAGCCTTGCTTTTTTTTTCAAGAAATGCCAAGAAATACAAACAGAATAAAAAAAAAAAAAAAAGGTCTTACCTCTGAATGCATGGGAAAATAAGCGCGCATACCGTAAGACTCACACTATCTCCAGATCTTCATTTAGCGGTTCTTGATTTTTCTCACCTCGGTCGCTGTTCTTCAGGACGAGTGGGAATTTCCGAAACGGAGAGAAAGAGAGAGGGACAATTACTGGCGGTAGTTATGCTTTCTCAGCTGTAGCTGCAGAGATTTCTTTCACGTGAGAATGGGACTAACTTCACGTGAGAATGAGTAAAGCAACTCAGGCACGTAGAGAGGGCAAAATGTGTTCAAGTACTAGTTATGAAATTAGTTGCAAGAAAAATAAAAAAAAGGTAACGGTGAGTCCATTTTTGTACATTTAAATGTCACGAACACTTAGCGACCGTTGACTCAAAATGTTAACGCCTGTCTCAAGATTCGGAGCAGTGAAAAAATGAAACAATCTACTTTTCAAGAAAGTGGAGCATTTATTACTGTAAAAAAAATGGTTACCTACCTTGTGAAAGGAGTGGGAGCGAGGGAGAGAGTAATTACAAGGCAGTCTCCGTTGCTTTCTCAGTCGCAATAGTTGTTAATTTTTCGAGGATGGGAGGGAAACTAGCATACTTTACGCTGCACGTTCTGCTGAGACCGATCTAGGTCTGTAGGGCAGCAGAAGCAGCATCACCTGAAGGTTACTGTGTCAACGACCCTTTTCTCCTGAAAGCGGCTGCTGTCAGTGTTATACCGGGACTCCTTGCTTGACGACGTTTGATCCCACCTGGTATTTCGTGCGGCTGTCGATTTGAATCGGAACCGTGTCTTTGTTACCTCTTTCCGACTTGTAAATTTTTACGAACGCATGCATGGATTTCTCAAAATTATATATAATTTAAGATTACGCACTTGTGATGTTGAGGGAGAAGAAATTATCAACGTTTATTCGCAATTAAATGTTTTATTAACGTCGACTATTGTTTTGTAGAGCGTTTGGCTCGGCGTCATCAGGACGAATGTTAATAAAACATTTTATCCATAGTCGATGTTAATAAAACATTTAATTGCGAATAAACATTGATAATTTATTTCTCAAAAATTAGTCACATTTTGAAAGATGTCGTCATAATAAACACGATGAAAACGAAATTTCTTTTAAAGCTCCTCTAGTCAGAAACGGCTTTCCCAATAGGCCGACTAGGCACGGGCGTAGAGGCGGCAAATTTCAGTAGTAGTAAAAATTTATAATTTGTTAAAAGCCCATAAAAATAATGGAAGAAACATTTAAAATTAAAATAAAAGTTGAAACTAGCATTTATTTCGAAAACTGCTGTATACAAGATTTTGTTTTCGAATTCCCGTGAATTCTGTCCTCTTCGACTTGTAAAACTATAGACAAATATATGTTAATCTTTTTAGAACCCTTAAAATTTGGAAATTTTCGAAATTTCTATACTGTTAAAATTTTAATGAAGCACTTGTGCATGAATTCTAAAATTCGCTTTTATTTCAAATTTAAAATTTATTTTTTACAACATGCCACAACGAACTGTATGCATTGAAATTGCAAACAAAATCAGTGTTCAAGAGATACATAGTGTTCAGTTGTTCTGCCTGAAAAGCTTTGCGCTGCCATGTATCAAAACATTAAAAATTGTTAAAAAATCATATCATTTCTCTGTAGTCACGATATCTCCATATCAGTTGGGTGGATTTAAAAACTTTCATTTTGCATCAACTGTGAGGGTGATAATTTATGCACTTTCGAATTTTTGTTGTGCTCAGGTTTCCGGTAAGTGGCAAAGAAATATTATCATCCTTGGAGCAACGTCTACACCTTGAAAGGTCGGATTGAAAGAGTTCTTTTCTCACTCACAGCTAGAACTATGCGCAAAACTGTTTAGGAATTCTTTGTTTTCTATGAAGCACCCTTTTTTTTTTTTTTTTCTCAAGATGATGTAAATGCATATTTCTTCGATGGGATACGAATCCATATTTGCATGTAGCACATCGCATTTAAAAGTCCAGGCTAAAAAATAACACTTCGAATCCAATAGGTAAAATAAGGAACAAAACTTTTCATTCAGTTTTGAGTCTTTTATAATGAAAAATATTCCCGCAAGGCTGCTTAAATTTAGATTAGTCAGCAATCTCAGGTTCCAATTGCCATACTATAAAATCTTTGTAACGCTGACGAACTTTAATAATGTTAATCATGCATGTACTATCAAAATTTTCAGATTCATTATTTTTCCCATAGAGGGCGTTTTGCATTACAAATGATATCTTCGTTTCTAAAAGTCAGATTTTTAAAATACTTTTTGCATCATAGCTAAGATAATAGTTTTTTTTTGTGTGCCACTTTATGTTAAATTTTTCCTCTAGGTGGCGAAAATTCGGATTTTTTGTTCGATAATACTACTTACGCAGAAATTTTTTATTTTATTTTTAACAATGTCTCGTTCCACAATATTTTCCCACATAACTGATTTTCCAGGTGTACTGTTTCCTTACTAGGATTCATTTAGTCATAAGCTGGATTCATTTTAGTTGATCCCGCCTCAAGATAGCTGGTACAGAGAGGTAAATTAAGGTTATGTTTCAATTTGGTATGATTTTGTGTGTGATAAATATTAATATATTTGAGTAAAAGGAAGGGAAGAATGTATGGAGAAAATTAACAAAATTTATTAATGTTGAGTACTGTATCACCGGGATTTGCGTTAAATAGTGCAGTATTTACTTAACTTAAGGTTCTACCTGTCCACAAGTTTCATTTACTTAAACAATAAAAATTAGATTTGTCATTTTTGGTCCAGAAGTCCCATAGTTTTTCGTGTTGCTGTCTCTTCAGAAAACATAAAAAAATCGAGAGTGTACCCTGGTCAAAATAGTAATAAGTATACTAGTAATCCGAATTTCTTGGTATAAAATAGAAAAATCAGTTTCCAAGCTTTTGCACATCAACTAGATGACTTTTTCAAGGAAGGTAGACAACAAACTACCTTCCTTGAAAAAGTCAACTGGTTGATGTGCGAAAGCTTGCAAACTGATTTTTCTGTTCTATACCAAGAAATTCGGATTACTAGTACACTTTTACTATTCTGAGTATAATTGGTGTACAGTTCCTGTTTATTGAGTACCCTGGTACTTTTTGTAGATAATTTATGCTATGCATCTTTCGTATGTCAAGATCTTTGTAGGTGTGAAAAAAACCGGGTGATTCGAGAGTATGCATTTATTTACGTACAAAACATTGCATTTGTTCACGTCACTCACGACCAGACCGAGTCACAGTCCGACACATACTAAGTGGAATGAAATCATAACAACAAACAATAAGGTTTATTAATTCCTGACACTGAGCAGTACTTAGGTAGGTGGATTAATGAACGTGTCGTAAAACCAATGAAAGAAGATATGTGAGTCATAAAAGTAAATATAGTATTTACTGAATTGCAATAGTAAGTATTTCAAAAGTTTAGTTTTTCAAAAACAATATTTACTTTTATTATTATTGTTATATATTATTTAAAATCAGACGAATGTGGTGCACTCAGTGGACCCTGACGGTGGTCCACTCATGGCCCAGGGACCCGGCCCTGACCCATGAGGTATCATCACTTGGTCCTTCGTTCTTGTTATTGGCTGCTTATTTTTAAATATAATTGCACACGATTTAAAAAATATATTTTACGAATGACTGGAAAGGCACTTGGCGGAGATTTTTGTTATATCTTCCTAATGTTTTTGGGGATGTTTTCTCTGGCGTATTCTTATTTTCATCTTTAGTATTTTGGGCCACCCCCATAAAGAAATCCTGGGTGCTGCACTGGAGATGAAATGTGATGTATAGTACGATATTTTTTTTCTTGGTATTTGATGACAATGGAATCGCCTATTTTTAGGGGTGCAAGCATTTTGGGTGCGACATGTCGAAGGAGGTGATTTCCGATGCTCAGAGACAATAAGCGTAAACTTTCGCAGTGACTTGTTCTCTGCGGGGCTAAGATTTTAAGACCCATTACCACGGCAGTCCCACCCTTTGGTTCATCACCCACCCACTCCATTGTTGTTTCCCACATTGTTTCACATTGCTTGCTGGGGACATAATCGCTGGGGAGAGAGATCTCACTGTTCTCTTAAGGAGGATCACTTAAGAGACAAAGAAGCCCCTTTCCCCTTTCAGATTAAGAAATGTTTACTGCCACGCTTTCCACAAGAATTCTGCCCTAGGGCGAGATTACTGCGGAACCCTTCGCCTGCTCTCTTCTTGCTGCAAATCCCATGTGTTTAGACCCCGGAAGTGCTTGCTGCACCCCCAAAATCAGGCGATTCCATTATTGTCAAGTGCCAAGAAAAAAATCCGACTATAGCTACGAAAGTCCATCTACGCATGCGCAAGCTAAAATCTGACATCAAGATAAAAGGAAAACCTGAGTCGCAAGTGTGTTAGTGAGAGGGATTGGTAACTTTTGGGTCTAAGATATCTACAGTTACGTCAATCGCAGATAACCTTTTTTGGGGGAGCGTGGGAGTCGAGAGGAAGCCAAATTTCTCTACGACTCCGTTTTCAAAGCATTAAAAATGCGTTTTTGTAATGGCTTTTATCACACTTAGCATCAGGTTCTCGTAATTTACGCAGTTTGCAATGAGACATTCTTGCGTTTATGTAAAACGTGGTGAAATAATGTTCGGCGATACGAGACAGCATGCGGTACGATCAGATTTCAACAATGTTTTTGACCACTACCGTTACCCATTTTCGTTACATCGACATTTTTTGCTTGGGATTTACTACGGTCGGGAAAGATGCATACATCAAAATTATATCGCCCTGGAGCGGGAGTCGAACCTACATCTTCCGATTTAAGTTTGAACTTGTAGCGTTACACCACCTAGGCCAAGGGTTCTTAATCTATGGGTCGCGACCTAAACTTGGGTCGCTGGGGCTTCCGAGATGGGTCGCCGTAGCTTCTCAGAAAAAAATAAAAAAATTTAAGTATTACTTTTTTTTAATTTAAAATTTCAAACCTTCTTCGTGTTTAGCACGTGTAAAGGCCCCTGAATTTCTGGATATGACATCACACGGGTACCACCAGCGTTGTTTCTTCCGATCATTGGAATCGTGAGGATTTTTAGGACGTCACAGCATTGCAAAATTTCCCCCTAAACCTAAATTTCCCCCTAAATTTAACAAGAAAACCCCCAACTTGGCAACACTGGTCTGAACCCAGAATCCTATGACAAACGATCAACAAATACGACACAGAAGAGAGACGCCAGAGAGAGAGAGAGAGAGAGAGAGAGAGAGAGAGAATAGAGGCTTTCAGCGAATATTCATTAATAACAATAAGAAAGAAAATGCATGTCTTCTAAAGTTTTCATCGGATTTTGACGAAATTTAAAATGCGAGTTTATTTTGACCTGTCTTGGCTACTGTAAAAGTTGCATTCGGTTATTTAAAAAATTAGAGACATTTTTTTTCGTAAAATTTTCTCCCAGTCCGACTTCGCAAACACAGCCTGTTGAAATTAAAGGTTTTAATTTCCAGTTATTCATATTATTTGCCTCACAATATTTTATTATTCATAGCTTCCCACTATATAGATAACCCTAATTCCCCCACTTAGTGGCGCCACTGGTTTGACTGTAATTTCAAAAACCAAAAATTTTGTTACTCTGTGTAATAATGAATAATTACTACACTTATTTATATTATTATATTAGCATTTTTAAGTTCAAAACAGACCCATGGGTTGCAAAGTTGATCGTCTTGTTGATTCTGGGTCGTGGCCAAAAAAAAAGGTTAAGAGTTTATTCGTGTCACGGTTGGCCAATGCAACTCCAACTATGTATTTTTGTTTTGTTTTTAGTCCCCCCCCCCCCAAAAAAAACCCCACTTTTTTTTTAAACAAATAACATTTTTTTGCAGTGTTTTCCAAGTGTTCCTAACGGGGCCACTTGGCCCGCGGATGGCCTAGTAGTCAACGTTCGTGACTGCCACGGAGGAACCTCAGGTTTCGATCCCGTTCAGGTACGAGCCCTCGAACGACTGAATATCCGCCGTGCGTCGGATGGGCACGTTAAGCCGTCGAACCCCGGGTACTGGCCTCCGGTAATAAATAAGGGCGTCTTCCTCCCCCTTTCTACCTCGCTTCCGTGTCACTTTCCTATCGGGCACTCTAGCCCAAACCTCCTAGCTTCCTATTTTTAAGGGCTGTTCAAGACCTGGGCTCTGACATTCCCTTCCTAAAATCTTCTACATATGTTCGATCTGAATGAGGCCACTGATTGCAGGGAAGGAAGTGAGCCAGTGCCGGAACATAGACACACCATCCGGGACACGAATAAGCAATTAGAAAGAAGCCAGCACTTAGACCACTGCGGTCCAACCAACAACTGTAGCTATGGAAACTGAACAACTTTCGGGAATAATTTCGTTACAAATTTTCGTTTCTCTATTATTACTATTACTACTATGATGAAATGAAGTTTATTACTAATACTGCCATGATGAAATGAGGTTTATTACTATTACTGCTATGATTGAATGGGGTTTATTACTACACTGCTGGACAATTGCTAAGAACGGATCATAAACGGCTATATAGCGCATAAAAAAGTAAGTGTGGTTAGATGCCAAGTGAAATAAAATAATGTCAGAATGCCAGGACATTACAAGAAAGACAATTTATTGTGCTCTGAAATCCAGAAGGCTTTAGAACGTGTTCAAGGGACAAACAAGCCATTTTGTGCAGAATACGTAAACGTGAAAAAAAAAATGCAATTACCGTCCGCAGGCGTTCCGGTGTAAGATGTCAATACGGGATATGGCCACCATGGAGAGCGATGCAAGATTCCACACGTCGTGTCATGCTTTGCACAACATTATCAAGCAGCTGTTGGGGTAATTTATCCCATTCCTCTGTCAGTGCAAGGATGAAAGTATCCTTGTTTATTGGAGGGCATTGGCGACCAGCAAGACTCCTTCCCAAAGCATCCCACACATTTTCAATGGGATTAAGATCTGGAGAACGTGCTGGCCATACGAGGCGTTGAATATCCTCGCTCTCAAGACACTCCTGGACAGCGACTGTTCGATGACATGTTGCGTTGTCGTCCATGAAATTGAATCTATCACCGACAGCACCACGGAACATGCGAACATGAGGTAGCAGAACATCATTAATGTATCGTTGGCCAGTCATAGTCCCAGTTGGAAGCACATAGAGGGACGTACGGCCATTGATCATGATGCCAGCCCATACCATGACACTACATGTCGGATATCAGTCCCTTTCTTGTATGTTTGCTGGACAATATGCAGTACCACTATCACGCCAGATCAGTTGTCGTCGACAATCAGACGATAGACTGTATCTACTCTCATCTGAGAAGAGGACAGCAGACCAGTCGTTATCAGTCCAATTGCGATGTTGATGGCACCATTGCAAACGGGCGGTACGGTGACGTCTGGACAATGGGATGCACACAACAGGACGGCGGGCGTATAGTCCTCCTTCATGCAAACGTCTGGCGACAGTTTTTCGGGAGATCCGCTTGCCAGTAGCAGCCATAAACTGATTTTCTACCTCACTAGCTGTGCTGCGCCGGTGTCTTTTTGTTGATAGCACTATGTACCGATCTTCTGCAGGTGTCGTACTGCGAACACGACCTCCCCCGTGACGTTCGCTACACTCTCCATTTGTTTGAAATGATTTCCAAAGCCTTGAAACAACACTGTGGCTGACGTCGAACTCCCTGGCAACATCTGTTATTTTTCGCCCTTCTTCAATTTTGCCGATAATACGGTCACGCGTAAAATCATCTAGGTGATGTCGGGAAGACATACTGAAAATTGCAAGTTCGTCAATTGATTCTTTCCCTTTTAACTTTGCGTTTGAACAACAACTGTCAATACGCGTCAAATGCTTTATATCTCTTATCAGCGCTATGATGTCACGAACAAGTTCGACAATCCAAAATTTGCATACGCACAACACGTCTTACTGTATCCCGGACTTATGCTAATTTCCACATTTTCCTGCCTTCCATTTTATGGTTGCTATCGTTGCTATTGTCATCCGTCATTAGCAATTGTCCGGCAGTGTATTACTGCTATAATGAAATGAGGTTTATTACAATTACTGCTGCGATGAAATGTGGTTTATTATATGATACAAGCACGGTAGAAAATGCGGAGCTCTGCACGGCAGTTTTTTTATTGTAATCTTGCCGAAATATCTGTTTGTTGTCAATGTTAGTGCAAGATCTGTACTCGACCAACTTTTATACCAGATAAATAAGTAAAACGACGATGATGATGAGATCCTTTGTTGCGCTTTCAGCGTACTCAGTGCTGACCAAGATATAAGTCATTAAGTGATAATTAAATAAAGTATTTTGATTCTCTTGAGGCAATACATTTGTTCAAAGACAAAATTCCCAATTTTAGAGGGCATCCTAAGTGTGTATATGGGCTTCTTCCGATGATAAAAAAAACGAAGCAAGTCGCTTGTTGAGAAGGAACAAATTTTATTCATTTATTTGTTATAATTCTTTTTGTCAGAAAAGCATGTTGAATCTCAATCATTGTGCTAGACTTCCAAGCACAAATGGCTTTAATTGTATAACTCAGCTAATTAATCGCATGGTATGTATAAATGTATTGTGGTTTTAGTAAGGGCAGTTTACGCTCAGTACTTTTATTTTTTTATTTTTGTACGCCCGAAGCACTGATATCAGCTTGCTTGTATTGCAAGCGTAACATCATATCACAGTTGTCACTGGACTTATAATGATCGTAATGAGAGGTAGAAATTTTTAATTAAATGGCAATGGATTTGTTTCTTTACGTTGTTTATTCAAGCTGTCATGTTACTTCGAAAATAATTGTTTCTATTCTTTTCTTCATAACATTAATCTGACAAAAGCTGTCATATTCATATTTTTTTCGTGCACAAGGGAAGCAATGAGTACAAGTTCAAAGGATGTCGCAAAGTGGAAGGTGTATTCTTTGATGCTGGCACTGAAGCCTTAACAAACCATTTGGCGGTTACTCCGCAGGCACTCTGTTATGCTCTGCTGGCGCGATGCAGACTTTGTCCCAGTGTCCTTGAAGTCTTTGCCTGCTTTTTAATTTTTCAGACAGCCGAGATCACTAACGAACCATGGAGAAGAGGTGGCTTGTTCCGGGTAAGGAGAAGGCAAGACTCAGATCTAACAACGTCGAGATAACATATTAGGTAAACCACCTGAGAAGCGTCTTTTCCGTTTAGTGTCAGCCTTCTGCGACGAAGCATGAAGGGATGCATTTTGCAAATAGATAGCAAACTTCACCAGGAGTTTTTTATCTGGTCCGTTGTGAATGATAAGTTGTTTCTTTCTTACATTATTATGCATCGATATATCATTTCTTATACATGCAACACGATAACAAAAAGTACTACTTTCTGTTCTAAATCTGAAGATTTAATTCTGTTTTTCATAACATGGAAACATGTCTTTCTTTTTCTCTGACGAATCTGCTTCAATAAACAAACAAACAAACGAAAAAGCCCTAGCATTTCTCTTTCGAGCGAGACGGTATTTCTTCTTTGGAACTACTAGGGTAATTCTAAGTTTATTTCATTGTATTGGGTCAGTGGAAAATTTCCCGCAGTTTTTTTGTTTTGTTTTTCATTGGAGGTTTAACGACCACCGGGAGCAACTTAATGGGCTTTAAGCAGTCGCCCGTCCCTAATTTAGGGCCACTGGTTCTAGGGAAGGGAGAAAGCCAGTGCCGTAAGACAAACACAACATCCATGCCTTATGGGATTCGAACCCGGACTCCTTTCGGACGAATGATCAGAGGCTATCGCTTAGACCACTGCGCCACCGGGACGGCCCCGCAGTTTTCATACATGAAAAACAGAGCTGTTGTTACTTACACAATGTTTTATTTCAGTCTTTTGCATACTTCCGTTATTATCAATAACCTGCTGTCATCGTTCGGTTAGCTGTTTAATTCCCTTATCAAAGAAAGCAAAAATCGCCATTCCGACCTCTATAAGATAGGTTTGCCAGCCGCCTGATTATGTAGGGACTGGACCAAGGGGAAATCGATTGGTGCTAAGTCCAGTGAATATGATGGGTAAGGAAAATTTCCAGGCAGGTTCCTGCAATTTGTGCTGTGTAGTCATATCCATATACGGTTTAACGCAATAGTAATGAAAGACGACATCTTTCGGTTTCACTAAATTGAGACACTTAGACTACAAGGCCTCGTTCAATTTGGCGATTTGATGAGAGTCTCAGTTATCGTTTGGTTAGATCCCAGCAGCTCATGATTGATAATTCCCTTGCAATCCGACCAAACGCCGAGCATGACCTTCTGTAGGCGGAGATCAGCATTTGGTGTCGTTCCTGAAGTTTCCTGTTACGTAGAATACGCTTTTCTAGGAAATCACCTTAAAAACATAAATGTAAAAACAACGTATAAAAGCAATTTCTAAAAGTTAAATACTGTAAAATTTTAAAACTTCCAAAAAGAAAAAGAAGGGGGAAATCGTAATTTTAGATTACGCTGATTCATAATGTAAAATATACATACACGAATGCTTTGTTTGCTACATTAAATCTGTCTATTTTAAATTTTGTATTAAATATTTATTCTAATTCCATTAAAAAATAGGTTAAGAAATTCTGTACGATTTCATAGTTTCAATATATGAAAAAAAAAAAAAAAAAAAGAAAAAGAAAAACACTTTACCTTTGAAAAACTTGGTTAAGTGTTTTTTTCTCAACAGTTACTCCTATTACACATTCTTAACTTATAAGCATCGCTCTTTTCAAAGTAGTTTTTTGCACTAATTGGTTTAGCATTATCGTGGAATAAAATATTCATTAATCTTTACCTGTTTAAAATTTCCCAAATTCAGAGAAAAAAGATAAATACGAACCTTATTTAGTAAGATTTTAGTTGCATCATCTACTTCATATCTTTCACAAAAAAAAAAAAAAAAAAAAAAAAGTAAAGAAACGCCTGCACCACATTAAAAGAAGCTATAGCTTTTCTAAAAGTTTGTGGCGTATTTTATCAGAACGTGGAATGCGAAACAAATTTTTCATCTTATCACGAAAGTAAACTACATGTCCTTCTCTGATAGGATCGAGGTTCAACTTTGGCTACACCAAGAAGAACTGTGTGGATTCTTTTAAAGTTGTAACATTCCTGGTTATGTATAAATGAATCGAACTGTGTATTTTTGATATTCTGAAATCAAAATTCGACGTACAATTGAAAAAAGCGTATAAATAAATTACGTATAACCGAACTGAAAAAGGATAGGAACTACAGAAATATATTGGGACTAACGCATAATTACGTATAAATGCCAAAAACGTATAACTGGAATTTGTATAACCGAGGTTTCACTGTATTTGAAAAAGATTTAATACTCCGTATAGTACCCATTTGGTGTATCCAGTGAGCACTCGATCCAAGTACGGATGTTTTCTACCGAGCTTGCAGAGACACACTTATCGTCATTCTATCCATTCCGTTCTTACCCGATAATGATGTGTTACCCGCATTGATCCAGTTTTCGGGGCCGCGGGTGGCCTAGTGGGCAACGTTCTTGACTGCCACGGAAAGGGCCTCAGGTTCGATCCCAGGCAGGTACGAACGCTCGATCCACTAAATATCCGCCGTGCGTCGGATGGGCACGTTAAGCCGTCGGACCCCGGGTACTGGCCCCTCGGTAATAAATAAGAGCGTCTTCCTCCCCCTTTCTACTTCGCTTCCCTGTCACTTTCCTATCGGGCGTTCTAGCCCAAATCTCATAGTTTCCTATTTCTAAGGGTTGTTTAAGACCTGGGGTCAGACACTCCCTTCCTAAAATCCTCTACATATGATCATGATCCAGTTTTCGGACCATTTCAATAGCCTGAATTATCCTCATGGCAGTTGTTCGATGAAATGAAAGTCTATAGGCAGTGTCTCCGTATGTTTGATGGTGGTCGGATTCAGTAATTGCCAGTATTTCTACAACAAGCATTTCCCAAGGGCGTCCAGAACTGTACTTGTCTTCACGCTTCCTATCATCCGAACGAAACTTCGGGAACTTATCTGGGTAGGTTCGGTCACTTACATCTCCCGTATAAAGCACCTATGCTCGCATGTGCCTCGACGACGGTACTTTTTAAAACGAACGTCAGAAAGCAAACATTGATAAAGGTGCACTTTATCAAAATTCATGCTAATACCTCAAGTACTACTTACTAAATGCGTTGCAATTGCCAAAGCTGCTCTTTTTATCGCAACGAAACTCCAGCCACAGTGCAGTGCTGCCATCTGCTCTGTGCTTCGGAAGCCTAATACAAAGCATCTTTGCCTGGCAATCCTCAACGGTGAGGACTTTCTAAACCAAGTTTTAGTAATAAAGACAATGAGCCAAGGAGGCAAAAAGATGGTGGTCAGTCGAAGCTAATTAAAGACAGTCGAAGCTAATTAAATGGTGGTCAGTAGAAGCTAATTAAAATGGTGGTCAGTCGTAGCTAATTGAAAAGGTTGTTAATCAAAGCTAATTAAAATGGTGGTCATTCGAAGCTAATTAATGGTGGTCAGTGGAAGCTAATTAAAATGGTGGTCAGTAGAAGCTAATTAAAAATTAAATGGTGGTCAGTCGAAGCTAATTAAATGTTAAAAATTATATTGTGGTCAGTCGAAGCTAAATAAAATGGTGGTCAGTCGAAGCTAATTAAATGGAGGTCAGTCGAAGCTAATTAAAAATTAAATGGTGGTCAGTCGAAGCTAATTAAAAATTAAATGGTGGTCAGTCGAAGCTAATTAAAAATTAAATGGTGGTCAGTCGAAGCTAATTAAAAATTAAATGGTGGTCAGTCGAAGCTAATTAAAATGGTGGTCAGTCGAAGCTAATTAATGGTGGTCAGTCGAAGCTAATTAATGGTGGTCAGTCGAAACTAATTAAAATGGTGGTCAGTCGAAACTAATTAAAATGGTGGTCAGTCGAAGCTAATTAAAAATTAAATGGTCAGTCGAAGCTAATTAAAATGGTGGTCAGTCAAAGCTAATTAAAATGGTGGTCAGTCAAAGCTAATTAAAATGGTGGTCAGCCGAAGCTAATTAAAATGGTGGTCAGTCGAAGCTAATTAAATGGTGGCCAGTCGAAGCTAATTAAAGACAAAAGATGGTGGTCAGTCGAAGCTAATTAAAGACAAAAGATGGTGGTCAGTCGAAGCTAATTAAAGACAAAAGATGGTGGTCAGTCGAAGCTAATTAAAGACAAAAGATGGTGGTCAGTCGATGCTAATTAAAGACAATGAGCCAAGGAGCCAAAAAGATGGTGGTCAGTCGAAGCTAATCCGCACTGCAGGCTGGACGAGGAAGCTGCTGAGATGCCCACGTTTAAGATTTTCTTTGGTACCAACGACGATGTGCGGCTTAGCGTTGTTTTGCTGGAAGAGTACTTGCTGTCTATTTACCAATTCTGGTAACGTTGAAGCATCAAACTGTGCACGCACTCTGATGGCGATGAGTTGAGTTCGGCATTGATAACACCTCTGTCAGGAATCATTTCGAAAAACATGACAGAAACAAACCCCACTAAACAGCCGCGGGTAGCCTGGGCCAAGTCACTGCTTTTTTGTTTGTTCCGATTGTTGAAATAGTTCAGATTTTTACACATAAAGCTTTGTGAAACGATAGTCTCGCGGATTCGCATGAAGTTTTGTGTAGAACTCGATATCATAGCTGGCTTGTCCAATATTCAGCTCATGTGGAATACTTCGGCTACTCCTGGATATCCTACCAGTGCGTTGCGAATATCTAATGATAATTCCATGTCAGCAACAGAGCTCAGATGAAATCTTGTTAGTGTTTGTCGATGGAATAACCACAGGAGCATGGCACAGAATGTTAAGATCTGCCGGTATTGAAAGTCCCATTCACGGCTTACTTTTGCAGTTATGTTGATCAGATTCGAAGTTCTAAAACTAGCTTGAGCAGCACCAATAGAGACTTCCTGTTCCCACCTTCAATTTCTCATATTTCCCGGAACGCTTCCCATCTTTCAATGCTTCCTTTTGCCAATAATGACGTAGAATTGCACGGATTTCAGCGTTTAACTTATTCATTGTAAGATGTTTCGTACGCTGAATAAAAGAAAGAAAAGATTTGCTGCAAACATGAGCTGCCTCCATCTCAATATTTAGTTTGACACAATTAGCACGTTCCTTGACGCTGACTTGACAATGGGCTGTCACCATCGCAACATTTGATTTGCCGTAACTGGTTGTCTCCTAGATGCTGAGATAACAATGAGCTGCCATTTCAGTATTCGGTTTGAACTAAATATGTTAGATGATAATAAACTGTCATCGCAGAGTCTGGTTTGAATTAATCCACAGCCACCTAGGTGCTGATATGAAGCAAGCTGTCATCTGAATATCTGCTTTGACCTAATTGTAGCCTCCTATATGCTGAGATGATAGTGAGTTGTCACCATCTCAGTATGTGATTTGACGTAATTGGAAGCCTCCTAGATGTTCAGATGATAATGAACTGCCATCTCAGTATCTTTTTTGACCTAATTCGAAGTTACCTGGATGCTGAGATGATAATGAGCTGTCATCTCCATATCTATTTTCGCCTAATTGGCTGCGTCCTAAATGGTGAGATGATAGTGAGCTGTCACCATCTGAGAATCGGGTGTGTAAATAGCAGCCTCTTAGTCACTGAGATGGCAATTAGCTTGCATCTCAATACCTAGTTTGGCGTAATTGACAGCCTCCTAGGTGCTGAAATGATACTGAACTGTCATCTCTATATCTAGTTTGGCTTATGTAGTTGTCAGCCTACTAGATGCCGAGATGTTAGTGAACTGTCACTATCTGAGTATCAGGTTTGGATGCAATTGGCAGACTTCTAGATGCTGAGATGATAATGAGCTCAATATCTGGTTTGACCTAATTTGCAGCTTCCTAGATACTGAGTTGATAGTGAGCTGTCATATCAATATCTGGTTTGACCTAATTTGCAGCTTCCTAGATGCTGAGATGAAAATGAGCTGTAATCTCAGAATGTGATTTGACGTAATTTGTAGTTCCTAGATGCTGAGATGTTAATGAGCTGTCATCTCTATGTCTAGTATGGCGGAATTGGCAGTATCCTAGATGCTGAGATTATAAAGAGCAGTCACCATCTTAGTATATATCTAGCTTGGCGTTCTGTAGACGTTGGATGTCCTTGTGATTTATTTGACAGTTAACTCGAAATCTCACTGATGTTGGGTAATCGTTCCGCCTGTTTGCTCGTCCCCTCAATGTGAATGAGATACATACCTTCGCTTCAACAGATCGGATCCAATTAAAATCACGTATGACCAAGAATTACCCAGTTATTTTGCTAATGCAAAATTTTTCTGTTCTGTGCTGTAAGTGCATATTAATATTTTCATCATATATCTCCGCTTTCGGGTGTTGGACACACAATGTTCTTTTTCGATTTAATAGATGTGAATATTAGAAAAAGTTTTCATTTGTCTTCCAAGGTAACGGAGCGCAGTTGCGTATTTGTACTTGTTTTGAAATTTCTGTTCGTGACGTCGACGGTTATGAAATTCCTTCGGATAAGTAGCACCAAATATTCTGTACGTTTCCTATTTAATTTCCAGCTGTTTCTGGTTCGTAGGTTTTCCTCTACATGGTGTAAACTGTGAATTAATAAAAAAGTATAATAGCATTTGTTAAGACATTTTTGTTCTTAAAAGAAGAGTTCAAGCATTATTATTTTTTCTTTGTACAGGACTGATGTCAGCTTGTTCAAAAGTTTCCACGTATATTTTCTTCTTTTTCGGTGGGTAGGTTTCCTGCTAGGAAACGAAAGCGCATATTTGTATTTATAAGGACATCTCCGATATTAGGAGACGGATTGAAACAGATTTACTTAGATTTTATAGAGGGAGCATGAGCAAAAGTATAGGATATCTGCAGTAACATCTGCTCTCCTGAAACTTTATTGATACATTATTTTTCAATCAGATTTCACTTAGCACGGAAAACGTCTTGCACATATTTTTTGCTTATAACAATACACAGTTTTATCGCCAAGGGGTGTAGATATCCAATCTGCTTTTCCCCATATCTCCGTTTCTAAGAGTCCGATCTGAAAAATACTTGTTTTGTCTGACAGCGCTTTTGGTGGGGAATATTTTGCATATATTCCAAATGTTTTGTGACACAATTTTGCCACTAGAGAGTGTAAGTTCACATTTCTATTTACAACATCATCACACCAGACAAAAAATTAGCCACCCCGTCAGAACATACCTAATAACGGTTGACGGCGCCTCTTGTTTTGATAACAGCATGGATCCGGTGTGGTAAAGACTCCACGAGGTTGTGGATGTATTGAACATCGTATTGAACATCGATTTGCATTCACTCGTGCGTCAATTGGTCCCGAAGTTCCGCCAGAGTACGTGGGTATCTATTTCGGTGTTTCACCTTCTGTTCCAAATCATCCCACAGATTTTCAATAGGATTTAAATCTGGGGATTTGGCGGGCCAATCGAGGTGAGACAGTGTTACTGATTGTTCATCGTGCCACTCAGACACAGTTTTAGCCCTGTGCACACGGCAATTGTCTTGGAAGACAGGAGTGGCAATGTGATGATGCTTCTGGAGATGTAAGACAAAGGGCAATACTTCGTCATTCAGAATGCAGGGGCACGCATGCTGGTTCAAATTCATCGTTACTGCAACGAGAAGGCCCATTTCGTGGTACGAAAAACATACCCAAAACATCACAGAACCCTCTCCAGCTTGAACAACACCTTCGACACTCAAACAGAAACGAGACTCATCAGATCAAATTACTCATTTCCAATCCTCCACAGTAAAGTTTTGGTGCCTCTTAGCCCATTGATAACGTGCGACTTCGTGACTTGCTGTTGAAAGAGGCCTCTTCCGTGGTACTCTGCTCCAGATGTCTATCACATGCAGTTCTGGTCGCCATGTCCTTTCGGAAATTGGTTGGAGTGGACTTTCATTGACTGCTTGGAGCAATTGTTGCCTGGTTTGAAACCGATTTACAGTTACTAGGCGTGAAACATGGCGGCGGTCCCTGTTAGTGAGAATCGTTTTCCTGCCACAGTTACGTCGCCGATTTTCAGTTGACTGTGAACTATACCACTGTTTGTAGTCCCACTGGGCACTACGCTTCGACACATCAACAGATTGGGCGACTTCATTCACTTTGTGTCCGTGGGCACGGCCAAACACGATGGCTCCTTTTTGCCACTCAGTAACGTCTGCCTTACGACCCATATTGCAGACTAAATTCAACACACACGTTGCTCTTCGCCACTGTACAAGAGAGAAGTGATCTAGTAGATCATGTCAGTGCTATTTATCTCCCAGCAATGCTATCACAGCGCCCTCTGTGCATTCCGTAACTTCCTACTGTCATTTCTGTTAGGAGTGACCAATTTTTTGTCCGGTGTGCTTATTTTCCATTTGTTTCGGAGTTTAACGACCACCGTGAGCAACTCACAGAGCTGTTTGCAGTTTTCCGTCCAATTAAGGCCACCAGTTCCAGGGAATAGGGACAGCCACTGCCGTAAGACAAACACAACACTCATGCTTCATCCAGGACTCAGATCCGGACCTATTTCGGACGAACGGTCAGAAGCCAGCACCTCAGACCAGTCAGTCACCTGGTGTCTTACAACATAATTTGCAGAAATATCTACGCGTCTAAACACCCGACTGAAAAAAATTATTTTTCGACCAGATACCGCGAACTACTAAATGTCCGATTTGAAAATTTTTTGTAACACTGGATACCATTCACTTTGTAAAACATTTTGCGTCTAGTCATAGACTTCTTATGGTACATAGTTCTGAAGCTAGTGTAAATTTCTGTTTGTAACTGTAAATCCACTTCGAAAACGTTTACTGAAAGAATTCGCTTTGTGTTGTATGCCATTAGCTATGGAAAGATTGGAAACATTATCTCCTTAGCACAGTTTTCTCGCTATAGGCACATACATATAAAACTTTTACTTTCTATCTCTGCTTCCGGAAGTCGTATTTGAAAATTTCTTTTTTCTTTGTGTAGCTTTTGCTATGAAGAATATTTTGTGCCCATTTGCTTACTTTGTCGTTATTCAAAATTCTGCTGCAAGGAGGCATAATTTGAGGCATCATTCTTGTACTAAAGAGTATCTCCGATTTTAAAAATCCTTTGAAAAATTCTGTCTTGGAAGGATTATTTCTTAAGAAGATTAGTTTGCTCCCAGTTTTTCTCCGTTAAGTAACACCAGTTTCTCTCCTGGGAGCGTTAAGTTGTATCATTTTCCCCGTATCTCTTCTAACTGTTCGATTTAAAAAATCCCTTTTACCTGGGATATCTTCTGCTGTGAAAAAAATCTTTGTACACAATTTGTGATTTTTCATAGCACATATTTCATCCGCTATAGGCCTTAGGTAGCTTTTTCTATTTGTGGATTTTTTACCAATTATATAAATCTGGTTGAATATTAATTTGGAAGATGTGAATCCGTTTGTTAGTGTGTAAATATGACATGGATGTAGTCAGATAATATCCGAAAACTTGGAAATTTTTTTCGTCGTCCTGGAGTCGTAATCGAATCTGCGTCTCCCGGATAGCGCCCGAGTATGCTATCCGGGAGACGCGGATTCGATTTGCGCTCCAGGACGACGAAATTTCCAAGTTTTCGGATATTATCTGACTTAACATCCATGTCATATTTACACCAATAAACGGATTCACGTCTTCCAAATTTGTATTGTACAATGGTGTAATCCCGTATTTCATTCACTGATAATCTGGTTGAAGTTTTTTTCGCAACCAGTTTCATTCACTATGAAAAAGACTGCGCACATTGCATATTTTAAATTATGCGCAGTTTTCTGCAAGGGGCGTAAATGCATTCTCTTTTTTCCCTGAGTTTGTTCTACAAAAGCTGTAGTGAAATATTTTTTCGTGTAGGAAAGAATTTTAAATAAGTGCTCATTGCACCTAGAATTCGGTGTTGTCTTTCTTGTTAGTAATAGCTAAATATGTGTCGCTCTTTGAAGTAGTATATGCTTCATTCATTTACAGTAGCACTAGGAAAATCTATACTGCGTATTTACAGCAAATTTTCGATGAGTGAAATTAAGCCGTAAAATTTCTTGGTACTGCTTTGTTAAAATATTTTCGAGCCGAATGCAGTCAGTATATTGGCAAGCGAGAACGTCGCAAGAATATCTGATAAAAGATTACTTTTCTTGGTCGCCAGGGATTGTTCTAACACTTTAAGGGGAACCATGCTGCTGCCAAATTTTCTCATCTCTTCAAAGAAAATCTGCAGAAGGATGTTTGGCATCCAAGCAAATGTCACTCCTCGGGATACATCTCGCTCTGGAAGGTCTAGGCGCATTTATCCTTTTTGTCGAAGTAAAAAACGTGTTCCGAGAGCGGAAATTGGAAGGTAAACCTTTGTAGTCTGTAGATTCAGATCTCCTGTTGTGAATTATTCATAAAATTCTCGAAAGCTGAAGTAATGCATTTTCAGAAAAAAATAAAATAAAAAATAATGATACTGCCGTTTGAACAAACAAAAAAGATAACGATGACAAAATTCATTGGATATTTTCCTTAGTACGCGGAATCGAAAATTGCTGAGAATATTTCTGTTCTGTTACCTCCGCTTTTTACTTGTGCTGTCTGAAGAGACATATTTTGTTTGCTACCGAAGAGACTGATTCAGAAGTCACCCGCAATTTTCTGGCAATTTGTAAAAAAATTGCTACGTTACAAAAAAAGAAAAAAAAATGGATGAGATTTGTTTTAATTATGTGACGTAACCACTTTTTATGTTAAAAAAATAAATAAATAATGTAATTGCTTTTTCTCTCCGGGCATGTCAAACTTTTTGTTTCTCGAATTCCCGAAAATTCTTTTTTTGGCCAATAAAGAATAAAAGTTATTATAATGCGTCCAAAATTTGTTGCATAGCTTAAAATTGTATTGTTAATACATCTTCCGCTAGGAACTCTGAGAAGTTCAGGATTTAGGAAATTTTAAAGTGACGCTGATAAATTATTTGTTTTGTGCGGTTCTATTTCCCCTAAATTTTCAAAATTTCTTCTAAAAGCCCTTAAAAGACTTAAAAAAAAACAACTAGTTTTGTATCATTTAAAAAGCAAATGAAAAATTAGATATTCATCAAAACATTAAATTATCATTTCTGTTGCAAATTTCCCGCTGTGGATGCTGCAGGTAGAAATTTTGATAATCTTATGGAAATTGCAGTAGGGAAATTTCAATTCTATGAAATTTAATAATTCCTTCCTGTGGGCGCTATAGTAAGAAAATTTCAATACTTTAAAATTTTAATAATTTCCAATTTTAATACATTAACTTTTCGATAGTTCTCTACTGTGGGCGCTGCAGCTGGAAAATTTTAATAATTTTCTGCTCTGGTGACTACAGTAAGAAAATTAAAAACACTTTGAAAAGACCTTGTCAAAAGATTTCTTCCTCCAACATAAAAAAGTCATTTACTGCCTGGTCGAACATGAAATATTGTTAAATTTCTAAAACTTGCATTTCCTTTAATAAATTTAGCTCCAAGGTGTGAAAAGCATTAAGCTTTTAGAACCACTGAAGAAAGGAAATCAACGTCTGACATGTCGAGGTGCCCTGTTTATGAGAACTACAGTCATTTGAAAAAAGTTTAAGACCACCTGTCAATTAATTGAAAATTAAGATTTTCAAAGAAACAGCTAATTACCAGTCAGAGATATTTGAAAAAATTACACCACAGATGAATACTTACATTCTTTAGAACCGAAAAAAAAAAAAACCGAAATCAGTACTTTGTGTGGCCACCTTTGCTTTTTTTATAACGGACAGAATACGATGTGGCATATTTTCAATGAGGGATTTGCAGTAGTCACTTGAAATGTCTTTGCACCGCACGTACTTTATCGCGTCAATCAACGCTTGGGAATTTGATGGCTGGTTTTCTGCTACCTTGTCTTTTGAAATGGTCAACACATTTTCGGTCGGGACAATTACCGAGCTAGTCAAGCACAGTTATGTTTTTCCTCTGCAGGTAGTTCTTTACTTTCTTTGATCTGTGGCACGGAGCACCATCATGCATAAAAATTGTGCATCTGTGCACGTGCATATGAGTTTACAGCTTCTCACGTAACACTTCCACATCAAAAGGACCAGTCATGGTAGTGCCTGTCAGCAAAAAGGATAATGAAGCAGTACCGGATGCTGACATAGCACCCCATATCATTTGGCTAGGTGGATGTCTCACGGTGCTAACGGTCTATTTTTCATCAAACCTTTTGCCTTTTGGTCGTAGAACATGTGCTTTACGTAATTTAAATTGAGGCACAGTTGATAAATCGGGAAAAAGAACTTAGCTCCAATTTTTAGCAGTCCACGATTGATGACGCTTCGCAAACTGAAGTCTCTTCTTTTTCATGACAAAGGATATTCTGGGTTTATGTGCAATTTTATCAGACTTAAATCCAAAATATTTGCTAAGACGTCGGGAAACAGTGCTGATACTAATATCAGACATTTTTGAATGTAGAAAGGCCTTGATTATCTTGCACGAACTCCTCAGAGAATGCATAACTATTCGCCTTATTGTGTTGTCATCACGTGGGGTTGTTTTCCTTGGACGTCCACTTCTCTTTCGGACGCTAAATCCACCTGTATCTCGATATTTTATGATCGTATTATGAATAGCAATCTTGCTTACATTCACTTTTCTGTTTATGTCACGTTCAGAGTATCTTTCATGATATAAAGTCACTATTTGTGCCCTTTGAGTAACACTTAATGACGCTTTTTTTGCCCATTTTTCGCTGTATAGAAAATACATACAAAACCTCTCAGCATGAAAACCAGAAGCAAACTGACGCTCCCAACTCTATCAACAGCTGCCGCTGTAGGATGATGCAACACCGACAGGAAGTTGAGTAATTCAGACATTAACTGACGCAAACGGCAGAAATCTCCTAATACCAATAAGTGGTCTTAAACTTTTGTAAATGACTGTGCATGTGAGATAACAACACAATGCTTTTATTTCTAACATTTTCTTGAAAACACGTTCACCCCATCCTCTTACCCATGCGAACTTTAGGTTAGAGCATTAATTTAAATTTTTTTAAGCACAGAAAAAACCCAATGGATTTTGAAACAAAATTAAACGTGCCAGCATATTATTGTGTATTCCGTGTTTTTTTATTTTTCAAATAAATGTACCACTATGGGCAGTTGCCTAATGTGTGTTTGTTCATAAACAGAACCATCTGGGTATCTAAAGTAAATGGCTGAGCTATTCATCAGCATTTCTTCCATCATAAATTCTGTAAAATCCAGGAATTATCCCCATCCACTCTCAAATATTTATTTGTTAATTCAATTGGGATAATTTGCTGAACGGTGAACTTCTCGTCCTATCACCGAAGTTTAGCAGCCAGCAATAGACAATCGATGCGGAAATAACATTTCGCCTGCACTTTCTCTCAAATCCAGGCCTATATTTTTACGACTTTATTTCCAAATTCATGCATAAAAATGTGCATATTCACTCCTTGCATGCAAAGGTGTAACTGGCAGGGAACCAAAGGGGTCTCAGCCCCCTGCAAGACAAGTAAGCTCCCCTCCCTGAAAAATGCACATTATTGTAAATTCTTTGAACTTCATTTTTGGTGATTTATGAAAATTACTTTTGTATTTCATTATAAGCATAAATTTATCCTACGTGCTAGTTTTCAGGATGAGGTGCTCGCAGAATCAGGATGGAGGTGGGGTTTTTTCTTGATTTGTTGTGTGTAGCCGGGGAGGGATTAGTTTTCTCATTTTAGTTTCAGCCTCAGGAGATCTCGTTGGAAGGAGGGGGGATTTTTATCTCTCTAGTTAACTTTTGTTTGGTTCTTGCCGGCATCTCATAGACGCGATGTCCCATTCCTAGTGTTATATTGTGTAATTCGTACGAGTTTTTTTTTTTTCGCACTTTCATGCTTTATTTGCCATTATGAGTGTTCTGATGCATCACTGTATTGTCATACTGACTATCAGTTAAAGTTTGCGATCAAGATGTGTATTGCACGTATTTATTCTCAGTGTCGTTCCGTTTACGGCAGCGTGGACCTTTTGTGACTTACCTTACTATGCAAACATGTTTTTTTTTGCAGTTCCTTTTGTTGCCTACCATGCCGCGCTTTAGAGTGGGCGATTCCTTATGTATGTTTTTTTTTATTTTTGTGCTCTTTTATAGTTGTTACTCTTAATGTTTTGTTCAACCTTAGCGGCGTAAGTACGGCGGGGCAGGCGGAGCTGCTGCCGCGGGCGCAGCTCAAGACAGGCCGCAAAACTCACTGCTTACCAGTGGCGGTTCCAGCGAGGAGGGGGTGGGTGGAGCAATCGTCCCCCCCTAAATCCTAACGAAGTTGTTACGTTTGAAGTAGCGAAGATCGTAAATGATTAACTTTGTATATTTTGTTTTCAGTTTTTCTAAAAGAATTAACAACTAAGTTTAGTACGGAGGATTTAAATACTTGTTACATTGATTTAGGTTCAGTAAAAAAAGAAAGAGAAGGGAATGAGAGAGAGAGAGAGAGAGAGCGAGCGCAAAAGATAAAGAGAAAACATGGATAACAGGGGTAAAATACATGAGGATATTCTTTTTTAGTTCTTTGCTATTGTCATATTGTCTATCATTTGTAACGTCTCGAAACAGGATAAGGCAAATTTTGTGACTGAAATCAGAGTAGGTGGGAGAAACTGTGAACAACAATCTGATCTACACACGTATCTTAATTGGGTCGTAAACGAAATTCGTAAAAATGTCCCCACCGCTTCCTCCCAGATGGTCTTTTCAGGACTTATTTCTTTTTTCTTATTTTTCCTGCTCTCTCACGCCTCACGGGCGCTTCCCGTTGTTCCACCCACTCCGAAGTCAATCCCCGCTTGGGTGGGGTGGGTTGGGAGGGAGGCAGCGTGGCTAATACGGAGTAATTTTTGGCATCTCCTGCTACTAACATTGTATATATCATCATCATCATCATCATCATCAACCATTATCAATCCACTGCTGGACGAAGGTCTCCCCAAGTTTCCTCCACAATAGTCTGTCTTGTGCCAGTCTCCTCCATGTCACCGCCGCATACTTTCGAATTTCATCCACCCATCTCCCATGTGGTCTTCTTCTGGGTCTTTTCCTGTCCCTTGGAATCCAATCTAAAATTTCGGCTGTCCATCGATGGTTTGTCCTTCTGGCAGTATGCCCAGCCCGTTGCCATTTCAGGGATTTAACTCTGATCATGATGTCTTCCACTCTTGTCATTTTTCGGATCCACGAGTTCCTCTTCTTATCTCTCCTGGTTACACCAAGAATGCACCTCTCCATGCTACTTTGAGTTGTCTGCAGCCTTTGTATGTCTGTTTTAGTTAAGGTCCACGTCTCTGCACCATACGTAAGCACTGGAAGGATGCATTGATCAAACACTTTTCTTTTAAGACATAATGGCTTATTGCTCTTGAAAATTATGCTGTTTCTTCCAAAAGCTCTCCAGGCAAGTTTTGTACGCCGATTAATTTCTTCATCAATGTGACCCTCACTTGATATCTGCTGTCCAAGATAAACGTACGTGTCTGTTATCTCCGGCTTTTCTCCATCAATCGATAAATCTTCATTTCGTGTAAAAGCATTGAACATCACTGTTGTCTTCTGAAAGTTCATTTTTAATCCCACTTCTTTACTCTTGTCCGCAAGTTCTTGGATAATACTCTGCAGCTCTGATGAGGTAGTTGCAAAAATGACTATGTCATCAGCAAAACGAAGGTGGGTTAGATAATCTCCATTAATCTTTATTCCTTTGTTTTCCCAGTTCAGTGATTGAAAGACATTTTCCAAAGTGGCGTTAAAGAGCTTCGGAGATATGGTGTCACCTTGTCTCACTCCCTTTCCAATTTTTATGTGTGTTGTATTTTCAAACAGCCGAATCTTTGCACTTGCATTTTCATAGATGTTATTAATAATATTAATGTATGCATCTTCAATACCGCAAGATTTCAGAGCCATTGTAACTGCTGATGGTTTCACCTAATCAAAGGCATTTTCATAATCGATAAAAGCCATGCACAATGCAAGTTCATATTCCTTCGCTCTTTCAGTTAGTTCTCTCAGTACGTGGATATGGTTTATTGTGCTGTAGCCACTCCTGAATCCAGCTTGTTCTCTCGGTTGAGCCATGTCCAGTGTTACCTTCAAACGGTGTGAAAGAACTTTAGTGAAGATTTTATAAACCACTGATAGGAGGCTGATAGATCTGTATAGTTCCTGAGATCCTCAGTGTCACCTTTTTTATGTAGCAGGATCATTATAGCATTGTTCCAATCCTCAGGAATCTTCCCTTCATTAAGGCATCGAGTGAAAATTTGGGCGAGAACTGTTTCGATTTCTCCACTTGCTTCTTGTATGATGTCTACAGTAATTCCATCTTCTCCTGGAGCTTTTCCCTGCTTCATGTTCTTGATTGCATGTGCAACTTCTGCTGGGAGGACTGGAAGAACTCTGGTACTGATACCTTCCATGATGTCTGGAGTACATGCATCATCCCTTTCATATAACGTGGAGTAGAAATCTTTCACTCTTGTCAAAAATTTGCCTCTATTTCTTGTTACAGAACCATATTCTTTTCTCAGTGCCATAATCTGTTTTCTTCCCTTACTGAGATGTCCCTTTGCTATCTTTAAGCTTTGGTTGTTTTCAATTGCTTTCCTCACTAGTTCACAGTTGAATTTCCTTACGTCTTCAGTGATACTTTTTCGTACTGTCTTGCATAGCTCTATATATTCCACTTTGGAAGTCACATCTTCTTTAGTTGTCCTCATCTCTCTTCTTTTTTGCATCAACATTTTGGTTTTTCCTGATAATTTGTTCACATGCAACTTGTTCTTTGACCCAGCTAATTTTGTTGCTGTTTCCATAAGAGCTTTGGTTACTTTTCTGTTAACTTCAGAAATATCCACTTCTTCCGATGTTAGGCCTTTTAAAGCAGAGAATCTGTTCTTCAGTTCCAACTTGAAGGTAGTATGGTGTTTTTTAAGGTTGGTTATGTCAATAGATTTTGTTTGTCTTATGAGCTTGCCACGTTCAAGTTTAGTGTTGAGGTGCATCTTACATCTCACCAATCTATGGTCACTACCTGTGTTGAACTTGTTTAGCACACTGCAGTCTTCTATGACGAATTTTTTGTTACACATAATAAAATCAATTTCACTTGTCGTCCCATTTGGATGTCTCCATGTCCATTTCCTGTGTGGATTTTTCTTGAAAAAGGGGTTCAAGATGAAAAACCCTTCTGCCTCTGCAAACTCAACGAGAGTATTTCCACGCTGGTTTCTGTTGCCGTGACCGAATTTACCTACTGAAGTTTCATTCTGTTGCCGTGACCGAATTTACCTACTGAAGTTTTATTCTGTTGCCGTTGCCCTATTTTTGCATTGAAATCTCCCATAATTATCTTCAAGTGCTGCTTACCTTTATTATTTAGATGACGAATTTCCTCATAAAATTCTTCAATTTCTTCTTCAGGATGACTTGTGGTGGGTGCATAAGTTTGAATAATCGGAGCCTGGTATCTTCTCGAGAGTCGTGCAGTTCTGTCAGAGGAACTTTCAACTTCTACAACTTTATCCTTCAGTTTCTTGTTTATTATAAATCCAACACCACTAGTTCTGCCAGTATCTGTCCCACGATAGTAGAAGAGATGTCCACTTTTCAGTTCAATGAGATCTTCTCCTTTTCTCTTTACCTCACTTAGCCCGACGATGCCCCACTTGATCCTTTGTAATTCCTCTTCCAATTCAAGAAGCCTTGAATCAGAAGATAGGGAGCGTCCATTATACGTAGCCAAGGTCAGCATCAGATGGCAGCCTAGTCCGGTCCTCCGGGGATTCTTAGCACCCTCTGCCTTCATGTCGCACTGGCCGCTGCCTTGGCCAGGTACATTCCAGCTGCCGGAGACTGAGGGCCAAGATTTAAGTTGTGGAGTCATTTTGGATGGGTTTGGCCATAACTCACCACGGTGGCCAAGCGGGTTGGTGAGTGTGGGATAGCATTTCCTCTAATCCCGATGGTATAGTTATACCGCTATTGGCGGTCGTCAGAGCCCCTTTAGTGGGAACAGGATGCACCACGAGAAGGCGGGATTGACATTTGTCAAGGTGAGGCTGTGATGTTACGCATCACCTGACCTTACATCCCTGTATCATCATCATCATCATTGTCAACCATTATCAATCCACTGCTGGACGAAGGTCTCCCCAAGTTTCCTCCACAACGGTCTGTCTTGTGCCAGTCTCCTCCATGTCACCCCTGCATACTTTCGAATTTCATCCACCCATCTCCCATGTGGTCTTCTTCTGGGTCTTTTCCTGTCCCTTGGAATCCAATCTAAAATTTCGGCTGTCCATCGATGATCTGTCCTTCTGGCAGTATGTCCAGCCCATTGCCATTTCAGGGATTTAACTCTGATCATGATGTCTTCCACTCCTGTCATTTTTCGGATCCACGAGTTCCTCTTCTTATCTCTCCTGGTTACACCAAGTATGCACCTCTCCATGCTACTTTGAGTTGTCTGCAGCCTTTGTATGTCCCTTTTAGTTAAGGTCCACGTCTCTGCACCATACGTCAGCACTGGAAGGATGCATTGATCAAACACTTTTCTTTTAAGACATACTGGCATATTGCTCTTGAAAATTATGCTGTTTCTTCCAAAAGCTCTCCAGGCAAGTTTTGTACGCCGATTAATTTCTTCATCAATGTGACCCTCACTTGATATCTGCTGTCCAAGATAAACGTACGTGTCTGTTATCTCCAGCTTTTCTCCATCAATCGATAAATCTTCATTTCTTGTAAAAGCATTGAACATCACTTTTGTCTTCTGAAAGTTCATTTTTAATCCCACTTCTTTACTGTTGTCAGCAAGTTCCTGGATCATACTCTTCAGCTCTGATGGGGTAGTTGCAAAAATGACTATGTCATCAGCAAAACGAAGGTGGGTTAGATAATCTCCATTAATCTTTATCCCCTTGTTTTCCCAGCTCAGCGACTGAAAAACACCCTCCAATGTGGCATTAAAGAGCTTCGGAGATATGGTGTCACCTTTGTCTCACTCCCTTTCCAATTTTTACGTGTGTTGTATTTTCAAACAGCCTAATCTTTGCACTTGCATTTTCATAGATGTTATTAATAATATTAATGTATGCATCTTCAATACCGCAGGTTTTCAGAGCCATTGTAACTGCTGATGGTTTCACCGAATCAAAGGCTTTTTCATAATCTATAAAAGCCATGCACAATGGAAGTTCATATTCCCTCGCTCTTTCAATTAGTTCTCTCAGCACGTGGATATGATCTATTGTGCTGTAGCCACTCCTGAATCCAGCTTGTTCTCTTGGTTGAGCCATGTCCAGTGTTACCTTCAAGCGGTGTGAAAGAACTTTAGTGAAGATTTTATAAACTACTGATAGGAGGCTGATAGGTCTGTAGTTTCTGAGATCCTCAATGTCACCTTTCTTATGTAGCAGGATCATTGTAGCGGTGTTCCAATCCTCAGGAATCTTTCCTTCATTAAGGCAACGAGTGAAAATTTGGGCGAGTACTGTTTCGATTTCTCCATTTGCTTCTTGTATGATGTCTACAGTAATTCCATCTTCTCCTGGAGCTTTTCCCCGCTTCATGTTCTTGATTGCATGTGCAACTTCTGCTGGAAGGACTGGAGGAACTCTGGTACTGGTATCTTTCATGATGTCTGGAGTGCATGTATCATCCCTTTCATATAATTTGGAGTAGAAATCTTTCACTCTTGTCAAAATTTCGCCTCTATTTCTTGTTACAGAACCATCTTCTTTTCTCAGTGCCATAATCTGTTTTCTTCCCTTACTGAGATGTCCCTTTGCTATCTTTAGGCTTTGGTTGTTTTCAATTGCTTTCCTCACTAGTTCACAGTTGAATTTTCTTACATCTTCAGTGATACTTTTTCTTACTGTCTTGCATAGCTCTATATATTCCACTTTGGAAGTCACATCTTCTTTAGTTGTTCTCATCTCTCTTCTTTTGCATCAACATTTTCGTTTTTCCTGATAATTTATTTACATGCAACTTGTTTTTAGACCCAGCTAATTTTGTTGCTGTTTCCATAAGAGCTTTGGTTACTTTTCTGTTAACTTCAGAGATGTCCACTTCTTCCGATGTTAAGCCTTCTAAAGCAGAGAACCTGTTCTTCAGTTCCATCCCTGTATATATATATATATATATATATATATATATATAATATATATGCGAGAGTAACATGGAGGACTCTGGCACAAGACAGACCGTTGTGGAAAAAATTTGGAGAGACCTTCATCCATCAGTGGATTGATAATAGTTGAAAATGATGATGATGATATATATATGTACTAACATTATATATATAAGAAAAACATTTCATAATGGCTTCTGCCCCCTTTTTTGTACCCGAGCCCCCCCACCCCCTATAGTAAACTTCTGGATCCGCTCCTGCTGCTTACAATCTGATTAAAATTGGAACTGAAACTTTTGCACCTGTTCCTAATACGTATTTTTCCGGCTATACTTCGTCATTTGTCCATTTACAAAATTTGTTTATAACAATGTTTCTCCAGTTTCGATAGTCTTCACAACTTAAAATTCACATTTCTTACTCAAAATATTCATAGGATGTTAGCTGCCGACGTTTAGAAATGAAGCAGCGGCTGTTCGACTTTTCAAGATCAAAATGTCGTTCACATTCTTGAAGATTGTCTGTGGCTATTCTGTCATTACTGCGGCTGCGAACCGCGACTACCAGCTGCATTCGGCCCATTTGATGTGGTACCAAAAGTCGGAATCAGTTGGGAAAAGCTGCACAAAAAAAGTTTGTTCTTTTTGTTTTCATTTTGTTTATTTGTGACGACTGCTGTGATATTACCATGACCCCGGTTGTACGGTGGTCGCGGAATACTTATTACTCGTCTAATTGGATAAACAGTGAGGTTGCGTTCCCATAAAAGTAAAGAACCCAATCTCAAAGTTTACGGACGTCGCGTTGTGTTTCATATGGGCTCGTTACGAGGTATTCGTAAAAAAAACCATATGCCGCAAATTGTGAATTTAGAGGAATATACACAGCCTAATAAAGTTAGCTACACCAGGTTAGGTAATTAACAATGTTTATTAATAGAAAAAGTATATGTAAACAATTACATCCTTTAGGTGGAGGCCAAATAAAAGTTACGTTAAATTAAAAAAATACTGGAATTAGCCATGTGTACTGATCAACTGCTGCGTACGCCTGTCACACCCTTGAGCTTAACTTTAAATTAACTCCCTCAATCTATTTCGAGGAGGCATAGTGACCATGCATATGTATATATCTAGTTAACATGGGAACTGGAGTTGGGAAAAATAACGTCATCTTACCTTCCTGTCGTTGGTGTGGTCGCTCGTGGAAACCCCACGCTGGTAGATGAAAAACTTGCGTGGATGTTGACTCTGGATCTATCGACTACCACGGCTGGGACCGCATACTATGTCCTCCGATTACTATGCGTAAAAAAACATCTCTCTTAACTGCGGAACGCCGTTCCGGCTACGACTCTTCGATACTAATTTTTCTAACTCTATCTGATCGCGATACGAATTTTTCCATATCACATCTTCTCTCGTGTCTGTGTATATATTTCCGTCCCTTTAATTTTCCACGTGATAGGGGCGTGCCTACCACCTTCTACGTACTCTTCGCCTGGGGTCCTGATTGGTCAGCTGATCTGACCAGTGTTTGGGCTTAGTGGCTATTGGTTGGACCTCTGGTCCAGTTGGCTACCTTTTCGCGACAGCTGGCCTGTTGTGCAGGTGGTACTTTGTTTGAATTCCGTAAGACCTATTTACGCTCAGCTGAATGGCGAGGAATTTAAAGGGGCTTTCCGCTGCCAGAGTTATGACCTTTCTGTGACACCGCGATGTACTTTAGGACCATCGCTGGTGCCTCTCTCATCAAGGAGATGGTCGTAAACCGCAACTCGCCTATTCATCTGACCGCGTTCCGGATTCTTGCCTGTGCCTTCTGAAATACCGGGATGTATTGTCCCACCAGCAACGCTAGCACTGGGGACATTTCTTAAATTTTGCGAATGCCATGCTTTTCCTCACAAGAGTGAAAAGAAGGTGAATTCCTTTGGTCATTCTTCACGGGTGTCCGGCAAACCGATTTGACCACCTGGGTTTTCTGCTTCCGTGGGGAAAAGCGGGTTTATGAGGCAGGAAGGGAGCAAAAGAAAAATAATTTAAATTAAGTAAAAAAAAAAAATTAGGTAAATTACTCCTGGTCTTTAAATTTTAATTACGCCGTAAACAATGTGACCCGAACTACGAAGTAGTTCCGCGGCAAAAGTGAGAAACTCATTGAGCTATAAGCCTGTCCGTAATTTAGGGCCACTGGCTCCAGTGAAGGGCGAGATCCGGTGCCGTAGGACAAACACTCTACCCATGCTTCACCTAAGGCGCATGGTTAGAAGCCAGCACCCCCGTAGAATTAGGCCACCGGGGCAGCACAGTGTGATTGTACCTCCCGCATAGGGATGCCATAGGTATGGGTTAATTTTGTTTTTTAGGTTTTTGTCTGAGTGGGCGCGGTTCGAGTTCCGGATGAGGCATAAATGAGTGGTGTATTTGTCTCACGACACTGGCTCTGTCTCTTCCCTGTAACCAGAGATCCTAAATAAGGGACGGGCGAGTGGTCGTTGAATTTAGGAAAAAAAGGCAGGTAGGAGTGCAGTATTTTGTGGTTTGCCCCGGGCGCAGAAATGTTTAGTTACACCTCTATTCAATCTAGTCGTTCTCAATACATATGCTATCTTTCTTTTTCTTGGACATACAGCCGTCTGTGCAGTATCATAGTTATTCTGCTTCAATAGTGTGCAGATCCGATGATTTCATACTGATGCCTGTTTGTGTGAAGTGATCGTAAATACATGTGCTCATTTTTTTTCCGATGCTTTCTGCATCCATTGACGCTTGTATCGTTTCGTTCCTGGTTAAACTACCCGTTTATGTTCCTTTGCACGTGGTGACAGAATCTCTCGATATTTCTCACTGTCACACATAACTGGTTCTATATTGTTAACTTTTAATGTAGTTTATACAACTTAAGTTTTGTTAGTATTTCATTAAACTAGGTATGTATGTCTTGCATACCTATCGTTTTATCATAAATACTTTGCTTTATTTTGTCGAGTATTAAACTTTTTAAATACAAGAAAAATTGAAGTGATACAGCACGACGATGAATAAAGACATCACTTTTCAAGGAGAATCAGTAGGAGCAGCTGCGCTATTAATTCGCAGCTTTATGGTGACAGGGCTTGTTTATGTCTTGGGCCAGGAAAGGAAGAAATGCCGTTAAGGTGGTTCCACCTATTGCTCTGCCTTATGTTTCCAATGGTAAAACTTCTTTACATATTTTCTTCGCAATTAATGTATTCCCAAAGATGAAAATTTGCAGTTATAGCATGGGATACTTAATACTTGCTGAAACATAACCATAACTAAGCAATCCAACACTTGTTTGTCTAGTGACGTCATCAATGTACAGGTCTCGCCATCTATTAAACAGGTATGAACATTACTCAAAGAAAAATTAATGATTTTTAATGTAATTGTGGTTATGCTTTAGCAAGTATTAAGTATCCCATGCTATAACTTAAAGTCAGTTTTATCGATGTGCAAATTTTCATTTTTGGGAATACATTAATTGCGAAGAAAATATGTAAAAAAAAATTACCATTGGAAACATAAGGCAGAGATTTTGGGTGGCCCACCTTAAATGTTTTTCATTTGTTTCTGATTCATTTTGCATTACTGTTGCGTTATTGTGTTGTTTATGACGAGATGTACCCAGATGAAAGACGGAATTCCTCCCAAAAGTTGTAGGTCTTCTACTGAATCTGTACTGTCAGTAGGAGACAAGAGCGTTGACATCTAATAATGTCTCACTGTTATTGCTTCTCGTCAAAGGGGAGCTAGTTGGTTGAGTGAACGGACAGGAGAGATCAAGGCAGGTGTGGGAAAGGGTCGCAGGACCACACCCTAGCAAGTTGGAGACAAAGTGAGCGGAAAGGGATGACAGGAGCGCGTCAGCTGACAGTGGGAACAAAATGGAAGCAGAAACAAAAACAAAACTGACCGGCAAAGAACTAAGATGTGGATATGACAATTATTGTCATAAAAAGTTACGTGCAGAAGATTGTCGAATCCTAAATAAGTAAATCCCATTGTTATTAAGATTTTAGGGTTTACGGTAAAAAAAAAAAAAGAAAAAAGTTGCCATTGCCCGTCGTACACAGGCCGAATTAAACGATATCTTTAAAAATAAATTTTGTAAGAAAAAATTACTTAAGATATTCTGCATTCCAAAAAATATTCCGATTCCTCTGCCATTTTATTTATAACAGATATTAGATTATAAGCTGAAAGTTTTGTTCACACTATACTAACGAAAACATTCTTTCTGAACTGAGAAAATGCATTTAAATACTCTTGAATATAATTTATCGTTGCTGTATTTTTAGCACGTCTTTTGTAAAAAAAGATCGTGCTTATGTTATCGGTTAGTCCCTCCGTCTGTCTGTGGATACCATATCTCTGCAACTATTAGTCCAATTTGAAAAATTTCTTTTGCATTAGGAAGCTTGAAATATGCGAATGATGATCCTTCATTCGTTTTTTCTTTTTTTAGTACGATGCACAATTTTGCCTCTAGAAGACGTAAATGCAGATGATATCGAATTCAAAATATATTTTATTCTATATATTTGTTTCTAAACATCTGATTGCATTTTTTTTATTACCCTTCGTTTCCATTTATGTCGAAGAGTATTTTAGGTATAGTCAATTTTTCAACTTACGCATAGATATTGCGATAGGGGTCGTAAAAGAAAATTGCGTTTTACCCGATATCTCTGCATCTAAAACTCCGATTTGAAAAATTCTTTCTGCAGCGGATACAGCTCCTGATGGGAAATCTTCTGTATATAATTTCAAATTTTTGGTAAAAATGGTATGGCCACTAGGAGAGGTTAAAGTTAATTTTCTGTTTGGATGTATTTGCAGCAAAATCTGAGCTTCTAAAATCTCGACTGAAAAAATTCGTTCGTAGACCGATACCACTCACGTCGATAAACCTTTTCGGAATATTTTCTTCTTGAAATAATGCATGGTTTCTCCGCCAGGAGGCGTAGATATATATATATATATATATATATCCCATTTTTTTTTTCAATATCTCTGCTTCTGATTGGTTCGATCTGAACAAATTCTTCTTTGTTGGATAGAGTTTCCGGTGCAACATGTTTTTCATATGATTTAAACAATTTCAAATAGTTCATAGACTTTCCGCTAGGGCACATAAAGGTAAACTGCGTTTCTCCCGATTTCTCTGCTTCTAAAACTACGATTTGAAAAATTATCTCTGCACCAGATACAACTCCTGATGGGAAATGTTTTGCATATAATTTGTAATATTTGGTAAAAAATGGTTTGGCCACCAGGAAGCGTAAGCGTTAATTTCTGCTTCTGATGTATTCGCAGCAAAATCTGAGCTCCTGAAAACTCGACTGAAAAAAATTCTTTCGTCGAGATATTGCTCTCATTGAGAAACCTTTTGAGAACACTTTCTTCTTATAATAATGCATGGTTTTTTAGCCAGGGAGTGCATATCTTATTTTTGTCGATGTCTCTGTTTTTAAGAGTCCGATTCGAAAATTTCTTTGTTGGAGAGCGTTTCCGCTGCGAAATGTTAATCATGTAATCTCAAATTTTCCTTAACGCCCAAGTCTGCCACCAGAGGGCGTAAGTTCACGTTTCCGTTTACAGCAATATCTGCGGGACTAAAAACCCGATTGAAAAACTTCTTTCTCCGGTCAGATACTACCGTTTTCCATAGCGGTTTCATTGACTTTGAATAGCTTTGATAAATTGAATTCGCGTCAGAACGGATTCAAGAGACGTGCTCATTACAACTGAAAATTGGGTGTCATCTTTCTTGTTGATTTAGGCTCAAGAATATTTTTATTGAAAAGCGATTGATTTGGATAGTCCGATTATGTAAAACAAATAAAAATGAACATAATAAACAAGTCGCTAGTTAGGTAAAGCACGATGTGCATTAACAATAATAGTAATAATAACTATGATTTCACAGCAGTGAATTCTTCCTGATAACATTACTACCTCGTCCCACCTGCAACAAAAATTACTTATGATGCTTCACTAAAAATAACTGATAAAAAAATAACGTATAGAAACCAAAAGTTTTCTGTAAGGGTCACAATTCAATCCCAGCACCGGGAACAACATGACTTAATCTGGCCTACGGCCCTTGCGGCGATCACCAGAATTTTTTTTTAGCACGTCTTTGGTAAAAAAATAAAAAAATAAAACTAAAATCGTGCTTATAGTGCCACTTTGTTAGTCCCATGAATCTGCAACTATTTTAGTCTGATTTGAAAAAATCTTTTTACGCTGGGAAGCACAAATGTAATAACGATTATCTTTGCTTTCCGTTTTTTTTTTCCGATGCACAACTTCGCCGTTATAGGGAGTAAATGCGGATGCTATCGAATTCAAAATATATTTTATCCCATATCATTACTCCTAAAAACCGACTGCAAAAATTCTTTCTTCCTTCCGATACTACACTGCTGGACAATTGCTAAGGACGGATCATAAACGGCTATATAGCACATAAAAAAGTAAGTGTGGTTGGATGCCAAGTGAAATAAAATAATGTCAGAATGCCAGGACATTACATGAAAGACAATTTATTGTGATCTGAAATCCAGAAGGCTTTGGAGCGTGTTCAAGGGACAAACAGGCCATTTTGTGCAGAATACGTAAACGTGAAAAAATGCAGTTACCGTCCGCAGGTGTTCCGGCGTAAGATGTCAATACGGGATATGGCCACCATAGAGGGCGATGCAAGATTCCACACGTCGTGTCATGCTTTGCACAACATTATCAAGCAGCTGTTGGGGTAATTTATCCCATTCCTCTGTCAGTGCACGGAAGAGGGTGTCCTTGTTTATTGGAGGGCATTGGCGATCAGCAAGACTCCTCCCCAAAGCATCCCACACATTTTCAATGGGATTCAGATCTGGAGAACGTGCTGGCCATACGAGGCGTTGAATATCCTCGCTCTCAAGACACTCCTGGACAGCGACTGTTCGATGACATGTTGCGTTGTCGTCCATGAAAATGAATCTATCACCGACAGCACCACGGAACATGAGGTAGCAGAACATCATTAATGTGTCGTTGGCCAGTCATAGTCCCAGTTGGAAGCACATAGAGGGACGTACGGCCATTGATCATGATGCCAGCCCATACCATGACACTACATGTCGGATATCGGTCCCTTTCCTGTATGTTTGCTGGACAATATGCAGTACCACTATCACGCCAAATCAGTTGTCGTCGACAATCAGACGATAGACTGTATCTACTCTCATCTGAGAAGAAGACAGCAGACCAGTCGTTATCAGTCCAATTGCGATGTTGATGGCACCATTGCAAACGGGCGGTACGGTGACGTCTGGACAATGGGATGCACACAACAAGACGGCGGGCGTATAGTCTTCCTTCATGCAAACGTCTGGCGACAGTTTTTCGGGAGATCCGCTTGCCAGTAGCAGCCATAAACTGATTTGCTACCACACTAGCTGTGCTGCGCCGGTGTCTTTTTGTTGATAGCACTCTGTACCGATCTTCTGCTGGTGTCGTACTGCGGATACGACCTCCCCGTGACGTTTGCTACACTCTCCATTTGTTTGAAATGATTTCCAAAGCCTTGAAAAAACACTGTGGCTGACGTCGAACTCCCTGGCAACATCTGTTATTTTTCGCCCTTCTTCAATCTTGTCAATAATACGGCCACGCGTAAAATCATCTAGGCGATGTCGGGAAGACATACTGAAAATTGCAAGTTCGTCAATTGATTCTTTCCCTTTCAACTTTGCGTTTGACCAATAAGCGTCAAATCCTTTATATCTCTTCTCAGCGCTATGATGTCACGAACAAGTTCAGCAATCCAAAATTTGCATACGCACAACACGTCTTACTGTATCCCGCACTTATGCTAATTTCCACATTTTCCTGCCTTCCATTTTATGGTTGCTATCGTTGCTATTGTCATCCGTCCTTAGCAATTGTCCGGCAGTGTATTTATAACGAATACTATTTATAGTGCCACTTTGTCAGTCCCATGTATCTGCAACTATTTTAGTCTGATTTGAAAAAATCTTTTTACGCTGGGAAGCACAAATGTAAAAACGATTATCTTTGCTTTCCATTTTTTTTTCTGATGCACAACTTCGCCGTTATAGGGCGTAAATGCGAATGCTATCGAATTCAAAATATATTTTATCCCATATCATTACTCCTAAACTCCCGACTGCAAAAATTCTTTTTTCCTTCCGATACTATTTATAACGAATACTATTTTGGGTACAGTTTCTTTTTCAAGTAACGCATAATTTTCCTGCTAGGGACGTAAAGGTAAATTGCGAGTTCCCCGATATTTCTGTTTCTAAGTGGTCGATTTGAAAAATTCTGTTTTGCATCGGATGCTCTTGATGGGAAACGTCCCGCATATAATTTCTAATTTTTTGGAAAGGACGGTTTTACCACTAGAGGGCCTAAGTGTATATTTCTGTCTTTAATGTATTTGCGATTTTAAAAACTTAATTGAAAAAATCCTTTTGTGGTCAGATACCCCTCATTACGAAAAACCTTTTCAAAATATATTCTGCTTTAAATGGTACATAATGTTTCCGCCAGGGGCATAGATATATATTTTATTTTTGTTGATATCTCTGCTTCTAACAGTCCCTTTTAAAAAAATCCTTTGCCAGAGAGCGTTTCTGGTGTGAAGTGTTTTGTACGTAATTTAAAATATAAGTTCACGTTTGTGTTTACAGCATATTTACAGCAATATCTGCATCTCTAAAAAGCCGACTGAAAAAATCCTTTAAAAGCCGATTGAAAAATCTTAATCAGATACTACTAACTACGAAAAATATTTGTGGGCATTTTTTTCTTGAAATAATACGCAATTTTCTCGCTAGGGGACGCAAAAGTTGAATATGTTTTTCTCGATCTTTCTGCTTCTAGACGTCCAATTTGAAAAATCGCTTTAACACAGTACACCATTTATCTTGTGGAATACCTTACCTGCACTCATGCGTTTTTTGTAGTTCATAGACACAGATATGGCGCTAGGTGATCTCTGCTTCAAAAAATCCTATTGAAAAATTTCTTTTTTGCTGTATGCCATTCGCTGCAGTAAAGAGGGAGAGTGTTATCCTCTTTAAATAATACACAGTTTTCCCGCTAGGGGCGTAGACGTTAAAGCATTTTTCTCGCTATCTCTGTTTCCTGGAGACGTATTTAAAAAATTATTTTTCCTTAGTATGGCTTTTGCTATGAATAGGCTACTTTTCGCATATTATCTGCTTCCATTATTCAAAATTCTTCCGCTAGGCGGAGTACATTTATATAATGTTTCCTGTATATCTTTTCTTCTAACAGTTCGACGTGAAAATCCTGTTGTCTCTGATATCTTGCTTCATCTACGAGAAACTTTTTGTGCAGAATTTGTTAATTTTCGAAACTTACTTTTTAACCGCTAATGGGAGAAAGTATCTACGAGGGTTGTACCGAAAGTAATGCAAAAATAGGCATAACATTTTTATTAACTGACAGAAATCGTTCAAATTGCACATGTTGGTAGAGTAACTCTTCCTCTATAGTAACCCTTCTTCTTCATTGCAGGTAAATAATGGATTCCAAACGGAAGCAACGTGCCGTCGTTGAATTCCTGACGAAGGATGGTGCAGGCTGTCCGACATCCACAGAAGGCTACAGAATGTTTACGGAAATGACACCATTGACAAGAGCAATGTGCACAGATGGAAGAAGAAGTTTAAAGAAGTGGAAAGAAGCATTGAAGACAAACCACGCAGTGGGAGTCCATCATCTGCTACTACTGATACAAATCTTCAGCAAATGAATGAATTGATTCGCGCGGAGAGACGAGTTACAATCTGTAAGCTTGCACAACTGGATTGTGATCACAATGCCATACAGAAGTTGGTGGAAAACTTGGGGTATCGGAAAGTGTGTGCAAAGTGGGTACCTCGGCAGTTGACACCCAATTCGAAGGAGAGAAGGGCGGAAGTCTGCTCTGATCTGCTGGAAGCGTTTGAAGACAATGAAGACACGTTTTTTTTCCCATCTGGTGACAGAGGATGAAACGTGGACGTATCTTTACCATCCAGAAGCGAAAAATCAATCCATGGAATGGCGTCACACCTCTTCACCAAGGCTTAAGAAATTCAAGAGCCAGCGATCAGCTCAGAAAGTCATGGTGACTGTTTTTTGGGGGGGGATGACAGGGGTGTCATTCTCCTTGATTTACTGGAACGCGGCCGTACCGTGAACCGCGAGCGGTACACTACGATGCTCAAAAAGTTTAAAGAAGCCATAACCGAACAAGAATCTGAAAAGGATCCACATTCACGATGGCAATTCGTGACCATACACATCTTTAGCAACAAATCAGGTGATCAGTACATTAGGCTGGTCGGTGATCCCCCTTCCACCGTACAGCCCAGATCTGGCGCTTTCCGACTTCCACCTATTCGGTCCAGTGAAGGACAGTCTCCGGGGACAACGATTTGATGACACAGACGAGGTGAAAGTCGCTGTGAAGAAGTGGGTACAACGATCCACAACTGAATTTTTTCAAAGAGGATTCGAAAGCTGGGTTCAACGATGGCGCAAATGTATCGCTTGTGATGAAGACTATGTTGAGTAGAACCTTTGTATAGAGAAAAAGTTACTCTACCAACATGTGCAATTTGAACGACCTCTTTCAGTTAATAAAAAATTATGCTCACTTTTGCATTACTTTCGGTACAACCCTCGTATTTCTATTTCTAAATGTTTCATCGATTGTAGAAATCTGTTAATTTTTTTAAACGGGTTCCATTAACTATGAATGACTTTGAAATACTTTATTCGTGTTAGAAAGGATTCAAAAGACTTGCTCATTACAACCGAAAATTCGGTGTCATCTTTCTTTCTTTTTTTTTTTTTTTCTTATGATCAATTGATCAGTAACAGAGGAATTGAAAGTTCTTTAAATTTCGGTAACTACCTAACGGGGAAACGGTGCTGCTTAGTAGCTTTCTGCTGAAGAATGTACAGTAAATTTTCTGCAATGTGATTATTGTTTTGGTAAATTAATTAATAATATCCACAAAGCTAATAACGCATAGAGGATTTCCCCCCGTTATTTCGATTTAAGGTCTTTATATTCTCAGGAGAACTAGTAAGCTGGTTAAATATTTTGAGAGTTGAATTGGAAATTCTGACCCTTTTACCCTCTCCCTCCAACTGCTGTATTTAGCAATATAATTAAGCATTTTTTTTTCGGTGATAATGGCACTAAAAACAATTTTGTTTTATTCGATGAGCTGCACGATCTGTGCTAAATGCTTGGTTTCTTTTTCGCACATTTTAAAAGTGGAGCAAACCTGATGAGTAGACAGGGAAAATCGAAGCCGGCTCTGATCAGAAAGCGCGACTAATGCCTGTCAGACAGTCAGTGATGTTTAGAACCTGCGGGATGCGTGGAAATCGTAACACCTTATTTTCACTCAAATGATTCTGGATGACCAAAATTCTGATCTTCGAGAAACCACGATGTGAGGGAATATTTACTTCCCGACCAGTATGTCAATGGGAGCATGACACGTTGAACAGTAGCTAGCAATAAATTTATAAAATAGCAATAAAAACCAAGAGTCCCTCTCGACCGTGAAACGCCCAGTAGGATGCGAATTTTTTATTTCTCTTCTAAAAACAATGATATTGAATCGGGGAACATGCAGTTACGTGCATACAAGTTACACAGCATTTTTCTTGATAAATCGATAAACAATTTCTTTTATGTGTAGAGGATACAGACAATTTTTACCGGTCCTTTTTTTCTTTAAAGTTTTCCTCTCGGAAGAGGTTCATTAATTGGTTCTTTTGGCCTCAACGTCACATCGCAACCTCTCAGCGCATGCGGATTGATTTGTAATTACGGCGTTTTAAAAGGCTGCCAGAATCATCTATACATTAGAACACTGTTTCAGAAAGATCCAAAGCCGATACTATTTCCATCGATATGTATACGCTTTGCGGCCAAAGTATGATGACCACCAGACCGTTTTATGTGAAGTAGCTATCCCGCAGATGCTGCTGACGCAAGATGTATAAACAAGAAAGATGACACCGAATTTTCGGGTGTAATAAACACGTCTTTTGAATCCGTTCTGACGCAAATTAAAGATATTCAAAGTCAATGGAACCGGTATGGAAAACAATAGTATCTGACGGAAGAAAAAGTTTTTCAATCGGGTTTTTAATCCCTCAGATATTGCTGTAAACGGAATCGTGAACTTACGCCCTCTGGTTGCAGACTTGTACGTTAAAAAAAACATGAATTTATATGAGAAACATTTCGCACCGGAAACGCTCTCCAACGCAGAAAGAAATTTTCAAATCGGACTCTTAGAAACAGATATCGACAAAAATAAGACATGAATCTACGCTCCCTGGCGGGAAAACCATGCATTATTTTAGGAAAAATATTCTCAAAAGGTTTTTCCATATGAGCGGTATCGGTCTAAGAAAAAAATTCAGTCAAGTTTTCAGGAGCCCAGATTTTGCTACAAATACATCAGAAGCAGAAATTAACACTTACGCCCACTGGTGGCCAAACCATTCTTTACCAAACATTAGAAATTATGTGAAAAATATTTTCCATCAGGTCTTGTATGTGATACAGGAAGAAGTTTTCAAATCGGAGTTTTAGAAGCAGAAATAACGCAGAAAACGCAATTTACCTTTGGGCCCCCTAGCGGAAAGTCAATGACTTACTTGAAAATTTTGAATTTATAGGGAAAACATTTCACATCGGAAACACTATCCAACAAAGAAAATTTTGTTCAAGTCGGACTCCTAGAAGTAGAGATATTGACAAAGATAAGATATACATCTACGCCACCTGGCGTAGAAACCATGCATTATTTCAAGAAGAAAATGTTCCTAAAAGGTTTGTCGACATAAGTAATATCGGTAAACAAACGACTTTTTTTGCAATCGAGATTTTTGAAACTCATATTTTGCTGCAAATACATCAGAAGCGGAAATTAAGATTTACGCCCCCTGGTGGCCAAACCATTTTTTTCCGAAAATTAGAAATTATGTGAAAACGATTTCCCATCAAGAGCTGTATGCGGTGCAGAAATAATTTTTCAAATCGGAGATTTAGAAGTAGACGTTTAGGGAGAAACGCAATTTACTTCTAAGCTTCCTAGCGGAAAGTCTATGAATTACTTGAAAATTTTGAAATTATATGAAAAACATGTCACACTCAAAACACTATCCAACAAAGAAGGAATTTGTCAAATCGGATTCCTAGAAGTAGAGATATTGACAAAAAGAAGATATACATCTACGCCCCCTGGCGGAGAAACTGTGGAATATTTTAAGAAGAAAATATTCCGAAAAAGGTTTACCGATGTGAGTGGCATCAGTCCACGGAAGTATTTTTTCAATCGATATTTTAGAAGCTCAGATTTTATGGCAAATACATCAGAAGCAAAAATTAACACTTTCAGAAGAAAAAATTAACACCCTGGTGGCCAAAGCATTCTTTACCAAAAATTTGAAATTATATACAAAAGATTTTCCATCAGGGGCTGTATCCGCTGAAGAAAATATTTTTCTAATCAGAGTTTTAGAAGAAGAGTTATCGAAAAAAACGTAATTTACTTTTACGCCCCCTAGCGGAAAATCTATGAGTAATTTGAAAAAGTAACTATATCTAAAATACTCTTCGACATAAATGGAATCGAAAGATAAAAGAATTTTTTCCATCGGATGTTTAGAGGCAAATATGTGGAATAAAACGTATTTTTGAATTCGACATCATCTGCATTTACGCCCTCTAGCGGCAAAATTGTACATCGTTAAAAAACAAAAAAAACAAATGAAGGATCATCATTCGCATATTTCAAGCTTCCCAACGTAAAACGAATTTTTCAAATCGGATTAATAGTTGCAGAGATATCGTGGGTACATACGGACGGACGGACAAACCAAACCGGTAACATAAGCACGATCTTTTTTTACAAAAGACGTGCTAAAAATGAACGCTGAAGGCATAGATACTCTAATGAAGTGCATTGTGCAATAAATAATGGGTTAAAAACGTGATCTGACGGACTTTGAACGTGGAATGATTGTGGGTGTTAGGAGCATTGGGACAAGGATTAGCAAAACGGCTGCACTTGTGAAATGTTCGAGGGCAGCAGTTGTTAAAGTTTTCAGAGAGTGGACCACCAGTAAAGAAACCGGGTATGAGCGCAAAGCGTGTGGTCGTTAACGGCTGCTGGATGCTCGAGCTGGGCATAGAGTAGGTAGACTTGTTTAGTCCAATAAACGGGCAACACTTCTTCAGATTACAGATAATCTGACTCAGGGACTAAGTCTGATGGCCTCTCAACGAACAGTTCGCCACCCGCTACATCGCATGGACTACAGAAGCAGACGGCCTGTCCGTAAGCTATTGCTGTCTGCAGCAAATAAGAAAAAACGCCTCCAGTTTGCTCAAGAGCACAATTGAACAGTAAATGCGTGGAAAAGGCTAATGTGGTCCGACGAATCACGATTTCAACTACACCATGAAAGTGGAAGGGTGAGGACATGGAGACAGCAGCACAAAAGCATGGACCCATCTTGCATCGTCAGTACTCTTCAAGCTGGCGCAGGCAACATTATGGTCTGGGACATGTTTTTGTAGAAATGTTTGGGCCCTTTGATTCGTACGAGCAACGTCTGACTGCCCAAAGATATTTAAATATCGTTTCCAACCAAGTCCACCCAGTTCGATAATTCCAGCAGGAGAGGGCTCCATGTCATAGTAGTATTCATATTGAACGCGAATGGTTTGAGGAGCATCACGGAAACTTTTTCTTGCCACATTGGCCTCTTCAATCACCGGACCTCAAACCAATGGGGCACTTGTGTGATAAAGTCGAAAGAGGCACCGTACAGCTCAATCCGTTACCATCAAATCTTCAAGAGCCGGCGCCATTCATCGCATTTGTACACATATACCCCAAGCCACTTACCGACATTTAATAGAGTCCATACCAAGACGAATTCAAACAGTATTAAGGGCAAAAGGTGCCCCAACAAGTACTAACTAGTCATAATAATTTGACCACTCAGTGTATATGATTTATACACTATGTTCACAAAAGTCACCGGACACCCCTTCAAAAGCAAATGAACGGATCCGCTGCGTTGTTAAGATGCGCGGTACAGCTGCAAACAGTATAAAAACAAGCCTGCAGCTGACCGCAATCATATCGCACTGTGAGGTTGAGTGAAAATGCCGCTGCAGGAGAGAACTGGCTTTCAGAAAGGAAAGATTGTTGGGTGTTATATTAGTGGGTTGTCCATAAGAGAAACCGAGAGGCATTTAAGCATACCCAAGCCAACTGTTTCGGCTGTACTCAATAAGTGGAAGCCACATGGCGTGCCTGAACGAGCAAAACGTACCGGCAGAACAAAGAAAATAAGCGATAGAGGACGTCGAAGACTCAGGAAAGTCGTTACAGCTAATCGACGGAGTACTGCACAATACCTCAGTGTATAGGTGAGCAAAAATGCTGGAACCTCGGTATGTACACGTACCATTCGCAAAGAACTTCATTCCATGGGTTACCGTGGTCGTGCGGCTGCTTATAAGCCTTTCATCTCCACTCAGAATGCTACTCGTTATTTAGCATGTTGTAAAGAACATTTATCGTGGACCGTAGATCAATGGAAACGGGTCCTATGAACTGATAAATCCAGATACACGATTCATCAGTCTGATGGTCGTGTGTGGGTTTGGCGGCAGTCGGGGAAACGCTATTTATCACAGTGTACTGTTCCTACGGTCAAGTTTGGAACTGGCACTGTACTCGTGTGAGGGTGTTTTTCGTGGTATGGTCCCGGCCCATTGGTTATTGTGGACAAACGTGTTAACCAGCACGTTTACCTCGATATTCTGGATAATTATGCCCTACCAACTCTGTGGCAATACTATGGAACCGAGTCTTGTTGTTACCAGTTGGATAATGCACCAAGCCATAAAACAAGAACTGTTACGGCGTGGTTTGACGATAATTCCGTATCGTGTGTGGACTGGCCAGCACAGAGCCCTGATCTTAATCCCATAGAGCACCGATGGGATAAATTAGAGCGCAGCATAAGAAGTTTGGAACCAAGGCCTACTACTAAGCAACAGTTAGCGGCAACTTTATGTACTGAATGGAAGCGCATACCTATCGCTGTGTTCCAAAACCCTGTCGAAATCTTGTCTCGAAGGGTCAGTGCATACATTAAGGCCAAATGTGGACCGACACCCTACTAATGTATGTCAATAAATGCTATGTTGTGTTTCTCTTCTAGGTGTCCGGTGACTTTTGTCAATATAGTGTGTATCAGTTCTATCGATTGTATCACTTAAAATAACTCATGTTCTGTATCGAAAGACATAGTGAAAGAACTAAAACGCCGTCTAGGAAGCTCATTGGTTTAAGCGCTGGCTTCTTACCATTCATCCGAGTGTGTCAGGTTCGAGTCCCGTATGAAATCTGCCGAGCTTGCAGGCTAAAAAAGTAATGTCACATGCCGGACATTCCGGATATCTAACACATTCTGTGCCACATGTGTTTGGGCGGTGTCATTTTGAAAGATGTAGCCAAGGACCGTCTGAAAATACAGTAGGATTTCAGCTTATGGAATGTCCTTGATGTACTGCTGGCTGTCCAGGCAATGCGTATGAAGCGAGTACATGAACGAAACTCAATATCACCCCATATATAACGCTCCATGTCGGTATCATATGATGCTCCGAAATTCACGCTTCCCGTTGCCAGAGCCGTCCAATATGATGCATCAGGCTAAACCGCGACTCATCTGTAAACACTATGCGTTACCATTTGTTATGGTAATATCTCCGTTCTTGGCATGATGTCGGCGGTATAGGACTAGTTTGCAAAGAAGACACGCGAGCGGCGTGTCTTCTTTGCAGCAAGTATCGTCTAACAGAGCTTACGAACATCTCCTAACATGTGACGGATCTCCAGTAATGCTCCAAAGTTTGGACGTGACTTTGCGATCTACCAAAGTCATACGATTCAGGTGTTGGTCTTCTCGTTCTTTCTTGAGACGTTGCGCTCCGGACTTCTCATGTCGCTGCATCATACCATAACCTTCTCATCCCGCTTCCGCCATATTGGGATTACTATGCTTGTATTTGTTTTCGACAGGAGTGGCGATATCAAAAAAGACAACTTGACTTGCTGCAGCCCTACAATTCTACCTCGCTCAAAAGCTGGCAACTGTACACAATGATTTCTTCTGATGCTGGGTGGCATGATTAATTGCTAGCAAAACTATACTGCCCGCATTCGCGCAATGCAACCAATAAAACACAATCATATTTGAATTGGGCCTCTCTATGTGAGGTCATATGCCACACAGTAATTTATCGTTGAGTTTACACCCATAGGGAGAGTTTAGATGCAACTACCTATGTACCATGGACTTTTGTATTACGTATCAGGACGAAGTGACATTAGATTGGAGCTCAGATACGACAAAGGGTAGACAAGTCAGATAAGTAGGAGTGGCAGATTAAAAGTGGCAGTGGACGCAGTTGGAAGGGTCAGACTATGATGTCACAACGAGCACTTCCAGGTATAGAAAGCAAGGGCGGGAGGGAGAAACTCATGACCTTATTTGTAACGGGGGTGCAATATCCCGGGACCGACTGCTTAACGTGCCTATCCTACCCTCGGCGAGTATATATTCAGTGGTTCAGAGCCCATCAGAGATCGATCCCGTGACCACCTGGTCGGAAGGCGGTTGCTCTAACGGTCTGCTCTTCTAGCTATATCGGATCAGTTTGGAGGGCGTGGCTCTCATGTGAAATTTATATGCGCGCTGAGGCTGTATAATAATTTGCATTTTCCTCCGTGATCTACCCCGTCATACAAATTTCCATCCGATTCGAGCTTACTTCATGGTGTTGCAATTTCAATTGACTACTAGTAGTCAAAACCGGACTATTTCATGCTGTGTCGCGGGGCTGGCACTGAATTGCCCCCCCCTTTAGAAAATTTTAATTTTTCTTACTTCCGTAAGGCATTTTGCTATCATTATCAGTTTCTGCACTGATCAGAGATAAAAGGATTTTCAAATCAAAACATTGAAAGAAGAAATATAGAAGGAAACATGATATAATTCCACGCCCTGTAGCGGAAGAATTTTGTATAATGGAAAAGTTGAAAATATGAATATGTGAAAGTATTCTTCATAGCTATGAGAAGGAAAAATATTTTTTCAGATACGTCTCCTGGAAGCAGAGAAAGCGAGAAAAATGTTTTGACATTTACCCTTTCTAATGAGAAAGCCGTGCATTATTTAAAAGAACACCGTTCCCCATATTTATTGTACCGAATGGTATACAATAAAAAGAACTGCTACAATAGGGTTTTTAGAAGCTGAAATACAGTTGTAAACAGAAATACCCAATCGCCACCTAGCGATGGAACTGTAAACTGCCAAAATACTCCTCAAGTACAAGCAAAGTATTCTACAACATAAATGGTATCCCGTGTTAAAATATTTTTTTTAAATAGGACTTTCAGAAGCAGTGATATCGAAAAAAAAAAAAAAACAACCCCAGATTAAATGTTTGCTTCCCCTAGCGAGGAAATTGTGCATTATTTTCGGAAGAAAATGCACACCAAATGTTTTCATGGTTAGTAGTATCTGACCAAAAAATATTTTTTTCCAGTCAGGTTTTTGTCCCGCAGATATTTCGGCGAATGTGCTGTAAACGGAAACGTTAATGGCACACTTGTGCGTTAAGCAAAATTTGAAATTGTATGCAAAACATTTCGTACCAGAAACGCTCTCGGATATAAAAATGATTTTTCAAGTCGGACTCTTAAAAGCAGAGATATCGACAAAAATAAAATATACACCAACGCCCTTAGCGGAAGAACCGTGCACTATTTTAAGCAGAAGATATTCTCAAAAGGTTTTTCGGGGTGAGCGGTATCGGTCCACGAAATCAGTTTTTTTAATTGAGTTTTCAGAAGCGCAGATTTTGCTGCAAATACATCAGAAACAAAAACAAACGCTTGCGCCCTGTGGTGGTCAAACCATTCTTTAGTAAACATTTAAATTACATGCTGAACATTTCCCGCCTGGAGCTTGATCCGACGCAGAAATAATTTTTCAAATCGCACCACTAGAAGCAGAGATATCGGTGAAATCGTATTTTAGCTTTACAACCCCTAGCAAACAATCTACGCTGCCTCGGTGGCGCAGTGGTCTAAGCGATGGCTTCCGATCATTCGTCCGAAAGAGGTCCGGGTTCGAATCCCGGTGATGCATGGATGTTGTGTTTGTCTTACGGCACTGACTCTCTCTCCCTTCCCTGGAACCAGTGGCCCTAAATTAGGGATGAACGACTGCTTATAGCCCATTGAGTTGCTCACGGTGGTCGTTAAACCTCCAATTAAAAAAAACAAAACAAAAAACAATCTACTGTATTAACTATATGAAAAAGAAACTGTACCCAAAGTAGTCTTCCTAAGAAGTTGCATCGAAAAGAAGAAAGAATTTTTTCAATCGGATATTTAGAAGGATATGGAGTAAAATGTATTTTTAATTCGATAGCATCTATATTTCGGCTCTGTAGCGACGAAGTTATGCATAGTAAAAAAAAAAAAAAATCCCAAAATACGCGGAAGGCCAAGATCATCGTTCTCATATTTCAAACTTTCCAATATAGAAATAATTTTTCAAATCGGAGTAATCGTTTCAGAAATATGGTGTCCACATACGGACTGGCGAACACACAGACGGACGGAAAAAGTGATACCATAAGCACGTACTTTTTTTCAAAGACGTGCTAAAAAAAGGTTAGATTTTTTCCAGAAACCGAGATATTTTTCATTGAGGTTCAAGATCGCGGTATCGCAACCCAGAACTGCAGGAAGCACGCAATGAAGGTTGCTGTAGATTGCACCTGTAGAATGTGTGGTAAAGTCAATGAAACTATAGAACACGATTTAGTCGGCAACTCTCTCCTTTGATTAAAACAATACCTTAACAGACACGACCAGGTAGCTACGACCTTATACCAAGAGATTGGCGTTAAATATGGTCTAATTCAAGGCCTAATACGACCTAATTTTCCACCTTATTACAAATACCAACTAGAAACTATTTTTGAAAGTACCAACACAGACTGCTCCACCTTAACCCACAAGGCAATCATTCTACGGTCCTTCCATATCTCTGGAAAATTCCTGGATTTTTTGGCTTGAGATGGATATCTCTGCCTTTTGCTCACGGGCCCTGGTCAAGAATAATAATAATAATAATAATAATAATAATAATAATAATAATTCAGTTTAAACGGAACTAGAACACAGTCATACAATCAATCAGTTATTATACATGGATGGTCTTAAGATAAACAGCAATTCCAAAACACAACTGAATAAGCATCTACAGATTACTGCCACATTTAGCAGATCAATTCATATGGACTTTGGCTCGGACAAAAGTAAGATCGTGCATTTAGAAAGAGGAGTTCTCGTTAAATCTGAAGGTTTCTCTTTAGACAACAATGAAATAATTGAAGATTTAAATGCAGAAAATGGATACAGGTATCTGGAATTTTTACAAGCACGTGGCATTAAACATGATAAAATTAAGAATAATTTAAAAGATAAGTTCCAGCATCGACTTAGAAAGATTCTAAGGACATACCTAGACACAGCTAATAAGGTGAAAGCAATTAATACCTACAGGGGTTGCCCAAAATAATGGAAACACCTTGAAACAATAGGTGTTACGCACCTAATATGGTGTGGGAGCACCCTTGGCATTTAAAACTGCTTAAAATACTCCTTGGAATGGGCGCATACAAGTCCTGGATTCTGCAGGAAGAATGTGTACCATTCTTCCTGCAAAAACTGCTCCAATTCCTTGAGAAACGCCGGAGGAGGATAACAGGATCGCACTCTGTTTTCCAACACAGACCACAGGGGCTCAATGATGATTATGTTCGGTGATTGTGCAGGCCGGGGAAGGTGTTCAACTTCATTCTCATGTTCCTCAAACCATGATTGAACAGTTCGACTTCTGTGAATCGGGGCATTATCATTTTGAAAGGTGCAATCCTCTGACGGAAACAATGTCTGCGCCATTGAATGCACGTGGTCGGCCAAAAGAATGACATAGTCACCGCTAGTGATCCGTCTTTGTAAGGTGATAATGGGACCTGCTGCAAACCACGGTATCATGACCCAAATCATTACGGAATCGCCCCCATGCTTCACTGTAGGAAGGATACAGTCTGGGTTGTAGGGTTCTGCGTGGGTTCTCCACACGTAAACTGAAACTGTGGTGGGGAATAGTGAGAAACTTGATTAATCGGAAAACAGGACATGTTTCCATTGATCTGCAGTCTACATTTTATGTTCCTGGAACCACTGTAGTCTCCGTTTCATATTCACCTGAGACACCAGGGGTTTTGCAATCGCAGCTCTGCCGTAAATATTGTGCTTATGCAATTCCCTTCGCACGGCATGTGTCGACACTGGGTTTTGGACATGTGCATTAAGCTCAGCAGTCACTTTCGTCGCCGTGGTCTTCCTCCTTGCCGTCACAATCCTCTTTAATGTCATCCTGTCTCTCGCAGTGAGTTTAGTTTTCCTTCCACAGTTGTGTCTCGCAGATGATGCTGTGCTGTGAATATTGTACGCTGTCATGACTTTCGACACGGTATCTCTCGAACCCCCCTCCATACCTGCGCCACTGTGGTTACCGACGCACCACCCAGACGGGTTCCTACAGTCTTCCCTCTTTGGAACTCCGACAGGTCACTCATTGTGCCTATTCTTGGAACGACATTATGGAAACACCGATTTACAATGCAATCACGCAGACATTTGAGACTATAAGCAACAGTTTTTTACAAAACAAATTGTAGCTACATTTTCGTTTTACTCAAAAAGCAGCACATACCAAAGTCACTGTTTTCAGCGAGGTGTTTCCATTATTTTGGACAACCCCTGTATGGGGTCCCGGTTCTAACTTATTCTTTTGGTATTATCAGATGGTCGAAAATAGATCTTGAGGAATTTAACAGATGGTCGAATAGATCTTGAGGACCCAACATCGAATGAGACATCCAAAGGCAGCCATAGAGCGCATCACGCTCCCACAAGAAGAAGGAGGATTAGGTATTATTGATACAAAACGCCTTCACGATGCGCAAATTTGTTCACTGCGGAAGTTCTTGCACTCTAAATGTTATGAAAATAATATGTTTGATGTCATATGTGCTGCAGGCAAAGAGAGCACTCCACTAATGTTAAGTAAACCAGATGCTAAAATAAAAGAATCGTCTACGGAAGACCAGATTCGAAAATGGAAGCAAAAGGAACTTCATGGAGCTCATCCAAACCAGTTAGACTGGCCAGAAGTTGACCAGAAAGCATCAAATCAGTGGTTGAAGCGAGGAAAATTATATGCAGAGACTATTGGGTTTATGATGGCTGTTCAAGACAAAGTGATTGCAACCAAAAATTATACAAAATACATTTTAAAGAAGGATCTGTAAAATGACAAATGTAGATGTGAGACCATTGAACACTTCTGCAGAGGATGCACCACGCTAGCAAACGTTGATTATATGCAGCGACATAAAAATTTTGCTAAGATGATACATCAAAAATTAGCGCACGATACATAACTATGAGAAGTACCATACTATAAATATCAATCCACTGAGGTACTACATAATAAACAATAAAATTATATTGGGGATTAAACAGAAGTGAAGCTGAAAGCAGTTCCCACACGTTCATTGATTATCTCTGCAACTGGTATAATTCCTCAGATTCTTATAATTCAGCTGGATACTTTAGGTCTACAACACCTAAGGCCCAAAATCCAAGAAGCAATACTTCTCGATACGTTCCACATCGTACCACGATTTTTAAACCATGAGTGACTATGTCTTAACTCGACTTTATGTCCGTACTGACAAGTGGACCATGCTACAGATGCTATTGCTATAGATTATAAAATAAAATAAAATATTATGATAATAATAATAATAGGACAACCCACACTAAACATCGCCAGTGGTCGCCCCGGTGGCGCAGTGGTCTAAGCGATGGCCTCTGATCATTCGTCCGAAAGGGGTCCGAGTTCGAATCCCGGTGAAACATGGATGTTGTGTTTGTCTTACGGCACTGGCTCTCTCCCTTCCCTGGAACCAGTGACACTAAATTAGGGACGGGCGATTGCTTATAGCCCATTGAGTTGCTCACGGTGGTTGTTAAATGTTCAATCAAAAAAAAAGAAAAAAAAACATCGCCAGCACCACCCGAAGTCAGCAGTAGAAGGGCTGACCATTGAACGGGCAGAAGGAGGACGGGGAATGATTTATCTCCTGGAACACCGAGACAAAGAAATCAGCAGCCTCAAAAATTACTTCCATCAGCTATAAACCAGGGTGACAAGAAGTACACAGCCGTAGACCTCTCTACTCAGAACATCGAGATTGGTATGTGGGAGTCAAACGAAGAAGCTTGGGGCAAGAAAATCCTACATGGAAGGCACTACAACGATCTGCAATCCGACCATGTGGGTAAGACTGCCTCCAATGCATGGCTAACAAATGGATTACTTTTTTCTGAGACCGAAGGGTTTCTGATGGCTATACAAGATCAAGTTGTAAACACCAGAGACTATTGGAAGCATATCCTGAAGGACACGTCAGTGGAAAGCGATATATGTCGGCATTGCCATCAAGCACCAGAGACCATCCAATATATCACAGCAGGGTGCAGAGTACTCACATAGACAGAGTACACGAACAGGCACAACCAAGTATCCAAGATCCTCCATCAGAAATTGGCAAGAAAGCACCACCTCATTACAACTGAGCCTGTCCCCTACTGCAAGTATGAGCCAACAACGCTTCTAGAGAACAACACCCATAAGATGTACTGGGAGAGATCGATCAGAACAGATAAGACCCCCCCCCCCCCACCACAATCGGCCCGACATCGTCCTGGTCGACAAGGAGAAGAAGTCAACATACCTCATTGACATAGCAGTGCCCAACACGTGCAACATCCAGAAGACGCACGGAGAGAAGCTGTCAAAGTATAACGACCTACGATACGAAGTCAAGGAAATTTGGCATATGGAGAACGTCACCACCGTCCCCATAGTAATATCAGCCACAGGAGTAGTACTTAAGACCATTAAAAGCTCTATACAGACACTAGACCTTCAACCTAACACCTACATGGACTACAGAAGGCAGATATCCTGAGCACTTGTAGGATAGTAAGGACGTTCCTGGACAACTGAGAGAAAGAAATACCACTTCCCAGACTTGGTACGTCGTACCCGTCCCGATAGGAAGAGGTGGAATCTCTAAATAATAAAAACGCTAATATAATAATAACAAACTTTGTCAAGAAAAATATGAAACTGCGTCTCATCTTATATGTGAATGTAGCAAAATTGCACAGATAGATTACAAAGCTAGACACGACAGGGTTGCAAAATTGATTCATTGGTCATTATGCAGAAAGCAATCTGCCAGCATCGAAAAATTCATGGGAATATCAGGCTGAGAAAGTCGTAGAAAATGATGAAGTCGAGATTTTGTGGGATTTTCGAATTCAAACCGATCGGCTCCTAGAACATGATACACCAAACATAACAGTCATAGAAAATCGGAAAGTCTGGATAATGGATATAGCGATTCCTGGAGATGCCAGAGTTGATGAAAAAAAACTGTAAAAATGACTAAATGCATATAGACCTGGCCATAGAAGTTACCCGATTACCGCCTAAACACACAACGGTAGTCCCCATTGTCATCGGGGCACTTGGAACAATGTCAAAACATTTTTTGAATCATTTCGAAAAATTGCAGCTTTCTCATATACCACCTACAGAATTGTAGAAGACAGCGTTACTTGAGACCATATATTTTACGCCGATTCTTTACTGATACCTAGGTCTCCGGTGGAAACTTGTATCAGCTCAACAACACCAGTCAATGATAATTTTGTTGTTTTTGTTTGATTGTCATTGGCTGTGTTTCGTATATTTCGAATAAAGAAGATAATAATAATAATAATAATAGAATACAGATTTTTAGTCGAGATGAAAATTTGTTGTTTTGGTCTCCTAATCTTGCTTAAAAAATTTCAACTTTCCACATTACGAAGCAAGAAATCAATTAATTACCCGTTCTCTGTAACGAGTCTGAAGTGCGCTATGTGAAATCACGCTTGTATGAATTTCTTGCATCATATTCTTAGTGTCTGCAATACTTAAACGGCTAAATGTTATGCGAAATCATGACCCACATGTTGTTTTTGGAATTCAGAAATACATTTCATGAATATATTAAACTCTAAAATTTCTGTGATAGTTTACATTTATTTATGATAAGATGAGGAAAATACAGTTACTGATTTCAAAAAATAAAGACAATAATAGCAAAAATTCTTTATTTCACTCGCAGTAGTACATTTTCTATTTTGATGTATAACATCACTTGATATACGTAATACATTTGGTTTTTTTTCTTATATACTTTTCACATATTTCATAATTTACATACGTTATGAAGACATCATGCAAGGAAATTCATGAAACATCTTACGTTGTAGCTCTGATTTTAGTCTTCGAATGATTGAGTTAAATATTTTATTTTATTAGATTCTGAATTAATGTAGTTTATGGTTTTTACAAAAGCCAAATAATCCTGTTATACGCAACAGGTGCTGTTCGCGTATTGAATAAAATATAGAACTTTATTGCTGGTGACGTTTTATATCTAGTATAATAATATCAATAAATACTTTTATTTTAATGATAATAAAATCAGATTTTAAACATTGCAGCGTGGTTTATATTTCGCAATATCAATGATTTAATAATTTAATGAACATTTAATGTGAATGAAAGAGAAGTACTACTCACGATTTTATATTAATTAATCAAAACATACACAGTGAAAAAATAAAATTCATTACCTTTTATGTCCAGCATAATTACAGTAGAAAAGTTGTTGCGATTGTTCTCTTATCTCAGAGAAACCGTTACAACAGTATCTGAAAACTTGCAGTCAAAACAAAAATCTATATTAGTGTATAGGATGTATTATAAATATGAATTATATTTTGCCAGCAGAAGCTGAAAATACAAGTTTGCAGTAAAATCCACCAACCGTTTTTATGGCTCAAAGTATGAGAACAATTGCAGTTCATGCATGAAATGTTAGAACCTAAATTCACTTTATGTTTTTGTTTGCTCTGAAATAATGACTGTAGATATGACCGAAGAAAGCAGAAACAAATACCATGGTATGTTAAGCAGATCACAATCATTTATCTAAAAGCAAAATAATCCTTTTGGCGCACAGAAAAGTACTGCGAAAGCTCATTTTCCTTAAACCAACACTGAGTCGAACAGACACACAGAATTGCAGGTACAAAGGAAGTTTAAATTTCATCAGAACATTAATTATTTTGCCTAGAAAAGAGACATATCTGGAACAGAAACACCCTGAGTTACAATAAGCGGAAAATGCATTTCCGTACCTATGCCAAGATCGTAGATATACGTTTCTTTTGTTTTGATAAGGATACGCATCTCCCGCACGTCGTACAAAAAGCTAAGCGTACTAAAATGAACAAAAAAAAAAAAAAAAAAAAAAAAAAAAAAAAAAAATGTGTTATCCCTTAAACCAAATTTTGGTTATTTCACCTGAGCAGCAATCGGTAGCTAAAATGATAGTATCCTTCAAGTGCAACAATTTGCAAGAAAAAATGAAATCCAACTTTGGAAAGTTTTGCAAAATGTTTTGTAAAATCTGCATGCTACTTTTTTTTTTAAATAATTATATGGAAAATTTAGGATTTCAATTTCGCAATTTCATTAAGTTCCACTTAAAATCCACTGGCGTGATTTCCGTTTGCGTCTTTTGCGCTTTTATTGCGTCATGTCGCTTCTCAAGGGCCAAGTACATTTTTTGGTAAAATGAAATAGGAGTTGACCGCGTACTATAATCGTACTGTATTGTGTTTGCATTGGATAACATTAATTTTTAGAGTAGGCAATTGACACGAAGCAAATGGTCGGCCCTGATGTTCAATGGCAGTCTCCTCCACGAAGCTAGCGAACGATGCCGCGCTGTGCAATACGTTTTCCCGCAACCACCTTAAGAATTGTTTTCCCTCAGAAGAACTTTCACCTACTCACTTTCATAAAGTCTCTCTTTTTGGCACAAACTTCTAACAAACGCGCGTACATTAAAAAGAGCAAAATAAATCTTAGATCAAAACGTCAAAGACGTAAGTTTCGCGAAATTCTCCAACAGATGAAACGAACAGAAGTAGTGTAATTTAAAGAAACATTTCAAAGATCAACTTTGGAGTTTTATTTCCGATACAAAAAATAAACTTGAATTAAATCGGATAAAATCAAAAGTTTAGTCGTCCGTGAAAAATAAATATCACTATATTTTTACATACGTGTTCAATAGGCAGCACACTATAGGCACCGTTTTTTTTTTCTGTAATCTAACGACCGTTTTAGTATCGACGGTATGATGGAGTCGTCCTTCTCCAATTCAAATTTTAATTTTTGAAAACAAACGAACTCAAAGCTCATCTCATTTTGAACCGAAACCTATGTTGTCTGAAGATAACATTGTACGGCATTCTGAACCTTCTGGTACTTCGTTCAACAGTCTTTTTTAAATAAACTCATCTTCCATTAGGTAATCCACAACTTTCACAAGACGTATAACTGGAGAAAACTTGCATTGATAGCAAAAAGCCAAAACAAATTGAAACATTCTTCAGAAAGAGTAGTCCATGAGTATTTTGCTTTTCTTTTAAGAACTTTCCGTTTTTCACAAACTCACATGTTCAAGATCAGACAAATTGGATGGAAACCAGATACGACGCAAGTCATGTGAGTAGGCAGTGTGTTCTGAGTCTGTCAAAAGCATTAGGCAAAGCGGTCTTTTCTTGATCTTCCTTTAATCATGATACTTTGTAGCAGGAGTTTTTCTATTACCACCTTTGAAGAGCTTACGTCATGGAAAATGTACTTTCTCTTAACACTCACTGAAAATAAAGTTCTTATTATCGTTTCAGTGAAGTTGCCTACGACATGCTTAGCTTCCAAACTAACTTCATTTCAAGACTTCCAGCCAGTGTTCGTAATAAAGTCTAATCACTCTCTAGTAGAACTTTCGATCTGAGGCTTCTTTCTGGTAAAATTTACAAGTAGTATAATTTAGAAACCATTTCTGGTTTCCATCATCCGCTGTACAAAGAAGAGATTCACTTTGAGGTCAAATCCGAACATTCACTTTGTAATGTGGATAACGCATCTTTGAAAGCACGGCATTATTTTCAAGTCTTCTGCTTTGGTCCTTCCATTTCTTTCCACCCATCAAACTGCAGCTTCCCTTCCGCGCTACCGGCACTAGAACTTTTGCTTTTACTCTGTGAATACGTAACAGATACTGACTTTCCGTGTGAAGACGAATCGACTTGTCCTCCGATTACTTTGGAACTAGAATCAGACTTTTGGTTCGGAAATTTGGAAACCGCAGGGTTGTTGTCTATTTCGGCGGAAGACCGTAACGTCGTTCTGGAGAATTTAGACGGAGTCTCTCCAGAGGAAAGTGCATCAGATTTGTAACTTTCTGATGCCGAAGACAAGCTTGTAGTTCGATGATTGTGGCTACCAACTACCTGAAATGGAATATCTCTCTTGTTTTGTTCTGAATTGGAGATCAAACCTTGGTTGCCGCTAAATGATGACGATGATGATGAAGAAGATGACGATACAGAGACTGTTTTACTGACTTCCGAAGGTCTGTTCTCATAAGATGACGGTAAAGCTGGGCCTCCAGGTGCACTGCTATAAGATGGAACTCCTTGGGATCTGTACGCGGAGGCAGAAGGCGATTTTCCCTGATCGGGGATGCCTATTTCTGAATCATAAGGATATTTGTACGCCCTGAGATATTTATGCGGTGAATCATTGTAGTAGTGCGACTTAGAAGTATCTTTTACAGTGTAAGCTGGCCTATACGAGGTACTATCTTCCCGCGTACTGCGCCTTTGTTCCTCCTGAACTGTAAACATATGATGGAGACTGAGAGTAGCTTTGGGAATTTGATCCCGTGTTTGCAACTGGCTTCAAATTATCTTGATTGTCTCTGTTGTACCCGTAGTCCATTCCACGCAAATTTTCCTTACCTGTTTCGCTGCTGTAGCTGGAAACATGGGAATCGGAATAGCCTGCTGGAGAATTTTGGTATCTTGTCTGAGTATTGGCACGATTGTCAGAACCAGAATGCTGAGAGTATTGGGAATTAAATGATGAAGCCCCGTTATTAGAAGGTGCATTTGACTGATAGTAATAGGATTTTCTGCCATCACTGTTGGAGTTGTATCGTTGCCTGTGAGATGAGTGCGGATATGTTGCACTACTGGGTTGTTGACGCACATAACTTGGAAGTTGACGATGAATGCTTGATGTCTCCACTGCCGTATGATGGTGACTGGTGAGACTGACGACCGCTTGAATGAGAGTAAGATAACACTGAAGGTTTGTTCCCATGTTGTCTGCCGCTGTAATATCCCTCCCCATACTGCGGACCACTGCTGTATTTTGGGATATAAGCAGAAATTTTGTTACTTGCCTCACCGTGCGTACTGGAGTACATTGCGCTGTCAGTGTTCTGCGGCTGCATATAGTTATTGGTTTCTTGCCCTTGAGATTGGTGAAAATTGCTTGTCTGATTAGAAACCTGGTTTCCATTAAATGAATTGTATCCTACGCTTTCCCCATTGCTATAAGGAAAGGCATTCTGTTTTCCTCCATTCAAGTGGCTGTAGCTAGAGCTGCTGCTGTAGGGGGAATTCTGCGGTAAACTGCTGTACGAGGGAATATTTTTGTCCTTTCCTTGGTAAGCATAGGAGGAGTATCCCATTGATTGACTCGGAGAGTCAGTTGGCTGGCTGTACTGGGAGGCTAACGCGCTCGATACGAAGCCTGAATTTGAGTTTTCGTAATATTTTCCTGAGGAAGATGTTGAAGTGAACTGCTCAGGATAGTTTTGGGAGTTTGAATTTGAAACACTTCCACTGTGCTGCTCAAAAGGAGCAGACTGCTTATAAGACTGCTGGTTACCTGAAGTGGAAGACGAATAATAACTAGAAGAAACATCGGGATTATTTGTTTTGAAAGAATTTTGAATCTCAGATTGACCTCCGTAATTACCACTCGCGCTGTAATCTGGGCCATTATTTGCATTTCCAGATTGAGCCTTTCCTGAAGTCATTTGTCCAGCGTTGTACCCCGTGTTGTAACCCGAACCTTTACCTTCAGAACGAACGTAGGATGGACCTCCACTACCTCGTACTTCATTACCGTGATATCCAGAATTTGAATTATAGCCAGTATTTCCTCGATGCCCAGCATCGAAATTTGATCCTGCTGCATATGTTTCTCTTCCATCAGTGCTTCCGTAGCCTGAGTCCGCTGGAAAACCTCCTCCGCCTCCTCCATCTCCGTATCCGGAAGCAAAGCCTTTTCCTCCTCCATTACCGTAGCCGCTTCCGCTTCCTCTTCCATACACGCCGTGAGATGATCCACTGTCTCCGTAACCGGTTCCTCCTCCACCACCGTAGTTTTCGCCTCCATTAAATCTCTCACTTCCTCCGTATCCTCCGTCATAATTTCCTCCGTAACTGGAATATTCTTCTTCTTGTCCATAGCCCTGATCGAAATATCCTCTCCCTCCGCCACCTCCTCCGCCGTAGTCGTTGCTATAACCGCCGTAGTCATTCTCATTATATCCATATCCGCCATCCATGTTGAATTCGTCACTGTGAGATTCCACACTACGAAAAAAAAAGCGTCAAATGTTTATGGAATATATGAATGTAGAATATTTATTAAAGTGATAAACAAAAATCATTGCAACTATATCAGGGTTTTATACAAAAATATATCCCGCTAATCAGATAAAATGATATTACATACAGGCATGTTACAGTTCCTCTCAACCGCGGTCTATTTAACTTCACCTACCGTTCCCGTGTGAGAGTTCAAAGGAATTTTCTATAGGGAAAGGAAGGCCAACTAAACACCATTACAACAATTTCCCTGCAGTCTCCCATTTCTACGCTAGAACATTCTCCATCTGGTGTATGTGATGGTGACTTCCAGCATAATCAAGACTTCCGTAGAACATCTTGCTGTTCCCTGTAAGTCAGAAAACAGTTTTTCTATTATTACTCCTTCATCCAAGGAAACAAATTAAAGCTGGAACAATGCTTTTAGTTTGTTTCCCTTCAACCAGGGAAGCAAGATGAGGTAGAGAGGTGGTTTTCCAGCTATTTCATTTTCATCAAGGAAGCAAGTCTGTCGCAAAAAAAGAAAAAGAGAAATGGAATTTCGTCTTCGACCTACACAGCGTGGCAAAGAATTTTTAAGACTGGGTCTGTAAAATGAAATAGAAACAAGAAATTATAATTTGTTTTGGTTTGTTATTCAAAATAAGTCCCTCCGGCTTCAATACACTTGTTACAGCGATTTAATAATGATTCGAATGCCTGTTCCAGTTCACTTTGCGGAATTGCCTCCAAAGCACGCGTCGAAGCTGTTTGTATGGTCGAAATATCATCAAAATAACACCCTTTTAACGTCATTTAAAAATTTGGGAATAAAGAAAAGTCGCAGGGTGCTAAATCAGGCGAATACGGTGGACGATTCAACACGCAGACGTTATTTTTCGAAAATCTACAAACAAGAAGTGAGGTGTGACTGGGTGCATTATCATGCAATAAACACCAACTGTTTTCATCCCGATATTCTGGACGAATGCGACGAATTCTGCCCATCAAACGCCCAAAACACTTAAATAAAACTCACCAGTAATTGTTTGTCCACTTGGAACAAATTCTTTGTGGATAATACCCTTACTATCGAAGAATGTAATGAGCATTGTTTTGATTTTCGATGGAACTTTTCTTGTTGTTTTGGCTTGTGGGGAGTTTTTTTACTTCCATTCCGCACTTTGTCGCTTTGTTTTAGGATCATATTGAAAACACCATGTTTCATCACCTGTAACAATCGATTTTAAGAAGTTTGGATCATTTTTAGCGGCTGAAATGATGTCTCTGCAATATGCACTTCTCCTTGAGTTTTGTTCATTGGTTAACGTGTGTGGAACAAATTTAGCACAGACTTTTGTTTTGCCCAAATCTTCATGCATAATGGTTTGAATCGTTTCTTTGTTGATGTTTAAAGACTCTTCCATCATTCTTAGTAATGCAGATCGATTGTTTACCAGGAAATCACGCACTTTTTTCCATAATCTCAGGTGTCCTAGATGAACTTGGTCTTCCGGTATGCTTATCATCTTCTAGCGTCTCTCTTCCGTCCAAAAAAGGTTTGTGCCACAGGAAAACATTTGATCTACTTAAACAAAACACACCGTAAACTTAATTTATCATTTGGTACGTTTCCGAGGCACTTTTACCAAGTTTTGCGTTAAATTTAATAACAGCCCTTTGTTCCATCTTAATAATTCAACATGAAAAAAATTTTACTTCTCTAATGAACGGCCGTTTCGTTTGAGTTACTTTAACAACTGCGCAGTACTTTTTGCAGAAAACAAGCAGATGGTCACGGTTTATAACGCATTCGCGATTACACTGGTGGCGCCACCGTAGGCTGAAATCTAGCGCCAGTCTTAAATATTCTTTGACGTACTGTGTATTTCTTTGCTATCATTATCAGTTCTGACATTCAACTCAGCTAATCTTGCCATTCGGCAAGCACATTACTGACAAACTAATAACTTCAGTACAAAACAACATCTTTAAGCACCGTATACATTATGCAGGCAAAAGTATTCACACACCTAGTTCGAACGGAAGCAAGAGCATTTATTAGCGGGAATCAGTACGTAATCGACCCTAACTTTGGCCGTTATGACTGCAGAGGCCCTTCTAGGCATGCGTTCCACGCGATGCTGGTAGGTCTTAACCGGAAATTTCCTTCATTCCTTATGCAAAGTTTCTTCTAGAGCTGCCTAGAGGAAGGTATCAGCTCTACCGGTAAGACTTTCTTCTACGGCAGCTCGTGCCACACATGTTCCATTAGATTAGGATCGGTACTTTGGGACGTCCAATCCAACCCTTAGATGTGCTCCTCAAACCAGGCATGAGCAGATCTTGCAGTGTGGAAGGGGGGGGGGGGGCGCTTGATCTTTCTGAAACAGGCGTCTAAGTTTTGGTGTCGAAGTACTGCCAGAACGTGGGTACTGTGTAATTATTCAGAATGACTTCGTACCTGACTACTTGAGCTACCGCTAGGCAGGAGGGCAACTCAACCGAAGGACCAAGTCCTTCCCAGCAGTAACAGCATCACACCATCACAAATCCCCTTCGAACTTACTTAACTGTAGGGATAATGCAGTCTGCCTGACGATGTTCCTCGGACAAACTCTACACCCAAGTACGTCCATCTGAACAAAAGAAAGAGTATCGTGACTCAAGTCTCCATATTCTTCTGTTGTCGACGAACGACGAACGGGGCACCACTGGAGTCGTCGTCCGGCATTGACTGGACTGATACAGGGCATCTGCACAGCTGACCTAGCTTGGTAAATGTGGGCATGTAGTTCCCGACGGACTGTTCTGGTGCAAATGGCTGCTCCAGTGGCATGTACAACATCGCCGACCAGGTCTATGGCAGAGGACGTGAGTGCCTTCGTCACCTTCTACTGTAAGCTTCGTTTGGCACGATCATTCAGTTTTATGTGGCTTCCCAGAGCACGTCTTTGTTGTAATTGCACCATTTTCTATCTATCGATGTAGAACATTAACGACAATGGATTTTGGGAATCCCCCTTCCCCCCCCCCAAAAAAAAGATCATATTGCCCACTAATTGTATGATCGGGTGGCGTCCAACCACCATGACCCTTTCAATGTCCGTCAGTTTAATTTCACGAAGTATAGTCGCTTCCAGTGAGGTCTGAAAGGTGTTCCAACGCATAATTTTATATATAGCACCCAACACACTCGAAGTGTGCACTTCTCGTTCTGCAAATGCACGTTTATATTCATACGTGGATGCGTCAGAATACTTTTTCTACATAGTGTAAACCGTTTAAGACTGAGATTGTGATTTTCTTTTCTTTTGGAATTTTTACGTAATGTGAAGATAAACACCCAGAAATTAAGAAGAAAATTGTGAATATAAAAAGTCTAGAATCCACTGGTGTCATTTGGGTTATTCGATATTCTTCAGAATTTTTTTATTTTAGGCCACGAGAAAGGTTTGTTTTCAGAACATAACGTGGTTAGTATAATGAGAAACTAGGCATTATTGATATACAAAAAAATGTAAAGAAACATTATTTGACATAAAATATAATCTTAACAAATGAGCTAACAAAATTCGAATCTTTATTGCAAATTCTACTCTAATGACGAGCGATGGTTCGTAACATTTCAAAATATTTTCAGGTACTACTCGCATGCACCCATTGTTTTAAAGCACTCTGCGTTTTGTTCAAGCAATCTGCTTTTAAATTCACTGTTTTTTACTTCAATTAAATGCCTTTTCACCTAGTAGATATTGAAGTTAAGGTTACGCATTTTGCCAAGGAAACCACTATATTGTTAGAAACTTTTGTATTTTTTTTATTACATTCAACGACATTAGTAACACATATAGGAACCAAGTGTCCCGCCTCCGAAAATGAACAATTAAGTAATTTCTGTTTGCCTTAATGTTTAATAATATACACTAGTTTGCAATTTTGAAATGTGTCCAAAACTAGAAGCTTCCACATGAAGTTTGATGAAAACATAAAATTTAATATGCCCTTTCATACTATTAATTTATACAGTATATGTACAAAATAGGAAAGCTAATTATTAAAAAAAGAACAAATAACAGGTAAGCATACCTGGTCCCAAGGCATGCTTAAAAGAAGATGGTCACTTTTCACAGCAATACATGCTTCATAACGACGTTCCATGCTCATAATAAGTGTCCAAAAGCTGTTCTGGAAATTACAGTCATTGTTCCACCAAGGCGTTTCGGAGCTGCTGCTGGGTTTGGTGAGGAAGTAGAATGCTTGGAACACGTCTTCCTAATGCATCCACAGCATGGTCATCAGAGTTCATGTCAGAATAACGAGATGGCCACTCCATACGATTGATGGTGTTCTCCTGAAGTTAACCGTTCTAGCTCATTGCAACGTGCACTATTGTCTTGTAGGATAAAGTTCTCGCCAACTGCTCCTGTATAAAGCCTAACAAAGCGCTGTATGGTGTCATCGCCATAGATATGAGCATTCATAGAGCCGGGTTGAAGCACGCAGGGATCTGTGAAGCTGCCTAAAGATAAGTCTGCCTATGACACTACCGTTTCCCTTTCTAAGACTTTTAAAGGATGATGGCGTGTCCCTGGTTCTTTCCAGATAAGTCTTCATATGGTGTCACACAGGAGAGAAAATCTGGACTCATCCGTAAACAGAATAAAGACCCATTGTTTTTTAGTCCAGTTGACATGACTGTGACACCAATTAAGACGTTCTTTTGACGTAGGACTACGTCTTACGGTACGATACAGATTAGCGGTGGACGCTACAAAATTGTGTGACCGATTTCAACTCGCAATAAATCCTGGGTTATCGGGGGCGTGGGCGCTAGTATCGCTTTGATAGCGCATAGATGACATTTAGTGACAATTATACGTGGTGGAGCCGGAGGATCAATGGCAGTTCCTGACATCACGCCGAAGTGGATGGTTATTTTTGTGCTCTGCGCCTCGAGTATACTTTTGTTTTCCTTTTCAGTACCTCTGAACTAAAGGTTACTGAACATTGATTTTGGTATGTAATTAATGTTAACATAGTGGACTAGTTGTGTGAATTGAAAAAATTGCAATTGCAGATGTTAACAATAAGAGCAGATTCTACTGTAACTGTACTTTATTATTTTTTGTAAAATTAGCGAAAAAAAAAAAAAATCAAAATTCCACAAAAATGCGAAGTTGAGCGCAGAAAGGACCTCCGGAAACTGGAAAGACTGGCAGAACAGGAAATTTGTGGACCGAAGAAACCCCGAACTACCCATACTGAGCGCTGCAAACGCTATCGCGGTGCCAAACGATCGCGTCAAAGTGAGCACGTCTAGCGCACCGGTCGACGCCGCGAAGCCAATGGACGTTCATATGGACTGGGATATTGCCTGGCGTCAAATAAACGATCCAGATTACGTAAATCCAACGACTTATAACAATATTTACGAAAAAGCAACAGCGGAATTCCAGGAAAAAAATGAACAATGGGTTTGGTTGAGTAAGCGACGTCTGCGACTTCCGCTGTGTATTTTATTCACAATCTTATCATAGACACAAGACAGGGTGTACGTAGTTCTACGTTTAAAAACAGCGGGCGAATCCACTTCGACTTCATTGCTTTTTTATGACGGGAGGTGGAAAGATGCACTCCATTGGTCGCCTAGCATGAGGACCGCATTCACGAAGCCTCCAGCGCAGTGTGGAACAAGATATCATATTTCCTGTTGCTTCCATGAGATCCGAACGCCTTTAGTAAGTGTGACAGTCTTTCTTCTTCGAGCACTTAGTTGAAGATACCGGTCATCTCTTGAAGTCGTTCTCCGAAGTCTTCTATTACTAAACCTTCTCGATGCCATATTTGTTCTTTGGAATGTGGCCCAACACTGATGAGCTATGGAATGATGAGCTATTGCGCTGCCTGACTAGCTCGGCATGAAACTTAACGGCTTCGAGCCTTCCAATGGTTCTCCATCTTAATTCTTCTCTTAAACGGCGTCTAGATGATGTCCTCTTTCAAAGCATGGTGTTTTGCTGGCAATCCAGAAGCGAAATGACAAGAAGTTCTAAACTGCTTCCTTTTAATGCAAATTTGATATGCACATTTTGACGCACTTAACCTTAATTTGCTTATCGTATTTGACATCCCTGGGTTGAAGTACTTCTGTTATATGCTAGGTTCATTTACATTTTCCCCCTACGGACTTTTTACAAAAACTCCAAATTTCATGTTGTTTGTTGGTTATGGAAACCCGTGTAATTTGCACAGCTCAGCCGAACTTCATTATGTTTCGCCATCAACTTTTGTTTTTTAATCTGAGCGTTTGTAAGGAATATTCATATTGGAAGTTTATAACTTCCGTTCTTTGCTCAAATTCCTACAACTACAATTTTTCAATTGCGCTCTTCCCACTTTCGTATGGGAGCCGTTTCCCACTATTTCTCGTCCTTCCGGATATGTAAACTATCTGTATATGTTTGCGATATTGGTCACTGAACGTTTTAAGGGATTGACATACACGACTCGACCATATCATGAGTGACATACCAGGTCGAGTCAACAGTTAGTCTCGTTTGCAGCTGGAAAGTTTAATGATGCAAGCATGCCGTAAACGCTCACTTCATTCGGCGAGATACAGACCGTTGTTTCCTATAGTGCTTTGCCGACGATCCCCAGTGGTACCACACGGCAGGTTTCGAGGACAGAAACTCTATTGCCACATTCCACATCCACCACTGAAGCGAAGTGCTACCCTTGTAGGAAATGGGCGATGGAGCAAAACAGGTTGCAATTGGATGGGGCAAAGTCTGGGCTGTATGGAGGATGAGGTAGGATTTCAACCCCTTCCCATTCCTTTTGTTTTCGGCGGACCACTCTGGAGGTGTGACTTGAGGTATTATCCACTCCCGCTTTATATTGATGGGCGCTGGGTAGCGATCTTCGGCATAGAGGTTTTGGTCTACAGCCTAACCATTTGGCACGAGTTCCCATTGCATGGTGTGACGTATATTCTAAATTAACTTTCCTTTTTAGTTTCTTTTCCTATGTAAATCTTGAGTTTGTTCTCAGTTATACTTCACACTTAACGTGATATCTTTTCTCTCAAACGAATACTGTTGGCAACATAATTGAGGTGGAATGAACGTGACGTATGCCTGTTATTAGATAAGAACGAGAGATATAAACTACGAGTAAACAGTTGCTAGTGTGGTGTGTGGAGCGTTTAATGTGGAATGTGGAGTGTCGATACTGATTTGTTATGTGAAGTGCTATATCTGTGCTGGAGAAATAAAGCATCATTTCCGTAAGTTCTGTATAAATATTTCATCTGGCCGTTAAGGTTTAATTTAGGAACTCTTTCATCGTACGGTGATGTTTTTAAAATAACGTAGCAGTACGAAAAGACATTTACGTTATAATGGGACCCTCACAATTCCACCAGATTCACAGCAGGACTTTCTTCTCGAACTGCCCTCTTTGCACCACTGGCTGTGCTCTGGAATGGCCTCAGCTGCTGGTTCTCAGTACTGGGATAACATAGGAATATCCACTTTTCATAACGTGTGACAATACGAACCCAAAACGTATCGTCCTACGGATTCAACTGTAATCTACGACGGAGAGCGACCCATTGTTTTGCCTGCTGGAGTGTCAACCCATGAGGAACCATTCGATGACGCCTGGATGAGAGACCAAGCTAGTGCGAGGACGAATCATGGTGGTTTGGGAAGTCCCCACCTCAGCTGCATTGTCATATACTGGTACCGAAGTTCTCTGTCAAAGCTATGACCAAGATGCCACCAGTTCTGGTGGTCGTTGGACTTTTTGACCTTAGCTTGTCTTCGAGACAGGTGACCCCAGAATTGAAACGTTGGAACTATTTTCGTGTGTGTGTCCACTTTTTTTTTGCCTTCAAATTCACAATAGTTTTTGCTGTTGCTGCTGCGTTTAACCCCAACAATAGAAAATAGCACCTGATTAACACGTTTATCGACCTCTGTACTCTTCTCACCTGATAACTTAATATGGCTGCGTGCAGAATGTGATCAGCCTCGTGCGTTCCACGCCATATATATACCTTCAATTCAACTTGTGATATAGGCGTACGAAGTTCATGGTGGGAATGTTTACATCTATTTTAAACTTCTTCCGGAGACGAAGATTATTCCTTGTGACTTTTCCCACCTTTGAAGGCTGTCTTGACGTACCGGCGGAAGTACATGATGTTGTTGCTCACCAGCTTCTTACCTCCTTTCTCCCGCTATGCCGTTGCATGCAACATTTTGGCATAGATATTGATATCTCGGCTTAGCCTGACTTTACTTTCCTTCTGCGCAGGACGGCAGACATTAGTCACTCTAAGACCTTAAAATAAGGCATGAAGTTATATGAATATACACTGAGAGGACAGAAATTATGGGATACTTGGTTCCCGGGCAACGCGACGCTCTGACCCCTCTCGCTAGTGGACGGACACGGACCCACCTCTTGTCAGCTATATAGATAGGAGTAAATCACTGCATTCACATAGGGACCGCGGATGGCCTAGTGGTCATCGTTCATGACTGCCACGGAAAAGTCTCAGGTTCGGATGATTCCACTCAGGTGCCAACGCTCGAACCACTAAATATCAGCCGTGCGTCGGATGGGCACGTTAAGCCGTCGGACCCTCGGTACTGGCTCTCGGTCATAAATAAGGGCGTCTTTCTTCCCCTTTATACCGCTCCTTTGTGTGACTTTCCTGCCGGGTGCTCTACCCCAAATCTTCTACTTCTAAGGGTTATTTAAGACCTGGGGTCAGACACTCCCTTCCTAAAATCCTTTGCATATGATCTCATCTGCATTCACACAGACGGTAATTCGATGTTAGTATGGATAAACGTCGTGAGTTAATAGAGTTTGAACAGGGATGGTAGTGGGTGCCCAATGCATGGGTCACTCTATCGCAGAGGTGGTGCAGCAATGGCAGTATCTCCGTTTAACGCTATCAAGAGTGTATCGGGAATATGCATTTTCCGGAATAACATCGCATCTGGGTGGACGGATGAATGCGGCCATCGACGCCTGTGTGGCATAGTTTCAAACAACAGGAGAGTAATATTGGCACAAATCGGCTCCAACTTCAACGAGAGAGGTGCCAAAAACGTCTCCACCAAGACCATCAGGCGACCGTTAGCCGCAATAAGTTATGGGAAACGCCGACCCACCTGAGTCCCGTTACTAACTCCATGTCACCCGTCTTTACGCCTCAACTGGGCGAAAGAACACCGGCACTACACCTTGGATGATTGGATACGGGTCTAATAATATATTTCGATATATAAATAACGGGGAACTGATCCGTGTCCCGTTTCCTGTTATTTCGCTAGGAAGGGAGGATGCGGATCTGGCAAAAACCTCACGAAGCGATGCCCTTGTCATGTCAACAAGGAACTGTTCAGGTTGGTGGAGACTCGGTTGTGGTCTGGGTCGTGTTCAACTGGTACACGTTGGGACCTCTGGTACGTCTAGATGCATCTCTGAACGGTCCACGCTACGTGTTCATCTTTGCAGACAAGGAACTGTTCAGGTTGGTGGAGACTCGGTTGTGGTCTGGGTCGTGTTCAACTGGTACACGTTGGGACCTCTGGTACGTCTAGATGCATCTCTGAACGGTCCACGCTACGTGTTCATTTTTGCAGACCATCTGCATCCGTTCATGGTCGTCATGCAGCCAAGGGCAATGAACCATTGCAGGTTTACCTTCACATCACAATGTGCCTCCCCGCAAAGCCATGGTAACTGGAACGTAGTTAGAAGAGCATTCCGAAGAAGTTCCTAGCCTGAAATGGTCTCCCTGTTCACCGGAAATGGACCCTGTGGAAAATCTGTGGGTTGTTGGGGAAAGGTCCGTTTGCGCTTTGGATTCTCCACCCACTGATGTAACAGAATTATGGACAGCACAGTTATGGATACCTTGGGGAACGCGAACGCTTTCGTGACCTAGTGTACTCAATGCCTCATATCCGCCTTGGTGACGCAGTGGTATAAGCGTTGCCTTCTGATCATTCGTCCGAGATGGTTCCGGGTTCAAATTCCGGTGAGGCATGGATGTTGTGTTTGTCCTACGGCACTGGCTTTCTCCCTTCCTTGGAGCCAATGACGCTAAATTAGGGACGGGCGACTGCTTATAGTCCACTGAGTTGCTCACGGTAGTCGTTAAACCCCCAACAGAAAAAAAAAAAAGCCTCATAGTGTGATTGCCCTTATCCGGAGAAAAGGTGGTCCTGTCTGTTGCTAGGTAGGCATCTCATGATTTTTGTTAACTCAACGTGTTTTAGTCTCACAATTCGAGATCATCATTTTAGTTGTTTAAGGTTTCTTCTTTCGAATATGAATTTGAATTTATAGATTTGTGCGCGCTGTGTTGCCTTCTATTGATTGCAATTGGTAGGGGCTCAGCGTCATTTTCTTGTAGGACTTACGTCCACAGGGAGGAGAGTTTAGGTCCCAGCCACCTACAGCGAGATCGCCTTTTGGGCAGGACACAGAAACGGAAGGAATGAGAGCAAGTCTAGCGACTTTGACAGAACAGTTTGTAGTGAGATTAGAGCACAGTAGATGGCGCCACCGTACAAGTACGATATTGCACATAGAGGGGTGAGAGAATTTCAGGTGGGGTATAGGAAAGGATACCCATTTAACCAGTGGGTCCAGCCTGGAAGCCGTCACTTAACGTGCTCGTCCGATGCACGGCGGATATTCAGCGATTGTTAGTAAATCACACCATCTCCGAAAGATCAGCTCAGGCTTGAACCTGGGGACCCAGCATCGATAGTCTGAAACACTAACCACTAAGCCATCCGCGGCTCCTTGATTGCAATTGTTGCAATTCTCTCTTAAATATATTTTCTTATATTTCTTACTTTTTCAAAATTCGCAGTTCTGCCGCCAGATGGTGGCATTGTATATTTCTATTTGCGCAAGTATCTTCTCTTCTAAAAAATTTTGTTTAAAAAAATTCTTTACTGATCGAATACCCTACATTATACAGGAGATTTTGTGGCCATTTTCTTCTTCAAATAGCGCGCAGTTCTCCAGTTAAGGGGAAAAGGTTATGTTAAGTTTACCTTTCACATCACTTCTTCGATTCGAAAAATTCCTTTTGATTCGAATATCTTTCTCTATGAGAAACATTCCGCGTACACAATTTATGATGTTTCATAAAGCACATTTGAGACGCTGTAGTGGACATAAGTATCTATTTCGTTTTGGAAATGCTATACCGATTCTAGAAATCTGCTGAAACGATTTTTTTTGTTCCGAGTACCATCTACACTGCTGGCCATCCAAAATGCAACACCAAGAAGTAAGCATCTGATTGGCCTGAAATTCGCAGCATGCGTCGCCCGCGAAAGGACATTCAAACGATTAGCATTGCAGGGCATATGCAAATCATGTGCGCCCGGCACGCCACCGAGAAGCACTATAAGAAAGGTGCACAGAAGGCGGGGTGTAAGTAGTGGAAGCGTGTTGTGCTGCCGTACCTGTGCTTGGGAAGCTTCCTGATGCCTCGTCGCAGAATATGGCAGTCATTCCAGCACGTTTCGGAGTTCGACAGAGGACGAATAGTGGCTTATCGCGACAGCAGTGTATCGTACCGAGACATCGGCGACCGTGTGGGACGAAATCCAGCCACAGTGAGGCGAGTATGCATTCGGTGGGTGCAAGAGGGACGGACGGACCGACGTGAGCGATTGCCGCAGCTGCGGCACACCACCAAACGAGAGGACCGGCATGTTGTGTGGCGGGCATTGACGGCTCGCACCGCCACAAAATGAACGTTAGCGCAGGAATTAGGATGTGTTGCGCAACAACCTATGTCAGCACGTACCGTTCGACGTCGTCTGCAGGAGCGGGGACTTGTCGCACGGCGCCCATTGCTCCGATTACCATTGACGTTACACCACCGGCGAGTGCGGCGGCAGTGGGCCGTTGAACGCCACACCTGGACTACGGAATGGCACGACATTGTCTTCTCCGACGAATCCCGCTTCTGCCTGCAACACCACGATGGTCGGATCCGCGTGTGGCGGCACCACGGCGAGAGACTATATGACGCCTGCATTATGCATCGCCATACCGGTTCGTCGCCAGGCGTTATGGTTTGGGGCGCAATTGGATATGACACCCGCACCCCTCTGGTACGCATCGCCGGTACACTCAACAGCCACCGCTACATCTCCGACGTTTTGGATCCTGTAGTCCTCCCTTACCTGCAGGACCAGCCAGCGGCCACGTTTCAACTGGACAATGCGCGCCCGCACGTGGCACGCATCGTGCAACAATTCTTCACGGCCCACCAGGTGTAACTGCTGCCGTGGCCCGCCTGTTCTCCAGATATGTCGCCCATCGAACACGTCTGGTCGCTGATCGGCAACCGAGTGGCTCGGCAAGCACCACCCGCAGCTACGCCTGATGAACTGTGGCAACGTGTGGAAGCAGCCTGGATCGACATACCCCAAGCCCACATTCAAAGCCTCCTTCGTTCGATGCCGCGGTGTGTAGCGGCCGTTATTGCCAGCCATGGGGGCCACACGAACTGTTGATGCCTGCGTGTTCCGCAAGTCGCACGGGCCTGTAAGCTCAATCGTTTCATCTTTGAATCTGTTGTTATGTGTCCAGTAAATCTGGCTTTGCTATCTCGTGTCCTTCTTGGTGTTGCATTTTGGGTGGCCAGCATTGTATATATGTAAAATTGAATGTTTGTTTGTAAGTCCGCTATACAAATCTAAGTTTTCAATTTAGAACCACCAATTTGGTATACTATCTCATGGTTCTCTGAGCTAGACGGTAGAGGTTTTCGGAAGGGGTCGAGCCCCGCGGTTAAGGGACCCTCACACAAAATTTTCCGTAGAATCTACAGTTTTCAATTTAGAAGCACCAAATTTGGTATGCTATCTCTTGGTACTCTAACTTAGACCGTAGACGGTTTTCTGATGCGGTCGTAGCCCGGGGTCAAGCGGCCCCGCAAAAATTTCCCTAGAAAGCTTCATTTTTTACTTTTAAGAACTACAACACGATTCCGCACTCCAATACCCAATCTACGGTCTAAGTTAGAGACAGTAGATAACAATAAAGTGCAAAAATATCCGTTTAGTGGTGTATTAAAAACACAAAATTAATAAACGTTAGCTTTCACCACCAACGGGCGGCTTCATCATGCAGAAATACAATGTAATGTAAATAGAGAGTTCCAAATATTCAAAATTCAAAACGGTAAACAAAAGGATGATCAATGTGACGTCACATGCACGCGACAGGACATAGGTACATTGTATTTCAGTGTCGCGGGATTCTCAGACGAGCACACCAGATGTACCGGAGTTCTATAGATGTCTTCTCGAAGGTATTTCCATTCCTCTTCCTTTCTCTTTTGTTTCGTAAAAGTAAATTAACTAAATCAATTTTTTTTACTTTTCACATTTGTAGCCACCCCGGCTCTTTTTTTATTTTTGCAGAAATATTACGGCATCAGCCAGTTATTGGCAGTGGCTGACATTAAGTTGGAGGAACCCTGCTTTTCATACGGACAACTCTATGTCGCCTGTTCAAGGTTTGGCAATCCTAAAAATCTCTACATTTTTGTTCCCAATGGAAAAACCAAAAATATTGTTTACCAAAAAGCAATAACCTAAATGAATTAAAATAAATTTACTGAAAAATTACAGGAATATCTTGTTCATTCATTAACTTTTACCCGCTGAATTTGGTGTTTCCACGAATAGCAACATTTACCCGGGAAATACCGGGTACCCCTGCTAGTCTGCTATACAGAATACGGTGCACAGCGTGTATTCCAGATAATGCACTGTTTTCCGGCTAATGAACTTCAATGCATTTTCTTTTTTTTTTGCTAATTTTCTCATTTTTGTGAAAATCCACTTTTAAAAATTCTTGTGTAGCAGAGCTTCCGTTATAAGAAACATTTTGCGCACACATTTTATTTTCCCATAATGCACAGTTCTACCGCTGTGAGTTGGAAATTCATAACTGGATCGAACTTCACTTCGAAAATATGGGTTGAAATATTTTTTTCTGCATTAGAAAGAAATCACCGTGACAAAGATTTACATAAAGATTCACGATTCTAATGACCCACAATTTTCCCACCATGGTAATAAGTGTTAATTTCTATTTGGGACGAAATTCCCATTTCTGAAGGTCACACAGACTGAAAAATTATCCGTTGCTTCGAGTACATTTGTTTGTGAATGACAGTTTTCGTGAATTTTCTGCTACGGTAATTCAGTTTTCCGTAGTAGCGCAAATGAGTATTTCTGTTTGCAATCGTTTCTCTACTTTCGAAAGACCGATTAAAAAATTCTTTTTGCATCGGACGGTGTTCTTTATTACCAACAGAAGGTTTGTTACAATTAATTCTTAAAAATTGCGGCGATTCTTTTACTTTACATTTCATCACACATTTTTCTGATTCAAAAGACTTGCTCATTAGCCCGCGAATTCAGACTAACCTTTCTTCTTTCATAGAGCGACGGACTAAATTTATTTTCTTCGTCTAACTAATGCCTAAATTTTGTCAAGTTTCCCTGTTATCGGTTTCTAAAAATGGAATCCCTGCTCATGGCTAGTTCTGCACGTCGGTTATCGTAATTAACCATGCCGCCCCCGCCCCCCGGTGGTGCAGTGGTCTAAGCGATGGCTTCTGATTATTCGTCTGAAAGGGGTCCGGGTTCGAATCCCGGTGAGGCATGGATGTTGTGTTTGTCTTACGGCACTGGCTCTCTCCCTTCTCTGGAAGCAGTGGCCTTAAATTAGGGACGGGCGACAGCTTATAGCCCATTGAGGTGCTCACGGTGGTCGTTAAACCTCCAATAAAACAAAAAAAAAAAAAAAAAAAAACCCATTATCAATCCAATGCTGGATGAAGGTCTGTGAACTACTATAAAAGTGAGGCACATATGAAGACTCAAAAGTTGCAGCAATAAATTCCGTCGGAGTAGCTTAATTGGGAAAGCGTTCGGCTCCGAAGCAGAGGAATGCATGTTCGATCTCTGTCACTGGCAAATTTGTGTTTTCTCATCGGCGCCCGTGTGTGGAAATGGATGCACTGGTCGTAGGGTTCTTCGAAAAATGCTTGATGCTCTTTCCATACATCGTCTGGAATGAATGAAAATTCCTTCTTCGCTTCGAAAAATGTTTGATGCCTCTTCCAAACATCGTCGGGAATTAGTTAGAATTCTTTCCTCTTCAGAGAGTTTCTCCAAGTACAGTTTGCAGCGGTCCCGAAACCTGCTATTTCGTGCCCGCGCCTTTCTCAAGAGGGGGGATATATGTGACATACTGTATAGGTGGAGGGAAATTCAAGACGGCAAAGTTGCAGTTATTAATTCCGTCAACGTAACTTAATTGGGAAAGCATTCCGCAGGTCTCGCCAAGTTTCTTACTACTTTCTATATTGATCCAGTCTCTTCCATGTAACTCCGACACGCTTTCGAATATCATCCATCCTTCTCCCATGTGGACTTCTTGGTCTTTTCCTGCCCTTTAGTATCCAGTCGAATATTTCAGTTGTCCAGCGCTGGTCAGCTCTAGAAATATATCCATCCCATTGCTGTTTCAGGGATTTTACTTCGATCATGTCATCAACATTTGTCATTTTCCTGATTCACGACTTCCTTTTCTTTTACACTAAACATGCATTTCTTCATGTTTCTTTGAGTCGTCTGCAGCCTTTGTATGCCCTTTTTAGTTAAGGTCCATGCCTCTGATCCATACGTAAGAACTGGAAGGATGCATTGATTAAACACTTTTTTAAGCCAAAATAGTAAATTGGTACATTAAATAGAAGTCATCGCTCTTTCCACGTTTATAAGTGAGTCATGGAAAAATTATCATTGGCCGCCACCGGCCAATGATAATTTTGTCGTATGTGAGTCTGGAGAATTTCGAGGCCACTGCACCACAGTGGCCTCGAAATTCTCCAGACTCACATACGACAAACTGCTAAACCTTCAAGTTATTTGTTCAGTTGCTGCTGTTCATCTTTGGTGAATATCCCAGCATTGTGCGGGGCTCCATAGAAGAAACCTGCCATGTGTGGTTTGGTAGTTTGTCTTATGAGAGTCTGGAGAATTTCGAGGCCGCTGTGGTGCAGTGGAAGCATATCCGGCGCGTAACTGGAAGACCCTAGGTTCGATTCCCGGTGACGGCCGATGATAGTTTTTCCGTGACTCACTTATAAACGTGGAAAGAGCGATGGCTTCTATTTAATGTACCTAATCTACGTCAACTGTGTATTTATCATTCATTCCCCTTCTAGTAAATTGTTTTCCAAAATCGTACTGTATCTTCCAAATGCTCTCTAACCAAGTTTTATACGCAGATGAATTTCTTCATCAATGTGGTCCTCGCTTGATATCTGTTGTCTAAGGTAAATGCAGGTATCAGTTATTTCTAGATTTGTTCAATCATTCGCTATATACGGTATTTTCAGTTCTTATAAAAGCATTGTACATCAGATTTGTTTTCTGTAATACGTCAGTTATACGTGCGCATTTATTAGGGAAAACATGTGGTATTCATAGAGGTAACGCTACGCTAATATGTACATTCTATTTTAGAGAATTCGCACACATACGTATTATTTTCTAGATCATTCGCTCTAAGAGATACAAGCACGCTAATGGTGCTATATTTTCTCAACAAACCGGCTCTTAAGTGGCGGCTGAAAATGTTACATTAGGATGTGACAGTGTTCCTCATAACATCGTGGGTCACTGATTTCCGGAAATAGGTGCGAATGAGGCGCGAATGCGGACAAGAGTGACGCTCGTTGTTGCGAAACACACGACATGTGCACTCTTCGATGCAAATCAAACAGCTGAAGCTGTCACGACATCGTTCGGAACTTTGTATTAAGTGCCTATTTATTCACTCTAACAGAATACGCAGATTGAAGCCCACCGTTCTAGTCCAAGTAGATCACTATATCTACGTGAGCATAATTATCTATTATGTTCTAGTACGTGCCAGAAATCACTTTAATAATCGTTTGACGGGTCCAGGTCCTCAAATATCTGTTGCGACAGATAAGCTATGTATAATATGACTGCTAACTCACCACTAAACACTGTTTCTATAATATCAGGATACGAATTAAATCTTTCTATTAAGGGATTGGGAAGAGCTGAACTAAAGCTAAACAACGAAAAGAAAATGTTTGTTTAAAAGATTCAACAATAATATAAATGGGTATTAATTATTAAAAAAAACTGCACTGCGACTTTATAAACGAAAAATATTTTGAAATATTTGCTGGTGACCCAAAGTTTCTTTAATGGCGTCCTCACTGCATAATTTGTGCACGTTCCAGTATTTATAATCATATTCAAAAGACGAACGTAGATTAGTTTATTGCTATAGCCTCTTAACCTACTGATATTAGTGGTTTAAATTTAAAATTAACCGTTATCATCTTTTATGATTGCATTTTTAACTGAAAGTCCATGAAAAGCAATCTCACGCTTTCAGTCACTACACCACACAGTAACGTCTATTTCAGTGATCGATTTCACAATCGTACTACCGTTCCATTGTTTCCTGGAACTGAACACGAATAATCAAGTCATATTAATCTAATTTTACACACTGCCAATGCTGATGTTGACTATTTCAGCTAAGTCACCTACTTGTACCCTTCTGTTTTCCAAATGCTGCACATGATCCATGTTCACTTCGGTAACAGTAGTAGCCGACACGTGTCCATGTGGTCCATTTGCTTCTCCTTCTGGGCAATCGGACAACTTGTTAGCCCAATCCTAGGCACTTGCCTTTGACGGCGCATTATTCCCGTACTATGCTTGCAACCTTCGCAAAATTTCACTTCTCTTTCACATGGAATTTAACAATACAAAGCGATATTACATTGAGATGACCAAACGTTCATTTAGAATTAGAGTCAACGAGCATAAGAACGGCAAATTAACCACTGCCCTATCCAGAGATGTCCAGTTCAAGTCCGCCGATCCTATGTGGGATGACGTAAAGAAATTAGCTGCCTACTCTACTCCTAAATCCACTGCCATTCGGGAAATATTGGAGATCATTACCAACGATGAAGCCTGCAATGATAGCGTCTCGCCAGAATTACCACGAATTTGGAACCATTTCTTTAAATAATGAATGCCTTTTGTTTTCCTCCAAGGATTTCGCGTGCAAAACGAACATGATGCCTCGTGTTTGTATTGAATAATTACGTTCGCATCTCTTCGTTTATTGTCAAGTCACCGCGTTCAAATTATTGAAACGTTCTATTATCCAGTTTGCAGTTTGCTGTCTGCCTTCCTTGAAAAAGCCATCTGGTTGATGTGACAAAGCTTAGAAACCTTGGAAACCTTGATTTTATCTACGCCAATAAATTCGGATAACTAGTATAGTTGTACCATCTTATGTATAGTTGGTGTACAGTTCTTTGCGTTATTATTTAGGTCATACAAAGCTGTACTACGCTCACTGACACCTCTACAGGCTCCATGCTTCCTACAATGCATCTCGTTCGTGCTGCGTAGATGAAATCACAGCTGGTGAGAAGGAAAGGCTGCCGCCCTGCTGAAGTAGTGGTCTACTGTATGTGCTGGCGTCTGATCATTTGTACGAAATGAGTCCGGGTTCCAATCCCTACTGAGGCATTGATGGTGTGTTTATCTTACAGCACTGGCCCGCTTCCTTCCCTGGTCTAGTGGCCCTAAATTAGGGATGGGCGAGTGTTTCACAAAGGTCTGTAAGGAATCTCCTGTACAATATCGTTGTGGCCCGCATGATATCACCATTATGACCACCTGCCAAATAGAGTATATGACCATGACGTCTTTTCAGTCTATTTCGTACGGAGTAACTGAGAAAACCTTCCGCTACCTTTTCTGGTGTAAGTGGTTATCGCAGGTGAAAAACGGCAGATCACGCTATTTGTTAGGTGGTCATAATGCTATTTTTTTTTTTTTTTTTTTTGAGGTTTAACGACCACCGTGAGCAACTCAATGGGCTATTAGCAGTCGCCCGTCCCTAATTTAGAGTCACTGGTTCCAGGGAAGGGGGAGAGCCAGTGCCGTTTTTTTTTTTTTTTTTTTTGAGGTTTAACGACCACCGTGAGCAACTCAATGGGCTATAAGCAGTCGCCCGTCCCTAATTTAGGGTCACTGGTTCCAGGGAAGGGAGAGAGCCAGTGCCGTAAGACAAACACAACATCCATGCCTCACCGGGATTCGAACCCGGACCCCTTCCGACGAATGATCAGAGGCCAACGCCTTAGACCACTGCGCCACCGGGGCGGCGTCATAATGCTATGACTCATGAGTGTGTCAAACAGCCATCGGTCCTTCCGCGCTTATACTGTAAGTCAGTTACGGAAAAAAACTCCAAATTGGGGTTTGGTGACCATGGTCCTAGATCAAGGGTCACCAAACTTTTGAAGAAAAGGGCAAAATGAGAAATTGGCTGAAGTTCGGCGGCCGAATTAAAAAAAAAAAAAAGAATTGGTGAACTGAAGATCAATCAATGCGGATATTGTAAATTTTCAGTGAACTAACATTTGTCTAGATCTAACTAATTTTAATGATAAAAACTCAGTTAACGTGGACCAGGAGCATCGGGTGGAAGTCGTCGCTCTTCCCGCGTTTGTGGGTGAGTCACGGAAAAAGTTAGTCGTTTGTGAGTCTGGAGAATTTCGAGGCCGCTGTCGTGCAGGGGAAGCATATCCGGCGCATAACTGGAAGACCTGGGTTCGATTCCCGGTGGCGACCGATGAGAATTTTTTGCGTGACTCACTTATAAGCGCGGAAGGAGCGATGGCTTCTGTTTGATGTTCCTGGTCCGCGTCAACTGAGTATTTATCATCATGAGCGTGTATCATAGCAACTATCCCTCCTGAAAAATAGCTTCCGAGGATCGGAAACAGTTTTTTCAATACATTCTGTTATATCATGTAATCAGAGGAGATTTATTGCGTTGTCGGAAAAGTCATGACGTATTTTGGCACCCGAAGGAGGTTGGGCGGTTTTGGAAGTACTAGAGGCATGCTCTGTTATCGCTATGGTATTCGACAGGTGCCAGTTCTAGCTACAGTCTAAAAGAAAAAGTGAGCGATTTGGTTGATTTGCGGAGATTTCATTTGACATCAAGTTGAAGATGGAATACCAAACTATGCAATTTTAGCCATATTTTACTGTTTTACTTCCGTAAGGGGAAGAACGCGCGTCAAGCTTGTGAAAAGTTGCGTAAAGTGTACGGTGATAATGCTCTACAAGAACGTCAGTGCCAGCGGTGGTTCGCAAAATTCCGTGCTGGTGATTTTGACCTCAACGATGCTATAGATTGCAGACACGTTGCAATATATCATTCAAGTGTTCACGACCCCCTGAAGAAGCTGGGATACGTAAGCAAGCTCGATGTGTGGGTTCCTCATGAACTCAAAGAAGCTCAATTGACGGCGAAAAGTGGATTGTGTACAACAGTGTGCTGCGCAAACGGTCTTGGTCCCGACGTGCTGCTTCGCCCCAAACGACATCCAAATCAGACATTCATCAGCGGAAGGTTCTGGTCTCAGTGTGGTGGGATTTTAAAGGTGTCGTGTTTTTCGAGCTCCTACCACGGAACCAAACAATTAATTCGAATGTGTACTGTCGGTAATTGAACAGTTTGAACGAATCCATCATCCAGAAACGTCTAGAGCTCGTTGATCGTAAAGGTGTGTTGTGTTCCATCACGACAACGCGAGACCACACACAAGTTTGATCACCCGCCAAATATTATTGGAGCTTGGGTGGGATGTGTTGCCACACCCAGCATACTCGCCTGACCTTGCGCCGTCAGACTTCCAATTGTTTTGCTCTCTTCAACAGTCCTTGCGTGGTATAACGTTCAATTCAGATGAGGCTGCAAATCAGCACCTTGTACAGTTTTTCGCCAAGAAAGACAGGTCCTTCTATGAACTAGGCATTCTGCAGCTCACTGAAAGATGGCAAAAGGTTATCGAACAAAACGGGCATTATATCATTGATTGATCTTTGTTCTTTCCATCAATAAATGACCTTTGTAAAACATGGCTAAAATACGGCATGACTTTTCCGACAACCCAATATATCATTGACGTAGTGCTTTTGATTAAGGAGAATATCCTTTTTGATTAAGGAGAATAACTTATGTGTTTGTATGCCAAAATCCATGTTTTGTTTACAATATTCTCTTTTTAAAATATGTACAACCTCAGGGACAAAATCTATGGAGCCAACGTATGAGACCACATCCTTATTTCCTCGTAAAGACGTAAGCATAGAGCATTGATATTTGTGAAGTTGTCTTGCCACAAATTCTCGTGGATATTCAAACCTGAAAGCCAAATCAAAAACAAAATTTATCTCATTGTCACGAAATTTAGCGGACGAGGAATGTGAGTATGCTCTACGAAATAGGAAAGATAAAGCAGCAGTCTTATGTTGAATTGGGCTGGAGGAGGTGAAAGGAATTAATGTGGAAGGCGCAGTTAGTTTTTTTGGTTGTGGTCGTTGCTAAGCAAGTGGTGGAATAACACCACTTGCTTAGCAACGACCACAACAAAACCAAGTTTGTTATTCACAGAAGGCATATACATTACTATGCTTTCTAATCAATGTTGTAATGACGAGACACCAAGTGCATTACCTTCATCTTGGAAACACTATATTTTAAACCATTGTATTTACCATTGTAATCCATAATCGTCTTTATTTGTAGTTTCACATTATCTGCATGTTATGTGTATTATGTCGAGTGCGCATGCGTGAATCTGGGAGCAGCGCCTTCATGCTGATGCATTGTGGTATGCATATCCGAGTTTAAAAGAACGGAATCCTACCCATGCGGTGCCCGATGATGCACCCTATGACGTAGAAGTCTTGTCTTACTTCTACGTTAATTTAAAACATCAACATACTAAGAAATAGTTCCTAAATGAAAGAAACCTTAACGGCCAGACGAAACATGTAAACAACAGAAGTCAAACTTACGAAAAAGATGCTTTATTCAAGGTTGTAGCACGTCCATAACAGAACGATATCAATATTTAAACACACCACACACCTTCACAGCTCTTAACACAACGCTCTCTTTACAACGCTCTCAATAATCGCTCTCTTACAACAGTTTAGTCGTCGCTTTTATCTCTCGTTCTTATCAAAACAGGCATACGTCACGTTCATTCAACCTCAATTGTGTTGCAAACAGTATTCGTTTGAGAGAAAAGATATCACGTTAAGAGTGAAGTATAACAGAATAAACTCAAGATTTACATAGGGAAAGAAACTAAAAAGGAAAGTTAATTTAGAATATACGTCACAACCCATAGTGGGTCCGAAGATCTCACATGTTTTTTAACTTGGTTTTAGATGTGAATAAAGTTCATCTTTTAGTTTGCAACTATCTCCGTTTTTTTATATCGTGTATAGACAGCAGTGAAGTGATTGATGCAGACTCATGTTAAGTTTGCTGATTTACCCAACTTTTTTTATGAAGTTTTAACTGGTTTCCAAATCTATTTCTTTACACGGATTTTATTTCAGATATGTCTTCCTTAAAAAAGTCAAAAAGTCAAAACCTGAAGCTGAAAGTGGAAGATGCAGAGCAGATGTTAACAAGTGTAGATAATATGAAATAAACAGTACAGGATTAATTGGTTTCAAGAAAATGAAGTGTCCTTTTCTTAGTTTCAAGAAAATGAAGTGTTATTTTCTTAGTTTCAAGAAACGCAAGTTCCAGTGATAGGACATAGTTAAATATTTTGATAGAGAAAATAGTTTAGAAACTGAGTAGAGGGGAGTATTCACCAAAGTCCTCCAAACTCCCTCAGTGTAAAAATATAAAGTGAAACAGAAGCAAGAAGAAAAGTTTTTCCTGAGGATTTCTAACAGAACTATCTGATACAAGTAGGAAAAAATAAAAGTAAGACTATGTGTTCATGTGACATTTGGTATAAGTTAGCTCTTGTTTGATCAATTGCTTATTTTAGTACCTGACAGAACTGATAATAAAATTCGATCCTGATTTTGATGAAAAATTGGTTTTGCACAACCTTGCAGTAGGTTTGCTGAGTGAAGTTCCTGCGGATTTTAGAAATGTCCGGGGAAAGAATAAAAATAAAAGCATCTATTACGCATCAGTAAGTTCTTGGAAATATCCTGATTGATCACCAAAGAAATACGAATATCAGATGAGAAAAATTTTAAAATATATTCCTGAGGTGTAAGCTGGCTTGTAATGTCGAACTGGACGCCAGCTAACACAGAGCTAATCTTGGACACTTATAGGTACACCACACCACCAAAACTTTTTAAGCAGCAGTTGTATAAAAAAAAGAAAATAACCTGAGAAAATTTATTTCACAAATGACGCTAATTTAACGCATCAAAATATATGAATAAAAAACCTCAAATTTAAAATTGCTCCTCAGTTTGAATAAAGCTGAAACAGTTTACCCGTCTTTTAAGGGTCTACGAGACCCGCCATCTTGTATTGCTGCCTTCTCTTATTAACCAACAAAATTGCCCGAGCAATTTTACAAATTGCTCGGGCAATTTTGCACATTTTGGAACACCGTTTGTGGCTAACGCAAGATATATGAAAAATAAAGAGTTCCCTAGTTTCATATTTTCATTTTGGACCCTTTAAGTATTTTTTATTAATTAATGAAACTATGGAAGCGCCTTGGTACGACTTCCGCTGCAGATAAAAAATGAAGGGAAAGGTCAATAAAAATTCTGAAACCAGGGAACTCTTTATTTATCATACACTGACGGAAAAAAATCCCAACACCAAGAAGGGGTTGTGTTAGATAAACGACTGTTGGTAGGCGGTGAGAGTACATCTCTAAGATGACGTCTATGCAAAGTTCGCGCTCGGCGCATACGTGTGGCGCTAGTAGCGTCCTCGGAACATGCAAAGCAGGTTTGCTGCAAATACGCGCTGTAACGTTCGTCAGCGTTAGTTATCGTTGAAATTCGACGTAGGGTGTTGATGTTAGTCAAGAATGCCTTTAAGAAGACGAAGGAGCCATTATCAACAGCTCACGGAGTTTGAACGAGGTCGTGTAATAGGGCTACGAGAAGGTGGAATTTCTTTCCGCAATTTTGCAGAACGACTTGGCAGGAATGTAGCCACTATGCATGATTGTTCGCAGCGGTGGTCAAGGGAAAGTACTGCCTCAAGATCACCGGGTTCCGGCCGGCCACGTGGCACTACTGAGAGGGAAGACCGCCGTGTACGGCGTATGGCCGTGGCTCATCGTACCGCGTCAGCGGCAGCAATTCGAGCTGCAGTTGCCACCACAGTGACACAACGAACTGTTACAAATCGGTTACTTGAAGGACAGCTCCGAGCCAGACGCCCTGTAGCGTGCATTCCACTTACTCCAAACCACTGCCGTTTGCGACGTCAGTGGTGTCAAGCTAGAGATCATTGGAGGACGGAGTGGAGATCTGTTGTGTTTTCTGATGAAAGCCGGTTCTGCCTGGGTGCCAGTGATGGCCGTGTGTTGGTTAGAAGGAGGCCAGGTGAGCGCCTGCAACCAACCTGTCTGCGACCGAGGCACACTGGACCTACACCTGGAGTTATGGTCTGGGGAGCAATTTCCTATGACAGCAGGATCACTCTTGTGGTTATCCCACACACCCTGACGGCGCAGTTGTACGTCGGTATGGTGATTCAACCTGTTGTGCTGCCATTCATGAACAGCATTCCAGGGGGTGTTTTCCAACAGGATAACGCTCGCCCGCATACCGCTGTTGTAACCCAACATGCTCTACAGAGTGTCGACATGTTACCGTGGCCTGCTAGATCACCAGATCTTTCACCAATAGAGCACGTCTGGGACATCATTGGACGACAACTCCAGCGTCACCCCCAACCAGCATTAACCGTCCCTGTATTGACCGACCAAGTGCAACAGGTATGGAACTCCATCCCACAAGCTGACATCCAGCACCTGTACGACACAATGCATGAACGTTTGCGTGCTTGCATTCAACATTCTGGCGGTTACACCGGTTATTAATGTACCAGCATTTCACATTTAAAATGGCTCTTCTCGCGCTTACATTAAGCTGTGATCTTGAAACCTTAATCGATTAAATATGTTACCTATACAAATGTATTGCCGCCATTTCATTCCTCTACAACTATTTTTTCGTGGTGTTGGGATTTTTTTTCCGTCAGTGTATATCTTGCGTTAGCCACAGACTGTGTTCCAAGATGTGCGAAATTGCCCGAGCAATTTGTGAAATACGCTTGCCCGTTGGTTAATAAGAGAAGGCAGCAATACAAGATGGCGGGTCTCGTAGAGCCTTAACACGGATTTTATCTCAGATATGTCTTCCTGGAAACACAAAATAATAATGCTCTTAACTTTTGAACGGAGTTCTGTTAAAAATAATTAAAAGCGTCTATACACAAGAAAGTGATTCACATGCAAAGGCAAAATCTATGAGTATAGAAATCGGTCTCACTTACTAGACTGGAACAGGCTTCCTGATATACGTGGGAACCTCCTTCACGATATTTACAATCTTCGGAACTTTTTGCGGAATAGGCACCGGTACAGACTTGTAGATGGGTACAATATAAGGCTTCGGGACGTGCACTGCCACTGGCACGGGGTACTTCTTCGCCACTGGAACGATCTTCGGCACATGAATGATGACGGGCTTTGGCACTTTGACTGGCACTGGCAGAGCGATGAATTTAGGCACGGGAACAGACTTGGCAACTGGAATTGCTGTGAAGAACGGAATTGGTTTCTGAATGTGCTTTATCACTGGTATCACATGGGGTATCGGTACAGGCTTTGCTATCGGGAATGGCTTGAGGTATTTGATGTACCTGGGCACCGGAACCGGAAATGGTGCTGGAACAGGGTGAGGCACTGGAATTTTCTTCAGCACCTGCTTCACAACAGTTTTTACTGGACGCTCGGAATCGTAGTTGTCACCGCCGCCATTGTTGTTTTCACCACCTTCCCAAGACGACTCTCCATTATAGTTTCCTTCCGTGTAGCCTTCCCCTTCGCCTTCGTAGCCATTTCTTTCCCAATTTTGCCTTGTTGCACTGACTACGGTTACGAACACTAATACTGTGCTGAATGTCAGGTAGTCTTTCATCGTGTTGATTCCTAAAGGAAAAAACATCATACGAAAATTCAGCGGAAACAATGCTGAAGCAATTTCACAGGTTACATTCAGAAATAAGATTTAAACTATTCAATTTATCAGTGAAATGAAGATGCGTCGGCATATGAAACTTTGGGCAGACACACATTTTAAAAACTCTACTTTTTGTTTGTGAAGTTTCTTTCTGGTTCATTTGGATTTTTCGTAAGTGCAAAAACAATTAACAGTACATTAGAAATAGGAGTGTCATGGCCAATCCTTAAAACATATGTTACATACGTACTTTAAAAAAAAATTCCGATGTAATGTCCATTGTAAGTACATATCTAAGGTTACAACTTTGGCCCCAAATTTAGGGCCATTAATTCAAGGGCATGGTAACTGCTAGAGATGAAGGACAATCCCATCACACATACCCCCTCAGCGACTCAAGCGGAGATCCAACTCGGACAATTAGGCGACCTGGCGGCAAATACATTCGATTACATTTGGTATACTGGCATTTCCCCCTCATTTTATCTTCGATGATAATAAAAGTTTGGTTTGCATTTAAATACTTTTTGTTGGTGCTTCAATAATGCAGAAGTGTTTTTACTTCGTTTTTCTCGCATCTAGCAGAAGAGGTAAACCTATAACATTGTTATATAGCCATGTTATGCATGTCAAAAAGATTTTATGCATTATACGCTCAAAGAAATACAGTTGCAAAAATCTCCCAAGAAAATTACTTATTTTTGTCTTCGTTTATGAAACTTAGAGAGTTTAATTAGTAAATATTCACGACACGCAGCAAGAGATGTTCACATACACTGAGACCTCATTCTTTGCATCCGCAGAGTACTACGTCACGTCTTTCACGGCAGTTGCTTTGGTGTAGAATATTCTAGGGTATAGATTACGATCTGCGTTCTATTCTACGAAAACAAATTTCCATTTCCGGTTTAGCTGTTGTAGACTTCTTATATGTGGAGTTAGAGGACTATGTTGTCACCGTCACTATTAGGCACTTACGAGTCAACGTCTTGGGACAAAACTTCATTTCCCCTTTGCGTTGTTCATTTTCCACTCTAAAAGAACAAGAAGACTATGCTAGCTGAAAGGGTTAAAGATGATCTTCTCGGGATAATTTTAGTGAAGTCATTCTTAAACATCTAGAACTCCGCAGTATTGCAAGACTCCGATCAGCCCCCAGAACCAACAGCGTAACTGTTCGATTATGAGTCAGTCAATGTATGAAGATATTGCTTAATTTTTGTTTCATGAATTTAAGTTTTTTAGGTTATGCCGATAGTCAGACAGATACAGTAACGTCAAAAATATTAATTTCATTATAAAAGCACAACGAATACATGTTTGAATATGACAGGTCTATGAAAACCATTAAAACTCAGAGTACTGTTCATATTATAAAAGCTATGGGTAACAGATTTGTTGTTGTTTACGCTTTCCAACCGTAGGTTCAAGAAGCATATATGATCCAGCTTTGTCCATCTGTCTGTCTGTCTGTCTACCTGTCCGCACGATAACTCGCGTAAAAAATGGTTCGATTTTGATGAAATTTTGGTATGTGGTAGGGAACAACTTGGGGACGAAACCTATTGAGAATGGATGAAATGGGGTTAAAAGTCTGGCCTAGAAGCGGGATTTATTTCAATGCCCTTATGAGCCATACTTTACGTAAAAATGCTTCGATTGCGGCAAAACTTTATCATGTTGTTCCGGAGGTACACTGAACCGGTTCTGTTGAATATCACCGAAATAAGGTCGAAGGTCAGGGCACAGGAAAGAGATTTATTCCACAACCATTATCCTCATAGCTTGACTAAAAATGCTTCTATTGCGACAAAACTTTAGTATGTTGTCACGGAGGTATACTGAACGAATCAATAGTTAGGGTAGGGAGGAGGGTTTGTCTGCGCGCGATTTCTGGTATGTTGGAAAGCGTATCATAATCAATGCATTGCATGATTTTACTAACTTATTTTATTTACGCTTGTCCTGGATGCTTAGCAGTCAATAAAGCAAACCCAAATTTCGGGGAAAATATTCTTCGATATCATCATCTCAGACCTGTGTATCAATATGTTGCTCAGGCATACTGCATAATGTACACATACCATTTAAGAAATAACTTTTGGTTTGCAACGAATTATCTTCCTCTCTTTTCGTTCACTGCAAAACTTTCTGTCTTTATCATATGCTTTCCCGATTACTAATGGATAATTTCACACCTTCAGTTCATTTTGTTTTAGCTCTCCCCCGTGGTTTGTGACCTAATATATAAAAATAAAAATTTTTCTACGCAACCCAGTTCAGATCGTATGTGTTCATTACAAATTCTGTTTTCCCACTATATTAATCTATTTCTCCCAGCTATTTTTGTTATTACTGTCATGTCTGCAACTTCTAACAATGTACAGAGCTTTTTACTTCGCATCCATCTCTCGCTGCTATAAAAGAAAGTAGGTCTACACCTTGCGTCATATACAACAAATCTAATTTTTTGGATAACCATTTTCTTAGTGATAATCATTTATGCAGTCCATAAGGTACTTTCCCTACTTTGCTGTTTCTTTTGTCAAGTTTCTTATCATGCATTTCAATCTCATCAATGACCAACCCGGCCGGCTTCTGACTAATTGTCCGATGTGGATCTGGGTTCGAGTCCCGAATGAGGCATGGGTGGTGCGTTTGTCTTGAGGCGCTGATTCTGTTCTTTTGTTGGAACCGATTACACCAAATTAGAGGCTGTATTTTTTTCATAAGTATCTATGTACACTCATTGTCATAAAAATCCGCCCACCAAGAAAAAAACCGTGCGATTAACGCGAAACTCGGCAAATACCTACGGGAAAGGCAGACATGCAAATGATTAAAGTTTCGTGCGATTCCACATCCCCGGGCGTCCACGACCGGAGCTGCAAACACAATCCTTGGGGCTTATAATGCGCAGCACAGGGGACTCCACATTCGTGCCGAAGTGCACGGTAAGAGTAAGGTGAGATCACTGAGCGATAGACATAATGAGGAGCCGCCATAGATGTGCGTACGGGCAACTGACGGAGTTTGAACGAGGCCGAATCGTCGAGATGAGAGAGGCAGGGTGGCCTGCGTGCCGAATCGACCACCATTTGGGCCGGTCGGACAGTACGGTGCGATCACGGGAAGGAACCCGGACTCGGCAGACTGGCTCTGGACGACCCAGACACACCACCAGCAGAGAGGACCGTGGGATCGTCAGAGCGGCACGCACAGATGCAACGACGTCCTTATCCAATATCCAGAGACATATGGCGGCTGTACAAGGGACTCCTGTATCCGCCAGAACCATTTGCAGACGCCTGGCAGAGTTGAATCTGTACTCTCGGCGGACCTTACGCTTTCTGCCATTAACACCTGATCATCGTTGGCGTCGATTGCACTGGTGTTAGCAGCGAGCAACGTGGAATGTTACGGACTGACGACGTATAGTGTTCAGCGACGAATCCCGCTTCTGTATGGGAACGGACGACCACCGTATCAGAGTGTCGAGGACCACAGGTGAGCGCTACAATCCCAACCTCACTGTACAGTGACACACGTCCCGAACTGCAGGCGTGATGGTCTGGAGAGCCATCGCGTATGACAGCCGGACTTCCCTCGCAGTGATCCAAGGGACGTAGACAGCCCAGCGCTACGTAAAGGAGATCCAGCGGTCCCATGTGCTGCCTTTCGAGGCGGGGCGGCCCGGGGCCATTTACCAACAAGATAACGCCCGTTCACACACGGCTCGGGTTTCCCATGACTGTTTGCGTCATGCTTCGATGCTTCCGTGGCCTGACAGATCACGTGATCTCATGCCCATCGAGCACGTGTGCGACCAGATGGAACGCCAGGCTTCTCCATGTCCCAGTGCTCGTGATTTAGAGCGTCAGTCGCAAGAAGTTTGGCAAATCTGTCCCAGGATAACATACGGCGTCTCTTTGACTCCATGCCGGACCGTTTCACCGCACGTATCCGAGCACGAGGCGGTCCGGTTCGGTGCAAACGCTAACCGGAATGTGTACCGTATGTCCGCGGGAAATTTTCCTGCTGCTGTAATATTGCAATGACTTCTGTCTATGTACCATCTCACTACTAAAATCTCATTTCAATCCGACGCCTCCTTCTCTCTGCGCGGATTTTTATGACAATGAGTGTACATATACGAGGTGTGACAATTTAATTCCCGGAATGCTCCTTTAAAAAAGTGTGTGAGTACCTGTGCAGTAGCGGTTATTGTCACCTTCGAAGTAATTGCCTTCCACAGCTATGTACACTGTTAAAAAGTTTGTGGTAGGTTGCACCAAAAACTGGTGCTACACCAGCTGCACCACTTTTAGGAAAACGTACACAATCGTGTTTTGCAAACAAAATCCAACAACGTGGTTCAACTATAACGAAGTGAATTTCTCCGTCATTTTTATCCGCGCCGGGGTTCGAACCCGGGTCCACTCATTCCGGAATAAGTTGCTCTACCAATTAAGCTACGCGGACATGTATTCTGATTCCTATCTGTCTTTATGTCATGTGCGTCCTGCTGGCAGGTACGTCACATCTCCTGGTACGTTACACAACTTTTAACCACGTTATGGTACAACGTTGCACGTAAAGTGGCACCATGTTGTTGGGTTTATTTAGCACCACAGAATGGTGTAACTTTTCTAAGGAAGTGGTGCAGCTGGTGTAGCACCATTTTTTAGTGCAACCTACCATAAAAGTTTTAACAGTGTAGTCAGTTAGACGCTGTTGCTATTGCTGGAAACATACTTGGAACTGTGTACTAAACTACTTGGAATAAGTGACCTGGAACTGTATTTCTTAAGTGCAGCTGTGATTTCATACTTGGAACTGTATTTCTAGAATGGTGTTGAGTTCCTTTGTCACGTTACGCTGGGTGTCACAAATGTCTGAAAATCATCGTCCTTTAATGTCAATGCTTCTTTTTGGTGGAAGAGCCAGAAATCACAAGGGGCTAAGGCAGGTAAATAGGGTGGATGATCCAATTTGGTAATTTATTTAGCCAGGAAGTCGCGAACATTGAGCGCATCGTGGCTTGGAGCATCTTCTGGTTCAGCTCTTTTCTTTCGAAAGGAATCCCGTAACTTTCTCAGCATCTCTAAATAGCATTGATGGTTGACCGTTTGTCCCTGGTCAATGAATTCGTTATGAACTATCCCCTTGTGATTGGAAAAACACACAAGTATGGCCCAAATTTCACTCGATGCCTTAATGAAGGGAAGATTCCTGAGAATTGGAACAACGCTATAATGATCCTGCTACATAAAAAAGGTGACATTGAGGATCTCAGGAACTACAGACCTATCAGCCGCCTATCAGTGGTTTATAAAATCTTCACTAAAGTTCTTTCATACCGTTTGAAGGCAACACTGGACATGTCTCAACCGAGAGAACAAGCTGGATTCAGGAGTGGCTACAGCACTATAGATCATATCCACGTACTGAGAGAACTCATTGAAAGAGAGAGGGAATATGAACTTCCATTGTGCATGGCTTTTATCGATTATAAAAAAGCCTTTGATTCTATGAAAATGCAAGTGCAAAGATTCGGCAGTTTGAGAATACAGCACACATAAAAATTGGAAAGGGAGTGAGACAAGGTGACACCATATCTCCGAAGCTCTTTAATGCCACATTGGAAAATATCTTTCAATCACTGAACTGGGAAAACAAAGGGATAAAGATAAATGGAGATTATCTAACCCACCTTCGTTTTGCTGATGACGTAGTCATTTTTGCAACTACCCCATCAGAGCTGCAGAGTATGATCCAGGAACTTGCTGACAAGAGCAAAGAAGTGGGATTAAAAATGAACTTTCAGAAGACAAAAGTGATGTACAATGCTTTTACAAGATATGAAGATTTATCGATTGATGAAGAAAAGCTGGAGATAACAGATACGTACGTTTATCTTGGACAGCAGATATCAAGTGAGGGTCACATTGATGATGAAATTAATCTGCGTATAAAACTTTCCTGGAGAGCTTTTGGAAGAAACAGTATAATTTTCAAGAGCAATATGCCATTATGTCTTAAAAAAAAAATTGTTTGATCAGTGCATCCTTCCAGTGCTTACATATCATGCAGAGACGTGGACCTTAACTAAAAGAGACATACAAAGGCTGCAGACAACTCAAAGAAGCATAGAGATCATGCTTGGTGTAACCAGGAGAGATAAGAAGAGGAACTTGTGGATCCGAAAAATGACAAGAGTGCAAGACATCATGATCAGAGTAAAATCTCTGAAATGGCAATGGGCTGGGCATACTGCTAGAAGGACAGGCCATCGATGGACAGCTGAAATTTTAGACCGGATTCCCAGGGACAGGAAAAGACCCAGAAGAAGACCACATGGAAGATTGGTGGATTAAATTCGAAAGTGTGCGGAAGTAACATGGAGGAGACTGGCACAAAACACACCGTTGTGGAAGAAACTTGGGGAGACCTTCGTCCAGCAGTGGATTGATAATAGTTGACAATGATGATGATGCCACTCAAAGACACTTGATTTCTTCATAGCTTCTTTACCATTTCAATTTTTCATAACATCCTCGCCAGTTTCAATAGCTCTAACGTTTCAGTGGCTGACAGCCTCCTAAGTGCTGAGATGAAAAAGAAAGTACTAATGGGTTTTTAATCTTGTAAATATCTGTCGTTTTTTGAATTAAACATATCGTGCAAAGACGGTGTAAGTTCTTTAATGTATATTAAATGATTATATTAAAAATAAACATTATTCCGTAATAGTTTTATAATACATTGAAAATTCTAAAATTAAAATTTCTGTAAAGGTTACCCACAAATGAGTTAAATTTGCACTTAGGATTACATTACAGTGATGAACAGAAGGATTACATTACAGTGAAGAACAGAAGTATTACATTACAGCGAAGAACAGAAGGATTACATTGCACTGAAGAACAGAAGTATTACATTACAGTGAAGAACAGAAGTATTACATTACAGTGATGAAGGACGGAAAGGATTACGTTACAGCGAAGAACAGAAGGATTACATTACAGTGAAGAACAGAAGGATTACATTACATTGAAGAACAGAAGGATTACATTACAGTGAAGAACAGAAGGATTACATTACAGTGAAGAACAGAAGGATTGCATTACAGTGAAGAATAGAAGGATTACGTTATTCCGTAATAGTTTTATAATGAAGAATAGAAGGATTACATTATTCCGTAATAGTATGTATCTCTGTACATTACACTAAAGAACAGAACATTTTGATCGTTGCATCTTTTGCTTTTCATATCTACTACGGAATGATGTAATCGAAGGAGCCACGATCGGAAGTGTTTTGTATGACCAAACTGGATTAGCGGAAGCCCAACATGTTTTATGACTAATAATCAGGTTATTGCTGTGATTGAAAGAAAAGGCCTAACTGGAATAATTATCAAATTCATGTGAGAAAATCCCCTTCTTCATTCTCTAGAAGATACAGCAATGGTTTATAAAGTCCACTTCAACTGCAAAAGCCTGCTTAGGTGTTTCTTTTCCTTGAAGTTGTAGGCAATGTCTAAAACCACAAATTATATCTATGACTGAGCTGAAACCTGCTAGATAACTTCCAGATTTTTTGTTCACGATGTAATGTATTTTCTTATGTATCTCTGTACAAAATATTGGATTCAGCGGGGGGCGACTGGGGTGATAGCCCCCCAGCAGATTTTTCCTTTTTAAGTGGCCAATATCTAAATAATTAATGAATTTATTTTTCTAAAGTTATAGTAATAAATCCACAGGTTTTTGCAAAAGCTTTCATAGCAAAAGTTTGCTATAAATGCGGAGATAAAATATTCTGTTTTAGCTTCAGCAAAAAGAAAAAGATAAGTAGAGGTTCAGAAAAAGAGAAAGATGAGAGCGGAATTGAAAAGAGATTTCGACTAATCATGAAAAGTAATGGGTGAGCTTTGTTCTGTTTCTTTTTAGTATTGTCTGACCTCATTAGTAATTGTGAGCATGGAAAGTCACCGTGTGGGCTCGAATTTGAAGTGTGTGTAAGATAGTGTGGGTGACAAAGCGAAGTACGCACCTCGATTGAGCCATAAACAAAAACTAGTAACAAAAATCCAAGCTGGAAATTTTTCTATTAAATTAACCCATCTGAATAGAAGGGATGAAATATTATTTTGAAAGATTTTATCCAGATGTTAGATTTAAAATGCATCAAGGTGGTTTTCTCGAAAAGTGGACAAGTGAACGCCATGGATGTAGTATTGATTTTTCAGCTTTCCTTCGCAGTTTGTGTTTTAAAAATTTAGAACAATTTTCTTAATGGAAAATTTTAAAAAGCCTTGCGATGCAAGAAAGGAGCAGCGTTACAAGTTTATAGTGTGTGTAACCTCCTCGGGCGGTAGAGAACACGGGGTCCGAACCCCCCCCCCCCCCCATGGTCCCTCCTTACTGTGGGTGTCTTCCAAAGAAACGTCTTAAACATTTGTGGTTAACATACTATTTGACATTTTTTTTTTATAAAGTTTTTCTCGAGACCTTCACTACGTTTCTCGGTTTTATGGAAAATGTTTCAAATGCAATTTTGAAAATTGATTTTGCAGAGATAAGTTGAAAAGTTAACTCAACGTTGTGTTCTTCACTTATAAAAAGATCGTAGAACTGATCAGCGATGGACAACTGAAATATTAGAATGGATACTAAGGGGCAGAAGATTTAGGGGAAGACCACTTGATTTGAAAGCATGCTGGATAGACTTGGAAGAGATATATATGCTCAATACAGAAAGTTGTGGAAGAGACCTGGGGGGGGGGGGGCCTCCATCCAGCAGTGGATTGATAGCGGTTGATGATGATATGTACGAATATACTGTATAGACGTATATATCCTACGGTTTTGTTCTCTCTCCTTTTTATATTGTTTTAACTGTCGGAAAAGTTGGACCCCTCGTAATTATTGGGTTTCGCCGCCCATGGTGACTCCCATAAAGTCTCTTTTTTCGACCGGAGCAACCGCTGTCCCCAAGATGAGCTTCTAGGTACGCTACTGGCTGTATAAAGGTTGTACAGCGATGCATTATGTACAGGATAGAAACGTTTCTGTGCACAGCTTCGAAAAAAATGAAACGCGAGAGTAAGTCGTGCCATCTCTCATCCTCACATGTTACGCTTGTTACGTTACTTAAATTAACCGGTACTCGAAATGGGAATTTTGAAGTGCCAGTATTCTCATATTTAGCTAAAAATCATCCGGAAAAAATACCTTCGCCAGAAAATCTAAAAAAAAAAAAAAAAAAAAAAATCATTTGAAGAAAAACTCTTTCGTGTGAAAATGTAATTGACAATTCCGTGAAATACTATTTGCACCATAAGTCAGAAACGATGGCGGTCGATATCAGTTGGTTACTTTATGAAACAAGCAGCCTCTACTTGTGCTACAACGAAAATTGGGGTTAGACGTGTTTATAACGAGGAGTTTCTACTCCGTGACCAACGGATTAACAAGACTTTTGAACCTCGGCTTTCACTAGTGATTCAGCTGGACTTGAACCCATAATTTTTAAGATCCCGAGCCGAGAAGACAGCCCCCTTCCAATAGGGACTTTCATGAAGTAGGAAGTCGGGCAATCAGGATCTCCTCAATCGGAATCAACATTCAGTCTTAAATTAATAGCAATCTCATTATCTTAAAAAAAGAAGAAAAAAAAAGAAAAGAAGTCTGAAGTGGAAAAAGTTTATCTCATTGCTGCAAAACTAAAATCTGTGTTTAATCTATTACTCCCAATTCTTCATTTTGTGAGGAAGCTCTTCAATTTGAATATATTAAATTAATGACATAATAAATATATTATTAGTGGGATGATCTGGAGTTTGGGCAAGATGTAATCATGCGCTACGGGTAGCTTCATTTCCATCCTTTGCAGGATTGAACTTACAGCTCTAATGTACACCACTCCCCTACCCTTTACGGTTCCCACACAACTATTCTCAAAGGCACGAGGCACATAAGGTTTCTATGTTTAAGAATCGTTCGTCAAGTCAGGGACAAAAAGAAAAATTAATTTCCGTAGTTTGCACTACTGAAATTAGTGTCGGCATGTAAATTCCTGGTAAAAAAAAAGTGCCGATATTAAATACTAGGAAAAAAAGTGCTGGTATGCCATACCAGCATATGCCGGCACATTTCCAGCACTGAAATAAACCAATTACATGTTATGGTTGTTACGGTATTTTAATTAAATAATTATTCCAAAACTCAAAACCAAACGTTTTTGTGATAAAAAGGATGCCTAAACGTCTTTGCGGCGCATTTCGCTCGAAAACAAGCCCTGGATACATTTAAATATGAAAGCTATGCTTTCTATAGCGATCAAGAGTCTGACATTTGACTACGTGTGACATCGTAAGTTATGCTGTCTGATAGGTGGCATTTGTAAATTGCACTTCTATTTGATTTTTCCTGTTGGTGATCGAGACATCATGTTAAGACCGGAAGTTCTTTTTCCTTCTCTTCTTTCTTTTTTTTTTTTAAACGAGAAACTCGGTCAGATTCAAAACTTTTTCTTTACAAAAAATAAATCTACGAGTGTCTTCTGTATTTAGCAACACAACTGAGAAGTAGATGACAGACGTGTAGAGTAACAGTTGCAGAAAAATTTAGCCAGGCGTGTAATTTGACGTTCTTTTTTTAAGAAAGAAACAAAAAGGATTCCAATTAAACTGAATTGTCTGGATAATCTTAATTAGGATTCCATTTGCCTTGGCTGTCCTATAGCGGCGAGCTCTATGAAAAAGAGTTTCTCCGTCTGAAAGTTTCCGAACTACGAGAGATCCCCTCCTGTGGTGACTTCCTCGATTCAAAGCTAAACGATCCGTAGCACTTTACCCTTTTTCGTGCTCAGAGGTGCGTGAGTCAATGAATTTAATGGCGCATGCGTAAAATGTTTCCGTAAGTATCGAACAGTGGATGAAAAAAGATCTGAAGCAACAGAAAGCCTGGGTTATTGAGTACGGCGCTCTAATCAACTGAAGCACAAGCTTACCTCACGTAAGTTAAAGTTCAGTAACCGAGCGAGTTGCAAGTCTTGACTTGATCATCGTAATTAATGTGAAGGATGCAATACAAATTTGGAAGATGTGAATCCATTTATTGGTGCAAATATGACATGGATGCTAAGTCAGATAATATCCGAAAACCTGAAAATTTCATCTGGAACGGAAATCGAATCCGCGTCTCCCGGGATAGCGCCCGACCATGCTAACCACTACACCACCCAGAACGACCAAGTTTCAAGTTTTCGATTAATTTTATTACGGCTATATTCAAATTAATCGAAAACTGTTATGGAATGTTATATCCAATAACAATATATATAACTGTTAGTGTTATATTCAAATTTTTTAATATGGTATATTGATGGTTATATTCAAATTAATCGGAAACTTGAAACCTGGTCGTTATCGGTGGTGGTGGTGTTAGCACCTCGGGCGCTATCCGGGAGACGAGGATTCGATTCCCCTCTCCAGGACGACGGAATTTTCAAGTTTTCGTATATTATACTGCATGACTTAACATCCAAGTCATATTTACACCAATAAACGGATTCACATCTTCAAAATTTGTATTGTACAATGGTGGAATCCCGTATTTCGTAATTTTTTTCTCTGCCGAAGCCAAGCCCTCACTCGAATCATGATGGTCCAGATTACTTTCAAAGTTGCATCACACCTGAAAAGTCTGTTACCTACAAACACCTGACGATCTGTCGTAAGTGGCAGAGGCAGCTGCCTACCTGCGTCGAAATGAAAAGTCCCCGAATTGTCTTCAGAATTAATGTGGTCGATTTCGATAGCTTTGTCCGACCTTCATTCTTTGAGCGCAAATTTTTGAAATTTAGTTAGACCCTTGCACTGAATGAAAAATTTCATGCTGCCGAAATTTAATTAACTGCCAAACAAAGCAGATGTAAAAGTGATACATACAGAATTTCAAGTTGAGTGAAGGCTAGCTGATGTGATTTTTGTTCAGATCTTCAGAACAAGGTTCAACAGAGTTGTGGCTGTTAATGAAGTAGTCATGGTAATGGATTACGAAGTAGTTGAGCTGCCTGAAGGTAACACTTTCTATGTTGCACGGTACCGTTCTGACAGTGGCTTATATTCGAGGCTAGCTGCGAAGCCCAGAGAATATACAAATAAAAGTTAATTAAATATACACAAATAAAAGTTAATTAAATATACACAAATAAAAGTCAATTATCAACGATATTAAGATATGTCAATGCTTTCGGTGCAAAAAAAAAAAAAAAACACGAGCGGATTCGCTTCTTTCGATTATGAGAATCAGTCTGGCGAGCGATGATCAACGGCATCAACGTAACGCAAATAGGCCTTCGAGATATGTATTTCGCTGTTCTGATGCGAAGAGCTTCAATACCATGTCCTGCTAGCGTTTCCATGACAACATGAATGAGCTACGGAGCTCGTGAGCGGCCATTGCTTTGGCCAAGGGTTCGCTCCTAAAAAACGAAGACTTCTGACTACCTCAGTCCCTCCATGCTTCCAGCGCGTGTTTCGCGAGAGTTGTTTCAGTTTGTGTGAAGTGTCAATGAATTAAAATCAGTGATATTATATCTTAAAATTGTGGCTTTGTTGGATTCGAACTGTTTTGATAAATTTTATGAAAGCTCCCCTGAACATCTACTGTCAGAGCTTGAAGAACTCTATACTTCAAATTTTGATACAGCTCGATTAAAAAATGAACTGAAGGTGTTTAATTCCCTTGATGAATACAAAACAAATCAGTAAGAAACATTACTTGTTACTTAAAGTTGAATAATTGGATATAGTGTTTACTGAGGTGTACAAATTAGCAGACCTCATATTAAACTTTCCATCAACAACTGCAACTGCCGAAAGAGGTTTTTCCGTATTAAAAAGAACCAAGATATATTTTAGAGCCACACAAGGCCATGCAAATTGGAGCAACTTGACTGGTTTGTTAATAGAGAAAAAGATTATTTTTAAATATGAAAAAGTTCTCGGAAGAAACATTTTTGTGAAAACGTAACACTCAAGTTCACACAAAAGGAAAGAAGAATGGAGTTCGTGTACAAATAAGTGTTCAAATCCTAATCCTCATAATTATTTGGTATCATGTTAACAATAGCATGTACCTAAAATTTTGAAAAAATGTTACTTCTATTACTTCACAATTAAAAAAATGAACTTCGCAATTTTTTAAAAACAATACTGGAAGAAGGGGGGGGATAGCCCAGGTTTCGCCCCCAAGAAACGCCACTGCGTTCTAAGTTAATGGTTTCACTGAAGAAAATGGGCCTAATAATGCGCGTACTAGTCATAGCGTACCAAACACCGACCTTCTGGTCGTGGAGAGGCACTTCCTTACATTCGTGGAGATTTTCAGTACCCCACCGACGAGTATTTTGGCTGTTGATGTACCCGGATAGAGAACCATGCCTCATCTGTAAAGAAAGACGTCTAGAATGTCCTCACATGCTTCAGACAGGAACTTTTCGAACCACATGCACTACCGAACTCGAGCCTTGTGGTCTGTTTCTTTCAGCTGATGCACTTTGTACGGCTGGAAACGCAACTTCCTTTTCAGAATATCGTGGGCTGTACTCTTTGGCACATTAGTTTGTTGTGACAGCCGCCTCACGGACTTGTGTAGACTGTTCTGTATCCTGTCCTTGATATCCTGCACAGTCTCATCTGCAGTGGATGGCCTACCGGGATGGGGGGCATCCAGAACAAAAGTTTCCCGAAACTTCGCTGTGAGCTGACGTTCCGCATTACGGTGGGGGACGTCTGCATCACGAACTTTCCTAGAGAACTGTTTTTGCACTTCGTCCATGTGTTTGTCGTCATGGCGAAAGACATGTTCCACCAGAAACATTCTCTGTTCGACCGTCAACACCATTGTCCTTGTGCCGAGATGAGTGATCCATTGACACGTCTGCCTCTGTCGACCAAGCGCTCGGGAATGACCTTCGCTTGGAATAACAACTGCGCGCGCCTCGGGGTGGGGAGACATGAAGTTTACCAGACACAGAGCACTTCCACGTGGTGGGTCACTTCTGCTGTAATTCCATTCAAACTTTCTTTGCCGCCCCGGTGTCGCAGTGTTCTAAGCGATGGCCTCTGATTTTTCGTCCGAAAGGGGTCCGGGTTCGAATCCCGGTGAGGCATGGATGTTGTGTTTGTCTTACGGCACTGGCTCTCTCCCTTCCCTGGAACCAGTGACTCTAAATTAGGGACGGGCTACTGCTTATAGCCCATTGAGTTGCTTACGGTGGTCGTTAAACCTCCAATAAAAAAAAAAAAAATTCTTTATTATTACAATACGTACATTCAGTGCACAGTCATTATTCGGACACCCTGTAATATGGTGACTGAATGCCAACAAGGTTCAGCGGGTGGCCGAGTGGTCAGAGGCGCACGCGTCTCGCTTACAAGGCTTCAGTCCTAGATAGAGGCATGTGTGGTGTATTTGCCCTACGGATTTGGAAATGTCCCTTTCCTTGAACTAGTGACCTCAATTTAAGGACTGGCGACCTTTTATAGCCTTAGATGCTCACACGGATTGTTATGCCCCAAAAACAGAAAGAAAAATCCTATTGACTATAGATTTCTCATACGGATGTCCATAAAATGAGCAGACCTTTATTTAAATGTTTTTTTTTTTATTTACTTTGTTTGAAATTTTCTCCTCGTGTAAACTTTGATGCACAAATTGGCACGGAAAGCAAGTTCTACAAATTGAAACTGGCGAACGGATCTCGTGCCATCCGAAAATTTTCTTCACTTGCGCATATGGAATTCAGATTTTGAAATTGGCATGTATACTTTCATGTATGCTAAAACATGTATTGACTAAAAAATAAATAAGTGGAGGATGTGCCGTGAAAACCAGTGAAAATATTTCAGCACTGTTTTTGCTTGTATTTTTAAAATTTGTTTTCAGATTTTTAATAAAATATTACTAAAGAAACGGTTTCAAAATTTTATAAGAATCTTCATTCACAAGAAAAAAAGTACTGAAGAGCGCTTTTTTTAAGAATAAAAAAGAAATTGATTTGCCACTCCAACTCGCAACTGTCTTGTTAAATGATAACTGCACAAACAAAATAACATGCTCTTGCATCCTAAAAGAATCCGCTGGACTCTTGGTTGCCCATATGACTGGAAAATCTCAGATGTTTATTTTTATAATGTTTATTTTATTTCTTTACCTGATCTAATCTTTGTTATCCTAATTTAGGGCCACTGGTTTCAGGGAAGGGAGAGAGCCAGTGCCGTAAGGCAAAAACAACATCCATGCCTCAACGGGATTCGAACGCGGACGAACGGTCAGAAGCCAGCGCTTAAACCACTGCGCCACTCCCCTTATCAGAATCATACCGATAATATGTGCTACTATGTGTTCGTATTAATTTTTTATTTGCGGTATTATACTATGATTTATGGAAATAGTATTGAAGTAAAACTGAATTGAATAAATATACATTTCGAATTCAAGTTTTTAATTTGTTTATAGTTTCAGCTGTATGTATATGCACAGAAAAAATCGGTGTAAAGACCATTGAAGACCAATTGAATTAGAGACAGCTGGCGTTATGCAAATATGGCGCTGTGGGCGGCCCTGTAAACGGAAACGACATGACGTATGCAGCGATCCGACAATATAAGGAGTGATGCGAAGGGAATCAGTAAGAGTCGGATGCACTATGGGTAAGACGAAGGATCTAAACGCATTTGATCGTGGACAAATTGTCGGGGCCCGACGAATGGGTCACTCCATCTCGGAAGTCGTGCAGGCACTGGAGTTTTCACGTGCCACTATGTCACGGGTGCACCTTGAGTACATCGCATCCGGTAAAACCATCCCTGCAAGGGCCAACTGCCGTGGACAACAGCGTGTGCTCGCATTGTAACAGCGGATAGACGGGCCACAGTGCAAGAAATTACTCGGCTGGTGCACAAAGACGTGTAAGCAGCCACACCATCCAGAACCATCTCCTCGCTATTGGGTACAGAAGCCGTCGTCCCACGAGGGTACCGCTGCTGACCGTACACCACAGGGTGCAAAGATTATCATGGGCACTGGAACATCGCCATGGGACCCTAGACATGTGGAAAAATGTTGTCTGGACTGATGAGTCGAGATTCACGTTGGTACATGCGGATGGCAGGATACGAGTACGATGCAAACCACGTAAAGCGATGGATCCTTCTTGCCACCAGGATACTCTTCAAGCTGGTGGTGGTGGTGGTGGTGGTGGTGGTGGTGGGGCATTCTCGTATGGGGACTGTTTACGTGGTCTGAAATGAGACCCCTGGTACGTGCGACATCGTCCCTTACAGGTCAACGTTACCGGAATATCCTGGACGACCATTTGCTCCCGTTTGTGCGTCTTCAACATCCCACTGGGGACCTCATCCTGCAACAATACAGTGCACCGTGCCATCGCTCCCGAATTGTATCTGAATGGTTGGATGGACACCACCGACGTGACCTCGCTTTCGTGGCCAGCTAGGTCGCCTGACCTCAATCCCATCGAGCACATCTCGGACGCCATTGAAAGAGATGTTCGAGGCTCTGACTTCCCTCCATCAAATCTTCGTGAACTGTGGGAGCTTGTTCAGGGGTCGTGGGTCCGTATGGCTTCCCAACGCTTCCGGTGTCTTGTCGAGTCCATGCAGAGACGAATCACCGCCGTCATCAGGGCGAAAGGTGGTGCTACACGTTAGTAGACAGGTATGTCTAATTCAATTGCTCTTCAGTGTACAACTTAAAAAGTAAAAGTAAATAGAATACAGTAACGATCAGACGATCTGATTCATTCAGTTTTATAAAAAAATCACACTTGCTGTGCGTACAGAAATTTACTTAACGATTTTGTATATATCTGTATGCACGCACATACAGCTGAGGAAAATGTATGATAGAAGATGTACGCGAGTCTTTTAGAACGATGTTAAATACGTACGTATTTAACATATACTCTTTCTTAATTTTTTTGGAAAATGAACTTGCGCTGCGCAGAATGAGTACGGAATCTGTCTCTCCTTTAAAGCACACGCGCATGACTCACAAATAAATGAGTACAATTAATAAATGAGTACAATTAAATAAATGAGTACAATTAAATAAATGAGTACAATTAATTTCTCTTTTGACGTGGATACGTTTTTGAAATCTGTGCCCTGGGGTACCGTCTAGGAAAACTTCACCGGCATAATTTCCTACGATTGATCAAATGATTATTATTTCTGAATTATAACAAATAGCTAAAATCTAATAGCTGACATATAAAGAGTAATAACCAATGATTCTAAAAATATCAACTTCAAGGTCATGCGCATGCGCGGGGAGAGGGGAGGGCGTCCGTCATTTTGGGGTTGAATGCGCTGAGTCAAGCACCTTGAAATCAGTATAACTCTAGGTCGCGTAGAGGTAGAGTCGTGATATTGGTCTGAAACGATTCTATCTAAAAACTAATAATTCATAAACATTTAATTAATTAGTGCTTTATAAGTTACAAATGATAAACTAAAAAGCATTTGTGAGAAAATCGAAATGTCTAAATATTTGAAGCAAAAGTCCGACTCAAAATACTACAAACGTATATCAGAAGAAATAAGAACTCAAAAGGAATCGAATAAGCCCAAAACGACTAATGCAGAACGATGTAGGGCTTATAGACAGAAGAAGAAAGCCGTAGCGGCGCAACGCGAGGAGCCACAACCAAGCACTTCTACATTTCAAAATTGCCTTTATCCTTCAGTAAAATAACATTTCTATGTACATGACAATGGAATTCCACCAATAAATACAGTGGTATATACATCAGCTGGAAAGTTCCAGTGAAACGTAAAACAAAATATTGTTAAAATCATAAAAAAAAATTATTTCGCCACGTAGGGCGAAGGAGAGGCAGACAATAAAGCACGAGCGATACAAACGAAAATGTTTACCTACAGTATTGTAGACAGGGCAAGACATGATTCTATACTATGCACAAATTCCAATTAAGCATTACTACCATACTAAAGATTAAACATGCACAAGGTACTAATTCACAGAAATGCAACAGTGATGCTACATTCAAAATTTACAACATATGTACAGAAGTATTCAGTGACAAGGGGAAATAACGCTAAATGTACTCAGAAGGGCATCTTGTTACATTATATTATACACACAGTGACTAATATTTTAAAAATATATTCAACATAATGAAGGGGACATTGCGTGGGCAGTAAACTGTGCAGAAGGAGGAATTATATACATATGAACCAATGGAATACTTGCCCATGAGTGAGACTTGGATGGATGATTCTAGTCCCATACATTTGGCGGGTTTCAAATTGAAGGCGAAAAGAAATAGGGCAATAGCCCAACACAAACCTTCCACTTCCAAACGTACTGCTTCGCCCACAAAACGAATTGCGTGGGGAGTTGCCATTTGCAAAAACATCAATAGTCTTACAGATTTGCCAACCCGTAAACGTCTCAGTCAGCAACAGATTGAGAATTGATGATTACTGTGGGTGGCATGTGTCTAGTTGATGTGACAGTGTCTGCTGAAAACCGCTTTATACTTGGCTCGGTTTACATTCATCCCAACGTTTCACAAACATCACTAGATGTCTTCATGTTCTAGATGCTATGCGATTAATTTGAAAACATCAAGAAAATCATAGCAAGTATGGTACCGGATACCCAAGTGCCTATCACTCTCACTGGTAACTTTAACATTGATGTGCAACAAAACACCAACTTACTCAAGCTCATGAAAGACAATTTCGGCTTGACCCATATAAATTCTCCACCAACTACCTTAGGCAATACTTGTATCGACTTAACCTTTGTACGAAACATAGATGTGAATTGTATGCCATATGTTTGTTACTTTTCATATCATCGCCCTTTAATAAATAAAATTATAGGTAAAATTATAGTCTAACTGCATTCCTCTTTCATTTATCAACCGACTTCTACCTCAAACGCCTTACTGTCAAACACGTATCCACCTAAATAAAACCTGCGGGTGTGTGCCTGATATGGCCTATCCCCATCTTTTTTAATTTCTGGGTTTAACAACCCCTATGAAGATGGTGGTTGCCCTTACCTGATTTGGGTTCCTGGTTCCGAGGAAGGTTGGGCTAGCGTTGGCCATTTTTTTAATTTCTGGGTTTAACAACCTCTATGAAGATGGTGGTTGCCCTTACCTGATTTGGGTTCCTGGTTCCGAGGAAGGTTGGGCTAGCGTTGGTTCCGTTTGGTATGGGGCTCAGGCCCGTGGTCAAACAGGACGCTTAGTCTTCTTTTTAGTTCTTTCCTTAAAATATTGCTTGGCGTCGATTTTTGGAAGGCACTAATACAAAGGGATTCGAAAAGTCGCGCTACCCAAGTGTTATGTTACACTTACTGCACAAATTTTATACAATTTATTAAAAAACGACCCCGGTACAAATTATGCACAGCGATTAACTACTTTTGTGAGAGTGCTGGTCTCAAAAAAAAAAAAAAAAAAAAAAAAAAAACATCGGTTAAGCACTCATTGCATTGTCCTCTTATTTAGGAGAGAGACATCAAGATACATTTGATGAAAAGTTTTTTTCACTCTTGCATAACGCCGTGTTGCCAAGTAATGTCCAATAATCAACCCCTCTCTTGCGAAAACGACCTATTGATGTCTAACGTACCAAACTGTTACCGCCACTTGGCTCGTGACGTGCAACTTGAGCTCGTGCTATCGCGGCATACAGTGCTACTATCTGTAAGCTTACAAAATATCTTCTCTCGTGCTATCGTACATCAAATAAATACTTGAATTACAGGCAAGAATTTCTTTAAATCACTCAGCAAAATTTTTTCAATTGTTTTGAAGCAAATAAATTTCGGTTATTTTTGGTCTGACATCAGAAAATTGCTTCCATAGGAATTTTAGGAGGAGCTAACTATACCGTCCTCAGCACCGCCATTCGTTAACAACACTTTTAACTTGCGATTATTATTATTTTGTAGAAGAAGCATTATCCGCTTTAATTTTATTTTTGTTCGGAATATTTGAAATTAATAATTGTTCTAGACTGATTTGCACTTAATGCTTTTTTAATGTACAACGACCGTTCCATAAAAACTGAGAGTAAAATCACACAAAATGAAGAAATATAGGTACAGCAAAATATATGTTATTCTTTCTCAAAGTATCTTCTCTCGGATGATATGCAACGGTCCCATCGTTCAATCTACTTTTCAAAGCATGTGGCGAAGGCATTTTGTGGAAGCTGCTTTAGCGACCCCTGCACAGATTGAATGACGTCAGCATCGTGTGTTGAATGTTGCACCGCGGAATTTCTCCTTCATTGTTGGAAACAACTAAAAATCGCACGGGGTGAGGTCAGGACGGTAGGCAGGCTGTGGCGTGATTTTAATACTGCATTTCGAAAGACACTGTTAAACACAAGCAGTCACATGTGGGCGGGCGTTATCATGGTGCAGGGTCCACTTGCCCACCAGTTCCGGTCGCTTAATCGATATGTGTCGTCGCAGACGCTTCAAGACTGAAATGTAATACTCAGTATTGACAGTAATTTGTGGAGGAATGGCATGCTGGTAGACTACACCTTTATGATCAAATAAAATCATCGTCATCACCTTCCCAGCTGATTTAGTTTGGCGGACGTTTTTGGGAGGAGGCGAGCCTGTGTGTTTCCAGACACTTGTTGCGCGCTTCGTGAGGGGGTCGAAATAGTGGATCCATGTTTCATCGGCAGTTATTACTGTGTTTAGAAAGTTTGGATCCTTTGCAATAATTTGTTTCCACTCATGATAGACCTGAGCTCTGGCTAACAATTGCTCTCTCGTCAGGTGATGAGGTACCCATCTAGAACACTCATGATGCAGCAGTAATTTGTCGCATAGTATGTGCAATGTCGACGTGTTTGAAATACTAGTTGACGCCGCTATGTCTTCACACGTTATTCGTAGGTCTTCTTGCAGGATTGCCCAAACAGTGTTAACAATACGCTCCGTAATAACACTTTCAGGTCGACCAGGCCTAGGAGCGAGTTCTGCCGATAAACGATTTTTTTAGTAAATCATGGTACCATCTAAAAATCGTTGACCACGTAAACATTTATCTTTGTAAGCTTTTAGCATTAAATCAACTGTTTCTGGAACCGTTTTACTCAAACGATAGCAAAATTTTATCGTACTACGCATTTCACTTCTGAACTCTGAATTACTCACCCCCATAGCTGTATAGTGAAACGCAGATGTACCTTAAACAACTGCGCAATAACAAAACCAGAATCGCCTGCCACGGCTAATAACTATTGCCATAGATACTTCCTTAATTCAGTTAGTCGTCTGCGTGGTTATTTCCCTCTTCGCACTGTTGCGAATTCAAAATAAAAAAGAAATTACTCTCAGTTTTTATGGAACGGCCTTTGTATGAACATTATGTGGAGTCCGCAGGAAACCTAATGTGTGTGACATATTTTTCACTTCGCAAATATTTGATAATTGTACCTATCTGAGTTATAAGAATACGAAAACTGTTATATCTGTATCAATAACTACCATTTACAGTAGCAAAATACTGTTCATCACGTGTTTAACTAACAATATTAAGCAAAAGTCAACAGGTTCTTGGTAATATTAATGAAAAGAAAACTACAAACAGCATATTCAAAAGGACTTACCCCACCTTTGAAAAGTAGGCCTACATCCATTGTCGTCCGGCTTCCTCTGCTAATGAATGTACATGTATATCAGCAGTCGAAAAGACAAATATCACAACGAACAGTAAAAACTTCCTCTGCTAGTGAACGTATGTCAGCAGTCGAAAGGACATATCACAACGAATGGTAAAAACGACAAATTGAGTAAAACATGAATGAAACGGCACTAAACCGAGTACGAAATTCAAATGAAATGAGTACATTAAAATCGATTGAAAAGTAAAACCAACAAAGTTAAAAGCTGAAAATGACAAAAACCACTGAACCTATTTACACTCTACCCATGCTACAGCATCCATATATGTTTCGGCCAATATTAAGCCTTCATCAGTGGAAGAGTTCACAAGTGCATGACATACGTTCACTAGCAGAGGAAGGTTTTTACTGTTCGTTATGATATTTGTCTTTTTGACTGCCGATTTACATTCACTAGCAGAGGAAGCCGGACGACAATGAATGTAGGCCTACTTTTCAAAGTTGAGGTAAGTCCTTTTGAATATGCTGTTTATAGTTTGCCTTTAGTTAATATTACCAGGAACCTATTGACTTCTTGATATTGTTAGTTAAACACGTGATGAACAGTATTTTGCTACTGTAAATGGTAGTTATTGATACATTTCTTTAGCCACGTGGTATCCGCTCGTGCAATCATGCACTTGTGATTTTTTAGTTGCTGTTATTTCTTTCTACAATAAAAGTTATTTGTGTTGGCCTTACAAAAGTAGTTAGGTCGAAGAAAACGAAACAAAAAGGGAATTCTTTAATAAGTTTGAAGTGATAAACTTTATGAAAGATATATATATTTAAGTTCTTGTAGTGTTACAATGTAAGATATGGTTCTTTATAATTTGATACAAAACTGGCAATACTGAGCTCTTAAACCCTTAGAAAGTTAATGGAAGATTTAATGGAATTTTGGGAGAAATAAAAGAAAGATTTCACTGGACTCCTGTATGTGCTTTATGTTTATTTCAAAATGATTTTGACAACGTGATTTTTCTTGCATGTTTCATATTTCTGTATCTTTGAATTATTGGGCCAAGTATTATTTATGTAGTTTTTCCAGTCGATGGAGTAGCATTGAGGGGGTAATGACCCTAATAATTTATTCGCTTTCTTCTTGAACAGTTTTTCTTTCCCTTGTCTGCTTTTCTGACAAAAACAAAATTAATGTCATTATTTTTCGTTGTTCTGAAGGCACTTTCTTTCCGATTTGACGGAGCAGCTTTTTCCAGAGTGTCTTCTTGATCAATGTTGCTACTCTGAAGACATCCAATGCTATGTCTTTTTAAGAAAATAATATCATATTTCTTAGGACGACGAATGACAGTGATTTTTATGGGTTTGTTGAATGTTAACGCGAGGATTCTATATTTAACTCTCACTTGTTTAGATTTAGGACATTTTCTTACAACGCCAAATTTACGCTTTCGGAAAAATACTCTGGTATGGTAGAAATAAGATCGCGTACTTTGAAATTGTGTGTTTGTTAGTTTGTTCCACGAGTGGCGCTTAGATTGTATACATTTTTATCCGCGTATACATTTCAACCAAACAAAACTTTTATCAAATATCCAGCTGGTCTATTTCCTTATGATTTCTTCTTGTTTTATAGAAAAGATTTAAAAATTTCGGAAATTGTTTTTTCAGCGCGACAATAGAAGTATTTGTTCTTTGATTTTGCGTCGGGGTTCGTTGACAAGCATACAGGTTTTAATATTCGCATGATGTAAACGATGCAATAATGCGCAGTTCTCTTTGCACGCAAATACATTTTCTCTGTACCGGTGCATGCTCTCTTGGTGTGAGTCCATGAATGAGGCCAAAGGTATGCTCACACAGAATTTTTATGTTCACCGTATCAAGACTAGATTTTTAACTTATGAACTAGTTAAAATTCACGTGATATAACTGAATTAATAGAAATCAAGTATGCAAATATAACACTGGAGTAGGAACGTCGCTAGACTTCTAAGCCAGTGTGGGGGACGGGTGGGCGAGTATTATTTTTACTAGGGCAAGTTTGATAGCAACTTTATTTACGAAACATTAAAAGAAAGCGTTTGTATTGCTTTGTACTACAGGCTGCAAAGGCTATACATACTCATTAATGTATATACTCTTTACTTTTGGAACTGTCTTCCGTTTTCCATTTTTTGGAATACAAAAGAATCCATTGTTTGAAGTCATTTTTGGCTATTGTTCCGGAGCCACTTTTAATAAAATTAGTAAAACCTAAATAGTCACATACCTGTATAATAAACATGACACATTGCCACCAGCACCAGTAACACGCGTTGATTAAAATAATATTTCATGCCAAGGAGAAAGGTCTTACAGCAAATGTTTTCGTGGATTAGGGTTGAAGGAGAAATAAGGACACGCAGGCAATATCTTTTTGTCCTTCTTAACTCCTTTCCTTCAAGCCAGCAGCCTTGTCTTGCACTCATCTCTTTCAAATCAATCGTCAGCTACGTCTTGCTCTCCCATTGCTCTAGAGCAGGCTTAAGAGCGGTGGTATAGCTTTAGACTTCACATTCAGTGTTGGAATCCCTTGCTTAGTAGCACAAACAAGCAGCAGAGCAATTACTAATGACTTCAATGAATTTCTATTCACCCCTGATCATACTAACTTGAAAAAAAGAGCTTGAATTGGGGATTTGGAAGAGTGGAGAACAATTGAACTTTTTCATGGCCCTGCGGATGCTATTTGGACAACCTTTCTACGGAGAAGGAAAAGCACCTCCTAGAGGAAAATACGCAGGTCTAGTTACGAAAAACACGGGAGTCATTATTCTTGGCAAAGTCCAGATTATGTGTTAAATTAAGAAAAAAAAAATTAAAATATGGCACAACTTGAATTGGGTGCAAGCCCACCCTCTCATCCCCTTGGCGTCGTCCCTGCACTGGAGAATATATTGCATAAATTAAAAAAAAACATGAATACTATATTACTAAAAGTAAAATGTACCTCTGAAACAAATACAGATTTGGTTTACAAAGTCACTATTCGGGTATTTGTGTGCTTGGGTGTTTTTGATATTCACCTTTTGACATGGTCAGTATGCGATTTCTTGGGATGGTGGGAAGTACACTTCTAAATAACTTTCCTCTTAAGTTTCTGTTTTCTTATGTAAATTTAGTTACTTAATCAAACGCTTTCTCACTGAACGACACATTACTTCTCGGAAGAGCTTTTTCTATTTGGCAACACTGGCTGTGGGTCACATAACGATAAAACGAAAACATTGAATATAGTAGTTTGCAGATCGTATGAAGTGCAGACGATAGAGATTAATCAAGCAGATTGTAGAATTTTCGAGATTTATGTATGTGGAGATGTAGTAATTACGAGCAGATGTTAAATGCTGAGATTGTAAAACGTTTATAAAAAGCTTGTTGAGTTATATACATGTATTACCCGCTATTGCTATCACTGGGTCGAACTCTGTGTGAAGACCTCATAATCACAATGTATCAGTGGATTTGACTTTTCATTGAATAAAGGAATAAAATTAGTGGATATAGCGTAAGTCTATTCTCTCATGCTGATTCTTATCTCTCATCATTTTGCTAATTCCTAACAAAGCGTAATTTATGTCTGACGCAGCAATTCAAGAAATTTAGCGAATTAGTCAGTTAGCCAATTAAATTGAAACTGCAGCTATAAAAGGGAATAAAAACTTCACAAAGAGTTAAACTCTGAAATACATCTAAGGGTGATTTTGTACATGATTGGTGTGTGTCCCAAGTGCTTCTTTGTAGAAGACCCAGCCCCTGGTGAAAGTGGCATCAATAAGAAAAGGCGTCAGGTAATCCTCAGCTTTTAACCCTCTCATCTGTATTTAGTATTTTCTGGTTTCACCGGTTCTTTAATGGAATTTTAAAATGTATCACTGGCAACTTTTTAAATAGTTCAAAGTGTTCTAGAAAATGCACTTGCAGAAAAACTTGGTCATACTGCCTGATATCCAATCAAGGAATATTTTGCCGATCCGACGTCTAGTACGGTAAAAGCAAATTTGCATACACGCCATCGAGTGAAAAATTTTGTATGTGAAAAATGTGGGAAATCCATGGAAAATTCCTGTCATAGTAGCACTTGGTTCATGGTAGCAATAACTTTTCAAGTCGACATATTGAACCGAAGATATGCGTAATATAAACGAATATTGGCTGGGATATATATACATATATATATATAGAGAGAGACCGTTTGTAGAGTTTTTGGGAGAAACAGTACGAGAGCAATACGTCATTATGTCTTAAAATAAGAGTATTTAATCAATGCATCCTTCCAGTTTTCCAGTTCTCACGTATGGAACAGAGATATAGACGGTAACTGAAAATGACATACAAAGGCTGCAGACAACTGAAAGAAGAATGGAGAGATGCATGCTTGGTGTAACCAGGAAATATAAGAACAGGAGCTCGTGGATAAGGAAAATGATAAGAGTGGAAGACATCTTGACCACAGTAAAATCCATGAAATGGCAATGGGCTGGACATGTTGCCAGAAGAACGGACCACCGATGGACAACCGAAATTTTAGACTGGATTCCAAGGGACAGAAAAAACCCGTGAAGAAGACCCACATGGGAGATGGGTGGTTGAAATCCGAAAGCATGCCGGAGTAACATGGAGGAGACTGGCTCAAGACACGCAGTTGTGGAAGAAACTTGGGGAGACCTTCATCCAGCAATGGATTGATAATGGTTGGCAATGATGATGATCAAACAAAGATCTTCGCTCTTTCAAAGTTTATAAGTGAGTCACGGAAAAATTCTTATTGGCCGCCACCGGGAGTCGAACCCAGGGTCTTCCAGCTAAGCTTTGTTTGATGTTCCTGGTCCACGTTAAATGTCTGTATTAATGTTGATGATGATTTATAGAGATAAAAGCAAATTCTCTGTTACGCCACATGAAAATTTAACATTTGGTAAAAACTAAAAATCGGAAAGTATTGCTGACGATTATTGCTATCAAAATAAAAGATAACTTTTCTGATTTGATTCCACAAGCATGCGTAATTCTGGTATGAAATTGCATCACGTAGAGGGAGAAAATAATGAAAAGCCGAGGAGTTTGTGTGTAATTGTGGTCATGGTGTCAGATGTCTTCAGTAAATAGAATTTGAAGGAGACTTTTTTGTAAAAGTGGAGGTGTAATGGGAAATGCAAATGTACTGCTTTTTAACCTAACAAGAAAATGGTGCATATGAAAGACACGAAAGTACAAAGGGCATCTTGAAAGTAATGCCTAGTCCCTTATGAGATTTTTATTTGTAGCAGCAAAAATGTGAAACTTGGAAGCAAAATACTTGGACATATTGTTCATAATGCTGGCAGCCTATTCAAAGTATTGTCCATCACATTCTATACATTTCCCCCATCCTCGAACCCATTGGTAAAATCCATTTTGGAAAAGATTCCTGAGGCTGCCGTTTCACCCATGAGTTCACAGCCAGATTAACGTCTGTCACATCGTCGATACGTTCCCCACGAAGGGTGTTTTTCAAAGGGGCAAACAGGAAAACGTCTGAGGGAGCCAAATCAGGACTGTAGGGGGGGGGGGAGGCATCACCGTCCACCCCATTTTGGCAATAGCCTGTGAAGTCTCCATTGAGGTGTGGGGATGTGCGTTATTATGGTGTAAAATAACACTATGAAGTGGAATGTCACGTCTTTTCTTTCTGATAGCTTTCTTTAGCTTCTTCAATGTCTAGCAAATTTTACTGTTGCACCCCGTTCAAGGAAATCAGTTAAAACACCACAATTGTCCCAGAAAATTATCACCATCACTTTCCCCACGGAACGAGTTGTTTTCACCTCTTTCTTTCAAAATGAAGATGTGTGGTCCCATTACATTGACGCACGTTTTACTTCTGGGTCATGAAAGAACACCCAGGTTTCATCCCCCGTCACAACATTAGAGAAAAACACCTCACCCTGCCTCTCATAATAGTCCAAGAGGTTCCGGCACATGTCCACCATTTGCTTACATTGTTCACGGGTTAGGTTTCTTGGGATCCACTTTGAACAAAATTTTTTGTAGCCCATATCCCCAATGAATGTTTCCATAGCACTACGTCCTCAATGAATTGCATCACACAACTCCTGGATGGTGACACGACGATCAGCTGTGATGAGGTCTCACTCGTTGCCTGTTGGCATCTGTTGCGGGTCTTTAACTCCGTTGTTTGTCCGACATTGAACTTTCTCCCTCTCGAAACCCCTTCAACCATCTTTGGACATTACTGATATCGATTGTGGCAGCTCCATACACCGCCAGGAGTCCTCTGTGGATTTCTGGAGCCTCACATCCCTCTTTCTCCAGGAATTCAATTACGGCTCGCTGCTTTTCTCTGTAATTCATGATCTTTATTTACGATTCTGAAAAGCATTTGTTACCACATTGGTAACATATCATAGTACATATCAGTGCAGTTTCATTAAAATCACTTCAAAATTTCAAAAGTTATTAAGGAGGAGACATTAGTTTCAAGATGCTCCTTGTATATCAATAATTCTCATCATGCTTACGGATAAGGAATGCTAAATGCATTTTTGAGTTCGATCTGCAAGGCAGGATATATCGGACAAAAATCCAAGCGAAAAATTTTGCATAAGAAAAGCTGCGGGGGAAAGCATGGGGGCCACCCCGGTAGCGCAGTGGTCTAAGCGATGGCTTCTAATCCTTTGTCCGAGATGGGTCCGGGTTCGAATCCCGGTGAGGCATGGATGTTCTGTCTGTCTTGCGGCACTGGCTCTCTCCCTTCCCTGGATCCAGAGGCCCTAAATTAGGGACGGGCGACTGCTTGTAGCCCACTGCGTTGTTCACGGTGGTCGTTAAACCTCCAATAAAAAGAAAAGAAAAAGGAAGCATGGACCGCCCCGGTGGCGTTGTGGTCTATGCTCTGGCTACTGACCATTCGTTCGAGGTGGGTCCGGGTTCCAATCCTGGTGAGGCATGCATGTTGTGTTTGTCTTACGGCACTGGCTCGCTCCGTTCTCTGGAACCAGTGGCCCTAAATTAGGGACGGGAGACTGCTTATAAGCCATCGAGTTGCTCGCGGTAGTCGTTAAGCACCCAAATTAAAAAAAAAAAAAAAAAAAAAAAAGCCAGTTCTTGCCGTGTTATAGCAATTGCGTCTAAATGAATTTTTCATATCATAACTTGAACAACACATATATAACTCGAGACACCACAATAATGTAATACCTTCTAGCAGATAATCGGAAAGCTTACTACAGAGGCTAACTTGGACTATTAAGTTGACCGAGCTATTTCGAATTTTTACCGGTCCTGGTATTTCTCTTACCAGGGCCGGTAAATATCAATTAACCTTAGAAAATGAAAGACATGTCTTATATTGATTAACTATTTGTCGTTGTGTTGACACATGCTTTTATTTAAGTTATTATAAACTTCGTAAACCAGTTAATAATCTTGACAGCGATCTTTCTCTAGGTTAATTATCTGCCAATCCTAATTGTAAGTTACGACACGACATTCATTTTCCAAAGCGAACTTTTATGAGAAATTTTGATAGACATACTGTGCAATACGATTGGTAATTTAATTTTATTTAAATAATTATGAGCCACTCCGGTGGCGCAGTGTTCTAAGCTCTGGATTATGACCGTTCGTCCAAGTGGGTCCGGATTCGAATCCCGATGAGAGATGGTTACGGTACTAGTTCTTTCCCTTCCCTGGATTCTGTTACCTGGAGTTAAGGACGAGCGGCTGCTTGTAGCCCAATGAGTTGCTCACAGTGGTCTTTAAACTCCCAAATAAACAAATAAACAAAAAACAGCCAGATCCCTCTTTCTGTTTGGAACGCTTGGCGTCGCAGCAACGTCTGTATTGCTGCACCATCCTTTATCGATCACTTCGTGTGTGCTCTCGCGATGTCAAAATGATTGCCTACTTTATAATAGCACAAGATCATTTTCAGGTGTCAAGGTGATCGCGTGCTAATTTAAAAACATTGAATTATTAATGACTCCAGTTCTAATTTTCCGTTTTACAAAATTCGAATTGAAATATTAATATCTCTGCAAGTTGAGTTTTCACGCCATAACGTTGAGATGTCAAGGTGATCGCGCGCTAATTTAAAAATATTGGATTATCAATGACTCGAGTTCTATTTACCCGTTCTAAAAAATTCGAATGGAAATCTTAATATCATGGCAAGTTGAGTTTGTATATTGATTTAATTTAGCACAATTCGAATATTAATTTGTACGCTTTAATTATTTTTTACTTTCTTAATTTAACTAACTTTCCGAGTTTAGTGCTGAGTATATTGTACATTTTGCAAAATATATCTAAACACTCTGACCTACAATAAAAACTGAAATTTTGCCATGTCGAAGTGAGCGAAATTGCATCTAAAAGCAGATGTTGCCCCAATAACACATTGTCGATAATTTAGGTAGTTCCGATTTGTAATGCCAGATGTCACATTATTTTGTACAAAAAGCTTCAGTATGAAGTTTCAAACTAATCGTCGAATAGGACAGTCTAAAACAAGTCGTGAACGAAATAACAAGTGTGCCAAAAAGTCTACTATATTTCCTTACATAATTTGTTTTCAATCTGATTTACATAATTTGTTTTTCAATCTGTCTATTTGATTTGTTTTCAATCTGCTTCAATTAAAAATTTTACCGTCTTAGGACGGGAAACATCACCTATATATTAATATTTATTTAAAGCTTAAAAACAACCGTCCTACGACTGGCTATACGCTAGTAAATAAATAAATAATTATTGAGGAATCGGCCTTCTGCCTAGGCCTTTAGTCAGTCCAGCAGTTTGTGTAGTCACGGAATGGTTATATGGAAAATCCGCCCTTCTTATGCAATTGATCAAAATATATAGTTGACCGACAGAAATATAATTTTTGATACCTCTTCTGTTGAAGATAACATGATTAAAAACAAAACTCCCCAAAAATTTCGGGAAACGAATTTTGCATCAATAAAACAACTGTGTCGAAAACTCTGATAGTGGCTCCAGTAATAACATGCAAAAGAATTTTTTAAATGGGTTATTTAGAAGCGCAGATGTATTGCCAAAATGCAAATGCGCTGTTACTTCAAGCGGGCAAATAGTCGACTGGGAAAGCAAGGAATTACATGAAAAACATTTATCACTTTCAGAAATTACAGTCTAATTTGTATGAGCGAAGATATTGAGCTGAACAATTACATTTTCGAATTGACTGCTGGGATATCATGTCTACAGGCAGACGGTGAGACAAACTGATTCTGCGGGTATGTTCTCTTTTTGAAGTTGCGCAAGAAATTAAGGGGTAAATAGGAAGATAATAGCGGTATATAATTCAAAGGGATGCAGAGATATGATAAAATGTTTGAGCTTAAATATTTCAATGGAAAAACGAGTAGCTGGGGCAAATTGAATAGAAGACAGTTTCGGTTAGATTTACAATATGAAATCTAACAATTCAATGAAGCTGCTACTTGTAGATATCTCTAGAGTCTAAAAAATTAATAATATACCTCAATTTTCATTTTATCCACTAGAACTGTGTAGATATGTCACGACTTAAAAAGTTAGCGTATTATAATCAATAGCAGCATCACGGAGTGTAATTTAACGACGAATATGTAAGATTATAAGCTGCGTGTAATCAAATTTCTCAATATTTCAGTTTTTTTAAGAAAACAAAAACTCTAGTGTTTTTTTTTTGTTGTTGTTTTTTTTGAAGCATCTTATGCTGGATATTTTATGCTTATCGATTTGTTTGGATGACAAAAAAATATTCTTTCTGTTCTACTCGTGTTTAGAGATAAAAGTAAAAGGGCTATTCTGAATTCTTACAAAAATAAAAGATAGTTTACTTTTTGTGCTAACAATGTCTATAAATAAGACGAACCTCATTTCCACAACTTTGAGAGAAAACCATGTAACCAGAGAAACGGAAATATGTGTGGAATAATACATGCAAAGTTTAAAGGCTGGAGAGCGGTAAGGCCTAATAATATAAAAAACTGCATTACCACAATTTTGAGGGTAAATAATATCACCAGAATAGCTCTCAAAAGGTGGACTGTGTGGAATAATACATACAAAATTTAAGAGAGAAAAGATAAAAGCGGTTGCAGGCAATTTCAATTACTTTAAGTCGAACGCTAGGAGGCATTCTGATTGTAGTGCATATTAATTTCATAAAGTCTGGTAGAACGTGTTTCTATAACAATAATACAAATTTACCGTTCAGTAATTCTTAATTTTTATTTCATTTAATCAATGATCACGCCGAAATGTTTTCTTTTAAGAAACAGTGTAATCTATTATTTTTCCGAAGGGAATCTCTTAGACAAAACGAGTTTTCGTAGGGTATTTCTCTTTCATTGCTTGTGAAAAAAGTACCATAATACGTCATCAGAGAACTGGCAGGATCAAATGATTTAATTATTACCAAATACTCTTCACCATTTATATATTATATATTATAACGTACGACGCATAAGTCTGAAATGTCCTTTAAGGGCGTAAATACAGACACTCAATATATATGCCCAGCTTTCGCACTCCGCTGGAAAGCTTCAGCTGGGCTTAATTCTCAGAAATTTCTGATTATAGTGTATATGATTTCTGATTGTAGTGCATATAATTTCTGATTGTAGTGCATATAATTTCTGATTGTAGTGCATGAACGGTCACAGACAACACTGAAACAATTCAAAAAATTTTGAATTATATTCTTGAAAAACAAAATCTCTGTCTAATGATCAATAGAAGTTAAAAAACTTGCTTTGATTTTATCGGTTTTTATTTTTCAATTGCTTCGTTGATCATATAACTGCCGAGGCAAATTTATTAGCGGTGCTAAATATGAGTATTTAGTAAAATAATAGTTTTATGTCGAAATATTGGCTTTTCTCTTTAGCTGCAGGATTGAAAATGAGACTTTTGCAAATCATAGATTAGTATGAACTTTGATTTCACTTGATTTTATAAAGTATAAAGGGACCCACCTTTCTTTGATGAAGCTTATTATAATGTATATACATCCAGTCGCGATGAACTTGTGCGTCGCATGCACGCACGCAAGAGGATGCTTTACTCCTGAGCGTTCCACCTGTCAAACAGCGTCTTTGAGGTCACCGTCTCTTTAATACAACGGCCTTGAGTGTTGAGACCGTTGGTGTGGAGTTCCGGTCAAAAAGCCCGCATCTGTCGTTAGCAGTTGCACCTCATCCCTCCTGCACCTCCTATTACTCGCGGTGAATTCCCGATGCCGAGAAACGCTACGATGCTCTGACACTGCCTCTAGCAGTCGGTGCTCTTGGCAGATTAAGGAACATATGCCTTTTCAGAGTCTGAAAGCATCATCTGGAACTACTTATCACTCCATCCACAAATGAACAATTCCGCTAAAGTCCGCATATGGGTCAGTCGTCTCGCTCTCTGATTTCCAAACATTCGGAAAAACGCATGACACTTCTTTTTCGCTGTCGCCTATATACAAAACCATGCCGAACACTTCAATCGAGATTGCGGGAAAACTCCAATTCACTAGAAAGGATTGCATTAAAAAAATCGTTTGCGGCGACCTTAAAGAGGGTGTTACAGAACTAAACTACTATTTGGAATTTTGTTATGCCCGAGCCCTGCTTATGATCGAAAAATTGTAATGACATGTTCATGTCCTGTTCTACTCTTAGTAATTCGTGGTTCTATTTCTGCATTTACAGATATTGACCATATAATCAGCCAGATTTCTTCTCTTGTGTGATGCTTTGTCTTTTGACAAGTTCTATTGAATATTTACTCTCACTTGTCAAGACATGTCCAAGTTTACTCCTTAACTAAAATAAAAAATGTTGAGATTTGCCTTCCGAGCTGGATGACACTTTTATTGAATGATTTCTGACGCTGTAGAAATCCAAGTTTTTCATGACCGTAGAGCACTGGTCCTCAATAGGCGGCCCGCGATAAAAAAAATTAAACCGAAAAGAAATGTATAAAATCCACAGGCGAGAAAAATTGTTTATTACAGTATAAATATTTTTGTTTGATTTTTTTACTACAACCCGTACTCCAGATTTTAGGACGTCACCCCCATTATTCTCATTAATTTCTTGATGACTAAATTCAAATTTAAAATATTATGTTTGTAATTTAACGTTAATACAAGTAACTAATTTCTGAAATTTGTTCAATTTTTTTATTTGCCTGCTATGTAAGGTTCATTTTATAATTTTCACATTGCCTTTAATCAATCTTAAATTAAAAAAAAATATTTATATGAGTATCAGTATGATATGTAACTTACATTTACCAAATTAAGAGTTCACACACTCTGGCCCGGTTCCATGAAAAAAATAAAAAATGTGGCCCTGGTGAAAAAGTAATTCAGAACCACTGCCCTAGAGTATTGTTATCGCGTTTGACCAACATACAATTCTATTTCGTTCAGCCCAAGAGTATTGTTCCCACTTTTAATACCACATAAATCCAAGTTTCTCCAATCCAGGAGTAGTTCCCACAATAGACACTACACAAATCCAAGTTCTACCAAACCCAGAGTATTGTTCCCACATTTGACATTACATAAACCCCAGTTCTTTATTTCGTGTTTCGGATTTTAACAACCAGCATGAACAACTCGTAGGGTTATAAAAGATTTTCCGTCCTTTGTTTCGGGTCACTGGTTCCAGGAAAGCGGGAGACTTAGCACCGTCGGAAAATCATACCGCTTATGCTTCATCTGGGACTTTAATCCAAGCCCAGCTTCGGATGACCAGCCCGAAGCCAAAGCCTCTGACCACTCTGCCACTGGGCCGAAAATGCAAGTTCTTTCAATTCAAGAGCCTTGATCGCACATTTTACATAACATACAATCAAATGCAACCAACCCAAGAGTATTACTTCCACATTTGGCGCTACTGTAAATCCAAGTTCGACCAACAGTCTTGTTTGCATATTTGACTCTGCATAAAAATTCAAGTTCGCCCAAACCTAGAATATTGTGCTGTGATTTATTACCTTCCTTTTTAACACCACATGAATCCAAGTTTGTCCAAACCGACAGTAGTTCCCGCATTTGACATTACATTAATCAAAATTATCCCTAGCTTAAGAGTATTATCCCACATCTGACACTATGTAAATCCAAGTTGGCCCAATGCAAGAGATTCAGCTCAACATAAATCCTACCTCGTTTCCACATATGGCATTACATGCATCTAAGTTCTCTTTTTGTTTTCGGGGTTTAACTACAAGATGAAGAAATCGTATAGGCAGTCGTCTGTCCATAATTTGCAGCCAGTGGTTTCAGAGAAAAGGGAGAGTCAACGCCGTTGAAAAAAATCCCCATTCATGACTCATCCATGCCTCATATACTGTCCCATCTCGGTCTACCAGCCAGAAACCATAGTCTCTGACCATTCGGCATTTGTTATCATATAAATCCAAGTTCGCCCAACGTAAGAGTATTGATCCATTTGACTCTACAGAAATCCGACTTCGTCCAAGGGCATTTTTACTATGTGTGACAAAATTCAAGTTCCTACTAGCCTAGAATATTGGTTTCGCATTTGATGCTGCAAAAATGCAAGTTCGTCCAGCCCTGTAGTTTTGAATCCACATTTGGTATTACATAAATCCAGGTTCTTCTTAACCCAGAGTAGTTCCCACATTCGAAGCTACGGAAATTCAAGTTTGTCCTACACTTGGGTGTTGCTTTCACTTTCGTAATACATACTCTCAATACCGTTCAGACTTTGAGTATTCCCCGTTTAATACTGTATAAATCCAAGTTCGTCCAATGCTGGAGCATTGCTCTTACGTTTGGTGTAGCGCACCGAAATGAACCACGTAAAAGTTCTTGATGCTCTGCAGAAAAGAACAGTTCGTGTACATGGTAACCAGGACATCTATGATTATCTCCAGTTTTTTCTAACACGCTGCGAGCTGCAATTGTATGCATATTTTACTGGTGCTACCGTGAATACTGCTCCCACAAATGGCCAGCTCCTTGTACCATGCCACGAAATTGTCCGTTATGCTAGAAGAAGCACAATCCCCAGGCACCTATTCCGTACTCAGCTGAGTAACTGACGCTCTAATCGTTTTGAAAGCTCATTCATTTCTGCCATAGTGAAATTTTGGAATTTCTTACCCAGTTACATTTTCTCAGAAAAATTACAACCTTCCACTAGCCGCATCAACGGGAAGAGTACAAGATTCTAGAAGTCCTACTCCTTTCTGGTGAAAGTGTTGAGTATCTATTTACTTTTCGTATTTTTTTTTATTTTTAATCCCACCTCTTTACTTATTTCGTTCCAGTATTTATCTTGTAAAATAAAAATGCAAAAATGACCATGTCATGCCCAAAAGGAAGGTCAGCTCAATTGTTCCCGTTCTTCATTGCCCTTTTTGTTTTGCTCTAGGTCATTGACCAGTAAATGTTCTGCATGATATCATTTAAAAAGCGTAGGAAGTACGAAACATCCTTGTCTCTTTTGTTTTCTGTTTTGAAAATTTTTTGATCCTACACATAAATGGATTTTGTCATCTTCTCTTTACTCTTTACAAAAGTGTTTGTTGTATTATTCTAAGGTTCCTGAAATCCGTAATATTTCAAAGAGTGAATGTAATTTGGATGTTTACGCAGAGCCAAAAGCTTCCTTATAACGATAAGCGCAATACATGCTGGACGTTTTTATTCATTTTATCTTTTAAGTAATTTCCCTAAATAAATTATTTCAATGCAACCTGCTCGTCAAGATTTCTGCAAATAATGTGGCAGCATAGTCATGATTTGTTAAACAACACAGTGGAGATTAAAGTTCTATAATTTTGGAGGCCAAAGGTTGTGTGTTTTTTTAAAGGTTGGAAGGTCTATGGTTTTTGAAGTACAGAGGTATATGATTTCGGAGGCCAATAGATTTATTGTTACTGGTACAGGATGACTATAGTTTTGGAGGAGAAATGGACTGTAGCTCTCGAAGTCAAGAAGTCCATTGTTCCTGAAGTCAAAGGGTTTATGATTCCTGAGAGCAACAGGACTATGGTTTTTGAGGCAAGAAATGTGTGGTTCTTATTTCGCTTTTGCAAGTAACTGAATCACTGCGTTAATATTCCAGTCTCCACAGTTCTGCTTTTTTGTTTTCTTTTGTTTCGGGGTTTAACGACCATACTAAGAGCAACTCGATGGGCTATGAACAGTCGCTTGTCCCTAATTTAGGACCAATTTCCAGGAAACAGAAAGAGCCGTTAGACAAAGTCAACATCCATGCCTCACCGGGATTCGAACCCGGACTCATCTAAGGCGAATGGTCAGAAGCAAGCTCTAAGACAACTGCGCCACCGGGGCGGCAGTTCTGCTTTCGTTAGACATTTTTCGAAAAGCAGAGCTATTGTAGTTTTAACTTCTTCACTGAGTTGCTTCAGCTTATTAACTATGATTTTATACTTCCACGTGTTTGACGTTCTTAATCTCATGACAGAGCTCCCCAGCCTAATTTGTTGTACATCATTGTTTCATGCTGTGAACCCAAACCTCAGGCTATTCAACTACCGGGATAGTATAGTTTACAAGCTAGGAAATATATAAACACTGAATATAAGATCAGTATGCCGCCCGGTGGTCGAGTGGTCAGAAGTGCTGGTTTCTGGCTAGTCGTATCGTCTGAGCTGGGCTCGAGTTAGAGTCCTGGATGAGACATGAACGCTAAGTTTGTCCTACGACGCTGGCTCTCTCCATTTCCTGGAACCAGTGGTCTGACTCCATGTAGCCCTTAGAGTTGCTCATCTGGTCGCTAAACCCGAGTGAATAAAAAATATCAATATAACTGGTACAGGGTTAGACCAAGCAAATGAGTTTGTGGAGCATGTTTGTCTTATGGAAAACAGATTAGAAGATGAAATTAGTAAGCGACTGAATTCAGCTTTGAAAATCTTATCTGTTTAGAGTGGATTTTATAGGACTGAGGGATTTTCTAAAAGGTTCAGAACGGTTGTGTATGAAAGTGCAATTCTTCCTACTCTGATGTACGATAGTGAAACCTGGGTGCTGCATGAAAGACACAGAAGTCATTTGTATGCTGGGGAGAACGCTATGGAGCTCCGGTGGCCACCGGAGCTCCTTAGTGGTGTAGGCACTGTCTTCATACCATTGTACCTGGCCGAGCGTGTAGGCACTGGTTTCGTACCATTCGCTCGAGATGGGCCAGAGATGAAATCCTAGAAGAAATATGGATGGTGTGTGTCTAAAGGCACTGGCTTATGGCCCTTCCCTGGAACTACTGGCTCTAAATGTAGGACGGGCGCCTGCTAATAACCCTAAGAGTTACGCATAATGGTCGATAGACTCCCAGCTGATAAAATAAGAATGGTGCGTTACTTATTGGGAGTTTTTGGCAAGTCTCTTTCTGATCATGTGCAGATGTGCGATAGATGTGCAATGTGAAAATTAATATTGCAGCAGTGTGGAGACAAATATTTTGAGGTGGTTTGTCCTTTTTGAGAGAATGAATGATGAGGTGCTGACTAAGATAATTTATTTAGTTGAAGTGGCAGGAAAGGAAGTAGAGAACGGCCGAAAAATCACGTGAGGACCGGATTCAGGAATATCTGCATGTGTAACGGGCTTCAAGTACAAAAGGTCTTGTGTGAAGCATGTGATGGATGTGCGTGTGGCTTCAGTAGTGTGCCGTAAACGGAGATACATCAGCAGTAAGTAAAATGTAAAGCCATTATTCCCTCTGTGTTGGTAGATGATCTTGCTTTGAGGAGGTAACATCTCAATCTCAGAGAACAGCTTAGTGATACGTATATACAATATGTGTGAGTAATTTCAGTTTACAGGAACTGTAAGGAAACCAAAAAAACAAAACAAATCTGACGGAGTTCTATCAATTTACATGCAATCAAAAGTTCTGTTCCTTAAGAAGTAATAGTAGATAGAGAAAATGCAACGACACATTAGGAAATTTTAAATAACTAGGGGCTGCGCCTCTAGGCTCGCTACGCTCGTTTCCAGAGTAACGCATCCTGTTTTATATAAAATTTTTACTCTTTTCATTTTTTTACGTACGGATTGTTTTTTTCCTTTGAAGTGACATGGTTAAACAAACACAGTAGAAATGTCACAGCTTTGCAAACATCATTTCGTCAGAATTATCGACAAATGTGTTTGACTGTCTCTTTCCGGTGATGCCATCTGACGAAATGAAAATGTTCTCCCAATTGTTCAATACTTTTTGCGCTGTATCGATTCTAAGATGGCGGCGTATATACAGTTTTTGTTTCGCTCCTGGTGAACTCCCTGCTGGTTTTTTGCGGAATTTTTTTCAATTTCCTTCCATTTTTATTGAAGGACTTTGCTCCGCCGCCATCCAGAAGTTTCTGAGTTTTTTACTGTCGTTATTTTTTTTGGAAGGGCGGACTTTTGTCGTTTGAAATTATAGCACTTACTAAGGAAAACAAAAGCGGTGCAAAAAGCATTTCCGTAAGATGCATACATCTTACGGAAATGCTAAACCGTTAAACAACTGAGATAGCTTTACCAACAACACATATGCATAATAAATTCTCTGCGTTACGATGGCAGCAGGTCACGGGACCAGAACGTCCCTCTGTGGTTATCGTGAAGACCGACAAGCCGTTCGTTTCTTTCCTTTGCGTCTGTAAAAAAAATGTTTTTTTCCCTGTGATTTATCGTCTGCGTTAGTGGTTCGTGTTGACTGTGTTGTGTTTTCACCGTTTTGCCTCACTTGAAGTGAGTGTGTGTGCCTTCTGTTTCGTTATTTTGTGTTTCTTCTGTGTGACGCAGTTGCAGCACACAGTGTTGTGTTGTTCGGCTTAGCGGCCATGATGGCTGCTTCCCAAGTACAAATGCAAGTTCCGTCTGCTGATTTTATCTCCGCTGGATTTTCTTTGGCTACATCGACCGCTTGTGAGACAACTATGACCTCTTCAAATGTGGATTTGTCTACTTCTAATTGTGTTTCTGCTTCTAATGTGCTTCGTCCTAATGTTTCTGTATCGAATGTTCTTCGTCCTAATTTGCATATCCTGGACGCCGAGTCACGTTCTGCTGCCACGGCTGCTACTCCTCCACGCTCGTATGCTGCGACTGCTCGTCCAAACCAATCTCATGCACCTCTTTCAATGCAACCAGAATTTTCTAGAGAAGATAAAGTTCTCAAGATTCGGATTTCTGACGACTCACCAGCAGGTAAAGAACTTTCCTCAGCTTTGTTATTAAGTGTGTATTTTCCGTCTCTTCGTGACACCCCCTCCCCCTCTATTTGGAGGCCTTGGTTAAAGTTGTTCCCAAGGAAAGCATCGTTTCAATTATTCGCATTGGAGGGGTGTTGTCGTTCATTTTGTTCACCAAAAAGCCACCGACACCGTTCTTGCCACAGGCATTGATATTGGCTCTTTTCACTTGCAACCTGTTGCTTCTGCCCAGCGCCCGGTCACAGTGACATTATCTCCTGTGCCTACTGCTATTCCTGAGAACTTACTTGTTGCTGCACTCGGCACTCTTGGTCGAGTAGTGGGAGAGACTAAATTTCTCCCAGCTGCTGCCAGAGACTCTCCATTCAAATTTGTGCAAGGAGGACGTCGCCAATATCGTGTTATTTTCCCCACTGACGAAGCCATTTCTAACCGCCCCACATCTCTGCAACTTGTTACGGACACACGAACATACGTTTTCAACTTATTTGCTGGTGTCCAGTGTTTCCGGTGTAGAGCTGAGGGACACCTGGCTTATGAGTGCCCTCAGCGCACACTTGCGCAAGGTGCTGTCCCTTCGTTGAAGGTTCCTGACACACCTCCATCATACACTTCCTCCGCCCTTACTACTGAACAAACTGTTTCCCCAATGTCAACCACGTCACCATCTCTGCTACTTTCTCCTTCAATGACTGCAGATATTTCGTTGTCTTCACCTGTTTCAGTTCCTTCACTGCCATTCAACTCCGAGCAGGCGCTTTCTTTCAAAACAACTACGCAGTTATTGCCAAACACTGAACTGCCATTTCCATTCAACTCCGAGCAGCCGCTTTCTTCCGAAACTACTGCGTCATCATTGCCCAGCTCTCACATGCCACCACCAAGCAACAAATTGCCTCCTGTTTCACAGCCTGTTTCGCAAGTGCAAACACCTGCTTCTAAACTGTTCAAATCTGCTCTCATTGTTGAAATGTCATTTCCACCTCTTCCTACTTCGGTGGGCTCCTCTGGACCCAAAACTGCCGGGAAACGCCCAAATTCTGCCGAGTCTTCTCCTAGGCCTTCGCGTCGCACTAGGCGTTTTCGGACCAAATCTTCTGCCACTTCCTCTGGAACCTCACCTGGCGTAGAAATTTTTCTTCTCAACTTCGTACAACAAACAGATTCGCTTGCCTCCCTACTGATGATGATATGGATGTTGCTGCTAATTTAAGTGAATTAGCATCGATTGCTTCGGATGTTGTTGGAGATGATTCTTCTCTTCCCACCATTCCCAAACTTTCCGCTCTGTTCAAAGACTGTTCTGTTCCAATGCAACCGCTCACATTTACTAAACTTCTTGAACTAATTCAACGCCCTAGGATTGACAAATTTCTAACAATCCCGTGTATTCAATCTAAGTTAAATTGGTTACCTGAAATGCTTCAACAACTGCAATTGCTTGATGAATTTTTGATTAACGTTTCCGTTCCCCCTGAAGATGCCCAGCTTCAACATCGTCTGTGGTACATGCTGAAGTTGCTCACAGCTGAACTCGAAAACAATCAACAGCCTGTTCATGATTTCCCAACTGACTGAGTTTTTTTGTTTTTTTGTTTTCTTCTGAATAAACGTTTTGTTTTGAAATTGTTTACCTTTGAACTTGTACTGCTTTACCGTCTGTTTTTGTTTAGTTTTCGGTGAACTCTTAGACACAGTTTAATACTATTGTTATCAACGGACTAATAGACTTTTATTTTTACTGCTTTTCAACTGGGCAGCCTCTCAGCGCCCTCTTTTTCACACCCTTTACACTGTTGTTATTGTTTTTTTAAATGCTTGCGTATACCTTGTTCTCTCCCACATCTTGTTACTGTTTTGTATTCTGTACTTGTTCATGTTTTGTAGAGGCGTTTTTTATACCTAACATTTTGAGCAATAAATACCTTATGAAGACAAGCCGTTCGTTTCTTCCCTTTGCGTCTTTAAAAAATGCTAAAAAATCAGAAAATGACTTTTTCTTAAAAAAATGTTTCTTTAAAAAAGGGGTGATAGTTGTAAGTTTATGGTGTAAAAATTGCAATGCGTTATGATTTATAGTTTGCCATATATCCGTTTTTTAAAATGGATCCTACTGCGAAATAGAAAATTTTGTGAAATTTAAAAATTTAATTTCTCGTAAACTGAATTAAAATTCAAAAAAAGGGCAACAAGGTGCAAAAATACGGTCATGGCAGTACATGTCTACAAAGTTTCGTGCTTCTGTTGCTGTTAGTGTGTCCGGAACGCGATCTGATAGCACTTTTTTGCTTACTTTAACTTTGAAATACAATAGCTCTTGAAGTATCGCCAGAATCGAAAAACGGTTTATTTCAGCGTGTTCTCCAAACAATTCTCTGCAAACGACGGAAATTTAATATTTTTGTGTTCAATACGTTTTGCACTGAGAGCTAAAAAAGCAAGAGTTTCGGGAAATTTCTAAAACAGCGGCTGTTACTTTTTTTTAGAATAGAGAGATTTTTCTCTGTTTTGAAGCTCATGGCAAAGCACACTCAGCTTATTGTGGAACAAAATTTCTGATCTGTGAGGTTCAGAGAACATTCTTTATCAACACAAAGTACGTCATTCAACGTTGAAGATTCATATCTAAGAAAACGGGCGCTGTTACTAATTTCCTCGCTCTCGATACGAAGGTTTATTGAGTGTATAGTATAACGAAGGAAATTCCTCCGTCATTTTTGTCCACGCCGGGCATCGAACCCGAGTCCCCTTATTCCGGAATAAGTCGCCCTACCAACTGAGCTACGCAGACGTAGGCTTTCGCTGCTATCTGCCTTTATCTCATGTGTGTCCTGCACTGCAGGCACGTCACAATAGGCACAATAAAAGCCATCACTAAGTGCCTTACTATCATACGAAGGCTACTGACGTCTTTATCATCATTAATCATCTTACAATCCGTTCGAAGACTTCCTATGGAAATCGTAACCTCACCACTGTTATCATTATTTTCTTCACGTTTAGTTGGAAGGGTTCGTATTGGGACAGTCACTCGTTTCCTGTTGCACCATGTGGACGGACGGGTACGTGTGCGCCATTAAGCTGGGCAAGTGTTAGTGCCAGGATGCACCGTGGGAAGGAAACGAGCCGGTGGAGGAAGTGTAATACAGGATATCCATAAAGTCTTTCCCACATTACAAAAAATAATATTAAAAAAATGTATTACAGGTACAAAAAGGGATTGCACACAGTGATGGTGCACAAGTAAAGATTTTTTTTTTCTGCACTGTCAGTACACCTCTACATGGGTGCCATTTGTGGCCCGGAGGACATCTAAGAGATATTCGATTTCACGCCATGTTTTGTTTAACGTCTTAGCAGAGACAGAACCAATGACGTCCGTTATTCTGCTCTTCAACGTCTCGACATCCGGAACATTGCTAAAGTAAACTTGGTCCTTCGCGTAACCCCACATGAAAAAATCCATAGGGGTTATGTCGGGCCATCGAGGTGGCCATGTCATGGAACCGTTGAGGCCGATCCACCTGTCCGGAAATGTGGCACTCAGGACCTCACGAGCCATATGGTGGGGGCACCGTCTTGTTGGAAAATAACCGAAGATTGGAGTGCATGCAACTTAGGTGCTACAAAAAGTTCCAGAATGTCTAGGTACAAGTTACATGTTACCGTGGGCTTTGTAAAAAAGAAGTGTCCGATGATTCTGTCATGCATCAGTCCGCACCTTACGTTCACTTTCGGGCTAGCCCTATGTTGTTCGATGACGTAATGAGGATTTTCTGATCCCCAGATTTGCACATTGTGCCTATTTACTGCACCAGAGACGAGGTGGAATGTGGCTTCAACTGAGAAACAGTCACGGTGCAGATAATCACAATCACGAGCTATGTGCTACAACATCTCCGTTACAAATGCAGCACGGCAAGGCCGGTCGTCAGGCTGATGAGTTTGAACGATCTGTACCTTATAGGCATACAGATGAAGACGTTTGCGTAAACTTTTGTGAACCGTGGCACGGGGAATCCCAATTTCCAGTGAAGCACTACGAATGGATTTCCTGGGGTTTCGCAGAAATGTCTCCTGGACAACTGCAGCTGTCTCTTGTGGTGGTCGGCCGGTTCGGGGGAGATCGCCAACACTACTCGTCGCTTTAAGCTTGGTAAACTTTTAATACCAAGCTTTTATGCTTTTCTGGTCCGGTGGTGATCGTCTGTACTCTTTACCACCTTCTCAAACATCATTAGAGACCAGGTACATCCTTTCATGGCGACGGTATTCCCGTTTAGTAGTACCTCCTTTCAGCGGAATAATGGGCCACGCCACACTGTCTGGTTTGGTCGACAATGGTTCACGGAAAGTGAGAACGACTCCTAGGTATTTCCCTGGCCTCCAAATTCCTCAGAGATCAATCCAATCGGGCATCTGTAGTTAATGTTGAAACAGAAAATCCGATTTTCTGCGGCTCATCCACGTAACGTACAACAGTAAAAGAATCTACTGGTAATACGTTGGTAACAGATACCATAAGACACCTTTAGATACCTTGTAGTGTCTATGCCTCTTCGGGTAAGAGCTGTTTTGGCGGCACACGGAGGATCAACATTATATTAGGCAGCTAGCCTTAATGTTTTGGTTCTTCGGTGTATACACTGCTGGCCACCCAAAATGCAACACCAAGAAGGAAGCATCCGATTGGCCTGAAATTCGTAGCATGCGTCGCCCACGAGAGGACATGCAAACGATTAGCATTGCAGGGTATACGCAAATCATGTGCGCCCGGCACGCCACCGAGAAGCACTATAACAAGGGTGTACAGAAGGCGGGGTGTAAGTAGTGGAAGTGTGTTGTGCTGCCCGACCTGTGTGTGGAAAGCTACCTGATGCCTCGTCGCAGAATACGGCAGTCATTCCAGCACGTTTCGGAATTCGACAGAGGACGAATAGTGGCTTATCGCGACAGCGGTTTATCGTACCGAGGCATCGGCGCACGTGTGAAGCCACAGTGAGGCGAATATGGATTCGGTGGGTGCAGGAGGGACGGACGGACCGACGTGAGCGATTGCCGCAGCCGCGGCACACCATTGAACGAGAGGGCTGGCATGTTGTGCGGCTGGTACTGACGGCTCGCACCGCCACATCACGAACGTTAGCGAAGAAATTAGGGTGTGTTGCGCAACAACCTGTGCCAGCACGTACCGTTCGACGTCGTTTGCAGGATGGGGACTTGTCGCACGGCGCCCATTGCTCCGATTACCATTGACGTTACACCACCGGCGAGTGCGGCGGCCGTGGGCCGTTGAATGCCGCACCTGGACTACGGAATGGCACGCCATTGTCTTCTCCGACGAATCCCGCTTCTGCCTGCAACACCACGATGGTCGGATCCGCGTGTGACGGCACCGCGGCGAGTGACTGTATGACGCCTGCATTATGCATCGCCATACCGGTCCGTCGCCTGATGTTATGGTTTGGGGCGCAATTTGATCCCGCACCCTTCTAGTACGCATCGCCGGTACCCTCAACAGCCACCGCTACATCTCCAACGTTTTGGAGCCTGTAGTCCTTTCTTACCTGCAGAACCTGCCAGCGGCCACGTTTCAACAGGTGAGTGCGCGCCCACACGTGGTACACATCGTGCAACAATTCTTCACGGCCCACCAGGTGTCACTGCTGCCGTGGCCCGCCTGTTCTCCCGATATGTCGCCCATCGAACACGTCTGGTCGCTGATCGGCAACCGAGTGGACCGGCAAGCACCACCTGTGGCTACGCCTGATGAACTGTGGCCCACGTGTGGAAGCAACCTGGGCAGACATACCCCAAGCCCACATCCAAAGTCTCTTTCATTCGTTGCCGCGGCGTGTAGCGGCCGTTATTGTCAGCCATGGTGGTCAGACGAACTATTGATGTCTGCGTGTTCCGCAAGTCGCACGGGCTTGTAAGCTCAATCGTTTCATCTTTGTATCCGTTGTTATGTGTCCAGTAAATCTGGCTTTGCTATCTCGTGTCCTTCTTGGTGTTGCATTGTGAGTGGCCAGCAGTGTACATCAACTACACACAATCACTAAAACATTCACAGATAGAAACAGCTATAGTTTCTGCCACTCGCCGCTGGAATGAGTGCTACGAAGCATCACAAAGGAGTTATCACAACGGATGATATTTAAGGCAAAGGTGATTTTTCAAATCGGTTTCTTAGAAACGAAGAAACCAAAGTATGGTATAAATAGATACAGACACTTGCACTCCTAGCGGAAAAAAATGTGTAGTACAAAAAAAAAAATGGCAAATATACGAAAAATATTTCTCGACGTAAACGCTGTTATGTTAGTAGCAAACATTTTTTTTTTTTAAATCGGGCTCTTAGAAGCGGAGAGATCGTCATTACGGAGATAAGTACATTAAGGCCACGTAGAGGGAAACTAAACATTATTTTGAGAAAGGAAGAACAAATAAATGTACGTAAAATGTTTTCCGCGGTGAGTGCCATCTGACTGAAAAGGAATTTTTTCAGTTAGATATTTAGAAGCGAACATACGATTGCAAACATGTTAAAAACAGAAATACGCCCTAATAGCAAAAAAATTCATCACAAAATGTTCTGAAACGCACACAAAACATTCATCGTTGTGACCTTTATGTAAGGCAAAAAATATTTTTTAAATTCGATTTTTAAAAGTAAAGATTCGGAAAAAGTAAAAATATAATGTAACTTGCTTATAGCCCGTAACTTGCCTAGGACGGTTGTTTTTAATCTTTAAATAAATATTAAAGTATAGCGCATGTTTCCCGTCCTAAGACGGTGCAATTTTTAATTGGAGCAGATTGAAAACAAATAAAATAGACGCCGGCTCTTTTGTAAGGAAATATAGTAAACATTTATATAGCAAGAACTCATTCATGTTAGAACTGAAAATTATGTGCCATTTATATCCGTTTTTCAAAAGACCTCGCGATAAATAAACATTCTGGGAGAAATATTTATTGTTGAATAATTTTTCTAGTAGTCCAGTTTTTGCGTGCAAACTTACCTTAATAACTTTTGCGTTGATTTTTCGCGTTAAATTGCTTTTTCTCCGGCATACCTGTTATTCCGTTCACGGCTTGTTTTGGACTGTCCTATTCGGAGGTTAGTTTGAAACTTCATACCGAAGCCTTTCCTACAAAATAATGCGACATCTGGCATTACAAATCGGAACTATCTAAATTATCGAGAACGTGCTGTTGGGGCTGCATCTGTTTTTAGATGCAATTTCACTCACTTCGACATCGCAGGATTTCAGTTTTTATTGTAGGTATAGACCGATATTTTTCAAAATGTACGATATAATCAGCACTAAACTCGGAAAGTTAGTTAAATTAAAAAAGTAAAAAATAATTAAAGCGTACAAATTAATATTCGAATTGTGCTAAATTAAATTAATATACAAACACAACTTACCGTGATATTAAGAATTCAAGTCGAATTTTGTAAATCGGATAAATAGTACTAGAGTCATTGGTAATCCAGTGTTTTTAAATTAGCACGCGATCACCTTGACATCTCAATGTGATCGCGTGCAACTAAAAAAAAAAACACAACTTACCGTGATATTAAGAATTCAATTAGAATTTTGTAGATCGGAAAAATAGAACTGGAGTCATTAATAATTCAATTTTTTTAAATTAGCACGCGATCACCTTGACATCTGAAAGTGATCTCGTGCTATTATATAGCAGACAATCATTTTGACATCGCGAGAGCACACGAATTGATCGATAAGTGATGACGCAGCAATGCAGACGTTGGTGTGACGTCACACGTTCCAGGGAGACAGACCTGGGTGTTTATATCATTAATTTTTATGTCTCTAGAGGGGAAACCATGTATTTTTTCAAATAGAGACTGTACGCAAAATCACTTTCGTGGTAAAAGGTATCGGAAGGTAAAAATATTTTTTTGAATCTTTTATTTTTTTTTGTGAGGGAATTGTGCAGAGCAAAACGTATTTTGAATTTAATAGAATGTGCATTTACGCCCCCTAGCGGTGAGGTTATGCAACGAAAAAAGACCAAACCGTGTGGATCGTGGCTCTCACAATTCGGATTTCGATTTCAAAAAGCATTTTTCAAATAGGGCTAATAGTTGCAGAGTTATGGTGTCTACAGACGAAAGATAGAGAGATGTTATGAGCACGTGCTTTTTCGAAAGACGTGCTCACCAGCACAAATATCTAACAATAGACCTAAGCAAAAACAGACGAAATAGCAACATCAAGAAATATTGCAGAGTAACCAATGTAGGTTTCAGAAAAAAAAAAAAAAAAAAAAAGAGAATTAGATGAGAAGAAATTTTGAAATTGCCAAATACTTTACACAAAACCAAGATTCCGGTTAGCAAAATCTGGCTGTATGTTTTTACTTATGTAAGGCATTCGTTAAAATAAACTATTACATTGTATTAGCACCGGTGGGATATCACAAAAATACAAATCGAATTAAAACACTATAACGTGATAAAATCTGTACGTTCCTACAATTTATGAAAATTTGTCAGTAGATGAGTGGGAATCGAAACAAAAGAATGGTTGCGCCTCTAAATCGAAAATTTTCCCCCAGAATAAAGCTTTCAATTCCCATAAAGAGGATGTTCACATATTTTTAGGATGATTTTCCAGCAATATAATTAATGTTTAAAATAAAATTATTTATTTCTTAAATGTTTTATCTGATAGGAGATGTGACGTGCCTGCACCGCAGGACGCACATGAGATAAAGGCAGATAGCAGTGAGAGCACATGTCCGCGTAGCTCAGTTGGGAGAACGACTTACTCCGGAGTGAGAGGACCCGAATTCGATGTCCGGCGCGGATAAACTTGTACGTTATGCTTGTTTGCAGTTGATACAGAGATTTTTAACGACTCAGCGATTGCTCTTGGATCGGTGGATTTTCTTTTAAGACCGGAGACCTTTTTTTTGAAATAGTGTTAAGAGTACGTATCTTCTTTGGTTATTCGATTGGTATTCTTTTTGCTGTTAAAAACAATGCTTGACGATTTTTCTCTCTATTATTAATAATATTACTTATTGTACACTTACAATTTTCAATTCCATGATTTTCACAGTGTTTTTTTTTTAAATTATAGAATACGAATAACCTTCTTCAAACAGAGGTCATCGATCTTTCCACATTTATAAGTGAGTCACGGAAAAAATATAATTGGCCGCCACGGGAATCGAACCCAGGGTTTTCCAGTTACGCGCCGATTATACTTCCACTGCACCACAGCAGCCTCGAATTCCTCCAGACTCACACACACTAACAGCCAAGCCAATTTGGCAGATTGCTTCTTGGAGCCCCGCACAATGCTGGGGATTCACCAAAGATGGTAATCAGCAACTGAACAAATAATTAGAAGGCAAATGAATAAATAATAAATTATTTAACATAACCTTCTGTCCACAGCTTGTTTACGCGCGCCATTTTCTTAGCTGACAAACTGCAGCAGATATTTCTTTCGTGTTCATGTAATACGCTGTTGCCAGTTTCAATTCTTCGAATTTGTTTTATTTTCTGTAATTTCTTATAAAAAATATCTAAAAATGCGTAAACATTCTCTGTACAAATGAATTTTAGGTGTACATTGCTGATGTAAATATTGTGCTGTAGAAATTCATATTTATCTAAGGTATAGCGAAAGCGATAGATTTCGCAGTGTTTTCTGGATCGAAAATAAAATCTGTACGTTCCTACAATTTTTGAACATCTTGTGACGTACCTGCCAGCAGGACGCACACGACATAAAGACACATAGCAATCAGAACAAATGTCTGCGTAGCTCAGTTGGTAGAGCGACTTGTTCCGGAATAAGCGGCCTCGGGTTCGTAGACCAAAAATGACGGAGAAATTTACTTCGTTATAATGGCGCCCGAACTATCCGGATGACCCGGCCGTTCAAAATCTCGCATTGGTGTGATGTTATTTCCACACCGCGAGACAGGAAAAATCAGAGAATTCCTTCTCCAGCGCTTCGAAAAATAAAAATGTGTGATGTTGCATTCCACACAGCAGATTGACTGGGAGTTCTCAAGTTCACGTTCTACAGTGGATGGCTGCCTGCAACGATTCATGGTCACGGCTGACCCGTGGGCCATGCCCCCGGCCCTCTTTCGGGGGGGGGGAGATGTGACGTACCTGCCAGCAGGACGCACACGACATAAAGGCACATAGCAATCAGAACAAATGTCTGCGTAGCTCAGTTGGTAGAGCGACTTGTTCCGGAATAAGCGGCCTCGGGTTCGAATCCCGGCGTAGACCAAAAATGACGGAGAAATTTACTTCGTTATAATCTGTCAGTAGATCAGTGGGAATCAAAACAAAAGAGTGGTTACGCCTGTAAGTCGAAAAATCTCCCCAAGAATAGGGCTTTCTAGTACAATTGTCTCCATTGTTCTCATCTGCAAATGAATTTTGAGTGTACATTGCTGATATAAATATTGTGCAGTCGAAATTCATATTAAGATAAAATGTTAACGAAGGTGATAGATTTCAGAGTGTTTTCTGGGTTGAAAATTTCCCATGTGCGTCGAAATTCTTGGAGAAATGCAATTCACAAGTGCCAAAATTAACTTCAAGTAATTCTTACTTCCAGCTAAAAACGACTTATTTTACAGTATACCTGCATAAACAATGTTCAAAAGTAGAAGGAAGTAACTAGCGCTTGTAAAGAGTTTTCTGACCTCCATCCCCTTGCTTTTGTTTTATTTAAGTGGTATTTATTTCATCACAGCGCTTCAAGTCCAATAACGTTTTGTTTTCGCAGCTCAATGCTTCGCATACATGTCAAGTGAACGCAGCTGTCAGCGGGAAGTTATCACCATAGGGGTTCCTGTTTTGTTCTGCACATGAAATCAAAGCTAAAAATGGAAAGCAATTTTCACTGTTTCAGCAGGGAAGGTGTCTTGGGAGCAATGACCAGCATTTAATGGATAATTCCTGTAGAGCCATCAAAACATGCAGCTTCGGTCGACCTCAGTGGCAATTGTTTTAATTATTTTGCTTTGGAATTGTTTTATAAACGAAGAGTGATCGTTCAAAACCAGCAAAATGTTATTCCAAGCAACGAAGCATATTCTTGTGGCTTGAGAGACCCAGAGAAAAAAATTGGTTAAAAAATACAGTGGTATCAGAATACTAATCTTGAGATATTCAGGTACCACTGATTTGTTTTCAGCTTTAAATATTTTACTTACACCTGCAAAACATGAATCTGTGTTTTCCTGGAGATCTTTATAGTCTTCGGCACATATGTAATTTCATAGATGGTGAAAGATTCCAGAATGGAAAAAGCAAGATTCAGAATTTTCAACCGTTAGCTCTAAAATTCCTATCCCAAGACTTCAATGAAGTATCCGTGACTCAGATTTGCGGTTTCCCGCCTTCATTACTGACTGACGAAACAAATCAGTTTCTCGAACTCCACCAACTGATAGATTCACCAATGGCCGCGACGTCGTTTATCACTATCAAAAAGACAATGTAGTATTGGTATGGCAGTCAATATCACTCAGCCATAGTATCATGCCAAAGTTTAGAACTAATGGATGCCCTTCGCAATCTGTTTAATTTTTATTTTGAACTTGTCGTGTTTTGGTATCGTTAATGCGTTACTTCTTCGAAAACGCATATCTGGAATTAATTGCTAAAATATGATGACTCAAGAAGAGCTGCTTCACTTATTGACACGTGTACCTCGGCAAATGGTGAACTCACTTGAAATCACAGTTAAGCTTGTTATTTCAAAACACACTGCCGAAAATGGTTTTATAAAAAGTTAGGGAATAACACTTTACTTTACGATACTTTAAATTAGCTATAAAAATAAAAAATACCGCGAGTTTTACACCAGCCATACATTTAAGTGTGCTGCATCAGCCCTGGCTGGCCTCCAGGTTGTAGCTCTGGCCTGTTAAACATGAGCTTTCTGTTCGAACTCTGATACCACTGAGCATTCGCAGAGAATCGGAGCTAACGCTGAGTAGTCGGAGCCGGAACATGGACCCCCAATTTCTCCATAAACAATACCGTATCTCCCCTCGTCATCGGGATGTCAGTGCCACAAATTTCCCCCAACATGAAAATTCCGTTGGGATATAGGAAGCACGCCGAAGTTAAGGTACTTTCCATTGGGAGTAATATCTACGAGAATAAGAAGCAACAGACACGTATTTTACAAAGGACAAGAACGAATTTACTCAGTATGTTGTCTGAATAAAAAGTCGGAACACTAATGAGAAGTTTCACTCTTACACCTCAACCGCGTGAAACTGAAAGGCATTGGAACATTGCATGTGGAGCACGCAAAGGTTATGAAGTCTTCGTACGAGAGGTCCTATTACTAAGGGAAAACTCGAGGAATTCTCATGAAAACTTGCATTTTGAAAAATTCCAAAATTTTGCGTACAGAGCAATTTTACTAGAAATTTCAGGGAAATCACTTGCAATGAGGCACAAAATTGTGAAGTAATCCTAGTATATTCGCGTTTTCGAAAGTCAAATGTTTCTCTCTACCCCTTGTGATGAATCAACTGATAACCTTGCTAATAATCTTGATCACAAGTAATATATAAAGCTAAGGGTAGAGTGGTAGAAGAAGTACACTGCTCAAAAAATAATTAGGGTATATTGCTGTAGCGACCAGACTCATGATGTATAAAATAAAAGTTGAAATGGGTTGTAGATTTGGGTTTTATGTTACGTTAACTTTATGGTTTAACTTGAAGATAGTGAAATGACTTTAACTTAAAGCCTTAACTTTCCATTGAACTCGGACTGCTTCTCAATTGCTTTTAGCAGCTGAAAATCTTAACTAATAATATACTGTATATATCACTTCAATAACATGACCAGGATTCAGTGATAACAGTGTCTAATTACGGGTATCCAAGCCACTTTCTTTTTCGGAAATCAGGCACGTTCAATGTCCAATATTAATAAGTCGTAACACAACACGCTTGATAGACTTCAATCACAATATAAGGTACGCTAAATATTCTTTGAATCTGCTCACTCAGTACAAGATTCTTATTGACTACAATTTGCTCATACAAATATCGTTTAATATTTGCACATTCTTCAATCGCATTCTCTATATGAATACTGCTCGCTCATCTAAGATTGCACATTGTTCATTGCACACTGAGCTCTTATCTCATGAGTCTATATCTAAGTAACTTGGGCTTTGACCTGCTGTCATAATTGCCAAATTCAAATTCATCGGAAGAAAGTGCGTAGCGTTAAGTTTAGAAAAGCTTTAACGAGAAGAAACAAAATTTACGTAAGAACACAGGAACTCAAAATGAAGATTAAATTAGAAGTACACGTCACAGATGGATCGCTATCGAAAACATCAGTATGAGACACCCTGGACAGCTATCTACGTAGCACAGTTGTAGACCACTTCTACAGTGTATATTTAGCTCTGTTAGATCACTTCCCACTTTGTCTCTCCGTCTTCTACTCTGGCATGATCAACGTTTAGTATCCTTGGCTGAAAGTGCAATCGTCCTCATTTCCTTCTACGTAGCACGATCGTAGACCGCTCTTCTGTATTCAGTTCTGTTAGAGCTCTTTCCACTTTGTCTCTCCATCTTTTACTCTGGCACGTTCAGTGTTCAATATTCTTAGCTACAAGACAGTCTTCATTTTCCTTTCGGTCGCGCAATCGTAGACCACTCTTCAGTATACAGTTCTGTTAGATCTCTTTCCACTTTGTCTCTCCATCTTTTACTCTGGCACGATCAGTGTTCAATATTCTTAGCTACAAGACAGTTTTCATTTTCCTTTCGGTCGCGCAATCGTAGACCACTCTTCAGTATTCAGTTCTGTTAGATCTCTTTCCACTTTGTCTCTCCATCTTTTACTCTGGCACGTTCAGTGTTCAATATTCTTAGCTACAAGACAGTCTTCATTTTCCTTTCGGTCGCGCAATCGTAGACCACTCTTCAGTATACAGTTCTGTTAGATCTTTTTCCACTTTGTCTCTCCATCTTTTACTCTGGCACGATCAGTGTTCAATATTCTTAGCTACAAGACAGTTTTCATTTTCCTTTCGGTCGCGCAATCGTAGACCACTCTTCAGTATTCAGTTCTGTTAGATCTCTTTCCACTTTGTCTCTCCATCTTTTACTCTGGCACGATCAGTGTTCAATATTCTTAGCTACAAGACAGTCTTCATTTTCCTTTCGGTCGCGCAATCGTAGACCACTCTTCAGTATACAGTTCTGTTAGATCTCTTTCCACTTTGTCTCTCCATCTTTTACTCTGGCACGATCAGTGTTCAATATTCTTAGCTACAAGACAGTCTTCATTTTCCTTTCGGTCGCGCAATCGTAGACCACTCTTCAGTATACAGTTCTGTTAGATCTCTTTCCACTTTGTCTCTCCATCTTTTACTCTGGCACGATCAGTGTTCAATATTCTTAGCTACAAGACAGTCTTCATTTTCCTTTCGGTCGCGCAATCGTAGACCACTCTTCAGTATACAGTTCTGTTAGATCTCTTTCCACTTTGTCTCTCCATCTTTTACTCTGGCACGATCAGTGTTCAATATTCTTAGCTACAAGACAGTCTTCATTTTCCTTTCGGTCGCGCAATCGTAGACCACTCTTCAGTATACAGTTCTGTTAGATCTCTTTCCACTTTGTCTCTCCATCTTTTACTCTGGCACGATCAGTGTTCAATATTCTTAGCTACAAGACAGTCTTCATTTTCCTTTCGGTCGCGCAATCGTAGACCACTCTTCAGTATACAGTTCTGTTAGATCTCTTTCCACTTTGTCTCTCCATCTTTTACTCTGGCACGATCAGTAATCAATATTCTTAGCTACAAGACAGTCTTCATTTTCCTTTCGGTCGCGCAATCGTAGACCACTCTTCAGTATTCAGTTCTGTTAGATCTCTTTCCACTTTGTCTCTCCATCTTTTACTCTGGCACGATCAGTGTTCAATATTCTTAGCTACAAGACTGTCGTCTCCATTTTCTTTTGTGTATCACAATTGTGGACCACTCTTCAGTATTCCATTCTGCTAGGCTCCTTTTCATTTTATCTACCTATCTTTTTCTCTAACCCGACGAACGTTCAATATCCTTGGCAGTAACCTGAATACTCCTCATTTCTTTGTAATACAGTCGAGGACCGACCATTCTCTTTTATTATAAGTCCTTTTAGATTCCCTTCTACTTTATTTCTGCATATTCTTTGAAGCCGTCCTCTGGGTTTTCTCTCAAGTAGACTCATTTGAAACACCTTCCTTGCTTTTAACTCTTTACTCATCGTTTCAAGGGGTTCAAATCATCTCAGTCTTGCGATATTGACTTCATTTATGATTAGAGGATTTCCAAAGTTGACATCAAGTTCCTGGCTATATCTTCTCCCCATTCTCCTGCTACCCTTGCTTTATAGGTCCAGATAATATTTCCCTTAAAATATCCTTTCTAAATTCGTAGAACGAATTTTCATTCCTATCACTAAGGTTCTAACTTTTCCCACCACATAAAAAGACAAAACCAATATAGTTTTTACAAATATCGTACTTGATTCTTTACGGTAAAGTTTTGGTGGTAAGCAGATGTTTCAAGAATAAAAAACTCTATTTCTTGCTAGTATTCTGTATTGAACTTTAGAATTTAAATTTTATCATTTGCGTTCATTACTGTTATAAGGCACTGAAAAGATGAAACATATTAAAAATGTTTATTGTTTGTTGAAAATATCCCATATCATGGTTTTTAACATTCTTTATAACTTCAAAATGTTCTATTTCAACTTCTCATTCAGTTTTTTTAATTTCTAGTAACTGATTTTAAAGAATTTTTATTTATAACCTCACGGTGTGCTACAAATCTATATAATATAGGCCAGATATACACTATATTGACAAAAGTCACCAGACACCAAGTAGAGAAACACAACATGGCATTTATTGACATATATTAGTACGCTGTCGGTCCACATTTGGCCTTAATGCATGCACTGATCCTTCGAGACAAGCTCTCGACAAAGTTTTGGAACACAGCGATAGGTATGCGCTTCCATTCAGTACGTAATGCTGCCGCTAACTGTTGCTTAGCAGTAGGCCTTGGTCCCAAACTTCTTATGCGGCGCTCTAATTCAGCCCATAGATGCTCCATGGGATTAAATCAGGGCTATGTGCTGGCTAGTCCACACACGATACGGATTTATGATCAAACCATGCCGTAACAGTCTTTGCTTTATGGCTCGGTGCATTATCCTGCTGGTACCAACAAGGCTCGGTTCCATAGTATTGCCACAGAGTTGGTAGGGCATAATTGTCCAGAATATCGAGGTAGACGTGCTGGTTAACAGGTTTGTCCACGATAACTATTGGGCCGGGACCATACCGCGAAAAACACTCCCACACGAGTACACTGCCAGCTCCAAACTTGACCGTAGGAACAGTACACTGTGGTAAATAGCGCTCCCCATACCCACACATGGTCATCATACTGAAAGATCGTGTATTTGGATTCGTCAGTCCATAGGACCCGTTTCCATTGATCTACGGTCCACGATAAATGTTCTTTACACCATGCTAAACGACAAGTAGCATTCCGAGTGGAGATGAAAGGCTTATGAGCAGCCGCACGACCACGGTAATTCATGGAATGAAGTTCTCTGCGAATGGTACGTGTACATACTGAGGTTTCAGCATTTTTGCTCACCTGTACACTGAAGTCTTGTGCAGTACTCCGTCGATTAGCTGTAACGACTCTCCTGAGGCTTCGACGTCCTCTATCACTGATTTTCTTTAGTCTGTCGGTACATTTTGCTGCTTCAGGCACGCCATGTGTCTTCCACTTATTCAGCACATCCAAAACAGTGGACTTGGGTATATTTAAACGCCTCTCGGTTTATTTTATGGACAACCCACTAATATAACACCCAACAATCTTTCCTTTCTCAAAATCAGTTCTCTCCCGCCGCGACATTTTCACTCAATCTCACAGTGCGATATGATCGCGGTCAGCTGCAGGCTTCTTTTTATACCGTTTGCATCTGTCCGTGCATCTTAACAACGCAGTTGATCCGTTCATTTGCTTTTTAAGTGGTGTCCGGTGACTTTTTGTCAATATAGTGTATATCAAAATTAGAAAGATGGATTAATATGGAGGTAACAGATTTCGGCAAATATAGATGTGTAAAGACCATGTACTGTTCCTGCTGTAGAAATTATTAGATAAATAGTCAAATAGGTATAAGTGATAAATGCAACGGTTACAGCTACGCACGAAAGTTAAGAACAAACGGATTTTAACTTCTGCTTTTCACAATTCAAAGCAAATGGTGGAAATCATGTGGGTTCGCACCATCAAATTTTTATCCGGATCCATATCTAGATAGTAAAAGGTAAGTGATAATTACTAACAACAGAAAAGCAAAAAAAATAAGCATTAATGATATTACGAAGCTTTATACAGTTATTTCCAAAGAAAACGGATGAACAAGTTAAAGTTTTGAAGGGAAAGGTTTACCTTTGTTTCAGTTTTCATGAGCAGTTTCTTGGGTTAAAACTTCGCTTATTTTGAGACTGCGTGCACAATACCATTTAACAGTTAATTTGAGAATGATTATGTAACCCTAAAAAAATTTTAGAAGAAAAATGTTTCTCACGGGGATTACTCATTTCCTATGACCTTAAAATAAAAAGTAGGTTTCCTGTTCCAATACTTTTAGGCGTAACGTTCTTTTCTTATTTTTTTCATAGAGATTTATGTGTATGTGTGTGTGTGTGTGTGTGTGTGTGTGTGTGCTCAGAGTATTTGCATATAAATCAGTGAAATGAACAGCTGCTTTCTTTGATCGGCAGCCTCTTTTCATCCTTGAGTGGATGCCATCTGCATTCCATCGAAGCGACTAAGATCCGATGCATCAGCAGAAATCGAAGCTTTGTTACTCATGGTCACCTTCCGAAGTCCAAACTCACGCTTGACTGCCTATTCTGTTTTCTTCCTCTTCGTTAACAAAATCACGTCGGAATAAAGCTCCATTAATCCTTTTTTTTTCTTTTTTTGTCGGTTGGTAGTTTCAATTTTACCCTGGTCTAAACAGATCATGAGACATTAACACAGATAATTAAGAAATAATCTTTAGATATAAATGGTAAATAAATAAGTGTATAATGCAATTGCTTCTACTATAGGGCAAATCCCAAGTTGTTTAAAGCCTTTAGTTAACCCTGTAACCGGATGGAATGAGTTAACTTGGGGATAGCAAAATGGGCTGAAACCAGCTCGAACGCTGTCTAATAAGTGGGCCGAACGCGGTTGGGAGTGAACCTGCGCATCGGAAAGCGTTGCTTTCTCCTTACCTTTCTCATTCAAAGTGGTGATTTATGGGGATGATTAACCCTAATGCCTTCGAAGTGATTACCGGCTGAAAAGGCTGTAATAATGGCTACAATCCTAAGAAAGGAGAGAGGAGATGTTTGAGTCACTTATTTCGACCCAGTGACATGATGTTCGTGTGAAAGATACTTGCCCTTCCCCATCATGCTTTGGGTCATGAAGCAGAAAACAAAGGAACAGAAGGGAGCTCACTGCACCAGGGTTATGGTGGGCACTGTTCATTGTTGGTTGTGGCAGGTTTATGGTTGGTACGGTTGAGATGAGAGGGAGAGAGGAATTGTTTTGCCGTAGCTTTCCTAAAACCCGGCCGCTATGTGAGCATTTCTCTTTGTGAAGCGCAGAAAGTATGGGACATCATTAGGCCGCTTAAAGAGTCAAAACTGCTTAGCCCCAGTTATTCATTTTTCAAATCGGTGTTTTAGAAGCAGATAAATCGGAAAAAATACAATTCACCTTTATGCCCCGTAGCGGAAAGTCTATGTTTTACTTGAAAAATCTGAAACTACATGAGAATTTGTAATTGCAATCGTAACTAGGGGGGGGGGATATAATGACCCAATACCGCGACCTAAGGTCTATTGTGCATCCCCAGCGATAATCTCGAAAGAGACGAGATGCACGAGCAAAAGCAAGAATGCTCTTGACTAGTACTAAAGAAAGTTAACTTGGTCTCAAGTTATGAGTACCAAAGTGTTCGAGCCTAAGTGCTGCAAAAAAGTCACATTCACAAAGAAAATGCAAGGAAGTCTCTTCTTCTAGATGACATCCTCTGCAGAATGGAGCCACTTTCACCCCAATCAAAATAAGGTGCCTATTAAGACGACAGTGTCCTGTAAGTAGACCAACAATCAGATGAGAAACATTTTGCACCGGAAACGCTCTCCAACAAAGAAATAATTTTTCAAATCGAACTCTTAGAAGCAGATATACCGTCAAAAATAAGATGTTTATCTACGCCCCCCCCTGGCTGGAAACTATGCGATATTTTAAGCAGGTGGTATTCTCAAAAGGTTTTCCGAGGTGAGCGGTATTGGTCCACGAAATAAGTTTTTCAATCGAGTTTTCGGAAGCTCTGATACTGCTGCAAATACAACAGAAGCAGAGATATAGACTTACGCCTCCTGATGACCGCACCATTCTTTACCAAAAATTAGAAATTATATGCAAAACATTTCCAGTGAGCAGCTGTTTCCGATGCAGGAAGAATGTTTTAAATCGGACTTTTAGAAGCAGAGATATCGGGGAAAACTCAACTACCTTTACGCCCCTAACGGAAAATCATTATTGAAACAGAAACATTATATTTGATTAAAACAGAAGCATCATTATTTGAAACAGAAACTGTCCCTAAAATAGTCTTTGTTATAAATGGCATCGAAAGAAAGAATGGATTTTTCAATCGGATATTGAGAAGCAAATACATATATGGAGTAAAGTATACAGATACTCTGTCGTATCAGAATAATATGACCACACCCGAAATCACAGTGTAATCCCCTCCCTCCGCCCCAGGCGCATCACAGAGTGTACGTGACAAGGTCGACCACACGGAGAGCCATAGTGCGGGACGTGAGCACAATGGGCAGCGGTAGTGATTTGACGGACGTTTAAAAAGGAGTGATCATCGCCTACCGCGCCAAGGGTGGCAGCTTGTCAGAAACCCCGCACGGGGATAACTGGTTTTCCAGTTATTTGGGGAGCGGCGCCCCCACGGCCCGAGCTCACCTTGTGACGGAATACATTTCGTTTACTGTGGAACGATAACATCACCGAAGGGACAGCTGTTCATCCAGCTGATGGGGGATGGCGTCCCCACGGCCCGAGCCGATTTTCTCTTATTGTTTTGCTTTTTTCGTCTTTAGTTCATATCTTGACATGTACTCGCCTCAGTTGTAGGCTGCTGAGGTTGTGATGAGGCGCCAGCTCCGGGTTTTGTTCCTCGTTCCCTTCCCTGTCTTTTCTCTTTTATGTTACGTTTTCTGTTTTTTCCGGAGCTGGTTAGCTTAAACCTACCTGCACGTTTGCCGTGTGCGGTGACCCGTACAGGTGGAAATGGGGATGCTGGAGGCTGAGGTATCTGGGGGCCGGGTTGTAGTGTCTCCAGATGCCAACACTACTCTTTGCCCTCTGCTTCACCCTAAACGGGAGGCTGGGAGCTAACCCACTCCTAGTCAGGAAGTCTGTGGCCGAGTGGCGTCCAGACTTCTAGCGGCTTGTCGTTCTGTTCGGCAGGGTGAGTTTGGGGGTAGGGTGGCATGCCAAAGGGGTGTTCTCCGGGCACGGGAAAGTCTGGGTGTACGCCGAGCGTGTGCCTGCCCTACCAACTTGCTATATCCGCTGACTATCGCTAGAGCCGTGTCCTGCGTCCTCTTGGGCTTGCGGACCTCCGGCTCTCCCTCGTTGGGCTCGGTAGTGGGTGGGGAGGTTGGCGGGCGAATCTCTTTTTCTCCCTCATGGCAACACAAAGTGTTTCCCATGCTGTAAATCTGAAGCGCCGTGTGGAGGAAGGGACATCCTCCTCCACTAAGAAACTCCTAACTACGGACTGCAATGCTCTGTTTCTTCTCATTCATTCAGTTGATCCTGCTCAGTCTCTTAGTTCGAAGAGTCCTTTCTGGATTAGTAAGGCTCTTCAGGCCGTTACGGGCTCACCAAAGAGTGTTAAGAAGCTTCTGTCAGGGGATCTTCTTGTGGAGACATCTCATCCACGTCACAGTGCCACCTTGCTGGAGACGACCGTTCTGCTGGACATTCCTGTACAGATCTCGCCCCATGGGTACCTCAATTCCTCTCGCGGTGTCATCAACTCCCGCGACCTTCTCGAGTGCAGTGAAGAGGAATTGTTGGAAGAACTTGGAGACCAACATGTCACTGGGGTTCGGCGTATTCTTTTCAGGCGGGATGGGAAGTCTATTCCCTCCCGGAACATCGTCCTGACTTTTGGCTCACCTACCCTGCCAACTTCCATCAAGGCGGGGTACTTGCGTCTAGATGTTCGGCCATACGTACCGAACCCCTTGAGATGTTTCAAGTGCCAGCATTACGGTCACTCCCAGCAGTCTTGCCGTAATGTAGCAAAGTATGGGCGCTGTGGTTCCACTGAGCACTCTTTGCCGGACTGCTCCGCTAAGGCGGATCATTGTGTGAATTGTGAGGCCTCCCACTCTGCGTCTTCTAAGCAGTGTCCCAAGTGGATCGAGGAGCAGGCTATCCAACGCCTGAAGACCACTGAACATCTGTCATACCCTGAGGCCAGGAAACAAATAGCTCCTCTTCCACCCGGCCGGCGCCCCTATGCCTCGGTTGTGGTGCAGAAGGCTACTGTTGCGGTCCAGACGGAGGTGACCATCCCGGCACGGTGTCCTTATGATTTTGAGGACATCGTCGCTGCTGGGCTGGAAGCACTAAAGTCTCGCCGCATTGCATCCAAGGCGACATCAACATCGTCGCCTAAACCTTCTATGCCGAAAACATCTTCGGACATCACAGGAACCCAGGTCCAGGGCACTGCAAAGAAGAAGCCGGAAAAGGTGAAACCCGGCTCATCCTCCCCGAAACAGAGCAGGCAAAAACCACCTCTCAACACAGGGGGTAAACACAGCCCTGTGTTACCTCCAGACACTGCCGATGGATTGGAGGTGACGGACGACATGGAGACTTTCTAGACGTCTGTCTTCATTCTTTCATTTCATTTTTTCATTATGGCCACGCTCATTCAGTGGAATTGCCTAGGTCTGCGTTCACGCATTGATGATTTAAAAGTCTTACTGTCTTCGCACACACCTGTGTGCGTGTGTCTCCAGGAGACAAAGCTCCGCACGACGGACACTCCTTCGCTGCGAAGACATTCCCTTTTCCGCAAAGATCACCTGGACGGCGTTATCGCCTGCGGAGGAGTGGCCGTCGTTGTTACTCATGGTATTCCTGTCACTGCAGTTGCCCTTCGGACGACTTTGCAGGCAGTGGCAGTGAGACTATCTGTGAACACACTGTTCACAGTGTGTTCACATCTACATACCACCAGATGAAGCTTGTAAGCCTTTCAGATCTGGAAGATTTAGTTGACCAGCTGCCGCCTCCTTTCTTCATCTTAGGAGATTTCAATGCACACAATCCGTTGTGGAGTTCTACCACTCGAGACTCCAGGGGCCGTGTTGTTGAGTCCCTTCTCTCCAACACGTCCCTCTGTCTCCACAACACCGGGGCAGTCACTTGTTTTCATGAACCCACCCGCTCGTACTCAGCCATTGATCTGTCCTTGAGTTCGCCATCGTTATATCCTGACTGGTCCTGGAGCGTGTCTGATGATCCCCTTGGCAGTGATCACTTTCCCATCTTTCTCCGTCTAGCAGGTGACGGGTACAGTCATGCTACTCGCCCTGCTAGATGGGCTATCGATCGAGCCAAGTGGGACTCATTCACGGCTTCAGCAACCATTACTCCAGTCATGGTGTCCTCAGGTACGATCGATGAAGCTGTTGCGGCGGTAACGGATTGTATTGTGCAAGCGGCAGACTTTACCATCCCTAAGACTTCGACTAAACTTCCACGTTGCCCGCGACCTTGGTGGAATTCCGCTTGCAAGGCAGCTCGTCAGGCCCAACATCAAGCTTGGGGTAGGTTTCGTCGGTACCCCACCGACGCGAACATACTTGCTTTCAAGAATACCAAATCTTACGCGCGATTGGTACGTCGTCGTAGTCAACGGGAATCTTGGATACGCTACGCATCCAGGATTAACACCATTACCAGCTTTAAGATCGTTTGGGACAGGATCCGCAAGATTCGGGGTAAGTACCCTTCTGGGGAAATCTCCATTCTCGAGAGTGAAGGTTGAACGGTTGCTGACGCTCAGGGTGTCGCTGACTGTCTGGGCGCCGCATTTTCTTCGGTGTCCAGCAGCAGCAATTACCATGCTTCGTTCCGGCAGTTACAGCCGCGGCTTGAACGGTCCAAGGTTTCCTTTGGACCGTTTTCCGCTGACGATTATAACGGCCCACTGACTGCCGTCGAACTGAAGATTGCCCTGAATCGGTCCGGCCGAACATCTGTCGGACTGGATAACATCCATTATGAAATGCTGAAGCACCTTTCTCCATCCTCTCTTGAATGTCTGCTAGTCCTGTTTAACAGGATCTGGCACGAGCGTGACTTTCCCGAATCTTGACGCACTGCCATTGTCGGTCCTGTTCTCAAACCTGGTAAAGATCCCGCTAACCCGTTGAACTACCGACCAATTGCTATGACGAGCTGTCTTTGCAAAGTCCTAGAGCGCATCATCAATTTTCGTTTGGTTTTTTTATTTGGAATCACGTCACCTTCTTTCACCTCATCAGAGTGGATTTCGGAAATTCCGTTCCACCTCAGATCATCATCTTCGCCTAGAGACATCTGTCAGGGAGGCGTTTGTCCGGCGTCAGCACTTGGTCTCCGTGTTCTTCGATATGGAAAAAGCCTACGATCGAACCTGGAGATACGGCATTCTCCGTGATCTGCATGACTGCGGATTGCGGGGAAATTTGCCAACCTTCATTGCCGGATTTCTCCAGAACCTGATGTTCCATGTGCGCGTCGGATCGACCCTCTCTGCGTTATACCCACAAGAGCAGGGTTCCCTCAAGGCTCCATTCTTTCTGTGACATTGTTCATCCTTCGTGTTAATCATCTTTTCACCCTACTTCCTCCGACGGTCCGTGGCACCATGTACGTGGATGATCTGCCGATCTCTTGCGCATCTGTCAACATGCGCACTATTGAACGGCAACTGCAGTCGGCCATTAATAATATCTCTACCTGGGCCTCCCACAATGGATTTGGCTTCTCGACCCAGAAGACCGTTTGCATGAATTTTTACCGCAAACGGGGCCTTCACCTAGACCCCAGTCTCCGTCTGGATGGTACCACCATTCCTGTGGTGTCAGAAGCCAAGTTCCTTGGGCTAACTTTTGACCGAGCACTCACCTTCCGACCTCACATCCAGTCTTTGAAAGGTGTCGTGCACGAAGTCATTGAGTATCCTGAAGGTCCTCTCTCGAACATCTTGGGGGGCTGACAGGTGCTCAATGCTTCGCATTTACCATTCTCTGATTCGGTCAAAGTTAGACTTCGGATGTATAACGTACGGTTCCACACGTCCTTCCGTGTTACGGCCTCTGGATCCTGTCCATCACCTGGCTCTGCGGCTATTCACTGGTGCTTTCCGTACCTCTCCCGTGCATAGCCTGTATGCCGAGGCCCATGAACCGCCGTTGTGCATCCGACGTAAGCAGCTGTCTCTTCAATTCTTCACCAAGTTGAAGTCTTTTCCTGATCATCCACTGCATGGTTCCATTTTCCAACCGCAATGTGTCCGCCTATTCTCACACCGGCCTTCCTCTGTTCCGACGTTTGGAATTCGGTTGTCGAACTTAGTGCGCAATGCTGGTCTAGACTTGTCAAGGATTGGTTTGACCCGGTTCTACAATGAACCGCCTTGGCAGCCGGTTCAAGCAAACGGCTGACCTTTCCCTTTGTGTGTGGCCAAAGTCTTCCACTCCTGCTCTGGTGTACCAGCAGCTCTTTGCCGAGAAACAGTCTCTCTTCCCGGATTTCGTGCCTGTATTTACTGACGGGTCGAAATCCGGTGAGGTTGTTGGATCCGCTTTCGTGTGTGGCGATGCCTCCCATGTTGAGAGGCTTCCGTCCGAATCCACCATCTTTTCGACAGAGATGCGTGCGATCCACCACGCTTTGTGTTACATACAGTCTAGATCTCATCGTCGCGCTATGATTTGCTCCGATTCCCAGTCCATCATCCAAGTCCTATCTTCTCCAGAGGACACGGACTCACCGGTCATCCGTGATGTCCGTCGTCTTCTTGGAACTTTGGAAGGTGCTGAATTCCTGGTCCGATTCTGTTGGGTTCCTGGCCATGTTGGGATCCGTGGTAACGAGCTGGCAGATCTATCTGCCAGGTCTGTTCCCTCCATGTCGCCAGCTCGGCTGCCACTGTCTTTCTGAGATTTTCGCTCTTTGATCCGGAATATTGTTTTGGATGAGTGGCAGTCCCTGTGGTCTCAGCAGGGCAGCAATCAACTCTATGCCATCAAACCACAGATCGGACTATGGAAATCTAGTTTGCGGAAGAACCGTCGTGAGGAAGTTGTTCTTGCGCGTCTCCGCATTGGGCACTGTCGTTTTACTCACCGCTTTTTGCTGTGTGGCGACAGTGTCCCGCTGTGTGAGGCGTGCCACTGTCGTCTCACCGTCCTTCATGTTTTGTGTACTTGTGTTCGGTTTTGTGATCATAGTTTTCGTCATTTTCACTCTCATCTGTTGGACGAAGGAGCAGCTACGCTGCAAACTATTATTGGCGAAGCCTGCGACATGAAACCAGTGTTTTCGTTTTTACAAGAAATTGACTTTTTTAAACTCATCTAGATTTTAACTTGTTCACTCTCATATTTCATTTTTACCGCATCAGCCTGTTTTTAACCTCCGTGTCCGTTTTATATTAATTTTGTTTCGTTTTGATGTCTTTTGTTTGGCGCTCTTTGGCCAACCATGGCCCTTGCGCCATTAAACTCAATCAACCAACCAACCAACCAGCTTCTCAGAAACTGCAGACTTCGTGGGTTGTTCGCGAGGTGTTGTAGTAAAGGTGTACCAAGAATGGACCGCTGGCACACCGAGTACATCCTGACGTCATAAGTGTGGAGCTCCAAAGGCCATCGACCCAGAGGAGAACGTCGCCTCTGTCTACTGGTAAACGGCAATCGACGCGCAACTGTGCAGCAATTGCCCACGCAAATGAACGCTGGGGCACCCAGGTACGTGTCCCAGATAACAGTAGAGCGAATCCTGTTACGCATGGGTCTCCGGAGTCAACGCTGCGTCAAAGCGCCCATGTTAACCCAAGTACAACGGCAACGACGTCTTCAGTTCGCATGGGACTACCATCATTAGACAGTGGAAGTGTGAAAAAAGTTTACCTTCTCTGATGAATCGTGGTTTCTCCTCTACAGAAGTGACGTGTGGTGGCGGATTCGGCGTCAGACACACGAGAACCAGTACCCGGACACGCTTATCAGTCAATTGCAGACCGGTAGTGGCAGTGTGCATGTCTGGGGTATGTTTTTCTAGTATGACTTGGGACCGCTGGTAGTACTAGAAGGACGCCAAAGGCTGCCCGTCCATCCTCGCTGATGACAGGCATCCCTTTATGTTGGACGTTTATCCTGGTGGTGATGGTGTCTACCAACAGGAGAATACGCCGTGCCACGTGGCTAAGGGGGTGCGTGACTGGTTCCAGGAGCACGACAGCGATGTCTCCGTCCTCCCTTGGACCGGCGAAAATTGCCCCCACTTCAATCCCATAGAGCACTTGTGGGACTATTTGGATGTACAGGTTCGACATGCCGACCCACAACCACTTCATCTCCGGTACCTCCGCGCTCTGCTGTGCAATCTTCTAGGGCGTCGTTGCGTCCATGCCACGCGGTCTTGCTGCTGTCATCCCGGTCAAGGGTGGTTATTCCCATTATTAAGTAGGTGGTCATATTATTCTGATACGATTGTGTATTTTGATTTTGATATCATCTGCATTCACGCCGTCTAGCGGCGAAGTTGTGCATCGGAAGAAAAACGGAATGCAAAGATCATCATTCTCACATTTCAGGTTTAACAATGTAAAAATAATTTTTCAAATCGGACTAATAGTTGCAGAGATATGATGTCCACAGACGGTCGGACAAACAGATAACATGAGCAATATTTTTTTTTTTTTTACAAAAGACGTGCTATAAAAAAGTACATGTACACCAATGATTCGTACAATTGCAACAGTATGCATTCCATTACACCCCTGCTACTTTTTCTGCAATCCGGCGTATACTTCCACTTTTATTTGCGGGCTTTCTTCGGCGAATCTTTGGGCACAAAGCATTTCGCAGAAACCTTCTGTAGTATTCCGCTGTTACAGCGGTCCCCTCTGGCACTTTGTCTGTTGTTATCATTCCAATCTTGTCATAGGCCATAATCATCATCAGCTTAACCTTCGATTGTTGGTGGTGGAATTTTTTCTGGCGAGGTGATTCTGGATCTTTCCATTAAGCGGACTGAAATTTCAGTTCTGGTTCAAATTCTCGTTTCCAGGTTTCGCCATTTGCACAATTCTGTCCCAAAACTGCTTGCCTTCTGTGTCGTTCCGCTGAAGCAATTCTTCTATGTGATCCCATTGCGAACAGCTCTTCACTCAGATTATGCGGAACCCATTTGACAGCCACTTTTATCTTCTGTAATTTTTCAGGCAGGATTCTGAAAACTGAAGCGGCAGACATGTTTGCTTCATATGCAATCTCTTCTCATGTTTTCCGTCGATCTTCTTCCAAAAATGCTGTTGACGATAACCACAGAAATGTAGTCCGTTGCATCTGATGGCCCGGCCGCTTCTTGGGTCGTCTTCGATGCTTTCCCGACTTTGGCAAAAATGGGAAGGCCACCGTGACACTGTGTTACGATCCACTATACTAACCCCACGAACTTCACACAAAGCTTTATGAATTTCGGTAGGGGGTTTTCCTCGTAAAGTTTCAATTTTAATGTAGGATCGCTGGTAACTACGTGAGATCTGACTTAACTCAGTTTTTCCCTCTATTTATAGGCAGAATTTTCTTAACAGGAACAAACTAGCCAGAAGACGTAGACATTAGCTTTGTATACTGAAGTCTGACTAGCAACTAGCGCGACGAATGGAGCGATTGCATCATCCTACTGGCAGCGCCTGCGCAGTGTGCAAAACGTTTGCAATGACTTACGTAGTACCGTTTGAATATACTTGTGTTTTGAAGACAAACCAGTAAACACTTGTCGGTTATGTTTGAGACAGTGTGCACTGTACGTTACTCAAACACTTACACTGCCAAATACGTATGTTAGGTAGATAGTCTTATTTCTGTCGATCACACAAGAACCATTCTTAGCGGTTTAAGTATTCACGCTGAACCAAGCGTTACTGGTATAACGTACCTGGACATGTTAGAACAATTCGCAATTCCACAACTCCAGGATATTCAAGACATCATTTACCATCAAGATGGAGCGCCTCTGAAGTGGTCTTTGGATGTACGCAGATCATTAGACCACCATTTTCCAGGCGTTGAATTGGACATGGGGTCCTATGGCATGGCCACTCCGTTCTCCTGATATTATCCCATGAGATTTTTCTCTGGGGCTTTTTTTAAGGATATTGTATACAAAAAAGAAAAAAAAAAGGTTACATCTATCACTGAGCTCAAAGAAACGCATTACTGTAGCCTTCTGTGACGTACCTGCCAGCAGGACGCACACGACATAAAGGCAGATAGGAATCAGAAAAAACGTCTGCGTAGCTCAGTTGGTAGAGCGACTTGTTCTGGAATAAGCGGCCTCGGGTTCGAATCCCGGCGTAGACCAAAAATGACGGAGAAATTTACTTCGTTATAATGGCGCCCGAACTATCCGGATGACCCGGCCGTTCAAAATCTCGCATTGGTGTGATGTTATTTCCACACCGCGAGACAGGAAAAATCAGAGAATTCCTTCTCCAGCGCTTCGAAAAATAAAAATGTGTGATGTTGCATTCCACACAGCAGATTGACTGGGAGTTCTCAAGTGCACGTTCTACAGTGGATGGCTGCCTGCAACGATTCATAGTAACGGCTGACCCGTGGGCCATGCCCCCGGCCCTCTTTTGGGGGGGGAGATGTGACGTACCTGCCAGCAGGACGCACACGACATAAAGGCAGATAGGAATCAGAAAAAACGTCTGCGTAGCTCAGTTGGTAGAGCGACTTGTTCCGGAATAAGCGGCCTCGGGTTCGAATCCCGGCGTAGACCAAAAATGACGGAGAAATTTACTTCGTTATACTTCTTCCTTGTTACATCTGACATTCTGCAGCGTACGAGGGTGGAACTGGACTATCGTTTAGACATCCAACGAGCAACCAACGGAGCACACGTGGAGATTTACTGACATATTAAAAAAACTTTCACACTTACAATTTTTTTTGACATTAAAAGTAAATTGTTATTTACTGTAGTTTGTTTTAATAGAAGCTGTATACTTCATTTATGGACACCCTGTATATTATATTCTGTGATGATTACTTACACTAGGAAAGTTTTGTCGAAAAACGTGGAATGTTTACTTGATGACTAAGCTTTAGTTGCTGACGTGCTTTGATTATTAAGAAGAAAAAATAAGTGCGACTTTCAGAACGTTCTGGAAACATCCAATAAAAATTTTGCCGAAGAATGACAGCAACCAATTCTGTTTTCATTTTATTTTAATGAATGTGAATCTCTAGCAGAGAGATTGCTCTGTTTGGATTGCAAGCCACTATCGCTTGCAATGCCAAGGCCGTTTCCAACATACAGTAGTCTAAAAATGCAGAAAGCGTACGAATGCGTTATACTAACCGCTAATTTGAAGTATCACACAGATGTATTTTCCAGAGAAGGTGGGGGAAGCGTAATTTTGTCACCCATATCGACACGGTTCATGAAACAAATAGCAAACGATTTCCAACGAAACTGCGCACTTTAATACAAAACTCTCTCGATGCGGATTCCTTAAGAATAAAAATGAATCTGAGATCATTTTAGTCGTTTTTACAAACAGCAGAAGCATGGATTTGATTCCCGGAAAAAAATATTGAAATGCGAATAGATTCCTTGGAATTTATGTCGAGTTCCTGATGTATTCATTTGCCCCCAGGCAAATTGGCATTACAATAAACAGTGCTAGGGGATAGGAAACAGAGCAAAGAAAACTTCAACCGCGTGTTGTTTTTCTTTTGAGAACCCATCCATCAAATTACATGTGTCATTAGGTGGAGACCTGGTGCCGTTCTTTTTTCTCTATTTACTATTTTATCACCGCATTTTTTTTATTGCTCTCATTCTCATGACCACTTACATGCCGAACGACTTAGATCCCTGAAAATATGACTATGCCCTGGGGATCGGAGGCAAATCCCATTTTGTGTGAAAAGCCGCGAGCATTTGAGCTTGTTTTCTTTGCCATCTGTTTTTGAGTGCATTTGATATGAAACACGTCTTTTCAGCTTCACTGAGTTTGGCAACAGGTACTGGGTCCTCTCTCTATCACTCAATTGAAGAGCACGAGAACGATCGTTGTTGTCATCTCTCTGTAGGATTCCCAATTTACTAACTGGGCCATTAAAACCAGTGTCAAAAACAAAAGACAGAATCGTATAAGACATAGGGAACTGATTTTGCATTCTTCTAAAAACGATGCGTCAAGGATTGCAATTTTGAAGTCTTTACGACAGGCTTGGAAAACTAAAAATAAGATTTTTTTTTCTAATTTTAATCCCTTACATGGACGTTACAGAGAACTGGAAACAATTTGAGAATCCGGAATATACAGAAATATGTAAAAATGCAAGGCATTAACAAACACCACCAAATGATGATGTCAATGAACACAACACTTGGTAAACAACTGACATTACATCATTTCCACTCGCTGTTTCTGACAGAATGAGTTCCAGTTCAACGCGAGTTCAGTAGTTTCAAGAAGGCATCGACAGATTTCAACAAAGTTGATGAATTGCGTTTCTAACAGCTGTCAATCTCGCCGAGAGTATCGTTCAATTTTGTATACGGCTCGATTCTCTTTGCGAACATCCGTTAGCAGTACGGAACTCTTGACAAGCTATCGAACGTTCTTTCTTTTTTCCTTTATTTATTCATTTTGAAGTATAGAACTTTCTATTAAGAGCTGTTCTGTTTTCGTAACTAGGTTCAAAAAATTATTATTTACTGTCTTTTGGGATTTCTGCTCATTCATGTGCTCTAAATTTCGGACCTAAATTGGGCTGCCCAATTTTAACGCAAACATAAAAATTGAGAATTAAGGCGATGAAAAACGCGGCATGAATTATCGGTGTCATTTTTTAAAAATATCTGAATGAAAATAAAGTGAGAAACATTAAGTAGCCATTACTTACAAAAGAATGTTCATGGAAAAGTACAAACAAATGGTTGAATGGTGCAGAAAGGTCCTGGAAAGAAGAAATAGATATCAATTCTGTTTTTAATTTCAAGTAATTTAACTTCCTGTGTGAAAACCACGAATGCTATTTTTGATAACAGTTTTAACCCTGTTTTGGAACAATACTCAATTCTTAGAAATGTTGTAGGTTGTGATATGTATGATAAAAAAGTCCCTCAACACCATCATGAATAGTAATCGTTAACCTTGCAACTAAGTAGATGATGAAAGCAAGATTCACCAGAGGATCGGCAACGTCGTGTGTTAGTAAACAACGAGATAGAGAGAGAGAGAGAGAGAGAGAGAGAGAAAGAGAGAGAGAGAGAGAAAGAGAGAGAGAGAGAGACAGGCAGACAGACAGACAGATAGAGAGGGAGAGAGAGAGAGAGAGCGGTAGAGATATAGAGATATAGGTAGATACACTGACGGAAAAAAAATCCCAACACCAAGAAGGGCAATGTATATTAGGACAAGGTCCTCCATAATACTGTTACACACGTAGTATATGAGTTTCGAATAGGCAAGTTGACTTCAATGATAATGAAATATTTATAGTTGAAATTAAGAATATTTATTTATGTACATTTAAATGTTGAATCCTAACATAGTTTATATTTAGTGAGACATAAAAACGGCAATGAAGCAAATGGAGCAACACGTATTGCGCTCACCTTACTCTGGTTTCAATCCTTCTGGCTTGCAATCGATCATGCTTCTTGTCTGGTACTGTACCACGCCATTGAAGATATTCCGCGTTCAAACTTCAACACAAATACGAACATCAGCACAGTTCTACAAGAAGGGGGCGATGAGTTAAAAAATTTTGAGATCACTGTCAAGACATGATTACGTTGACGCGGCCATAATTTTAGCAGTTGAAACATTTCGCTGTTCTATGCCAAGCTGCTATGATACTTCATAGCAGCTTGGCATAGAACAGCGACTTGGCAGGAATGTAGCCACTGTGCATGATTGTTGGCAGCGGTGGTCAAGGGAAGGTACGCCTCAAGAAGACCGGGTTCCGGCCGGCCACGTGGCACTGCTGAGAGGGAAGACCGCCGTGTACGGCGTATGGCAGTGGTGCATCGTACCGCGTCTGCGGCAGCAATTCGAGCTGCAGTTGCCACCACAGTGACACAACGAACTGTTACAAATCGGTTACTTGAAGGACAGCTCCGAGCCAGACGCCCTGTAGCGTGCATTCCACTTACTCCAGACCACTGCCGTTTGCGACGTCAGTGGTGTCAAGCTAGAGCTCATTGGAGGACGGAGTGGAGATCTGTTGTGTTTTCTGATGAAAGACGGTTCTGCCTGGGTGCCAGTGATGGCCGTGCGTTGGTTAGAAGGAGGCCAGGTGAGCGCCTGCAACCGACCTGTCTGCGGCCGAGACACACTGGACCTACACCTGGAGTTATGGTCTGGGGAGCAATTTCCTATGACAGCAGGAGCACTCTCGTGGTTATCCCACGCACCCTGACGGCACAGTTGTACGTCGGTCTCGTGATTCAACCTGTTGTGCTGCCATTCATGAACAGCATTCTAGGGGGTGTTTTCCAACAGAATAACGCTAGCCCGCATACCGCTGTTGTAACCCAACATGCTCTACAGAGTGTCGACATGTTGCCGTGGCCTGCTAGATCACCAGATCTTTCACCAATCGAGCACGTATGGGACATCATTGGACGACAACTTCAGCGTCACCCCCAACCAGCATTAACCGTCCCTGTATTGACCGACCAAGTGCAACAGGCATGGAACTCCATCCCACAAACTGACATCCAGAACCTGTACGACACAATGCATGAACGTTTGCGTGCTTGCATTCAACATTCTGGCTGTTACACCGGTTATTAATGTACCAGCATTTCACATTTAAAATGGCTCTTCTCGCGCTTACATTAAGCTGTGATCTTGAAACCTTAATCGATTAAGTATGTTACCTATACAAATGTATTGCCGCCATTTCATTCCTCTACAACTATTTTTTCGTGGTGTTGGGATTTTTTTTCCGTCAGTGTAGATAGATAGAGAGAGATAGAGATAGAGAGAGAAAAATATAGAGATAGGTAGATAGATAGATAGATAGATAGATAGATAGATAGATAGATAGATAGATATAGAGAGAGATCACAAACTTTCGATATATTGCAAACAGAAATATGCACTACTGGCAAAATTATTCGCAATGAAAAGTTAAGAATTTTGTGTAAAATATGGTTCTTTATGAAAACTATTCACGCAAAGAGAATTTTTCAAAGTGAACTTTTAGAAGCAGAGGTATCGGGGAAAATGCAATATACGCTCACGCCTTTCAGCAGGAGGTCTCTGTACTGTTTAGGGAAGCAACTTTACGGAAAACGGTTTTTCTGTTAGAGGTATCGAAGGAAAAGCGGAATAGTCCAATCGTATTTTTAGATGCAATGAAATACTAGAATAAAATGTAATTAATTCAGTAACATCTGCACTGACTCCCCTTAGAGGCTAAGTTGCGTGTCACAAGAAGACTAAAGCGCATAGGTAATTTTGTCCGTATAATTCAGATTTCCCAATGCGAAAAGAATTTTTCAAAACGAATGAATAGGTTCGGAGATACGGTGTTCATAGGCAAACGTACGTGCGAATATAGTGATACTAAAAGAATGTCTTTCTTGTTTTCAAAAGAAAAAAAAAACATTCTTTTCTTTTTATTTATTTATTTATTTATTTTTGCAGAAGAGATAAAGAGGAAAAGTTATTGATATGTTTATTTTTGAAAAAGCTGCCCCAGTGGCGCAGTAATTTAAGCGCTGGCTTCTGACCATTCGTACAAGGTGGGTGCGGGTTCGAAGCCCAGTGAGGTATGGATGTTGAGTTTGTCTCATGGCACTGGCTCTCTATCTTCCCTGTGCCCAGTGGCCTGAAATTAGGGACGGGCGACTGCTTATAGCCCATTGAGTTGCTCACGGTGGTTGTTAAACGTTCAATAAAAAAAAAAAAAGTGTCTTCTTTCCCCTTATTTGTCGCTCTCCAAACGTTAATAATAATGATAATAATCGATTTTAGCGCATCTTTTCGTGTTTATAAAATCCCTTTTTGAGTCTGCATATCGGTCCGTCTCGCTGTAGACGCCGTATCTTTACACCTTCTACTCTGATTTGGAAAATTCTTTAATCTTAGAAAATTTGAGCGATAGTATGATGATCTATGTATCCTTTGGCATCTTTCTGACGTTGCATCTTGGCATTGGGAAGTGTAAATTCAAATGCTACTAAGCTTGATGCATACTTTATTTCCTATAAATGCTTCTAAAGACTGGCTTCAAATATTACTTTTTCTTCCTAAATACTTGTTTTACCACGAAGAACATTCTTCCCGTAATTTCTACATAAAATAATATAATGTACATTATTATCTCTGGGGGAGTGTGTGTGGGGGTGGAAGAGGATACATTATATGTGCTGCATTTTCCTTTCTGTCTTTTCTCAAGTCCTTTTGGCATCGTAAGGCTTTTATAAGAGAAATATTATGATAATATTTTATATTTTTGATAAAGAACAGTTCACCATTAAGTAGCGTAAGTGCATATATCTGTCTGCAACAGTACCTCTACTTCTAAAAGCTCGACTAAAAATTCTTTTTGGTTTAGGTACCACTACCTACGAAAAAAAATTCTGTATATTTTCTGTTCAAAATAATGCGCAGTTTTCTTGCTAAAGTGTATGCAAATATATTTTTTTTTGCTCCCGGTGTCTCTAAAAAGACCACTTTGAAAAATGATTCTGTTCTCGGACACCTTTCAGAGCAAGGAATATTTTGCATATATTTTCTTATTTATCGTAAATCGCAGCACTGTCGCTAGATAGAGCAAGTGTGCATTTCCGGTGCTCTGTTTTAAAAAAAAATAATTGGTAAAATCTTTTTGCACTGCTCATTACACGCGATGATTTTGTATGACCTTTTTCGTTTCTTTATAAGAAATGAGTTTTACTCTGACAGTTTAAACTGATTTTAACGAATGATTTATTCAAGCAGCAGGGTACTTTTACATTTCCAAACCTGCTCTTATGGAATTATGTAACTGCGTACTTCCAGCGGGAACATTGGGCCTATTCAAGGTAAGCACCTCGTACCTCTTGGCCTAATTTTTCTTCTTTAAGCGTAATTTATGACTTCGTATAGAACGCTTTCAGGTGTTTTGTTTTTGACATCACATATCATTATCTACTTTTGTCGAGTTAGGTAAGAAGGATCCACATTGCTTCCGCATGGCGCATGCGCACTGACAAGCTTCGTTTAGTTAACAAACGTTCTGCTACATAACCTGGCTCCTCTCTTTGCCATTTACACGGATGAGTCATTATATTATGTGATCACCCCCAGCCAACAGAAATGAGTGCGCCTGGAGACCGAATGGTGGCGCAGGTGAAGTTCACAAAGCAGTATACATACAACACGAGGACCGGCTTTCGGTTAGTAGAGCGTTCGGAGTCAGAATAGGAAAAGCTGCCGATTTATCGGAGTTTTATAAAGGACAAATTGTGAAGGAACGGCGCCTCGGAACTACAATCTCGGAAACGGCGTGGCTTGTGTGTTGTTCACGTGCCGCTGTAGTGAGTACGTATCAAAAGCGGTGCACAGATGGCCAAACGACGAACCATCTTCGTCCAGCCGTGTGTCGTATGCAGCTCATTGATGCCAAAGGGGAACGGAGATTGTTGCGCATTGTTCATTTGTCGCACTGTGGCCTTGCGACCGCAGGGCCACAGTGCGACAAATCACCCACAGCTACAGCAGTGGTGTTCAGGGCAATGTGTCACAGCACACAGTTCAACGCAGCCTTCTGCGCATGGGCCTGCGTAGCCGAAGACCCAGCCGGGTCCACATGCTCACTGCACGTCATCGCCAACAACGCATGAAATGGGCCCAAGTCAAGATCATCGAGATTGGACCTTGGATGATTGAAAGAAAGTGGCCTGGTCTGACGAATCAATATTCCTGGTGCATCATGTAGACAGCCGAACGCGGATACGCCGATTACCAAGGGAGGCCATGACACTTAGATGCACTGTTTGGCTGAAACAGGCCGGCGGCGGTGTTATGTTGTTGGCGATGTTTTCTAGGGATATTTTAGGCCCCATTTTCCCAATAGTAGAATCCCTGACAGCTGTCAGGTATCTAAACATCGTTGCGAACCAAGTTCACCCATTCATGTCATCTGTGTTCCCTGCTGGTGATGGCCATTACCAACAAGATAATCCGCCGTGCCACACTGCCAGAATCGTCAAGGATTGGTTCAAGGAACATGCTGGTGACTTTCTGTTTATGGCCTGAGGTCCAAATGCACCTGACATAAACCCAATCGAACATTTGTGTTTCGACTTAAAAGCGGGTTCGCGCTAAATCTCCACCACCCCGAAATGTATGGGAACTGGAGGACCTGCTGTTGACATTATGGTACCAGATACCCCAGGATACCTATCGACACCTCATCGAATCGGCTCCTCACCCAGTGGCCGCGAGCTAAAGGGAGTCCTACAGCTTATTAGGTTGGTAGTCGTAATGTAATGGCTTATCGATGAAAGTTACTTTGCTTTACGATTTTTATTTTAGTGGGACGTAGGGCAACTTATAAGTTATCATTGCATTTGTTACTTTATTCAAGAAAGTTATTTGGTATGCTTAACAATATTTTCACAGAACATTGTTATCTTTTGACTCCGTATTTAGTGAATGTATTTCAATAACACTATTTTGCACTTGGAAAATTAATTTTCAATTAAAGTAAACAGAGTAACATATTTCGTTTGGTGTCTTTTTACAACTAACACAACATTCGTGAATTTTACTTAATGCTTCTCACAGATATCTCCCACTGTGACGTTTCAGTGAGAATATTTCAAATACACTTTGGCTCATTTTCATTTAACTTCTGAGTAATGACCAAATAAATTTCTGTGATAGAATAACTTTAAAAACGCCATCGCGTTTTAATGAATATGTAGAAAGTACTGCGTGAGAATTTCAAAGAATATATAGATAAAAAAATGTGAGAAAAAAAAAAAAAAGATCTGAATTACATACCCAACTGGAAAGATTATCGCATGTCACTAAGTACTTCGTACATTAAATATTTTTAAAATGTGGTATAAAACTTCATCAGTGACAAGCGATTGTTATAAATCGTTAAATGGTAGTTTCGCATATTACTTGCTTAAATCTGTTTAAAAATCTCACCGAAAAATGGTTTACATCAGATGTTGAATAAGGGCTGCATTCATGAATTTTGGTGCACCTACTCCTCTTTAGAACGTGTGTTGATTTACACTGAATTAATAATTGTTTTTATAGTATTATTTCACAACCCCCCCCCCCCCAAAAAAAAACCTCCTAAATATAAAATTTACTCTTGATAGCTATAATAGCCTTTGTCTTAAATTGCCCAAAAACTGATACATAGACATCGTACTGTATACCCATCTGTACTATTAGTTAAGTATCCTATTTCTTTCAGTAACAATAAATGTATTAAATAGCTGGCGCACAAAATAAGGGAGAGGAGAAGAAATATCCTGTGCCACAATCAACAAAATTCATGCGATATGCTGTTTACGATATCCGATCTCGCTACAGAACTTCAAAATTCGACAGACGATTTAAATTTAAAAGTTAATCAAACCTCAAGTATTTTCACCAATCTCTCCTATTACCAGTAATTGCTGATCGTACGGACACGGAAGAAGTGAGAACGGAGTTTTTCCGTTAGTATACGAATGGAATTGCGAAAAGGTTTATGAAAATTCAGAATTTTCAGTTAACACATCTCTAAAACGGTAATTTACCGTCAATATACGAGAGAAATTGCGGAAAGGTTTAAAATTCAGAATTTCCCCGTGGTACGAAAAATCCGGGAAATTCAGGTTTCTTTCCGTCATTTCACGGAAAGCGTTGTGTCAGAAATATCTACATATTAATTCTATAAGGTATTTTACTGTGATTCCTATTTTGAGAGGACGGCTGAACGTAAAGATATGGTTGAGGTATCAAAATAAAGGTCTTACCATGTAGATGTGTCAGTCAAAGAGAAAAACTGAGATCGAGGCAACTCTTCGATCGTGTTTTGGGGCTGCAAAGTTCCCATGTAAAGTCTATGGGAGAAGCGTGCAGTTGACATTAGATCGCCTCCGAAGTCTTATCTTTTTTGAACGAACCGTTGCGCGAAGCATTGCTAGCAGGATTGGTATCAAAGTTCTTCTCATCGGAACAGCGAAAACTCTCGAAGACCTGATTGCGTTATGCCGTTGGACTGTGTGATGTATATATACAATTTAATATTCATTCGATACAGTTTACTCACGTAGGTAAGACGTTTCCCATTATGTAAAGATGTAAATAAACATACCGTTGACCATTGTTAGTGAAAATATTAAGGGCGACTGCTTACAGCCCATTGAGTTGCTCACGGTGGGCGTTAAACCTTGCGTAAAAAAAAAAAAAAAAAATCACGAACCTGGACTATTGTCTTTACTTAAGTGGTTGAATGAATTTGTCAATCAAATAAAGTTTATATTTGTTGTTTCGCATGAGTTTATTCTTTTCAAAAAGAAAACAAAACAAAACAAAAAAACTAATCGTCGATTCCGACGGGTTTCGTTCAGTGCTTCGTTAATTCACGAAAGAAATGACGGAAAGGGGCTCGAGAATTTCAGAATTTTGTACAGTGTATTATTCTGATACGACCGTGTATAACCGGAGGTCCAGTAACTGGGGTCCGTCGGCTTAACGTACTCATCCGAGGCACGGAGGATATTCAGATGTAGTTTAACATTTGTCACCACCCAGGATTGAACCTATGTCTTTTCCTTTGGTTGTCACGAACATTAACTACTAAGCCATCCGCAGCTCATTAATAAAAATGACGAAATCCTCAAAAGGTTTAGAACCCTTCCGGCTGCAACTCGCTGAGTTTCTTGGATTAGTTAAAACAATGACGGAAAGGGGCTCGAGAATAATACTGAGGAAAACTTAATTTTAGAAATGCACGGTTTCCCGTTAAGAATGTGAAGTTATAAGCTGCCATACGTCTGAATCCTTTGCAACGAGCTGCTTATAAAGCCATCTCAGCTCATAGTTGCGTATACGTAAGAAAGGATGGCACGCATCCGATTGCTATGGAGTGTTCATAATAATTTGTTACTTCATTATATATTTTTGATTTGAACAACGTTTTTTGACATATTAATTGTGATAAATTTCTGTTACGTTTCAAAATTAAAACGTTTATACGAATTTTGAAGATGACAATCCAATTTTTGGTGTAAATGTGGCAAGGATGGTAAGTCAGATAATATCCGAAAACTTGAAAATTTTCGCCGTCCTGGAGCGAGACCCCAAAAAAAAAAAAAAAAAAAATTACACCAAAAATCAGATTGTCATCTTCAAAATTTGTATTATATGGTGTAATCCCTTATTTCTTTCGTGATTTATCTGCTCCTCCGGGCAATCACGGGATAAGATTCTTAACCTCCTGATTCGCTAAACATGAATGCCGGTTGCTTTGACTAGCGAATCCTGTGATGGTTATATTCAAATTAATCGGAAACTTGAGACTTCTGGGTGGTATAGTGGTTAGCATACACGGGCGCTATCTGGGAGACGCGGGTTCGTGTCCCGCTCCAGGACGATGAAAGTTTTTGGATATTATCTGACTTAACCATCCTTGTCACATTTACACCAAAAATCGGATTGTCATCTTCAAAATTTGTATTATATGGTGTAATCCCGTATTTCTTTCTTGATAAAAAGTTTATATCAGGGAAAATTGCAACATGTTAATCTAACACTAAATTTACTGAGAAAGTCCGGGAATTTTCCACCCTCTACTTTCGCCGCAGCATACAAAATTGCCTCGAAAAGGAAAACGAACTTCTACACTAGTAGCGCACTGTACATATGTTCTACAGATTTCTCGGAATGCAAACATATTCCAAATACGAGGAGACAATGTAAATAGACAAAGACATCGCTCTTTCCACGTTTTTTTAAATTAACACACAGCAACCGAAAAATTGTATTTTGACACCGCCAGGATCGAACCCCAGATATCTCGATAACTAGCCGAGTGCGTTCGCCTTACGCTACGGTGGCCAACAGTTCACGGCGCTATGTGTGTTTATCTGTCAGCATCTGACTTCACAAATCCGTAGGGATGGGCTCAGCAACTGAGACGTCTCCATAAGCTACGGTGCCAACAATCCACGGCGCTATGTGTGTTTACCTGTCAGCATCTGACTTCACACCCTAGGGGTGGGCACAGCAACTGAGACGTCTCCATAAGCTACGGTGCCAACAATCCACGGCGCTATGCGTGTTTATCTGTCAGCATCTGACTTCACAAATCCGTAGGGATGGGCTCAGCAACTAAGACGTCATCATACGCTACGGTGCCAACAATCCACGGCGCTATGCGTGTTTATCTGTCAGCATCTGACTTCACAAATCCGTAGGGATGGTCTCAGCAACTGAGACGTCTCCATAAGCTACGGTGCCAACAATCCACTGCGCTATGTGTGTTTACCTGTCAGCATCTAACTTCACACCCTAGGGATGGGCACAGCAACTGAGACGTCTCCATAAGCTACGGTGCCAACAATCCACGGCGCTATGCGTGTTTATCTGTCAGCATCTGACTTCACAAATCCGTAGTGATGGGCTCAGCAACTAAGACGTCACCATACGCTACGGTGCAAACAATCCACGGCGCTATGTGTGTTTATCTGTCAGCATCTGACTTCACAAATCCGTAGGAATGGGCTCAGCAACTGAGACGACTCCATCTGGTGGAGCTTAACGGCACAAGCTATTTAATAATAGCTATACTAAGGGCGAGAGAAAGGATAAGGCGTACGCACTCGGCTAGTTATCGGAAAATCTGGGGTTCGATCCCAGCGGTGTCGAAATACAATTTTTCGGTTGCTGTGTGTTAATTAAAGAAACACCTGGAAAGAGCGATGACTTTGTCTATTTGCAAACATATTACTGAAAAGTTTTGTTTTCTAAGCAAATAAACAAACTACAAATGTTTGCCAACACTGCGCGCTTTGAAACAGCAAGTTAAAACACTGTAATTACGACGTTATTCAAGCACAATGTTCTTAATGCGTGGGTGACCACAACAGCTGCCCACAGACGTTTAACGGAACAGAGACTGAAGAAGTATGCTGGGTATCAATTTAGATTCCTGCCTTACTACCTTTTGACCTTACCTTATTTGCTCTCATTTCGTGGTTTCCATGTACCACGACGATTAATCGACTTTTGTTTTATAGAAACGATGCGCTGTATGTGTGTGTGTGATTTGAAACTTTAGTTACAATTCCAATCGAGCAGAAAGTTAGCGTGCTCTCGCAGCACAGAGAATCGTTTATGACCTCGAAAATTGCCAAATCATGCTAATTCCAAATATTTCGGAATTCCTTACGGTCGCTAAGCATTTCCCGCGATTTGCTGGAAGATAAAAAAACAGTGTTGTCTTACACATGAATGACTGGCTGTGTCCCTTGGAGCTCATCGGACAGATGTACGTATTTTCACGTATCCCACGACTAATGTTCTTCTCTTTCAAGGGCAAACCATTCAGGACAAATGAACGCATTGCTTGAGATGTACGGAAATGATAATGTGGTTAATAATCCAGGAATTTATTCAGAATATGTTACTGTGAAGCATTTTGTTATAAACTATTTTTGTTTATTCAAGTTTACTAACAACGGTGTCGTACCCATTTTGAATTTGTCGTTCGTCCGTAAGCAGGGAATCATACACTGTGAAACAAATGCACAGCAACTGAAATGGCGTAATTTCTTGAAAATGCTACACATTCAGAATAAAAATTCTGCATGTCGACTGCGAAATTGAGAGGTGACATATGATATAATCAGTTCTTCGTTACAGTACCTAGAACCCCCCTCCCCCCACACTGCTTCTTCGTACGAGAAAAAAGGAATACTATTTCATGAAAGAAAGAATCAATTTCAACTTGCACTCGAAAGTTGATTTTTTCGAAATGCATATGTTACCGTAAAAACCCGAAACCGTTATTTCGCGAAATTACTAGTAAGAACGCGAAATGACTAACATCCTCAGTAAAATGCAGAATAAAAAAGTTTACATCGGGTGTTTACTTAATTTTTTAGTCAAAACCCGTTCTCACTAGACGCGGAACAGTAAAAATCCAAACTGTTGTGTTCTATACAGAAGGCGCGCTCCAATTGGTTAATGCGATCATGTGTCATCGATCATACGAGCATCACGCGATGGAGCTGCAAAGTTAGGCGTTGCCGTGTGTCAGAGAATGAAGTCGTGAATTTTGTAACACGTATCTGTTCCTGACGTCAATAAATCAAAAGGTTCATTACGAAATATTATATCTGTTGTTTTGATGAAAACTGACGACAACATGTATCAATTAGAGTAGGTACTAAAGAAGTTGTCATAAATCATTTTTATGCTAGATCAGAATTTGATATTTGTAAACAAAAATTTATTGATATCACTGAAGTGATAAAAAGTTAAGCAATTATCTTTGCGTCACGTAGCTTTTTTCTGTAACAGGTCCCAGCTAAGGGTTTTCAATGTGCAAGTGTACAAAGAAATGTACAACAAAGTGAGTTATGCAAATGTTAAAAGTTAATGCTTTGTGCAACTCCAAATGTCACAATAGTAGTCCATGTAATACATATAAGTAAATTGTAATGTTCTTATTTTATGATTTTCCAACAAATGATTTTTCTGTTTTTTAATGAGAAATCACTTCGGATTTTTATTGTTCCGTATGTAGTGAGAATGGGTTTTGACTAAAAAATTAAGTAAATACCCAATGTAAACTTTTTATTCTGAATTTTACTGAGGATGTTAGTCATTTCGCTAATTTACTAGTAAAAACCCGAAGTTACCAATGCTCGTGGACACTTCGCGTTCTTCCTAGTAATTTATCGAAATAACGGATTTCGGGTTTTTACGGTAACACATACATTTTAAAAGATATTTCATTTAGATATTTTAATGGTAATGTCAGTTTTACAGTACCTCTCCCTCAAATCACCACCACTCATACCATGTTTCTATACAGTTAAAAATCTGATTAAATTTTGTTTTATTCTGTAATAATTTCTTCTGGATTTAATTACCCTTAAGGTGTTGTGGGAGTGACAAGATCCCAGACTGAAATGGAAGACATGGAAGTGCCACACGAAGAGATAGCGTTGATTGATTAGAGCTGAAATCAACGGGCCTAGCCATTAGTTGAAAGACTTACATGCCAGTCTGTTCGTAAGAAATTTAGGTAATGTCCTAATGCCAGCAACTTTAAAATCCATCGAGAAATGCAACGAAGTCTCGCAACATAGATCGCGGGCAGGGCCGGCATCTTTCTTCGTTGACGACCGTCGACTCTGGAACCCCTGAAAACGTCTGCAAACTGCATTTTTAACAGTAATCTAGGAAACAGCCAGAATTTTCAGGGGACGGCATACAAATTCAAATAGGGCTTACTACATTAACGTAAGCTTTAAAATGATGTATAACACAATGGGATGTAACCTGTACTTATCCTAGAACAAAAGTTACCAATCGCCCTCACTAACACACTTGCGATTCAGCTTTTCTTTCTGTCTTGAGGCAATAGTTTAGCTTGGGCATGCGCAAATTGACTTTTGTAGGTATATGACATTTAATCGGTGTTGGAGTCGTTTCTTACGTTCGTTTAAACCTGAATAATATAATAATAATAAAAATAAATACTTTTTTTTTTTTGAAAATCTAAGCAGTCGAAATACTATTACCATCGTCATAGTTTAGTAAATATTTACTTTTATGACTCACATATCTTCTTTCATTGGTTTTACGAGTTTAACTCCAGTAACATTTATTAGTCCACATACCTAAGTACTGCTCAATGGCAGGAAATAGTAAAATGGCAGGAAATAGTAAATCTTATTGTTTTCTGTTATGATTTAATTCCACTTAGTGTGAACCGGACTGTGGTTCGATGTGGTCGTGTGTGACGCGAATAAATGCAATGTGTTGTACGCAAATTAATCTAAACTCTCGAATCATTCCTTTTATTTTACACACACTACGATATTGTCATGGGAAAGATGTATAACATAAATTATCAACAAAGAATATCAGGGTACTGTCCCTATTTTATTTTGTTTTTTGCTTTGGGGGAAGGGAAGGGTTTCTTCTCTATTCCGTGTCACGTGTGTATGTGATAAAAGATTATTCCGAAATAAATAGATCTTCCAAACCGAGAAATAAAAAAAATGTCAATGAATAAACTGATTCACATCTTCCAAATTTGTATTAAAAATGTTTTTTCATATTTTTTCCCAATGATCACAAGGGATGTTTTTGTCTTGTTCATTTCGAATTTTAAACGATATATTTGGTTCTCACCTTATATTTATATGCTGTCAGAAACACTATATAAAAATCATGTATTTACTTACATAATGCATACAGTAATCTAACAGTAATCGAAATGGAAAATATTATGTAGCTGCCACAAGAATGATTTAAATTCACTGTAAAATATTCATTCTCGTAGCTTACATAATCCTGTACAATCTGTGTCACAAAATTTCAGTTGTGGGGATCCTTGAAAAATGACCCTGAACATCCTACCTTAAAAATGCTCCCAAATATCTTGCCTTAAATCGATCTTTAGCCACAGGTACAATAACTGAAAGAACAGTCTCTTCGCTTTCTTGCATTATTCGCAATCCTTGTACCATGAGGTAAACACGCCCGCTGGACTGAAACGGAAGAATTTAATCTTAGTAAAGGTTTTAGCGCAGCGTTCGTAATATTTCACCTGTTTCTATTATAAATCAGATTTACTGAAACTTAGTATACTACATTGCCACGTGAAATAAGACAATTTTTTTTATTACGTGAAGGCCTTCTGCGCTCTGAATTTTGTTCTAGGCCAAGCAGTTCTAATCTCCAGCATCAGAAAACCACTTTATTTCAGTTGAAACTTTTGTTAAAGATACACTAATGTTCACAAAAAACAGAACCCCTGAAAGGAGTCGAGCTACGACTTTGGTTTTTACGGGATATGTTCATTAGGCAATACAGAACAAATGATTAGCATCTCGTTGTCATACGTATGGAGTGTGTCGATGTAGCTAATAATCCGTGTGGCCACATCTGGCTTGCATCACCTGCTGTATATGTTCATTAGGCAATATAGAACAAATGATTAGCATCTCGTTGTCATACGTACGGAGTGTGTCGATGTAGCTAATAATCCGTGTGGCCACATCTGGCTTGTATCACCTCCTGTATATGTTCATTAGGCAATACAGAACAAATGATTAGCATCTCGTTGTCATACGTATGGAGTGTGTCGATGTAGCTAATAATCCGTGTGGCCACATCTGGCTTGCATCACCTGCTGTATATGTTCATTAGGCAATACAGAACAAATGATTAGCATCTCGTTGTCATACGTATGGAGTGTGTCGATGTAGCTAATAATCCGTGTGGCCACATCTGGCTTGTATCACCTGCTGTATATGTTCATTAGGCAATACAGAACAAATGATTAGCATCTCGTTGTCATACGTATGGAGTGTGTCGATGTAGCTAATAATCCGTGTGGCCACATCTGGCTTGCATCACCTGCTGTATATGTTCATTAGGCAATATAGAACAAATGATTAGCATCTCGTTGTCATACGTACGGAGTGTGTCGATGTAGCTAATAATCCGTGTGGCCACATCTGGCTTGTATCACCTGCTGTATATGTTCATTAGGAAATACAGAACAAATGATTAGCATCTCGTTGTCATACGTATGGAGTGTGTCGATGTAGCTAATAATCCGTGTGGCCACATCTGGCTTGCATCACCTGCTGTATATGTTCATTAGGCAATACAGAACAAATGATTAGCATCTCGTTGTCATACGTATGGAGTGTGTCGATGTAGCTAATAATCCGTGTGGCCACATCTGGCTTGCATCACCTGCTGTATATGTTCATTAGGCAATATAGAACAAATGATTAGCATCTCGTTGTCATACGTACGGAGTGTGTCGATGTAGCTAATAATCCGTGTGGCCACATCTGGCTTGTATCACCTGCTGTATATGTTCATTAGGCAATATAGAACAAATGATTAGCATCTCGTTGTCATACGTACGGAGTGTGTCGATGTAGCTAATAATCCGTGTGGCCACATCTGGCTTGCATCACCTGCTGTATATGTTCATTAGGCAATATAGAACAAATGATTAGCATCTCGTTGTCATACGTACGGAGTGTGTCGATGTAGCTAATAATCCGTGTGGCCACATCTGGCTTGCATCACCTGCTGTATATGTTCATTAGGCAATACAGAACAAATGATTAGCATCTCGTTGTCATACGTACGGAGTGTGTCGATGTAGCTAATAATCCGTGTGGCCACATCTGGCTTGTATCACCTGTTGTACGCGCTGAGGCGAAGAATCAAATAATGTGTGAATGGTGTCCTATGGAATAGCCATTCAGGCCTTACTGATTCGCGTCCAAAGTTCGTCAAGATTTTCTGACGGACGGTCGTACCGGTGCACCTGTCTTTTGAGCATGTCACAGAGAATTTCTATGAATGATAAATCCGCTGATCTGGCTGGCCACGGCAGAAGTGAAACGTCCTTATCCCTGAAGAAGCCATGTGTTGTCGCTGCAACATGCGGTGTGGCATTGTCCTGATGAAATATGACCCCGGGAACGTCCTGCAGGTACGGAATCGCGAACGGCTGTAGAATGTCTTTGACGTAACGGGCACTTGTTATGGTGGTACGGACTCTCACGAGAGGTGATATGCTTTGGAACCTGATAGCATCCCAGGACACGTGTTGGTGCGGTATTTTTCATGCGAATATACTCTTCCCGACGCATCTCTCCCCCCCCACCCCTATGTTCCGCGGACATAGATGTGGCCATCAATTTTGCCTAAATGAAAACGCGTTTCGTCCGAGAATACGATGTTGTGCCGTTTGCCAAGCCACCCCCTTTTGTTCGATACAACATTGCAGCCTGCAGTCCGTTGCTGCGGTGTCAAAGGTAGCCCAAGAAAGGACCGCCGAGCCTGCAATCGCCGTTGATGATGCAGAACGGTCACTGGAAGACATCCTCAGAAGATGACTGTTGTAGCCTGTGTACCATGTCCAGAACCATCTCTTCGGGTCCTACGCCATTTTTGGTACCATTCACTGCATACTGTTGACACGAGGGACACACTGCACCCCACACGACCGGCAATCTCCCAGAGGGAAACATTGCAGTCTCTCACGCCGATAATGCGACCTCTGTCGAACTCTGTCGAACTCCTTGGTGTAACTATAGGACTGTCTTACTCGACGACGAGGCATCCTTATTCACTGCTGACCAAGCACTGACATACCGACCAAGCCGTGTGGCGCTTGTAACAGAAATCGGCTGGTTTTCGGACCGTGGCATTGCGCGATCTGCTTTGTGCAGACGCGGCACGCATGCACTTATGTCGCCGAAGTGCTAATAATTTCTGCGTTATTGCCTGATTAGCATATCCTGTAAAAAATCAAAGTCGTAGCTCGACTACTTTTAGGTAAACATGAGTGTATCACCATCAGTTCATGCATATTCACAATACCCATATTACGAATTTATCTTTTTTCTGAACATGTGTGTATCACCGTCAGTTCATGCATATTCACAATTCCCATATTACGAATTTATCTTTTTTCTGAACATGACTGTATCACCATCAGTTCATGCATATTCACAATTCCCATATTACGAATTTATCTTTTTTCTGAACATGAGTGCATCACCATCAGTTCATGCATATTCACAATTCTCATATTACGAATTTATCTTTTTCTGAACATGAGTGTATCACCATCAGTTCATGCATATTCACAATTCCCATATTACGAATTTATCTTTTTTCTGAACATGTGTGTATCACCGTCAGTTCATGCATATTCACAATTCCCATATTACGAACTTATCTTTTTCTGAACATGTTTGTATCACCATCAGTTCATGCATATTCACAATTCCCATATTACGAATTTATCTTTTTTCTGAACATGAGTGTATCACCATCAGTTCATGCATATTCACAATTCCCATATTACGAATTTTTTTTTCTGAACATGAGTGCATCACCATCAGTTCATGCATATTCACAATTCTCATATTACGAATTTATCTTTTTTCTGAACATGAGTGTATCACCATCAGTTCATGCATATTCACAATTCCCATATTACGAACTTATCTTTTTTCTGAACATGTGTGTATCACCGTCAGTTCATACATATTCACAATTCCCATATTACGAACTTATCTTTTTTCTGAACATGAGTGCATCACCATCAGTTCATGCATATTCACAATTCCCATATTACGAACTTATCTTTTTTCTGAACATGAGTGCATCACCATCAGTTCATGCATATTCACAATTCTCATATTACGAATTTATCTTTTTTCTGAACATGTGTGTATCACCGTCAGTTCATGCATATTCACAATTCCCATATTACGAACTTATCTTTTTTCTGAACATGAGTGCATCACCATCAGTTCATGCATATTCACAATTCCCATATTACGAACATATCTTTTTTCTGAACATGAGTGTATCACCATCAGTTCATGCATATTTACAATTCCCATATTACGAATTTATCTTTTTTCTGAACATGTGTGTATCACCGTCAGTTCATGCATATTCACAATTCCCATATTATGAACTTATCTTTTTTCTGAACATGAGTGCATCACCATCAGTTCATGCATATTCACAATTCCCATATTACGAACTTATCTTTTTTCTGAACATGAGTGTATCACCATCAGTTCATGCATATTCACAATTCCCATATTACGAATTCATCTTTTTTCTGAACATGTGTGTATCACCGTCAGTTCATGAATATTCACAATTCCCATATTACGAATTTATCTTTTTCTGAACATGAGTGCATCAACATCAGTTCATGCATATTCACAATTCCCATATTATGAATTTTTTTTTCTGAACATGAGTGCATCAACATCAGTTCATGCATATTCACAATTCCCATATTACGAACTTATCTTTTTTCTGAACATGAGTGTATCACCATCAGTTCATGCATATTCACAATTCCCATATTACGAATTCATCTTTTTTCTGAACATGTGTGTATCACCGTCAGTTCATGAATATTCACAATTCCCATATTACGAATTTATCTTTTTCTGAACATGAGTGCATCAACATCAGTTCATGCATATCCACAATTCCCATATTACGAATTTATCTTTTTTCTGAACATGTGTGTATCACCATCAGTTCATGCATATTCACAATTCCCATATTACGAACTTATCTTTTTTCTGAACATGTGTGTATCACCGTCAGTTCATGCATATTCACAATTCCCATATTACGAACTTATCTTTTTTCTGAACATGAGTGCATCACCATCAGTTCATGCATATTTACAATTCCCATATTACGAATTTATCTTTTTTCTGAACATGTGTGTATCACCGTCAGTTCATGCATATTCACAATTCCCATATTACGAACTTATCTTTTTTCTGAACATGAGTGCATCACCATCAGTTCATGCATATTCACAATTCCCATATTACGAACTTATCTTTTTTCTGAACATGAGTGTATCACCATCAGTTCATGCATATTCACAATTCCCATATTACGAATTCATCTTTTTTCTGAACATGTGTGTATCACCGTCAGTTCATGAATATTCACAATTCCCATATTACGAATTTATCTTTTTTCTGAACATGAGTGCATCAACATCAGTTCATGCATATTCACAATTCCCATATTATGAATTTTTTTTCTGAACATGAGTGCATCAACATCAGTTCATGCATATTCACAATTCCCATATTACGAACTTATCTTTTTTCTGAACATGAGTGTATCACCATCAGTTCATGCATATTCACAATTCCCATATTACGAATTTATCTTTTTTCTGAACATGTGTGTATCACCGTCAGTTCATGCATATTCACAATTCCCATATTACGAACTTATCTTTTTTCTGAACATGAGTGCATCACCATCAGTTCATGCATATTCACAATTCCCATATTACGAACTTATCTTTTTTCTGAACATGAGTGTATCACCATCAGTTCATGCATATTCACAATTCCCATATTACGAATTCATCTTTTTCTGAACATGTGTGTATCACCGTCAGTTCATGAATATTCACAATTCCCATATTACGAATTTATCTTTTTTCTGAACATGAGTGCATCAACATCAGTTCATGCATATTCACAATTCCCATATTATGAATTTTTTTCTGAACATGAGTGCATCAACATCAGTTCATGCATATTCACAATTCCCATATTACGAACTTATCTTTTTTCTGAACATGAGTGTATCACCATCAGTTCATGCATATTCACAATTCCCATATTACGAATTTATCTTTTTTCTGAACATGTGTGTATCACCGTCAGTTCATGCATATTCACAATTCCCATATTACGAACTTATCTTTTTTCTGAACATGAGTGCATCACCATCAGTTCATGCATATTCACAATTCCCATATTACGAACTTATCTTTTTTCTGAACATGAGTGTATCACCATCAGTTCATGCATATTCACAATTCCCATATTACGAATTCATCTTTTTTCTGAACATGTGTGTATCACCGTCAGTTCATGAATATTCACAATTCCCATATTACGAATTTATCTTTTTTCTGAACATGAGTGCATCAACATCAGTTCATGCATATCCACAATTCCCATATTACGAATTTATCTTTTTTCTGAACATGTGTGTATCACCATCAGTTCATGCATATTCACAATTCCCATATTATGAACTTATCTTTTTTCTGAACATGTGTGTATCACTGTCATTTGATGCATATTCACAGTTCTCAAATTACGAATTTCTGTTTGGTTGCATTTCTTTGACTAACATTTCCTATACATCGTAAAAACCCAATTTCCTATTCATGTGAAAAGCACAGAAAGACGTTATTTTATGGAACAGACATTCGAAATAAACTGCAGCGAAATCGCAGGGATCTTGCACCTTTCTGGGGCCGGAAACCTATGATTCCTCATCGCCCGATTTATGTTCAAGCATGCTATCGTTACGTCAGGCATGCTACCGTTACGTCACTCTGTTCAAGCATGCTACCGTTACGTCAATCTGTTCAAGCATGCTACCGTTACGTCAATCTGTTCAAGCATGCTACCGTTACGTTACTCATTTCATGCTCATATCACTCATGACAATGTACTGCTCATATCACTTATGACAATGAACTGCTAATAGCACTCATGCATACTCATATCACTCATAGCAATGCATTTCCAAGCTCATATCACTCGGGGCAATGCATTTTCTATGCTCATTGTACAGAAGTGTAAACTCTCGGTGGATGTGAGTTCAATTCTCGCTCTAAGATTTAAAATTTTCCGGAGTGGGTAAAGTTAATTCTGGAATTCCTGGAAATTCTAAAACAAAATTCTATTCCAGGAACCTAATTTCCTGGAACAGAATTTGGTTATTTACATGTAGTATTTTTGGAGAAAACTTTCAGCTAGAATTTTTGCAGTTCTCTCATTGACAATATTTATTTAAAAGCGGTTCCTTTAATCTGTAGGTTTGTCGTTTTTGTTCTTTGCGGTAATGAAAGTTTATTTTTAAATCCTTTTAGGAACTAAAGAAATTAAAAAATAACTTTCATTTATTTTTTAGGGTTTCTCGTTTTTGTCCTTTGCGGTAATGAAAGTTTATTTTTAAATTTCTTTTTTTGCTGTAATATAAGTTTTTTTTTTAATTTCTTTAGGAACTGTAACTCCTGCAATGACTATACATTGGAAACAAATGCCCTTAACCTGAATTCTTTCTGCAAATGACATCATCTCATCCTTTCTGTGATTCGCACGCACACCATGAAAAACTTTTGCTGTAAATGAAGATAAATCTATAATGAATGTCGGAGTTACAAAGATGAAGCAGTGAGCGGAAGTAGTGCTGCTACTATAATTCGCTACTTTTGCAGTAGCGTTGCATGCAGTGATGTATTCAGGCATCTTATCGAGAGTGCTTAGTCCCCCCGAAAATCTATGAATGCCCCCCGTAGGTTTTTGGGCAATCTCCACTTATATTTAGTCTAATTGCTTTCGTTTATAACTGAATATTTAGAGAAATTAATTAAAAAAAATAAGAAAATGAGAGAAAATATAATAATAATAATAATAAAAAAAAAACATCCACATGGACTTCAATCTGAAATTTGTATCATCCTTCAACAAAACATTAAACAGTCCTCGCTGAAGGGGCAATTTTTCAAGCACTTACAACTAACTCGGACTACCGCAATGAAAAACAAATTCCACTCAGCAGAGATGTTTGCACTGCAATACATCATCATAATTTGGAAGATGGCATTCAGTTTTATTTCTGTCTTCTGGATGCGGACTTTCCATGTATACGGTTAAGATTCAGTGTAGCTAACGTGACGTAAGTGTTTCCAATACAACAAAATATTTGCGACCTAATTTTGAACAATAGCAAATTATTAGAAATTGTTCCCATAGTGAGATCTTTTTTTCCCTGGCAATGGTGGTTTACACTTTGTGGAAAAAAATAAAAAAATCGAGGCGCCTCAAACTGGCATCGAAACGGTTAGTTAGGTTTTGGGTTACTTAAAACTATTTGCTAATCTAAATAATCTAAAGGGCTGAAACCAAATGGCAGGGGAATGGCTTACACCATACGTTTTCAGGTAACACTGTAATGATTCCTTAATAATCAGAGACAAGCTTGGCCGCCCCGGTGGCGCAGTGGTCTAAGCGATGGCCTCTGATCATTCGTCCGAACGGGGTCCGGGTTCGAATCCCGTGAGGCATGGATGTTGTGTTTGTCTTACGGCACTGGCTCTCTCCCTTCCCTGGAACCAGTGACCCCAAATTAGGGACGGGCGACTGCTTATAGCCCATTGAGTTGCTCACGGTGGTCGTTAAACCTCCACTCAAAAAAAAAAAAAAAAAAAAAAAGAGACACGCTTGTAGTAAGGCGAGGACATTTTTACCACACCTAATGTCTTGGGGGGATTTTCTCCAGCACATCCTTACCTTTACTAGAGTCCCCAATATTTTACACCACTCCATGGTGAAATCCGTAGGCCATTACTGAATTAAAGCAAAGGTATAACATTTTTACATTTTTGATCACTTGTATGTGTAAATTTCTTGGAGTCTGCATTTGCGATATAAGAGCATAAGAAAATTTTTGTACTCGGTTTAAAATTTTTATATATGTTAATATATATATATATATATATATATCAAATTTGTGATTTTATTATGCTAAAATTTGTTGACTGATTATGTATGTAATCAGTCAACAAGTTTTAGCCTCCTCGAAATTTGTAATTGACCCCCCCCGGTAAAAAACTCTCTGAATGCAAGAGAGGTTGCATGTAGCATCGGCACAAAATAAAATAGTTAAAATAGTTTGTAGCGGAAAATTACCCTACAAACCGCGCTACTTTAAAAACAAAAAGTTAAGAAAAACATTCTCATCACGTGATATTTTCAGAGTTCCTGGCTGAACAAATGATGAGTGTGCCCTGCGTTCAATCACGTGACTTGACTTACGCTGTGAAGGCCAGCATTTTTTTTTACTTATACTATTTGTCTGCTCAACATATACTCAAAGGTGCCAAAAAACCCCAAAAAACTAACTGAGAAGGGCGTTACCATTTCCATTACATGCCATCACACACATGCGGTAAATGGTATCGCCCGCAAACGACGTATATTTATTTAGAGGAAGATATCTTCGCAAGCTGAAGTAGTAGCATTCGAAGTTCAGATGGCAGCTTATCGGGATTTGGGCGACGTGGAACGTGGTCTGATAGTCGCCGCCCGAGAGATGGGTCACTCAATCTCGGAATTAACATTTTCAACAATTTTAAGGGTGTACCTGGTCTACACAAACTCAGAGGGGAAATCCAGAGTGCGAGTCCAATGTTGCCGAAGAAAAGCCCTGGACGATGGTAGACAGCGGCATCTGGCATGCATCATAATATCCACCCGCTGTGCAACATCGCTGCAAATCACAGCGCAGTTTATTGCTGGGGCCAGTAGTAGCATCAGCGTTAGGACAATCCAACGTTCCCTGTGCGATATGAGGTTCAGGAGCCAACGGTCCACACGGGTGCCATTGCGGACTAGACAACATAGGGCTGTGCGCCCACCTGGGCTCAGGAACATCGCAATTGGACGCCCGATGACTGGAAGCACGTAGCCTGGTCTGACGAATTGCGGTACCAACTGTTTTAGGCAGATGGCAAACTCTGGGTTTGGTGACAACCCCATGAGACTATGGATCCTGCATGCGTACAAGGAAAAGTGCAGTCTGGTGGTGGCTCTGTTATGATGTGAGGTGTTTTCAGCTGGCACACATTAGGACCCCTCATACGCCTGCAGACCGCTCTGACCAGTGGAGGTTACGTAACCATCCGTGGGGATCATTTGCACCCGTTCATGTCCCGCAACCACTTTGGTGGGTGCGACCTCTTTCAACACGACAAATCGCCACCGCACTCGTCCACAGTGACCAATTATGGCTGGACGAACAGTCCACGGAGTTTGGCATCCTGACTTGTCTCTCTCGCTCTCCGGACTTTAATGCCATCGAACACGTTTGGGATTCTATTCAACGTGCCTTCAATGCCTGGAATCCTCCACCGGACAATATTACGGAATTGTGCAACACTCTTCAGGAAGCGTGGTGTGTGTGCACTGTCTCCACAGTACTACAGAGAGCTCTTGGGGTCCATGCTACGTTCTGTGGCTACCGTTATCTGATCGCGAGGATGACCTACGCGGTATTAGAGAGGTATGTAGGTATTTTTGGCATTTCCGTGTATACACTCAAAGGACAAAACATTAGAGATGGCCCATCTACCTAATATCGTGTTGGTCATCCTCTAGAGCGAATAACAGTCTGTACACGTCGATGCATCTACTCCACCATATGCTGAAGGGTTTCCGTAGGTGATGGCAGCCATGCCTGTTGCAGCATTGTCCGCAACTCAGACTGAGACGTCGGTTCAGGATCCATGGATCTCATGCTCTGCTCCACGGCATTCCAAAGAGCTTCCACGGGGTTTAAACCCGGGGATCTAGGGGCCCACCGGATGGTTCCAAACGCAGATAAGTGTTCCTCTGGTTGCGGCCCGGTGGGACGGTGCATTGTCCAGCTGAATCACACCATCGGCCTCAGGGTGCACGATGGACATGAAAGCTTGTAGGTGTTCAGCCAGCACATGCTGGTAGCCTCCAGCGGGGAAAAAATTTCTCCAGACACACTAAGGGACCTAATATGTCCCATGAGAAGGCTCCCCAAGCCATCATAGAGCCACCACCGCCTTGAACAGAGCTGACGTTGCACTACTGGGCCATGGCCTCATGCTGTCGGAGCCACACCCGCCCACTCCCTTCAGCTGGAAAACGGAATTCAACTGACCACAAGACGCGGTGCCAATCTGCAGAAGTTCAGTTTTGATGTTCCCAGCACCAGGCGATGCGTATTTTCTGATGACGAGCAGTCAACAGTGACACATGGGAGGGCGCTGGCACCTGTACCCCATGGTATGCGGCGTGTGTAGTACCGTTCGCTGGCTGACGCTACTTTGGCCTCCGGCATTTAACCTGGATGGGATTTGCGTGGCCGTTGCCAAGCGGTTGGTCTCCGCGAGACGAGAGTCTACGCCTACCCCAGTCATCAGTGACGTGTGGTCGGCCCCCGCTTGCTCTCTGGGTGCTGTTGCGTCCATTGGTGGGTACACCCATGATACGGTTGTCCTCGGGAACCCTAGGGTTCTTACAACTTGGACGATAGAATGGCCCATCTGTCTTGCTCCGACGTTGCTTCCAAGATCAAAGTCGCTCAGATCAACACGTTCACCCATGTTCGTCGACTGCAAAATAGTGTTGGGAAGCGTTTCTGTCCGCCTATTTATCGCTTGCGTTCGGTTTTGGTCTGTTCCATTGCGCGCATGGGATGCCCTTATCAACTGCCCATCACCCCTATACCCCTATCTCTAATGCTTTGTCTGCTGAGTGTATTCGATATTTAAAAATACCACATAACAAAAATGGTGAAACTCCACCCACATTTGTGCAAATGTGGACGCAAACGTTTCGTCTCACTAAAGTTAGAGAAATCCCCCCCTCCCCTTCCCCTTATACAAGCAGTGCAATAAAGCATCAGCATTCGACGATGCTTTATTATACCACTTTCAGGAAAAGAAGAGAATGATTATCTTCCCCGGTCACATTTTGTACAGCTACATGTTTCTAATACATACACTGAGGTGCCAAAAGTCATGGGGTACGTACCTAGGGACCTCGTTTAGCCCGGCGAAGTTCAGCAACTCGAGGTGGTATCAATTCCACAAGCGGCCGGAAGACTTCTAGGGAGATGTTGAGTCATGCTATCTGAACAGCCGCACACAGTTCCCTGGTATTTGTAAGTGCAGGATCTTGGGTGCGAATGGACCTTTCAACCACGTCCCATAAGTGTTCTATTGGGTTCATGTCGGGCGAACGTGGTGGCCACACTATCCGTCTGAACTGTCCAGAATGCTCCTCGAACAAATGTTGGACAACGTGGACCGATAACATGGTACACTGTCCGTCTGAAAAATCCCATCGTTGTCGGGGTACATGAAAGGCTGCAAGTGTTTACCCAGTAGAGCAACAGAGCGATTACAGGTTAATGACGTGTTTACGAGGACCAGAGGACCCGAACCGTGCCACGTAAAGACACCCCACACATGTATGAAACCACCACCAACTTGTTGACAGCTTGGGTCCATAGCTTCATGGGGTCTGCGCCACACCCGAATCCTATCATCAGCTCGTAACAACTGGCAGCGTGACTCATCGGACCACGCCACATATTGCCAGTCTTCCAGGGTCCAATTTCCGTGTTTACCATCCCAGGTGAGGCGCTGTGTCCGATGTCGTTGTGTTAACAAAGGCACTCTGGTGGGTCTTCTGCTCCCATACCCCATGGACACTATAATTACGCTGCACTGACCTGATGGTTATGTCTCTGGTACCACCTGCATTGAATGTGGATGTTATTTGAGCCAGTGTCACTTGTCTGTTCGCATGGGCAATCCTGGTAAGACACCGCTGGTCACGGTCATTCAGCACCCGTGGGCGGCCACTGCGCTGTCCACGGTGGGTGGTAATGCCTTCCATGAGGTATTCTTAGTACACACGTGACACCTTGGATCGAGGAATGTTGATTGTTCGCAAATTGAATGTCCCATCCGTCTGGCTTCCACTACCATGCCTCGTTCAACCTCCGATAATTCACATCAGCTTGCCGTAATCCTACTGGCGGTTATTCAGCCTGACTCACGAGATTAAACCTCGCAACTGATAAAAATCGTAGTATGCCTCGAATCGTTTATACAACGGCAGCGCCAGTTAAAAAATTACATATCCCATGACTTTTGACACTTCAGTGTATTATACGTTGAAGTCCGGCATCATTCTAAAAATCCACTGAGCAAACGCACAGGTTTTGTTTGTAGACAAGATTTTGTTGTTGTTGTTATTTCGGAGTTTAACAACCGCCATGAGCAACTCTAAGGGTTATAAGCAGTAACCCACCCCTAACTCAGGGTTCTGGTTCCGAGAAGGGGAGAACCAGTACCATCAGGTAAACGCAAACGCACCACAGACGCGTGTCTCATCTAGGACTCGAACCCGGTCCTATCTGGGACGAATGAACCGACGCTCACGCTTCAGACCACTCAGCAACCGAGGCGGCTTAGTAGACAAGATTGGCATGTACATAAAACTATGAAAACCAGACGACTGACAAGCTTACTCGCTAGGGCCGTAGATAACTCAACATGTTATCTTGAAAATACAAACCTTTTTATCGGTATTACATATTTTTATCCTGAAATATCTTGAGCTTTGGAATTCATATGTTGAAATGTGTTATATATGACGATCAGAGATAACTGTAAAGTTGAATTATTTGTGCAATTTGCATAGGTATTCAAGTCACAATGCCATTTGTAGGAATGTGCATAAAAAGATCACCTTCAGAATTTGTACATTGAACTTAAACGTAAAGATAAAAAAGTAGCTAAGAAGTAGCGAAAGTTGCTACTTTTCTGAAAAAAGTATTGCAGCTAACTACTTTTCAGAAAAAGTAGTTGCATCTGTAGCAAGCAACTTTTTCGAGAATGTAGCTGTAGCATTTGCTGGTTATTTTTGTCCACGCCGGGCATCGAACCCGGGTCCCCTCATTCCGGAATAAGTCGCTCTCCCAACTGAGCTACGCGGACGTATGCTCTCGCTGCTATCTACCTTTATCTCATCTGTGTCCTGCGGAAGCTTTCCAAACACATAGATGAAATAGAACGTATACATTTATTCATTTAAACTCATTTGCGCATCAATTCTATTTGAAGCCAAGACACAAAAAACGCTCTATCAGCTTTTTGCGCTTTTTAGCCTTAGTGACAATCGCTTGCAGCTCACTCATAGTCAAGCCTGACGCATCATTTATAGATCAATATGCATTATTATGGACGGTAACAAAATTAACGCTAAGGTTAAGACGGACGGCCATACAAAGATCTGATAAATTCCTAAAGCACTTATCATTTACAATCCACTGTTTCTTCAGACTAAGATTAGGGCAAACGCCGAAGCAAATCTAGTTGTGTTTGAGCCACATTTTTCGGCACTTGGTCAAGCAATTCAAGCATTATGCAAAGGATACTTCTTTTGTAAGTCTAGTTCCCTCCGGCTGGCCTTGAAGAAGTAGTCCTGTTGTTATCGCCAATTCTTTCTTTCATCTGTTTCAGTTGCATTTCCATTCTTCTTATCTCACCGCAGGATCGGCATGCTTTTCGTAATTCCCAGATATGCATGGCAATATGCTCTAGAAATTCGAAAGTGTACATGTAAAAATAAGATATTCGTTTTTCCTTTCTTTCATTTCTTTGCACTTTCCCTGGAAAGTTTTGTAACCGGAATTTCACTCTTTCACTGCGACATTGAAATGAATCTAAAATTCCGACTGTTTTAAAATTACGGAAACAGTTTGAAAAATTTAGTACAAGAAGCAAAGCACTTCCTACCGACAGCGGTTTGAAACGTAACATAAATGTAAATTCAATGTAAACCGTGAAGTTTAAAACCGAGGATCTGGCAATCGTTTCCCGTGACCATCCGAGTCCCCAGACATCACTCTATTGAATTCATTTATGTAGAAATTTCGTCAAAGACACCGTTCAAGCGTCATAACGCAACAGCTTTTGTTAACTACAGATTTCGACATCTATTTTGGGAAGTTTGACGGACTTCATGACCCCCTCAGCTATAAGAAATCACCTGGACAAATTTGGGACTGCTAGTTACAAGAAATAAAGGGCAAACAATAAATCTATAGAAAACGCTCTTTTTGAACTTTTGTGACTTATCGAATTGTGTTTTCCCTGATTCCGTGCTTCCAAAAATCCGATTTGAAAAATTCTTTCTACATTGGATAAAGCTTTTGATTGGAAATGTTTTGCTTGTAATTTCTAATTTTTATCAGTGGTTAAATCGGAGTAAAATCTGAGCTTCTTAAACCACGATTGAAAAAATTATTTCGTGGACCGTTATCGCTCGCCTCGGAAAACCTTTTCAGAATGCTTTCTTTTTAAAATAATGCAGGGATTTTCCGCCAGGGAGTGTAGATGATATGTTTCTTTTTCAATATCTCTGCTTCTAAAATTCCGATTTGAAAAATTCTTTTTCGGTTGTAGAACGTTTGCGGTGCGAAATGTTTCGCATATGGTTTCAAATTTTTCTTAAAGCACAAGTGTGCAACTAGAGGCGGTAAGTTCACGTTTCCATCTACAGCATGTGTTCATCAATATCTGCGGAACTAAAAACCCGATTGATTTTTTTTTATCGATCAGAAACTATTAGCCATAAAAATTCTTTGTGTGTGTTTTCTTTGCAAAATAATGCACAGTTTCGCCGCTTGTGGCGCCATTGTTAAGTCTGTTTTTCTCGATATCTCTGTAGAATTTTTAAATGTGCGATTTAAAAAATTCTGTCAACACCGAATGCCATTTACTTTGTGGAACACTTCAAATTTGTATTTGAGGAGTTTTGTAGGTTACAGTTCTGTCGTTATAGGTGGTGTTACTGTGCATCTGTTTACGGCTGTATCTCTGCTTCTAAGAACCGTATTGAGAAATTTCTATTTTACTGTATGGCATTGGCTACAGTAAATATAGGGAGCATTTATCTCTTTAAATAATGCACAGATTTTCCGCTCTGGGGCGTAAAGGTCAAAACCTTTTCGCGTCACCTCTGCTTCCGGGAGTCGTATTTAAAAAGTACTTTTTCTTTTAAAGCATAGCCTTTTCCACGAAGAATATATTTCGCCTATTTTCGACTGTTCCATTATGCAAAATTCTTCCATTAGAAGGCGTAGTGTTATACCATGTTTCCTTCTATATTTTTTCTTTTATCTGTTCGGTTTGAAAATCTCTTTGTCTCTGGTACTTCTGCTATGAGAAACTTTTTATCCACCATTTATTAATTTTCGTAACATACTTTTTAGCCGCTGGTGGAAGTGAGTAGCTGTTGAGGAAGTTTTATCGATTGTAGAAATTCGATTGATTTTTTTCCAACCGGTTCCATTTTGAATAACTGATACATTTTATTCGCGTTGGAAAGCATTGAAAAAGCGTGCTTAATACTGAAATGTATAACTTTGTTTTAGAGTTTTAGTAATTTTATTAACACGTTGTGCATTTCTATTTTCTGAGCATTCTGGGAGGGCAGCCGCGCTTCTTGCCCCCCCCAACCCCGGTAGCTACAGCCTTGCCTCCACTTTAGATTAATGTTTAAAAGCGCTGGTCTGTGGAGCATGAAAATCGAAAGCTCAAGGTAACGCATAAAAATGCAAATGCATTTTTATGGGAAATCGTCGGACAGAAACATATTACGCAGTCATATACATGGATTTAAATTTTTTGCGACTTTCAGTTCTTTAGAGAAAAACTGCTGAAGTTGCTAGAAATTTTATCTGGTACAAAACCAACAGTCTCGAAAAAAAAAAAAATCCCCCCGAACCTGCGCGTACATAATTAAGCTTTCATTTTCCAGTCATACTTTCTGAGATACTTGATTCAGTTTCAATCACATTAAATAATATAAAATTTCTCTTCACTCAATTTCCGCTAAATCTCGTCTATGAATGAAAACAATATTTAGATTTGATTCTGTTTTTGCCAATTTCTTTCAGCGCTTTGTCTAGAAAAAAATGATATTAGTGTGCATTCATCTGAACTGGACAGTCTCCTAGGTGATTCGCGTCGTGAGGTAAAGAGCTTTTTAATAACTCAACATCGCTGTCAGTAATCCTAGATTATTGCAATCTGTGTTAGTGGGTATAAAAAACAGTCTTCTTGTTTTGTAATAATTCTTCAGTACGTTATTTTTTTCAGAAGTGCTCTCACAAAATTTCTTGCAAAGGTTTTAGCGCGAACTGAATGCGCTTGGAACCCGTTTTGTTCATAAACATAACTTTTCTTTCTCTTATGATCCATAACTCAGTAAGTGAATTTTCATCATTTTATAAAAAATCCTTTTCTGAGTTCCTACAAACCTTCCAACAAAAAAAAAAAAAAAAAAAAAAAGTAGAAGAGAATACTTGCAGGGCCCGTCACAGACATGACAAACGAGGACGTCGCTAGATTTCGAAATCAGGAAGGGCTACGGGTGGGCGAACATTATTTTTGGTGGGAAAAGTTTGACAGCAACTATATTTTAAAAATTCCTTTTTCTGAATGAAATAATTTTTAATGCTTTTCCGGTTCCCTACCGGTTACAAAGGAATTCGTGCAATCCCCACCCTCTTAACCTGGACACATACACACATATACAGATCTGACTAGTTTCGCCACTGGTGTTCAAGTGCTACTTGAATGTCGCCTTCATCTTTCTGCTTGCTCTGAATATATCGTCTTAATTACTTTTCAAAATTTTGCATTTTTGCTTAAGAAAATAGTACTATACTTGGGCAATATATTTAAAGGAAAATGTCGTTTTTGTTTATCTAAAATATATTTTAACGTCGTGCCACGCAGACAAAATTCCCTCCTTCCTTAATTCCCTTCCTTCAAGCCAGCGACTTCGCCTTGCACTCCTCCCCTATAAAGCATTCGTCAGCCACTTCCTGGACTGCTCCGGGACAGTGCACTCTCACTGTCCCGGAGCAGTCTTAAGAGCGCTAGTGTAGTTTTAGACTCCACTTTCCGTGTTGGAATCCCCTATTTTATAAAGAAAACGAAAAGCAGAGCAATTAGTAATGACCTCACTCAGTGAATTCCTATCCACCCTCTTCATTCGCCCCTGACCATACTAACATGAAAAAGAGACTTAAGCTGAGGATTTGAAAGAGTCGAGAACATTTGAATTTTTATGGCCCCGCGGATACTATTTTGATAAGCTTTCTACGGAGACATAAAGAACGCACTTCCTATGGGAAATTACGTAAAGCTACGTGAAGTAGAACACAAGATTTATCATTATTTGGCAAGTCCAGATTATATTTTAAGGTTAAGTACACTGCAGAGCAATTGAATTAGAGACAGCTGGCGTTATGAAAATGTGGCGCTGTAGGCGGTCCTGTAAACGGAAACGACATGATGTATGCAGCGTGACAATATAAGGAGTGATGCGACGGGAATCAGTAAGAGTCGGACGCAGTATGGGTAAAACGATGGTTCTAAGCGCATTTGATGGTGGGAAAATTTTCGGGGCCCGACGAATGGGTAGCTCCATCTCGGAAGTCGTGCAGGCACTGGGATTTTCACGAGCCACTGTGTCATGGGTGCACCGTGAGTACATCGAATCCGGTAAAACCATCTCTACAAGGGCCAACTGCCGTGGACAACAGCGTGTGGATGAGCGGGGTCATCGTCGGCTAGCTCGCATTGTAACAGCGGATAGACGGGCCACAGTGCAAGAAATCACTCGGCAATTTAACGCTGGTGCACAAAAACGTGTAAGCAGCCACACCATCTAGAACCATCTCCTCGCTATGGAGTACAAAAGCCATCGTCCCACGAGGGTACCGCTGCTGACCGCACATCACAGGGTGCAAAGATTAGCATGGGCGCGGGAACATCGCCACTGGACCCTAGACATGTGGAAAAATGTTGCCTGGACTGATGAGTCGAGATTCACGTTGGTACATGCGGATGGCAGGATATGAGTACGGCGCAAACCACATGAAGCGATGGATCCTTCTTGACAGCAGGGTACTCTTCAAGCTGGTGGGGTTGGCCTTCTCGTCTGGGGACTGTTTACGTGGACTGAAATAGGACCCCTGGTACGTGTGACATCGTCCCTCACAGGTCAACGTTACCGGGACATCCTGGCCGATCATTTGCTCCCGTTTGTACGTCTTCAACATCTCACTGGGGACCTCATCCTGCAACAAGACAATGCAGCTCCCGAATTGTATCCGAATGTTTGTATGAACACTCCACCGACGTGACCTCGCTTCCTTGGCCAGCTAGGTCACCTGATCTCAATCCCATCGAGCACATCTGGGATGCCATCGAGAGAGATGTTCGAGGATCAAATCTTCGTGAACTGTGAGAGCTTGTTCATGGATCCGTATGGCTTCCCAACGCTCCCGGTGTCTTGTAGAGTCCATGCCGAGACGAATCGCCGCCGTCATCAGGGCGAAAGGTGGTGCTACACGTTACTAGACAGGTATCTCTAATTCAATTGCTCTTCAGTGTATATCGGAAAATGGCCTATTTTGAACTGGATAGGCGGCAGGGTTGGCAAGACAAAGTTTAGGGTGGGCTTTATCCCAACCCCTCACCCCCTTGGCGACGTCACTGATGATAAAGCCAAGGGGATCTGCCCATCCCACCAACAACCCCAAAATTTCCTCAGACCCCTCTTACGAAATATATCAACACCCCTCCATTTCAAGGTATGTAACAGACACACACACTTTAAAGTTTAAGAAATTTACGTGTTCGGTTGGAAAGAAAGTAATGTCTGCAAATGCAAGGCAACAGAAAAGTGCTAATTACTGTATATACAAGCACAAGTAAGTCCAAAATGTAGTCGCCATCCTTTGCCACGACCTGTTCCTATCCTCTGGGCAGCTGTTGGATACAATCCCTGTAGAGTTGTGGCGGCTTGGACGTAAAGTAGTGAGTAAGTGCGAGTTCGACATCGTTCCGATTGGTGAACCGCTGTCCGTCTAGGACATGCTGCAACGACTCAAAAAGGTGGTAGTCACGTGGGGCCATGTCCGGGGAATATGCTGGGTACGGCAGCAACTCCCAGCCCAGGTCCCTGATCATGTGACAGGTCACCCGTGCTGTGTGACGTAGCGCTGCTCCATCCTGCTGCAGGAGGATACCCTTTCGTTTCAGCAGTGCTGGTCGTTTCGACGTGAGCGACGCGTGCAGATCGTCGATCTGTCGTCAGTGCACATCAGTAGTGATAATGGTGTTGTCCGGCAGCAGCTCAAAAAAAAAAAAAAAAAAACAAACACGACACCCCACATATCCCAACAAACAGACGGCAGAACGTTACGCGGGTGTAAGCCGGTTTTGCGGGTCGCTATGGCCTTCTGTTTTGGGTTCAACCAATGTTTCCGGGCGCTGACATTGTCATGCATGACCCATTGCTCGTCACCTGTCATAATATGGTCCAAAAACGGTTCAATTTGGTCACGTGCAATCAGGGATACGCTTGAACTCATGGGATTTGCTTTTTTTTTATTTTGACACTTCCAAGAATTTCACAATCCCTCAAATTTGAAATCTTATATATATAACACAAAACGTCTGTTTGTCTGAAGCAGCAACAACTCTCGAACGCCGAACTGTGGCATCGTGAAATTTGCATAGATTATTAATACTGGAATTTCTAGGTCAACGCAACTATTTTAAGATCTCTACGTTGTTCCGCCCGCGAGTTATGAATTAATTAATAAGCTTATCAATAAAGTCAGCGTCGTTTGCTACGTCATCGTTATCAAAAAGCACGTGACTCCATTCATCGCCGCGGCACATCCACAGGTGTTTCTATTCTTTGAGAACTGTGCATAAAAAAAATGCAAAAACGAACTTTGCGAAATCTTAACGAAACGGGCAGAAATTTTTGTCAACACCATGAATTGGTAATAAGAGGAGTCCCTCAAAATTTCACCGGAATCCGTTCAAAACTTTTCAAAAGAGGCATGGAATTTTTAATTCATCGGAAAACAGAAATATATACGCAGAAACGGTTAATAAAATTTTGACGGCTAATTAAAAAAGTTATTTACCGATTCAGGCGAAATTTGGAGTTCATGTTCCTATTAACGATTTATGGTGTTCATTAAAATTTCAGCCAGTTTCATAAAACATTCGCAAAGATACGTTTTCAACTTTTTTATCCCAAAGATTCGTCCCTCAAAGACGTCTGAAATTGAAAGCACGTGATGCATTTGATCGTCGATAACAAATTGTTAACGAATTTTGTTCAGTCAGTATTCTAATGCTGTGTCTCCTGCACGCGTGTTAAATATTTCGTAACGCGTTTAGTCCGTTTCATTCTACAGATTCCATACATTCTGTACATTTCGTTGCTTTAATTCTCGACAAATATTTGTGACAGCAATGCCTAAAAGGGGGAGACTAATTTTTAATCAAACACGAATCAACACAAAACGCCAAAAGATGTCACGAACCAAGCAGTCGGAAGAGGAAAGATCACAAGCACGTGAAGCGGACAAAACTCAACAAGGTGTTCGACGAAGCAACGAAACTGCTGACGAAACAATGTCGCGAATTGCTGAACAACGATTTCGAACTGCTACAAGCCGAAGCAATGAGACTGCTAAAGAGACGAACGAGCGCCGAACGTCCGATCGCCAACGAGCATTTGCAATCACCATTAATAAATCGCAGGGACAATCGCTTAAAGTTACGGGCTTGGATTTGACAGATGAATGTTGGAATGCCAAGAGCAAAGGATCCAACAAATTTATATATTGTCGCCGATGAAGGAGAAACCAAAAATGTTGTGTACGGCCAAGTACTGAAATAATCACACTATGAATAAATAATTTGTAATGACCGAATTTGTGAATTCAGCTTTTTTCTTTCTTGCAAGCATCAATTTCTCCCCCGATTTTTTCAGTGACATATAAGGGAATATGAAATTAATAAGCCTAAATTAGTTCCAGGATAAAAGGAGAAACACTTTCAAATTGGGACCCATACTCTTGAGAAAAACGCATATATACATGAAAACAACACAACGGATTAAAATAAGATTTTATACAGCGAAGACTCAGTCTCCTCTGTGAGGATAAACAATATATAATATGTGACGTAATATGCTGCAAATATATAAACAAGAGAACATACTATCTTAACACAAAATACGAGTATGACACTGTAGGATGATAAACACAAAACTATATACATCAAAACTCCCTTAAATACTAGGAGAACGAAGCACAGGCAAGCAGCCAGCATAAATCAGGACCTGCAGATTGCAATAAATATATACTTTTCTTCCGTACTAACTACTAAATAATTGCATCTTTAATCCCAACTATGGTTCTATTCACATGCTGCCATCTAGCGGCAGCTTTTGCAATAATAACAACATTTGACGAAAGGAAAAAAACAAGCGCCGAAACCTAACAGTCTTTATGAGGAACACAAAAAGGAGAATTGGGAAACTTTCAGGTTCACCTTACCATTTTTTAATAAGAAAAACAGAAACTTTCAGTTTTTCTTTTGAATTAGGGAGATGCAATCCCACAAGGGTTTCCCGGAAAATTACTTAATAAATATTAGGCGCTAGTTCTTCGCTACTTGGGAAAAAAATATTTGAATAAAACTATTTCTAACGTAGGCATCAGCCATGGCCCACGGGTGTGTTCAAACGCATCAAAGAGCCTAGGAAATTGAATAAAATGAGCGCAGTTTGCAAGTCCCGCTTTTTTAAACGGTATCTTATGAGCAATAGTTTTTCACAAATATTCATATACAATTATATGGTAAAGAACGATTGTTATATGGTCTACACGGAAATGACAAAAAGAATAAAAGACGAGTTATAAAACCTGTAAAATAAAAAAAAATGTTTAATATTTTCCTGATACAACGTACGTACTTTTTGTTACTCTGTAAATAAAAGCAATTTCCTTTGCGCAGGGCATTCAGATTTTTGGAAATTTTTGCTCTCTACAAAATGAAGTTTCTGGAGTTAATTTCCCGTAAAATGTCCTTATTTCCACAAAACCTTGTTTGAAATGTGACACTCTTTATTTATTTGAAATATTTTTTCAGTTATTTTCAATATAGCAAATATTTCATTGTTTTTTTATTTTCGATTGCATTACACAAAATAAATTTATCAAAACAAATACAGCAGGGGCATACAATCGATAATGAAAACTGAATTTTTCAGGAATGTTGAGAAAATTATTTTACTTTATTTTTATTTTGTTCTTTTTTGAAGAAATTAGCAAAAAGCTAACGTATATCATATGCTTACTCTAAGATTTAGTATCCGTGTTACAACAAGATGGTGTCCTCCAAGGCCAGATCAAAATGAACTAGTAACCTTGAAGTATAGTGACATTTATAAGCCACACACACTATATATATATACAGCAGTGGAAATGGGAATTACTCGTTTGCTGGAACCCAAAGTACAAGTTGAATGCCACAAAAATTTAACATGCACAAACCCATTCGCAATAGATGTAAAACCATATGAGAAAATTTCGTTACGAAACTTTAAAATCAAATACTCACATTTAGCTGAAGTCAGATCTGTCTTCTTTATTCAGAGACGAACGATTAATAGAAGATGGGGTCATTAATTGAAATGTATAATGCATTTCAAAATGTTTTATTCAAAATAAATGCTCCCTTTGTTTTAGTATCTCATCACTCCCAGAACGTGGGGTTCCGCTCATGGAACGGGGCTCCACTACATGCAATTTTAGAGAAAACAACAATACGTTTACGAATTAAAATATGCGCCGTCATTATCTATCACTTTCCGCCATCGGTCGGGCAGCTAACGGATTCCAGCCATGAAGAATACTTCGTCACGTGACGCGATGAAGTCGTCAACCCATTTTTGCCACTTCGTCACATCTCACATGCCCGGAACCGTACAGGAGACAAACCATGTTGCATCGATCGAAACAAATAATAGTTTGAAGGGACTATGCTGGGACTATACGCCGGGTGCTCCAAAACTTCTCAGCCAAGCGTCAATAACGTTTCCTTGACCGATTTCACGACATGCGGCCTAGCTTTGTCATGCAGTAATTTCACGGGACGCAATCCTTTGCCTGTGAATGAACGTTTCCGACAGATTTCTTGGTTCAATCGCAGCAATTGTTGCTTGTAGTGATTAGCAGTAACAGTTTGACCCTGTTCCAATAGTTCATAATAGAGCACACCCTTCATATCCCACCAGATGCACAGCAGAACTTTCTTGGAGTGAATATTGCGTTTTGGTGTCAAAGTCGTTGCTTCACCGGGGTCTACCCGGCGTTTTTTTGCGTTTGGGACTGTCGTGTCATATCCACTTTTCATCACCCGTAACAATTTTCCACAGGAAAGACTTTCTGTGTTGTTTATTCAACATATTCAAACACTTCATGACACTCTCATCCTTGTTCCTCTGGCTCAGGTCATATGGCACCCATTTTCCTTCCTTCTGAATTTTTCCCATTGCACATAAATGGTTGGAAATGGTTTGTTGAATTACTCCCAGTTGTCCAGATAGTTCTTTTTGCGTTTGAGAGGAATCTTCATCCAGAAATGCTTGCAGTTTCTCATGTACAACCTTCTGCGGGTCGCCGCTACGTTCTCGATCGCTAACATCAAAATCATCTGCTTTAAACCGTCTAAACCAAATCTCACACGTGCTTTTCGATACAATATTCTACCCCATAACAGTGTTTGACTGTTGGGCAAACTTTTGTGTCACATTTTATACTCTGGACCAGTTACGGTCACATGACAACAACGTGGGGGAATGTCGGATATGTAAATTAGAGGTATACGTCACACAAAAAACGCTTTAAAACTTATTTGCACACCTAATATACAGTATATATAAAATTTAAGGCTCTGCGTTGCATCAGTTAAGGAAATGGAAGATAACTTATAAACTGTTACATCAGCAACGTGCATATTGGTATAAGCGCAGTAAAACACAAAGACTTGTTTTATAGAAATATGATGAGAAGTGAGTAAACAGTAAATAAGTCACAAACAGTTATGGGCAGTGGCGCCCATGTGAGTACTTTTAAGGGGGGAGGGCTAAGAAAAATCCTTACCTCCTTCAAAGCTGTCAATGATTTTAGTAAATGTACAAGATACTAAAATACAACAAAAATAATTTATACAATCAATCATTAATACCTTATTATTTTTAAAAACGCTTTAAAAAAAGGTTTCGTATATTTTAGTGTTTTAAATGTATCAAAACTTTAGCTATACCAACGGCTAGGGAGGGGGAGGGGCTCGTGCTTCCCCTGCCCATCCTTATGGGCGCCTTTGGCTATGGGGTAGCTGATAATAGTAGTTATTAGTTTCTAAAGCTGCCATTATGAGGCAGCACAATTAAGCTTACTTGTAGTTCAACGTAGTTGACACTAGGTATCGAAAGCGTATTCCCAGCTCAGATTGGAAATGACGACCGTGATCGAGGAGTGTACGACCGAAGAGTAGCGTTCTGTTGTGCGTTTTCTATAGGCAAAGCAACTTCCTGCGAAGAATATTTATACTAAAATGTTTCTTGTTTAGGGTCAGAAACGTTTGTCGCGTAAAGCGGTAGATAACCGGGTCAATAAATTCTCTCAAGGACGCTCAAAAGTTGCTGACGAAGACCGACTTGATCGCCCTGTTCAGATTGCGACAGCAACAACTATGAGGCTTTTGGAGGAGATGATTCGAGCTGACAGGAGAGTAACGATAGACAATGTAGCAACTGCAATAGTGTGTTCTCATGGTTTAGCCTACAATATAATGCATGATCGTTTAAATTTCGGGAAAGTGTTCGCACAACGGGTGCCCGAACGGAATGGGCTTGTCCTTGCAACATCTTTCTCGGTACGCATGTGAAGGAGTAGATATGCTGAATAGGGTTGTTACCGGAAACGAATCATGTGTGCATAATAGAGATGAGTTCGGGCTTGGTTTTCGAAGCTTGAATCCGCCCGAGTCCGAAATGTTTCAGCCCGAGCCTGACTCAGCCCCATGAGGTCTGTGTACTGTGGGGCCCGAGCCCGACTTTTCCAAGTGCTGATCCTTTTCTCCCTTTTATCCGATTTTGGCATGAAACAGGGAGGAGCATGGAATATGAAGGTGATCAGCATTTATGCGTCTCATTAGGAAGGATTTAACCTTAAAATAAAATTTAAACTTTACAGTTTCACAGAAAATTTTGCAGTAGCTGATATTTTTTTTCTTTTATAAGAAAACGAAATTGTCTGCCTTTTTTGTGCATGGAGAGGAGATGGTCTTAATGCATGTTTTGGCATGACGCAAAAGTCAGCTAGATCCTGAAGAACTTTTATATTTTAAAATGCATTCACATTTCTCGCACTGAACATAATCCAATTTTGCGTTGGACGTGCAATCAATAATATGGAGAAAAAGATTTCCACATGATAGATTTTCCCATTTCATTTTTAAATGTTTTACAATCACCAGTATTTAACTGTTTTTCGTATAACTTCAGGATAAGGATCATTCATATTGTAATGCGCAATTGGATAAAAAAAGTAACTCAACTTAAGGGATGGTTGTTGAGTGGAGGCAAGAGTAACAACTATTAGGAAAGCTTTGTTTAATTTTTTTTGTTTCCTTGCCGCCTTCTACACGATGTTTGGTTTAACGAAGCCTTCTGAAATACTGGGGGCGAACTTTCGTCCTCAGAGCTGAGATCTTAAGGCCGGTTTCACACAGATGGATTGATTGAAGGTTTAACGACCACCGCGAGCAACTCGATGGGCTATAAACAGTCGCCCGTCCCTAATTTAGGGCGATTGGCTCCAGGGAAGGGAGAAAGTCAGTGCCATAAGACAAACGCAACATCTATACCACACCGGGATTCGAACCTGGACCCTTCTTGGACGAACAGTGATAAGCCAGTGATTAGACCACTGCGCCACCTGGGCGGCACGCAGATGAAGCAAATCCGTCGACGCAGTAAATCTCCCGGGTGCCATACCACTAGTTTTCAAGTGGAATATTTCCTCTGGGGAATTTACTTTGATTCGTACTTGAACTCCCATCATACCCCAGAGCTATTCTTCACAACGTAGTCAAACTGCATATCTTTATCCACCCCCTACGTCCTAATTTATAACAGATTTTTACCTCCCCTGTGCATTACGTTTCAATGACAAATTTATGACACTATATAGCGACCTTTCCTTTCCCCTCCCCATCTGTTTTATTGCGGATGGTTCTTTTGAGAATTGAAATAGTCTTCTCTGATGTGTCCAAGGGCAATTTTAACTGGCCACTAAACTGACCGTCCTACTGCGTCTGTGCGAAGGTGGAGTTCCCTAATCTCTATTTCCCTTGCCTTAACCCCTACTTTCCTCGGCTAATTACTCTCTTAAAAAGCACTTAAACTATCACACAATGACACATGAATTCCCTTCCCTTGCAGTCAGAATTCAAGGATACACTGCAGGGGGAAAAAAAACAAAACTGATTCCTCTTCCTGAAACTCAGAAGAAATAAAAACGGAGGACAAAGACTCTCAGTATTTTAACATAAAAACAGAAGCCCGCCCGAGATGTAATTAATATGCTATTCGTAGCTCGTTCGAACCGGCCCGAGCCCGAGATGAAACTGATAATGCTATTCGTAGCCCGCCCGAGCCCGTGTCATCTCTGGGGCATGCCACGCGAATCAAAGTGTGCTTCAATACAACGGAAACATCCGTTTTCACTTTCAACAAAGATATTCCGAATTTCGCCATCAGCAGGAAAGGTTATGCCTACAGTATTTTGGGAATCTCAAGGAGCGCTGTTAGCCCATTTCCAGAAGCGAGGTGAGAATGTGAATGCTGCATTGTACTGTGAAATTCCGTTGATGTTTCGAGATGTAATTCGAAAAAAAAAAAAAAAAAAAAAGAGGAAGGGGAAAAAAAAAAAAAAAAAAAAAAGAAAACCACTCCCGTCCATGCCTCCTGACCAGAGCAGTACTGCTCCATCACGACAACATCAGACCTCATGCGGCTCGATTAATTCAACAACATATTGAAAAACTAGGCGGGGGACTTCTTGAACATCCACTTTACAACCCTGAGTTAGCCCCGAGCGATTTTCAATTGTTTGGTCCGCTAAAAATTCACTTTGACGGCAAACGTTCAGCGGATGACGAAGAGGTTGAATGTGAAGTGCGAATGTATTTGAGACAGCAGACTCAAGACTTCTACGCTGCAGATTTCGACGCACTGATAAAGCAATGAGGTAAATGTGTCAATATTGGTGGGAATTATGTTTAGAAACAAAGGGAAATGTAAAGGTAATAATAAGAGTTTTTCAAGCTCGTGTCTCATTTAGAATTTTTTAAATAACTGTTTGTGACTTTTTTACTGACTTTCCCTCGTACAACAACAGTTTTAGAGAACAGCGGTATAGAAATTAAAATGCCGAAGGAACTCACTCGTAGTAAATGAACTTTAGTGATAACCTAAACAAAATATATAGCTTACAGCAGTCCAACATACATTACGTTTAATTTTTACATGATGTAATAGTTGTTGATAATGAAAAAGCAAGTAATTCAGAGATTTTCCTATTAAAAGGAATGAAATTGTAAGAATTGATCATAAGACTGTCACTTCCTACTTTCTATCTACTTCATTTTCTTTCTGCATACATACAGTACGTATGCATTTGCATATCCAAAAATATGTATTAGCACACTTGCAGTCTACATATGTTATTATATTTTATGAATGGACATTTTTTTATGCAGCGCCGTAGCGCAAAACTTCCGGGCTCCCATGAATAATTATTTAGGACCACTACCGAACAAAAATCAGTTTTGCACAGCTTCGATGTTTTCAATTACATCGTGACAATCTTTAATTACGTATACGCAATGCATGTTAAAATATTGAAGCATACATACGGAGTGCGATCAAAAAGTTCCGAGACTAGATACGTAGCGCGTCAACAGATGGCAGTACGGGGATGGCGCGAGCAGGGGTCGAGGGCATTGACCTTCATGAGTCATTGTGCCGAATGGCGTTGTTTTGTGAACATCGGGAGCTGTGCTACACGATATTTGGTGACCACGTGCAGAACACAGCTGCGATTTCGGTATGGACTGCAAACTAGAGCAGCGAGGGAACATCAAATTCTGCGTCAAACTCCTCGGCAAATCGGGAACGGAGACGCATGAAATGTTGTGGCAGGCTTATGGCAATGGAGCAATTAGTAGTGCGAGGTGTTTTGAGTGGAACTCGCGCTTCAAGAGCGGCAGAACGTCACTGGAAGACGACGAGAGGTCAGGGCGACCGTCCAAGAGCAAAACCACCGAAAATGTGGACAAAATTAGGGAACTGATGCATGAGGATTGTCGGAGAACCATTCAAGGCATTGCTATCATCGTCAATGTATCATAGGGAACAGTGCAAGACATTTTGACGTCGGCTTTGAACATGCACCGCATTGCTGCAAAGTTTGTGCCAAAGATTCTGAACCCCGAACAGAAGGCGCTCCGTGTCGAACTCTGTCAAGATCTTCGTCAGCAGGTGGTGAATGAACCAACGTTCCTGTCGCGGGTCATCACTGGGGACGAGACTTGGATCTACTGTTACTACCCGGAGACCAAACAACAGTCGTCGCAGTGGATGAGCCTAGCATCTCCATGACCGAAGAAGGCCCCACAGGTCCGGAACGCAACCAAAAGCAGGCTCATCGTGTTCTTCGACATTCGTGGGGTTGTGCACCGTGAATTCGTCCCCCAGAGCCAGACCGCCACCGCCCTTTTTTACTACGGTGTTCTGCGGCGTCTTAGGGAGGACATTCGCCGCAAACGACCTTAAATGTGGCGCAGGGACGATTTCCTGCTCCATAACTACAATGCAGCAGCTCACAGAGCGTTAGCAACACGCCAGTTTTGCAGCCGTAACAACATGACTATCCTTCGTCACCCGCCTTACTCGCCGGATTTGGCCCCCTGCGACTTCTTTCTGTTCCCGAAGATGAAGCTGAAGCTCAAAGGTAACCGTTTTGAAACCGTGGACGAGATCCAGTGCCAATCGCAGACGGTGCTTGACACGTTTCGCGAACATTACTTCCAGGGAACGTTCCAACAGTGGCAAAAACGCTGGCAGCGGTGTATCGCTGCCCAAGGAGACTACTTTGAGGGAGATTTTTTTTTGATTGGAGGTTTAACGACCACCGTGAGCAACTCAATGGGCTATAAGCACTCGCTCGTCCCTAATTTAGGGTCACTGGTTCCAGGGAAGGGAGAGAGCCAGTGCCGTAAGACAAACACAACACCCATGCCTCACCGGGATTGAGGAGATCATAGCCAGACTTAAGTAACGTAACTACTTTGTTGGATATCGGCCTAGTCTAGGAACTTTTTGATCAGACCTCGTAATACCATCTAAATTATATTATTATATGCAATATTATATAAAAATAGAAAAAGAAGAAAAACTTGAGAGTAATGAAAAGTGATGTTTACAAAGGGCCAAAGAAATTACGGTGAAAAGGGAGAGATTGATTATTGAAAAGGAATTTTTCTACTTAGCAGCTTAGCTGATCTTTGGGTTCCGAAAACCGACAGAAGACCCTTACTCCTACACAACTCAGAAGTATTGAACCTTAGTGTGCATCAGTTCGTTAGGCCTGACGAGGTAAGTCATCTGGGAAAGTGGTCAAAGCACTAATTGAAAGTGTGTGTGGTCTGTGTGTGTGGCGATGACATCTCCCCTGCCTGGGAATTAAGGGGGAAGAAGTAAATCCTATCCAGTCTGTCTTGTACAATGAAAAATACTATAACAAGAAAATTTGCTATGGAAACTGCTTCTAATAAATGTGATTTTTTCACGGAATTTAAATTCTATTTAATGATGGAAGAAAACGTTTCTTTAAAACCGCAACGAATGTCAAGGGAAACATTGTTACGAACCCTCCGGAAAATTAAGCGTACGATATTGACAACTGCGATTTTTAACTGTTAGAAAATGAGTTCTTTGTTTTTGCTTCCGGGTGGGCTTAAAAACAAAGAACTCGTGAATTCTAGGCGTCACCCTTACAAAGAGGACAAAAGCTTTTGATGGTTATTTTAAGCAGTTTGGAACAATTGCTGTCGCCAGCTGATAGGCAAAAACGCTGTCAGTAACGAAATTTCTTTACTAATATATATCAAATACGTGGATATAATGTAAATGGACGATGTAATCACTCTTTCCACGTTATTTTTTAAACAACGCATAGCGACTGAAAAATTGTATTTCGGCACTGCTGGGATCGAACCCCAGAACTCTCGATAACCAGTCGAGTGCGTTCGAATTTACGCTACAGCGCCAACAATTCTCAGCGCAATGCGTGGTTTATCAGTCAGCATCTGACTATACGAATGCGTATTGATGGTCTCAGCAACTGAGATGTCGTCATCTGGTGGCATTTAACGCAACAGCTATTTTAATTGTAGCTGATAAATTCAAAGGGCGATAGAAATGTTTAATATATATCAAATACGTGGAGATAATGTAAATGGACGATGTAATCAAAATTTCTTTACAGCAGCCAGTCGTAAACAAACATAACTAAAGCAGCGAATTCAGTTAAATGCTTTCGGCCAGTAAGATTATCATTTCAAGTGCTAAAAGTTTTGTCTCACAATCTCCATTCAGACAAAAACAAAGAGAAACTAGTCTAAATTTTGACTCGAGGAAGAATAGACACAATATCCGCTGCTGGCTGCCCCTGTTACGCAGTGGTCTAAGCGATGACCTCTGATCATTCGTCCGGAAGAGGTTCGGGTTCGAATCCCGGTGAGTCATGGATGTTATGTTTGTCTTACGGCACTGGCTCTCTCCCTTCCCTGGAATCAGTGACCCTAAATTAGGGACGGGCGACTGCTTATAGCCCATTGAGTTGCTCACGGTGGTCGTTAAAACTCCAATAAAAAAAAATATTGCTGCTGTTTTCTGCCGCTGCCGTCTTCAAATCAAAACAAATTAAAAACTTGCCTAACACGTTACAAGGCTGGTAACGACAAAAAACAACAACAACAATAAAAAAAAGAACAGGGATAAACCAAACACCCTGAGGTGGGCAAACTTCAATTCGCAGCTGGACCGTCGAAGTGTCATATAGGCGGTGTTGTGCTCGATGCGACCCTCTGAAAATCGTGCGCGAAGCGACCCTGCTAATCGAATCATTTTACTAATCTTGTATATAAAACACAAAACGTCTGTTTGTCTGAAGCAGTAAAAACTCTCGAACGCCGAACTGTGTGGTATCGTGAAAATCGTAAAATTTGCATAGCTTATTAACACTGGAATTTCTAGATCAACGCAACTATTTTAAGATATCTACGTTGTTCCGTTCGCGAGTTACGAATTAATTAATAAGCTAATCATTAATAAACTAATCAGCGTCGTTTGCTACGTCATCGTTATCGGAAAGCACGTGACTCCATTCATCGCCGCGGCACATCCACAGGTATTTCTATTCTTTGAGAACTGTGCATAAAAAAAATGCAAAAACAAACTTTGCGAAATCTTAACGAAACGGGCTGAAATTTGTGTCAAAACCATGAATTGGTAATTAGAGGAGTCCCTGAAAATTTTACCGGAATCCGGTCAAAACTTTTTAAAATAGGCATGGAATTTTTAATTCATCGGTAAACAGAAATATATACGCAGAAACAGTTAATAAAATTTTGACGGCTAATTTAAAAAGTTATTTACAGATTCAGGCGAAATTTGGAGTTCATGTTCATTTTAACGGTTTATGGTGTTCATTAAAATTTCAGCCAGTTTCATGAAATATTCGCAAAGATACGTTTTTACCTTTTTTATCCCAGACATTCGCCCCTCAAAGACGTCTGAAACTGAAATCACGTGATGCATTTGATGCATCTCACATGGACAGTTGTATGTTGGAATGTCAAGAGCAAAGGATCCAACAAAATTATATAATGTTGCCGATGAAGGAGAAACCAAAAATGTTGTGTACGGCCAAGTGCTAAAATAATCACACTATGAATAAATAATTTGTAATGACCGAATTTGTGAAATCAGCTTTTTTCTTTCTTGCAAGCATCAATGTTTTCCCCGATTTTTTCAGTGACATATAAGGGAATATGAAATTAATAAGCCTAAATTCCGGGCAAAGTCGAGTAGTAAAGCTAGTATATATAAGCAAATCGTAGTCAAATTATTCACATCTAATTAATTAATTACATCAATTTTTCTATTCTAAATACAAGTTTTTAATATCATTACATATATATGTATATAAGAATGTAAGGTCAGGTAATGCGCAATACTACAGCCTCCCCTTGCCAAACGTCAACCCCGCCTTCTCGTGGTGCATCCTGTTCCCACTAAAGGAACTCTGACGACTGCCAAATAGCGGTATAACTATACCATCGGGATTAGAGGAAATGCTATCCCACACTCACAAACCCGCTTTGCCAGCGTGGTGAGTTATGGCCAAACCCCTCCAAAATGACTCCACAACTTAAATCTTGGCCCTCAGTCTCCGGAAGCTGGAATGTACCTGCACAAGGCAGCGGCAAATGCGACATGAAGGCAGAGCGTGCTAAGAATCACCGGAGGTCCGGACTAGGCTGCCATCTGATGCTGACCTTGGCTACGCATAACGGACGTTCCCTATCTTCTGATTCAAGGCTCCTTGAATTGGAAGAAGAACTGCAAAGGATCAAGTGGGACATCGTCGGGCTAAGTGAAGTAAGGAGAAAAGGAAAAGATCTCATTGAACTGAAAAGTGGACATCTCTTCTATTATCGTGGGACAGATACTGGCAGAACTAGTGGTGTTGGATTTATAATAAACAAGAAACTGAAGGATAAAGTTGTAGAAGTTGAAAGTTCCTCTGACAGAGCTGCACGACTTGTTATCCAACTCTCGAAAAGATACCAGGCCCAGATTATTCAAGCTTATGCACCCACCACAAGTCATCCTGAAGAAGAAATTGAAGAATTTTATGAGGAAATTCGTCATCTAAATAATAAGGGCAAGCAGAACTTGAAGATCATTATGGGAGATTTCAATGCGAAAATAGGGCAACGACAACAGAATGAAACTTCAGTAGGTAAATTCGGTCGCGGCAACAGAAACCAGCGTAGAAATACTCTCGTAGAGTTTGCAGAGGTAGAAGGGTTTTTCATCATGAACTCCTTTTTTAAGAAAAAGGCGCAAGGGAAATGGACATGGAGGCAGCATCCCAATGGATTGACAAGTGAAATTGATTTTATTATGTGTAACAAGAAATTTGTCATGGAAGACTGCAGTGTGCTAAACAAGTTAAATACAGGTAGTGACCATAGAATGGTAAGTTGTAAGATGCACCTCAATGGTAAACTTGAGCGTGGCAAGCTCATAAAACAAACAAAGTGTATTGATACGACCAACCTTAAAAAACATCATAATACCTTCAAATTGGAATTTAGGAGCAGATTCTCTGCTCTAGAAGGTCTAACGTCGGAAGAAGTGGACATCTCTGAAGTTAACAGAAAACTAACGAAGGCTCTTATGGAAACAGCAACAAAATTAGCTGGGTCTAAGAACAAGTTGCATATGAACAAATTATCAGGAAAAACCAAAATTCTGATGCAAAAAAGAAGAGATATGAGGACAACTAAAGGAGATGTGACTTCCAGAGTGGAATATATAGAGCTATGCAGGACGGTACGAAAAAGTATCACTGAAAATGTAAGAAAATTCAACTGTGAACTAGTGAGGAAAGCAATTGAAAACAACCAAAGCCTAAAGATAGCAAAAGGGACATCTCAGTAAGGGAAGAAAACAGATTATGGCTCTGAGAAAAGAAGATGGTTTTGTAACAAGAAATAGAGGTGAAATTTTGACAAGAGTGAAAGATTTCTACTCAAAACTATATGAAAAAGATGATACATGTACTTCAGACATTACAAAAGGTACCAGGGTTCTTCCAGTCCTCCCAGCAGAAGTTACTCATGCAATCAAGAACATGAAACGGGGAACAGCTCCAGGAAAAGATGGAATTACAGCAGACATCATAGAAGAAGCAAGTGGAGAAATTGAAACAGTACTCGCCCAAGTTTTTACCCGATGTCTTAATGAAGGGAAGATTCCTGAGGATTGGAACAGTGATACAATGATCCTGGTACATAAAAAATGTGACATTGAGGATCTCAGGAACCACAGACCTATCAGACTCCTATCAGTGGTTTATAAAATCTCCACTAAAGTTCTTTCACACCGCTTGAAGGTGACGATGGACATGGCTCAACCAAGGGAACAAGCTGGATTCAAGAGTGGCTATACAGCACTATAGATTATATCCACGTACCGAGAGAACTAATTGAAAGAGCGAGGGAATATGAACTTCCATTATGCATGCATGGCTTTTATTGACTATGAAAAGGTCTTTGATTAGGTGAAACCATCAGCAGTTACAATGGCTTTGAATTCCTGCGGTATTGAAGATGCATACATTAATATTATTAATAACATCTATGAAAATGCAAGTGCAAAGATTCGGCTATTTGAGAATACAGCACCCATAAAAATTGGAAAGGGACTGAGGCAAGGTGACACCATATCTCCCAAACTCTTTAATGTACATTGGAAAATGTCTTTCAATCACTGAACTGGGAAAACAAAGGAACAAAGATTAATGGAGATTATCTAACTCACCTTCGTTTTGCTGACGACGTAGTCATTTTTGCAACTACCCCATCAGAGCTGCAGAGTACGATCCAGGAACTTGCTGACAAGAGTAAAGAAGTAGGATTAAAAATGAACTTTTAGAAGACAAAAGTGATGTAGAATGCTTTTACAATAATGAAAATTTATCGATTGATGGGGAAAAGCTGGAGATAGCCAATACCTAAATTTATCTTGGACTGCAGATTTCAAGTGAGGGTCACATTGATGAAGAAATTAATCGGCGTACAAAACTTACCTGCAGAGCGTTTGGAAGAAACAGTATAATTTTCAAGAGCAATATGCCATTATGTCTTAAAAGAAATGTGTTTGATCAATGCATCCTTCCAGTGCTTACATATGGTGCAGAGACGTGGACCTTAACCAAAAGAGACATACAAAAACTGCAGACAACTCAAAGAACCATGGCGAGATGGATGTTAGGTGTAACCAGGAGAGATAAGAAGAGGAACTCGTGGATCAGAAAAATGACTAGAGGAAGACACCATGACCAGGGTAAAATCCCTGAAAGGGCAATGGGCTGGACATATTGCCAGAAGAACAGACCATCGATTTACAGCTGAAATTTTAGACTGGATTCCAAGGGACAGGAAAAGTCCCAGAAGAAGACCACATGAGAGATGGGCGGATGAAATTCGAAAGTATGTGGGAGTACCGGGTACAAGACAGACCGTTGATGAAGAAACTTGGGGAGACCTTCGTCCAGCAGTGGATTGATAATGGCTGACAATGATGATGATGATATATTTATATACAAATCGTAGTCTAATTATTTATATCTAATTAATTAAGTACTTACATCTTCTGAATTTGTAGCTTTTGTCCTTAGTTCAACTTGGTTTCAGACATTTTTAAGGTCTTTAGGATTTCCAAATTCGACGTGTGATGCACAAACAACAATTAAAAGAATTAGGAGAACTTGGTACAAAAAGGAAGAAAATGTATGTACAAGTAGACGAACGCATTCGCAATATCATGGCGGAATTTGGAAATTCTAAAGACCTTAAAAAATGCCTGAAAGCATTAAGCTATATTAACAAGTTGGACTAAGGACAAAAGCTACAAAATTCAGTAGATGTAAGTATTTAATTAATTAGACGTAAATAATATGACTACGATTTGTATATATATATACAAATCGTATATATATATATATATATATATATATCATCATCATTATTGTCAAACATTATCAATCCACTGCTGGACGAAGGTCTCCCCAAGTTTCCTCCACAACGGTCTGTCTTGTGCCAGTCTCCTCCAGGTCACTCCCGCATACTTTCGAATTTCATCCACCCATCTCCCAAGTGGTCTTCTTCTGGGTCTTTTCCTGTCCCTTGGAATCCAATCTAAAATTTCGGCTGTCCATCGATGGTCTGTTCTTCTGGCAGTATGTCCAGCCCATTGCCATTTCAGGGATTTAACTCTGATCATGATGTCTTCCACTCTTGTTGTCATTTTTCGGATCCACGTGTTCTTCTTCTTATCTCTCCTGGTTACACCAAGCATGCACCTCTCCATGCTGCTTTGAGTTGTCTGCAGCCTTTGTATGTCTCTTTTAGTTAAGGTCCACGTCTCTGCACCATACGTAAGCACTGGAAGGATGCATTGATCAAAGACTTTTCTTTTAAGACATAATGGCATATTGCTCTTGAAAATTATGCTGTTTCTTCCAAAAGCTCTCCAGGCAAGTTTTGTACACCGATTAATTTCTTCACCAATGTGACCCTCACTTGATATCTGCTGTCCAAGATAAACGTACGTGTCTGTTATCTCCGGCTTTTCTCCATCAATCGATAAATCTTCATTTCTTGTAAAAGCATTGTACATCACTTTTGTCTTCTGAAAGTTCATTTTTAATCCCACTTCTTTACTCTTGATAGCAAGTTCCTGGATCATACTCTGTACCTCTGATGGGGTAGTTGCAAAAATGACTATGTCATCAGCAAAACGAAGGTGGGTTAGATAATCTGCATTAATCTTTATCTCTTTGTTTTCCCAGTTCAATGATTGAAAGACATTTTCCAATGTGGCATTAAAGAGCTTCGGAGATATGGTGTCACCTTGTCTCACTCCTTTTCCATTTTTTATGTGTGTTGTATTTTCAAACAGCCGAATCTTTGCACTTGCATTTTCATAGATGTTATTAATAATATTAATGTATGCATCTTCAATACCGCAGGATTTCAGAGCCATTGCAACTGCTGATGGTTTAACCGAATCAAAGGCTTTTTCATAATCGATAAAAGCCATGCATGCATAATGGAAGTTCATATTCCTCGCTCTTTCAATTAGTTCTCTCAGTACGTGGATATGATCTATTGTGCTGTAGCCAATCCTGAATCCAGCTTGTTCTCTCGGTTGAGCCATGTCTAGTGTCACCTTCAAGCGGTGTGAAAGAACTTTAGTGAAGATTTTATAAACCACTGATAGGAGGCTGATACGTCTGTAGTTCCTGAGATCCTCAATGTCACCTTTTATGTAGCAAGATCATTGTAGCGTTGTTCCAATCCTCAGGAATTTTCCCTTCATTAAGGCATCGAGTGAAAATTTGGGCGAGTACTGTTTCGATTTCTCCACTTGCTTCTTGTATGATGTTTACAGTAATTCCATCTTCTCCTGGAGCTTTTCCCCGCTTCATGTTCATGATTGCATGTGCAACTTCTGCTGGAAGGACTGGAAGAACTCTGGTACTGGTACCTTTCATGATGTCTGGAGTACATGTATCATCCCTTTCATATAATTTGGAGTAGAAATCTTTCACTCTTGTCAAAATTTCGCCTCTATTTCTTGTTACAGAACCATCTTCTTTTCTCAGTGCCATAATCTGTTTTTTCCCTTACTGAGTTGTCCCTTTGCTATCTTTCGGCTTTGGTTGTTTTCAATTGCTTTCCATACTAGTTAACAGTTGAATTTCCTTACGTCTTCAGTGATACTTTTTCGTACTGTCTTGCATAGCTCTATATATTCCACTTTGGAAGTCACATCTTCTTTAGTTGTCCTCATCTCTCTTCTTTTTGCATCAACATTTTGGTTTTTCCTGATAATTTGTTCACATGCAATTTGTTCTTAGACCCAGCTAATTTTGTTGCTGTTTCCATAAGAGCTTTGATTACTTTTCTGTTAACTTCAGAAATATCCACTTCTTCCAAAGTTAGGCCTTCTAAAGCCGAGAATCTGTTCTTCAGTTCCAATTTGAAGGTATTATGGTGTTTTTAAGGTTGGTTATGTCAATACATTTTGTTTGTCTTATGAGCTTGCTACGTTCGAGTTTAGTGTTGAGGTGCATCTTACATCTCACCAATCTATGGTCACTGCCTGTGTTGAACTTGTTTAGCACACTGCAGTTTTCTATGACGAATTTTTTGTTACACATAATAAAATCAATTTCACTTGTCGTCCCATTTGGATGTCTCCATGTCCATTTCCTGTGTGGCTTTTTCTTGAAAAAGGAGTTCAAGAAGAAAAACCCTTCTGCCTCTGCAAACTCTACGAGAGTATTTCCACGCTGGTTTCTGTTGCCGTGACCGAATTTACCTACTGAAGTTTCATTCTGTTGTCGTTGCCCTATTTTTGCATTGAAATCTGAACTTCACACAGATCGCTTGCTGGGGTCGCCTATATGATTACGTGCGGGAAACGACCCTGTTTTATTCCATTGTGGACGAAGCGACCCTACTAATCGAATCATTTTACTTATATATATACAAATCGTAGTCAAATTATTTACATATAATTAATTAATTACTCACATCAAGTTTTTTATGCTAAATACAAGTTTTTAATATCATTTCATATCATCATCATCATTGTCAACCATTATCAATCCACTGCTGGACGAAGGTCTCCCCAAGTTTCCTCCACAACGGTCTGTCTTGTGCCAGTCTCCTCCATGTCACTCCCGCATATTTACGAATTTCATCCACCCATCTCCCATGTGGTCTTTTTCTGGGTCTTTTCCTGTCCCTTGGAATCCAATCTAAAATTTCGGCTGTCCATCTATGGTCTGTCCTTCTGGCAGTATGTCCAGCCCATTGCCATTTCAGGGATTTAACTCTGATCATGATGTCTTCCACTCTCGTCATTTTTCGGATCCACGAGTTCCTCTTCTTATCTCTCCTGGTTATACCAAGCATGCACCTCTCCATGCTGCTTTGAGTTGTCTGCAGCCTTTGTATGTCTCTTTTAGTTAAGGTCCACGTCTCTGCACCATACGTAAGCACTGGAAGGATGCATTGATCAAACACTTTTCTTTTAAGACATAATGGCATATTGCTCTTGAAAATTATGCTGTTTCTTCCAAAAGCTCTCCAGGCAAGTTTTGTACGCCGATTAATTTCTTCATCAATGTGACCCTCACTTGATATCTGCTGTCCAAGATAAACATACGTATCTGTTATCTCCAGTTTTTCTCCATCAATCGATAAATCTTCATTTCTTGTAAAAGCATTGAACATCACTTTTGTCTTCTGAAAGTTCATTTTTAATCCCACTTCTTTACTCTTGTCAGCAAGTTCCTGGATCATACTCTGCAGCTCTGATGGGGTAGTTGCAAAAATGACTACGTCATCAGCAAAACGAAGGTGGGTTAGATAATCTCCATTAATCTTTATCCCTTTGTTTTCCCAGTTCAGTGATTGAAAGACATTTTCCAATGTGGCATTAAAGAGCTTCGGAGATATGGTGTCACCTTGTCTCACTCCCTTTCCAATTTTTATGTGTGTTGTATTTTCAAACAGCCGAATCTTTGCACTTGCATTTTCATAGATGTTATTAATAATATTAATGTATGCATCTTCAATACCGCAGGATTTCAGAGCCGTGGTAACTGCTGATGGTTTCACCGAATCAAAGGCTTTTTCATAATCGATAAAAGCCATGCACAATGGAAGTTCATATTCCCTCGCTCTTTCAATTAGTTCTCTCAGTACGTGGATATGATCTATTGTGCTGTAGCCACTCCTGAATCCAGCTTGTTCTCTCGGTTGAGCCATGTCCAGTGTTACCTTCAAGCGGTGTGAAAGAACTTTAGTGAAGATTTTATAAACCACTGATAGGAGGCTGATAGGTCTGTAGTTCCTGAGATCCTCAATGTCACCTTTTTTATGTAGCAGGATCATTGTAGCATTGTTCCAATCCTCAGGAATCTTCCCTTCATTAAGGCATCGAGTGAAAATTTGGGCGAGTACTGTTTCAATTTCTCCACTTGCTTCTTGTATGATGTCTATAGTAATTCCATCTTCTCCTGGAGCTTTCCCCCGCTTCATGTTCTTGATTGCATGAGCAACTTCTGCTGGGAGGACTGGAAGAACTCTGGTACCTTTCATGATGTCTGGAGTACATGTATCATCCCTTTCATATAGTTTGGAGTAGAAATCTTTCACTCTTGTCAAAATTTCGCCTCTATTTCTTGTTATAGAACCATCTTCTTTTTCAGAGCCGTAATCTGTTTTCTTCCCTTACTGAGATGTCCCTTTGCTATCTTTAGGCTTTGGTTGTTTTCAATTGCTTTCCTCACTAGCTCACAGTTGAATTTCCTTACGTCTTCAGTGATACTTTTTCGTGCTGTCTTGCATAGCTCTATATATTCCACTTTGGAAGTCACATCTTCTTTAGTTGTCCTCATCTCTCTTCTTTTTTGCATCAACATTTTGGTTTTTCCTGATAATTTGTTTACATGCAACTTGTTCTTAGACCCAGCTAATTTTGTTGCTGTTTCCATAAGAGCTTTGGTTACTTTTCTGTTAACTTCAGAAATATCCACTTCTTCCGATGTTAGGCCTTCTAAAGCAGAGAATCTGTTCTTCAGTTCCAACTTGAAAGTATTATGGTGTTTTTTAAGGTTGGTTATGTCAATACATTTTGTTTGTCTTATGAGCTTGCCACGTTCCAGTTTAGTGTTGAGGTGCATCTTACATCTCACCAATCTATGGTCACTACCTGTGTTGAACTTGTTTAGCACACTGCAGTCTTCGATGACGAATTTTTGTTACACATAATAAAATCAATTTCACTTGTCGTCCCAATTGGATGTCTCCATGTCCATTTCCTGTGTGGCTTTTTCTTGAAAAAGGAATTCAGGATGAAAAATCCTTCTGCCTCTGCAAACTCAACGAGAGTATTTCCACGCTGGTTTCTGTTGCCGTGACCGAATTTACCTACTGAAGTTTCATTCTGTTGCCGGTGCCCTATTTTTGCATTGAAATCTCCCATAATTATCTTCAAGTGCTGCTTACCTTTATTATTTAGATGACGAATTTCCTCATAAAATTCTTCAATTTCTTCTTCAGGATGACTTGTGGTGGGTGCATAAGTTTGAATAATCTGAGCCTGGTATCTTCTCGATAGTTGGATAACGAGTCGTGCAGCTCTGTCAGAGGAACTTTCAACTTCTACCACTTTATCCTTCAGTTTCTTGTTTATTATAAATCCAACACCACTAGTTCTGCCAGTATCTGTCCCACGATAATAGAAGAGATGTCCACTTTTCAGTTCAATGAGATCTTCTCCTTTTCTCCTTACCTCACTCAGCCCGACGATGTCCCACTTGATCCTTTGTAGTTCCTCTTCCAATTCAAGAAGCCTTGAATCAGAAGATAGGGAGCGTCCGTTGTAGGTAGCCAAGGTCAGCATCAAATGGCAGCCTAGTCCGGTCCTCCGGGGATTCTTAGCACCCTCTGCCTTCATGTCGCACTGGCCGCTGCCTTGGCCAGGTACATTCCAGCTGCCGGAGACTGAGGGCCAAGATTTAAGTTGTAGAGTCATTTTGGAGGTGTTTGGCCATAACTCACCACGCTGGCCAAGCGGGTTGGTGAGTGTGGGATAGCATTTCCTCTGATCCCGATGGTATAGTTATACCGCTATTTGCGGTCGTCAGAGCCCCTTTAGTGGGAACAGGATGCACCACGAGAAGGCGGGGTTGACATTTGTCAAGGAGAGGCTGTGATGTTACGCATCACCTGACCTTACATCCCTCATTTCATATATATATATATATATGGGATGTAAGGTCAGGTGATCCGTAACATCACAGCCTCTCCTTGACAAATGTCAACCCCGCCTTCTCGTGGTGCATCTGACGACCGCCCATAGCGGTATAACTATACCATCAGGATTAGAGGAAATTCTAACCCACACTCACCAACCCGCTTGGCCAGCGTGGTGAGTTATGGCCAAACCCCCCCAAAATGACTCCACAACTTAAATCTTGGCCCTCAGTCCCCGGCAGATGGAATGTACCTGGCCAAGGCAGCGGCCAGTGCGACATGAAGGCAGAATGTGGTAAGAATCCCCGGAGGACCGGACTAGGCTGCCATTTGATGCTGACCTTGGCTATCTACAACGGACGCTCCCTATCTTCTGATTCAAGGCTTCTTGAATTGGAAGAGGAACTACGAAGGATCAAGTGGGACATCGTGGGGCTAAGTGAGGTAAGGAGAAAAGGAGAAGATCTCATCGAACTGAAAAGTGGACATCTCTTCTACTATCGTGGGACAGATACTGGCAGAACTAGTGGTGTTGGATTTATAATAAACAAGAAACTGAAAGATAAAGTGGTAGAAGTTGAAAGTTCCTCTGACAGAGCTGCACGACTCGTTATCCAACTATCGAGAAGATACCAGGCTCAGATTATTCAAACTTATGCACCCACCACAAGTCATCCTGAAGAAGAAATTGAAGAATTTTATGAGGAAATTTGTCATCTAAATAATAAAGGTAAGCAGCACTTGAAAATAATTATGGGAGATTTCAATGCAAAAATAGAGCAACGGCAACAGAATGAAACTTCAGTAGGTAAATTCGGTCACGGCAGCAGAAACCAGCGTGGAAATACTCTCGTTGAGTTTGCAGAGGCAGAAGGGTTTTTCATCTTGAACTCCTTCTTCAAGAAAAAGCCACACAGGAAATGGACATGGAGACATCCAAATGGGACGACAAGTGAAATTGATTTTATTATGTGTAACAAAAAATTCGTCATAGAAGACTGCAGTGTGCTAAACAAGTTCAACACAGGTAGTGAGCATAGATTGGTGAGATGTAAGATGCACCTCAACACTAAACTTGAACGTGGCAAGCTCATAAGAAAAACAAAATCTATTGACATAACCAACCTTAAAAAACACCAAAATACCTTCAAGTTGGAACTGAAGAACAGGTTCTCTGCTTTAGAAGGCCTAACATCGGAAGAAGTGGACATCTCTGAAGTTAACAGAAAAGTAACCAAAGCTCTTATGGAAACAGCAAAAAAATTAGCTGGGTCTAAGAACAAGTTGCATGTAAATAAATTATCAGGAAAAACGAAAATGTTGATGCAAAAAAGAAGAGAGATGAGGACAACTGAAGAAGATGTGACTTCCAAAGTGGAATATATAGAGCTATGCAAGACAGTACGAAAAAGTATCACTGAAGACGTAAGAAAATTCAACTGTGAACTAGTGAGGAAAGCAATTGAAAACAAACAAAGCCTAAAGATAGCAAAGGGACATCTCAGTAAGGGAAGAAAACAGATTATGGCACTGAGAAAAGAAGATGGTTCTGTAACAAGAAATAGAGGCGAAATTCTGACAAGAGTGAAGATTTGTACTCCAAATTATATGAAAGGGATGATACATGCACTCCAGGCATCATGAAAGATACCAGTACCAGAGTTCCTCCAGTCCTTCCAGCAGAAGTTGCACATGCAATCAAGAACATGAACATGAAGCGGGGAAAAGCTCCAGGAGAAGATGGAATTACTGTAGACATCATACAAGAAGCAAGTGGAGAAATCGAAACAGTACTCGCCCAAATTTTTACTCGATGCCTTAATGAAGGAAAGATTCCTGAGGATTGGAACACCGCTACAATGATCCTGCTACATAAGAAAGGTGAAATTGAGGATCTCGGAAACTACAGACCTATCAGCTTCCTATCAGTAGTTTATAAAATCTTCACTAAAGTTCTTTCACACCGCTTGAAGGTAACACTGGACATGGCTCAACCGAGAGAACAAGCTGGATTCAGGAGTGGCTACAGCACAATAGATCATATCCATGTGCTGAGAGAACTAATTGAAAGAGCGAGGGAATATGAACTTCCATTGTGCATGGCTTTTATCGATTATGAAAGCCTTTGATTCGGTGAAACCATCAGCAGTTACAATGGCTCTGAAAACCTGCGGTATTGAAGATGCATGCATTAATATTACTAATAACATCTATGAAAATGCAAGTGCAAAGATTAGGCTGTTTGAAAATACAACACATAAAAATTGGAAAGGGAGTGAGACAAGGTGACACCATATCTCCGAAGCTCTTCAATGCCACATTGGAGGGTGTTTTTCAGTCACTGAGCTGGGAAAACAAGGATAAAGATTAATGGAGATTATCTAACCCACCTTCGTTTTGCTGATGACGTAGTCATTTTTGCAACTACCCCATCAGAACTGCAGAGTATGATCCAGGAACTTGCTGACAAGAGTAAAGAAGTGGGATTAAAAATGAACTTTCAGAAGACAAAAGTGATGTTCAATGCTTTTACAAGAAATGAAGATTTATCGCTTGATGAAGAAAAGCTGGAGATAACAGACACGTACGTTTATCTTGGACAGCAGATATCAAGTGAGGGTCACATTGATGAAGAAATTAATCGGCGTACAAAACTTGCCTGGAGAGCTTTTGGAAGAAACAGCATAATTTTCAAGAGCAATATGCCATTATGTCTTAAAAGAAAAGTGTTTGATCAATGCATCCTTCCAGTGCTTACGTATGGTGCAGAGACGTGGACCTTACCTAAAAGAGACATACAAAGGCTGCAGACAACTCAAAAAAGCATGGAGAGGTGCATACTTGGTGTAACCAGGAGAGATAAGAAGAGGAACTCGTGGATCCGAAAAATGACAAGAGTGGAAGACATCATGATCAGAGTCAAATCCCTGAAATGGCAATGGGCTGGACATACTGCCAAAAGGACAGATCATCGATGGACAGCCGAAATTTTAGATTGGATTCCAAGGGACAGGAAAAGACCCAGAAGAAGACCACATGGGAGATGGGTGGATGAAATTTGAAAGTATGCAGGGGTGACATGGAGGAGACTGGCACAAGACAGACTGTTGTGGAGGAAACTTGGGGAGACCTTCGTCCAGCAGGATTGATAATGGTTGACAATGATGATGATGATGATGATATATATCATCATCATCATCATCATCATCATCATCATCAACAACCATTATCAATCCACTGCTGGACGAAGGTCTCCCCCAAGTTTGCTCCACAACGGTCTGTCTTGTGCCAGTCTCCTCCATGTCACCCCTGCATACTTTCAAATTTCATCCACCCATCTCCCATGTGGTCTTCTTCTGGGTCTTTTCCTGTCCCTTGGAATCCAATCTAAAATTTCGGCTGTCCATCGATGATCTGTCCTTTTGGCAGTATGTCCAGCCCATTGCCATTTCAGGGATTTGACTCTGATCATGATGTCTTCCACTCTTGTCATTTTCGGATCCACGTGTTCCTCTTCTTATCACTCCTGGTTACACCAAGCATGCACCTCTCCATGCTGCTTTGAGTTTTCTGCAGCCTTTGTATGTCTCTTTTAGCTAAGGTCCACGTCTCTGCACCATACGTAAGCACTGGAAGGATGCATTGATCAAACAATTTTCTTTTAAGACATAATGGCATATTGCTCTTGAAAATTATGCTGTTTCTTCCACAAGCTCTCCAGGCAAGTTTTGTACGCCGATTAATTTCTTCACCAATGTGACCCTCACTTGATATCTGCTGTCCAAGATAAACGTACGTGTCTGTTATCTCCAGCTTTTCTCCATCAATCGATAAATCTTCATTTCTTGTAAAAGCATCGTACATCACTTTTGTCTTCTGAAAGTTCATTTTTAATCCCACTTCTTTACTCTTGTCAGCAAGTTCCTGGATCATAATCTGTAGCTCTGATGGGGTAGTTGCAAAAATGACTATGTCATCAGCAAAACGTAGGTGGGTTAGATAATCTCCATTAATCTTTATCCCTTTGTTTTCCCAGTTCAGTGATTGAAAGACATTTTCCAATGTGGCATTAAAGAGCTTCGGAGATATGGTGTCACCTTGTCTCACTCCTTTTCCAATTTTTATGTGTGTTGTATTTTCAAACAGCCGAATCTTTGCACTTGCATTTTCATAGATGTTATTAATAATATTAATGTATGCATCTTCAATACCGCAGGATTTCAGAGCCATTGCAACTACTGATGGTTTCACCGAATCAAAGGCTTTTTCATAATCGATAAAAGCCATGCACAATGGAAGTTCATATTCCCTCGCTCTTTCAATTAGTTCTCTCAGTACGTGGATATGATCTATTGTGCTGTAGCCACTCCTGAATCCAGCTTGTTCTCTCGGTTGAGCCATGTCCAGTGTCACCTTCAAGCGGTGTGAAAGAACTTTAGTGAAGATTTTATAAACCACTGATAGGAGGCTGATAGGTCTGTAGTTCCTGAGATCCTCAATGTCACCTTTTTTATGTAGCAAGATCATTGTAGCGTTGTTCCAATCCTCAGGAATTTTCCCTTCATTAAGGCATCGAGTGAAAATTTGGGCGAGTACTGTTTCGATTTCTCCACTTGCTTCTTGTATGATGTCTATAGTAATTCCATCTCCTCCTGGAGCTTTTCCCCGCTTCATGTTCTTGATTACATGTGCAACTTCTGCTGGAAGGACTGGAAGAACTCTGGTACTGGTACCTTTCATGATGTCTGGAGTACATGTATCATCCCTTTCATATAATTTGGAGTAGAAATCTTTCACTCTTGTCAAAATTTCGCCTCTATTTCTTGTTACAGAACCATCTTCTTTTCTCAGTGCCATAATCTGTTTTTTCCCCTTACTGAGATGTCCCTTTGCTATCTTTAGGCTTTGGTTGTTTTCAATTGCTTTCCTTACTAGTTAACAGTTGAATTTCCTTACGTCTTCAGTGATACTTTTTCGTACTGTCTTGCATAGCTCTATATATTCCACTTTGGAAGTCACATCTTCTTTAGTTGTCCTCATCTCTCTTCTTTTTTGCATCAACATTTTGGTTTTTCCTGATAATTTGTTCACATGCAATTTGTTCTTAGACCCAGCTAATTTTGTTGCTGTTTCCATAAGAGCTTTGGTTACTTTTCTGTTAACTTCAGAAATATCCACTTCTTCCGATGTTAGGCCTTCTAAAGCAGAGAATCTGTTCTTCAGTTCCAATTTGAAGGTATTATGGTGTTTTTTAAGGTTATTTATGTCAATACATTTTGTTTGTCTTATGAGCTTGCTACGTTCGAGTTTAGTGTTGAGGTGCATCTTACATCTCGCCAATCTATGGTCACTGCCTGTGTTGAACTTGTTTAGCACACTGCAGTCTTCTATGACGAATTTTTTGTTACACATAATAAAATCAATTTCAGTTGTCGTCCCATTTGGATGTCTCCATGTCCATTTCCTGTGTGGCTTTTTCTTGAAAAAGGAGTTCAAAATGAAAAACCCTTCTGCCTCTGCAAACTCTACGAGAGTATTTCCACGCTGGTTTCTGTTGCCGTGACCGAATTTACCTACTGAAGTTTCATTCTGTTGCCGTTGCCCTATTTTTGCATTGAAATCTCCCATAATTATCTTCAAGTGGTGCTTACCTTTATTATTTAGATCACGAATTTCCTCATAAAATTTTTTCAATTTCTTCTTCAGCATGACTTGTGGTGTGTCGTCATAGAAGACTGCAGTGTGCTAAACAAGTTCAACACAGGCAGTGACCATAGATTGGTGAGATGTACGATGCACCTCAACACTAAACTCGAACGTAGCAAGCTCATAAGACAAACAAAATGTATTGACATAACCAACCTTAAAAAACACCATAATACCTTCAAATTGGAACTGAAGAACAGATTCTCTGCTTTAGAAGGCCTTACATCGGAAGAAGTGGATATTTCTGAAGTTAACAGAAAAGTAACCAAAGCTCTTATGGAAACAGCAACAAAATTAGCTGGGTCTTAGAACAAATTGCATGTGAACAAATTATCAGGAAAAACCAAAATGTTGATGCAAAAAAGAAGAGTGATGAGGACAACTAAAGAAGATGTGACTTCCAAAGTGGAATATATAGAGCTATGCAAGACAGTACGAAAAAGTATCACTGAAGACGTAAGGAAATTCAACTGTTAACTAGTAAGGAAAGCAATTGAAAACAACCAAAGCCTAAAGATAGCAAAGGGACATCTCAATAAGGGGAAAAAACAGATTATGGCACTGAGGAAAGAAGATGGTTCTGTAACAAGAAATAGAGGCGAAATTATGACAAGAGTGAAAGATTTCTACTCCAAATTATATGAAAGGGATGATACATGTACTCCAGACATCATGAAAGGTACCAGTACCAGAGTTCTTCCAGTCCTTCCAGCAGAAGTTGCACATGTAATCAAGAACATGAAGCGGGGAAAAGCTCCAGGAGAAGATGGAATTACTGTAGACATCATACAAGAAGCAAGTGGAGAAATCGAAACAGTACTCGCCCAAATTTTCACTCGATGTCTTAGTGAAGGGAAAATTCCTGAGGATTGGAACAACGCTACAATGATCTTGCTACATAAAAAAGGTGACATTGAGGATCTCAGGAACTACAGACCTATCAGCCTCCTATCAGTGGTTTATAAAATCTTCACTAAAGTTCTTTCACACCGCTTGAAGGTGACACTGGACATGGCTCAACCGAGAGAACAAGCTGGATTCAGGAGTGGCTACAGCACAATAGATCATATCCACGTACTGAGAGAACTAATTGAAAGAGCGAGGGAATATGAACTTCCATTGTGCATGGCTTTTATCGATTATGAAAAAGCCTTTGATTCGGTGAAACCATCAGCAGTTGCAATGGCTCTGAAATCCTGCGGTATTGAAGATGCATACATTAATATTATTAATAACATCTATGAAAATGCAAGTGCAAAGATTCGGCTGTTTGAAAATACAACACACATAAAAATTGGAAAAGGAGTGAGACAAGGTGACACCATATCTCCGAAGCTCTTTAATGCCACATTGGAAAATGTCTTTCAATCACTGAACTGGGAAAACAAAGGGATAAAGATTAATGGAGATTATCTAACCCACCTTCGTTTTGCTGATGAGATAGTCATTTTTGCAACTACCCCATCAGAGCTACAGAGTATGATCCAGGAACTTGCTGACAAGAGTAAAGAAGTGGGATTAAAAATGAACTTTCAGAAGACAAAAGTGATGTACAATGCTTTTTCAAGAAATGAAGATTTATCGATTGATGGAGAAAAGCTGGAGATAACAGATACGTACGTTTATCTTGGACAGCAGATATCAAGTGAGGGTCACATTGGTGAAGAAATTAATCGGCGTACAAAACTTGCCTGGAGAGCTTTTGGAAGAAACAGCATAATTTTCAAGAGCAATATGCCATTATGTCTTAAAAGAAAAGTGTTTGATCAATGCATCCTTCCAGTGCTTACGTATGGTGCAGAGACGTGGACCTTAGCTAAAAGAGACATACAAAGGCTGCAGACAACTCAAAGCAGCATGGAGAGGTGCATGCTTGGTATAACCAGGAGAGATAAGAAGAGGAACACGTGGATCCGAAAAATGACAAGAGTGGAAGACATCATGATCAGTGTTAAATCCCTGAAATGGCAATGGACTGGACATACTGTCAGAAGAACAGACCATCGATGGACAGCCGAAATTTTAGATTGGATTCCAAGGGACAGGACAAGACCCAGAAGAAGACCACTTGGGAGATGGGTGGATGAAATTCGAAAGTATGCGGGAGTGACATGGAGGAGACTGGCACAAGACAGACCGTTGTGGAGGAAACTTGGTGAGACCTTCGTCCAGCAGTGGATTGATAATGGTTGACAATGATGATGATGATGATATGATAATGATATTAAAAACTTGTATTTAGCATAAAAACTTGATGTAAGTAATTAATTAATTAATTATATGTAAATAATTTGACTACGATTTGTATATATATAAGTAAAATGATTCGATTAGTAGGGTCGCTTCGTCCACGATGGAATAAAACAGGGTCGTTTCCCGCACGTAATAATACAGGCGACCCCAGCAAGCGATCTGTGTGAAGTTCAGAGCGAGAGGTCAGCGACCGCCTCGCCCGAAAACCTTAGAAAGACACACCCCTTCGTGCTGTTTCAGTTGTATCTGTAGAGAGAATTTTTTTTTTTTTTTTTTTTTGATTGGAGGTTTAACGACCTTCGTGAGCAACTCAATGGGCTATAAGCAGTCGCCCGACCCTAATTTAGGGTCACTGGTTCCAGGGAAGGGAGAGAGCCAGTGCCGTAAGACAAACACAACATCCATGCCTCACCGGGATTCGAACCGGACCCCGTTCGGACGAATAATCAGAGGCCATCGCTTAGACTACTGCGCCACCGGGGCGGCGTAGAGAGAATTCAAAACGACAGGGTCTCTCCGCGTGCTCACGCTTTCCGAAAGAATATTTTCAGGTCCCTTCATTAATTGTGAGTACGCTGTTTGCTTTCTCTGATGCCCGATTACTAGAGAAAGCGCCTCCTTCCAGCTTCTCATATTAATTTGGCATTGAGGCATTCTGCTAATTAACTCGGGAAATTTAAATGGCCAAAGCGGCCCATGTAATTGAAATCTGTAATGAGATAACCGTAGGTATATAGAAGTTAACAGAGTAAGTATTACGTGCTTCCCTGTCATATTGCGTAGCTGAGGGATTTCACATACTATGCTATGTGCTTCTTGCTCTTATTTTGTAGCAGGTTCAGTGGTCGAATCCGCGGCGGAAACCGAAGCCTCAATGGAGTCATCATGTCGTAAGGCAATGGGGGACCTAAGTACTTTACAATTTCTGGATTTCGTAAGTAGGATTTGCAATCCAGTGGCCCCGGTGGCGCAGTGGTCTAAGCGATGGCCTCTGATTATTCGTCCGTAAGGGGTCCGGGTTCGAATCCCGGTGAGACATGGATGTTGTGTTTGTCTTACGGCACTGGCTCTTTCCCTTCCCTGGAACCAGTGACCCTAAATTAGGGACGGGCGACTGCTTATAGCCCATTGAGTTGCTCACGGTGGTCGTTAAACCTCCAATCAAAAAAAACTGGAGCCCCGCACGTAGCAATATTATTTAGAGTGATATTGGGTCCCCTGTCCGTTAGATATCTTCACCCGCATCGCAGAGACTGCGGGTTTCATTCGCTAAGAACTACACCCATTGGAATGCTTTTATTTTTATATATGTATCAGTGAGTTTTTTTCTTTTTTTTTGATTGGAGGTTTAACGACCACCGTGAGCAACTCAATGGGCTATAAGCAGTCGCCCGTCCCTAGTTTAGGGTCACTGGTTCCAGGGAAGGGAAAGAGCCAGTGCCGTAAGACAAACACAACATCCATGCCTCACCGGGATTCGAACCCGGACCCTGTTCGGACGAATGATCAGAGGCCATCGCTTAGACCACTGCGCCACCGGGGCGGCGTCAGTGAGTTTCCTTCCTATCTAGGAAGAATTGTCTAACTCGTGTGAAAGCTCAGACAGCGATACGAAAAAGAAGAACAAAAATTTTCTGGAATTATATTTTTAATGAGTAACTGTTTGCTGTTTTGAGGAATAGGGGAAGAGCTGAGAAGATGATGATCTGGTCAGCTTTACTTGTCTTATTTGAGATGGAGATTGCATGGCGAAGATGAGAGACCACCTTCGGTGAACAAATCTTAGAGTTCAAAATCATGGTGTATTTGGCTTCTGTAAAATCAAAGGTCAGGGATACAAAGAAAATACACTCTACTTCCAAAAAAATAGTTGCACCTAGAAGGAAGCAACCGACAAGAATGAGACTTGGTGGGTAGGTTTGAGATCGTGAGATATGCAAATGATTCAAGTATCACGCCCGGTCGCGCATGTGACGCAAGCAAGGGACAGTTGTAGCGCTGTGCCTAACCGGGTGTATAAGATCGTCCCGTTGCGCTTGCTGGCCATTCCGACTCTTGCTGTTGTGTTGGTAGCATCCTTTGCAAGTAAAGTATGCCTCGGAGAAAAGTTCGGAAGTAATTTGAGCAGTTGGAGGAGTTCGAGAGGGGCCGCATCGTCATGTTTCGTAAAGCGAAACGGGATGGTCTTATCGTCGTATTGCTAGCCAAACTGGAACTGGTCGTGCGGATATCACGCTGTTGGCGGAAGTGGATAGAACAAGGCACGCAACAGCGCCTGAAAGGGTATGGGAGACCTAGACGAACCACAGAGAGAGAGAGAGAGAGAGAGGACCGACGGGTTGTCCGACATGTGCGGAGTGACCCAACAGCCACGATTCTAGATATTCAGTGAGCAGTGGTGCCCTCCATGCATCGTCCGATTAGTGGCAGATGGCTGCACGACGAAAGACTACACGCCCTCCATGCATCGTCCACCATTGGCAGATGGCTACACGATGTAAGACTACACGCACGCAGACCGTTACGACGACTGCCATTTTACACCATTGCATCGTCGCCAAAGATTGCAATGGTGTCGTGCCAGACTGTCATGCAGCCACTCAGAATGGCAGCGGGGGATCTTCAGTGACTGGTCCCGTTTTTGTCTTGTCAACGAATCCGTATTTGAAGGCACCGTGGTCAGCGCTAAGACGAACGGTTTGTTGTCGAGCGTCACACGCCCAGCAGGCCTGGTGTCATGGTGTGGGGTGCAATTGCCTACGATACCAAGATTACCTTTGGTGTTCATTACAGGCACTTGGACAGCTCAACGTTACGTTAATGAGGTCCTGCAACTACTGGCCCTACCTTTTCTGAACGCTCACTCCGGTGCGATTTTCCAACACGGCAATTCTCGTCGGCATACTGCTGCTGTCTCGAGAGCTTGCCTTCAAGGCACTGACACTCTGCATTGGCCAGCTGCATCGCCAGACCTATGGCCGATTGAAAATGTGTGGGATGCTATTGGATGCGTTATCTACACTCCACCCCTACGGCACAATCTGCAAGAACTACGTGAGAAGATTCAAGCTGCATGGGATGGTTTATCGGAGAACACCATTAGGAACCTGTACGACTCCATGCCGAGACGTCTGGCATGCTCTGTGAGCAAACATGGCGGCCGAACGCCATACTGAGAGACATTACTTATTGGCCTATGCCTCAATAAATATTTCCCATATCAGTCTCAATGTTTAATCATTTATTGTTCCTGGTAACCTTTACCTTCCTCCCGAATAGCATTGCAGTGCAACACGTCCTTCTGGGTGCAACTGTTTTTTTTTTTTTTTTGACGTAGAGTGTATATTGACCTTGTATTATTATTCCTTTAAAAAAATGAGCTATGTGCTGTAATATTCTTCGCGACTTCAGACAAAAAAAAAAAAAAAGAAAAGAAAAACACAAGAAAAGACTCTCTAATAATTGAACAGGTGCAAAAACATTTTGTTGAAAAATATAGTAGAAGGATGTAGACTAAAGAGCGAAAACATCATGACCAGTGCGTCTCAATGCAAATCGAAGCAACTACATATAAACAAGTTAGTAAAATCATAGAATGCATTGATTATGATACGCTTTCCAACATACCAGAAATCATTACTGAAATTATTACTCAGATTATGAGAATAATGGCTGTGGAATAAATCTCACTCCTGTGCCCTGACCTTTAGCCTCATTTCGATGATATCAAACAGAATTGGTTCAGTGTACCTCCGAAACAACATACTAAAGTTTTGTCGCAATAGAAGCAGTTTTAGTCAAGTTATGAGGATAATGACTGTGGAATAAATCTTGCTCCTGTGTCCAGACCTTTGACTCCATTTCGATTATGTTCAACAGAACCGTTTCAGTATACCTCTGGAACAGCATGATAAAATTTTGTCGCAATCGAAGCATTTTTATGTAAGTTATGACGCATAAGGGCGTTGGAATGGATCCCGCTCCTATGTTCTGACCTTTGATCCCATTTCGTCCATTTTCAATAGAGTTCGTCTCCTGGTTGTCCCCTACCACATACTAAAATTTCATGGAAATTGAACCATTTGTACGCGAGTTAATCGTGCGGACAGACAGACAGACAGACGTATAAAGCTGGAGCATATACGCTTCTTCAACCTACGGTTGGAAAGCGTAAACAACGGCGCGTGTTTTCATGAAATGTTATAAATAACACCTGATACTGATCTCCATTAATCAGTGTTATTCTTGTTCTTCAGATGGCAAAGACAGCGGACTCAAGTGAGTTTGGCAAAGGCCAAATTGTAATGGACAGGTGACTTGGTAAAGCATTTCCGAGACAGAAAGGCTTGTCCCTGTCAGCTGTGGTTGGTACCTTCGAAAATTGGTCCCGGGAGGGAAAAACCACAAACCGCCGACACGGTGTGGGTCGACCACGGCTCAGCGATGCTATAGGTGAGCGTGGACTACCCGTATTGTACGAGCCAACAGAAGGGATACTGTGGCGCAACTCGCCGGTAATTTGAATGCTGTTGACGAGAGTAATGTGTCACAACACACAATACATCGAACCAGTAGCGGATCCAGAGGGGGGGGGGATTGGGGCGATCGGCACCCTAAACCCTAACAAAGTTTTTACGTTTAAAGTAGCGAAGATCATAAATGATTAACTTTGCATATTTTGTTTTCAGTTTTTTTTAAGAAAAATTAACAATTAAACTTAGTACGGAGGATTTAAAATACGTATTACATTGATTTAGGTTCAGTAAAAAAAGTAAGAGAAGGGAATAGAATAAAAAGAGAGAGAGAGAGAGAGAGAGAGAGAGAGAGAGAGAGAGGGAGAAATCACAAAAGATAAAAGGAAAACAGGGACAAAAAACATGGGGACATTCAAAGACATCGTTCTTTCTACGTTTAGCAACGCACAGCAACCTAAAAATTGTTATTCGGCCGCGGCCGGGGAATCGAATCCCGGATCTCTCGGTATACAGCCGAGCGCGTTAGCCTTAACCCAAGGCTAACGCGCTCGGCTGGATACCTACTGACTATCATTGCTCGGCTGGATACTTACTGACTATCATCGTAAAACAATGATTTACTGACTCTCATTGTTTTTACTTGTAAACTGCCTGGTCACCATAGTTCTTCTTGTCCAGCACGGAACTTTTCGTCTTCCATTCGCCCTTCTGCTTTGTCGGATTCGTGCGACTATTTTTTCATCCACATCTTTGTCGACTTTTCCTTCTACGTCTTCAAAACTCCGATTTGAAAATTTTTTTCTTCAGCGGATACACCTCCTGATGGGAAATCGTTTGCACATAATTTCTAATTTTTGTAAAAAAAATGGTTTGGCGTAAATCTTTATTTCCGCTTCTGATGTATTTGCAGCAAAATATGAGCTTCTAAATTCTCGATTGAAAAAATTCGTCATTTGTAGACCGATAGTACTCATGTCGACAAACCTTTTAGAAACATTTTCTTCTTAAAATAATGCTTGGTTTCTACGCCAGGGGCGTAGATGTATATCTTATTTTTGTCAATATCTCTACTTCTAGGAGTCCGATTTGAAAAAATTCCTTCTTTGTTGGATAGTGTTTCCGATGCGAAATGTTTTTCCTATAAATTCAAAATTTTCAAGTAAATCAGACTTTCCGCTAGGGGTCACAACGGTAAATTCCGTTTTCTGCGTTATTTCTGCTTCTAAAACTCCGATTTGAAAAATTCTTCCTGTATCGCATACAAGACCTGATGGAAAATATTTTTCACATAATTTCTAATGTTTGGTAAAAAATGGTTGCCCACCAGGGGCATAAGTATTAATTTCTGCTTCTGATGTATTTGTAGCAAATTCTGGGCTCCTGAAAACCCGACTAATTTTTTTTTTTCTTGGACCGATACTGCTCATATGGAAAAACCTTTTGAGAATACTTTCTTCCTAAAATAACGCATGGTTTTTCCACCAGGGGACGTAAAGTCACATCTTATTTTTGTCGATATCTCTGTTTCTAAGAGTCGGATTTGTAAAACATTTTCTGTGTTGGAGAGCATTTCCGGTGCGAAATGTTTCTCATATAAATTCATGTTTTTCTGAACGCACAAGTCTGCAACCAGAGGGCGTAAGCTCATGATTTCGTTTACAGCAATATCTGAGGGATTAAAAACCCGATTGAAAAACTTCTTTCTTCCGTCAAATGCTATTGTTTTCCCATACCGGTTCCATTGACTTTGAATAGCTTTGATAAATTTAATTTGCGTCAGAACGGATTCAAAAGACGTGCTTCTTACACCCGAAATTTCGGTGTCATCTTTTTTGTTTACTGTTCTCGCTGTTTGCTCCAACAGTATCAACACCTGCTTTTTTTTTTTTTTTTTGGTAGAGCGTTAACATTGATGTTGAATTGCAAGCTCTTTATCTAAGAATGATGTCATTTCCAAGTGCGTTCTTTGATTTATGTATATGTGAGGCCATTTCTAAAGTTGTCCTAAAGGACAGCGAACCAGATATTTTTTTGATATCATTGGTGGAGTCACAATGTTTGGTATTTTGTTGGGTAAAACATACTTTTGGATTGTACTGAAATCATTAACATAAATTATTACAATTGGTGGTGGAAAAATGCATGAATGTCCACATGCCTACGCTTTCGAGAAACTCCAAAGTGGAAGTCTCTACGGCAGTAGCATTATGACAAGGAAACGTGTACACAAATAACACGAATACGCGTTTTACACCATATATTTAAAACTATTTTTTATACACTGTGTCATAACATTTTGCAGTACCTCATTCTGAAGTTCCTTTACAACTTTCCACCACCAAGCTTATTTCCATGTCTTCTAATAAGGTTTTTCTCATGTATATACTTTTAGTTTTCATAAATATCAATATAAAATTATTTTTATATTTTTTAACTTTATGTTTTAACTTAAATGGATCAACATAAATGTTTAATCTTTCATATCATTAATGAAACAAAAAATCCAATGCACATACACAATTGAGGGTGGGAACAATTGTACATGTGCATTGATGGGTGAACTTACTCCTCCAGCACGAAATTCCAAACAGAAATAAATCTCATTATCATCCTTTTTTTTGTACTATATACTTTCTTTTTATGGTGCACAGTTAACCCTTCCTCCAGAATATTTCAAACAAATAAAACTAATCAGAATTGTATTCAGTTTATGTAACCTACGCAGTTTTTGTCTTACTCTGTCTTTTTTTCGGTTACAATTTTCAATAAATTTATTCACACGTTCTGCATTTCTATTTGGGGGTGACAAAATCTAAAATTAATCGCCCGTACCATTACCATTCTTGAAGAGCTATAGCCCTTCCTGCCCGCCGATAGCTACGGATCTGTTCTCTCGTGAATTGCAGGTTTTAAAAACTTGCTTCGAAGACTTTAGACTGGATTCGAGGATTGGATTTCTTCAGATTGGAACCGAATTTTTTACACTGGATTCCAAGGGACAGGAAAAGTCCGAGAAGACCACGTGACAGCTGGGTGGATGAAATTCGAAAACATGTGGGAGTGACATGGAGGAGACTGGTTCAAGACAGACCGTAGTGGTAGAAACTTGGGAAAGACTTTCGTCCAGCAGTGGATTGATAATGATGATGATGATGATGATAATATATATATACACTGCCTGACAGAGAAAGTTCCACACCACAAAGACGTGAACGCAGCGCCATGCAATTTGCAGGGTGAGTGCGCACGTACAAGTTATTCAAATGATTGCATTTGCAGGCCAATCGCACGACACGGCGCGCGGGATATAAGCTGACAACCAGCCAGTGGGCCATCAGTTGATACGTCGTCACGGCCGCGAGAAGTGAGTGGTTCTGCTGTAACCGTGTCTGGAGAACGAACAAGGAGTACCAAATGCTGTTAATACGCCATCGTAAGCGATTTCGTCAAACGGATGAGTTCGCGAGAGGTGTCATCGTAAGCCTTTGCAACGCCGGATGGTCCTTGCGTGGTATTGCGGAAAAAATGCAACGTGATGCCACAACCGTCTGTCGTATTTGGAGACAGTGGTCCCAGGAAGGATCTGTGCAACGTCGTACGGAGACCAAAACACGAAGACGGACGCCCGAGCGCACCGATTGTCGCATCCGACGTCATGCGTAGAGGACCCACAGGACACAACGAGCGACTCTTTGGGGAGGGTACCGGGAGGCTTGGGTGCTCCGATATCGACCAGAACGGTGTCGCGCCGATTAGCTGCGTCTGGTTTACTGTCCAGCCATCCGTTGGAAAGGCTGCCCTTAATAACAAGCCATCGTCGCCACCGCTTGGCGTAGTGTCACTCCAGAGTTGCGTGGTGTGCCGAATGGAACAGTGTGGTATTCAGCGACGAATCAAGATTTTGTGTCACCACGGATGATCGCCGCCGAGTGAGAGTCTGGAGGCGACGTGGCCAATGGGCGGGTTCCTCCGCCATTGTGGAGCGTCACACGGACCGACAACGTGGAATCCTGGTGTGAGGTGCTATCAGCGCCAACAGCTGCTCACTGCTAGTATACGCATTACGGAAACACTGACGGCACGCCGCTATGTTGACGAGGTGCTGCGGCCCGTGGCACTACCGTATCTGCAGGACATCCTGAACGCTGTTTTTCAACGGGATAACGCGCGGCCGCATATAGCTCGGATCAGGCTGAATGCTTTAGACGGTGTGCGGATGCTTCCGTAGTCAGCACAATCTCCTGATCTCTCGCCTGTCGAGCATCTGTGGGACACGATTGGACCTTGGTTGAGTATTCTCCCACTCCCGAAAAATTAAGATGAATTGTAGACGCGGATCAACACCACATGCGGGCCACTATACCCCAAGATTCTATTCAGACTTTCATTGCTTCGATGCCACGGTGGATTCAACGCTGCATCGCTCAAAATCGAGGCCACACTACTTATTGATCATCCTGTATATTCGGCCACTGGAGCCTAGTCTGTATGCGACAATTAAATCATATGTTCAGAACCTACTTGGCAATCTGTGTGTGCAGTTTGGTCTGTTTTCCAGTATTCCTTCATGGTGTGGCATTTTCTTTGTCAGGCAGTGCATGTATGGGGGAAAGCTCAAGGTAACCGATACCTACATTTATCTTCGACAACAGATATCAAGCAAGAGTAACATTATTGAGGAAATTAATCGGTGTATGAAACTTGGCTGGAGAGCTTTTGGAAGAAACTACAATTTTCATGAGCAATATGCCATTATGTCTTAAAAGAAAAAATGTTTAATCAATGCATCCTTCCAGTTCTTACATATGGAGCAGGGACATGGACCTTAACTAAAAAAAAACGTACAAAGGCTGCATACAACTTGAAGAAGCCGGGAGAGATACGTACTTGGAGTAACCAAAAAAGATGAGAAGAGAACCTCGTGGATAAGGAAAATGACAAGAGTTGAAGAGATCATGATCAGAGTAAAATCTCTGAAATGGCAATGGGCTGGACATGTTACCAGAAGTACGGACCACCGATGGTCAACCAAAATTCTAGACTGGATTCAAAGGGACAGGAAAAGACCCAGGAGACGACCACACGGGAGATGGGTGGATGAAATTCGAAGGCATGCGGGAGTAACATGGAGGAGACTAGCACATGATATAAACCGTCGTGGAAGAAGAAACTTGGGGAGACTTTCATTCAGCAGTTGATTCATAATGGTTGAGAATTGTTACACGGCGCTAGCAGTGTTCCTGCCGAGTCGGCCGGTAACGGTGCTTGAGACCTGAAGTACAATTTAGTTGGCCACGGCACCAGGTGAGAATCTCAGGTGCACTGCTGCACTCAAAGATTCACACCAGAACATAAAAATGAAAAGTTGAAGAATGACCCGAAGCACAAGGCTTGTGTGAATCCACCGTGTGAACAAAATAACAACAACAAATAAAAAATAAAATAAACTAAAAAACGATACTTTGGGATCAGAGTTGTGATGAGGTTCACCCGCAATCACCAATTCGTGACTGAGTGTAGTGGTCCGGATCTTACTCCGGTGCATTCAATCCCCAACCAGCCAGTACAACACTCACTTTCGCAAATAACACATGATTCTCAAATACACAACACAACATTTAATAACGTTCTGCGAGATTTAAACAGATCCGGCGCTCTCTAGGCGCATAGACAATTGCCCCTCATATGTGGGCAGCATACGGTGTCACACTTTACTGTCGGATAACGCAGCCGACTGAGTCTCCACCGGACTATCTGAACAAGAGATACTACTCGTTTACACACTAAATAGAGCTGCAGGTGATATTCATATACAATTGCTTAGAGAATGAAAAAAAATTATATGCAAATGATCACATTAAAAATATTCGCGACACAAAATACACAAGCACGTTAATTTGCGGTATAAGATTATAGGTGCGAAATACTGCCAAAGTTAATTAACTAAATCTAATAAGCATGCACATGCAGATCCCTTCCCTGCTCGCTTTGGCCCTGAACCAAAGTTAAAGAAACTGTCCCGCCCAGCGGAATTTGTGGTCACACCCTCTCCCTTATTCATGTAAAAAAAATAATCAGGAAATGGGCCCTGTAAGAAATTGAAATCTGTATGTGCAGGTATTTCCTCTGAGGTTCAGTCACTCAGCATTACTGCATCTATGTCCATGCAGCTTTGGGTGTCGGGATGGCACAAGTTCGCAGATGTGCGAAGAAAAGAAAAAGGAAATATTCATCTACTTACAGTTTCGTGACTTTGCTGTGCAAATCCAGCGTGCATCACATAATATCACACAACAAAAAAAAAAAACGCGCACACACACACGGACACTTGCACCATGTGGCAGCACCGATGATTCAACACTTCATTTTGACGCTTGATGTAAATGAAGCACACAATTAAAATGGTAATATCACGCCGCACTTTGTTGCAATGATTAGAGTGCACACTGATCTATTCTCGTGACGATTTGAAGGTGGCCGTTAAACAAAATAGGCCCTCTCACATCTGCTGTTGCGGTTTCCAAGATTGATTTTCTGTGTTCCTGGGAAATGATTTTTGTTGTCGTGAAGAAATAAATTTGACCATCAACTGCTTGGAGAGTGGAACACATTCAATTCCGCTGCTGCTATAGTTGATTCCGTCCGTCGCTACCTTCCGTCCTTTTTGACCGTTCATTCCCAATTCATCAGTCAGTTCCTTTCCGTTAGCATAACATCTACCCTGCCTGAGTACGCAGTTCAAATATGCCTCTCGCAGGTTTTGTTTCCATTTTTTTTTATGGAGTTGCGACCGCCAGCCCTGAGATTAATTTTCTCGGCCGAGCGAAATCAGACGTGCTTTTACCTTAAGCGTATATCGGCAACTCAACATTTCACCTGTATATTTGTTAGGTATCGAAGCCACCGCTCTTACGCTCATATTTTTCTTTCGCCATGTTTTTATCCCGTCGCACTTACACGTAGTGGCTTCGCTGCTTACGTGACCACACACACGCACACATGGGGCCTCGCTTCGCCCCGTAAGACAAGCGCGTCTCTTCACTTCCTCCACAGTAGGGGATGAATGGGGGTGACGATTCCACACTGCAGTGGTTGGCATCGAACCCGACTTTGCTTGGCTTCGCTTCTCATTGGAATGACCACTGTCCACTCGCAGACTTCTTAATTTGCCTGTAACTTGGCTTTCATTAGGCCAAACAGTCGCTGATTTCCATTACGCTCCAGCCTAGAAATTGCAGCTTTATCACGCGGATTTAGGTATTCCGCTGTCTTTATGGCAATCTGGCATCTCCATCAGCCGCCTCGAGTTGTCTCCATTTCTTACCAAATGCGGGGAGGTTTGCTGCGTCATTTTTCCCAATTCATTTTTGCAGAACCAAGGCATCCAGCCTTTCACATCGGAGAGCGTACAGACAACTAAACTTTCTTCCTTATTTTCACGCTAAGTGCGAAATCTTATTTTTCTGCACGGACCACACAGAGAGCAATTGTTCTCGAAAATGCCCCAAACAAACGACGAATTTACGATTATTCGCTAAACCTTTTGTCCCCATCTTCATTCATTTACTCAAGTGGACCCCTCTTCGAAAGGTACCATTCCGTGTTGTAGTTTCCCGTCAGCTGCGCCCTGATATTTATGACCTAACAGAGCTATTCTGAGACCACCCAGCCAGAGAGAGAATTCTTCGCCTCTTTTCTTTCCAAACCCCCAGATAAAACTTTATCTGCTGTTTACACTTTTAAACTCCAATCAAGCCTCGAACATAATTAATACTTAATTAATTTCACACATCAACCACGCCCATTAATTACTAAATTAATGGCGGGGGTGATATTATCGGCCCCTCCTCAAGAAATCCAGAAGTCCTCTTCTGGGCCTATCGCTTTGCTCTTATCAATTTCCAGAGCAACCATTGAGTGCTACCTTTTCCCACAGGTAGAAACAATTCAAAATGGCAAAAATATTGCGTTTCTTGCCTTCAAGAGCATTGGAGCGACTTCCTAATTATCCCGCAATTTTGTTAATTAATTTAGAGAACAGCCGAAAGAAAAAACAACGTAAATGAGAAATAAATAAAAAAACTGAACTGTAAAAGAACATGTGAGCCTGCCGAACTGTGATTCCTAGCTGCCTCATACCATACGCGACATGGCGGACAAATTTTAGAGTTTTCTTCAGGTTTTAGGATGGGGGGGGGGGGTGTCCACTGTAACAGAATGATTATATGTATGCAATCGTGGCCAAAGGTCCTGCACCAGTAGACCGGAACTCATTTTTTGATGTTTGAAGTCAACTTATACGCTGTATGGTAAAATTAGAAATACATATTTTATATCATTTTAAAGGAAATTTTGTGCTGAAATCAAATATTTTTACAGAATGTTATTACCAGTAACAGAAGTGAAGTTACAAGCAAAAATGTGTAAGTGAGGAAACACAAATCCAGTTCTGAAAAAGCGTTCGCGCTCCTCTAATCCACTATAGCTTTCTCCGACGTGCACTAGTGAGTTATAAAATGATGTAGAATCGTCTGCCGACTTAGAACGCAGCTGCTTGTAGTCAGTTGACGGAAGTTTATGCATAATTCCTGGTGATATTTGAATTTCGGGATGCCAAAGACCCGAAAATTGGTCCTGCCGCTTCAGATCAGGGCAAAAATTATTACTTTGCATGAACTTGGATTCAGTAGTCGTAAAATTGCTGTTCCTTTTTCCACTGTCTTGCGCACCATTAAAAGAGTTGCAGAAACTGGATGTGTGGGAAACAAAGAGAGTACAGGTCGACCAAGTCTGTGACCTTAGCGTAATGATTGCATGTTGATTCGTTGTTCCTTAAAATCAGGGTTTAAGACAGCCACTGATTTAAGAAATGAGTGGGAGAATGAAGTAGGCATTATTGCATCTACACGTACAGTTCTTCATAGGCTACAAGAAAATAGACTGACTGCACGAAAAGCTGAACGAAAACCTTTCCTTACTGAACAACAACGGCCTAAAATAATTGCTTGGACCAAGACACACAAGAATTGGATTGTTAATAAATGGAAAAATGTTATTTTCAGTGATGAAACAACTGTTATTATTTCCGCTAATAATGGAAATAATAATGTACGTCGTCGGGCTGGTGAAAGATATAAAGGCATGATGCACCCAGCCAACAATCAAGCTCCCACATTCGGCGATGTTATGGTCCTGTATTTCAACCAGTGGTGTTGGCCGTCTCCACATTGTTGATGGCTCATTGAATGGACCGAAATACGTGGATATTTTAGAATCCAAACTGCTACCATCTGTACAAGACATGGGTTTGCGGAATTTTATCTTTCAGGACGATAACGCGCCATGTCAGCAGTCAAAGTTGGTTGACCAGTGGTTTAACCGAAAAGTTATAAGAAAATTTCAGTGGACGGCAGATTTTTTTGGCCGGCAGATTTTCATTTGGCCGGCAGATTTTCCTATAGAAAATCTGTGGGTGAGATTGAAGCAAAAGATCCGTCAACAAGGACCCACATCTAAAACAGCATTAATTGAGTCTTTAAGGGCTGTATGGCACCGTGTCATCACCAATGGACAACTAGAGGAGCTCATTAGTTCCATGACAAGAAGGTACACTTTGTTACTAAGAAACCGTGGTTATCCAATTAAATATTAAAACGTATTTTGCTTGTTGGTAAGTTATTTCAAGTATCATCCAAGTTCCAATAATGTACTGTGCAGTAATTTTATGTTAAATGCATTGTACACTAAGTTCGCAAATTCCACTATTTTTTTGCTTTTTATGACTAGACGCTGTACTTTTGCTTGTAACTTCACTTCTATTACCGGTAAAAACATTCTGTTAAAATATTTGAATTCAGCATAAAATTGTCTTTAAAATGATGTATTCTTGTTTTTTGTAATTGGAGGTTTAACGACCATTGTGAGCAACTCGACGGGCTATAAGCAGTCGCCAGTCCCTAATTTAGTGTCACTGGCTCCAGGAAAGGGAGAAAGCTAACACCGTAAGACAAACACAACATCCATGCCTTACCAGGATTCGAACCGAGACCCATCTCGGACGAATGATCAGAAGCCATCGCTTAGACCACTGGGCCACCAGGGCTCCGTGATTTTACCATTACGCTGTATAAGTTGATTTCAAACATCAAAATTTACTTTCGGTTTACTGGTACATGACTTTTGGCCACGATTGTATATATATGTAGTATATACGTATATAATCTCATTTTCTTATTATGTTTGTTTCTCTGTTTGGTTCCCTAGATAGTTAGACCACGAATTTCGGCGATAAGTACACTGATTAAAGAGTGCGATAACCTCAACATGGCTATATCTATTTTGTTTTCCCTTTTGCCCGATTATTTGTTTGTATGCCAACCGCATCGGTAGTACTTTTACTGATTATTCTGTCTTGTGTTTTCCAAAGGTATATCCGCTCCAAATTTTCTCCGATTCACCGCGCTTTCTCCTCCTGTTCCGTTTGTGGAGGTTATTTTTCCACCCTGGTCATCAGCATCTTGACATCATGACCTGGATCACCTGTGGCGCTCCCTAGTTGAAGGTGATTACTCACGTGACCTGAATTCCTACGGTTTTCGGTGACAACCGAATTGACTTTACGATTTTCCTGTAGTGATATTTCGGTGAGGCTCCTTACCTCTTCTGACATGATGTTTGAGATGAATGTTTTCAAACACTAACCACATGAAAGATAAGGTGATTTTGTTCCACGTGCATATCCACCATTCAGTTGCAACTTCGGAGAGCCATTCGACTGAAAGGTGTTTCGTCCTCATTCTGATTATGTTACCATGACACCCGGAAAATGCTTTTTTACCTAATAATTTCCGCGAACCGATGATTGGAAGTAGCTTTGCTATTTTTGTATTTCGCTCAGCACAGAAATTATTTGCCACAAAGCCATTTGCAGTGAAATATTTCGCTGCGCTTTGAAATGCAAAATGAAATGTTCAGGCGTAATAATTTCTTTCGTGTTCTTTTAGGAGACACAACAACGCAGATCGTGAATCTGAAATGCAACTGGGAAGAAATAAATGTAACTGCACAAAAAGAAAAAAAAAGATTGTCTTTAGATGCCGCCGCCAATCTAATTTTTTCCTCAGCTGTATGCACCAAATACAAAATACAAAGATAGATATTTGATACAATTAGTACATTTCGCTAGTGGGAGCAAAGCCAAATAAGTCTGATTGATTGGTTTCCTAGGTTTCAATGTTTGGTTCAAGCTACAGAAGCCATCTCCTTATTCAGCGGTTGCATTAGGATAATACAGGTAGCCCACGATTTACGCTGGTGGTACGTCCCTTGTCCAACCTCGTTATCGGAATCGTCGTAAATTGAAATGTTTTTGTAAGGTAAATCAATGGTAAGTCAATGACATTACATTGACATGCGTTCTCCTAATGGCACAACATTAAATCTTAGACCACGTGGCGCAGTGGTCTAAGCGATGGCTTCTGATTATTCGTCCGAGATGGATCCGGGTTCGAATCCCGGTGAGGCATGGATGTTGTTTTTGTCTTACGACGCTAGATCTCTTCCTTCCCCGGATCCAGTGGCCTTAAATTAGCGATTGGCGACGGCTTATGGCCCATTGAGTTGCTCACGTCGTTAACCCTATTGAAGAACGAGTGTAAGGGAACCAGAATGCACTTTCCTTACTTCTTTTCCAGGCAGAAGAAATAACTCACCGTGAATGGTCACGTGACTGCGTGGAATGGTGTCGGGTTTCGAGGAGATTACATATCACAATCAATGAGTGGGTGTGCAAATCGTTGGTCTCCGTAACTAACAATCATTTAATCTTGTATTGACGTAAAATGCAGACCTATAGAAAATCGCGTAATAAAATCAACCGCGTGATTTTTTTTTTTTTTGATTGGAGGTTTAACGACCACCGTGAGCAACTCAATGGGCTATAAGCAGTCGCCCGTCCCTAATTTAGGGTCACTGGTTCCAGGGAAGGGAGAGAGCCAGTGCCGTAAGACAAACACAACATCCATGCCTGACCGGGATTCGAACCCGGACCCCTTTCGGACGAGTGATCAGAGGCCATCGCTTAGACCACTGCGCCACCGGGGCGGCAAAACCGTGGGATCTCCGCAGAGATTAAATTTGTCCTTTGAAAGGTTAAAGCAACGGGATTGAAATCGCATAAAAGCAAACTCGCAGCACAAGCAAAGGTTTGCATTTTACAAGCAGCTTTTACCGATTCATTGATATTATTAGAGCAAATTCGCGTTAATGAAACATACGTAATTGCAGAAATGACTGTATTTATAAAGTTTTTTTTTTTTCAAAATCGGCAATTTAAGAAGTGCGATTTAATGTGAGAAGCACTACGAGAATTGTAAAACATTATATATAAAAATAATATTTTTTTCTTTTTATGCCCGTTGTTTCAAAATTACCGCAAATTAGACCGGCGCGAAACGAGGGCTACCTGTATGTTGTTATACTTTATGTCTGTAATGTGGAGAGTGGAATAATGATCGCCGCTCCAGTGGCACACTGGTCTAAGCGCTGGCTTCTGACCATGCGTCCGAGAAGGATTGGGGTTCAAATCCCGGTGAGGCATGTGTTTATCTTAAAGCACTGGTTCTTTCCCTTCCCTGGAACCAGTGGCCCTAAAGTTTGGACGTGGTACTGCTTATAACCCATCGAGTTGTTCACGGTGGTCATTAAACCTCCAAAAAATAAAATAGTGATCATTTCAAAATGTGACGAAGATGTTTTTCTGCTTCGTGAATCAGCTTTATTCCTTCAAACTGCAACTTAAACACTCGTTGCCCGAGAGGTCAGAGGCGCTGGTCTGTGGCTTGTTGCCCAGGGTGTGCTGGAGCCAGAACCCTGGATGAGGTAGGGATCATCCTGTACCAGCGCCTGCCCTTCCTTTCCCTCGAGCCATTGGTCTGATGTCATGAAACTATAACACAGACCTGTTGTACATCTAGATAGATACGTATGTAGGCCTGAGAAGTAAGTTTTCAGGCACAAGCTTGCGTTGCTGTTGTTGCTTCAGTTGATTCATCAAACGGTAAGCACTTGCTGACTGCCCAATTGGAAATGAATGTTCGCATCAATTTCTAAAGGGCTTCTGGACATGTTACTTTTCTTATTGATAGTGTCGTTATTCTCTGTATGCTTTTTATTCCATTGTCGTCACAGAATTATTTCTTTCATGGTGAAACATTGGAATTTATTTTCTGTAGTTTCGAACTAATAAATGTTCCGCAAATTATTAAAAACACAGTTGGTCTTCAAGTTTATTCTAAGGGTTGCTTAGCTTTCAAGATTTTATTCAATGAATTTGTATGTAACTAGATATTACGTTAATTTGATTAAGAAATAAATATTTGATTTGAAATAAACATTTCATTATAAAATCGGGAGTTTTCCCTAAAGTAGTGATGACGGTATAATAAATAGAATGGAGTCTAAGAAAAGAGTTTTATATTTCTCTGGTATTTTCAGCACGTCTTTTGTAAAAAAAGACCGTGCTTATGCTGTCGGTTTGTCCGTCCGTCCATCCGCCCGTCTATCCGTCCGCTTGTGGACACCATATCTCTGCAACTATTAGTTCAATTTGAAGAATTCTTTTTGCATTGGAAAGCTTGAAAAATACGAATGATGATTTTTATTTCGTTTTTTTTTTACGATGTACAATTTCGCCGCTAGAGGGCTTAAATGCAAATGATATCGAATTCAAAATACATTTTATTTCATATATTTGCTTCTAAACATCCGGTTGAAAAAAACTCTTTTACCTTTCGATTCCATTTATGTCGAAGACTTCTAAAACTGCGATTTGAATTTTTTTCTTTAGCTCCTGATGGGAAATCTTTTGCATATAATTTCTAATATTTGGTAAAGAATGGTTTGGCCACCAGGGGGCATAAGTATTTATTTCTGCTTCTGGTGTATTTGCAGCAAAATCTGAGCTCCTGAAAACTCGGCTGAAAAAATTCTTTGCTGGGCTGATAGCACTTGTATCGAAAAACCTTTTGAAAATACTTTCTTCTTAAAATAATGCATATTTCCCCCGCTAGGGGGCGTAGATGCATATCTTATATTTGTCGATATCTCTGCTTCTAAGAGTCCGATTTGAAAAATTCTGTTTCACAAATCCGTTTCCAGCAATATCTGCGAGATTAAAAACCCGATTGAAAAGCTTCTTTCTTCGGTCTGATGCTGCCGTTTTCCAAACCGGTTCCAGTGTCCTTGAATAGCTTTGATAAATTTAATTCGCGTTAGAATGGATTCAAAAGTCATGCTCATTACACCCGAAAATTCGGTGTCATCTTTCTTGTTTATTAAATTGTGTCTTATTTGAGCATAAAATTATGATGGAATTTGGAACATATCATTTATGCAGAAGTAAAGCAAAAGTGTATTAACAATTGCTTGTGCGTTTGTGTAGGGAACTCACATCCTAATGCGAAATTTTTGTCGAAAATCGGAGTGACTTCGAAATCTCACGCCAGAGCAAAATCTCATTACAAAGCAGAGGTGGGTTAACAGAAACGCCGTATTGGAATGTTTAATAATTACCGTTATTTTCTTCTAGTTTTCCTGTTTACTCTCCACTGAGGTTGATTCCTTAACGCACGGGCTCAAAGAACATTCATCGTTAAATATCTGGGCGTTTGCTGTAGTGAAATGTATAAAACCTTGCTGCCATTTCGAAAAAGAAAAGCAAACTTGATGGTTGTTCTAAGCACTATAAGATTTGCTTTACTTTAGTCTCCATTAGAAAATATATCTCTGTCACGTGTCTTCTTACGGTACAGTTTATCCTGTCATGTTCGACAAATCGTAGATCGCAACGTGTAATGAGTTATTATACACTCACGGACAATGAAATTTGTGCACCAAGAAAGATGCATCGGACTGAACTGAAATTTTGTGGACGTAATGATACAGATGAATGATACACATGATGTCAAAAACAGAGCCGCAGGGCACTTACAGGGGGATCTGTGGCACGCAGTATGGTCATCTTCAACAGCGCGTCGCACCACCTCGTGCGGCGATACATGCTGCAGTAACGTCCGGCATGGAGGTGAACAGACGTCTGATGTTGTTCTGCTGCAGACTGGCCCACACGTGTTGGACGCTGTGCTCCAAATCCCGGATAGTGCGGCACGGTGGCAGCTAGCGTTTCAACTGGTCCCACACATGCTCGGTAGGGGACATGTCCGGGGAGCAGGCAGGCCATGGAAGTGTCTGGACATTACGCAGGCAGTCCTGGGCAACACGAGCCGTGTGAGGGCGGGCATTATCCTGCTGGTATAGCGCACTTGAAATCCCGGCCAGGAATGGGAGCACATCGGGCCGTAGGATCTCATCCATGTACCGCTGGCCTGTCAATGATCCACGTACCACTACTAGAGCTGATCGACTATCGTAGGTTATAGCTCCTCAGACCATAATGCCTACAGTGGGGGAAGGTGTGGCGCTCGATAGCGAGGCTGGGATTGTGCCGTTGACCCGGGGACCTCCACACCCAGACACGACGATCATCTGTCCCCAAAATGAAGCGGCACTCATCGCTAAACACCACGCGTCGCCAGTCTGTGGCGTTTTATGTCGCTCTGGCCTGGCATCACTGCCCACGGAGTCGACGATGTTTCGGTGTTAATGGCAACATATGTAAAGGGCGCTGGGATCGTAGATTCACTTCCGCGAGGCGTCGGGAAATGGTTCGTTGGCACACAGGAGCCGCTACATCTGCCTGTACAGTGGACCGGGTTCCCGTAGGATCCGTTCGTTCCTGGCCCACGATCCGTTGATCTGTTGATCCTCTCTACCGGTGGTCCACCTGGTCCGTTCGTAGCCGCTCCGTAGTGTGGCAGTGCAGTCACGTGTCCACTGCTCCCAACACAGTCAGACGGTATGGTCAGAACGATCCATGTGACGGGCTATACGGCGCACCGACCACCCTGCGGTTTTCAGCCCGATGATCAGGCCTATCTGAAAGTCCGTAAGTTGCATAAATCGACATTTCTGGCATATACCCGGCATTCTTTTCAATCTGTACTCTTGCTTGCGTCGGCCGGTGCTTTTCGCTTTCATGGGTCATCGACTACACGTCGGTTTATAAGGCTGCCGGTTCGTGCTTGCAGCGCCACCACTGGGTGTGCGGTCATTCGTAATCGCACCAAACGTGGATCATTTGCATACCAGCCCGCACCCTAGCTATTTGCAAAGTTTCGCTGTTGTAGCATGTTTTCTTCTAGGTGAGCAAATTTCATTGTCCGTGAGTGTAATATAAAAACCTCGGCCATGTGTTCTTATAATATGCGTAGATATGATGTTACAAGAATTTTAGAGAAATATGTTGCAGTTCCATTATTGACCTATGGTAACATAGGTAAATAATGGTACTCCAACAGTATTCCCTAGTCGTACGTACCCAGACATGTAACAGTATTCCCTAGTCCGACGTACCCACACATGTGACAGTATTCCCTAGTGCGACGTACCCACACATGTAACAGTATTCCCTTGTCCTACGTACCGAGATATATAATAGTGTTCCCTAGTCGCACGTACCCAGACATGTAACAGTATTCCCTTTCCTACGTACCCAGACATGTAACAGTATTCCCGAGTCCTACGTACCGAGACGAAGAACATATTTAACCAAGCTCAGCTGAACATTGGATCGTTCGTCCTTAAGAACGAGAAATCGGTTTCGAACAGCGTAACAGAAGGGGAATTAGGCTGCAATACCTCTTAGGCGAGAGAAGCACAAAGAAAAGTATTGTAATATGGCCATTTACAAAATTTAAATGAAAACCGATTATATCGAAAAATATACGACTACGAAACTTTAGTAGTCCCTAAAGCTAGAAGTTCCTGGTGATTTAGAGAATATTTAAATCATAAGTATAATCCTTAAGCCATCGTCTGGAATTCCTGTACCAAGAACCGGGTTGAAAAATAGAACGAGATCTACCATCGAAGCGACAGCTCGAAGTATCTGGAAGAAAGAAGACCTACAAGGTGTTTCAAAACTAATGGAACAAACTTTAAGGGGTGATAGAACACACCGAAACAAGCACTTTTCGTCATAGAATGCATGGTCGAAAATTACGCGGTTAAGCGCTGGAGGGCGCTTTCCGTTTCCCCACACACGTCGTCTTTCGCAACGCAAAGACAGGAATGGCACAACAAATCAAAACAAAGCTTTATTGCAGACTATAACGAAGTAAATTTCTCCGTCATTTTTGGTCTACGCCGGGATTCGAACCCGAGTACGCTTATTCCGGAACAAGTCGCTCTACCAACTGAGCTACGCAGACATGTATTCTGATTCCTATCTGCCTTTAAGTCATGTACGTCCTGCTGGCAGGTACGTCACATCTCCTGGTACGTTACATCATCTCCCCCTTATTTTTCTTTTTTTCTTTCGAAGTGCTGCTCATATTTTTCCTATCTCGCGGTGTGGAAATAACATCACACCAATGCGAGATTTTGAACGGTCGGGTCATCCGGATAGTTCGGGCGCCATTATAACGAAGTAAATTTCTCCGTCATTTTTGGTCTACGCCGGGATTCGAACCCGAGTACGCTTATTCCGGAACAAGTCGCTCTACCAACTGAGCTACGCAGACATGTATTCTGATTCCTATCTGCCTTTAAGTCATGTGCGTCCTGCTGGCAGGTACGTCACATCTCCTGGTACGTTACATCCTCTCCCCCTTATTTTTCTTTTTTTCTTTCGAATGCAGCGTGAGCTTCAGGTGTCCAAATAAACTTCTTGTATTTACGCTTTAAAGCATACAATGGCTCACATATTGTAGCATAAGCGGGGACGAACTGCTGATACCATCCGGTCATTCCCAGAAAGCGGGATAGTTCTTTTGCTGTTTTAGGCCGAGGAAAGTCAGCAATAGGCCTAATTTTTTCATTATCAGTGAATAAGCCGTGGGGAGTAATTTTCAACCCCAGATATACAATCTCGTCCCTCGCTATCTGGCATTTACTAGGTTTTAACGTCAAGCCAGCATTGTATATAAGTTGGAACACCTGTTTGAGCAGAGAAAGGTGCTCGTCAAAAGTCTCTGATGTGATAATAATATCATCCAAATAGACATGCACATGGGGACCCAGGACAGGTCTGAGAACCGTGTCCATAAGCTTTTGGAAAGTAGCAGGTGCAGAAGCTAAACCAAAAGGCATACGTAAATATTCATAGGCCCCAAAAGGAGTCACAAAGCCTGTTTTATCGACCGAGTCCGGATGTACTGCCACCTGCCAATATCCACTCGCCAAATCCAAAGTTGACATCCATTTGGTTGACGACAAGTCATTTAGAATATGTGACATGACAGGTAGGGGATAATTGATTGTTTTTGTGACTTGGTTGAGTTTGCGAAAATCTGTCACGAAACGAAATTCATTTGGTTGTTTCTTTGGAACCAAGAAGGCAGGAGCCGCCCAGGCGCTTGTGGATTCCCTGATTATGCCTTGCTTAATCATTTCGGCAATTTGACGTTGCATTTCCTGTTTTTTATGTGGAGCACAAGGGTAAGGTTTCGTCGCAATGGGTTTCGAACCATCAGTGTCAATAACATGATAAACCACCTGTGTGAAACCAGGTTGATCCGAAAATAAACCAGGGCTTTCCTGTAAAAGGAGAGAAAGCTGGTCTCGTTGCCCCTCATTCAATTGGTCACTCAACAATAAACTCGTAATATCTACAGGAACCGTCGGAATCATTTCGACAGGTTCCGGAAAGGAAATCACATGTTGTACAAAATTCAAAGTTATTTGAAACTTGTTAATAAAGTCCATACCCATGAGACACGGGTAGCTCGTCTATAAGGGATATACGGGTAGCTCGTCTATATTTCACGGGTAGCTCGTCTATAAGCAGGAAAGAATGTGTAAAACGAGCTTTTCCCAGCCCTAAAGATAATGTGACAGTTCCTGAAATACTGAAGATTTCGTTATTTGCACCTCGCAAATACTGCGTTGCAGGCTGAACATGTATTGCAGAAAAAACATCATTGCAAAACTTTGTATTTAGGGCTGATATCTCAGACCCAGTGTCGAACTTTGTCTCGACAATAATGTCTTCAAGTGTCAAGAATACATCAGGCAACTGAGGAGTTTGAACAGTCACTAATACTGTTTTAGGGTCAGGATGTTTGGTATCAGGAAGCAGGACCGACCCTTCGTCTACTTCCTGTGGAAGTTTAAAGGAATTCTGGTGGTGTTATCATGTGGTCGGAAACCTCGACCCTGCCGGGTATCGGGAAAATTTTTCACGATAAGGAAAATTGCGTGCACCCTGCGTCGGGAACTCCGCGTGTCTGTTGAAATTTTCATTTTCGTTACGTCTGCCCTCAGCACGGGCAGAAAAATTATTATTGCCCTGAGCATGATAACGTTCCGAATGCTGCTGAGTGGAACGGGGTCGAGCATACCGTGCATTATGACGATACCCCGTAGCTTGCTCCGAAACTCGTTGCTGGTTCGCCACTCTTCTGTGTGGTGGAACGTATGAAGCTTGGGTGGGCATGTGTGTATGCTCGCGCTGAAAGTTTTGTCTATTATGCCGCTGAGGGTTTTCGGAATAAGCCTCGCGGGTGCCCGAGCATGGTGAGTTGAAGCATGTTTGCCATGTCGCTCTTCATACGTGCGTATGAGGCGAAGGCATTCATGAATAGTGGCAGGGTGTCGAACCTCAAGAAAATCTTGCAAGAATGGGTCGAGCTGCTGTACGAGGGTATCCATCATGTCAACATGACTGGCATGTGGATCCCATAGATTATATAGGCGTGTAGTTTCCAACGCAAATGCAACAGGGCTATCATTGGGACCCTGCTGACGAGAAAACAGCTGTTGAGCAAGGCTAGCTCGACTGAGGCCGAAAGGAAAGACCTCCAAGAATTCTGCACGGAAATTCTCATAATGAGAATCCGGGTTCGACCTCGCCACTGCCGATACCAGGTCTTGGCGGTATCTCTCAAGCAAGTTCCGGCAATTTGGACCTTGCAGTCTTCCGGAATATTATATAAATCAAAATGGTCTTCCAGATCTTCGAGGAACTTTAAAGACCCCTCCAAACCATTGAAATAAATTGTTCCTGCATGCGGCACGAAATGGGCAAGCATTCTGCTTCGCTGAGAGGATTGAATTCCCTCAGCTACGACCCGCGACTCAGAGTGATAAGAAGCTGGTGCATTCCGAAATGGTGAAGAATGCGTGGGTATGTGTAGATTATTCATATCCAAGTCAGAGCCACAGGCTTCGTACAAATTGTCCAAAAAAACACCATTACCCTCGAGACTTGCCGGATGGTGGAAATTTGCAGTTGTCTCAGGTAAGGAAGCCATGGGTAATAATAGTCAGGATCTCGTGTTCGAGAAAAGTTCGGGCGCCAATTATAATGAATTAAATTTCTCCGTCATTTTTGGTCTACGCCGGGATTCGAACCCGAGTACGCTTATTCCGGAACAAGTCGCTCTACCAACTGAGCTACGCAGACATGTGTTCTGATTCCTATCTGCCTTTAAGTCATGTGCGTCCTGCTGGCAGGTACGTCACATCTCCTGGTACGTTACAAGACGAAATAAACAAAAAGATGACACCGAATTTTCGGGTGTAATAAGAACGTCTTTTGAATCCGTTATGACGCAAATTAAATTTATCAAAGCTATTCAAAGTCAATGGAACCGGTATGGAAAACAATAGTATCTGACGGAAGAAAGAAGTTTTTCAATCGGGTTTTTAATCCCTCAGATATTGCTGTAAACGGAATCGTGAGCTTACGCCCTCTGGTTGCAGACTTGTGCGTTCAGAAAAACATGAATTTATATGAGAAACATTTAGCACCGGAAACGCTCTCCAACACAAAATTTTTTTCAAATCGAACTCTTAGAAACAGAGATATCGACAAAAATAAGACGAGACTTTACGTTCCCTGGTGGGAAAACCATGCGTTATTTGAAAAAAGTATTCTCAAAAGGTTTTTCCATGTCAGCACTATCGGTCCAAGAAAAAAAATAAAATTTAGTCGAGTTTTCAGGAGCCCAGAATTTGCTACAAATACATCAGAAGCAGAAATTAACACTTATGCCCCCTGGTGGCAAAACCATTATTTACCAAACATTAGAAATTATGTGAAAAATATTTTCCACCAGGTCTTGTATGCGATACAGGAAGAATTTTTCAAATCGGAGTTTTAGAAGCAGAAATAACGCAGAAAACGGGATTTACCTTTGTGCCCCCTAGCGGAAAGTCTATTATTTACTTGAAAATTTTGAATTTATAGGAAAAACATTTCGCATCGGAAACACTATCCAACAAAGAAGGGATTTTTCAAATCGGACTCCTAGAAGTAGAGATATTGACAAAAATAAGATATACATCTATGCCCCCTGGCGTAGAGACCATGCATTATTTCAAGAAGAAAATGTTCCTAAAATGTTTGTCAACATGCGTAGTATCGGTCTACAAACGACGTTTTTTTCAATCGAGAATTTAGAAGCTCGTATTTTCCTGCAAATACATCAGAAGCGGAAATTAAGATTTACGCCCCCTGGTGGCGAAACCATTTTTTTTTTACAAAAATTAGAAATTATATGCAAACGATTTCATATCAGGAGCTGTATCCGGTTCAGAAAGAATTTTTCAAATCGGAGATTTAGAAGCAGAGATAAAGGGGTAAACGCAATGTACCTCTACGCCCCTAGCGGAAAGTCTATGAATTACTTGAAAATTTTGAAATTATATGAAAAACATGTCACACTAAAAACACTATCCAACAAAGAAGAAATTTTTCAAATCGGACTCCTAGAAGTAGAGATGTTGACAAAAATATGATATACATCTACGCCCCCTGGCGGAGAAACTGTGGAATATGTTAAGAAGAAAGTATTGCGAAAAGGTTTACCGATGTGAGTGGCATCAGTCCATGAAAGAAGTTTTTCAATCGATATTTTAGAAGCTCAGATTTTATGGCAAATACATCAGAAGCAAAAATTAACACTTACGCCCCCTGGTGGCCAAAGTATTATTTTCCAAAACTTTGAAATTATATGAAAAAGATTTTCCATCAGGAGGTGTATCCGCTGAAGAAATTTTTTTCAAATCGGAGTTTTAGAAGAAGAGTTATCGGGAAACATTTAATTTTATTTTACGCCCCTTAACGGAAAATTTATACGTAATTTGAAAAAGTAACTATATCTAAAACACTCTTCCAGGTAAATGGAATCGAAAGATAAAAGAATTTTTTCAATCGGATATTTAGAAGCAAATATGTGGAATAAAACGTATTTTTGAATTCGACATCATCTGCATTTACGCCCTCTAGCGGCAAAATTGTACATCGTAAAAAAAAAAACCGAAATAAAGGATCATCATTTGCATATTTCAAGCTTCCAAATGTAAAACGAATCTTTCAAATCGGACTGATAGTTGCAGAGATATCGTGAGTACAGACGGACGGACAAACCGGTAACGTAAGCACGATCTTTTTGTACAAAAGACGTGCTAAAAACAAAACGTGACATTACAAAATTACATCAAATTTGCAAACGTTAATAAGTAAATACTGAAATTAATTACATTTACAAAAGCTGCTCAAAAGGGCGACATCCACTCCTGATACACGCTTCGCATCGTCGACGTAAATATGCCCGTATTTGTGGAAAATACCAGGCATTTCCCGGACAGCTGCAGCAGCGATTGAAAGTCTGACGACTAGTTCCTAATTGGAATCAATGGCAGTGTCACACATTACGGACTTAAGATGCCCCCATAAAAAGAAATCCAGAGGGGACAGATCTGGTGATCGTGGAGACCAAGCGATGGGTCCACCTCAGCCAATCCATTGGCCTGGAAATGTGGCGTTCAAGTAATCACGCACCTGAGTGCTGAAATGAGCTGGCGCTCTATCATGCTGGAACCACATTTTACGGCGGACGGCTGCTGGCACATGCTGGATCAATTCAAGCAAGACTTGTTGAAGGAAAATAAGGTACGTTCTCCCATCTAGACGTTCCGGTAAAAGATATGGGTCTTTGCGTTGCGAAAGACTACGTGCGTGGGGAAACGGAAGGCTCCCTCCAGCGCCTAACCGGTTAACTTGCGACATGCAATCTATGACGAAAAGTGCTTGTTTCGGTGAGTTCTGTCACCCCTTAAAGTTTGTTCCATTAGTTTTGAAACACCCTGTATACAGAAGTTCACTAAAGGAATTATGTGACTTGTGACGTACTACGTGATATGGCGTACTACTAAGGTGGCGCATATGTCTAATCCACAATAAAGCAGCGATAAGCCTTGCCGATGTAGTTCAGTTGGGAGAACAGCCGCTCCGGAGAACGAAGACGGGGATTCAAATCCATCATCGGCAAAAGGTTATATGTCATATTGGCGCACGAACGAAGGTGAATTTAAAGGTCATCTGGTTTGTTAAACATGTGCGACGAGTCTTCCATACAACGTACGTAATTAAATAAAAATTAATTCTTCTATGTTGAGATAATCCTTCCAGCATGGTAGTCGGCTGACTCGAAACCTGCGATTTCGTGCTACCCGGTTCCAAAGGGGGGGGGGGATGATGTAACGTCTTACGTGACATGACGTATATTGAGGTGACGCGCAAGTCAAACCTACAATAGAGCAGCGGAAAGTATGCTGTCCCTCAGGAGTAGAAAGACATGGTTTCTAATCTCATCTCCGGCAAAAGGTTATATGTTATTGTCCTCAAAGATAAATGTAAAACAGAAGACTGTTTTTGATAACAGTACTGTAAATTATTTGCTATGTAAAGCCAGGACTACGGCATTAGAAACCCACAACCGAATTAGCAAATTTACTGACACACCAGACAGTTGTGGACATGCAAGTCTTGTGCGGATACCATAGAATACCTTGTGTTGAACTGCACAGTGCTAGAAAACCGAAGGAATACCTGGAAGTGCACAAATTATACCTGCAATTGGAGCAAATAAAACAGCTTACATGGATTCTGGGTTTTAACGTTGATATTACTCCACTAATCCAGCTGAACTAAGTAAGGTGAAGGTATTTTTTGAGCATCGGCAGAAGAGGTTTGGAAGAAATAAACCACAAATTGATGCCTATTCCCTTCCGAATGGCAGGAAGGAAATAGAAACTATCATCACATCGTCACCCATACACCGCTTCTTATAGTGAAAATCGTCTGACCTCGGAGAATATGTTATTACCGCCCCGGTAGCACAGTGATCTAAGCACTGATTTCTGACCATTCGTCCGAGATGTGTCCGAGTTCGAATCCCGGTGAGGCATGGATGTTATGTTTGTCTTACGATACTGGAGCTCTCTCTTCCCTGGAACGAGTAGTTCTAAATTAGGGCGGGACGACTGCTTATAACCTATTGAGTTGCTCACGGTAATCGTTAAATCCCCAATAGAAAGAAAATTATCTGGAGAGGGAAAGTCTTGAAAAACTAATTCCTCAAAGATCTGCAAGATAGAAAAAAGATAAGCCCAAAAGCTAACGAAGCCGATAACGTAGATGTCGAAGCAGATGACAATTGAATACAAATTAGAATTGAAAGTGAAGCAGAGTGGGTATGGAAGAAACAATCAAATGAACAACAGACACGTAAAAACCCAAAAGTTATGAATTCTGTAAGGAAAAGTATACGATCAGTAAGTAATAAGGAAAATAATACCACTTATTAGAACGCTAGAGGAAATGAAAACCAAAAAGAATCTTCAACACTGCCGGATAGCACTAGCGTCTCGCGACAGCGATATCCACATGTATCGAGTTATCTCATTGGGAGCAATAAAACCGGCACCCACCAATTGGCGACCGGCACTGAAACGGCACTTGTTATTTACAGACGCTAGTGTTCGTATACGTCTTCGAAGTCGTGACACAGGTTGTTTACATCTTAGTTAACATTAGTTTCTTCATTAGCGGCTGTCGGTACAAATCGAACAATTTAACCTGTTTGCAGTATACATCCAAATATAAAAATGGCTATTCCTCCACAAACGGGCGCGTTCCTCATTTCTCACAGCTAAGACAGCGGAACGCTAGAACAGCTCCGCGAGCAATCTACTGTTTTCGATCTGGCAATGCATCTGTTGTTGTTTACATTCGAATGCAAACATTATGGGTGGTTATCTGTTCTTATTTTTATTCTGTTCTTATTTTTTTATTCATCATGATGACTAACGTTGGTTTCATAAAAAAAACATATTTCGTGTACTAAATGAAAACTATAACTGAGATGTTGAAGAATAACTAAAAAAAATGAACGATCTTACCGCTATATACGTTGGGAGACTGATAAAAAATTATACTTTCGTATTTACAGTAAGTATTTTAATTCGTACTGAGAAATATATAGCAAAAGCAAAAGCAAAAGACAATTAAAGAAGAAAAGCAGCGATATTTATTGCCATTCGTGATTCCTTATTATTTCAAGGTGGGTAGCGAACCATATCTTTCACACCATGATATGCATGTTTTTCTATCTCGTACGACATCGTTAACGAGACTATAAAAATTCCATTGAGGCATTATGAAATACAACAGACCAATTAAACGACAACTTCATGGAATTTCAATACTATGGAAGGGTAATATGGACGGACAACTTAATATTTACTGAGCGTTGCCAGACCGAAAACAGTAGATTGCTCGCGGAGCTGTTCTAGCGTTCCGCTGTAAACAGAAAGTGCCGTTTCAGTACCGGTCGCCAATTGGTGGGTGCCGGTTTTATTGCTGCCAGTGAGATAACTCGATACATGTGGATATCGCTGTCCCGAGACGCTAGTTCCGGATAGCAAGCCAAAGTCAACAGTCAAAGTAAAAAACATGACATTAACGGACAAAAATCACGTGGTTCGTGGGTGTTCCCTGGGAAACCAGCTGTCAATCAACTGCAGTTCTGTTTTAGGTCACTGATGCGCTGCAGTCGTCTTCATGACGTCATGAGTTTCAGCTTAATACAGCAGTGTCTTCTCTATATATCCTTCCTTTATGAGTAGAAACAGAATACATTCAAAACGGAAAGCTATATAATTTTCAATGAAAAAACAGCTCAACTCAACTCAATTCAAATATTCAGTCACGTCACGAGAATGCGCTGAAACTTTGTTTACTGAAAATTCGGAAAGAATCAATGGTAATATTCAACTGTCATTTTAAATCAGTGGTCGCATTTCTCTGTTAATGTATATCTGACAAAATTTTTATCATGAGATTCTTTGAAAATTTTGTGCTGTGGTACTTCTTTGTAATTACGGCAGGATTCGTCCCTAAGGGAAACATCGACGTTCCTTCTACTGAAGATGACGATTTACATGAGATTTTTAAACGTTTTGAACTAACTACTTTGCATCACGTTTCTGAGAACTTGCATAATGAGCAACTGAATGTTAACGCTTCTTATGGTGACAATATTTACTTCCGAGCTTATGATCAGTCTTTTGATATCAGTCTTTCGGAATCAAAACTTTCTAATCATCCCAACATCGAGGTTTATGATAGAAACGGCTTATCGAAAGAATTTAGTACTGAAAACCGCTATGACTCACTGCTAATGTATGAAGGTCAAGTGAAAGGTGACAGCCATTCCAAAGTACTGGGGTTCTTTCAGAATGGAGTATTTTGTGGGGTTATGGAGATACAGAACTCCACTTATTATATCGAACCATCGTGGAAGTACTTCAGGAATGCTAGCTCCCCACTGTCTGTTGTGGTCTACCGAAATGTAGATGTTAATTACGAAAGGTTTACAAGTAAAGCATTATCCTTTGAAGATGGATTGACTTTTCGAAACGGAGAAAACGAAAGTACTGCCACATACAAGCAAGTTCTCGGATCGCAAGACCCTACGATAGTGCCGAAATGGCAGTCTTCGAATGATTCCGTGAATAAAATGTCGGAAAAGATGTGCGTCATAGAACTTGTTGCGGATCATACACTGTACAACTACATGCGTAAAAATGTGGATGACGTAATCAAGACGTTACTGTTTTACGCTAAAAAGGCTGACACGGTGTTTCGACGAACAGATTTTGACGAAGATGGCATCCCGGATGAACTCAGGCTTATAGTTGGGAAGATCACCGTGATTACTAATCCTCAGGCACCGGGATATAATCTGGGAAGCGAGACAGATGATTCAAAGGAGTTCATTTTGAACTTTACCCGTCGTGTGCAATATTACTGCCTTTCAGTGTGTTTATGCCACAGGGATTTCAAAGAAGGTGTCGTCGGACTGGCCTACAGATCTCATCCTGATGACTTGCATATTGCAGGAGGAATTTGTCAACGCCCAGTTCTCATGGAAGATGGCAAGAAGTACACTGCTAACACTGCCGTTGTGTCCAGCCTCAGCCAAAATATCATCCTGCCTTTAGCCGTCTCCAGCAGTTCATTCGTTCATGAAATAGGACACTGCTTTGGCAGCCCCCACGATCCAGACAATCACCCAATATGCAGCCCTGGAGGAGAGTGGGGAAACTACCTGATGACTCCTTTCACGATAGATGGTTCAAAACCACATCACAAGATGTTCTCTCCTTGCAGCAAGACATGGATCAGGCGAGTCATCGCCAAGAGAGGAAGATGCCTAGATGCGTCAAAACGTCCCCTCTGTGGTAACGGAATCACGGAGGAAGGGGAGGAATGTGACTGCGGCACTGAAGTGACATGCCATTTTATCGATCCTTGCTGCACACCGAGAGGAAGTCTCGAAGGCGATAAAGAGTGCACATTCAGGAAAACTCGTGGCTACCAGTGCAGCTGGATCGACAGCCCGTGCTGCAACAAGAACTGCCAAATTGTGAATGCCCAGGAGAATCTAATGTGCACCAAGGACGCCTCCATTTGTAGAGAAAGTATGTGTGACGGAAAGTCAGCCGAGTGTCCCGTCGGAGAGCAAAGACCGAACGGATGGCCGTGCAAAGGTAGTTCTCGTACTTGCCATGCTGGAATTTGCAATAGTACCGTCTGTAAGGATGAGGGATTCACAGACTGCGAATGCCATGCGGCATCTTCTGAAAACAATGAATGCCACGTGTGCTGCTTTAGCATCAGCCAAAGGCGCTGCATGACAGCTGCCTTTTTTGGATATACAACCCCTGACGGGCGTAGCTATGTAAAGTTCCCCGGAACGAGCTGTAACGGCGGCAGTGGAAAATGCGACGGAACTGGTCATTGCGTCATGACACAGAGATCAGGAAAAGATATCCTGCGGTACTGGTCCACGAAGAATTGGCCTAATGTGTTGATGGCAGGTTTCTGCGTTTTGGCACTGATAGGAACCCTTCTGCTGTGCTACCGACAACGACCTTCCACCAAGTCTGTAACTCCGCAACCTCTTCCATTTCAGCAGGGAGATAGTAGTACTGTTCAACGGTTCTGAACAAAATCCGGGGCAGTTATATTGAATTCATTCGTCAAAGGACTCAGTTCAACAATAAAGTCATTGAAAGCTTCGATTTTCAAACCTTAGATCTCGATGTAAACAGTATGCAGGATTGCGCGCAGACTAAACTTCTCAAATCTCTTCTCTGTGAATTATGTTAAGAAAATAGTGGATGTAATTAAACTCAGTTTTTGCATTTAAAGGTGTTTTGATTTCACATGAGCACATTAAAGAAATGCATTTTTGTGGGGTTTCTTTTGTTAGTTTTGGTACCATAATTTCACCCCTCTACTTGACAACAAGCAAATTATTCAGAGTAGAAATGTTTGTATGCTGTTTGGGATTTATTATTTTGTGATTGCAAAGATAGAACAATAAGAAACGTTAGAAAATTCATTTTGCATTGAGTTCTTCTGTCGTTCTTAAGACAGACAACGAACAATTTGGTTTTTGAATAGCCCACAAGGCATACAATATCTCACAAGCACTTCAACAGAATCATTTGTTTGGAATTGCTTCAACAGAAGCATTTGTCTGAGATTGCTTCAACTGGAGCATTTGTTTTGGAATTAACTACGAAGCGGAATAAGACATAAAACAGCATCTTTTTTCGGAACTTGCTTTGCTTCCGTGAAGCCGCGATAGAGCCTGTTAGTAGATCTTAGCTGGATGTGTAATATTAAAAACGGAAACTTAATGTGTATCGTTTCGCTTTGTTTACATACACTTTGGCCTTCAATAGATAAAACTGGAACAGGAGATTTAATCAGGTGGTCTTCCGAATAAGAACGCGTAGTTCCTGACTTTGTGTGTGTTATTTCGCTTTGTTAACGAAAAACCTACTTACACGCTAAATGAAATGTCAAAAGAAGCAATTCACTTTAATTGTATTCCTTTTTTTTTAAATTTAACTATAATAGACGCTTTAATGACTCTGTAACGTACCAGGAGATGTGACGTACCTGACAGCAGGACGCACACGACATAAAGGCAGATAGGAATCAGAATAAAAAAAAATGTCCGCGTAGCTCAATTGGTAGAACAACTTGTTCCGGAATAAGCGGCCTCGGGTTCGAATCTCGGCGTAGACCGAAAATGACGGAGAAATTCACTTCGTTATAATGGCGCCCGAACTATCCGGATGACCCGACCGTTCAAAATCTCGCATTGGTGTGATGTTATTTCCACACCGCGAGATAGGAAAAATAAGAGAATCCTTTCTCCAGCACTTCGAAAAAAAAAAAAAAAAAAGTGGGAGATGATGTAACGTACCAGGAGATGTGACGTACCTGACAGCAGGACGCACACGACATAAAGGCAGATAGGAATCAGAATAAAAAATGTCCGCGTAGCTCAATTGGTAGAGCAACTTGTTCCGGAATAAGCGGCCTCGGGTTCGAATCCCGGCGTAGACCGAAAATGACGGAGAAATTTACTTCGTTATAACTCTTTCTTTGTAAATGCATTTTATGAAAGAAATTTATGGAATAATAAAAGTATCATGGACTTGTTCTATGTTAATCTAATTCCATCTTTTCCCCGTAGAACTTATGTTTCTACGGTTGATGCATCAGCATTTTATTCCTTTTTCTGATTTCTTCGGGAAAAATGATTGTAAAACATATTAATTAATATTCTGCTATTTGTAAAATCCTTCCAGCCAATCCGAAGGAAAGGTAGCCTCGGAAATCTTTAACCCAATGAAAAGTGTGTATTATTAAGGTTTCGTATCGAATTATGTTGTACAATAGGAAATAAAGACGTATCATTTTCCGTATGGATTTACGAGTATAAAAATAACGGTAACGGTAAGAATTGTCCGTATCGTGAATTAATTCCTTTGCCATTTCTTGTTGGGGGTCAGCAGGTTGTATGTAAAAAAAGCGGAACGATACATGCTAACTTGGGAACTACTTGTAAAGTCTTCTTGTTCGGAGGACTGCACAGCCAAAGTTGGACTTCCGATTACCAGATCTTCAAGTAGTTCCGTGTATCACTGCGCTTTGTTTACATAAGGTTTGTGCTCACCCACCATAACGGAGGTGTGGGCAGGCCGTATGTAAACAAAGGACAATACAAAACAGAAAGAGACAATAAAAACATCGGGCAAAAAGTCATATTACGATTCGGATAGTTTTTCTTTTAATATAATATACACTGAAGAGCAAAAACATTATGACTACATGTCTAATATGATGTTGAGCCTCCACCAAAACAGCTCTTACCCGGCGAGGTATAGACGCTACAAGATCTTTAAAGGTGTTTTATGGTATCTGATACTAACACATTACCTGCAGATCGTTAATTCTGGTCACTTACGTTGTTTAGTCGCAGTAGATCGGATTTGCTGTTCTAACAAAAACAACAGATGCTCGATTGGATTGATGTCTGGGAAATTTGGAGGCCACGAAAATGCCTAGAAGTCTTCTTCATGTTCCGTCAACCATTCTAGAAGAATCCGGACAGTGTGGCGTGGCCCATTATTCTCTTGAAAGAAGGCACTACCAGAGGTTAATACCGTTGCCATGAAAGGATGTACCTAGTCTGCAATGATGTTTAGGTAGGTGGCAGACTTCAAAGTTTCCTGCACATTAATGACTGGTTCCAGGGTTTCTCAGCAGAATATTACTCAAATCATTACACTTCCTCCACCCGCTGGTTTTCGTCCCACGATGCATACTGCTGCCAACACTTACCCACGTAAACGACGGGCACTTATCCGGCCGTCCACATGGTGTAACAGGAAACGAGATTCATTGGACCAGACGACCTTCTTCCAATCATTCAAGGCCCAACTTTGATGTTCCCGTGCGCACTGTAATTGGAACAGACGACCTTCTTCTAATCATTCAACGCCCAGCTTTGATGCTTCCGTGCGCATTGTAATTGGACCAGACGACCTTCTTCCAATCATTCAAGGCTCAGCTGTGATGCTCCCGTGCGCATTGTAATTGGACCAGACGATCTTCTTCCAATCATTCAAGAGCCAGCTTTGATGCTCCCGTGTCCACTGTAATCGGACCAGACGACCGTCTTCCAATCATTCAAGGCCCAGCTTTGATGCTCCCGTGCCCATTGTAATTTGACCAGCCGAACTTCTTCCAATCATTCAAGGCTCAGCTTTGATGCTCCCTTGTCCATTGTAATTGGACCAGACGACCGTCTTCCAATCATTTAAGGCCCAGCTTTGATGCTCCCGTGCCCATTGTAATTGGACCAGACGATCTTCTTCCAATCATTCAAAAGCCAGCTTTGACGCTCCCGTGTCCATCGTAATCGGACCAGACGACCGTCTTCCAATCATTCAAGGCCCTGCTTTGATGCTCCCGTGTCCATTGTAATTGGACCAGACGAACTTCTTCCAATCATTCAAGAGCCAGCTTTGATGCTCCCTTGTCCATTGTAATTGGACCAGACGACCTTCTTCCAATCATTCAAGGCCCAGCCTTGATGCTCCCGTGTCCATCGTAATCGGACCAGACGACCGTCTTCCAATCATTCAAGGCCCTGCTTTGATGCTCCCGTGCCCATTGTAATATGCTAACTTCAGTTCACTGCTTCCGACGGTGAACTGAGGTTAGCATGGGCACTTGGAGCTGCCTGAAGCTACGTATCCTAGTTTTCAGCAGGGTTCGATGCACTGTGTATTGTGACACGTTACTTCTGTCACCATGATTCAAATTACCGACGAGTTGCGCCACAGAATCCCTTCTGTTGGCTCCTACAATACGGGATAGCCATCGTTAACCTCTAGTGTCGACGAGCCGTGGTCGGCCATCACCTTAACGGCGTTTTGTGTTTTACCCTTCCTCGGATCACTTTTTAAAGGTACTGATCACGGCTGACTGTGGGCACTCCAGAAGCCTTGCCGTCTCAGAAATGCTGTGACCCAGTTATCTGGCCATTACAATTTGGCATTTGTCAATCTCGCTTGTCCGCTGCATTTCCCATCCGAAGAACAAGAATAACATGGATTAACAGAGCTCGGTAACAGGTGTTATTTATATCGTTTCATGACTTCAACACGCGCAGTCATTTACCTGGGCTATTCTTCCGCAGACTGGCGCACGGCTCATTTCTCACAGCTAAGACAGCGGAACGCTAGCATAGGTCCCCGAGCACGTACCAGAAGCATCAAGTTACTGTTTTAGATGTGGCAACGATACTGTTGGTACAAATTTTGAAGATGACAATCCGATTTTTGGCGTAAATGTGACAAGGATGGTAAGTCAGATAATATTTGAAAACTTGAAAATTTTCATCGTCCTGGAGCGGGACTCGAACCCGCGTCTCCCAGAAAACGCCTAGGTATGCTAACCACTACACCACCCAGAACGACCAAGTTTCAAGTTTCCGATCAATTTGAATTTAACCATCACAGGATTCGCTAGTCGAAGCAACCGGCATTCATGTTTAGCGAATCTGGAGGTTAATAATCCTATCCCGTGATTGCCCGGAGAAGCAGATAAATCATGAAAATTTTCAAGTTTTCAAATATTATCTGACTTACCATCCTTGTCACATTTACGCCAAAAATCGGATTGTCATCTTCAAAATTTGTATTATATGGCGTAATCCCGTATTTCTTTCATGATACTGTTGGTGTTTACATTCGAACGCAAACAGCATGATTTTGAAGACATTTAAAAGAAGCATAATGAAACAAGTTGTACATAAAGACAATCTAGGTGATCGATTGATGGAATTCATATTCCAAAGGGAATGTGGTCCCAAGAGCACAGACGACTTCGAAGAAGTGCTTCAATTAATAACTCACGAATGGCAATGAACGTCGATGCTTTCGTTTTAAAATTGTCCTTTTCTATATATTTGTAATACGAATTAAAACGCTTCTTGCAAATACGAAAGCAAATTTTTTTATCAGTATCCGAAATATAGTTATAACTTTTTTACCAGTATATAGTGGTAAGTTCATTCTTTGTTTTTAATTCTTTTTCAGTATCTCAGTTTTTTTCATGCAGCCCATGAAATATTTTCTTTAATGAAAGCAACGTCAGACATCATAATGAAATAAAAAACTAAGCATAGAATGCAAAGATCAGCACCTTTCAGCTTCCCATAACGTTTGCGTTCGAATGTAAACAACAACAGATCCGTTGCCACATCGAAAACAGTAGCTTGATACTTCCGGTACATGCTCGCTGGGCTGTGCTAGCGTTCCGCTGTCTTAGCTGTGAGAAATGAGCAGTGCGCCTGTTTGTGGAAGAATAGCCTTTACCTGCAGTTGCTTCAATTTGCATAAAAACGCGCTGGTCATAATGTTTTTGCTCTTCGGTGTATCTAAAATATGAAACGGATAACAGATAACAAATGGGCCGCCCCGGTGACGCAGTGGTCTAAGCGATGGCTTATGATCATTCGTCCAAGATGGGTCCGGGTTCGAATCCCGTGAGGCATGGATGGTATGTTTGTCTTACGGCGCAGGTTCTCTCCCTTCCCTGGAATCAGTGGCCCTAAATTAGGGACGGGCGACTGCTTATAGCCCATTGAGTTGCTCACGGTGGTCGTTAAACCTCAAATAAAAAAAATTAAAATTAAAAAGGATAACAAATGGATACATGAAAGTTCAGAACAGAAATTCGCGGCACATCGAAAGACGATATGAATACATTTCTAGCACAGATGGTTTATTATTTATTCCTGAGTTGTTATTCTGTTGACTAAATTATTTTGACTAATTCTTGAAAGGGATCTGAAAGTTGTATTTAGCACTTCCGTCGAAACATCACCCAATCAATGTTTTAACGTAGAAGTATGGATTCTCAAAGTTTTTGCTTCCGCTTCCTTTAATGATGATATACAGTAAACAGGTGTAAAATTTTATCAAATTGTGTATTTCAAATGAAATAACTTTTCAGTTGATGTCTTTTTTTGGGCTGGATATCCGCTCACTGCCGCTAACAGGGCTGAATTTATCAAAACTATCCAGGCGAGAGAATGGCAGAAATGAAGAAAACTTAAGTTATTTTTGCAGTGGATATGTCTTTAAAATCGGTACCGTGAAGGTACCCTCTAGGAAAACTTTACCGACATAATTTTTTACGATTGATCAAATGCTTATAATTTCTAAATTATAACAAATAGCTAAAATCTAATAGCTGACATAAAAAGAGTAATAACCAATGATTCTAAAAATATCAACTTCAAGAACATGCGCTGGGAGAGGGGAGGACGTCCGCCATTTTGGGGTCGAATACGCTGAGTCAACCGCCTTGAAATCAGTATAACTCGAGGTCGCATAGAGGTAGAATCGTGATATTGGTCTCAAACGATTTGTCTGGATCAGATCTATCTAAAAAGTAACAATTCATAAACATTCAATTAGTGCTTTATAAGTTACAAATGATAAACGAAAAAATATTTGTGAGAAAATCGAAATGCCTAAATATTTGAAGCAAAAGTCCGACTCAAAATACTACAAACGTATATCAGAAGAAATAAGAACTCAAAAGGAATCGAATAAGCTCAATACGACTAATGCAGAACGATGTAGGGCTTATAGACAGAAGAAGAAAGCTGAAGCGGCGGTGCACCGCGTGAAACCACAACCAAGCACTTCTACAGTTAGTACATGTGAATCAATGGACTACTTGGCCGTGAGTGAAACTTGGATGGATGACTCTAGCCCCATAAATTTGGCGGGTTTCGAATTGAAGGCGAAATGAAATAGGGCACAACACAAACCTTCCACTTCCAAACGTAATACTTCGCCCACAAAACGAACTGCGTGGGGAGTTGCCATTTGCAAAAACGTCAATAGTCTAACAGATTGCCAACCCGTAAATGTCTCAGTCAACAACAGATTGAGAATTGAAGATGACTATGTGGGTGACATGTGTCTATTTGATGTCACAGTGTCCGCTGAAACTCGCTTCATCTTGTTTCGGTTTACATTCATCCCAACATTTCACAAACATCACTAGAGGTCTTCATGTTCCGGATGCTATGCGATTTCTCTAAAAACATCAAGAAAATCATGCCAAGTACGGTATCGGATACCCAAGTGTCTATCACTCTCATTGGTGACTTTAACATTGATGTGCAACAAAACACCAACTTACTCAAGTTCATGAAAGTCAATTTCGGCTTGACTTATACTGTATAAATTTCTTCACCAACTAAATTAGGCAATACTTGTATCGACTTAACCTTTGTACGAAACATAGATGTGAATTGTATGCTATATGTTTCTTACTTCTCATATCATCGCCCTTTAATAAATAAAATTATACTCTAACTGCAGTCCTCTTTCATTTATCAACCGATTTCTACCTCAAACCCCTTACTGTCAAACACGTATCCACGTAAATAAAACCTGCGGGTGTGTCCCGAACACAGACTATCCCCATTTTTTTTATGTAATATATATCTACTGTATTTCTTATCAGTTCTTTTATATATATATATACTGTATTCTTATCAGTTCTGTATTCTTATCAGTTCTATATTCTTATCAGTTTCTCTCTCTCTCTCCCTCTCTCCCTCTCTCTCTCTCTATATATATATATGGGATGTAAGGTCAGGTGATGCGTAACATCACAGCCTCTCCTTGACAAATGTCAACCCCGACTTCTCGTGGTGCATTCTGTTCCCACTAAAGGGGCTCTGACGACCGCCAATAGCGGTATAACTATACCATCGGGATTAGAGGAAATTCTATCCCACACTCACCAACCCGCTTGGCCAGCGTGGTGAGTTATGGCCGAACCCTCCAAAATGACTCCACAACTTAAATCTTGGCCCTCAGTCTCCGGCAGCTGGAATGTACCTGGCCAAGGCAGCGGCCAGTGCGACATGAAGGCAGAGGGTGCTAAGAATCCCCGGAGGACCGGACTAGGATGCCATCTGATGCTGACCTTGGCAACGTACAGTGGACGCTCCCTATCTTCTGATTCAAGGCTTCTTGAATTGGAAGAGGAACTACAAAGGATCAAGTGGGACATCGTGGGGCTAAGTGAGGTTGTAACGTACCAGGAGATGTGACGTACCTGCCAGAAGGACGCACACGACATAAAGGCAGATAGGAATCAGAATGAAATGTCCGCGTAGCTTAATTGGTAGAGCAACTTATTCCGGAATGAGGGGATCCGGGTTCGAACCCCGGCGCGGATAAAAATGACGGAGAAATTCACTTCGTTGTAATGGCGCCCGAACTATCCGGATGACCCGACCGTTCAAAATCTCGCATTGGTGTGATGTTATTTCCACGCCGCGAGATAGGAAAAATAAGAGAATCCTTTCTCCAGCACTTCGAAAAAAAAAGAAAAAAAAAAAAAAAAAATAAGGGGGAGATGATGTAACGTACCAGGAGATGTGACGTACCTGCCAGAAGGACGCACACGACATAAAGGCAGATAAGAATCAGAATGAAATGTCCGCGTAGCTTAATTGGTAGAGCAACTTATTCCGGAATGAGGGGATCCGGGTTCGAACCCCGGCGCGGATAAAAATGACGGAGAAATTCGCTTCGTTGTAAGGTAAGGAGAAAAGGAGAAGATCTCATCGAACTGAAAAGTGGACATCTCTTCTACTATCGTGGGACAGATACTGGCAGAACTAGTGGTGTTGGATTTATAATAAACAAGAAACTGAAGGATAAAGTTGTAGAAGTTGAAAGTTCCTCTGACAGAGCTGCACGACTCGTTATCCAACTATCGAGAAGATACCAGGCTCAGATTATTCAAACTTATGCACCCACCACAAGTCATCCTGAAGAAGAAATTGAAGAATTTTATGAGGAAATTTGTCATCTAAATAATAAAGGTAAGCAGCACTTGAAAATAATTATGGGAGATTTCAATGCAAAAATAGGGCAACGGCAACAGAATGAAACTTCAGTAGGTAAATTCGGTCACGGCAGCAGAAACCAGCGTGGAAATACTCTCGTTGAGTTTGCAGAGGCAGAAAGGTTTTTCATCTTGAACTCCTTCTTCAAGAAAAAGCCACACAGGAAATGGACATGGAGACATCCAAATGGGACGGCAAGTGAAATTGATTTTATTATGTGTAACAAAAAATTCGCCATAGAAGACGGCAGTGTGCTAAACAAGTTCAACACAGGTAGTGACCATAGATTGGTGAGATGTAAGATGCACCTCAACACTAAACTTGAACGTGGCAAGCTCATAAGACAAACAAAATCTATTGACATAACCAACCTTAAAAAACACCATAATACCTTCAAGTTGGAACTGAAGAACAGGTTCTCTGCTTTAGAAGGCCTAACATCGGAAGAAGTGGACATCCCTGAAGTTAACAGAAAAGTAACCAAAGCTCTTATGGAAACAGCAACAAAATTAGCTGGGTCTAAGAACAAGTTGCATGTAAATAAATTATCAGGAAAAACGAAAATGTTGATGCAAAAAAGAAGAGAGATGAGGACAACTAAAGAAGATGTGACTTCCAAAGTGGAATATATAGAGCTATGCAAGACAGTACGAAAAAGTATCACTGAAGACGTAAGAAAATTCAACTGTGAACTAGTGAGGAAAGCAATTGAAAACAACCAAAGCCTAAAGATAGCAAAGGGACATCTCAGTAAGGGAAGAAAACAGATTATGGCACTGAGAAAAGAAGATGGTTCTGTAACAAGAAATAGAGGCGAAATTTTGACAAGAGTGAAAGATTTCTACTCCAAATAATATGAAAGGGATGATACATGCACTCCAGACATCATGAAAGATACCAGTACCAGAGTTCCTCCAGTCCTTCCAGCAGAAGTTGCACATGCAATCAAGAACATGAAGCGGGGAAAAGCTCCAGGAGAAGATGGAATTACTGTAGACATCATACAAGAAGCAAGTGGAGAAATCGAAACAGTACTCGCCCAAATTTTCACTCAATGCCTTAATGAAGAAAAGATTCCTGAGGATTGGAACACCGCTACAATGATCCTGCTACATAAGAAAGGTGACATTGAGGATCTCGGAAACTACAGACCTATCAGCCTCCTATCAGTAGTTTATAAAATCTTCACTAAAGTTCTTTCACACTGCTTGAAGGTAACACTGGACATGGTTCAACCGAAAGAACAAGCTGGATTCAGGAGTGGCTACAGCACAATAGATCATATCCATGTGCTGAGAGAACTAATTGAAAGAGCGAGGGAATATGAACTTCCATTGTGCATGGCTTTTATCGATTATGAAAAAGCCTTTGATTCGGTAAAACCATCAGCAGTTGCAATGGCTCTGAAAACCTGCGGTATTGAAGATGCATACATTAATATTATTAATAACATCTATGAAAATGCAAGTGCAAAGATTAGGCTGTTTGAAAATACAACACACATAAAAATTGGAAAGGGAGTGAGACAAGGTGACCCCATATCTCCGAAGCTCTTTAATGCCACATTGGAGGGTGTTTTTCAGTCACTGAGCTGGGAAAACAAAGGGATAAAGATTAATGGAGATTATCTAACCCACCTTTGTTTTGCTGATGACGTAGTAATTTTTGCAACTAGCCCATCAGAGCTGCAGAGTATGATCCAGGAACTTGCTGACAAGAGTAAAGAAGTCTGATTAAAAATGAACTTTCAGAAGACAAAAGTGATGTTCAATGCTTTTACAAGAAATGAAGATTTATCGATTGATGGAGAAAAGCTGGAGATAACAGACACATACGTTTATCTTGGACAGCAGATATCAAGTGAGGGTCACATTGATGAAGAAATTAATCGGCGTACAAAACTTGCCTGGAGAGCTTTTGGAAGAAACAGCATAATTTTCAAGAGCAATATGCCATTATGTCTTAAAAGAAAAGTGTTTGATCAATGCATCCTTCCAGTGCTTACGTATGGTGCAGAGACGTGGACCTTAACTAAAAGAGACATACAAAGGCTGCAGACAACTCAAAGAAGCATGGAGAGGTGCATACTTGGTGTAACCAGGAGAGATAAGAAGAGGAACTCGTGGATCCGAAAAATGACAAGAGTGGAAGACATCATGATCAGAGTTAAATCCCTGAAATGGCAATGGGCTGGACATACTGCCAGAAGGACAGATCATCGATGGACAGCTGAAATTTTAGATTGGATTCCAAGGGACAGGAAAAGACCCAGAAGAAGACCACATGGGAGATGGGTGGATGAAATTCGAAAGTATGCCGGGGTGACATGGAGGAGACTGGAACAAGACAGACCGTTGTGGAGGAAACTTGTTGAGACCTTCGTCCAGCAGTGGATTAATAATGGTTGACAATGATGATGATGATGATATATATATATATATATATATATATATACTGTATTATTATCAGTTCTTTAATCATCATCATCATCATCATCATTGTCAACCATTATCAATCCACTGCTGGACGAAGGTCTCCCCAAGTTTCCTCCACAACGGTCTGTCTTGTGCCAGTCTCCTCCATGTCACTCCCGCATACTTTCGAATTTCATCCACCCATCTTCCATGTGGTCTTCTTCTGGGTCTTTTCCTGTCCCTTGGAATCCAATCTAAAATTTCGGCTGTCCATCGATGGTCTGTTCTTCTGGCAGTATGTCCAGCCCATTGCCATTTCAGGGATTTAACTCTGATCATGATGTCTTCCACTCTTGTCATTTTTCGGATCCACGTGTTCCTCTTCTTATCTCTCCTGGTTACACCAAGCATGCACCTCTCCATGCTGCTTTGAGTTGTCTGCAGCCTTTGTATGTCTCTTTTAGTTAAGGTCCACGTCTCTGCACCATATGTAAGCACTGGAAGGATGCATTGATCAAACACTTTTCTTTTAGGACATAATGGCATATTGCTCTTGAAAATTATGCTGTTTCTTCCAAAAGCTCTCCAGGCAAGTTTTGTACGCCGATTAATTTCTTCACCAATGTGACCCTCACTTGATATCTGCTGTCCAAGATAAACGTACGTGTCTGTTATCTCCAGCTTTTCTCCATCAATCGATAAATCCTCATTTCTTGTAAAAGCATTGTACATCACTTTTGTCTTCTGAAAGTTCATTTTTAATCCCACCTCTTTACTCTTGTCAGCAAGTTCCTGGATCATACTCTGTAGCTCTGATGGGGTAGTTGCAAAAATGACTATGTCTTTAGCAAAACGAAGGTCGGTTAGATAATCTCCATTAATCTGTATCCCTTTGTTTTCCCAGTTCAGTGATTGAAAGACATTTTCCAATGTGGCATTAAAGAGCTTCGGAGATATGGTGTCACCTTGTCTCACTCCTTTTCCAATTTTTATGTGTGTTGTATTTTCAAACAGCCGAATCTTTGCACTTGCATTTTCATAGATGTGATTAATAATATTAATGTATGCATCTTCAATACCGCAGGATTTCAGAGCCATTGCAACTGCTGATGGTTTCACCGAATTAAAGGCTTTTTCATAATCGATAAAAGCCATGCACAATGGAAGTTCATATTCCCTCGCTCTTTCAATTAGTTCTCTCAGTACGTGGATATGATCTATTGTGCTGTAGCCACTCCTGAATCCAGCTTGTTCTCTCGGTTGAGCCATGTCCAGTGTCACCTTCAAGCGGTGTGAAAGAACTTTAGTGAAGATTTTATAAACCACTGATAGGAGGCTGATAGGTCTGTAGTTCCTGAGATCCTCAATGTCACCTTTTTTATGTAGCAGGATCATTGTAGCGGTGTTCCAATCCTCAGGAATCTTTCCTTCATTAAGGCATCGAGTGAAAGTTTGGGCGAGTACTGTTTCAATTTCTCCACTTGCTTCTTGTATGATGTCTACAGTAATTCCATCTTCTCCTGGAGCTTTTCCCCGCTTCATGTTCTTGATTGCATGTGCAACATCTGCTGGAAGGACTGGAAGAACTCTGGTACTGGTACCTTTCATGATGTCTGGAGTACATGTATCATCCCTTTCATATAATTTGGAGTAGAAATCTTTCACTCTTGTCAAAATTTCGCCTCTGTTTCTTGTTACAGAACCATCTTCTTTTCTCAGTGCCATAATCTGTTTTTTTCCCCTTACTGAGATGTCCCTTTGCTATCTTTAGGATTTGGTTGTTTTCAATTGCTTTCCTTACTAGTTCACAGTTGAATTTCCTCACGTCTTCAGTGATACTTTTTTGTACTGTCTTGCATAGCTCTATATATTCCACTTTGGAAGTCACATCTTCTTTAGTTGTCCTCATCACTCTTCTTTTTGCATCAACATTTTGGTTTTTCCTGATAATTTGTTCACATGCAATTTGTTCTTAGACCCAGCTAATTTTGTTGCGGTTTCCATAAGAGCTTTGGTTACTTTTCTGTTAACTTCAGGGATGTCCACTTCTTCCGATGTTAGGCCTTCTAAAGCAGAGAATCTGTTCTTCAGTTCCAATTTGAAGGTATTATGGTGTTTTTTAAGGTTGGTTATGTCAATACATTTTGTTTGTCTTATGAGCTTGCTACGTTCGAGTTTAGTGTTGAGGTGCATCTTACATCTAACCAATCTATGGTCACTGCCTGTGTTGAACTTGTTTAGCACACTGCAGTCTTCTATGACGAATTTTTTGTTACACATAATAAAATCAATTTCACTTGTCGTCCCATTTGGATGTCTCCATGTCCATTTCCTGTGTGGCTTTTCTTGAAAAAGGAGTTCAAGAAGAAAAACCCTTCTGCCTCTGCAAACTCTGCGAGAGTATTTCCACGCTGGTTTCTGTTGCCGTGACCGAATTTACCTACTGAAGTTTCATTCTGTTGCCGTTGCCCTATTTTTGCATTGAAATCTCCCATAATTATCTTCAAGTGCTGCTTACCTTTATTATTTAGATCACGAATTTCCTCATAAAATTCTTCAATTTCTTCTTCAGCATGACTTGTGGTGGGTGCATAAGTTTGAATAATCTGAGCCTGGTATCTTCTCGAGAGTTGGATAACGAGTCGTGCAGCTCTGTCAGAGGAACTTTAAACTTCTACAACTTTATCCTTCAGTTTCTTGTTTATTATAAATCCAACACCACTAGTTCTGCCAGTATCTGTCCCACGATAGTAGAAGAGATGTCCACTTTTCAGTTCAATGAGATCTTCTCCTTTTCTCCTTACCTCACTTAGCCCGACGATGTCCCACTTGATCCTTTGTAGTTCCTCTTCCAATTCAAGAAGCCTTGAATCAGAAGACAGGGAGCGTCCGTTATACGTTGCCAAGGTCAGCATCAGATGGCAGCCTAGTCCGGTCCTCCGGGGATTCTTAGCACCCTCTGCCTTCATGTCGCACTGGCCGCTGCCTTGGCCAGGTACATTCCAGCTGCCGGAGACTGAGGGCCAAGATTTAAGTTGTGGAGTCATTTTGGAGGGGTTTGGCCATAACTCACCACGCTGGCCAAGCGGGTTGGTGAGTGTGGGATAGCATTTCCTCTAATCCCGATGGTATAGTTATACCGCTATTGGCGGTCGTCAGAGCCCCTTTAGTGGGAACAGGATGTACCACGAGAAGGCGGGGTTGACATTTGTCAAGGAGAGGCTGTGATGTTACGCATAACCTGACCTTATATCCCCAGTTTTTTTATATCATCATCATCATCATCATCATTGTCAACCATTATCAATCCACTGCTGGACGAAGGTCTCCCCAAGTTTCCTCCACAACGGTCTGTCTTGTGCCAGTCTCCTCCATGTCACCCCTGCATACTTTCGAATTTCATCCACCCATCTCCCATGTGGTCTTCTTCTGGGTCTTTTCCTGTCCCTTGGAATCCAATCCAAAATTTCGGCTGTCCATCGATGATCTGTCCTTCTGGCAGTATGTCCAGCCCATTGCCATTTCAGGGATTTAACTCTGATCATGATGTCTTCCACTCTTGTCATTTTTCGGATCCACGTGTTTCTCTTCTTATCTCTCCTGGTTACACCAAGTATGCACCTCTCCATGCTGCTTTGAGTTGACTGCAGCCCTTTGTATGTCTCTTTTAGTTAAGGTCCACGTCTCTGCACCATACGTAAGCGCCGGAAGGATACATTGATCAAACACTTTTCTTTTAAGACATAATGGCATATTGCTCTTGAAAATTATGCTGTTTCTTCCAAAAGCTCTCCAGGCAAGTTTTGTACGCCGATTAATTTCTTCATCAATGTGACCCTCACTTGATATCTGCTGTACAAGATAAACGTACGTGTCTGTTATCTCCAGCTTTTCTCCATCAATCGATAAATCCTCATTTCTTGTAAAAGCATTGAACATCACTTTTGTCTTCTGAAAGTTCATTTTTAATCCCACCTCTTTACTCTTGTCAGCAAGTTCCTGGATCATACTCTGTAGCTCTGATGGGGTAGTTGCAAAAATGACTATGTCTTTAGCAAAACGAAGGTCGGTTAGATAATCTCCATTAATCTGTATCCCTTTGTTTTCCCAGTTCAGTGATTGAAAGACATTTTCCAATGTGGCATTAAAGAGCTTCGGAGATATGGTGTCACCTTGTCTCACTCCTTTTCCAATTTTTATGTGTGTTGTATTTTCAAACAGCCGAATCTTTGCACTTGCATTTTCATAGATGTGATTAATAATATTAATGTATGCATCTTCAATACCGCAGGATTTCAGAGCCATTGCAACTGCTGATGGTTTCACCGAATTAAAGGCTTTTTCATAATCGATAAAAGCCATGCACAATGGAAGTTCATATTCCCTCGCTCTTTCAATTAGTTCTCTCAGTACGTGGATATGATCTATTGTGCTGTAGCCACTCCTGAATCCAGCTTGTTCTCTCGGTTGAGCCATGTCCAGTGTCACCTTCAAGCGGTGTGAAAGAACTTTAGTGAAGATTTTATAAACCACTGATAGGAGGCTGATAGGTCTGTAGTTCCTGAGATCCTCAATGTCACCTTTTTTATGTAGCAGGATCATTGTAGCGGTGTTCCAATCCTCAGGAATCTTTCCTTCATTAAGGCATCGAGTGAAAGTTTGGGCGAGTACTGTTTCAATTTCTCCACTTGCTTCTTGTATGATGTCTACAGTAATTCCATCTTCTCCTGGAGCTTTTCCCCGCTTCATGTTCTTGATTGCATGTGCAACATCTGCTGGAAGGACTGGAAGAACTCTGGTACTGGTACCTTTCATGATGTCTGGAGTACATGTATCATCCCTTTCATATAATTTGGAGTAGAAATCTTTCACTCTTGTCAAAATTTCGCCTCTGTTTCTTGTTACAGAACCATCTTCTTTTCTCAGTGCCATAATCTGTTTTTTTCCCCTTACTGAGATGTCCCTTTGCTATCTTTAGGATTTGGTTGTTTTCAATTGCTTTCCTTACTAGTTCACAGTTGAATTTCCTCACGTCTTCAGTGATACTTTTTTGTACTGTCTTGCATAGCTCTATATATTCCACTTTGGAAGTCACATCTTCTTTAGTTGTCCTCATCACTCTTCTTTTTGCATCAACATTTTGGTTTTTCCTGATAATTTGTTCACATGCAATTTGTTCTTAGACCCAGCTAATTTTGTTGCGGTTTCCATAAGAGCTTTGGTTACTTTTCTGTTAACTTCAGGGATGTCCACTTCTTCCGATGTTAGGCCTTCTAAAGCAGAGAATCTGTTCTTCAGTTCCAATTTGAAGGTATTATGGTGTTTTTTAAGGTTGGTTATGTCAATACATTTTGTTTGTCTTATGAGCTTGCTACGTTCGAGTTTAGTGTTGAGGTGCATCTTACATCTAACCAATCTATGGTCACTGCCTGTGTTGAACTTGTTTAGCACACTGCAGTCTTCTATGACGAATTTTTTGTTACACATAATAAAATCAATTTCACTTGTCGTCCCATTTGGATGTCTCCATGTCCATTTCCTGTGTGGCTTTTTCTTGAAAAAGGAGTTCAAGAAGAAAAACCCTTCTGCCTCTGCAAACTCTGCGAGAGTATTTCCACGCTGGTTTCTGTTGCCGTGACCGAATTTACCTACTGAAGTTTCATTCTGTTGCCGTTGCCCTATTTTTGCATTGAAATCTCCCATAATTATCTTCAAGTGCTGCTTACCTTTATTATTTAGATCACGAATTTCCTCATAAAATTCTTCAATTTCTTCTTCAGCATGACTTGTGGTGGGTGCATAAGTTTGAATAATCTGAGCCTGGTATCTTCTCGAGAGTTGGATAACGAGTCGTGCAGCTCTGTCAGAGGAACTTTAAACTTCTACAACTTTATCCTTCAGTTTCTTGTTTATTATAAATCCAACACCACTAGTTCTGCCAGTATCTGTCCCACGATAGTAGAAGAGATGTCCACTTTTCAGTTCAATGAGATCTTCTCCTTTTCTCCTTACCTCACTTAGCCCGACGATGTCCCACTTGATCCTTTGTAGTTCCTCTTCCAATTCAAGAAGCCTTGAATCAGAAGACAGGGAGCGTCCGTTATACGTTGCCAAGGTCAGCATCAGATGGCAGCCTAGTCCGGTCCTCCGGGGATTCTTAGCACCCTCTGCCTTCATGTCGCACTGGCCGCTGCCTTGGCCAGGTACATTCCAGCTGCCGGAGACTGAGGGCCAAGATTTAAGTTGTGGAGTCATTTTGGAGGGGTTTGGCCATAACTCACCACGCTGGCCAAGCGGGTTGGTGAGTGTGGGATAGCATTTCCTCTAATCCCGATGGTATAGTTATACCGCTATTGGCGGTCGTCAGAGCCCCTTTAGTGGGAACAGGATGTACCACGAGAAGGCGGGGTTGACATTTGTCAAGGAGAGGCTGTGATGTTACGCATAACCTGACCTTATATCCCCAGTTTTTTTATATCATCATCATCATCATCATCATTGTCAACCATTATCAATCCACTGCTGGACGAAGGTCTCCCCAAGTTTCCTCCACAACGGTCTGTCTTGTGCCAGTCTCCTCCATGTCACCCCTGCATACTTTCGAATTTCATCCACCCATCTCCCATGTGGTCTTCTTCTGGGTCTTTTCCTGTCCCTTGGAATCCAATCCAAAATTTCGGCTGTGCATCGATGATCTGTCCTTCTGGCAGTATGTCCAGCCCATTGCCATTTCAGGGATTTAACTCTGATCATGATGTCTTCCACTCTTGTCATTTTTCGGATCCACGTGTTTCTCTTCTTATCTCTCCGGGTTACACCAAGTATGCACCTCTCCATGCTGCTTTGAGTTGACTGCAGCCCTTTGTATGTCTCTTTTAGTTAAGGTCCACGTCTCTGCACCATACGTAAGCGCCGGAAGGATACATTGATCAAACACTTTTCTTTTAAGACATAATGGCATATTGCTCTTGAAAATTATGCTGTTTCTTCCAAAAGCTCTCCAGGCAAGTTTTGTACGCCGATTAATTTCTTCATCAATGTGACCCTCACTTGATATCTGCTGTACAAGATAAACGTACGTGTCTGTTATCTCCAGCTTTTCTCCATCAATCGATAAATCCTCATTTCTTGTAAAAGCATTGAACATCACTTTTGTCTTCTGAAAGTTCATTTTTAATCCCACTTCTTTACTCTTGTCAGCAAGTTCCTGGATCATACTCTGCAGCTCTGATGGGGTAGTTGCAAAAATGACTACGTCATCAGCAAAACGAAGGTGGGTTAGATAATCTCCATTAATCTTTATCCCTTTGTTTTCCCAGCTCAGCGACTGAAAAACACCCTCCAATGTGGCATTAAAGAGCTTCGGAGATATGGTGTCACCTTGTCTCACTCCCTTTCCAATTTTTACGTGTGTTGTATTTTCAAACAGCCGAATCTTTGCACTTGCATTTTCATAGATGTTATTAATAATATTAATGTATGCATCTTCAATACCACAGGTTTTCAGAGCCATTGTAACTGCTGATGGTTTCACCGAATCAAAGGCTTTTTCATAATCGATAAGAGCCATGCACAATGGAAGTTCATATTCCCTCGCTCTTTCAATTAGTTCTCTCAGCACGTGGATATGATCTATTGTGCTGTAGCCACTCCTGAATCCAGCTTGTTCTCTCGGTTGAGCCATGTCCAGTGTTACCTTCAAGTGGTGTGAAAGAACTTTAGTGAAGATTTTATAAACTACTGATAGGAGGCTGATAGGTCTGTAGTTTCCGAGATCCTCAATGTCACCTTTCTTATGTAGCAGGATCATTGTAGCGGTGTTCCAATCCTCAGGAATCTTTCCTTCATTAAGGCATTGAGTGAAAATTTGGGCGAGTACTGTTTCCATTTCTCCACTTGCTTCTTGTATGATGTCTACAGTAATTCCATCTTCTCCTGGAGCTTTTCCCCGCTTCATGTTCTTGATTGCATGTGCAACTTCTGCTGGAAGGACTGGAGGAACTCTGGTACTGGTATCTTTCATGATGTCTGGAGTGCATGTATCATCCCTTTCATATAATTTGGAGTAGAAATCTTTCACTCTTGTCAAAATTTCGCCTCTATTTCTTGTTACAGAACCATCTTCTTTTCTCAGTGCCATAATCTGTTTTCTTCCCTTACTGAGATGTCACTTTGCTATCTTTAGGCTTTGGTTGTTTTCAATTGCTTTCCTCACTAGTTCACAGTTGAATTTTCTTACGTCTTCAGTGATACTTTTTCTTACTGTCTTGCATAGCTCTATATATTCCACTTTGGAAGTCACATCTTCTTTAGTTGTCCTCATCTCTCTTCTTTTTTGCATCAACATTTTCGTTTTTCCTGATAATTTATTTACATGCAACTTGTTCTTAGACCCAGCTAATTTTGTTGCTGTTTCCATAAGAGCTTTGGTTACTTTTCTGTTAACTTCAGAGATGTCCACTTCTTCTGATGTTAGGCCTTCTAAAGCAGAGAACCTGTTCTTCAGTTCCAACTTGAAGGTATTATGGTGTTTTTAAGGTTGGTTATGTCAATAGATTTTGTTTGTCTTATGAGCTTTCCACGTTCAAGTTTAGTGTTGAGGTGCATCTTTCATCTCACCAATCTATGGTCACTACCTGTGTTGAACTTGTGTAGCACACTGCAGTCTTCTATGACGAATTTTTTGTTACACATAATAAAATCAATTTCACTTGCCGTCCCATTTGGATGTCTCCATGTCCATTTCCTGTGTGGCTTTTTCTTGAAGAAGGAGTTCAAGATGAAAAACCCTTCTGCCTCTGCAAACTCAACGAGAGTATTTCCACGCTGGTTTCTGTTGCCGTGACCGAATTTACCTACTGAAGTTTCATTCTGTTGCCGTTGCCCTTTTTTTGCATTGAAATCTCCCATAATTATTTTCAAGTGCTGCTTACCTTTATTATTTAGATGACAAATTTCCTCATAAAATTCTTCAATTTCTTCTTCAGGATGACTTGTGGTGGGTGCATAAGTTTGAATAATCTGAGCCTGGTATCTTTTCGAGAGTTGGATTACAAGTCGTGCAGCTCTGTCAGAGGAACTTTCAACTTCTACAACTTTATCCTTCAGTTTCTTGTTTATTATAAATCCAACACCACTAGTTCTGCCAGTATCTGTCCCACGATAGTAGAAGAGATGTCCACTTTTCAGTTCGATGAGATCTTCTCCTTTTCTCCTTACCTCACTTAGCCCCACGATGTCCCACTTGATCCTTTGTAGTTCCTCTTCCAATTCAAGAAGCCTTGAATCAGAAGATAGGGAGCGTCCATTGTACGTTGCCAAGGTCAGCATCAGATGGCAGCCTAGTCCGGTCCTCCGGGGATTCTTAGCACCCTCTGCCTTCATGTCGCACTGGCCGCTGCCTTGGCCAGGTACATTCCAGCTGCCGGACACTGAGGGCCAAGATTTAAGTTGTGGAATCATTTTGGAGGGGTTTGGCCATAACTCGCCACGCTGGCCAAGCGGGTTGGTGAGTGTGGGATAGAATTTCCTCTAATCCCGATGGTATAGTTATACCGCTATTGGCGGTCGTCAGAGCCCCTTTAGTGGGAACAGGATGTACCACGAGAAGGCGGGGTTGACATTTGTCAAGGAGAGGCTGTGATGTTACGCATCACCTGACCTTACATCCCTCTTTTATATATCATCATCATCATCATTGTCAACCATTATCAATCCACTGCTGGACGAAGGTCTCCCCAAGTTTCCTCCACAACGGTCTGTCTTGTGCCAGTCTCCTCCATGTCACCCCTGCATACTTTCGAATTTCATCCACCCATCTCCCATGTGGTCTTCTTCTGGGTCTTTTCCTGTCCCTTGGAATCCAATCTAAAATTTCGGCTGTCCATCGATGATCTGTCCTTCTGGCAGTATGTCCAGCCCATTGCCATTTCAGGGATTTAACTCTGATCATGATGTCTTCCACTCTTGTCATTTTTCGGATCCACGAGTTCCTCTTCTTATCTCTCCTGGTTACACCAAGCATGCACCTCTCCATGCTTCTTTGAGTTGTCTGCAGCCTTTGTATGTCTCTTTTAGTTAAGGTCCACGTCTCCGCACCATACGTAAGCACTGGAAGGATGCATTGATCAAACACTTTTCTTTTAAGACATAATGGCATATTGCTCTTGAAAATTATGCTGTTTCTTCCAAAAGCTCTCCAGGCAAGTTTTGTACGCCGATTAATTTCTTCATCAATGTGACCCTCACTTGATATCTGCTGTCCAAGATAAACGTACGTGTCTGTTATCTCCAGCTTTTCTCCATCAATCGATAAATCTTCATTTCTTGTAAAAGCATTGAACATCACTTTTGTCTTCTGAAAGTTCATTTTTAATCCCACTTCTTTACTCTTGTCAGCAAGTTCCTGGATCATACTCTGCAGCTCTGATGGGGTAGTTGCAAAAATGACTACGTCATCAGCAAAACGAAGGTGGGTTAGATAATCTCCATTAATCTTTATCCCCTTGTTTTCCCAGCTCAGTGACTGAAAAACACCCTCCAATGTGGCATTAAAGAGCTTCGGAGATATGGTGTCACCTTGTCTCACTCCCTTCCCAATTTTTACGTGTGTTGTATTTTCAAACAGCCTAATCTTTGCACTTGCATTTTCATAGATGTTATTAATAATATTAATGTATGCATCTTCAATACCGCAGGTTTTCAGAGCCATTGTAACTGCTGATGGTTTCACCGAATCAAAGGCTTTTTCATAATCGATAAAAGCCATGCACAATGGAAGTTCATATTCCCTCGCTCTTTCAATTAGTTCTCTCAGCACGTGGATATGATCTATTGTGCTGTAGCCACTCCTGAATCCAGCTTGTTCTCTCGGTTGAGCCATGTCCAGTGTTACCTTCAAGCGGTGTGAAAGAACTTTAGTGAAGATTTTATAAACTACTGATAGGAGGCTGATAGGTCTGTAGTTTCCGAGATCCTCAATGTCACCTTTCTTATGTAGCAGGATCATTGTAGCGGTGTTCCAATCCTCAGGAATCTTTCCTTCATTAAGGCATCGAGTGAAAATTTGGGCGAGTACTGTTTCGATTTCTCCACTTGCTTCTTGTATGATGTCTACAGTAATTCCATCTTCTCCTGGAGCTTTTCCTCGCTTCATGTTCTTGATTGCATGTGCAACTTCTGCTGGAAGGACTGGAGGAACTCTGGTACTGGTATCTTTCATGATGTCTGGAGTGCATATATCATCCCTTTCATATAATTTGGAGTAGAAATCTTTCACTCTTGTCAAAATTTCGCCTCTATTTCTTGTTACAGAACCATCTTCTTTTCTCAGTGCCATAATCTGTTTTCTTCCCTTACTGAGATGTCCCTTTGCTATCTTTAGGCTTTGGTTGTTTTCAATTGCTTTCCTCACTAATTCACAGTTGAATCTCCTTACCTCTTCAGTGATACATTTTCTTACTGTCTTGCATAGCTCTATATATTCCACTTTGGAAGTCACATCTTCTTTAGTTGTCCTCATCTATCTTCTTTTTTGCATCAACATTTTGGTTTTTCCTGATAATTTGTTCACATGCAACTTGTTCTTAGACCCAGCTAATTTTGTTGCTGTTTCCATAAGAGCTTTGGTTACTTTTCTGTTAACTTCAGAGATGTCCACTTCTTCCGATGTTAGGCCTTCTAAAGCAGAGAACCTGTTCTTCAGTTCTAATTTGAAGGTATTATGGTGTTTTTTAAGGTTGGTTATGTCAATAGATTTTGTTTGTCCTATGAGCTTGCCACGTTCAAGTTTAGTGTTGAGGTGCATCTTACATCTCACCAATCTATGGTCACTACCTGTGTTGAACTTGTTTAGCACACTGCAGTCTTCTATGACGAATTTTTTGTTACACATAATAAAATCAATTTCACTTGTCGTCCCATTTGGATGTCTCCATGTCCATTTCCTGTGTGGCTTTTTCTTGAAAAAGGAGTTCAAGATGAAAAACCCTTCTGCCTCTGCAAACTCAACGAGAGTATTTCCACGCAGGTTTCTGTTGCCATGACCGAATTTACCTACTGAAGTTTCATTCTGTTGCCGTTGCCCTATTTTTGCATTGAAATCTCCCATAATTATCTTCAAATGCTGCTTACCTTTATTATTTAGATGACAAATTTCCTCATAAAATTCTTCAATTTCTTCTTCAGGATGACTTGTGGTGGGTGCATAAGTTTGAATAATCTGAGCCTGGTATCTTTTCGAGAGTTGGATAACAAGTCGTGCAGCTCTGTCAGAGGAACTTTCAACTTCTACAACTTTGTCCTTCAGTTTGTTGTTTATTATAAATCCAACACCACTAGTTCTGCCAGTATCTGTCCCACGATAGTAGAAGAGATGTCCACTTTTCAGTTCGATGAGATCTTCTCCTTTTCTCCTTACCTCACTTAGCCCCACGATGTCCCACTTGATCCTTTGTAGTTCCTCTTCCAATTCAAGAAGCCTTGAATCAGAAGATAGGGAGCGTCCATTGTAAGTAGCCAAGGTCAGCATCAGATGGCAGCCTAGTCCGGTCCTCCGGGGATTCTTAGCACCCTCTGCCTTCATGTCGCACTGGCCGCTGCCTTGGCCAGGTACATTCCAGCTGCCGGAGACTGAGGGCCAAGATTTAAGTTGTGGAATCATTTTGGAGGGGTTTGGCCATAACTCACCACGCTGGCCAAGCGGGTTGGTGAGTGTGGGATAGCATTTCCTCTGATCCCGATGGTATAGTTATACCGCTATGGGCGGTCGTCAGAGCCCCTTTAGTGGGAACAGGATGCACCACGAGAAGGCGGGGTTGACATTTGTCAAGGAGAGGCTGTGATGTTACGCATCACCTGACCTTACATCCCTTTTATATATATATATATATATATATATATATATATATATATATATATATATAATTTGTATATTATATACAAATTATCAGGAAAAACCAAAATGTTGATGCAAAAAAGAAGAGAGATGAGGACAACTAAAGAAGATGTGACTTCCAAAGTGGAATATATAGAGCTATGCAAGACAGTAAGAAAAAGTATCACTGAAGACGTAAGGAAATTCAACTGTGAACTAGTGAGGAAAGCAATTGAAAACAACCAAAGCTTAAAGATAGCAAAGGGACATCTCAGTAAGGGAAGAAAACAGATTATGGCACTGAGAAAAGAAGATGGTTCTGTAACAAGAAATAGAGGCGAAATTTTGACAAGAGTGAAAGATTTCTACTCCAAATTATATGAAAGGGATGATATATGCACTCCAGACATCATGAAAGATACCAGTACCAGAGTTCCTCCAGTCCTCCCAGCAGAAGTTGCACATGCAATCAAGAACATGAAGCGGGGAAAAGCTCCAGGAGAAGATGGAATTACTGTAGACATCATACAAGAAGCAAGTGGAGAAATCGAAGCAGTACTCGCCCAAATTTTCACTCGATGCCTTAATGAAGGGAAGATTCCTGAGGATTGGAACAATGCTACAATGATCCTGCTACATAAGAAAGGTGACATTGAGGATCTCGGAAACTACAGACCTATCAGCCTCCTATCAGTAGTTTATAAAATCTTCACTAATGTTCTTTCACACCGCTTGAAGGTAACACTGGACATGGCTCAACCGAGAGAACAAGCTGGATTCAGGAGTGGCTACAGCACAATAGATCATATCCACGTGCTGAGAGAACTAATTGAAAGAGCGAGGGAATATGAACTTCCATTGTGCATGGCTTTTATCGATTATGAAAAAGCCTTTGATTCGGTGAAACCATCAGCAGTTACAATGGCTCTGAAAACCTGCGGTATTGAAGATGCATACATTAATATTATTAATAACATCTATGAAAATGCAAGTGCAAAGATTAGGCTGTTTGAAAATACAACACACGTAAAAATTGGAAAGGGAGTGAGACAAGGTGACACCATATCTCCGAAGCTCTTTAATGCCACATTGGAGGGTGTTTTTCAGTCGCTGAGCTGGGAAAACACGGGGATAAAGATTAATGGAGATTATCTAACCCACCTTCGTTTTGCTGATGACGTAGTCATTTTTGCAACTACCCCATCAGAGCTGCAGAGTATGATCCAGGAACTTGCTGACAAGAGTAAAGAAGTGGGATTAAAAATGAACTTTCAGAAGACAAAAGTGATGTTCAATGCTTTTACAAGAAATGAAGATTTATCGATTGATGGAGAAAAGCTGGAGATAACAGACACGTACGTTTATCTTGGACAGCAGATATCAAGTGAGGGTCACATTGATGAAGAAATTAATCGGCGTACAAAACTTGCCTGGAGAGCTTTTGGAAGAAACAGCATAATTTTCAAGAGCAATATGCCATTATGTCTTAAAAGAAAAGTGTTTGATCAATGCATCCTTCCAGTGCTTACGTATGGTGCAGAGACGTGGACCTTAACTAAAAGAGACATACAAAGGCTGCAGACAACTCAAAGCAGCATGGAGAGGTGCATGCTTGGTGTAACCAGGAGAGATAAGAAGAGGAACTCGTGGATCCGAAAAATGACAAGAGTGGAAGACATCATGATCAGAGTTAAATCCCTGAAATGGCAATGGGCTGGACATACTGCCAGAAGGACAGATCATCGATGGACAGCCGAAATTTTAGATTGGATTCCACGGGACAGGAAAAGACCCAGAAGAAGACCACATGGGAGATGGGTGGATGAAATTCGAAAGTATGCAGGGGTGACATGGAGGAGATTGGCACAAGACAGACCGTTGTGGAGGAAACTTGGGGAGACCTTCGTCCAGCAGTGGATTGATAATGGTTGACAATGATGATGATGATGATATATATATATATATATATATATATACTGTATTCTTATCAGTTCTTTTATCAGTTTTCTTATCAGTTCTTTTATATATATATCTACTGCATTTCGTATCAGTTCTTTCGGTACTTTATCAGTTCTTAACGGTACTTTTTCGAGGCGGAGTTGTACTGGGGGTAACGCGTCCAACGTACAGATACATACGGTGCAAAAGACTATTTCCGAAACTACTTGGCTCTCCAGTCTGCGGAAGATGAGTTGACGTGATGGTGGGTGTACGCATACCTTACGTAAACGAAGCGCACGGATACACGGAACTACTTGAACAGTTAATCTGAAGTTCATCCTTGACCTGCATGATGTTTGGGGGTTTAACGACCACAGTGAACAACTCAATGCGATGTGAGCAGTTGTCAGTCTCTAAATTGTGGCCACTGCTTTTGGGAAGGGGGAGAGAGTCAGTGCCTTTAGGTAAACACACCACCCAGTACTGTAACCCGTGCCAGCTCGGACGAACGGTGAGAGGCCAGCTCTTAGACCACTGAGCCACCGGGCCAGCTGGCCTGAATACTGTCGGATGACTTGCAATATGTCACAAGTTGGCTTCCGCAGTTCCCCAGCCTATCTTTGGTGCATATTAGATGAGAGGAGGTATGTACATCAGTTTGGAACCAGTTGGCCTAGAACGACCAGGGGACGAAAATACAATTTAATTTGGCGACAGGCCCTTAAAGAACCGACAGAGTCACACTTAGCCACGGAAAGAGCGCTGATGCTGAGTATCAGTCAATTCTATGGCAAACCATTTGGCCCCAACTACAGCAAGCAGTCTCGCTCACTGCGCCGATCGCGTTGCAGTGAGCGAGACTGGTCTCTCCCTACACACCATTGTTAGCGCTTGGAGTTGTGCTACCCCAAAGCAACCTTGGTTGAAAAATGGCGTCTTCTAAGTACACCTTCTGCCTTCAATGAGACAGTCGTCGGATGCACGCATAGGGCCGATGCGATCAAAGCAACAATCCACCGAGTGCCATAAAGACACACTTCTCGAACAGCCAGCATCATGGTTTAAACAGGTGCTTCCTACGACTGGGGCACCAGTTTGGTGTTTATTACAGGAACTCTTACAACTCATTGGTATGTAAAAGAAATTCTCGAACCTGTTGCGAAATCGCTCGTTTCAGAGTTAAAGAATACATTGTTTCAGCAAGACAATGCCCGCCATGATTGTAGATGTAGTCCCGGGTGTGTATGGACTAAATTATGTTTTGTTGTGGTGTGGCATGAAATTGTAGTTAAATAAAAATAAATCATACTGTAAATTGGTTGCATACTTTCAGATGGCATCTGAAAGTATGCAGGGGTGATATGGAGGAGACTGGCACAAGACAGACCGTTGTGGAGGAAACTTGGGGAGACCTTCGTCCAGCAGTGGATTGATAATGGTTGGCAATGATGATGATGATGAAATTGGTTGAGGCAATGTGTATAAAGTGTCAGCATTCTACCTGAACCAGCCCGATTTCCAGATTTGTCCCTGATAGAGAGCGTGTCTAGAACATGCTGGGATGACAACTTTAGACTCTACGTCAATCTCCTCCGACAATAGATGCCCTGCAACACCATGCCAATGAGTCATGGTGGTTAGTGTCTCAGGACTCCATAAGACGTCTGTTCTGCACAATGTGGCCGAATGAATTTCTCATCATCTATTTGTACTACCATTGCTCTTAAGTCTTCTTTTCCAGCATTACTTCTATTACTTTTTAGCTGAAAATGCCACCCTTCTTCCTGGTGTTGCCTTTTTTTATTTTTTGAAAAAGTGTGACTATGCAAAATTTCATTTGAAACACTGCTGGGGATTTTGAATTACAGAAACCCCATTTCGTCATATTTTGTGGGAGATATTTGATGAATGTTGGGTACTCCTAACATAATGATTTTGTTGCAACTCTGTAAGTAAACGCCGTTTCCATAGCAACAAAACTGGTTGTCTATCTGTATGCTTACAAGACGTCAGAATTGTTTTACCTCACACGTTCAAAATAATCTCTCTCGCGGCTCCGCCAGCCGAGTGGTGTGAGGCCCTGGTTTCTGATCATTCACCAGAGATAGGCACGGATTCGAGTCACATATAAGGCATGGCTTTTCGCTTTTTGGATGGCGCTGGATATGCCCCTTCCTTGGAGGCAGTGGCCCTAAATTAGGTACGGATAACTGCTTATAGCCCTTAGATTTGCTCATAGTGGTCGTTAAACCCCGAAAGAAAACAAACAAAAACAAAAAACAAAGTCAAACAGACATGTAAATGAAAACGTGAGGTCAGTGCTGTTCAGTTTCTCAGTTTTAATTACAGTTAAGAATCTGTTGAGAAAATAGATAGATTTGTTAATAATGAAACGACGTACAGTAGATTCCGGTTAATTGGGACATCGGTTAATCGGGGCAGCCGTTTATTCGGCGCAATTCTTGAAGAACATCCCAAATGAGCTGTTTGGGACAAAGGTACAGTAGACTCCGGTTAACTGGGCCATCGGTTAATCGGGGCAGACATTTATTTGGGACAATTCTTGAAGAACATTTGGGGTAAAGCTTCGCATAACAGCAGCAACCACTTAATTGGGCCAAAGCGTTCTATCCCCGATGTGTCCCAATTAACCGGAATCCACTGTATTCCCTTTAATTTCTCGTGTTCATGTGCACAGGGATGTGTGGACTGAGTAATACCACTCCGTTACACTCGTGACTTTTAATAATGACATTCCGAAAGTGCAACTGGTCAACTGATTCACTCCTGAGTTGTATTTTTAAACGTGACCTAAAACACCCCAACCCACTAACTTGCTCTGTTTATTTATTCGCGTATTTATTCATTAGGGAACACTCGAAATTTCAGAGCAAAAAGATGCCTCGGATTTCATTAAAAAACGAGAAAAACCTATGCAGAACTTAACTGAATAAGCTAAGCTTTACTCTGAGCCATTTCTCATTGGTGCCTCTTTGATCTGCGACTGAGTCTTCTACAAAGGAACATTTGGTGCACACCGGCGTCACGCAAAAAGAAAAAATCATGTCTGGCTGTCTCTTAGAGTTCAACGGTCCCAAAAAAGTCACATTCTGAACACTTCTAAAGGAGCATGACGTCTTTTTGTTCCAAGTGCTCCTTTGTAGAAGACTAAGCCCCAGGTGAAAGATGTATCAATAAGAAATAGCGTCGAGTAAAACTTAGCTTACGCTATTGAAATCTATTTAGTCTTTTCTGATTTCACTAGTGTTTTCAATGAGTATCAGGAGGTTTTGTAGGGGCAGAAGCAGTTTGCGCATGTTCTTTAATTATCATCACAGAGAGGAATTTATCAAAACCTTGTTTCAGTTATTGGATTCTCAAACAATGCAACAATGCAAACCACATAGAATAAAATATACCGAAGCACATCCTTTTCAGATATTTATCCGATAAGAACAGAAAACCGTCATTCATTCTACTAACATCAGGAAAACAAATAAAATTAGTTTTGAATTCGTCAAGCAATTGAGACATCCGATATAGATAGACTGCAGTATTCCGTGCCACTGTGTTGAAGCTGGTCCATTGACAATCGCTCGCGGTCTTTTGTATTAACTCAGTTTCTCACAGGAAACTACAGTTCGGCATCAGTAAAGTAGCTAGAAGTAGCCGAAGTGCTCCTCTTGAACTGATTATTAAACAAGTCAACTGTCTCATCTGAATCTGCGGAAAACTCCTCATAAATGCAAGCGACAACCGTTTAATTGAGCAAAGAGTTGCGTCCTATGAAAAACTGATCTACCTCAGCGATCCGAGTAGCCAAAAATTTGACCCATACCAGCACGCACTTCCTATCTCAAAGACACACACACACGCCTAAATTCTCAATGGCGCACACACACACACACGCCTAAATTCTCAATGGGAGGGATATTCGAAATGAAGGCGAGCAAAATTGTGTGTTTTGTGGAATTTCGAAGGTGCAACGCACGCGCGCGCGCACACACACACACACGCCTAAATTCTCAATGTATAAGTGCTTTATATCCAGACCTCTATTCAGGAAAACTGAAGAATGTTTATACACTACGATGTTTCAGTGCAACGAGGATTGGTAAATACACAGCTGATGCTTCTCCAGTAAAATAACGCCAAATGGAACATTTCGTTTTGGACCACACACACACACACACACACACACAAAATGGCTAGCATTAGGTCTGCTTCTTTACTCACTTTGTAGTCCTGACTAGCGCCTTTGGACTGCCTTCTCTTTCTTCCCGTGACTCATTCTCTTCCAAACAGGCTGTTTAGAACGTCGGAGGAAGTCGAAAACGGATGCCTGGTGTTTCAAGAAAGAGCAATATATAAGAATTTTTTGCCTTCAGGAATCGAGTAAAATAACGAAGGGGATTCAACCAGCACTGCCACAGATGGCTATGAAGCATTGAAAATTATGCTTTGCATTTCGCTGAGTCGTATTATTTGTTTTTAGTGTAATAATTATTTCTCAATACACGATAAGACACATAGACTTTTAAATCATCCTAATAAGAACTGATGCTTTGATGATGAAGGCTGTAATTCTTGTAATTAGCAGAACAAAGCATGCGAGCTCAGGATGTGATCCTCGATACACGTATTTGCACTGTTTCAGAATTTGTTTCATACGTAATACCTTTTAGGGACAAAAACTGCATTACTTAAAAAGTGCACTATTATCTGTGCAACAAGACACTAGCTAATTACAGTTCAGACCATTAACTCTTAGAACCTGTGAGGGATGCCCTAAGAAACAGATTTCCAGTTTCAAAGTTTTTTCCTAGTCTCCAAGGTTAGGTCAACGATACTCCTATTAAATCAATTTGAAAACTAAATACTCTTTCATTAATTGATAGCCCAGTCTTCAACATCGGGGTCGCTATCAACATCGCTCTGCGACAAATATGGCGGAGTGCCAAGCAGTGAAGGAGAGGGGAATGCTCTTTGATGGAAAATAGGGGGAAAGGAACAATTGGCCTTATTTTTAACATCGGGTCCAGGGGCCGCCGACTTGACTGGCCCGAAACAGACGGGGGGTCTTAAGCTGTTGGAACAGTCGGGCTGGGATCTAGGCCTCGACCAACTGAACAGCAGTAGGGTGGTTTAACCACGGGGCTATCGCGACCCTGAGGCAGTCGTCCGTCCCTAATTTAGGGAAATTGGTTTTAGGGAAGGGACACAGCAAGCACATCATCTGGGACTGGAACACGGCCCGGTTCAAACAGTTGGTCAAAAGCCAGCAGCTGAGCTACTCGACCACCGGGACGGGTAAAATGGCAGGCAAGCGCGTTGTTCCGTATAATTAAGCCAGACCAGCTCGTTCAGCATCAACTAGCGTTCGAGTGAAGATCGGAATGGGAAAAATGGGTGATATGAGCGACTTTGAAAGTACTATGAGAGATGACGCCTGGTCTACCTGTTCGAGTATCTTTCAAACGGCCGTTCTTCTGAGCTTTTCATGCTCAACGGTATCGAATGTTTTTCATGAATGGCGAGACAGACAAAATATTTCAAGTATCGGGAATCTTGCAGAAGAAAACAGCTCGTGGGTCAGAAGGGTTAAAGGAGACAGGCTAAAATCGTCCAATCAAAAAGACGAACCACTACTTGGCTAATCACCGCAGTATGCAACATTGGTGTGACGAGGGTCATCTTTTGCTGTGTGGCGAGAGTGTCCCAGTGTGTGAGGCGTGCAACTGTCGTCTCACTGTCCTTCATGTTTTGTGTACTTGTGTTCGGTTTTGTGATAATCGTTTTCGTCATTTTGTGATAATCGTTTTCGTCATTTTCACTGTTGGACGAAGGAGCAGCTACGCTGCAAACTATTATTGGCAACGCCTGCGACATGAATGTAGTGTTTCCGTTTTTACGAGAAATTGACTTTTTAAAACTCATCTAGATTTTAACTTGTTCACTCTCATGTTTCATTTTTACCCCATCAGCCTGTTTTTAACCTTGTGTACGTTTTTTATTGATTATGTTTTGTTTTGTTGTCTTTTGTTTGGTGCTCTTTGGCCAACCTTGGCCCTTGCGCCATTAAAATCTATCCACCAACCAACCAACGAGGGTCATCTCCCAGAGCTCCACGTATCGGACTATGTTGCAAATGGGCTCCAATAGGCGACGAACAATATCGCCAGTCTGTTTTGCCCCTCTGATTAAGGCCGTCTAGAAAATACAGCCCATGACATTAGAGAAACGGGTTCCCTCCGTTTATGACGTCATTCTCATGTAACACGGACTGTTACGTTGGTGTCGTGCGTGACGTCACGCACGACAGCGTTGGAAACCTATTGCAAACCTTGATTTCCGAGTCACGTCACTAAAAGATTGAACTCCTCTGACTAATGTTCTGTCCTTATGTTTTCTAGACGGCCTTGCTCTGATCCCAAAGCTGTTATCGTCCACATGATTATCCATTGCTAGAAGTTTTTGCGTTTCCCACCGTAAATCACCCCATAACTGTTCGTGAAAAGCACAGGAGCACGGCCGTTTGGGAGATGCTGGAACCAGCACGCGTGGAGCCAACTATCATGCCACGTTCAAAGTCTCTTAGATCACTCGTTTTGCTCATTCCGACGCAGAATCTAGCGCTAACTAATGCTCAATGAGCTGGTCTACCTGATTTATACGGTGCACCTAACTCCCGTTACGTCTGACGTGTTGGAGTAAGTCGACGAGAGCGGGTGTTTTTTTTACTTCATTTTATTGGGGGTTTAAGGACCACCATGAACAACTCAATGGGCTATAAGCAGTCGCCCGTCCCTAATCTAGGGCCACTGGTTCTAGGACAGGGAGAGAGCTAGTGCCGTAAGACAAACACAACACCATCCATGCCACATAGGGATTCGAACCTGGACCCATCTCGGACGAATGATCAGAAGCTGCTTAGACCACTGCGCTATCAGGACGGCAGAGCGAGTGTGCCTAATAAATTAGCATCACATTGTACACACACACACACACACACACACACACACACGGTGGAATTTCGGTTATACGTTTCTCAGTCATACGTTTTTCACATTTTATACTGTGACGTGCCTGCCCCGCAGGACGAACGTGAGGTAAAGGAAGATAGCAGTGAGAGCACATGCCAGTGTAGTATAGTGGATAGCACTCGGAGCTCCGGAGCTGAGAGTTGTGGATTCGAATCTCTCCCCTGGCATAAAAATGATGGAGAAATTTACTTCGTCATATTGGCGCCCGAACGTCGTGGATGTTCTGGCTGATAAGTTTCTCGCAATGGTGTGATGTCCTTTCCACACCGCGAGGTAGCAAAATTGGGAATCCCTTCTTCAGTGCTTCGAGAAAATAAATCAGTGTGATGTTACGTTCCACACACACCAAATTGTCTGGGATTTCTTAAATGCACATTCTTCATTGGATGACTACCTACAGTGACACATGGCCCCCGCCCTCTTTCGGAGGGGGTGGATGTGACGTGCCTGCCCCACAGGACGCACATGAGATAAAGCCAGATAGCAAAGAGAGCGCATGCTAGTATAGTATAGTGAATAGCATTCGGAGCCGAGAGTTGCAGGTTCGAATCCTGCCTCTGGCTTAAAAATGGTGGAGAAATTTACTTCGTCATAATACGTTATTCCCGATATTTTACTGTAGTATCTATCGCTTTATAAACTCAGTTATACGAAATTCACTTATACGATTTTTGCGATTATACGTTAAAATTTGAATTTCAGATTATCAAAAAATACACGTTTGTTTGATTCGTTTATAGGTAACCCGGTATGCTACAACTTCAAGAGAATTGGGACAGTGTTGCTGTGCTCGTTCTTGGTACAGCTAAAGTTGAACGTTGGACCCCATCAGAGAACGTTATGTTGTTTACTTTCGGTCTGGATGAAAAATTGGTTTCGCATTTCATAACTCACAAACATATGCGCTATTTAAAAATTGATAGATCTCTGGATCGCAACTTTGTGACTCCATCACTATTTCGTGACGCAGTAGAATAAAAACCTAAATGTACGGCGCATACCCCAATATCATTTTTCTTCATTAAATTGATATGTGTATAGTGTTACAGGGCTTGGTGCTGAGGTATATTACGGCGCCCTGTGTGAAGGGTTCGTTTGATGCTTCATTTGCCGGAAGCTCTATATCGGGGGTTTAACCCGTATTTCTCCCTATTTGAGCAGATAGATAAAGTATAAATAAACAGTACTAAAGTTAAGCTTTGCTCTTGCTGTGAGGTAGACTTTTATTTAGATGTTATGGGGAATCTCTCAAAGTATTGTCCTGATCTTCTTTCCTCTATTATCATCAACAAGCTGATCGTTCTTTTTCTCTCGGCTCGTGTTCGCTTCCTACCTTATCATTCTCCGTCGAGTCCCCTCATCTTTTTCCAATTTCCCCCGTAGGGACAGATTTCACACCTCCTCTCTCCACTCCTTAACACCGAATCCTCTGCAACCGAGTGCCACGTCCTCTTGCTGGGAAACCCCCCCCAAAAGTGGTCCCCTGCCGAAGTGCGAAGTCCACACTTTCCCAGAAAGCGCGGACACTCCTTAAAGTGCCTTCTCTCTGAAGACGCAAAGCTTCCTTTAATTGGCTTCGTTGTCCCCTCTTCTCTCTTACTCCCTCGCAAGAAAGTGTCCACGTGACAACTTCTTCCCCTTGCCTTGGACGGCTGAAAAGCATAATGTCCTGTTCCCCTTTTCTCACATCCACGAAACCATAAATCTAACACCACCTCAAAAAGATGCATGAGAAGAGAGTATCGTCGCCCTGCTTATCAAAATGGCGGGAAATTGGAGGAAAATGAATACAATTCACTATCTCTAAAATGGCTACTGAACTTCACTTCTGATAAATATGGATGCCCAGGTTACAATAGATCAAGTAAAGAATCATATAATTATACACCGATGAGCTATTACATCTGTGAGACCCCATTTAGTTCGTAAAACAGCAGCCACTTGGCGAGGCATCGATTCGATGAGGTGGCGTAAGGTATCCTAGGGTATCTGGTACCATAATGTCCACAGCAGTTCTTCTAGTTCCCGTACATTTCGGGATGGTAGTGATTTAGCGCGAACCCGCTTTTCCAAGTCGAACCATAAATGCTCGATTGGGTTCATGTCAGGTGAATTTGGAGGCCGGGACATTAACAGAAAATCATCAGAACGTTCCTCAAACCACTCCTTGACGACGATTCTGCCAGTGTGGCATAGCGCATTAATCTGTTGGTAATGGCCATCACCAGTAAGAAACACAGTTGCCATGAATGAGTGAACTTGGTCCGCAACGGTGTTCAGATACCTGGCAGATTGTGCTATTGGGATAATGGGGCCTAAAGCGTCCCTAGAAAACATCACCCACCGCATAACACCTCCGTCGTCGGGCTGTTTCCGCCCAACAGTGCATCCAGGTGCCATTGCCTCCGTTGGTAACCTGCGTGTCCGCGCTCGGCCGTCTACGTGATGCACCAGAAATCTTGATTCATCAGAACAGGCCACTTTCTTCCAATCATCCACGGTCCAATCTCGATGATCTTGGGCCCATTTCATGCGTTGTTGAAGATCACGTGCAATGAACATGGGCACCTGGGTGAGTCTTCGGCTACGCAGGCCCATGCGCAGAAGGCTGCGATGAACTGTGCGCTGTGACACATTGCACTGATCATCACTGTTGTAGTTGTGGGTGATTGGTCGCACTGTGGCCCTGGGAACAATGAGCGACAGTCTTCGCTCCCATCTGAAGTCAGTGAGCTGCGGACGACACGCGGGTGCACGATGGTTCGTCGTTTGGCCATTATAACGTAAATGTCTTTTCGTACTGATACGTTATTTTAAGAACATAACCATACGATGAAATAGTTCCTATATTAAACCTTAACGGCCAGACGAAACATTTAAAACAGAAGTCAAACTTACGGAAATTGGCTTTAATTCTCCAGCACAGTTTATAGCACTTCAGGAAAGTATAGAAATAACATAACACAAGTCAACACTCCACATTCCACTCTCATATTCCACCACCACACACAAGCAACTGTTGTATCGTAGTTTATATATCTCGTTCTTATTTCATAACAGGCATACGTTACATTCATTATTCCTCAATTGTGTTGCCAACAGTATTCGTTTAAGAGAAAAGATATCACGTTAAGTATGAAGCATAACTGAGAACAAACTCAAGATTAACATAGGGAAAGAAACTAAAAGGAAAGTTAATTTAGAATATACATCACACCATCTGTGCGCCATTTTTGATGCTTACTCACTAAAGTGGCACGTGAAAAACCCACAAGCCGCTCCGTTTCCGAGATCGTAGTTCCGATGCGTCGTGCCATCACAATTTGTCCTTTATCAAACTCCGATAAATCGGCAGCTTTTCCCATTCTGACTCCGAACACTCTACTAACCGAAAGCCGGTCCTCGGGTTGTATATATATTGCTCTGTGAACTTCAACTGCGCCACCGTTCGATCTCCAGGCGCGCTCATTTATCTAGGCTGGGGTGGTCATAATGAAATGGCTCATCTTTTTGTTTTCTGTACTTACACGCAATACAGCTGCTGGTCATGAAGTGCAGTAGCACAAAGTTCAAAGTAGTACATGTTTGTCCGCCTATGGCACAAAGGCTAGCCGTCGTTCTTTTCCTTCAACAAATCTATTGACGACATCTTCGAGACTGATGTACTGTATATATTCCAACAGATGATCACAAGAGCCAAGCCAGTTAACCCCTCTTGCCCTGTAGAGTTTCGTAAGTACGTTTTGTCAATGAAATAAAGTTTACATTTGTTGTTTCATATGAGTTTATTCTTTTCAAAAAAAAAAAAAAAACTACTCGTCGATTCCGACGGGTTTCGTCTAGTACTTTTTTAAAGCATAAAATTTACAACAGTTTTTACATTTTTTAATTTTGTTTTTACGTTTTTTACATTTACACGTTTTTTAAAGCCATCACTTAGAAAAACGTATATAACTTCGATCTTTCCTGCTTTAAATGTGATGTTAATCATACACGTATAAAGTCAAAAACTTGCCTTCTTTGTTTTTAATTAAAACCAATTTCTGTTTTAATTAAATGCTACTCGCAAGCACTGATAAGAAAGCACTACTTACACTGAATTTAAATAACGGCTTTCACGTGTAACATTAAAAAAAATGCCAGTTAATTAACTTTAGTAAAACAACCGTATACGTCATAAAGCAAAAAATCCCATGAAACAGCATTACATTAAATTAAAAGAAAAATATTTTTCACTAACATTGTTTCTAATTTCCCTCTCTCTTCCCTAAATTCTTCGGCCTTTCCTGCAGTATCGATGGTTGAAAGAGACGCGTTCCTTTACGATAAATGTTGTACTCTTTCCATTCGGTTTAAGAGTGAAAGTAAATCGTATTATTTGTCGATATAAAAAATAATGAATTTCATTTGCATCTGCCATGATCTACTCTTTGCTAATGAAGATTAGTTTTCAGTGGAATTAGCTGTGGGTGAATTATTGTAAACAAGATTATAGTTACGAAACTGCCCTTCCATGATGAACACTAACTCGATAGTTATTCCCGTTCGCTTTTCTTTTTCTTTCAGAACTCGGGTGTCACTTCGCCTTTAGTCATTTCTCCATGACGTTAACTCATATTTACTGTTCTTCTCCGACATGCGAATGCGTCCGAAAGAAGATGTATTCACATCATTAACTGAAACAGCGGTTTAATAAAATAGCGTTGCTGCCAATCTTGAAGGGTCAAAAATAGGGGAATTTTCTGTGCACAAACAGAGCAAGCAATTATACAGATGCTGTTACGCGTAATTCACAGAAACTGTTAAAAACATTCGTGCCTGTTTATGACGAAGTTTAAGGGACCTGATAAACATTTCTTTGCAAAAAAACCTATTGATTAAATGCAGTAGGCTTTTTGTTTTGTTTCAGTGTTTAACGACCACCGTGAATAACTCAATGGGCTGTAAGCAGTCGCCCGACTCTGATTTAGGGCCACTGGTTCCAGGGAAGGGATAGAGCCAGTGCCGTAAGACAAACACAACATCCATGATTCACCGGGATTCGAACCTGGACCAATCTCGGACGAATGATCAGAAGCCAGCGGTTAGACCCGCTTGCCACCGGGATAACATTTGTTTAGCTGTAACCGTACATTCGCTATAAACGACTTCGTTGCAAACTGGTGCAACTGTATTAGTTATTTCAATGTAATTAATGTAAAACAGTCACAGTTGCAATAAAATAAGCCCTACCTTTCGTGAAGAAACTCAATGCTACGCTCTGCGGCAATTAAGTAATAAGACTGATTTTTTTTTTAAATGGAAAAGTAGGAATACGTAACGTGAACATATTTTATTCGATGTACATTCCTTCTGCTTTAATACAAGAAGTAGCACGTTCAGCCAACTATAACGAAGTGAATTTCTCCGTCATTTTTATCCGCGCCGGGGTTCGAACCCGGGTCCACTCATTCCGGAATAAGTTGCTCTACCAATTAAGCTACGCGGACATTGATTCTAATTGCTATCTGCCTTTATGTCGTGTGCGTCCTTCTGGCAGGTACGTCACATCTCCTGGTACGTTACACAACGAAAGGTAGGATTTGCAGAGGTAATCTTTTGGTATGGAGTGAAGAACTGATGCCACAGTTTTTTTTTACTTGTCTTCAGTGTGTTGAAAAACTTTTCCTCTTAAAGGCAGCTTTAATTTAAGGAATATAAAGTAGTCACACGGTGACAAATATGGAGAATTGGGCGGGGGGGGGATATTTATACACACACACTTGTTTTCTTACCAGAAAACGCTGTACACTGACTGCTGTGTGTGCGGGTACGTTATCATAAAGAAGGAATTTTGTACTCATTCTGATACGAACAATCCTCTTCCACAATCATTCCAAAATGGATGTGTCAGCATTGCCAGTGACAGTTGTACTTTCATGAATGAAATAGTGATGAAGAATTCCCCTGCTGTCGTAAAAGCAGGTAAGCATTTTCTTGATTTTGGATTTCTGTAATCTGACCTTCTTTCCTTTGGATGACTGTGGCGACTTCCACTGAGCACTCTGACCCTTCGTTTCAGGATCATAACCAAAACACTATACCTCGTCACGTGCCACAATGCTTTGGAGAAAAGTTTGCATTTTTTCTGCAGTCTCCAAGATGTCGAAAACCCTCCAAATACGTGGGAACAACGTAAATAGACAAAGTCATCGCTCCCTACACGTTTGTCTTTAATTAACACACAGCAACCAAAAAATTGTTACCCGGACACCGCTGGGATCGAACCCCAGCTCTCTCGATAAGTAGCTGAGTGCGTTTGTCTTACGCTACGGTGGCCAACAATCGACGGCGCTATGTTGTTTATCTGTCCGCATCTGACTTCACAAATCCGTAGGAATCGGTTCAACTACTGAGACGTCTCCATCAGGTGGAGCTTAACGGCACAAGCTATTTAATTACAGCTAATAAATCCAATGGGCGAGAGTAAATGGTGAAAACCCTCCAAATACCATTACCCTCGCCCATTTGGTAAAACCCCTCCAAATACGTGGAGACCTCCAAATACCATTACTCCGCCAATTTGGTGAAAACCCTCCAAATACCATTTACTCTCGCCCATTGGATTTATTAGCTATAATTAAATACCACCAGATGGAGACGCCTCGCACATTGGATATATTAGATATAATTAAGCCCCAGCAGATGAAGACGTCTTAGTTGCTGAGCCCATCCCTACGGATTTGTGAAGTCAGATGCTGGCAGATAAACACACATAGCGCCGTGGATTGTTGGCATCGTAGCATAAGGCGAACGCACTTGGCTAGTTATGGAGATACCTGGGGTTCGATCCCAGCGGTGTCCGCATAGCATTTTTTCGGTTACTGTGTGTTAATTAAAGATAAACGTGGAAAGTGCGATGACTTTGTCTATTTACTACAAGATGTGTTTTGCGTACTCCACTTGTGTATGTTTCTGGTCGTCTGATAAAGCATGCCGAACAAAACGAGCATGGACTCCCCCTTCCCACCTCCACCCCAATCTTGTGTCAAAAAGTTTGATGTTAACTTCATAAATATTGCGTGGTTGAGTTGCTAAGTTTTATATGGTTGAAGTTAGTAATATAACTAATAGTAATAAGCAAATGATAATAATTTTATGCAAATAATTCTTGCGATCCTTTTATATCTCTTAGAAACATTTATTCTTTCCTTTGGTTATTCGTTTGGAGGCTGTCTGTCAGCTCTGTATTTCGTTCCCTAAAATCCTGCTTTTCGTTATTTCTCGTGCCGCGGAGATATCCCGTATGCTCCCGGTCAGCCTAAAACCTCCCTCTCTCACCTCGGGCCATTTCTCCTCTTCGGGCCCCTGCGACCGTTCGGTTTAGAATCCTAAACAGGACTGTCCTTCGCCTCCTCCCCTTTGCCTCCACAAAACCCCCTCTAGGCATCAGATGTTCCCCGTGAGAAAACACTCCACTCTCGGCTAATCTCAAGCATCAAGGTAAAAGTTTAGAGGGCTTGCGCCTTCCGTTGGCTGCTTTGAAATAAAAGAATGTAAAGCATCAAAGGAGCACAATAAAATGAATCTCCTTTCAACATACAATGTGCATATTCTAAAGTCAGACAAAGTATCGACTCATAAAATGAACCGTGCTTCCGGTGTTTAATGGAGAACGACAACAGCGAAATTTCTCTCATGCCTAGTGGAAACGAAGGAATAAGAGCACGGAACGAAATAAAAGTTGCAAATATGAGATTTTATATCAAATACTAAAACCTACAGTAAAATCTCCGTAACACTTGCACTAAAGTTTGACGAATCGTCTCCTTGTTAACACTGAGCTTACATTCCAGCATCCTCAAGGTCACGCAACAATAACTTTTTATCCTTTCGCGAACTTTCTCAATGAGTTCAGACGTGTGCACTAAAATCGGGCCTTTCGTTATTTTCCAGATTTTTCCCTCCATCCTTAAAGCGTGTATGTCATCTAAATATTGATGCACGAGATACACAGTTATCCCCATACATATTACGCAACAGTTCAACTGTTTCAGATGCAGTTTTACCGATTTTCAAACGGAACTGTTTCAAATGCAGTTTTACCGATTTTCAAACGGTACTGTTCCAGATGCAGTTTTACCGATCTTCAAACGGAACTGTTTCAGATGCAGTTTTACCGATTTTCAAACAGAACTGTTTCATATGCAGTTTTACCGATTTTCAAACGGAACTGTTTCATATGCAGGTTTACCGATTTTCAAACGGAACTGTTTCAGAAGCAGTTTTACCGATTTTCAAACGGAACCGGATATTTGCTCTCTGCTCCATAACAGAGCTGTGACAATGTTCTCATACAGAATAGACAGCGTAAATATATAATCATCTGCGCAATTCTCACATAGCTGATAAATGATTTTTCAAAAAAACCATGCTTTACCGAACCCTGTGTTTTACCGGGATTTAAAAAAAAAATCAGTTTCATTCTTAATTGCCGCACTGTGTATTTCAACAAAAAAAAAAAAAAAATTTGCATGATTTTGCTTTTGCAAGAAATTTTTGGTTTTGTGCGATTTCCAAGCAATTTTTCTGGCCATGACGACACAATTTTGCTGTCCATTTTTCTAGCATGTCATCAGTGATATATGATCTAAACTGGGTTTTGATTTTTTCAACTTCGCTGAAAACTTTCCTAATCTACATTTCAGTGAGGAAGAGCCAAACATGAAAGAATTAGTCTTGACAACTTCCCATAAATAGCAAGCATATTTGCTTTTATTTTAAAGCGAAATGAAATTTCAAAATCTGCACTCATTTCTGTGACCCATTTAATTGTTTGCATGGCAGAGTGAATGATACTGCCAATTTTTTTAAATTTAATTTAATTTCACTAAAACTTCATGATTTTTCCATTCTTCTGTCACTTCTTGGTATATCAAAGACAAAAGGACAAAACACATTTTCATTGGTTCGAAATGAAATTAAAGTTTGTAATCGGAACTCTCTGTCTTCCTTTACCCGTAAAATAGTGTTTTCTGTAAACTGACAAGCCAGCCCCTTTTCTTGAACTTTAATTTCGCGTTAAACAAAATGCCTGCTGTGTTTCTTGATATAACAATAAGCGACTGAGGAATGAGAAAACATGCATTTTAAGCAACATCAAGCTTAAAAAATCGGTGCTGACGTTGCGCACTCTCCGTGAAAACAATTTTAAGAGTTACGAAAACAGCACTGATTCCATCACGGACTGATTAAATACAGGTTTTAGAATTTAAAAGAAGGAAAAAATGCTTACTCTATTGATTCAATTTAAAGAGGCTGTTAGGAATAAGAAAATATGTAGATAAAAGCACAATTCGTACAATATGTCATATAAAACAAATACCACAGTCTATGTACGATATTTATGAGGAAATTCGTCATCTAAATAATAAAGGTAAGCAGCACTTGAAAATAATTATGGGAGATTTCAATGCAAAAATAGGGCAACGGCAACAGAATGAAACTTCAGTAGGTAAATTCGGTCACGGCAACAGAAACCAGCGTGGAAATACTTTCGTTGAGTTTGCAGAGGCAGAAGGGTTTTTCATCTTGAACTCCTTCTTCAAGAAAAAGCCACATAGGAAATGGACATGGAGACATCCAAATGGGACGACAAGTGAAATTGATTTTATTATGTGTAACAAAAAATTCGTCATAGAAGACTGCAGTGTGCTAAACAAGTTCAACACAGGTAGTGACCATAGATTGGTGAGATGTAAGATGCACCTCAACACTAAACTTGAAAGTGGCAAGCTCATAAGACAAACAAAATCTATTGACATAACCAACCTTAAAAAACACCATAATACCTTCAAGTTAGAACTGAAGAACAGGTTCTCTGCTTTAGAAGGCCTAACATCGGAAGAAGTGGACATCTCTGAAGTTAACAGAAAAGTAACCAAAGCTCTTATGGAAACAGCAACAAAATTAGCTGGGTCTAAGAACAAGTTGCATGTGAACAAATTATCAGGAAAAACCAAAATGTTGATGCAAAAAAGAAGAGAGATGAGGACAACTAAAGAAGATGTGACTTCCAAAGTGGAATATATAGAGCTATGCAAGACAATAAGAAAAAGTATCACTGAAGACGTAAGGAAATTCAACTGTGAATTAGTGAGGAAAGCAATTGAAAACAACCAAAGCCTAAAGATAGCAAAGGGACATCTCAATAAGGGAAGAAAACAGATTATGGCACTGAGAAAAGAAGATGGTTCTGTAACAAGAAATAGAGGCGAAATTTTGACAAGAGTGAAAGATTTCTACTCCAAATTATATGAAAGGGATGATATATGCACTCCAGACATCATGAAAGATACCAGTACCAGAGTTCCTCCAGTCCTTCCAGCAGAAGTTGCACATGCAATCAAGAACATGATGCGAGGAAAAGCTCCAGGAGAAGATGGAATTACTGTAGACATCATACAAGAAGCAAGTGGAGAAATCGAAACAGTACTCGCCCAAATTTTCACTCGATGCCTTAATGAAGGAAAGATTCCTGAGGATTGGAACACCGCTACAATGATCCTGCTACATAAGAAAGGTGACATTGAAGATCTCGGAAACTACAGACCTATCAGCCTCCTATCAGTAGTTTATAAAATCTTCACTAAAGTTCTTTCACACCGCTTGAAGGTAACACTGGACATGGCTCAACCGAGAGAACAAGCTGGATTCAGGAGTGGCTACAGCACAATAGATCATATCCACGTGCTGAGAGAACTAATTGAAAGAGCGAGGGAATATGAACTTCCATTGTGCATGGCTTTTATCGATTATGAAAAAGCCTTTGATTCGGTGAAACCATCAGCAGTTACAATGGCTCTGAAAACCTGCGGTATTGAAGATGCATACATTAATATTATTAATAACATCTATGAAAATGCAAGTGCAAAGATTAGGCTGTTTGAAAATACAACACACGTAAAAATTGGAAAGGGAGTGAGACAAGGTGACACCATATCTCCGAAGCTCTTTAATGCCACATTGGAGGGTGTTTTTCAGTCGCTGAGCTGGGAAAACACGGGGATAAAGATTAATGGAGATTATCTAACCCACCTTCGTTTTGCTGATGACATAGTCATTTTTGCAACTACCCCATCAGAGCTGCAGAGTATGATCCAGGAACTTGCTGACAAGAGTAAAGAAGTGGGATTAAAAATGAACTTTCAGAAGACAAAAGTGATGTTCAATGCTTTTACAAGAAATGAAGATTTATCGATTGATGGAGAAAAGCTGGAGATAACAGACACGTACGTTTATCTTGGACAGCAGATATCAAGTGAGGGTCACATTGATGAAGAAATTAATCGGCGTACAAAACTTGCCTGGAGAGCTTTTGGAAGAAACAGCATAATTTTCAAGAGCAATATGCCATTATGTCTTAAAAGAAAAGTGTTTGATCAATGCATCCTTCCAGTGCTTACGTATGGTGCAGAGACGTGGACCTTAACTAAAAGAGACATACAAAGGCTGCAGACAACTCAAAGAAGCATGGAGAGGTGCATGCTTGGTGTAACCAGGAGAGATAAGAAGAGGAACTCGTGGATCCGAAAAATGACAAGAGTGGAAGACATCATGATCAGAGTTAAATCCCTGAAATGGCAATGGGCTGGACATACTGCCAGAAGGACAGATCATCGATGGACAGCCGAAATTTTAGATTGGATTCCACGGGACAGGAAAAGACCCAGAAGAAGACCACATGGGAGATGGGTGGATGAAATTCGAAAGTATGCAGGGGTGACATGGAGGAGACTGGCACAAGACAGACCGTTGTGGAGGAAACTTGGGGAGACCTTCGTCCAGCAGTGGATTGATAATGGTTGACAATGATGATGATGATGATGATGTACGATATTTAATACAAGATGAAAGCTATTTACAAATTAAAACTTCCACTAGCACTTTCGGGATAACATTTACCCCATTATCAGGTAGAACAGCGAGGTAATGCAGTACTCGCGTAGACTTTTATAGGAGTGCAGCAATGCACCATGGTATAGTTCTCAAACGTCAAAAGGTTAAGGTGTTGCCATCACAGCCGAGCAATACGTACAATTTCCGACTTTAGTTACACATAATACAAATTGTGTTGCATTGTTAAAATTATTGTCAAATCCACATTTTATTGTTTTATTAAATTTATTTTATAATTATAATTTAAAGTTCAAATCGGCGACGTTGTTTTTCCAAACTTTTGGTATGTCCACTGGCGGGGTATCATTACAGCAGCTGTCCCCCAAAGCTTCAATGTGCAGGCTTTCAGCAAGGTGCAGTGAGTGTACGTACGCAGGGGTGTTCAGCAGTCAAATGTTCGCCCAGTCTGGTACACTCCCCATTTGCTCATAATATCGGTTGCTACCCGATCTTTTCTAACAGTTCTTTGATCGGGTACCGAATTGTATGTTATGCTTTGAGCATATGCGTGATAGTGCGTTAGTGATATGTGGGTGCTGGTCCAATGCTCCCACAAACCGTTTGTTACGCTTTGGGTCTTGTTCTAGACTTATGGTTCTTTCGTTACTAATTCTCCAGAATACATACCAAAAGTTTGGAAAAACCACGTCGCCGATTTGAACTTTAAATTATAATTACAAAATAAATTCAATAAAACAATAAAATGTGGATTTGACAATAATTTTAACAATGCAACACAATTTGTATTATGTGTAACTAAAGTCGGAAATTGTATGTATTGCTCGGCTGTGATGGCAACACCTTAACCTTTTGACGTTTGAGAACTATACCATGGTGCATTGCTGCACTCCTATAAAAGTCTACGCGAATACTGCATTTCCTCTCTGTTTCATCTGATGATGGAGTACATGTTACTCCGAAAGTGCTAGTGGAGGTTTTAATTTGAAAATAGCTTTCATCTTGTATTAAATATCGTACATAGACGGTGGTATTTGTTTTATATGAGAAAATATGTATTTCATTCATTGGATTTTTTTCAAATACGCAGTCCCTCTTTTGCACTATTACTGAAAAAATAAAAAATTGAGAAACATGAACAGAAAGATTTTAACAAACAGGAAACGAAATAAAAAAAGCTGAACTCCGTGTTAAAAAAATAAAAAAAAAAACAAAAAAACGCGGAAAACTACTGAACATTCTTATCGTTGCTAGAACCGTGACATTTCCGTGATTTCTTGAACAAGGTAGACACTCTATTGTAGCACGAGGAAAAAAATAAGGAAGAGCAAAAAAACAACAACAAAAAAACCTTTTCTATAGACGAAAAAGTACTTTTACCAGCTTCTTGGGGATATAGTAAATGCTATTAAAAATAGTAACAAAATGGAAGGAAATTGGAAAATACAGAGAGTTGGGAGAATGAAATAAGTATTATATATGGTGAAAAAAAGAATCAGACTGCTCGGTTGCAAATGAGAAATGCAGATTTATTGTATTCAATAGCGTGTAGGATATTACAAGTACACTGGTGTGCAAAAATTAAGGACGAAGAGGAGAAATTAGCATAACAGCGGAACGAGCAGGCAGAACGGACCGAAAGACCACTCAGGAGATAGACTAGGGTACGGTACGGTAGGGCATGCGCATATATGCAGCATGACGGGCAGGGGGGTCGGAAGGGTATAAAGCATACGGGCGGTGTACGCTCAGCAATCCGGTGAAAGCTATTGCACGGTGTGCATCGGTTTAAACGACGTCGAGTTGCTGCCACCGTGTGATATGGCCAACAGGCAATCCAGTAGACGACATCTGGATGACTTTACCCGAGGATGCGTCATTGGGAAGTTGGAAGAAAGTCGAAGTGCAACTAGTGTGGCCGAGGAGTTCGGGATCGTTCACAGCATCGTTTCTCGAGCTTGGAGAGCATTTCAAACGACAGGAACAGCTGTCCGAGAGTTTAGCAGTGGTCGTCTACGAGCAACCACGGCGGCGGACGACCGGTATATTGTCTTACAGGCGAGAAGAGACAGGCGGCAGACAGCGGGGAAAATCGCAAAGCACATGCAACAGACAACTGGACGTCCGTTATCGCGTCTTACCGTGTCGAGAAGGCTGCACAAAGGTGGTCTATTTGCACGACTACCAGTACGGTGTGTGCCATTAACGCCTGCTCATTGGAGACAGCGGTTTCTGTGGTGCCAGGAACACAAGAACTGGACACATCAGCAATGTGGTCGAGTTCTCTTTACGGATGAGAGCCGATTTAGTCTGACGAGCAATTCTGGACGCATACACATCTGAAGAGAGCAAGGAACACGCAATCGCACCGCAATCGCACCTCCAACATCATCGAAAGGGACCGGTTTGGAGGTGGTGGAGTTCTCGTTTAGGGCGGTATCATGTTTGGTAGCCGTACTGAACTCCACATCTTCCAAGAAGGTTCAGTCACTGGTGTTCGCTCTTGTACCTAGGGTTTCCTGCCTCACGTGCGTCTGCTTAGAGGTGCTGCAGGTCCTGAGTTCCTCTTCATGGACGACAACGCTACACCGCATCGTACAGTGGCTGTCGCAGAGCTGTTGGAGAGTGAAGATATTCAATGCATGGATTGGCCTGCAAGGTCCCCGGACCTGAATCCAATCGAACACGTGTGGGACCTTCTCGGGAGATGCTTGGCAGCAAGTCACCAGCCGCCAGCAACGATTCTGCAGCTGCGATTGGCGCTACAAGAGGAATGGGCCGCGATGCCTCAACAGCTCCTTCACAACCTCGTCCTCAGCATAGACAGACGTTGTAAATCCTGCAACGCAGTCAGGGGTGATCATATCCCCGACTAAAGACTGGATTTTTCTTGGCAACCGCCTGTCACATGGACGTTTCTGTCTTCTGTCCAGTTGTGCTCGAAGCTATCTTTTAAATAAAGTGCCTTTGTATCCTTTGGATTCCTTGTTTGGACGGTTTTGCTCACTTCTCCCATATTCCTTCATCTTGGGGATCTTATGGTATGATTTGAGTCGATGTGGAGCACTTCTGCACGACGTTACATTCAAAGAACCGTCTCGTCCTTAATTTTTGCACGCCAGTGTATGTTTCTTGCAAAAGGGAAAATATTTAAAGGAAAAAAATACGTTTTCTAGGAATTTCCATTGCCTTTGTTTTTTCAAACTATATCCTAGCATACGCGAAGAAAATATCAGTAATTAGGAAATACTAGGTTTTATAAAACCTCGGCTATGTGTTCTTATAATAGATAGGATATTGCAAGAACTTTGTGGAAAAGTGTTGCAGTGCTGTTGTTGACCTATGGCAAGCAGTGTACTAGTCCTAAGTACCCAGCCAAGGAATATACTAAACCAAGTCCAGATTATCATTGGCTAATTTGCGCTTAAAAGCGGGAAGTTAGTTCCGGACAGCGTAATACAGGAAAAATTAGGCTACAGTACTCTTGAGTGAGAGAAGCGCAACGAAAAACAGTTGCCCCGGTTGCGCACTGGTCTAAGACGCTGGTTTCTGATCATTCGCTCCAGCTGAATACGGGTTCGAATCGTGAGGCATGGGTGTTGAAACTTGCTTAAATTGCTTAAATATGCTTAAATATTCGTGCTGTCTTCACTTCCTTTCCTTTGGAAAAAGTCTTCCGGCACTGGTTCTCTTCCTTCCCCTGTCCCAGCGGCCCTAAATTAAGTACAGGCGACTGCTTATATCTCGTCAAGTTGCTCACTGTGGTTATTAAACCCCTAAACAAACAAACAAAATACAAAAATCCTTATATTATGGTCACATACAAAATTTAAATGAAAACCTATTACGACTACGATACTTTGGTAGCCCCTAAACTTAACAACTCAGAGTGGTCCAGAGGAATAGTATAATCCTGAAGGCAATGCCTAAAATTCCTATACCATGACAGAGTGGAAAAGCAGAACGAGATCCAGCATCAAAAAGACAGCTCAAAGTCCCTGGAAGAAAGAATGCTACGTTGAAATTCACTGAAGGAATAATATGACCTCAAAGATAAATATAAAAGAGAAGATTATTTCGATAATAGCATTAGAAGTTATCTGCTATGTAAAGACAGGGATTCAGCACTAAAAACTAACCACACAATATTTACTTAAATACGGAACACTTGTGGACTATGCAAGTCTGAGTAAGATACCATAGAGGCCTAGAACAATATTGTGTCCGACTGGTAAGTGCAAGTAGACCAAAGGAATACCTGGAACTGGACAGATTACACCTGCAATTGAAGCAACACGAAACAGCTTGCACGGAAGCAGGGTTTTAAAGTTGAAAATTTCTTTGTTGGCCCAGATGAAGTTAGTAAGCTGAGGGTATTTTTTGAGCATTGGCAGAAGAGGTTTGAAAGAAATAAACCATAAACTGATGCGCACTTCCTTCCGAGAAGCACGAAGAAAATAAAAACTATCATCGTCATGTGTATCTTATAAATTGTCACCAGGTACACATTTAGAAACGGCAAAGACCCGTGTTTAAAACATTTCTAAACGAATTGTACGCCGGTGTGTGCAAAACAGTTGAGCATTGATTCCATCAATTTTTATCTTAATGTTATTGTTTAAGTGTAACAGCATTGCCAAGGCTGAACTGGAAGAATAATCTAGTTCACCCTTGGCATTGGTCACTTTGGAATGGTAGCGTTAACTGTGTTTTTATCCGCGTGCACGATGTCTCGCGTTCGGTGGAGTATTATTTCAACAGCGTCGACATTCTTGCCAACGAACTTCTATGAAGTTAAAATAAGACTTCAGCTGCGGCCATTTTACTAAGGTTGAACATGGATTTATGGCGAAAAGTTTTTCCTGTGATATTACTTCTGGTTATTGGGATTGACTTATGCCTCCAAAACGAAATTGAAACTGATCACGACCAAACGATTGACGGTATTAAATTCTTTGTGAAACGTTACGAGACTGTGCCTTTGCATTATATTTGCTCGTACAAAAAGGTTTCAAACGAAACTTGCTTAAATATTCGTGCTGTCTTCACTTCCTTTGGAAAAACATTCGATGTCAATATAACGCAGCGCAAGTTTTCTGGTGATACTGTAATTCAGATTCGTGGGAAGAACAGATTGATCAACGAGTTCAATGTTGAAGACGAAGGCCACAATCTGGTATTCTACAAAGGAGAACTAAACAACAGCAACCAGTCTAAAGTGCTTGGATATTTAATACATGAAGGATTAAGCCTAGTCATTGAAGATGGAAACATGACATTTTTTGTTGAACCAAACGTCAAACAATTTCATAATCCAAATTCTTCGGAGTCGCTGATTGTATACAGGAGCGTGGACGTCAAGTTTGAAAAAATAGGCAAGAAGAGGATATACCTCAACGAAACGTCAGCGATTGGAAGCGCAGGAGTAGAATTCGTGTCAGACGAAGCGAATATTGTTCCGAAGAATGTGTTTTTCACCATTCCGAGATCTTCAGTGAAGTCTTTCGTAATGCACTGGTCAAACGTGTCGTGCAAAGTAGAACTAGTGGCTGATCACACATTGTACAATCGCATGAATCAAAATCTGGCAAGTACCATTATAGCGTCTCTTTTTCAGGCAAAGATGGCAGATATAATTTTTAAAAGAATAGATTTTGACGAAGACGGTGCTCCAGAGAGTCTGAGAATCGCGGTAAAGAAACTGGTTGTTTATACGGAGCCCCAAACGCTCGTCACAGAGACGAAACTAGAAGAACCTATAGAGTTTCTTTTGAACTTCTCTCGTCGAGTTCAGCATTTCTGCATTTCATTGTGTTTGTGCAACGTCGTGTTCAAAGACAACGTTGTTGCTGCTGCTTACAGGGCAGACCCTTACTATGATCATTCAATCGGGGGAATTTGCCAGCATCCTGTAGAGCTCTCCGAAGGAAAGGATTTCACTCTGAACACTGCAGTTGTGTCAGGCTCCAGCCGAAACATGGATTTGCCTTTAGCCATCAGAATCCGTTCTCTCATTCACGCAATCGGTCACACTTTTGGAAGTAATCACGATGTCGACAGCAATTCTGTGTGCGTCCAAGAGGACAGTCCAATTGACAGTCGTAGAAAAACTTTAAATATCACTAGAGGATTTGCCCTTCAACCTAAATTGCTCACCCTCTGTAGCAAAGAGGCAATTAGGCAAGTAATAGAGAAGAGAGGTACCTGCTTGGAGGCGAACAAAATATCCCTATGCGGAAATGGAGTTCGTGAAGGTAATGAGGAGTGCGATTGCGGTACCTATTCCACGTGCGGGTCCAGGGATCTATGTTGCACTCCTAAAGGTGGCCTTGGTGACGACAAAGAATGCACGCTTCGAAGGACAAAAAATTATCAGTGCAGTCCTGTGCACAGTGCTTGCTGCGACAACAAATGCAGGATCGTAAGTGCTGAGGAACACCGCCTGTGCAGTCCGAAGGGCTCCCTATGCGAAGAAAGTGTCTGCGATGGCACGTCTGCGGAATGTCCAGTTAGCGAACGGAAACTCGATGGATCGCTTTGCAAATTAACCGCACACGTTTGCCGTGGTGATATGTGCAACAGCAGTGCAATCTGCACTTCTGTTGGCATGCATGATTGCACATGTCCTGGTGCTGACGAATGCCACGTATGCTGTTACGACACCACACGCAAGCAATGTATCTCAGCCAAGTCCTTAGGCTTTACTGATAGTAAGGGACGATACATTGTGAGGTCAGAGGGCACTTCCTGTAACAACGGCAAAGGAAAGTGTGATGTTGGAGGATGTTGTAAAGCGATAACCTGGTGGTGTAAGTTACTTGTCTTATATTTCTTTTTGGGAGGATACATGCTTCAAATTTTTGTTCCTACGCTGCTGTTGTGCTTCCTTCTCGCCATGTGCTTCTGGAAAAGAGGTTATACTAATTTTTCTAGCCCACGGGTCTCCAAGAAGGGTGGCCCAGAAGAAAAAATGGTGTAGCAATGTTTGAAGATCTACAACCGGGATTGTCGAAGGAAACCGTAGAAGTTATTCAAGTGCTGTCAGACGCGAGTTATATTTTCTTGTCTCTTCGTGCATTTTGGTATTTGTAATGTATTTTGCATATCTCAGATCGTGATCCTAGTGTAAAACTAAGTAAACATTTAAGATCAGTAATAAAATATAATGAAGCGTTTTCTTGTCGCAACCAATAATTGGAAATGGTTTAAGCTATGTACAAAAAATGCCGAGAACATTTTTTTTAAATATTTTAATATATTGTAAACATTAAAATATTAATTTAAAATTTTATTTTCAGTGACACAAAGGATAAGCCCCCCCCCCTCCCAACATAATCTTCTGCAATATTTGGTTGAAGTATTAAATCTGAAAAAAATGCGCACATGATACCAATGAAACAAAATATTTTCAAATACCATCAAGTTGCTCAAAACAAATCTTATAAGAGCTGAAATGCGTAATTTTCAAGAAATGTTGGACGTCGCTCTTAAAACAATTTTTGTTTTCAACGGGAAATTATTTATAACGTTAAATTATGTAATAAAATGGGAAAATAAAGGCGAGCACATTCCTCTTTCAATTTTCTCCAAGAACAGTGAAAAGAAAAGGTTATTTCCGCGTTCTGTGGTGAATATTTACTTCTCGTAATACTTTTGATACCGTCAGTACGTCGAATGCACGAAACTAATAACAAAACTGATTTGTGTGTGTGTGTGTGTGTGTGTGTGTGTGTGTGTGTGTGTGTGAGATGGATATTAAAAAACATGTTCGTTCTATTTTTTTTCCAATGGAAACAATTTCAGAAGCAGTTTTATAGCACTTCGATAACTCAAAATCACGGAGTTAAAAGTAACAGTAGGCTTTGATGGACGCTGAAGGCGACTGTATTTATTAGTTTCTTCTAGTGTTGATTTACCGTGCTGGAAAGATCAATTTACGGAATTTTGGATGAGAAAGTATTACTTGCTGACACTTACTTAGCCTTGTATATTTGATGCATCCGGTATAAATAAATGCTAAAAGTAGGCCTCTTTGTAGTAACGCTGATTTCGGAAAGCTTCATACATGGAATGTTTTCTTGTGTTTTTATTCAGTTTTGTTTGGGAATAGGTTGTAATGTTGCTTGTTGGCTAAATATGTCACTACTTAATCATTACTTTCGTACCATCTGTCTGTTCTCATATCACTGGAACTATGTACTGTTAAGACTAAACAATTTTCAATTACACACTGAGCTAAATTAGGCGACCTCACTGCCAGAACAGAGAAGTCGTGAAAACGAGCAAATGGTCTTTATTATCGAAACTTCACGGTACTTCAGGAACACAATTTATCAAGAAACGATCTTTCATCGTCTCAATTCACAATAGTAATTTTATATGAACTTAGGTTTGGCGTGTTTACATCTAATATACTAATTACAGCAATTTTCTACCGTAATTTGTCAATATCACCCCACACCATACTTTGTCTGCTAGCTCCAGACATGATATCTCGTTCTTAGCTTGTCAAAACATGTACACGTCATGCACTCTTGATCTCAAGACTGCTGCCAACAAAACATTCAGTGAGCGAGAAAAATATAACATTGAGGATTAAACGCTTAAAGAGAATGAACACAAAATTCACGTAGAGAAAGAAGCTAAAAAAAAAATTAAATTAGAGTATACGTACGTTATAAAGTCGAATGCTAATTTTTGGTGTGTAAGCTTAGAAGGTTGGTAATTTTAATATTTGCAGTCAACTGAAGCTGAACTATGTGACGTATGAATCAAATGGACAATGAAGCAGCGATAAGCGTGCCGGAGTAGTTCAGTTGGGAGAACTGCCGCTTCGGAGTAGGAAGATGTGGTTCGAATCCTACTGTTTGCTAGAAAAGACCGCTTGAATTTTATACATTTGAAATTTTTTTTTTTTTGTCGTTCTCGGAGCGATTGTTTACATTTTGCCAATGTGTAACTCAAATGGTGGCGGTTTCTCAAGATGAAGATCGGACTAATAACTTATTGATGTTTGCATCACATGCTTCCATAAAGTTCTTGACTCCTGTTACTATACCGTATACTGCACACAAGGTTGGCAGATGAGAAGGTTCTCATCCTGCACTTCTGGTGATTGCTTTGTGACGTCGCTGTCCAAATCGCCATCGTAAGACTACCTAACCGCCACGTTTCTTTGTTTCTGCACCATAGCAGTGTGTCGGAATTATTATTCGTAAACCGGCTGGAATAATCTTCATAAATTCTACCAGATTTTTTAATGCATAATGTTACCAATTTTTAATTTAAAACAAGTTAGTAAAATCATGCAATGCATTGATTATGATACGCTTTCAACATACAAGAAATCATTACTCAAGTTATGAGGAGAATGGCTGTGGAATAAATCCTGCTCCTGTGTCCTGACCTTTGACCCCATTTCGATGATATTAAACGGAATTGGTTCAGTATACCTCCGGAACAACATACTAAAGTTTTGTCGCAATAGAAACAGTTTTAGTCAAGTTACGAGGATAATGGCTGTGGAATAAATCTCGCTCCTGTGTCCTGACCTTTGACCCCATTTCAATTATATTCAACAGAACCGGTTCAGTATACCTACGGGACAACATGATAAAGCTTTGTCGCAATCGAAGCCTTTTTACGTAAGTTGTGACGCATAAGGGCAATGGAATGGATCCCGCTCCTATGTCCTGACCTTTGATTCTATTTCATCCATTTTCAATAGGAATCGTCTCCAAGTTGTCCCCTATCACATATTAAATTTTCATCGAAATGGAACCATTTTTACGCAAGTTATGACGCACAAGGGCAATGGAATGGATCTCGCTCCCATGTTCTGACCTTTGACCCATTTCGTCCATTTTCAACAGGGTTCGTTCGCAGGTGGTCCCCTACCACATACTAAAATTTCATCGAAATCGAACCATTTTTACCCGAGTTATCGTGCGGACGGACAGACAGACAGACAGACTGATAAAGCTGGAGCATATACGCTTCTTCAACCTATGGTTGGAAAGCGTAAAAAATTGGGAAATGTTGCCGAGATGCCTTTCCTATTCCTCATAAATTCGGCTGTACTACCGAAGCAGAATGCTTTCAAGTAGCGCCCGATTTCCCGTGTATCATTCCGCTTTGTTTACGTACAACCTGATCACACCCAATGTAAAAGAAAGTTGTTCACGATAAAATACGGATTTTTTTTTTTTTACTATTTTTATCGAAATAAATCTTATTGTAATGGAAATACGTATACGCATTTATTTTATTATGGAAAGTAATAATATATTTATTTTCATATCACAGATTTATGCATCATAATTCCGATAAAGTAAATGCTACGCCCTTTTCACGAAATTAATGTGTCTAACATTCATTTTTTCCACACCGTAGAACAAAGTACTTCAATGAACTATTCAAATAGGCCTAAATTTTGTTTTTTACAAAATCGTCGAAACAAATATTCCATTAGGCTATCGACCAATAGTTCTTCCGATTTGTTAGCATGGCTTCTGAGATTTTGCTTGAGAGCTCTCCAATTGTATTCGAATACGCAGGCTCTGCATTAAAAAAAAAAAAACAAAAAAAAACACGTAGCACTGTTATTCGATATATTTTCTTCATAAAATGTATCTACAAATAAAAATAATCATTAAGGCTTCTATTACAACGAAATTCTAAATAAGGTATGCGTGAAATTTATCGTGAATTACTTTCTTTCGAGTTGGGTGTGATCAGGTTGTATTGTAAACAAAGCGGAACGATGCAAAGAAAATCGGGAACTGCTCGAGAGCCTTCTGATTGGGTAGTACCACCTAAAAAAATTTTCAGTTGATATCTGTCTAGCCTATTAACATATTTATACGTAAATTACATAATCTGCCCAAATATTTCTCACTGTGAAAACCACACAAAATCTCTGGAGCTAACTGTAACAAATCCGTGAAGATATAAAAAATAAATAAATTAAAAACTGCCATTCTATTATTATTTTACATTTCCTTTGTAAAAATTAAGCCATTTTTTCGTATAAAATCAGTGTTACTACAGCGTATAAATTATTGCTTTTTAACAAACACGCCACAGCAAATGTAGCGGCGGAGCAACTTTTTATGCCCCATGATGATGTGTGTGGTCCTTATATAAACGAAGCGCAAAGAAACACGGAACTACTTAAACAGCTGATAAATGGAAGACCACCCCTTTGTCTTCAATATGTAAACGACGCGCAAAGAAACGCGGAACTACTTGAACAGATGATAAATATGAAGACAACCTCTTTGTCGTCAAGGAACGCAGTTCCAGTTCCTATGGCAACAACTAGATGTAAAGTTACCGACGGCAAGCAATAGATGCAACTTACCAACTGATGTTATGACTAGGAGTAAGCCTATTTCCAAACGCTTATAGTGTAGTATATATCCGTTTATTCAGTGGCGTAATATATAAGTCACCAAGCTTTTGCTGACTTTTTCAAGGCAGCTGTCAGATATAACATGCATTTTATGTTTGATCTCTGCCTTGAAAAATTCTCCCATCGGAGAGCGAAAGCTTGGCGACATGATGTGTAAACAGTTTTATACTACCTATAAAGGTTTGGAACTTGCATAGTCAGTATGCACTTCATTTATATATACAGTGTGTTTCACGAAGAGTGTCCGAAATCAATAGAAAAGTAACCTTTGGTCGCATCTGTAAAGTGAAAAATGCAAAATACGCAGCAAACAGAGGACAATTAAGCTATGATAGTTGTAACCTCGGAATGGATAATTTCCAAAAAATACGAAAATTAAATATTTATTCGGCGCCACAGGGAAACCAAAGTCACTTAATAAAGCATGCTTTGCGCTGAATCAGGGGGAAAGAAGTTTACCCGGACGCTTCAGTGGAATATTTCGCTGAGATATGCACTAGTGTGATTTATTCATTTTTAAATGGATTTGCAGATATCCCTCATATGTACTATTCGCGGACGTTAACACTGCACATGTTCATTGTAGGTAAGCTGACATACTTCCAGAATTTCAACTATCGATATCTCAGCTAAATATTCTTCTAAAGCGTCGGGGAAAATTTCTTTTCTCCTAATTCGGTGCCCCGCGTCTTTTGCTAATTGACTTTAGTTTCGCGCGCGCGCGCGCGCTTGTTGTGTGTGTGTGTGTGTGTGTGTGTGTGTGTGTGGAGAGGGGCGGTATAAAAATTTAATTTTCGTATTTTTCGGAAATTATCTATTACGGGGGTGCAACTGTCATAGCTGAATTGTCCTCTGGTTGCTGCGTATTTTGCATTTTTCACTTTACTGCTATGACCAACCGTTACTTTCCTATTTCCTTCGGACGCTCTTCGTAAAACTCCTTGCATATACAAATTTTGAAGATGTGAATCCGTTTTTTGGTGTAAATATGACATGGATGGTAAGTCAGGTAATATCCGAAAACTTGAAAATTTCGTCGTTTCCAAGTTTTCGGATATTACCTGACTTACCATCCATGTCATATTTACACCAAAAAACGGATTCACATCTTCAAAATTTATATTGTATGGTGTAATCCCGTATTCCATTCATGACTCCTTGCATTTATGTAAGCCTGTTTTTCAGGATTTTCCCATACTGAGTCCATTTCCTGTTATCCTTTAACTGTGTCTATTTCGCCTAATCTATTGTTAAACAATAACAATTTTTGTCAGAACAACTGACTTCTACTAATAATACAGACGCCTCCATTTCCCCCTAATTAAGTTGCTGTATTTTATGCTTGACTCAAAAGAACTTTCCGAATAAAAATTCACCCAAGGGATACCATCTGTTTTCGTCCCTGATGAAATAATTCTTTAGCACTGTGTGACATGCCTGCACCGCAGGACGCACATGAGATAAAAGGCAGATAGCAGTGAGAGAGAGAGAGAGAGAGAGAGAGAGAGAGAGAGAGAGAGAGAGAGAGAGAGAGAGAGAGCACATGTCCACGTAGCTCAGTTGGGAGAGCTACTTACTCCGGAGTGAGGGAACCCGACTTCGATGCCCGGCGTGGACAAACATGTGCGTTATATCGGCGCCCGAACTTCCAGGATGACCCGGTTGTTAAGTTTCTCGCAATTTGATGTGATGTTCTTTCCACACGGCGAGACAGGAAAAATGAGAATCGCTTCTTCAGTGCTTCGAGAAAATAAATCAGTGTGATGTTGCGTTCCACACACCAAATTGTCTGGGATTTCTCAAATGCACGTTCTTCAGCGAATGATTCCCTACAGCGACACATGGTCCCGGTTGACCCGTGGACCATGCCCCCGGCCCTCTTTTGGGGTGTGTGACGTGCCTGCCCCACAGCACGCACATGAGATCAAAGGCAGACAGCAGTGAGAGCACATATCTGCGTAGCTCAGTTGGGAGAGCAACTTACTCCGGAGTGAGGGGCCCCGGCACAGACAAACTTGTATGTTATAACTGCTGAAACCATAATACAATATGTCACAGCCTACTAAGCAATTATCTCCTTTTCCTGAGCGTTTACATGTTGCGTGTACGGTGAGTGAAATGGCTAAGCTGCATCTTCTGACACCTTTCTCTCTTCTACGCATCTCCGTATTCCTGAGGACGATTGTATTACGGATCAACGCTCATACTCATCTGCTGCTGGACTGAATCGTATACCAGCTATGGATTAGACTCGTACTTCTTGAGCTAAAGTTCCAAATTTGTTAAGTCTGTCGAATTATTCTTATGTTCACCTATCAGCTTCACAGCAAACTGTTATTCAGATACTGGAAAAACATAGATTGGGTGTCATTTTCTATTCTATACATGGTATGGTGCTTCAGTGGTCGATTATCTCACAGCTGTTCAGGCTTCTATTGATTTCTCACTGGTAACCATCAGTACTTGGTCTGATAAAAGAGTCCATTTATGTTGGGTTGGAAAGAAAGTAATGCCTGCAAATGCAAAGAGACAGACAAGTGCTAATTGCCGTGCATACAATTACAAATGAGTCCAAAATGTAGTCGCCATCGTTTGCCACGACCTGACTTCTACTAACAATACTAATGTTCCACCACTAAAGCGTCCGGGTAAATTTCCCATCGTCTGCGCAGCAGTTGGATACCGTCCCTGTAGAATTGTGGCGGCTTGGAAGCAAAGAAGTCAGTAAGTGTGCAGACATCGTCCCTGTAGAATCGTGTCGGCTTGGACGCAAAGAAGTCAGTAAGTGCGGAAACATCGTCCCTGTAGAATTGTGGCGGCTTGGACGCAAAGAAGTCAGTAAGTGTGCAGACATCGTCCCTGTAGAATTGTGGCGGCTTGGACGCAAAGAAGTCAGTAAGTGTGCAGACATTGTCCCTGTAGAATTGTGTCGGCTTGGACGCAAAGAAGTCAGTAAGTGCGGAAACATCGTCCCTGTAGAATTGTGGCGGCTTGGACGCAAAGAAGTCAGTAAGTGTGCAGACATCGTCCCTGTAGAATTGTGGCGGCTTGGACGCAAAGAAGTCAGTAAGTGTGCAGACATCGTCCCTGTAGAATTGTGTCGGCTTGGACGCAAAGAAGTCAGTAAGTGTGGAAACATCGTTCCTGTAGAATTGTGGCGGCTTGGACGCAAAGAAGTCAGTAAGTGTACAGACATCGTCCCTGTAGAATTGTGGCGGCTTGGACGCAAAGAAGTCAGTAAGTGTACAGACATCGTCCCTGTAGAATTGTGATGGCTTGGACGCAAAGAAGTAAGTAAGTGTGAAAACATCGTCCCTGTAGAATTGTGGCGGCTTGGACGCAAAGAAGTCAGTAAGTATGCAGACATCGTCCTTGTAGAATTGTGGCGGCTTGGACACAAAGAAGTTAGTAAGTACGCTTTGGACATCGTCCCGGTTGGTGAACTGTTGTCCGTCCAGGAAATGTTGCAACGACCGGAAAAGGTAGTTGTCTCTTTGGGAAATTTCCGAGGTGTAGGATGGGTGCGCCAGCAGCTCCCAGCCCAGGTCCCTGATTCTGTGACAGGTCACTCATACTGTGTGAGGTCTCGCTCCATCCTGGTGCAGGAGGACAACCTTGCAATTCAGCGGTGCTGGTTGTTTCGACGCGAGCAATGCGCGCAGATCGACGAGCTGACCGTTTTACACATCAGCGACGATAGTGGGGTTGTCTGGCAGCTTCTCAAACAAGAAAGATGACACCGAGTTTTCGGGTGTAATGAGCACGTCTTTTGAATCCGTTTTGATGTGAATTAAATTTATCAAAGCTATTCCAAATCAGTGGAACCGGTATGGAAAAGAGTAGTATCTGACAGAAAAAAATTTAAATCCTTTTTTTAATCCCGCAGATATTGCTGTAAACGGAAACGTCAACTTACGCCCTCTGGTTGCATACTTGTGCGTTAAGAAAAAATTAAATTTTTGTGAGAAACATTTCGTAGAGGAAACGCTCTCCAACAAAGAAATAATTTTTCAAATCGGACTCTTAGAAGCAATGATGTCGACGAATATAAGATATGCGTCTACCCCCCCCCGTGGTAAAGCATGCATTATTTTAGAAAGAGAGTATTTTCAAAAGGTTTTTCGAAATGAGCGGTATCGGTCCATGAAATAATTTTTTCAGTCCAGTTTTCAGGAGCTCCAATTTTACTACAAATAAATCAGACGCAGAAATTACCTCTTATGCCTCCTGGTGGCCAAACCATTCTTTATCAAATATTAAAAATTATATGCTGATAATTTCTTATCAGGAGCTGTATCCGGTGCGCAAAGATCGGAGTTTTAGAATAAGAGATATTGAGGAAAACGCAATTTACTTTTACGCTCACTAGCGGAAAGTCTATGCATTACTTGCAAATTTTGAACTTATATGTGAAACATTTTACACCGGATACGCTATCTAATAAAGAATTAATTTTTCTAATCCGACTTTTAGAGGCAGAGATATTGACAGAAATAAGATGGATATCTACGCCCTCTGGTGGAGAAACCATGCATTATTTTAAGATGAAAATATCATGAAATATTTATCGACAACGTATCGGTCCACGAAATAATTTCTTCAATCGGTCTTTTAGAAGCTGAGAATTTGCTGCAAATACCTACGAGACAGAAATTTAACGCTTATGCTCCCTGGTGGCCAAACCAAATTTTATAAAAAATTAGAAATTGCAATAAAAAAATTTCCCACCAGGAGCTGTATTCGGTACTGGAAGCAGTTTTTAAATCGGAGTTTTAGAAGCAGAGATATCGGGGAAAGCTCAATTTACCTTTACTCATCCTAGCGGAAAGTCAATGAACTATTTGAACATTTTGAAATTGCATTAGAAACATGTCTCATCGGAAACTCTGCCCAACAAAGAAGAAATTTTTCGAATCGGTTCATTAGAAGCAGAGATATTGACAAAAACAAGATGTACATCTACGCCCTCTGGCGGAGAAACAGTACATTATTTTAAGAAGAAAATATTCCGGAAAGGTTTGTCTACGTGAGTGGTATCGGTCTACGAAAGAATTTTTTCAATCGAGATTTTAGCTCAGATTTTGCTGCAAATACACTGACGGAAAAAAAAATCCCAACACCAGGAAAAAATAGTTGTAGAGGAATGAAATGGCGGCAATACATTTGTATAGGTAACATATTTAATCGATTAAGGTTTCAAGATCACAGCTTAATGTAAGCGCGAGAAGAGCCATTTTAAATGTGAAATGCTGGTACATTAATAACCGGTGTAACCGCCAGAATGTTGAATGCAAGCACGCAAACGTTCATGCACTGTGTCGTACAGGTGCTGGATGTCAGTTTGTGGGATGGAGTTCCATGCCGGTTGCACTGGTCGGTCAATACAGGGACGGTTAATGCTGGTTGGGGGTGACGCTGGAGTTGTCGTCCAATGATGTCCCATACGTGCTCGATTGGTGAAAGATCTGGTGATCTAGCAGGCCACGGCAACATGTCGACACTCTGTAGAGCATGTTGGGTTACAACAGCGGTATGCGGCCGAGCGTTATCCTGTTGGAAAACACCCCCTGGAATGCTGTTCATGAATGGCAGCACAACAGGTTGAATCACCATACCGACGTACAACTGTGCCGTCAGGGTGCGTGGGATAACCACGAGAGTGCTCCTGCTGTCATAGGAAATTGCTCCCCAGACCATAACTACAGGTGTAGGTCCAGTGTGTCTCGGCCGCAGACAGGTTGGTTGCAGGCGCTCACCTGGCCTCCTTCTAACCAACACACGGCCATCACTGGCACCCAGGCAGAACCGGCTTTCATCAGAAAACACAACAGATCTCCACTCCGTCGTCCAATGAGCTCTAGCTTGACACCACTGGCGTCGCAAACGGCAGTGGTTTGGAGTAAGTGGAATGCACGCTACAGGGCGTCTGGTTCGGAGCTGTCCTTCAAGTAACCGATTTGTAACAGTTCGTTGTGTCACTGTGGTGGCAACTGCAGCTCGAATTGCTACCGCAGACGCGGTACGATGCGCCACGTCCATATGCCGTACACGGCGGTCTTCCCTCTCAGTAGTGCCACGTGGCCGGCCGGAACGCGGTATTCTTGAGGCAGTACCTTCCCTTGACCACCGCTGCCAACAATCATGCACAGTGGCTACATTCCTGCCAAGTCGTTCCGCAATATTGCGGAAAGAAAATCCACCTTCTCGTAGCCCTATTACACGACCTCGTTCAAACTCCGTGAGTTGTTGATAATGGCTTCTTCGTCTTCTTAAAGGCATTCTTGACTAACATCAACACTACGTCTAATCTCAACGATAACTAACGCTCACGAACGTTACAGCGCGTATTTACAGCAAACCTGCTTTGCATGTTCCGAGGGGCGCTACTAGCGCCACACGTATGCGCCGCGCGCGAAATTTGCATAGACGTCATCTTACAGATGTACTCTCACCGCCTACCAACTGTCGTTTATCTAACACAACCCCTTCTTGGTGTTGGGATTTTTTTCCGTCAGTGTACATTAGAAGTAGAAATCAACACTTACGCCCCCTGGGCCAAACTATTTTATATCAAAAATTAGAAATTATATGCAAAATGTTTCCCATCACGAGCTGTATCCACTGAAGGAAACATTTTTCAAATCGAAGTTTTAGAAGCTGATATATCTGGGGAAAAGCCATTTAATTTTACGCCCCCTAGCGGAGAATATATACGTAACTTGGAAAAGTGATTATGCCTAAAATAATCTTCGACTTAAATGGAATCGAAAAGTAAATGATTTTTTTCAATTGGATGCTTAGAAGCAAATAAATGGATTAGAATGTGTTTTGAATTCGATATCATCTGCATTTACGCCGGCTAGCGGCGAAAGTTTGCATCGTGAAAACAAAAACGAAATAAAGGATCATCATTCGCACATTTTAAGCTTATTAATGCAAAAAGAATTATTCAAATCGGACTATTAGTTGCAGAGATATCGTGTCTGCAGACGGTCGGACGGATAAACCGATAACACAAGCACGATCTTTTTTTACAAAGACGTGCTAAAAACATGACATTCAGCACATCCCACTAAACAGACAGCAAGACTTTACGTGGGTGTAAACCGGCTTTGGGGGTCGGCATGGGCTTCCGTTTTGGATCCAATCACTGTTTCCGGGAGCTGACATTGCCATGCAGGACCAATTTCTCGTCATCCGTCACAATGTGGTCCATAAACGGTTCAAGTTGGTCACGTGCAAGCAGGGAAATGTATGCACTCATGCGATTTGCTTTCACCTCAACTGTGAGTTTATGTGGTACCCAAATTCCCCTCTTGTACACCTTGCCAAGTTGACGTAGGTGCGTGATAATGATCGTGTCAGTAGTCCCCAGCTGTTCGGCCAACTCCCGCGTGGTCACAGGTGGGTCGGTCTCCACTAAGGTCTTCAGCATGTTCATATCCACCGTCGTGGGTCTTCCGATTTTGGAACGATCTGACAGGTCAAAATTTCCTTCTCAAAACCGTTCGAACCAACGACAGCACTGACGATGTAATATGGCTTTGGGGTACACGGGTATGTAACGATTAGTAAACATAACGATTGGTCGGCATAACGATTGGTCGACAGAAATGATTAGTCGACATAACGATTGGTCGACAGCACATTTGATCGACATAACGATTGGTCGACAGTAACGACTGGTCGATATAACGATTAGTCGACATTGGTCGACATAAAATGGTCAACGGAACTTGGAAAAAAAAATTCGAATAAGTGCAAACAGTTTGGCGGTAAATTGCCCCACCGGAAAATTGCCACATGGTTTTCATTAACGGGGACGAGCACAAATCGCCGTTCGTCTGAGAAATGCTTTGAATGTGTAGCAATTTTCTGAGTTTCCGAATTATGTGTGGCAGTTTCCCCAAGGTGTCTAACGACGGAAAGGAACTCTTGCTGCCGACCTATCTTAAAACTTTAGTTCATTATTTTAGAAATCAACAAATCAACATTTGTAGGAATTTTAATGGAAATTTTCCAAGGAATAACCCTCCCCCCTGACTGGGCATTAATTAGTCTATGGGTGGCCATTCTCCACTCTCCATGATCTGATATTCACTTTTTTTCCCCACTAATTTAACTATGCGCAGTTTCGAAATTTATCTAATAAAATTACATATAAATTGTATTAATTAAATTGCCTATAGAAATATACAGTTCCGGTAAAGGGAAGACTTATTTGAACACACAAAGAAATATGGAATTACTCAGTTGAGATTATTTGAACACACAAAGAAATATGGAATTACTCAGTTGAGATTATTTGAACACACAAAGAAATATGGAATTACTCAGTTGAGATTATTTGAACACACAAAGAAATGTGGAATTACTCAGTTGAGATTATTTGAACACACAAAGAAATCTGGAATTATTCAGTTGAGATTATTTGAACACACAAAGAAATATGGAATTACTCAGTTGAGATTATTTGAACACACAAAGAAATATGGAATTACTCAGTTGAGATTATTTGAACACACAAAGAAATATGAAATTACTCAGTTGAGATTATTTGAACACACAAAGAAATCTGGAATTACTCAGTTGAGATTATTTGAACACACAAAGAAATCTGGAATTACTCAGTTGAGATTATTTGAACACACAAAGAAATCTGGAATTACTCAGTTGAGATTATTTGAACACACAAAGAAATATGGAATTACTCAGTTGAGATTATTTGAACACACAAAGAAATATGGAATTACTCAGTTGAGATTATTTGAACACACAAAGAAATATGGAATTACTCAGTTGAGATTATTTGAACAGACAAAGAAATATGAAATTTATCTAAAGTGCCCCAGGGCCCTTTCGGAAATGACATCGTTCAGAAGGCCCTCTATATAGATTTCACTTAGAGTATAAAAGATGACACGGGAGCCTATTTGGAAATATGTTATAATGCTGTACGTTCTGAGGACTACAATCTAAAATATATTATTTCCAAAAAGAAACGTTACGTTTTGAGAGGTACCGCTGCGAATGTAAACCATAATCCTCTGAACCAATGGTTATCTCGACCAATCGTTGTGTCGACCAGTCGTTGCTTTCGACTGATCGTTATGTCGACCAATCGCACTGCCGACTAATCGTTACTGTCGACCAATCGGGTGTCGACCAATCGTTATTCGACAAATCGTGCGACACCGGGGGTACACATCGATAATGTTCCTTACAGCACTTGCGGGGGTGCTACCGGACGAAACTCACACAGCATGTAATGGCGGATGTGCTCCTTGTTCAATTCTATGTTAGCTGACCCATACATTCTTCGCCTTCTGACGGCTATACGCAAAGGTATCCACCACCTACCTCGCAATATGCAAAGGTATCCACCACCTTTTGGTTGTAATAGCTTTGTTTAGTACCTCAAGGTGCATTTAAAGTGTCTTGTTGCAAAATTTCTTTCAGGGTGACGACGAATTGAGTGGCCTAACGGACTTCGAAAGAGGACTAATTGTTGGTGGCCGGCTAGTTGGTGCCTTCGTGACAACAGTCGCCAGGGTAGTGGGGGTATCAAGAGCTACTGTGTCTATCTTCAAGACAACATACTGTGTTCGTAGCAAAACGTCGTCTGCCAAACACAAGAGCGGACGGAATACGAACCTGACTGATAGAAGCAGGAGAGCATTAAAGAGGATTGTTACCCGTAATAAGAAAACCACGGAGCCGAAAATTAGTGCGCAGCTCAATATGCATCTCCAGACTCCACTATCTACAAAAATAGTGCGCAGGGAACTGCAGAAACAAGAAATTCATGGCAGAGTTGGTGTTGCCAAACCTCTGGTGACCCGGATGAATGCACAGTGGTGGCGGCAGTGATGCCAGAAGCATTCAACGTGTAATGCAGATGCATGGAATCGTGAAATGGGGTCGGATGAATTCACATTCACACTAATTCCCACCGTAGGACTTGTTTACGTATGGAGAACACCGTCAGAAGTGTACAACCGGGAATATCTGCTCCCAACAGTGCAGTATGTTGGCAGGTCGCCTGATCACCTGGAAAGGACGGATGATTGGTAGGGCATATGAAACCATTTTGGCCGACCCAAGTCTGTCCAATTGCTTAGGCATTGTTTTATGCAGGGGATGCCACTTATCGAGATGATAACGCCCCAATTCACAGAGCTCGGAATGTCCAATCATCGTTTAAGGAACATGAGTACGAACTTTCACACCTTCCTTGGCCTCCCCAATCACCAGACTTAAACATCATCGAGCCACTGTGGTCTATGTTGGAAAACAGGGTAAGATCCCGTTATCCTCTTCCTGCAACTTTCAAAGACATGGAGCAGTTTCTGCATGAAGAATGATGTAACATCCCACCATCCAAGATTTGTATGCGACCATTCCAAGGAGGATTCAGGCGGTCTTGAATGCCAAAGGTGGTCCCACACCCTTTAGGTACGTAAAACCTTTTTTCATAGGTGTTCACATTATTATGTCCAACCTCTGTATTTTACTCAATATTTTCATGAAAAAAAAACTACTTCCATATCCATGGAATCAGATTTATTTCAGGAGGTCTCGATGTTATCATCTGTCCAAAAAGATAAATTATCGAAACCAATCGCATCTGATGAAGTCAAGTTTGCTCATAGATCGTTAAGTAAAGTGAGCTCTCTCTTGGAATGGATGGTCTTACCACACCGTTTTATACAACTTCCCCTCCTCTGTCATACTTCCTCTTCTTGCAAGATGTTTTAACGATTTTTTTCTTGCTGGAAATCCTACCCTCTTGCTTTTATCACAGCTCTCATTTATCTTATTTCAAAGCGAGGAGATTTATTAAATCTCGAAAACTGTAGTTATAGCTCACATGTCTGATCTGCTACCGAAGGTCTGGTATTGCTGATGTACAATTTCATTTATGTATAATCTTCTATATCGATTAGCTACGTTGCAAATAACTCACCTGTATATACTCCACTTTGTTTCCTGCAATAAAGGAGTTACTGAAAAAAATATCATGTGACTCGTGTTTTCAGTAAGCGGTTCGTTCACTAGAGCTGTGAGTTTCACAATGAAAGAAAGATGTCGCGATTTTTTTTCTGATTAATTAAAAAAAATGTAAAATGTTTCATAAGGGATAAGTAAATAAAAAAGTCATATTCTATAGAATTAAGCCATATGTTGTGGAGAGTTTTTTATTGTACGTGCATATGAAACTTTTCAATTGCCTAAAAACAGCAATCTTGTTTTCTTTAAAAATCCGAATTAAGTTCAAAGTAAACAATCGGAAAAACAAACGATTTTTACTACCGATTATACTGAAATGTATTATGATGAGCAAAATCATAAAAATTACTTGCATATTTTAATATAGAGCTTAAAATATGAACTAGCGTAAAAATCTAAAGTAATTATTTACTATAGCTAAATAAACGAAGTTTCGTTTTTCTCGGAAACCTCTATCTCGTCCGCGCATGGCGGGTTGCGTTCCGCAAAGACGACAATGCTCCCTTGAAGATTACTGACAAATTAATGCAGCCGGGTTACCATTCCTCTTCTGCATACGGATAAGGGACAAAGTGCGTCCGGGGCCGATTTCACAGGGAACCTTGGCGGGTTGAGGGCAAAGACGACAATGTCCCCTTGAGGATTACTAGCAAATTAATGCAGCCGTCTTGCCATTCCTCTGTTGCATACGGGTAAGGGACGAAGTGCGTCAGGGGCCAAGTTCACAGTGAACCTTGGCGGGTTGAGTTCCACAAAGACGACAATGCCCCCTTGCGGATTACTGGCAAATTAATGCAGCCGGTTTGCCATTCCACTGCTGCATACGGATAAGGGACAAAGTGCGTCCGGGGTCAACTTTACAGGGAACCTTGGCGGGTTGAGTTCCGCAAGGACAATGCGGCCTTGAGGATTACTGGCAAATTAATGCAGCCTGTTTGCAATTCCTCTGCTTCATACGGGTAAGGGACAAAGTGCGTCAAGGGCCGACTTCACAGGGAACCTGATGATAAAAAAAATCCGTATCGTATCGTGAACTACTTTATTAGACGTTAGGTGTGATCAAGTAAACAAAGCGGAACGATACACTCGAAATGAGGAACTACTTGAAAACATTCTGTTTCGGAAGTCCAGCCGACCACTGCCCTACGGGGCGGCCTGAAAATAAATGTAACTGACAGAAGGTCAGAAAAAAATCACGTAGTGACACTGACAGTATCTCACATTTAATTCTTTGTATTTTACTTGTGTTTCAATGAAATAGATACGTATATTGCTTCTTAAACAAATGCGCCCCTCTTTTGTATTTCATTGTGAAACTGTTTTTATCGCGTAGTGACTCACGGAAAAACCTGTCTGGAACATAAGTAAATTCGCTGACGACAGCGGTAGATCAATACTCGTAACTCTTCGAAAGTACAGCTGAAATGGCTGAATTTTTAATAAACTGCTGTTCATTGAAAGTTCTCGAGGGAACGTGTTATTTTAATGCTAGTTACAAGAACACAAGACTACGCACAATCAAAATCGCTTATAGCGTGGTAAAAATCCGTTCATTTGCAGGCTCCGAAAAAAGTATATAGAATTCGCTCTCCACTGGCATTCTTTTCAATGAAGTAGTTAGAAAACATGTCTATGTACTGGCTTGAAAATGCATCCCAGTGGAGAGCGAAAGTTTGGTAATTGTATATACTTTTTTTACGCAAGTAAATAAACTGATTTTTACTGCGTTATAAGCGTTTTTGATTGTACGCGTTATTTTTTATTAAAACAACAATAAAAAAAACGAGTGCGCTTTGTGCCCTGACATCTATTATTGAAATGTATTTTGAAGCATTTAAATATACATGGTGTCCATAAAATCTTTCCCACGTTGCAAAAATGAATTTAAAAATATATTGCAGGCACAAGAAAGGGATTGCACGACATTGATGGTGCACAAGTAAATTTTTTTTACCAGTGTCAGTATACCTCTACATAGCGTCATTTGTGGCCCGGAAGACATTTAAGTGATATTAGATTTCACGCCATGTTTTGTCTAACGTCTCAGCAGAGGCAAAACCAATGACGCCCGTTATTCTGCTCTTCAGCGTCTCGACATCCGGAACACTACTAGAGTAAACTTGGTCTTTCACATAATCCCACAGGAAAAAGTCTAGAGGGGTTATGTCGGGCGACCGAGGTGGCCACGTAATAGGACCATTGCGGCCAATCCATCTGCCCGGAAATGCGGCATTCCGGAACTCACGAACCATTATTGACCAATGTGGTGGGGCACCGTCTTGTTGAAAAATAACCGAAGGTTGGGGTGCATGCAACTGAGGTGCTACAAAAATGTTCCATTATGTCCAGGTACACGTTACATGTTACCGTAGGCTCTGCAAAAAAAGAAGGGCCCGATGATTCTGTCATGCATCAGGCCGCTCCTACGTTCCCTTTCGGTCTAGATCTCTGTTGTTCGATGCCATAATGGGTATTTTCTGATCCCCAGATTAGCAAATTGTGCCTATTTACTGTACCAGAGACGTGGAATGTGGCTTCAACTGAGAAACAGACACGGTGTAGATAATCACTATCATGAGCTATGCGCTGCAACATCTCCGTCGCCAATGCAGCACGGCGAGGCCGGTCATCAGGTTGAAGAGCTTGAACGATCTGTACCTTATACGCATATAGTTGAAGAGGTTTGTGTGAAATTTTGTGAACAGTGTAACGGAGAATCCCAGTTTCCAGTGAAGCACGACGAATGGATTTCCTGGGGCTTCGCAGGAATGCCACCTGAACAGCTGCCTCTTGTGTAACCCGTGGTCTGCCCGCTTGGGCGGCAGACCACCGGTTACACAAGACAACACTACCTGTCGCTTTAAACTTTTCATACCAAGCTTTTATGGTGGTTTGGTCCGGTGGTGATCGCCTGCACTCTTTTCTGAAATGACTCTGGACAGTAACCGCCGATTTAGTCTCATGGAACCACAACACGCACGCCGCGTTTTCTTGCATGGAAGTTATTATCGATGAAATGCTCCTCTTATTTAGCAGTAGCGCTCACCTAAAGAACAGAAAAAAACCCTGGCTATTCTTCTGCAGGCGGGCGCACTGCTTATTTCTCACAGCTAAGACAGCGGAACGCTAGCACAACTTCGCGAGCACGTACCGGAAGCATTAAGCTACTGTTCTCGATGCGGCAACGTATCTGTTGTTGTTTGCATTCGAACGCAAGCAGCATGTTTTTCTTGAAGACATTTACAAAGTAGCATAATGAATCAAGTTCTACATAAAGACAATCTAGGTGATAGATTGATGGAATTCATTTTTATCGGTATCCGAAATATAGTTAATATAATTTTTTATCAGTATATAGTGGTAAGTTCATTCTTTGTTTTTAGTTCCTTTTCAGTTTCTCAGTTATTGTTTTTCACGTAGTCCATGAAATATTTTTTTTGATGAAAGCAACGTCAGACATAATGAAATAAAAAACTAAGCACAGAATGCAAATATAACCACTTTTCAGCTTCCCATAATGTTTGCGTTCGAATGTAAACAACAGATCCGTTGCCACATCGAAAACAGTAGCTTGATGCTTCCGGTATATGCTCGCGGAGCTGTGCTAGCGTTCCGCTGTCTTAGCTGTGAGAATGAGCAGTGCGCCCGTCTGCGGAAGAATAGCCAAAAAACTTTATGAGTGCTGCTATATTATGTTGCCAACCATTTAATTTTAACTTACATAGATTTTTTAATATTAATTTTTGTAATGCGGGAAAGACTTTATAGGCACCCTGTACTACGCTTCTTTTGTTTTGCTTTGCTTAATTACTGGGTTTCGTACTTCATAAGGCTTTTTATTTTCACACTGCCTAGAAAATATTTTCTTTGCTCATTAACGGAGAAAGTGAAAAAACATAATTAACGCGGAGGGATACTTCGTCGTGATCGAAGGGTCGAGATTCAGAAGTTTTCCCCGAGACATTGTGCATTATGTCTGTGCTTGTGCGCTATAAACTTTGGTCGAAGAGTGATTCTAGATCGCAAGAGTCAACTTTAATAACTTTCAGTTTTAGCATATTTAAAGTACGGTGAATAGAAAATTGTGTTTATTAAAGCATCGAGCATGTAGCACAGTATGACGAACACTGGTACCAAATGCATAATCCTATCGTTGACTACTAGGACTGTTTGTTGGTGGGTGAGGGAGAGTATTGTGAACATAAAACACTGTAGCCGCAGGAATTTGCCGTCTTGGCCGCAAGCACATAATGCAGATCATTGCGCACAGAACCACGCACATGATAACAAGAAACACGTTCGGCCAGAACACTGAAAACCAGGAGAGATCTAAGAAATCCTTGTCTTCCGCTTTGTTTACACATCTTCCGTAAACACTGCAGGTCCCCTTTCCGTCGTTGCATTTTTCACCGTGATACTTCAGGTAAGCGCTGCCCCCTGGTGTCATGAATCCAAAGTATTTCGCTGGCTGGCACTTTTGTGACTGATTGTAACAGCAGACGTGACACTCTTCATCGTCGTTCGCAGCGCAATCACAATCTCTTAACCCTGCGTCCTGACAGACAGTGCTGTTGCACCGGCCTCCGGTGCAGGTCCGAGATGTCCCCTTACAAGGCGACCCATTGGGCAACCACACACCGACTGGGCATTCCGCCGACTTGCCATCGCATATGCTTTTTATGCACAGTGAAGCATCTCTCGTACAAATAACTTTCTCCTCGTATTTCACGATGTCGCAACTTTTGTTACAGCATGGACTGTCTACTGGACTGCAGCGATAGTTTTTCTTTCGTCTCAAAGTGCATTCGATGTCGCCATCGAGTCCCCCTTTAGGGGTACAGCATGGGTCTACAAGGTGACAGGTGAAACTGTTGCCGCAGTCACACTCTTCCCCTAATTCCTTGATTCCGTTTCCGCAATAGGAAGCCCTGTTGGCCTCCAAACACGTGCCTTGTCTTTCAAGGACACGTTTCATAGCACTCCTACTGCATGGCGAAAATATTTCGTGGTGTGGCTTCGACCCGTCTGGTGTGAAGCGGTTCATGACATAGCTTCCCCATTTACCCCCTGGATCGCACGTGGAATCGTCTTTGGGATCGTGAGAACTTCCGAAACTGTGTCCGATTTCATGGGTAATCGCATGACTAACCACGGCCAATGGTAAACTAGCTCCCCGGCTTAAACTGGTCACAATGGCTGTATTGCGGCTGTACCTTTCACCACTGGGCAGGCGAATTGGGCGTTGGCAAATTCCGACTGACTTCTGGTTCTTGTCTGGAACAGCTCTGTAAGCCAGGCCAATGACACCTCCTCCGAAATCCCTGTGGCACAGACATACTGAGATGCAGAAATACTGAATGCGACGTGAAAAATTCAGAATGAAATCAAGCGGATTTTCCTTCCCTCCTGTTATGTGACTCGGAATTTGCGGTTCGATGTATACGATTAACCGTCCTACAGGTATTCTCACTTCATCTGGTATACCATCTTCGTCAAAGTCAGTTCGGCGAAAAATAGCGTCCGCTTTTTTGGCGTGAAACAGTAGAACGGTAATTGTTTTTTCAATGTTTTTGTTCATGTAATAGTATAGGGTGTGGTCTGCTACAAACTCGGCTACGCACGATTTATTTGCCCAAGATACTGAAGAAACATTTGATGCTGGGGATTCTGTACTCCATAAGATGTTATCGGTCTCCAAGTCTAATGCATTATCACCAAAATGCACTTGGGAGTTCAATTGGCGATCGAAAAGCGTTCCATTGTGTCCAGCTCTGGTGTACATGACATCACCATTTCGGTACACCACTACTGAAACTTTTGAAGTATAATTTCGGAGGTATTCAAAAGTAGGTTCTACGTAGAACGTTTCATTTCCTATATCTACAGTTCCACAAAACACTCCCTTCAGAAAAAAACCCGTAACCTTGGACTGATTATTTCCATAGACAGTACCTTCGTAAAGCCCCGACGGGTGTTCCTCGGTACCTACAGTGTACTCTTCGGAAAGTCCGTTCTTGTTAAATATCTGTACTTTAGGCCAATTGGAAAGAGTAGATTCTTTTACGTTGATGTCAAATTTCTGCTGGAAAGCGAAGAAAATGAGACGAGTTGCTGAGTAATCACCTTCGATGCTGTTAGTTTGGGGAGAGACGTAATGCAAAGTAGCGATCTCGTAGTATTTAATCCAGCTGGAAACATCATCATTGGTTTTAGTTGCAATTGTGACGTCCAATTTGGAACTCAATAAAACACCTACGATAAACATAACACATTTTACTTTACTTTCGTTGAAAATCTTCATGTCGGAAGCAATGAGACATGTCTAAAAGGAAATAAAAAAACCGGCATTCTTCGAGAATTCTTAAACAGGCTTCTAATCTTTTCTCATAACGTGGACCAGTGTTGTACGGCGCGTGGAGGAGCATGCTTTTGTAAACGAGGACAAAGAGCATGATTCTCATTTTATTTCCCCACATTTCCCCAAGATTCGTTCACAAGACGTTGTGAGTACCGTATGCCAGTCTTAAAATCGAAAATGTGTGGTAGTTAACTTCATGTTTAATCATTAGTTTGAACTATCTTGCAATATCCGTTTATTGATTTTACACTTAAACGTAGGACGTTACCTCATTACATTTCGCAGAGGTAGCGATAATCTCAATCAGTTGAATGTAAAAGTAAATAAAACGGTGCGAACACGTAGAATGATATACACTGCGATACCAAATTATTATGACCCCCAGACCATTTTATGCAAAGTATCTATCCCGCAGATACCGCTGACGCAAGATGGCTGAATCGGTTTAAACGAGAACGCTGAAAGTGTGCAGAGATTAATGAAGTGCATTGCGTAAGAAATAATGGATAAAAGACGCGATCCGACGGACTTTGAAAGTGGAATGATCGTGGGTGCTCGGAGCATCGGTGCGAGCATTAACAACAAACCGGCTGCATTTGTGAAATGTTTGATGGCAGCAGTTGCTAAAGTTTACTGGGAGTGGACCACTAGTGAAAAATCCGGGTCTAAGCTCAAGGCTTGTAGTCGTTAACGGCTACTAGATGCTCTAGATGAGCGGAGAGTAGGCAGACTTATTCAGTCCAATGAACGGGCAAAATTTAATCAGATTATAGATAATCTGAATCAGGGACCAAGTCCGATTACCTCTCAACGTACAGTTCGCTGCACATTACGTCGTAGAAGTAGACGGTCTGTCCGTAAGCTATTGCTATCTGCAGCGAACAAGAAGAAATGCCTCCAGCTCTCTTAGGAACACAAGAATTGAACAGTAAACGAGTGGTAAAGGATACTGTGGTTCGACGAATCACGTTTTCAACTACTCCATGCAAGTGGAAGGGCGAGGATATGATGGCAGCAGCGCGAAAGCATGAACTCATCTTGCATCGTCAGTATTCTTTTATTCTTTTAGTATTCTTCAAGCTGGCGGAGGCAACGCAATGGTCTGGGGCATATTTTCGTGGGAGTATTTGGGCTCTTTGTTTCGTGTGGAGCAACGTCTCACTGCCCAAAGGTATTTAAATACCGTTGCCAACCAAATCCACTCAGTTATGTTAATGGTTTATCCCAATGGAGGTTGATACTTTCAGAAGGACAATGCTCCATGTCGTAGCGCTCACACTGTTTCTCACATTTTTGAGAAAATGTTGTTTTCTAAATCTCGCGCGTATGTGTGTGTGTGTTTGTGTTACACTTGCCATGGAATACAGTATATGTGTAATATACTGGTGTGGAATTTGCGGAATTGATGACATGTTTTCCTGAAAAGCGCGCGCGTGTGTGTGTGTGTGTGCGTTACTCTTTTCGTAGAATATGGTATTTGTGTAATATATCGGTGTGGAATTTGTGGTATTGATGCCAGAAGTTACTACTAGAGCTCGATGGTGCAGTGATCTAAGCGCTGGCTTGTGACCATTCGTTTCAGAAGGGTCTGGGTTCGAATCCCGGCGAGGTGTGGATGTTGTGTTTGTCTTACGGCACTGGCTCTGTCCATTCCCTGGATCCAGTGACCTTCAATTAGGGACGGGCGACTGCTTATGGCCAATTGAGTTGCTCACGGTGGTCGTTAAACCTTCAATAAAAAAAAAAAAGTTACTGGAGACCCTGTTATATGTGGTAAGCAGTTAGGAGGACTTGGCCTTCTTCCTACGACAAGGAAATGCTGAAAAAGACATGAAACATCACTTTCTAAAATTGCATATACTAAAGAATTATGGGTGGTTTTGTTATAATTGAAATCACTTAAATAAGAGGATGGGAGAATCTGCATCTCGAGCAAAAAATGAAACATGCTCTGATAAAAAGACACTCTCCCCCCCACCCCCACCCTAAAAAGTTATGTAAATCACACACCCTTTTACGTTTGACTGCAATTAGAAAAAATTTCTTTGCGTTTGACAACCTGATCAGAGAACGCGGCCACGCATAAACAAGAAAGATGACACCGAATATTCGGTTGTAATGAACACGTCTTTTGAATCGTTTCAGACACGCAACTACTAGAACGAAACAAATATTTCAAAGCAGATTCTTAGAAAACCTAAAAATTTCGCTAAAAAACGAATACGCTTACACCATCTAGGGGAAACTCGCACAATTTAAAATACGCAAGTTGAAGGGAGTTAAACATCCACAAATTCAAATAGCTAATTACTCCCACTAGCAGCTAAAAAGTGTGTTTCAAAATTAACAAATTGTGCAGAAGAAGTTTCTTTTAACAAAACGTACCAGGGGCAAAGGGGATTTCAAGTTGAACAATTAGAAGAAGAGCTAACATGATATAATTGGAAGATAACAATCAGAAGAGACAACGTGGTATACTTCACGCGTCACAGCGATAAAAGTGTGCTTATTAAAGAAGGAAATGGATGCAAATACTCATTGAGCGAAGAGAGGCCGAAAGCCGAGCGGAGCTCTCTTTACGAAACTCAAGACAATTAGTTGTTCGGGCATAGGTACGAGATGACACATCCGATCATCGTGATTTTTTTCATGCTATTGGACATCGTCCATGGCCAGGTTTTGACGCCTTTCGATTCCCAAAATTCCGTGTCATTGAGGAATTTCAATTAAAACTAGTAGATGGCCTTTTACTTGACCGTTTAACTTGAACTCACTAACATTAATTTAAAAACATCCTTTGAATTGAAAAACGAAGAAATGGAGACTCCGTCTGTTAGCTCAACATTTGCTTAATCTATAATAATAAAAGGAAGTTTGTGTATGTGTGTGTGTGTTTCGCGATACAAAACGAAAAACGTGGTTCCTGATCTGAGTGTGTCTTTCCGCGTTGTTCATACATGCAACCTGATCACAACGAACGTGAAGGCGTGAAGGAAAGTAGTTCTTGATAAATTTTAGGCATTTATTTTTTAGAATGTTTCGTACTTTTGTTCTGGAAGTCATAAATTTTACGCGTTCGTGTTTTAGAATTTGTTATAATAGACGCCTTAAAATGAGCTTAGATTTTACACTGGTTTGCAAAAATTAAGGACGAAGAGGAGAAATTAGCATAACAGCAGAACGAGCAGGCAGAACGGACCGAAAGACCGCTCAGGAGATAGACTAGGGTCCGGTACGGTAGGGCATGCGCATATGTGCAGCATGACGTGGGGGGGGGGGGGTCGGAAAGGTATAAAGCACACGGGCGGTGTATGCTCAGCAATTCGGTGAAAGCTACTTCACAGTGTACATCAGTTTGAACAACGTCGAGTTGCTGCCACCGTGGGATATGGCCAACAGGCAATCCAGCAGACGACATCTGGATGACTTTACCCGAGGTCGCGTCACTGGGAAGTTGGAAGAAGGTCGAAGTGTGACTAGTGTGGCAGAGGAGTTCGGGATCGCTCACAGCATCGTTTCACGAGCTTGGAGAGCATTTCAAACAACAGGAACAGCTGTCCGAGAGTTTAGCACTGGTCGTCCACGAGCAACCACGGCGGTGGACGACCGGTATATTGTCTTACAGGCGAGAAGAGACAGACGGCAGACAGCGGGAGAAATCGCAAAGAACATGTAACAGACAACTGGACGTCCGTTATCGCGTTTTACCGTGGCCAGGAGGCTACAAAAAGGTGGCCTATTTGCACGACGACCAGTACGGTGTGTGCCATTAAAGCCTGCTCATCGGAGACGGCGGTTTCTATGGTGCCAGGAACACAAGAACTGGACACATCAGCAATGGGGTCGACTTCTCTTTACGGATGAGAGCCGATTTAGTCTGACGAGCGATTCTGGACGTATACACATCTGGAGAGAGCAGGGAACACGCAATCACACCTCCAGCATCATCGAAAGGGACCGGCTCGAAGATGGCGGAGTCCTCGTTTGGGGCGGTATCATGCTTGGTAGCCGTAGTGACCTCCACATCTTCCAAGGAGGTCCAGTCACTGGTGTCCGCTGTTGTACAGAGGTTCTCCTGCCTCACGTGCGTCTGTTTAGAGGTGCTGTGGTCCTGAATTACTCTTTATGGACGAGAACGCTACAACTCATCGTTCAGTGGCTGTCGCAGAACTGTTAGAGAGTGAAGATATTCAACGCATGAATCGGCCCGCAAGGTCCCCGGACCTGAATCCAATCGAACACGTGTGGGACCTTCTCGGGAGATGCTTGGCAGCAAGTCACCAGCCGCCAGCAACGATTCGGCAGCTGCGATTGGCGCTACAAGAGGAATCGGTCACGATGCCTCAACAGCTCCTTGACAACCTCGTCCTCAGCATGGGCAGACGTTGTAAATCCCGCAACGCAGTCAGGGGTGATCATATCCCATACTAAAAACTGGGCTTTTCTTGGCAGCCGCCTGTCACATGGGCGTTTCTGTGTTATGTCCAGTTGTGCTCGAAGTTACCTTTTCAATAAAGTGCCTTTGTATCCTTTGGATTCCTTGTTTGGATGGTTTTGCTCACTTGTCCCATATTCTTACATCTTGGGGATCTTATGGTATGATTTGAGTCGATGTGGAGCACTTCTACACGACGTTACATTCGAAAAACCGTCTCGTCCTTAATTTTTGCACGCCAGTGTATAATAGCTTTGCTGAAAATTTGCCAACTGTACCCGAGTTATTGGTTACTGTTGGCGGTTTGTCTTAGTTATACAGTATTTAATAGTATTCTACGAAAGGAGGATTTTTCTAAGGGATTTTTAGAATCGAATAAATTCTTTTACGTTAAAATTTTACACTGACGTTCCCGGGCGGCAGAATTTTGAATAATGAAACAGTAGAAAATATGCGAAAATTACTTTTCATAGCAAAAGCTGTACTTAGCAAAAAACAATTCCTTAAATACAACTTCTCAGAACAGAGATAGCAAGGATTTTTCAAATACATCTTCTCGGAGCACAGTTTGAGATTTACGCATCCTAGCGAGAAAACTGTGTATTATGGTAAGAGTATAATGTCCCTAATTTTCACTGTGGCGAATGGTTTATATTAAACAACAACATATTCTTCAATAGGATTCTTAGAATTGGAGATACACTTGCAAACAGAAATGCGCACTAACATCACCTAGCGGCAGGTATGTGAGCTACAAGCAAGCCATGGGTATATGCAAAATGTTCCACGAGGTAAATAGTATCCGGCGTTGAAAGAATTTCTTTTATCAGACTTTTTTTTTTTTTTTTGGTTGGAGGTTTAACGACCACCGTGAGCAACTCAATGGGCTATAAGCAGTTGCCCGTCCCTACTTTAGGGCCACTGGTTCCAGGGAAGGGAGAGAGCCAGTGCCGTAAGACAAACACAACATCCATGCCTCACCGGAATTCCAACCCGTACCCCTTCCAGACGAATGATCAGAGACCATCGCTTACACCACTGCGCCACCGGGCCCGGCTATCGGACTTTTCGAAGCAGCGATATCGAGAAAAACAAATCAAATATATGTTTTTCTCGGTATCACCGCTATATTTTGGTGCCACCCTGGCGGCGCAGTGGTCTAAGCGCTGGCTTATGATCGTTTATCCAAGAAGGGTCGGAGTTCGAATCCCGGTGAGGCATGGATGTTGTGTTTGTCTTACGGTTATGGTTCCCTTCCTTCCTGGAACCAGTAGCCCTAAATTAGGAACGGGCGACTGCTTATAGCCCATCGAGTTGCTCACGGTGGTCGTTAAACCTTCAATCAAGAAATATATATATACATATACACTGAAGAGCAATTGAATTAGAGATACCTGTCTAGTAACGTGTATCACCACGTTTCGCCCTAATGACGGCGGTAATTCGTCTCGGCATGGACTCGACAAGATTCCGGAAGCGTTGAGAAGTCATACGGATCCACGACCCCTGAACAAGCTCCCACAGTTCACGAAGATGGATTGAGGTCAGGTGACCTAGCTGGCCAAGGAAGCGAGGTCACGTCGGTGGAGTGTTCATCCAACCATTCGGATACAGTTCGGGAGCGATGACACGGTGCATTGTCTAGTTGCAGGATGTGGTCCCCAGTGGGATGGTGAAGACGCACAAACGGGAGCAAATAGTCGTCCAAGATATACCGGTAACGTTGACCAGTGAGGGACGTTGTCACACGTACCAGGGGACCCATTTCAGTCCACATAAACAGTCCCCAGACGAGAATGCCACCCCCACCAGCTTGAAGAGTACCCTGCTGCCACAAAGGATCCATCGCTTCATGTGGTTTGCGCCGTACTCGTATCCAGCCATCCGCATGTACCAACGTGAATCTCGACTCATCAGTCCAGGCAACATTTTCCCACATGTCTAGGGTCCAGCGGCGATGTTCCCGCGCTCCTGCTTATCTTTGCACCCTGGGATGTGCGGTCAGCAGCGGTACCCTCGTGGGACGATGGCTTCTGTACCCCATAGCGAGGAGATGGTTCTGGATGGTGTGTCTGCTTACACGTTTTTGTGCACCAGCGTTAAATTGCCGAGTGATTTCTTGCACTGGGGCCTGTCTATCCGCTGTTACAATGCGAGCTAGCCGACGATGACCGCGCTCATCCACACGCTGTTGTCCACGGCAGTTGGCCCTTGTAGGGATGGTTTTACCGGATTCGATGTACTCACGGTGCACTCGTGACACAGTGGCTCGTGAACCCAGTGCCTGCACGATTTCCGAGATGGAGTGACTCATTCGTCGGGTCCCGACAATTTGCCCACGATCAAATGCTCTTAGATCCTTCGTCTTACCCATACTGCGTCCGACTCTTATTTATTCCCGTCGCATCACTCCTTATATTGTCGGATCGCTGCATACGTCATGTCGTTTCCGTCTACAGTGCCGTCCACAACGCCACATTTGCATAACGCCAGCTGTCTCTAATTCAATTGCTCTTCAGTGTATACACACATATGGATACACACACTGAAGTGCCAAAAACTGGTATACGTCTGTAATACCTAATACCGCGTTGGTGCTCCTCGCGATCAGACAACGGCAGCAACGTAACGGGATATATACTCCACGAGCTCTCTGTAGTACTGTGGAGACATGGACACCATGTTTCCTGAAGAGTGTCCCTTAATTCCGTAATATTCTCCGGTGGAGGATTTCTCGCATTGACGGCACGTTGAACAGTGTCCCAAATGTTTTCGATGGCGTTTAAATCCGGCAAACGAGGGGGCCAAGTCGGAATGCCAAACTCCGTGAAATGTTCGGGCAGCCATAATCGAGCGACTGTGAACGTGTGCGGTGGCTGACGTCCACTGTCACCCGATGTTTCCCAAGGATGGTTACGTAGCCTCAACCGGTCAGGTCCGTCTGCAGACGTATGAGGGGTAGTAATGCATGCCAGCTGGAAAACACCCCACACTATAACAGAGCCGCCTCCGGCCTGCACTGCCCTTTGTAGGATTGCGGGATCCATTGCCTCCTGGTGTTGTCGCAACACCAAGAGTCGGCCATCTGCTCCAAACAGTTGGTATCGCAATTCATCCGACCAGACCACATGTTTCCATCCATCTTGCGTCCAATGGCGATGTTTCCGACCCCAGACGAGGCGCACAGTCATGTGTTGTCATATCCGCAATGTCATCCGGGTGGGCCGTCGGCTCCGGAATCCCATAGAACGCAGAAGACCTTGCACTGTTCGAACACGTATGCTACTACTGACCCCAGTATTGAATTGCGCTATGATTTGCGGCAATGTTGCACGTTAGCCTGATGTTACGATGCGTGCCAAACGCCGCTGTCCACGTATGTCCAGGGCTTTTCTACGGCCACATCGGTCTCGTGCTGTGGTTGTTTTCCCTGAGTTTGTGTAGTCTAGATGCTCATTTTTTGTTGTCTGTGGAAATTCAAATTTCGTGGTAATTTCCAACATGGAGTAACTCCATCTCTCAGGCGCCGACTATCTTACCACGTTCGGAATCGCTTAAATCCTGATAAGCTTCCATCTGAACTGCGAATGCTACTACTTGAGCTTGCGGAGATATCTGCCTCTTTATATATGTCGTTTGTGGACGATACCATTTACTGCATGGGTGTGGTGACATTTAATGGAAATGGCAGCGTCCTTCCCAGTTTTTTTTTGGCACCTCAATGTATATTTATATCAGGACTGTCACATCAGTTTCGGTGGTCCTGTTCTAATGATTACCGCCCCTCCCTCCCCCGCCGCATGGAACGATGCCTGTCAGTGAAGCCTCCGTAGGGAACGGCAGAAGAAAATCAAGAAAATTTAATCATGTAACGAGACATGAAACGTTCTTTAAAATAATAATAGGAAGTAATAATAATGAAAAAAAAAACTAAAGAATGTTACAGGCAATCAAACAATTAAACAGAAGAACATCTGTGCAGCTTATGAAAATTTGAAAATTGTCTGAGTAAAACTTTTTTTCAATATGATTTCTGCTATTTTTAAATTACGACTTTGCGCTCAGAAAATAATTAATATCGTACACGTTCACTGAGAAACTGTCAGAGAATTTGCGAAGTGTTCGGAAGACAGTTTTTGGAGAAAGAAGATTTTTTTTTACATTTTTTCCTTAAACAAATCGACATGCCGTATTTTGATCAGCCGAATAATTTTAGAGCTAATACCTTCCCCCTTTTCATTATAACTGCTACAATGTGAGTGAATTTAAACATGAATTATGCAATGAAGTCTTACCTACGTTTTATAAAAAAAAACAAAAATTATTTGTGTGACCGAAACGAAAAATTCAAAAATTTCAGATTAGTATGAGAAGGGGGAGGGGAAGGGTTAACGACCACCGTAAATTATTCGATGGATGGGCACATCGGTGAGAAACATCAATGTTGGACATCGGTGAATACTGATTCCCGAAACATTCGTGCATTAGTAGTATCGGTGGAAATTTTTTATGTATCGATGAACATCGGTGTTTCACTAAAAAGCTGAAGAATGCTCATCTTTTTCATTTCCAGCAGTAATGGGCACATCGCTGGGTAAAAATCTCTGTTCAATATATTGGTCAATTCAACATCGAGTAGCCAATATTTTTTAAAACGCTTTATGTATCCGTGAAAATCTCAATGTTTCCTCGATGTATGGCCTCCTGTAACCTCGAGGATAAGTATTCGACTTTCGGCTACGAAACATCGAATAAAACTACGCAAAAATCGCTATTTCATGACGTTGGAATTTTACATTCCCTTCTTTAAAAGAATTCAGCAAAAAGAAATGCACTTACTTCGCGTAGAAAATATTCTTTTGCAGTTTCAAACATCGATTATCACTTGCAAAACAACGATGCTCAAAAATATCGTTTTTTTTTTTTTTTTCATCTGTAGCTAAAGCAACCTCACCTCTCTAATTTATTACCACTGCTTCCAAGCAACGAAGAGAGTCGGAGCCGTAAGACGAACACAGCATCGATACCTCGCCGGTATTCGAACTCAGACCCACCTCGGGCAAATGGTAAAAATCCTCAGTGGCGGCCCTAGCCCATGCGGGACCCCGCGCGATGGCTCTTCACGGAGCCCTTTGCAATCGCAATAACCTCTTATATATATAAACTGTATATACACTGAAGAGCAATTGAATTAGAGACAGCTGGCGTTATGCAAATTTGACGCTGTGGGCGGGCCTGTAAACGGAAACGACATGACGTATGCAGCAATCCGACAATATAAGGAGTGATGCGACGGGAATCAATAAGAGTCGGACGCAGTATGGGTAAGACGAAGGATCTAAGCGCATTTGATCGTGGGAGAATTGTCGGGGCCCGACGAATGAGTCACTCCATCTCGGAAGTCGTGCAGGCACTGGGATTTTCACGAGCCACTGTGTCACAGGTGCAACTTGAGTACATCGCATCCGATAAAACCATCCCTGCAAGGACCAACTGCCGTGGACAGCGGCGTGTGGATGAGCGGGGTCCTCGTCGGCTAGCTCTCATTGTAACAGCGGCTAGACGGGCCACAGTGCAAGAAATCACTCGGCAATTTAACGCTGGTGCACAAAAACGTGAAAGCAGCCACACCATCAAAACCATCTCCTCGCTATGGGGTACAGAAGCCATCGTGCCACGAGGGTACCGCTGCTGACCGCACATCACAGGGTGCAAAGATTAGCATGGGCGCGGGAATATCGCCACTGGACCCTATACATGTGGAAAAAATGTTGCCTGGACTGATGAGTCGAGATTCACGTTGGTACATGCGGATGGCAGGATACGAGTACGGCGCAAACTACATGGAGCGATGGATCCTTCTTGCCAGAAGGGTACTCTTCAAGCTGGTGGGGGTGGTATTCTCGTCTGGGGACTGTTTACGTGGACTGAAATGGGAACCCTGGTACGTGTGACATCGTGCCTCACAGGACAACGTTACCGGGATATCCTGGACGACCATTTGCTCCCGTTTGTGCGTCTTCAACATCCCACTGGGGACCACATCCTACAACAAGACAATGCAGGCGCCATTGTTCCCGAATTGTATCCGAATGGTTGGATGAACACTCCACCGACGTGACCTCGCTTCCTTGGCCAGCTAGGTCACCTGACCTCAATCCCATCGAGCACATCTGGGATGTCATCGAGAGAGATGTTCGAGGCTCTGATCCCCCTGCATCAAATCTTCGTGAACTGTGGGAGCTTGTTCAAGAGTCGTGGATCCATATGGCTTCCCAACGCTTCCGGTGTCTTGTTGAGTCCATGCCAAGACGAATGGCCGCCGTCATCAGGATGAAAGGTAGTTCTACACGTTACAAGACAGGTATCTCTAATTCAATTGCTCTTCAGTGTATATATATATGTATCATCATCATCATCATCATCATCATTGTCAACCATTATCAATCCACTGCTGGACGAAGGTCTCCCCAAGTTTCCTCCACAACGGTCTGTCTTGTGCCAGTCTCCTCCATGTCACCCCTGCATACTTTCGAATTTCATCCACCCATCTCCCATGTGGTCTTCTTCTGGGTCTTTTCCTGTCCCTTGGAATCCAATCTAAAATTTCGGCTGTCCATCGATGATCTGTCCTTCTGGCAGTATGTCCAGCCCATTGCCATTTCAGGGATTTAACTCTGATCATGATGTCTTCCACTCTTGTCATTTTTCGGATCCACGAGTTCCTCTTCTTATCTCTCCTGGTTACACCAAGTAAAAAAATTATATGTTGCTTACTCTGACCGTAAACCTGTCTGGCTCGCTTTTTTTCTCATACAAACCCACACTTGGGGTGAATGTGATCCCAAAGCAATTTTTTTTATGGGGAATTGTGGTACTGATTTATATGAAATAAACACGATGTAATACAATACACTGTTTATTAATATAATTAGGAATCCAAAATATTACCTGTTCCAAAATGACCTGTTACTAAATAACAAGGATAGATAGGTACATTTATAAGATAAGTTTATTATTTAAAGAAGAATTCTGCGACTTTTCTTGTGGCTGAAGATTTTAATCAAATCGCTATAGTCCAAAGTAGATGCCACGTTGTTTTCTATGGATAGAAGAGCGACTACATTGCAACTCACTACTTGTACCCGAATATGCGGTAAAACTCCTATGAAAATTATCTTGAAAAAATTAAATTTAGACATTTCTCCACAACTTTCCCGCTGAAAAAATGTCTCTGACCAAAAAATAAAAAAATTCTAAGAGAGCTACTTTTTGATGTCCCTAATTCAAAGCAGTACGCAAATATTAAAATTGGTCATTTATTTGTACATGATCGTGAACTACAACTACAATATTTTAGGTGACGCCAGGCAAAAACTACTAAGTAATTGGAGGCGGTGCGAGGCCCCTCTGAGTGCGGAGCCCTAGGTTGTTGCCCGGTATGCCCGTACTTGGGGCCGCCACTGAGAATCCTGCGCTACCGGGGACGAATGAATGTTTTTCAAGTGAGCTGTTAACATTCTTGCTTTAACAGTAGCACAAAATTATTTATGAGTTCATCATATTCCAGGTCTTCAGCGTTTTCTAACGTTGTAATTTACTATATATACTGTATACTATTAAAAACGCGGGCCTCGGTTCGCTCAAAACGATGGAACTGCCTTACCTACGGCCCAGATATACTTTACAGTTTTTTGTAACAAAACAGTGCAAAAACACGCCACCCCTCCCCCTCCCCCCACCCTCCGTTAAGAAATCGTAAAAGTTCAGTGATTGGTATTACATATGGGATGTGATTAGTGTATTGGCTTTTAACATCCTACACAACGACAATGGTGAAAAGCGTTGCATTCAGAGAGTTTTTTTCCGGGGGTGGGGGGAGGAGCAATTACAAATTTGAAGGGAATGGAACATGTTGACTGACTATATACTTATAATCACAATTTTGTTATTCTCATATTCATGAATATATACACTATATCGACAAAAGTCACAGGACACCTAGAAGAGAAACACAACATAGCATTTATTAACATACATAAGTACGGTGTAGGTCCACCTTTGGCCTTAATGCATACACTGACCCTTCGAGATATGCTTTCGACAAGGTTTTGGAACACAGAGATAGGTATGCGCTTCAATTCAGTACATAATGCTGCCGCTAACTGTTGCTTAGTAGTAGGCCTTGGTTCCAAACTTCCTATACGGCGATCTAATTCCTCCCATAGGTGCTCTGTGGAATTAAGATCAGGACTCTGTGCTGGCCAGTCCACACACGATGGTGAATTGTCATCAAACCACGCCGTAACAGTCTTTGCTTTATAGCTCGGTGCATTATTATGTTGGTACCAACAAGGCTCGGTACCATAGTATTGCCACAGAGTTGGTAGGGCATAATTGTCCAGAATATCAAGGTAGACGTGCTCATTAACAGGTTTGTTCATGATAACCAATGGGCCGGGACCATACCACGAAAAACACCCCTACACGAATACACTGCCAGCTCCAAAAATTACCGTAGGAAAAGTACACTGTGGTAAATCGCGTTCCCCAGGCTGCCGCCGTACCCACACACGCTCATCAGACTGATGGCTCGTGTATCTGGATTTATCAGTCCATAGGACCCTTTTCCATTGATCTACGGTCCACGATAAATGTTCTTTACACCACGCTAAATGACGAGTAGCATTCCGAGTGGAAATGAAAGGCTTATGAGCAGCCGCACGACAACGGTAACCCATGGAATGAAGTTCTCTGCGAATGGTACGTGTACATACCGAGGTGTTCCAGCATTTCTATTCACCTGTACACTGAAGTCTTGTGCAGTACTCCGTCAATTAGCTGTAACGACTCTTCTGAGACTTCGACGTCCTCTATCACTGATTTTCTTTGGTCTACCGATACGTTTTGCTGCTTCAGGCAAGCCATGTGTCTTCCACTTATTGAGTACATTAAAAAAAGTTGACTTGGGTATGTTTAAACGCCTCTCGGTTTCTCTTATGGGCAACCCACTAATATAACACCCAACAATCTTTCCTTTCTCAAAGCCAGTTCTCTCCCGCTGCGACATTTTCACTCAACCACCTAGTGCGATATGATCGCGGTCAGCTGCTGGCTTGTTTTTATACCGTTTGCCGCTAAACCGCGCATCTTCACAACGCAGCAGATCTGTTCATTTGCTTGTGAAGGGGTGTCCGGTGACTGTTGTCAATATAATGTATATAAATGTTTTCTTATGCTCGTACATCGCAAATGCAAATTCAAAGAAATCTAAACATACAAGTGATTTAAAATGTAAAAAGTGCCATACCTTTGCTTTAATTTAGTAATGCACTGGGGATTTCACCATAGGGTGGTGTAAAATATTGAGGATGCTAGTAAGATAACGCTGCACTGGAGAAAATCCCCCCAAAACAATAGAAGTGGTTAAAATGTCCTCGGCTTACTACAAGCGTGCCTCTGATTATTAAGGAATCATTACAGTTTTACCTGAAAACGTATGGTATAAACCATTCCCCTGATGCCATTTGGTTTCAGCCCCTTTAGATTATTTAGATTAGCACATAGTAGTAAAAAAGTAACTAACCGTTTGGATGCCAGTTTGAGGTACCTGGATATGTTTTTTGTCATAGAATGTTAACAACCCACCGCCAGAAAAAAAAACCTTATGGGAACAATTTCTAATAATGTGTTATTGTTAAAAATTAGGTAGAAAATATTTTGTTATACTGGAAGCAGTAACGTCGTGTTAGTTATATTAAGGCTTAACCTTATATATGGAAAGTTGACATCCAGAAGACTGAAATAAAGCTGAATGCCAGCTTCCAAAATATGATGATGTTTGCAGTGCAAACATCTCTGCTCTGTGGAATTGGGTTTTTATTGCGGAAGTAGTCCGAGTTGTCAGTGACCCTTCAGCGAGGACTGTTAATGTTGTGAAAAATTGACCCTTCACCGAGGACTGTTAATGTTGTGAAATATAAATAATAACAGATAAATACACAGTTGACGTGGACCAGGAACATCAAATAGAAGTCATGGCTCTTTCCACGTTTATAAGTTAGTCACCGAAACATTTCTCATTGGCCGCCACCGGGAACCGAACCCAGGGTTTTCCAGTTACGCGCTGGATATGCTTCCTGGGTCTTCCAGTTACGCGCCGGATAGTTATTCCCGGTGGCGGCCGATGACAAATTTTTCCGTGACTCACTTATAAACGTAGAAAGAGCGATGGCTTCTATTTGATGTTAATGTTGTGAAAAATTGACCCTTCAGCGAGGACTGTTTAATGTTTTCTAGAAGGATAATACAAATTTCAGATGGAAGTCCATGTAGATGAGTTTTTTTTTTATTATTATAATATTTTCCCTCATTTTCTTAAGTTTTTTTAATTAATTTCTCCAAATATTCAGCCATAAACGACCACAATTACATTAAATATAAGGGGAGATCGCCCAAAAACTACGGAAGAAGGCATTCATGGATTTTCGGGAGGGGGGGGGGGTGATAAGCACCAGCGAGATGCCTGAATACATCACTGATGGTGATGCCGGAACGCCTTTAACCTGAAGCGCGGCAATATAATTTTTTTCTCACTAAAATCAAATCTTCCAGTTGAGTCATATAATATTTACCAGTTCTTTGAAGCATAGTCATAACCAGTGGGCCGGGGGGGGGTCAGTACCGCCAGGCTTCAGAGTCGGGGATCCTCATAGATATATATGTATATATATAATGTGTGTATGTGTGATCGAACCCCCCCCCTCCCAGATTTTGAAACACATGGTTACGCCACTGTTTTGAAGGGAATGATAGGAAAAGGAGATTTAGTGATATCCGTATTTTCTTTAGATTTGTAAGAACGTTTTATTTAAACATATATCCAACGCATAGGGATCACCGTGGATGTTCCGTTCTGCTGCAACAGGACCTCATTTGCCACCCGCAGTTGCACGGGCTTTCCCATTGTCCTACATGCATCTTGTTTTTTTGGTGGCGCCAAAGCGTTCGTTTTGTCTTAGGGGCGGGAATGAGCGAGTTGTATTGCTCACTGGCGGATGTGTTCCATAAGAGCGGAAAAAAGAAAGTTCCTCTTCGTCCTAGTTGTTGATTGCTTGAGGGCAGGTTATCGTTCTCTCTCTGACTGTCACTAGGTCAGAGTCAATAACAACCACTAATGTCTTCCAACGTCTGGCCTTTCTCATCCCCCTGAGGGGTGTGAAGTGATATAAACTCCGTCCAACAATTCAGGTCGGTTCAAACCTAAGTCGTTGTCGGACGCATTGGTCGAATCTCAGGTAAGTCACTTTTTTCGCAGTGACCGCCGCAGGTTCTAAACTTTTTGCGAAATATTTTGCCGTGTCTTGATTTCATTGTCTTATAAACCCAAATTCACAAGCTTATTTCATTTTGGAAAAGCACCAGAATTAAAGTATTCGCTTTTGCTTTGAGTTGTACGAAAACTTCCATTTCACAAGTTCCATAAAGTGCTATAATAGTGAAACGAATTCTGCTTGAGGTTGCCGTCTTAATAGCGACAAACTGGGTTCATTTCAAACGGCTCTGTATCTCTTGACTAGTATAATACTTTGCTAACTTTTCCTTACGTTGGACACCACTGAATATGGAGACCCAGAAAGTGCATGCTTTTGCGATGAAACTCTTAATTGTTCTTAAGTCCTCCCATACAAACACATATAAAGTAGCAGTATTCTAAAGCTAGCACAAATTATTTTTATTTTTACCGAGCATAATTTGAGGCCAATATGTTGATTTGCCTTTGTATATTGGAAGCATCCATTTTAGGTTCAGCTTAGCATACACTCATATTCGTCCGGTGGAGATATTGTTATGAATAAGTTATATTTCGACTTTACGTCAATAGTTTTGGACGAAATTTTGTGTCTGCATGAATGGAGAAAATGATCAGAAGTACTCTTCTCGAGAGTATTAAAGGAGACCCGATATGTTCTCCATAATAGGCTTTAGTTAGACCATGTAAGCAGACGCAATGCTACGGATGAGCTGGGATGGGCTTCCGCCTACCCAACTTTTCTTTGAGACCCCTCTGCTTTAGCCTCCCCCCCCCCAAAAAAAAAATTTAAGCTGTTGGAACATATGGCGGGTTCAACCATCTAAGAGTTTAGGGAACTTGGATAAATGCACGTGAATTTCTCGAATTCGCAGAAATTTTGTTATACAAAACGAAGTTTCTTTGGATTTGTGTTTGTACTTCTGTGAGGTGGAGGAAGTTCTCTGAACGAATTTCTAAGAAAATAGTTGAAACACATTTTTTGTAGTTATGGCTTAAAAAGTTGACAGAGGGAGAGACAAATATAAATATTCAACGTCAGGTTACAAACTAAAATTTATAAACAGCCGTATGAAAGAAAAAAAAACGACCAAGTAAGCTAAAATTGCGAAGGAATAGTAACTTGCCATAGAGATTCGTATTTATTGTTCCCATATGGCATACTTTGAATAAATACTACGTACAATATTCCCTTGAAAACTTTTTTCTACTAAGGGATAACATTATCTGCGTCGGATAAAATGTAAGTGAACGGAATTTTTTGCCAAAATTTCAGCCAATCATTTCAAAATTGGTGCATCCCCATTATGCTTAGCTCCCCCGCCCAGTTTTGATTGACTGGCGTCGTCACTGCATGTAAGACAATAGGCACGACCTTTTGAAAGCTAGGCTAATAGAATGATATTAATCATCTGCAACTCATTGCCACAGAATAATGAACTTGCAGGTTAGAAACAAAGTCCTCCGGTCAAGTTAAAGGAAAAAATATATCAATAATTTTGTTAACAAATAATTCCTCCTATTCCATTTTGTGCGTCAAAAAGCATGTAATTCAGTTTTTGTCTTTAAATTAAATTTGCCCCATTTTTTGGAGTTCGTTAACCTCGATTCAATTGGACTCATTGTAGAGTTTTCCCCAAATTAAACTCATTTCTTCTTTGTAGTTTAATAAATGTTTCAAATAAGAAGCCCTTAATCTGTTCCGAACTTCTCAGTTCCTTGGAACCAATATACGAACTTATCGGAGATTCGAACCCAGACCAGCAGTAAGAGGAGTTACAAGCCTGCCTCCTATTCTTCTCGCCCACCAGCTGTTCCTCAGTTTACGATAAAATAGTCAAACGTTTGACAAACAGCACTTATTCTGCTTTTACGGACGTTTTCTGTGCAAGTCCTTGAAGATAAATTAACCGATTAAATTTTAAGTGAAAATAAAATGGTTATAAGCTACAATTAGCTTCAGCTTAAATAGTTTGATCAGCAGGAAATCTGGAATATTCGTTGAATTCTCCTTTGGAAATAGTTTCGATACTGATTTTGATAAAATTTGTAGTTAGCATATTCGTTGAATTCTCCTTTGGAAATAGTTTCGATACTGATTTTGATAAAATTTGTAGTAAGCATATTCCTTGAATTCTCCTTTGAAAATAATTTCGATACTTTTGCACATTTTTCCTGGTGTAATAGTAAGGTCAGTTATACCGGAATTAACGGAAACTTAGATAAAATGTTTACACCATCTTTCCTTTTATAGAGCATTTTTATTCTCAGATATAATATTCTCGTATCAGAGTATTCTGTTAAACCGAAAATTGTGGCATTAAAGTTTTACACCAATTGTTCAGGTGGTTTTTGTACGTTTATTAAAGCCAACAGGATAAAAATCTACAATTACGAACTGATTTTGCAAAAATTTGTAGTTAAAAATCGTTACTTAATCTGTGGTAAAAACTGACGGTAGTGGTGTTGTAAAATGTTTAATATCTCCGCCTATAAAGCATTTTGAGTAGTCTCGTTTCGTGAATACTGGAAAGAAGGTGAAAAGTTTTCCTTACTACTTCTGCCTTGAAGATTTATCGCATTATTTAATGTAACGTTTGTAAAATCACACTGAATATATAAAAGCACAATATAATAGTTTCTCACACAGTGTACTTTTAAATCTTGTACTTTTAAATAATAGCACAACGAAATTCACGCCAATTATACATCAGATAGTATAATTATACTGGTGATCCGAATTTATTGGGGAGCTTGGAAACCTTGATTTTTATCTACGTCAATAAATTCGTATCACTAGTATGTTATACTATCTTTGTACTTTTGTTCATTAAAGCTCCATATGCCCTTTAGTCCTTTCTCCGTTCTAGAGAATAATATGCCTACAAGTCAGAATAAAAAAAATATTTTTTTAACATATAGCGCTATGGATAATCATTCGTGAACTTTGAATGTTATGTGATATTCCCCTCGAGTTGGAGGAGAAAATATTTTTTTGTTTAGCACTATTCCAAAAGTAGAACTTAATTTTTTTCTTACTCAAAAGTTAAAGTAAGATGAATTTCCTTTTAATTTGTTTGATATACGAAGCACAATTCTGGTACTACGTGGGGCAAATTTATTATATATTTCTATATACACTATATTGACAAAAGTCGCCGAACACCTAGAAGAGAAACACAACACAGCATTTATTGGCATACCTTAGTACGGTGTCGGTCCACCTTTGGCCTTAATGCATGCACTGACCCTTCGAGACATGCTTTCGAGAAGGTTTTGGAATACAGCGATAGGTATGCGCTTCCATTCAGTACATTATGTTGCCGCTAACTGTTGCTTAGTAGTAGGCCTTGATTCCAAACTTCTTATGCGGGGCTCTAATTCCAGTCCACACACGATACGGAATTATCGTCAAACAACGCCGCAACAGCCTTTGCTTTATGGCTCGGTGCATCACCATGCTGGTACCAACAAGGCTCGGTTCTATAGTATTGCTACAGAGTTAGTAGGGCATAATTGTGCAGAATATCGAGGTTGACGTACTGGTTAACAGGTTTGTCCACGATAACCAATGGGCCTGAACCATACTAATGAAAACACCTCCACACGAGTACACTGCCAGCTCCAAACTTGACCTTAGGAACAGTACACTGTGGTAAATAGTGTTCCCCCAGCTGCCGCCATACCCAGACACGGCCATCAGACAGATGGATCGAGTATCTGGATTCGTCAGTCCATAGGACCTGTTTCCATTGATCTACGGTCCACGATAAATGTTCTTTACACCATGCTAAACGACGAGTAGCATTCCGAGTGGAGATGAAAGGCTTATGAGCAGCCGCGCGACCACGGTAACCCATGGAATGAAATTCTCTGCGAATGGTACGTGTACATACCGAGGTTCCAACATTTTTCCGCACCTGTATACCGAGGTCTTGTGCAGTACTCCGTCAATTAGCTATAACGACTCTCCTGAGACTTCGACGTCCACTATCACTGATTTTCTTTGGTCTACCGATAGGTTTTGCTTCTTCAGGCACGCCATACGTCTTCCACTTATTCAATACATTCAAAACTGTTGACTTGGGTATGTTTAAACGCCTCTCTGTTTCTCTTATGGACAACCCACTAATATAACACCCAACAATCTTTCCTTTCTCATAGTCAGTTCTCTCCCACCGCGACATTTTCACTCAACCTCACAGAGCGATATGATTGCCGTCAGTTGCAGGCTTGTTTTTATACCGATTGCAGCTGAACCGCGCATCTTAATAACGCGGCGGATCTGTTATTTGCTTTTGAAGGGGTGCCCAGTGACTTTTGTCAATATAGTGTATATTTATGTTTGCGTTTCATAGCATATTTTCGCAAATGCAGATTAGTTTTGAAAAATAATTTTTGCTGCCGATAGTTATAGTTACAACAATAACTTTTCATTCATCTCAGAGTTTTTTCTAATGCAAAATATTCTCGATAGGAGGCCAAAGTCTAGACTGCCGCCCCGGGGACGCAGTGGTCGAAGGCGCTGGCCTCTGAGCATTCGTCCGTAAGGGGTCCGGGTTCGAATCCCGGTGAGGCATGGATGTTGTGTTTGTCTTACGGCACTGTCTCTCTCCCTTCCCTGGAACCAGTGACCCTAAATTAGGGACAGGCGACTGCTTATAGCCCATTGAGTTGCTCACGGTGGTCGTTAAACCTCCAATCAAAAAAAAAAAAAAAAAAGTCTAGACTATTTGTACTTCCATATCACATTTCTCAACTGTAAATCAAAAAGCTTCTTCTAACATGAGCTAACTTTGTCTACGATCAATGAAATACACATATTGTATCAGTTTTTGATGAAATATTTTTGCGGTAGAATAGACCGAAGCTGCATGTTAGCATTTCGAACTATGCGTGCGCTTCTAAAAGTCGGATTTATAAAAACCTTTGACATAGGATTTATACAGCTGTTTAATATTATTTGGGGCCTTCTCGACGCACAGTTTCCATTTGGAGCATATATAATTATTACCTTTTTGACGATGGTGGGATTCGAACCCAAGTCCCACTCCGGAGCGGCTGTTCTTCCAGCAGGCGTATTTCTGCAGCATAACCTATTTGGCTCATACTTCGCCGCAGTAGTACGTTATCTATGTCACATAACGTAGTATTATGCTACATCATCACCTCCCCTTGAAAAAGGCGGGGGCGCGAGATTTCAGGTTTCCTGTCAGCCTATGACCATGGTCGAAGAACCATCTCAGCGCAAAAGAATTAATTCACATTTAATTACGTGCGTTGTGTGGAAGACTCATCACAAATATTTATCAAACCTATCGGCCAAGAAATCCACTTTCGTTTGGGGGCTAATACACAGCCGTATCAGAATAATATGACCACCTCCCTAATAATGAGAAGGTGTTCACATTATTACCCTTGGCCCGGATGACAGCGACGAGACGACGTGGCATGGAAGCAATGAGGCCCTGGTAGGTTGCCCGAGGTCCACGTGCCCATGCGAATTGCAGCAGAGCACGGCGATACCGGAGATGACGTGGTTCTGGGTGTCGAACGTGTCGATACAAATAGTCTCACAAGTGCTTTATGGAATTTAGGTGGAGCGATTTCGCAGGCTAAGGGAGAAGAGAGACATCGCTGTCGTGTTCCTAGAACCAGTCACGCACCCCTTTAGCGATGTGGCAGAGCGCATTGTCTTGTTGGTAGACACCATCGCCACCAGGGCAAACGTCCAACATGAAGGAATGCATGTGGTCAGCGAGGATGGACAGGTAGCCATTGGCGTTCAGGGACCCATCCAGTGGTATCAGCGGTCCCAGGTCATACCAGGAAAACATCCCCCAAACATTCACACTGTCACCGCCGGCCTGTACTTGACCGACAAGCGTGTCCGGGTGTTGGTTCTCGTGTGTCTGACGCCGTATCCGCCACCGCCAGTAATTTCTGTGGAGCAGTAACCTCGATTCATTGGAGAAGGCAACCTTTTCCCCCTCTTGCACTGTCCAATGACGGTTTTCTCACTTGAACTGCAGGCGTCGTTGCCGATGGACCTGGGTTAACATGGGCGCCTTGACGCAGCATCGACTCCGGAGACCCATGCGTAACAGGGTTCGCTCTACTGTTATCGGGGAGACATACCTCGGCGACCCAGCGTTCATTTGCATGGTCAACTGCTGCACTGTTGCTCGTCGATTGCCCTTTACCAGTCGACGAAAGCGACGTTCTCCTCTGGGGTCGATGGCCTTTGGATCTCCACAGTTATGACGTCGGGAGTTACACGGTGTGCTAGCGGTCCATTCTTGGTACACCATTACAACAGCACCTCGCGAACAACCAACGAAGTCTGCTGTTTCTGAGGTGCTTCCACTCTTGGCGCGGTAACAGATGATCGATCCTATTTGAACGTCCGTCAAATCACTACATCTGCCCATTGTGCTTACGTAACGCACCATGATTCATCTGTCCTGGCTGGCCGCTTATACGTATCTCCGTGTGGTGGACCTTGTCACATGCATTGGGCGGGTACACTGTGATTTCTGGGGTGGTCATATTATTCTCAAACGACCGTGTATAACATCTAACCTTTTTTGCCGATAATGAGATGGGGAGCCACTTCTTCCTTCTCCGTATCTAATATTTTCCCAACGAACTTCGCCTGCAGATTTATCGCTGCATCATTGCCGATTTGGATCATACGTTACCACAGTAGTACGTCATCTACTTTACGTCACATAGTGATACATTTGTTCGACATTTCTGTAGATCGTTTCCAAAAAATCTCGGTGGAGCATGGATTTTCTGCTTGTCTTACGGCACTGGCTCATTCCTTTCCCGGGAACCAGCAACCTAAATTATTGACAGGCGACCATTTATAGCCCACTGAGTTGATCACGGGGGCAGTTAAAACCTGAAAAAATTATCTCAGAACTGCTATTCTTATTTCCAAAATGCAATATTTTGTCCCTTGGATTCGGAAAAATGCAATTCCATTTGTCATTATATATATATATACTATGTGGCGTGTTCCCAAAGGGTCAGGTGAAATTTTGGAAAGGTGTTCTACAACGCATAGTGATGAAAAACATTTCCATGAACAGCAGGGAGGGAAAGCTATCCCTCCTAGTTACAGCACGTTTTGAGAATACAGATAACCATGCCTATCAAGTTACACTGGTGTGCAAAAATTAAGGACAAAGAGGAGAAATTAGCATAGCAGCGGAACGAGCAGGCAGAACGGACCGAAATACCCCTCAGGAGATAGACTAGGATCCGGTACGGTAAGGCATGCGCATATATGCAGCATGACGTGGGGGAGGGGGGGGGTGTCGGAAGGACATAATGCGCACGGGCGGTGTACGCTCAGGAATTCGGTGAAAGCTATTGCACGGTGTACATCGGTTTGAACGACGTCGAGTTGCTGCCACCGTGTGACATCTGGATGACTTTACCCGAGTTCACGTCATTGGGAATTCGGAAGAATTCCTAGTGTGGCCGAGGTATTCGGGATCGCTCACAGCATCGTTTCACGAGCTTAGAGAACATTTCAAACGACAGGAACAGCTGTCCGAGAGTTTAGCAGTGGTCGTCCACGAGCAACCACGGCGGCGGACGACCGGTATATTATTGCCCTACAGGCGAGGAGAGACAAACGGCAGACAGCGGGAGAAATCGCAAGCCACATGCAACAGACAGCTAGACGTCCGTTACCGCGTTTTACGTGGCCAGGAGGCTGCACAAAGGTTGTCTATTTGCACGATGACCAGTACGGTGTGTGCCATTAACGCCTGATCATCGGAGACGGTGGTTTCTGTGGTGCCAGGAACACAAGAACCGGACACATAAGAAATGGGGCCGAGTTCTCTTTACAGATGAGAGCCGATTTAGTCTGACCAGCGATTCTGGACGTATACACATCCGGAGAGAGCAGGGAACACGTAATCGCACCTCCAACATCATCGAAAGGGACCGGTTTGGAAGTGGCGGAGTTCTCGTTTGGGGCGGTAGCATGCTTGGTAGCCGTACTGACCTCCACATCTTCCAAGGAGTTTCAGTCACTGGTGTCCGCTATTGTACCGAGGTTCTCCTGCCTCACGTGTTGCAAATTGCGAGAAGTACCCGATGGAGAAAACCGGTGCAATACACAACAAAAACACGACTCGTGGATGAAAATCAGCTGATGAGAGGGCCTGTTTTCGTTGCACGTGATATAGTGCGTCGCATAAATATAGAGACAGAACAAATTCTCGAATAAAAAAGAAACAGCAACGAGCTGAAATGTACACCTCATATTTATAGCAAAAATAGCATAGGACACGCAGCTGCACAATAGTTTGATGGAAACATAACAATTCTAACGCCAAGTACAAGAAAAAAGACAGAAATACGCTGTCTCAAAAATATAAAGACTTACTAGTTATGAGCACCTCCGGTACGAATAGTGGAGCCGTTGTTCCGAATAACACTGAAAACCCGATTGGGCATGCTGTCCACCAAGTGATGTAAGTGTTCTGGACGGAGTGCGTACCAGCTTCGATCAATCTGCTCTTTCAACGCCACCACACTTGAGAACTGCCGTCCATTCGCATACACATCACGAGCTAGGATACCCCAGAGGTTCTCGATAGGGTTCAGATCTGGACTGAATGCTAGCCAATCCATTACTTTCACATGATGAGTGTTAAACCAGCTTTTCGTTGATACAGACCGATAAATATATAAGCATTGTCTTGCTGGAACAGATAATCAACACCCGCAAGAGTTTCGGCAAACGGCAGAAGGTGGCTGCTGAGTATGTCCTGATACGTTTCGGAGATTTGCCTGCCTTGCAGAAAAGCGATATCCGTTGTCCCATTGAACGCAAAAGCTCCCCAGATCATCACAGATCCCCCTTCTTTCTGTCTGCTGAAGAAGGTGCATGGCTCGCGTCGTAAATCATGCCAATAGCAGTTCCAACCGTCAGGGCCGTCCAGGTTGAACTTTTTCTCATCGGAGAAAATAGTTGTGATCCACTCGTCCGTCCAGTGCATGTGGCTACTAACAATCTAGCTTCGTTGTGGCGCCGCGTGAGGTGTTGCAGACGGCGCAAAGGAGCACAATGTACTTTCCTTGATTCGTCGATGAACTGTGTCCTTTGAGATGGTGACACAAACAGTCCGAGAAACTTGACGTAGTGATAACCGTTGGAATGAAATTAAATGCATGATGGCATGATCATCTCGTTTGGTTGTTATTCGAGGTCTTCCAGGCCGTTTTCTGGCAGTTAACGCACCGCGTTTCGATAAAGTCTTATAAATGACTGCCGTACTCCTCCCCATGGCTTTACAAATTTTCGCTACAGGCAATCCATTTGCTCTCAGTCTCCAAATCTTCTACACCTCCTCACCAGAAAGTTGACTGTTGCGTGGCTCTTTGGCAAATGAATGTCTGACGACAGGTCCACTGTCTTTTGTAGGCTAGACCGAATTACGGCCCATGCGCGTGCGTACAACATGCTAATTTGTACATCTCAGTTGCATGTGGCTACTTTACATAGTTGTCTTTATATTTATGAGATACTTAAAATTACACTATTTCACTTTGTGGTGTTCTTTTCACACAATCCGGTCATCTCGACGGATCGAAACGTTTGCTGTAGGATTATGTCTAATTAGGTACCATTTCAGCTTCCTACCTATATTCACATTGTGTTCACAGCGCAGAGTTGACTGTCTCTATATTTATGCGACGCATCTTATGGGTAGAGTTGCTCATGATGATACACTATTTATACAGTTGCATGTGAAACAGCTGCATCTGATGATCCTCCGCTACCATGTTTATCATCTGTCGCCTGCCGGTGTTTCGGTAAGTTTTTTTGAGGGTTTGGGTAATGTAATTTGGGGTTACTTTGTGAGCAATAAGTATGGTGGGATGATACTGATACATTTTATTGAGAAGTTGTGAAATGCACTTTCTTAAAGACTCAGTCAATTAGGAGTGATGTATAAATATCCTTCTCAGACGTTTCTGTGTTGTAAAAACGAAAAAAGCATTGCCATTATTAGTTTCACTATCTCAAACTGAAATCTTAGGTATACTAGTCATTTGCGAATTTTAGGCAACATGTTTTGATATTTTCGGACGCTTGTGACCTTTCATAATGTTTCAACGAGACATTCGTTCCAGATTTGTGTTGTATGCTCATGGAAATGAGGGACTTTGAATAACAGAAGGCGCATGGCACCCAAGTTAACCTTCGTAACACTGAATCTAGTATGTGAAAAACAGCATGATCACTGGATATAACGTTCCCACTTACTTCGATTAATTCATGAACACTTATCTAACGAATCGTATTCAGACGTTGCTCGCGCGCGCCTTTTGATACACCACGACCAAACAACAGATATACTCTTAAGCACTACTGTGTACGTGTGTATGTGTGGTAAGTCACAGATCTGTAACATGTCTTCCATTTTCAGCAGTCGGTAAATATGTATAACTCACAGATCACTAAATTCTCTTTCTTTCCAACAGAATCTGTAAACCATGAAATGGTGCGTAGTGATTGTCGCAGTGGTATCCACTTGTGTGTCTGCTGTCCCAGAGAAGGTTTTATTCGGCCAGCCGTCGTCATCGTCACCGACAGCTTCAATACCGGCAGAAGCTAGATCGTCGGCAGGTCCAACGACTTCTGAAAAAAATGCCAAATCTTCAACAGACGGTCGACACTCTAGAGTAATCTCTTTCCCCAGCCAGGACTCCAGGTCCAGGCCTTACGGAACGAACACTGGTCATGTGTATGAAACCACAGAAGAGCGTTACGATCTTTCCTCCGCAACGCAGCCGGATGAAAACAGATTACTTTCCCTGCTGCCTACGTTCGGCGATCGTGGAATGCAGGTAAGTAAATAGTAATGTTTTGGTATTTTAGCCTTAAAAACAGGTATAATTGAATCTTTATAAAGTCGTATTCACTTCGAAGTGCTGGTAAGATCGTAACTGGTTGATCCGGCTGAAACCGTTCTGCTGGCCGTGTGGTTGCAGATTGGCTTCACCTGATTGTCCGAGTTGGTTCCAGGTTTCAGTCGGGAATGAATCATGCGTGGTGTGTGTTTTCTACTGCGCTGACTCTGTCCCTTCTCTTAAGGTTGAGGAAAATGACTTGGTGTGTGTTTTAAACGCTTATGACCCTATCACATGATATCAGATAATCAAGGCTTTATTTATACATAATACCAGACAATTTAGACTAATTTAGCACATTGAGATCCTTTACCTGTATATCTCCGAATTTCTTACTGGTTGATCGAAGTTTATGATTAACTCCTTAAGCAGCCATGAACCTTAACCAAATGGCACCTAAAAATTTCTCCGCTCCCCAAATACAAATATTCATATAGCGACCTTTTTATTCAACCTATGGAAAAAACATTACTTTCCCCTTCTCATCTCAGCAGCACTGACCATAAACCTATCATTGATGATAAACGCTCCCTTCGAGTCCTTTGTTCTCCCTTCTGGTCTTTTACTCTCTTCGCCATGACTCAAGGCATGATAGGAGAGTCTAGTTCCCCTGACGCGGACATCAGGCCACTAAGTAGAAACAAGTGACTCAAACATTTCTCTCCTTCCTTTGTCTCTTAACTTTTTTATAGACCCTTTTAGCAGGTAATCAGTCAGAAAATATTGTCAATCATTCCTCTAAACGACCACTTGCAATAACAAATCAAAGGCGAAAGCAGTGCGTCCTGATACGCAGGTTCATTCGTTCCATCCACGTTCGGCCCACTACTTAAACAGCTAACATATCTGTCCAAGCTTATTTCAGCCATTTTACTAACTTCGAGTTAATTCGTTCATGCCGGTTAAAGGCTTAAGCCAAGGGCACGTTTTGTACTGATATCGTTCTAGGACCATAGACCTATCTTCACTCTGTTTGTACACATAGATCTCGGAGTGTGACAAATAATTGCTTACGTGTAACGACAAAAGAGAATTAAAGTTATTTCAAACACTCGACGTGGATCAGGAACACCAAACAGAAATCATCGCTCTTTCCACGTTAATAAGTGAGTCTCGGAAAAATTCTCATCGGCCATCACCGGGAATCGAACTTCATCATCGACCGCCACCTTGGAAACGTAACTGGAATACCCTAGGTTCAATTCCCGGTGGCGGCCGATGATAATTTTTCCGAGACTCACTTATTAACGTGGAAAGAGCGATGATTTCTGTTTGGTGAGAATTAGGGTAATTGAAATCTTGTGTTAGATAACTTCTCGGTTTATCTGTCATACTGATCCCAGGGCAATATTAATGTACCCATTACAAAAGTGTCTGTTATGGAGGTGAATTTCTTCGGAATCGACGTGAAATTCAGAATGCACCCTTCTCTCCATTTTTCCTGTTCACAGATATTAAACGATCAAAGTATTGACAAAAATTCGCTTTTCAGTTGCGCAGTTGCTTGTATCGGCTATTGTTATACACTGAGTAGCCACTTTATTATGACCACCTGACAGTTTTAAGCAAATGAGCTATGACTGCACGCTATTGCCGCCAGAGGGCGAGGCTAGTATGAAAAGGGAAAGCTTAGTGCTTGCGACAGTAGTAGAGGTGTTTTTTGGGTGACGAGATAGGTAATAAAAGCGATTTGACGGACTTTCAACGTGGAATGATTATAGGAGCTCGGAGCCATGGAGCGAGTATCACCGAAACCGCCGCATTTGAAATGTTCCAGAGCAGCTGTTGTTAAAGTGTTTAAAGACTGGACTGTCAGCCAAAAAACTGGGTCTCTACGTGTAACGTGTGGTCGTCATCGACTAGTGACTGCTCGGGCGGAATGGAGAGTGTCCAGACTGGTAACAGACAACAGAAGGGTAACAGTGCAGCAAATTACAGACCATCTTAATCAAGGATCCCCTCAAATGATCTCTGCACGCACTGTTTGCCGTCCACTGCATCGGATGGGATATGGCAGCCAAAGGCCTGTTCGAACACCTTTGCTATCTGCAGTTAACAAGAGAAAACGTCTCCAGTTCGCACAGGAGCACAAGGATTGGACAGTCGATAATTGGAAACAAATTGTGTGGTCAGATGAATCAGGTTTTCAGTTGCACCATGCCGATGGGCGAGTGAGAATTTGGCGGAAACAGCACGAAAGCATGGACCCCAAACGCATTGCTACAACCCTTCAAGCTGGTGGAGGCAACGTTATGGTTTGGGGAAGGTTTTCCTGGCATGCTTTGGGCCCTTAAATTCGTGTTGATCAACGTCTGACTGGCACATCATATCTAAACATCGTTGCGGACCAAGTGCATCCTGTCATGTGGATGGTTTATCCCAATGGCCATGGCTACTTTCAACAAGATAATGCGTCCTGCCATAGTGCTCGTATTGTACAGGATTGGTTCCAGGAACATGCCGGTGAGTTTACTTTGCTTAGGTGGCCCCCACAATCTCCAGATCTAAACCCCATTGAGAATTTGTGGGATGAAGTTGAACGAGCCATCAGACAGCTGGATCCACAACACTGCAATCTCACACTCTTGGAAAGTGCTATTCATCAAGCATGGTCTCAGATTCCACAAACCACCTATCAACATCTCGTAGAGTCCATGCCACGAAGAATCGACGCAGTATTGAAGGCAAAAGGTGGCCCAACGAAGTACTGAGAGGGTGGTCATAATAAAGTGGCCACTCAGTGTATACGTATGATCTGAGGGAGAAAGAAATTCAGTATCTACTTAAAATCTTGTAAGGGAAACAGGACTTTATGGCTAACCCGTGTTATGAAGATTCGAACACTTACCTCTATAGCTTGCTTTCTTTAGAAATCAAATTAAGATAGCTAAATTTGTCACAGATTTACGTACTGAATTTAGCCAACATCTTCAAGAAAAGCGCTTGAATATTTATCAGAATGCACTATTTAATTGAACTATAATTGAAATTAACAAAATATTAATGTCCCGAAAAATAATCAAAACAGAAATGAAACGCCACTTACGTCTCCAAAATTTGGTCCAGAGGCACTGACTTCTGAAAATTTGTCAGGATGTTATAGCAGAAATTTATAGACATTTCTATTATGACTCTGATTATCTAATATAAGTAGCTAGTAGAAATATATGTTTTCCAGTTTGATTAATTTTCTTTTTCGAGTGAACTTGAATATTTCTCCTATTCTAATCCAGAGTTTATGTCATATTCTTTTAGGTTGGACTTGACTTCAAGCTTCCATTTTTCAGCATCCCATATTCGAAATTATTCTCTGGCCTGAGAGGCCCTAGTTCTAGTGGATTTTTCGGATCAGGGCCTTTCGCCTCGACTGAACCTGCTTATGGAACAACAGAAGACTTATCAAACAGTCTGGGAACGGGGTTGCCAGGCAGCGGTTTAGCAACAATGGCAGCCATGGCTGTGACAGCAGCGTTGCTTTACCCCAAAATTACCAATATTTTCAGTCCAGGTGCTGGAAAAGGATCCTACAGAACTGGTGAGTGCTACTATAATCGTATATGGTTAATTATTTTTTTTACCACAGACTAATTTAATCCCGTCAGTTGTGTTTTAATATGGTAAATCTGAACACTTTGTGACTTACCTTAACGTGATTTTTTTATTTTGAAAGCTACGTTTATAAATTTTTTGATGAACGTAAAATAAATGAAAAAATACTGTATATCTATATCTATCTGTCTCTTTATATACACATGTATATATATCATCATTGTCAACCATTGTCAATCCACTGCTGGACGAAGGTCTCCCCAAGTTTCTTCCACAACGGTTTGTCTTGTGCCAGTCTCTTCCATGTTACTCCCGCATACTTTCGAATTTCATCCACCCATCTCCCATTTGGTCTTCTTCTGGGTCTTTTCCTGTCCCTTGGAATCCAGTCTAAAATTTCAGCTGTCCATCGATGGTCTGTTCTTCTGGCAATATGTCCAGCCCATTGCCATTTCAGGGATTTCACTCTGGTCATGATGTCTTCCACTCTTGTCATTTTTCGGATCCACGAGTTCCTCTTCTTATCTCTCCTGGTTACACCAAGCATGCACCTCTCCATGGTTCTTTGAGTTGTCTGCAGTCTTTGTATGTCTCTTTTAGTTAAGGTACACGTCTCTGCACCATATGTAAGCACTGGAAAGATGCATTGATCAAACAGTTTTCTTTTATGACATAATGGCATATTGCTCTTGAAAATTATACTGTTTCTCCCAAACGCTCTCCAGGCAAGTTTTATTCGCGATTAATTTCTTCATCAATGTAACCTTCACTTGATATCTGCTGTCCAAGATACGTACGTGTCTGTTATCTCCAGCTTTTCTCCATCAATCGATAAATCTTCATTTCTTGTAAAAGCATTGTACATCACTTTTGTCTTCTGAAAGTTCATTTTTAATCCCACTTCTTTACTCTTGTCATCAAGTTCCTGGATCATACTCTGCAGCTCTGATGGGGTAGTTACAAAAATGACTATGTCATCAGCAAAACGAAGGGAAGTTAGATAATCTCCATTAATTGTTGATCCCTTTGTTTTCCCAGTTCAGTGATTGAAAGACATTTTCCAATATGGCATTAAAGAGCTTGGGAGATATGGTGTCACCTTGTCTCACTCCTTTTCCAATTTTTATGCTTGTTGTATTTTCAAACAGCCGAATCTTTGCACTTGCATTTTCATAGATGTTATGAATAATATTAATGTATGCATCTTCAATACCGCAGGATTTCAAAGCCATTGTAGCTGCTGATGGTTTTATGTATATACATGACATGAGAAATGCAAACAAAATCTTTCTGGGAAAATAATAAAATTATATAGTAAAATAAAAATAAAATAAAAAATAAAAGCAAATTAAAACAATAATGTAAAATATATGAAAAAAAAAAAACCTTTGCAAACCGAGCAGAATCAGAGCATGCAAAGTAAAAAAAGATATTTTAAACCCAGAAGAAAAACAGGGATTGCAGACCATATGGCAGATTTTTCTTTCGATTTTCTTTTATATATATATACTTAATCAGGTATATAAGTTTAAGTATATATATATAAAAGAAAATCGAAAGAAAAATCTGCCATATGGTCTGCAATCCCTGTTTTTCTTCTGGGTTTAAAATATCTTTTTTTACTTTGCATGCTCTGATTCTGCTCGGTTTGCAAAGGTTTTTTTTTTTTTTTTTCAGAAGACAAAAGTGATGTACAATGCTTTTACAAGAAATGAAGATTTATCGATTGATGGAGAAAAGCTGGAGATAACAGACACGTACGTTTATCTTGGACAGCAGATATCAAGTGAGGGTCACATTGGTGAAGAAATTAATCGGCGTACAAAACTTGCCTGGAGAGCTTTTGGAAGAAACAGCATAATTTTCAAGAGCAATATGCCATTATGTCTTAAAAGAAAAGTGTTTGATCAATGCATCCTTCCAGTGCTTACGTATGGTGCAGAGACGTGGACCTTAACTAAAAGAGACATACAAAGGCTGCAGACAAGTCAAAGGAGCATGGAGAGGTGCATGCGTGGTGTAACCAGGAGAGATAAGAAGAGGAACTCGTGGATCCGAAAAATGACAAGAGTGGAAGACATCATGATCAGAGTTAAATACCTGAAATGGCAATGGGCTGGACATACTGCCAGAAGGACAGACCGTCGATGGACAGCCGAAATTTTAGATTGGATTCCAAGGGACAGGAAAAGACCCAGAAGAAGACCACATGGGAGATGAGTGGATGAAATTCGAAAGTATGCGGGAGTGACATGGAGGAGACTGGCACAAGACAGACCGTTGTGGAGGAAACTTGGGGAGACCTTCGTCCAGCAGTGGATTGATAATGGTTGACAATGATGATGATGATGATGATATATACTTAACCTCATAAAGACAAAAGAATCAAGACACGAAAAACACTAAATATTCCACTAGTCTTCGCAAAGCTGCATTACTAGATAGAAGCTCTAAAATACAATAGAAATACACACTGTGTATATATAAATATAAAATATAATTCCTAAAACTCACCATTAAAATCCTACTACGAAACTAAATAGCAATAAACCCATAAATCACAAAACAAATCAACGCGACCATGATTTAAGAACAACACATCGTAGACTCTCTGTACATAGTTTCCGAATGCCATACGCACCGCTCAAACAGATCACATGCATGCCATTTTCGTCAGGGGAACTCTGGCTTATGGTAACCTTTCGAAACAGGCAATAGCTAGAACTAACTAAAAGCCGCCTGTGTGATCCCTAGGTTACCTTGAGAAATCCAAAACATGCAGCCTTCAAACACATCCACCAAACCAAGCAGTCGCGACCATTGAAGCACTACACCTCACAACCCGCTGTAAAACAATCACAACACCATTCAAAGCAATCAGACTCTCAAGCACACACCTCTTTCGCTCCCGATCGCATTACAAGAACATTCGACAAGCAAGAGTGATCAGACTGGCTAGATATACAAGTGGTTTTTATACAGTATAAGACAGGATAGCAGCCACAGATAAAGCATAGAATAGATGTTGCCATTTGTATTAGTACAAAATCTTCAACTGTAAGGGATCTTTCATGCAGTACTTTAGAAAAAGAAGGTATCGTTAATTTTGTCAGATCACAGATTAGTTACTTGAGCTATGCCAATGTGCTTGTTTTTAGCGAAATATTTCTTAGCAATGGAGCAATTCATTAGCTGTCGAAAAACCGAAACACACACACACACACATATCATCATCATCATCATTGTCAACCATTATCAATCCACTGCTGGACGAAGGTCTCCCCAAGTTTCCTCCACAACGGTCTGTCTTGTGCCAGTCTCCTCCATGTCACCCCTGCATACTTTCGAATTTCATCCACCCATCTCCCATGTGGTCTTCTTCTGGGTCTTTTCCTGTCCCTTGGAATCCAATCTAAAATTTCGGCTGTCCATCGATGATCTGTCCTTCTGGCAGTATGTCCAGCCCATTGCCATTTCAGGGATTTAACTCTGATCATGATGTCTTCCACTCTCGTCATTTTTCGGATCCACGAGTTCCTCTTCTTATCTCTCCTGGTTACACCAAGCATGCACCTCTCCATGCTACTTTGAGTTGTCTGCAGCCTTTGTATGTCTCTTTTAGTTAAGGTCCACGTCTCTGCACCATACGTAAGCACTGGAAGGATGCATTGATCAAACACTTTTCTTTTAAGACATAATGGCATATTGCTCTTGAAAATTATGCTGTTTCTTCCAAAAGCTCTCCAGGCAAGTTTTGTACGCCGATTAATTTCTTCATCAATGTGACCCTCACTTGATATCTGTTGTCCAAGATAAACGTATGTGTCTGTTATCTCCAGCTTTTCTCCATCAATCGATAAATCTTCATTTCTTGTAAAAGCATTGAACATCACTTTTGTCTTCTGAAAGTTCATTTTTAATCCCACTTCTTTACTCTTGTCAGCAAGTTCCTGGATCATACTCTGCAGCTCTGATGGGGTAGTTGCAAAAATGACCACGTCATCAGCAAAACGAAGGTGGGTTAGATAATCTCCATTAATCTTTATCCCCGTGTTTTCCCAGCTCAGCGACTGAAAAACACCCTCCAATGTGGCATTAAAGAGCTTCGGAGATATGGTGTCACCTTGTCTCACTCCCTTTCCAATTTTTACGTGTGTTGTATTTTCAAACAGCCTAATCTTTGCACTTGCATTTTCATAGATGTTATTAATAATATTAATGTATGCATCTTCAATACCGCAGATTTTCAGAGCCATTGTAACTGCTGATGGTTTCACCGAATCAAAGGCTTTTTCATAATCGATAAAAGCCATGCACAATGGAAGTTCATATTCCCTCGCTCTTTCAATTAGTTCTCTCAGCACGTGGATATGATCTATTGTGCTGTAGCCACTCCTGAATCCAGCTTGTTCTCTCGGTTGAGCCATGTCTAGTGCTACCTTCAAGCGGTGTGAAAGAACTTTAGTGAAGATTTTATAAACTACTGATAGGAGGCTGATAGGTCTGTAGTTTCCGAGATCCTCAATGTCACCTTTCTTATGTAGCAGGATCATTGTAGCGGTGTTCCAATCCTCAGGAATCTTTCCTTCATTAAGGCATCGAGTGAAAATTTGGGCGAGTACTGTTTCGATTTCTCCACTTGCTTCTTGTATGATGTCTACAGTAATTCCATCTTCTCCTGGAGCTTTTCCTCGCTTCATGTTCTTGATTGCATGTGCAACTTCTGCTGGAAGGACTGGAGGAACTCTGGTACTGGTATCTTTCATGATGTCTGGAGTGCATATATCATCCCTTTCATATAATTTGGAGTAGAAATCTTTCACTCTTGTCAAGATTTCGCCTCTATTTCTTGTTACAGAACCATCTTCTTTTCTCAGTGCCATAATCTGTTTTCTTCCCTTACTGAGATGTCCCTTTGCTATCTTTAGGCTTTGGTTGTTTTCAATTGCTTTCCTCACTAGTTCACAGTTGAATTTCCTTACGTCTTCAGTGATACTTTTTCTTACTGTCTTGCATAGCTCTATATATTCCACTTTGGAAGTCACATCTTCTTTATTTGTCCTCATCTCTCTTCTTTTTTGCATCAACATTTTGGTTTTTCCTGATAATTTGTTCACATGCAACTTGTTCTTAGACCCAGCTAGTTTTGTTGCTGTTTCCATAAGAGCTTTGGTTATTTTTCTGTTAACTTCAGAGATGTCCACTTCTTCCGATGTTAGGCCTTCTAAAGCAGAGAACCTGTTCTTCAGTTCTAACTTGAAGGTATTATGGTGTTTTTTAAGGTTGGTTATGTCAATAGATTTTGTTTGTCTTATGAGCTTGCCACGTTCAAGTTTGGTGTTGAGGTGCATCTTACATCTCACCAATCTATGGTCACTACCTGTGTTGAACTTGTTTAGCACACTGCAGTCTTCTATGACGAATTTTTTGTTACACATAATAAAATCAATTTCACTTGTCGTCCCATTTGGATGTCTCCATGTCCATTTCCTGTGTGGCTTTTTCTTGAAGAAGAGTTCAAGATGAAAAACCCTTCTGCCTCTGCAAACTCAACGAGAGTATTTCCACGCTGGTTTCTGTTGCCATGACCGAATTTACCTACTGAAGTTTCATTCTGTTGCCGTTGCCCTATTTTTGCATTGAAATCTCCCATAATTATTTTCAAGTGCTGCTTACCTTTATTATTTAGATGACAAATTTCCTCATAAAATTCTTCAATTTCTTCTTCAGGATGACTTGTGGTGGGTGCATAAGTTTGAAAAATCTGAGCCTGGTATCTTTTCGAGAGTTGGATAACAAGTCGTGCAGCTCTGTCAGAGGAACTTTCAACTTCTACAACTTTATCCTTCAGTTTCTTGTTTATTATAAATCCAACACCACTAGTTCTGCCAGTATCTGTCCCACGATAGTAGAAGAGATGTCCACTTTTCAGTTCGATGAGATCTTCTCCTTTTCTCCTTACCTCACTTAGCCCCACGATGTCCCACTTGATCCTTTGTAGTTCCTCTTCCAATTCAAGAAGCCTTGAATCAGAAGATAGGGAGCGTCCATTGTAAGTAGTCAAGGTCAGCATCAGATGGCAGCCTAGTCCGGTCCTCCGGGGATTCTTAGCACCCTCTGCCTTCATGTCGCACTGGCCGCTGCCTTGGCCAGGTACATTCCAGCTGCCGGAGACTGAGGGCCAAGATTTAAGTTGTGGAATCATTTTGGAGGGGTTTGGCCATAACTCACCACGCTGGCCAAGCGGGTTGGTGAGTGTGGGATAGAATTTCCTCTGGTCCCGATGGTACACATATATATATATATATATATTTAAGTTCACGTAAAATTACCAAGAACTCTTTGAAATGGTAAAAAGGAAATGCTGACGCAATGGCACTTTTTAGTCTAAAACTTCATCGGCAGAGGAAGATTTTTGAGATCGCTGTTTTCATGAATTTCTCAGCCGTTTAAAGACATTTATGTACTCACAATTCTCTCGAATTCGTGTTTATTAAACCTGATGTAAACAGTAACGATGTTTGTAAAAAAAAGCTATTGCGTTTCAGGGTTCAAACTTAAAAACGAATGATATTAAAAACAAAGATGGCATACAAATAATGTCTCAAAGGAATATTTTATTCTGCATATCCATCAGCGGTACACTAGAAGATGAATCTGAAGAAAATTCACAGTGTTCGTCGTATATCAATCGCGAGCGGTAAAAGTCGTATTTAACTCCAAACTCAACAATTAATATCTTTTAAACATAATTAAGACGAAGTCATCATATTATCCTATCTCACTGATGTCATTGACAGCTCAAAGATCTCTGACACCAAACACACCTGTTCAGCTACACTGTTCAGTTTTATCGCAGTCTCCTTGACTTCACTGGCTGACAGTGTACCTAAAAAAATAATCTCTTGGGAGTTCCGACGTGATATTTAGTGCAGGTTGGTTGGTTGATTTGTATTTATTAGCGCAAGAGCCTCAATGGACCAAAAAGAGCCAAGTTCAGGACAGGAAAACGTAATAAGTGGTAACCAAAATTTACATTAAAAAAGTTAACATAAACGGAAGGCTAAATAGGTAGTGTAACGTCACACAATGTTTAAAAAAGCGTTAATCGTATTAGAACGATTCGAGCAGACATAAAACTACGGACATACAGCAAGATAAATAACCAGGGCAGGTGAGCAGTCAGAACATCCATTTTCCACCCCTTAAACCCCTAAGGGGGGGTCTAAATTTGAGAAAGTTAGTAAAGGCAGTGAAATAAAAACCTAGTATCAAGGCTGAGATGTCATGTTATACGATGCAAAGATAAAAAATCCCAATGTGTGCCAAACTACGAGATCAATTAACTCGCAGTTAGTGTGGCGTAATGTCAAACACAGAAATTATTAATGAGCTGCAAATGAGTCTAATGCAGAATGAAGTGTGCTTTAACGATCTAGGCTGGATCCTAGGATATTCCAACATTGTATATAGGCCTAAACGGCAAAGTCTGACCATTTCTAACAACAGATTGCCATGGCGATCGTACTGTGTGCAATTCACAACTTTGTCGGTGACAAGGATCGAAAACCTCGTCTCCTTGCTCCGGAGTGAGTTGTTCTAACCGACAAACTACACCGACGGAATGCATCGCTGCGGATTTGTCGTCTTGACACGTGCTTCACCTCCGTATACATCACAATTATTATAAAACGATTTTTTGAGGTATAGCACCAAGTGTTTGTTTGTTGACTAAAACTGGTCAAGTACCACATTTGGCCAAAGAGCTCCGATGTAGGATAGTTTTATGTATAGAAAATGCGAACGACAACTTCCAATCAACTGGAAGGAGCAGCTCACTCCGTGCTGTCCAGTATCGGTTTTATTACGAAAGATGCATCCCGAACACATCTGAAACGCCACCAATATGCAATGCAATTGCGATCATACACAGTCAAAACAAAGTATGGAAAATAGTTGGCAGATAAAAGAAAAACGCCGCCCGTTGGCCGAGAAGTCTAAAGCGCTAACTTCTGACCATTCGTATGGTCCCTGGTGCTAGTCCTGTGTGAGGCACGGGTGGTGTGTCCGTCTAATGGCGCTGGCTCTGTTCCATCCCAGGAACGAGTTACCCTAAATCAGGTACGAACGCCCTTAGTGTTCCTCGTAGTGGTGATTAAACCCCGACGTAAAACTAGCCACTCCGGTGGCGCAGTGGTCTCTTCCGAGGTAGGTCCGGTTTCGAATTCCTGTGAGGCATGGATGTTGTGTTTGTCTTACGGCACTGGTTGTCTCTCTTTCCAAGAACTAGTGGCCCTAAATTAAGGACGGGAGGCTGCTTATAGACCATTGAGTTGCTCGCGGTGGTCGATAAACTCCAAACAAACAAACAAACAAACAAAAAGAAACATGTAAAACTAAACAAAAAATAAGAAGAAAATAAATTATTGGAAATTTATAAGATATTTAGCTGTAATTTTGTATTTCCGTTTCAAGTGCGCATCACACGATATACGCAGCGTTATTCTACGAGTTTTATCATTTTCTTCGCATTTGAACATATCCTAAGGGGAGTTATTGTGAAGACGAAAGGACCGAACCAAAAAAAAAAAAAAAGAGGTAAAGATCTCGAATTTTCAGTTAAAATGCATTAAAATGCATGCACACATTTTTTTTGAAAATTTTTTTTTAGAAGAATATGAAGAATCAATGTTGCTTGCATTCACTTTCAACATCAACAGCTTGAGAAGAAAACCCAACGTACTCATAGTTCGTAAATCAGAATATGAAAAACAAAACATTCAATGTTTTTTAAGTAAACACGAAGACGATATTGGGTGACTTACTGCGAAGACATGATTAGACTACAGTTACTCGTGAAACGCCTTCTTATGTATAAAGTCTTAAGTAAACTTTAGACATTTTCTCAGAGCACCCAAATTCATCAGCATTTATCAAAGAATACGATACGTCGTATAATGAAAAATACGATATAATGAGATTTATAGAATAGAGTTTTTTTATTTTAAAGGCCGTCCCTTAAAATCGAAAGAAAAACTAAAAGGTTAAAGTGGACGTCAAGTGAAAATGCGCCGCTATACTTCCAATGGTGAAAATTAATGTTATATACGTTCACATACAAGAAATGTTTCCTGACTCGTGAAAATTGGCACACGGATGAAGAAGACATTGAACTATAGTCAGTGGCTTGCGAATTTGAGGAAAGAATTATAGGGAATATTTTAAAATTAAATTTCCGCGTGTTGAAGTAGTGTTGCATATCGTTAATAGGTGGCGCTCTATGCACGTCAAGTACTGGAAACATGGCACCTCCTTATCTTTTTACTTGAATAACAAAAGTTTTCATACAAACAATAATAATTGAACGGCTATAAACTGTTGTTTAGGATGCCAGTAATTACATTACAGTTTATTGGGTTTTCTACACGCAAATTTATGTAAATCAGAAATCAGAAGCTGGTAATATAAGATGCTGACAGAAGCTTTTTCAGAGATCTCCATCTGATAAGGGAAAGACTTCACGAAATTCATTCACAAAACTAAGACCCCCCCCACAAGAAGGGGTCGCAAAGAAAGCGCGATTTTCAGGGTCACCTATGAGCAGAAGGCTGCATTGTTTATGCCTTTCTCTCCACCTTAAGCAGAGACTCAGAAAAAGTAAAAGCACTTAAGTGACCCTGCTGTCTTCAGTGATTTTTTACGCTTTCCAACCGTAGGTTGAAGAAGCGTATATGCTGCAGATTTGTCCGTGTCTATTCGCGCGACAACTCGCGTAAAATTAGTTCAATTTCGATGAAATTTTATTATGTGGTAGGGGACAACCTGGGTATAAACCCTATTGAAAATGGGCAAAATGGGTTCAAAGGTCAGGACATAGTAGCGGGATCCATTCCATCGCCCTATGCGTCATAACTTACGTAAAAAGGCTTCGATTGCGACAAAACTTTATCATGTTGTTCCGGAGATATACTGAACCGGTTCTGTTGAGTATCATCGAAATGGGGTCAAAGTCCAGGGCACAGGAGCGAGATTTATTCCACAGCCATTATCCTCATAACTTGAGTAATGATTTCTGGTATGTTGGAAAGCGTATAATAATCAATGCATTGCATGATTTTACTAACTTGTTCTTATTATTTGTGACTTCAAAAACCTTCAGTGATCTTGAAGTCCTGTGTTCTAGTTTGGAATGTAGTTACTTCATAAACTTAAGATGTGAAACGCATCTCGCATATTGAAAAAATCGTGTTATTTAATAAATGATGCTCAGTATTCTTACCTTCGGAAGATTTTATCGATTATAAACATACAATCAGCGATGCCTCGTACAGCGCTGCTTCATTATAACGTCTTTTGTTCTTGTAAATGTTACAGATTTTCTTCCAAGCAGCCATGGATTAAGTTAGCATTGACTATTCTTTGGAACTACTCCGGTTCACCTGAAAAGTTTTACAATTACGGAATTCGTCGAGCTGAAATGGTTGCGGCTGCCCCGGTGGCGCAGTGATCTAAGCGATGGTTTATGACCATTCGTCCGAGAAAGGGTCCGGGTTCGAATTCCGGTGAGACATGGCTCTTGTGTTTGTCTTACGGCACTGGCTCTCTCCATTCTCTGGAATCAATGATCCTAAATTAGGGACGGGCGACTGCTTATAGCCCAGTGAGTTGCTCACGGTGATCGTTAAACCTTCAATAATAATAAAAAAAGAAACGGTTGCGTTCTTTTGTGAATGATGATGTTCGTATAAATAATAACCATGCACCATAAAGGAAACTCAGAGGTAGAAATTTTGTCCGAGTGTATCAATAGGATTCTGAATATACTGAATGTCTTTCTGAAAATGGCCTGTGTTTCGATGCTCAATGCAGCATGAAGAGGGCTCTGCTGAAGCTATCTCTTTTATCATGGAAAATGAAAATGATCCAGCTGCTGTCAGGGCGATAAGTAGTCGCTAGTCCCTCATTTCGGGTAGATGGTTCCAGGGAACGGGAAGACAAATAAGTGCACGATTCATATCGCATCAGGACTCGAATCTGGATCCCAAGCAAAGGACTGCCCCAAAACCTACGTCTCTGATTACTGGAACACCAAGGAGGCTCTTCAGGTTCCCAGGTGTCCTTACGTCTCCCTTTGTAATGTGGAAAAATATGGGCACACTTTCCTATCAACAAAAAAGTTTAAATGCTAGCAGGACAACCTTTTCACCTAGTAAGGGACCAGATTCTACTATCGTGGAGCTCCATGCGGTGGATAATTTTTTCAGGAACTAAATTTTGGAGTTTCATAAAAAAGAAATCATTTACATCCGTGCCGCATTCAGAGAAACGTCTACAGACCTTTGAACTGCGTCAGGTTTCGCAGAAGACGAGTCATTATCCAGTTCAAAAACAACGCATAGAATGCCCCTATGAGCATCAAAAGGGTCTAGAAGTACCTATTTCTCCTTAACCACGGCTTTACACTTTTTAAGTCGTCTTTTTCTTTCACCAGGCACAGGACCTTACTCTATTCTTTTTTTCAGTTACACATTCACCATCCTCGAGGTACGGCAGTGGAACCCACTCCCTTTCATCCGGTGTACTTTACGATTGTCAAAAATAGGAATTGCGATCTAGCATTCTGGTGAGCAAAGTCATTCAGGATAATCAAAAAGTATATCATCCTGACACAGAGTTGGAGAACAGGCCTCAGCTTCGTGTCGTGGATTCGAATTCCACTACCGGAAATTTGGGCTTTTACGCTATAATGTTTCAAATTCGATCCGAGCGCAGTCGCATCTTTCCAGACATATCACGAGACATCCGAAGAGAATATAAGACGTCCTCACTCGCTGAATCAGGCGCAACACTCATAGGTAAATTACGTTCGGATATATCTGCCGTTTTCGAACTGGCCACAGCCTAGTAAGCTATGGAAACAAACTGCATTACCTCTGCAAAAAAACGTGAAAATATTGAAATGTCTCACTTTTGGTTAGATCAGAATATACACCGATCAGCCAAAATATTACAACTACCTACCTAATATGATGTAGGCCGCCAAAAGAGGTCTCCTACGATGAAGCATAGATTCAACGAGATGGTAGGTGTCTCTTGATATTTGGTACCATGGCTGCTACAGAAGATATTGCAGTTCCCGTAAATTACGTGGTTAGGATGCTACTGCTCGTACCCGTTACTCCAACTCAAACCATAAATGCTCGGTAGGATTCATGTCTGAAGAATTTGTTGGGGCCCATGGCAATAAATCGAATTCCTCATCATGTTCTTGTAACCATTCCGGACCCTTTGCCATAAAGGGGTGTACTTGGTCAGCCACGATGTTTAGGTATGTGACAGTTGTCAGAGTTCACTCTACAGGATTAATGAGTCCAAGTGTTCCCCTAGAAAATATTGCCCAGACCATCACACTTCCTCTATCCTCCTGGATCCGTCCCACATTTCATCCAGGTGAAAAGGCTTTCTTGGGAAAACATCACACACGAGCTCGTCCGTCGACACAGTGTAACAGAAAATGGGATTCGTCTGACCACGAGACCCTCTTCCACTTGTCTATAGTCCAATATCGATTATTACGTGCCAACTGCAAGCGTTGACGACGGTGAACGGCTATGAGCATAGACACACGAACGGTCTGTGGCTGGGGAGACCTATACACAAGAGTGTATCATGTACTGCGTGTTCAGACACATTGGGCCCTTCATCATAATTGAAATTAGGGGAAATGGCCGCAGCCTTCCTGTTGCTGACGAGCTCATGTGAATACACAGTTCATCATACGCTCTTGGATGTGAGTCTCCGCAGCCACAGCCCGTTCCTGTGCCTTTCACCATCGACAACGCTTGCAGCGGGCACGTAATCATCGATATTGGACTTTACATGTAGACGACTGGAAGAGGGTCTCATGATCAGACGGATCCCGTTTTCTGTCACCTGTTTTGGACCACCTTTGATAGATACTAACGGCTGCACAGCGTGAGCGGCCTACCAGCGTAACTACTTAAAATATAACCTGTTTTGGACCACCTCTAATAGGCACTAACTGTTGCACAGCGTGAGCAGCCTACAAACGTCGCTGCTCGAAATATCACCTGTTTTGGATCACTTATGACAGGTACTAACTTCTGCATAGCGTGAGCAGCTTACCAGCGTCACTTCTTGAAATGTCACCTGTTTTGGACCACTTTTGATAGATACTAACTGCATAGCGTGAGCAGCCTACCAGCGTCACTGCTGCTTCAAATGTCACCTGTATTGGACCACCTTTGATAGGTACTAACTGCTGCATAGCGTGAGCAGCCTACCAACGTCACCACTTGAAATATCCCCTATTTTGGACCACTTTTGATAGGTACTAACTGCTGCATAGCGTGAGCAGCCTACCAGCGTCGCTGCTTGAAATGTGACCTGTTTTGGACCACCTTTGATAGGTACTAACTGCTGCATAGCGTGAGCAGCCTACCAACGTCACTGCTTAAAATATTACCTGTTTTGGATCACCTTTGATAGGTACTAACCGCTGCATAGCGTGAGTAGCCTACCAGCGTCACTGCTTGAAATGTCACCTGTTTGGACTACCTTTTATAGGTACTAACTGCATAGCGTGAGCAGCCTATCAGCGTCACTGCTTGAAATATCACCTGTTTTGGACCACCTTTGATAGGTACTAACTGCTGTATAGCCTGAGCAGCCTACCAGCTTCACTGCTTGAAATATCACCTATTTCGGACCACTTTTGATAGGTACTAACTGCTGCATAGCGTGAGCAGCCTACCAGCGTCGCTGTTTCGGAGATACTCTTACCAAGGCGCCTTGCCATAACGATCTGGCGTCTATCGAAATCAGATAAATCCTTTACTTTTCCCATGTTAAAACGAAACAAAATACTGACTGAGAGAGCTTCGACCCAGGTATTACAAATATCATTCGCGACTTTGGCACGTGTCGCTGATTGGCTGCACGCGCGTTTATTTGCATAACGCAGAAATGGTTTTAATGTTTTGGCTGATCGGTTTAGGTAGTTGGTTTTAACAATCATGTAAATAAAACTTTTGCTATTTTTTATGCTACGCTGTGCTGTTCGTGTGAACAAAACACAAATGAACTTTTACGTGAACTGAGGAGTATACATTTTGACGTCTATTTTTTCAGGAAATGAAATTGAAGACCTTATGCAAAACGTAAATGGCGTGTTGAACCAATTTAATGTGGATGGTGAGTCTTGCATGAGAGTTGCATTGTGTTCCTTAGGAAATGCCCGAAGAGGTTACGTACGTGGGAGAGATAGCACCCACACCACTCCAGCTGATATTATTGAAGATTTGCTCAAGTAAGCGAAATTCATGCTCACACTCTTCTCCTTTTTTAAACGGAATGTTTGCTGAAATCTTTATTTTACTCAAACACATTTTTCAAATTTTTCCTTCATCAATATTTTGATTCAGAGTGCTTACATTTTAAATGTTTTTCTTTCCCTTTTACAGTTTCTTACTGTAAAAGCTACGCAGAACATTACAATGAATATTTTTGTGTTACATTAAAAATCCGCAATGGGGAATTTATCATAAGTCAATAAAATATATACGTCATGAAGCCTGATGTGACTGGTAACAACGGACAAGCTTCGAACCTTGGTCCGTTGTTCTTATTTCGATCATAACAAAACGAAGCTATCTGATATTTCATTTTTTCTACCGCTCATTATTTGAAATAGAGGAAATAAGAAAAGCTTGATGAGACATCATGATCATCAGCAGCAGTATTATCAATCGACTGCTGGATGCAGGCCTAGTTTATTCCACAATTCTGTATTGAACAATTCTCTTCCGCGTTACTCCCCGTATACTTTCGAATTTTGTCCACCCATTTCCCACGTGGTTTTCTTCTAAGTTTATTCCTGTCTCTTGGTATCCAGTGTAATATTTGAATTGTACAGTGGCGGTCACTTCTTCTAGCAATAAGTCTTTCCTTTTGCCACTTGTGAGACTTTACTTTGAGCATGGCGTTATGCAATCTTGTCATTTATCAGAACTATTAGTTCCTCTTTCTATCTTTCTTGGTTACACCAAGCATGCATCTATCTGTTAAAAGGCTTTGTTGTTCTGTTATAAGCCCCGTTCGGGTTCGATATACACCAATGAACCATTACATTATGACCACCTATCTAATAAACTGTAGAACCCCATTTAGCTCGCAAAACAGCGGCCACTCACCAATGCATCGATTCGATGAGGTGGCGATAGGTATCCTGGAGTATTTGGTACCATAATGTCAACAGCAGTTTCGCCAGTTCCCGTACATTTCGGCGTGGTGGTGATTTAGCACGAACCCGCTTTTCCAAGTCGAACCACAAATGCTCAATTGGCTTCATGTCAGGTGATTTTGGAGGCCAGGGGATTAAAAAGTCACCCGTTTGTTTCTCGAACCATTCCCTGACGATTCTGGCAATGTGGCACAGCGCATTATCTTGTTTTGGTAATGGCCATCACTAGCAGGGAACACAGTTGCCATGTACGGGCGAACTTCGTCCGCATCGATGTTCAGATACCCAACAGCTGTCAGGGATTGTGCTATTGGGATAATGGGGCCTAAAGTGTCCCAAGATAACATCTCCCACAGCATAACACCGCCGCCGACAGCCTGTTTCCATCCAATAGTGCAAAAAGGTGTCATAGCCTCCGTTGGTAATCAGCATATCCGCGCTCGGCCATCTACGTGATGCACCAGGAAACTTGATTCGTCAGACTGGGCCACTTTCTTCCAATCATCCACGGCCCAATCTCCATGATCTTGGGCCCATTTCTTGCGTTGTTGGGGATGACGTGCAGTTAGCATGGGAACCCGGCTGGGTATTCGGCTACGCAGGCGCATGCGCAGAAGACTGCGATGAACTCTGTGCTGTGACACATTGCCCTGATCACCACTCTTGTAGCTGTGGGTGATTTGTCGCACTGTGGCCCTGCGGTCGCTGTGAACAATGCGCGACAGTCTCCGCTCTCCTCTGGCATTAATTAGCGGCGGGCGGCACACCGCTGGACGACGGTTCGTTGTTTGCCCATCTGTGCACCGCTTCTTATACGTATTCACTACAGCGGCACGTGAATAACACATAAGCGTACGGTTTCCGAGATCGTAGTTCCGAGGCGCCGGGCCATCACAATTTGTCCTTTATCAAACTCCGATAAATCGGCAGCTTTTCCCATTCTGACTCCGAACACTCTACTAACCGAAACCCAGTTCTCGGGTTGTATATACACTATATTGACAAACGTCACCGGACACCCCTGCAAAAGCGAATGAACGTAACCACTGGGTTGTTAAGATGCACGATACAGCTGCAAACGGTATAAGAACAAGCCTGCAGCTGACCGCAATCATTTCGCACTGTGAGGTTGAGTAAAAACGTCGCGGCGGGAGAGAACTGACTTCGAGAAAGAAAAATTGTTGAGCGTTATATTAGTGGGTTGTCCATAAGAGAAACCGAGAGGTATTTAAACATACCCAAGTCAACTGTTTTGGATGCACTGAATAAGTGGAAGACACATGGCGTGCCTGAAGCAGCAAAACGTACCGGCACACCAAAGAAAATCAGTGATAGTTCGAAGCCTCAGGAGAGTCGTTACAGCTAATCGACGGAGTACTGCTCAAGACCTCAATGTATAGGTGAGAAAAAATGCTGGAGCCTCAGTATGTGCACGTACCATTCGAAGATAACTTCATTCCTTGGGTTACCGTGATCGTGCGGCTACTCATAAGTCTTTCATATCCACTCGGAATGCTACTCGTCGTTTAGCATGGTGTAAAAATCATTTATCGTGGACCGTAAGTCCATGGAAACGGGTCCTATGAACTGATGAATCCAGATACACGACCCATCAGTCTGATGACCGTGTGTGGGTATGGCGGAAGCAGCGGGGACGCTATTTACCACAGTGTACTGTTCCTAAGGTCAAGTTTGGAGCTGGCAGGGTAGTCGTGTGGGGTTGTTTTTCGTGGTATGGACCCGGATCATTGGTTATGATGGACAAACCTGTTAACGAGCACGTCTACCTTTGATATTCTGGACAATTATGCCCTACCAACTCTGTGGCAATACTATGGAACCGAGCCTTGTTGGTACCAGCAGGATAATGCACCGAGCCATAAAGCAAGGACTATTACTGCGCGGTTTAACAATAATTCCGCATCGTGTGTGGACTGGCCAGCACAGAGCCCTGATGTTAATCCTCTACAGTACCTATGGGATGAATTAGAACGCCGCATAAGAAGTTTGGAACCAAGACCTACTACTAAGCAGCAGTTAGTGGCAGCATTATGCACTGAATGGAAGCGCATACTTATCGCTGTGTTCCAAAACCTTGTCGAAAGCATGTCTCGAAGTGTCAGTACATGCATTAAGGCCAAAGGTGGCGGACACCGCACTAATCTTCTTTTTGGTTACTCAGTCCAAGGACTGGTTGTTCAGTAGATGTACTCTGTCTCTCCATTCCTCTCTATTCTCCGACGTTCCCTTGAAATCATAGTACGTCCTAGTATTAGTGTCTTGGAGTAATTGTGCTACAAAAGCATTCCCTGGTCGTCCTCTTTCTCTCTTGCCTTGAATTTTACCTTCCAAAACTTTCAGAATTGGGCCTCCATGGCGCAATGTGTGTCCCATCCAAATTATTACTAAAGATGCGAGATGTGAGAAGGAAATTAGAATGAGACTGGGGATTGCAAAAACGGCTTTTAGAGAGAATCAAAGACTACTGACATCCAAAAATATAGATCTAAAACCGAGGAAGAGAATTTTAAAGGCATATGTTTGGTCAGTAGCTCTCTACGGTTCTGAGACATGGGCATTGACCAAGAGGGAAGTGAAGACGCTGGAGGCATTTGAGATGTGGAGCTATAGAAGAATGGAGAGAATAAGCTGGCTCGATAGAAAGACTAATGAGGAGGTCCTGGAGAGAGTGGGAGAACCCAGGCATTTGATCAACAAGTTAAAAGAAGAAGAATGTCTGGATGGGACACACTGTACTAATGTATGCCAATAAATGCTATGTTGTGTTTCTGTTCTAGGTGTCCGGTGACGTTTGTGAATATAGTGTATATACTGCTCTGTAAACTTCAACTGCGCCACCGTGGTGTATCCTGCTTTCACTGGACGTATCCTGACGACAGATCATTAGCTATATAACGATACGACCGAGATTACAGTAAACGTTATCCCACACTCACTAGCTCACATGGCCAGCATGGTGAATTTTGGCTACCCCTTTCCTAAATGATGTGATATACACTGAAACAGCAAATTATTAGGAACACCTATCTATTAACGTGTTGAGCCGCCGTTAACCTTAAAAAAAGCTTGGATTCTATGTGGCATGGATTCAACAAATTTCTGAATATCGTTCTACAAGTAATGTTCAATCAAGCGGATGTGCTGATGTTCACTGGAGAAGGATATCTGTTGCGGGCTTTCTCAATCTCATCTCATGCGTGTTCAATTGGGTTAAAATCTAGGGATTGTAGAGGCCAATGTAGCACTCTGTCGTTCACCTAGAACCAATCACTGTTTCTCCATCCTAGCTTTGTGGCATACTCATTATCATGCAGGAATTAGCGCCCCCATCAGCACATATAAGAGTGTGCCTGGCGCACAGTGATGTTAAGATATATCATGGCATCCGATTGCTATTTCAGATGTGTTAAAGAACCCAGTGCCCGCCGTGAAAACAGCTCCCAGACCATTAAACCACCTCCACCAGCTTTTTCAGTAAATGCTAGGTAAACTGGGACTGGTCGATTCGTGCCGTTGATCGGATATTGCGGCTCGCCCATCGGCGTGTGTTCACAATTAACGTAATTCTTCGGACCAGGCGAGTCCTTTCCGCTCCTAAAGGGTACAGAGGTTTGGTGCTCCCATACTTACTGCAGACGAAAATTTGTGGGTTCTTAGCAGAGACGAGTCTAACACAAAGGGGACGTCTGCCGTTATACCACATTCACGCGATTTCGATGCGGGCTGTGCACGCTGAAATTTTTCTCTCGCTGCCGTTGTTCTACTGCGCAGTTACTTGAGCCAATGGAGCTAGTCTGTTAGTTCGTACAATCATGTCTAGCCGCCTCTGCCCTCGAACGTCGAGAAACCGTTTCCGCTGACTGATCATTTTGTCGTTTGTGCACCATTCATTGTACACCCTCGGTACAGTTGTTCTTGCAACCAAGAAGGTTTGCGTTTTTCAGACGCTTGTTCCTTCCCTCCTAGTGGAAAATATCACTCCTTTTTTAAAATCCATCAAGTCACAAGGCTGTCCCATATTACAGCTATCTATGCTACGTACACTGTAAAAAAATTCTGAAATTCTCGAACCACTCTCCGCCATTTCTTTCGTGAATGAACGAAGCATATTTCTGATAAAACCTTTTCCGTGAAATGACGGAAAGAGACCTGAATTTCGCGGAATTTTCGTACCACGGAAAAATTCTAAAATTTCAGAAACCTTTCCGCAGTGGTCCGATTAAAAAGTTCCTAGACTAGACAGATATACAACAAAGTGCTTACGTTACTTAAGTCTAGCTATGATGTCCCTCAAAGTGGTCTCCTTGGGCAGTGATACACCGCTGCCAGCGTTTTTGCCACTGTTGGAACGCTCCCTGGAAATCCTGTTCGCGAATCGTGTCAAGCACTGTCTGCGATTCGCGCTGGATCTCGTCCACGGTTTCAAAATGGCGACCCTTGAGCTTCAGCTTCATCTTCGGAAACAGAAAGAAGTCGCAGGGGGCCAAATCCGGCGAGTAAGGCAGGTGAGGAAGGGTAGTTATGCTGTTGCGGCTGCAAAACTAGCGTGTTGCTAACGCTCTGTGAGCTGCTGCATTGTCGTGATGGAGCAGGAAATCTCATCTGCGCCACATTTCAGGTCGTTTGCGGCGAATGTCTTCCCTAAGACGCCGCAGAACATCGCAGTTAAAAAGGGCGGTGACGTTCTGGCCCTGGGGTACGAATTCACGGAGCACAACCCCACGAATGTCGAGGAACACGATGAGCATGCTTTTGGTTGCGCTCCGGACCTGTCGGGCCTTCTTCCGTCGTGGAGATGCCGGGCTCTTCCAATGCGACAACTGTTGTTTGGTCTCTGGGTCGTAACCGTAGACCCAAGTCTCGTGCCCAGTGATGACCTGCGACAGGAACGTTGGTTCATTCACCACCTGCTGACGAAGATCTTGACAGAGTTCGACAAGGAGCGCCTTCTGTTCGGGGTTCAGAATCTTTGGCCCAAACTTTGCAGCAATGCAGTGCATGTTCAAAACCGACGTCAGAATTTATTGCACTGTTCCGTATGACACATTGACGATGGCAGCAATGTCTTGAATGGTTCTTCGACGATCCTCATTCACCAGTTTCCTAATTTTGTCCAAATTTTCGGGGGTTTGCCGTGGACGGTCGCCCTGACTTCTCGTTGACTTCCACGCCGTTCTCCCACTCTTGAAGTGCGAGTGCCACTCAAAACACCTTGCGTGACTCGTTGCTTCATTGCCATAAGCCTGTCGCAGCATTTCATGCGTCTCCGTTCCGGATTTGCCAAGTTTGACGTAGAATTTAATGTTCGCTCGCTGCTCTACTGTAGTTTGCAGTCCATACCGAAACTAACGGGATAAATTACCAAAAAACCAATGCCCTATTTATAGCTTGGTTTTTACTTTTTTCTTCCCGTTTCATTTCCTTTTCTGGACCCAATAACCTAAACTGCGATTAGAAAACTTTTCAATCACTGACAGCAAACAGAGCGTGACATTTTGTTCTTGGTGGGAGTTAATGGATTATTTAATATTATTTCGTGTTATCTAGTTTTAGGAGTTATCTAAAAATTTCTAAAGAAATTTCTAAATTTTTTAAAGAAGCTTCTGTAGGCCGTACACAGTATAGTAAAAAAAAATGTGATTATCCCCGATGTAAGAAGGAACCGTAACCAACAGCCAGATGGCGTGCGTAGCAACATATGTAAATCACGTAAGGAATTTAAAAAGACACGAGCTCCCGGAAGGTATGCAGCTTCGCGTGAAAATGAAGAAAGGACGCGACCTAACAGAGTTTGAAAAAGGAATGATTGTTGGTTACCAACTCAAGGGTGGTAGCATTTTAATAGAAACGGGGAAGTTGTGGGCTGTTCACGTGGTGCAGTTGTTAAAGTATTCCAGGAATGGAAGAAAACCGGCAATACCTGCAGCAATCGGGATATTAGTGAACACCCACGGAGCATTGATGACCCTGAGCAGAGACGGCTATCCCAACTAGCACGATCCAACAGACGGGCCATAGTGAACAACTGGCCAGAGCATTTAATGCAGGCACATCGAGGAGCTTATCGACGATTACGACCAGACATCGACGATTACAGCATGAATCTACATCTAAAAGAAAACATTGGACCATCGAACATTGAAAAAAAATCGTCTTTTCAGACGAATCACGTTTTATACTATATCGTGTGGATATCGATGGAGAGTACGGCGGAGCACGGATGACAGAAATCATCCCGACACGATGCTAACAAAGAAACAGACAGGAGGTGGCAGTGTGCTCGTGTGGGGCATGTTTTCCTAGGAATCATTAGGAGCAATCTTCCCCCTCGATCGCACGATGAACACTTCAGGCTACCTATTAATTGTGGCGGATCAGGTGCTTCCATTCATGATGACTGTCTACTCTGATGGCAAGGGTTGCTTCCAGGAAGATAATACCCGTTGCTATGTTGCTATGCGTGTACGAGAATGGTCTGAAGCGCATTTCAGGGACTTTAGCTTACTCTCCTGGCCATCGTACTTGCCGGACATCAATCCCATTGAACATCTGTAGGAGTATCCTGACCGACAGGTTCGACGTATGGATCCACCACGGATGACTCTTAATGATCTGCGAGTCTTCATAGTATAGCATTACTACAGAAATGTTCAGAAGCCTCACTCAATCAATGCCACGCCGTATATCTGCAGTATTGGCGTCAGGAGGAAGTCACACAATATATTCTAATAGCAGGTGATCATAATGTTTTGACTCTTGATGATCTGTGAGAATCTCGTGTCTTCATAATATAGCATTCCTACAGAAACGTTTAGAGGCCTCACTCAATCGCCGTATATCTGCAGTATCGGCGGCACGAGGAGGTCACACAATATATTCTAATAGCAGGTGATCATAATTTTTTGACTCTTGATGATCTGTGAGAATCTCGTGTCTTCATAGTATAGCATTACTACAGAAACGTTCAGAGGCCTCACTCAATCGCCGTATATCTGCAATATTGGCGGCACGAGAAGGTCACACAATATATTCTAATAACAGGTGATCATAATTTATTTGACTCTTGATGATCTGTGAGAATATCGTGTCTTCATAGTATAGCATTCCTGCAGAAACGTTCAGAGGCCTCACTGAATCCCCGTATATCTGTAGTATTGGCGGCACGAGGAGGTCACACAATATATTCTAATAGCAGATTATCATAATTTTTTTGACTCTTGATGATCTGTGAGAATATCGTGTCTTCATAGTATAGCATTCCCACAGAAACGTTCAGAGGCCTCACTGAATCGCTGCATACCTGCAGTATTGGCGGCACGAGGAGGTCACACAATATATTCTAATAACAGATTATCATAATTTTTTGACTCTTGATGATCTGTGAGAATCTCGTGTCTTCATAGTATAGCATTCCCACAGAAACGTTCAGAGGCCTCACTCAATCGCCGCATACCTGCAGTATTGGCACTACGAGGAGGTCACACAATATATTCGAATAACAGGTGATCATAATTTTTTGTCTCTTGATGATCTGTGAGAATCTCGTGTTTTCATAGTATAGCATTCCTGCAGAAACGTTCAGAGGCCTCACTCAATCGCCGTATATCTGTAGTACTGGCGGCACGAGGAGATCACACAATATATTCTAATAGTAGGTGATCATAATTTTTTGACCCTTGATGATCTGTGAGTATCTGGTGTCTTCATAGTATAGCATTACTACAGAAACATTCAGAGGCCTCGATGAATCAATGCCACGCCGTATATCTGCAGTATTGGCGGCACGAGGAGGTCACTCCATATAATTATAACAGGTGATCATAATGTTTTGACTGGACTGTGTAACTGCGGTTGAGCAATAGGTTAATTCGACGAAGAAAAGAAAAAAAAATCAGTTTAATGAATTACGTCGTTTAACAAAAAATCAGTGAATACATTCCTGAGATTTTTAGTTGCTCGTCATCGGTTTCTTACTGCCTTGTTCACTTGCAGAGCAGTAAATAAGCTTTGGTAGTTCACTAGCATAGACTTACAGACTTGTTCCTCCAACAGGTTATTGCAAATGAGAGTTTACGCCGTTAATGACGTTTTAAGAGAGAAGTTTAAGCACCTCATTTGTAAATTTCAGTGAAACATTAGAAACCAGAACTTTTGTTTCTAAATAGTATATTGCGAATTGATTTTAACACTCCCCATGTTTAAGGAAGTTTCTCACAAAATATAAAATTATTTTGTTCATGATTATTCTCTAAATATGGAGTAATTCTAATGAATATCGTCCGTTTTCAGTTTGCCCGCAGTGAAGTCGATGTTGGCGAAAGGTGGCCTCGTACAAGCCCGGGACTTTGGCGGCAGCGGAGGAGACTGCGATTATTTCAATAACGAAAACAAATGCCCACTGACGTCACAAACTTGGCATAAGATGCTGTCGAGTATCAGCTCGTAGATTGCGTTCATTTTCCCGCAGTCTCGTGCTCGTTATCTGGATCGAAGTCTGAGCAAAGAAAAAAGAAAAGAGATAGAAAATGAGAGCTCAACAAGGATCATGTACTTTAGTTCCCAGCTGGTCTGCAAAAATTTTTCTGCTCTCTGTATTATTTATATTATTCGTATCATTTCACTGTAAATAATAAACGCTGAGTTTTTTGGATATATGATTTGTTTGGTTTATTTCACTGATGTATTTTACATTTATTGGTTTTGGGTTGTGGATAATTCCAACAACGTAGACTTACAGGAACAGGAAAAGAACTTAAGCTAATTCAACAACTTAACTACTCGAACAACTATATATGTATACAACATATGAGGGGCTAAGGATTAATGAGATTATGTAACTAACCCACCGATGATATGGTAAGTTTTTTAAGTATTCCTTCAAAGCTCAAGAGTATGATCCAGGAATTTGCTGACAAGATTTAAAGAGGTGGGATTATGAATAAACAAAGTCATCACTCTTTCCACGTTTAGCAACGCACAGCAAACGAAAAAATTATTATTCGGCCGCCGCCGGGGAAATGAATCCCGATCTCTCGATATCTAGCCGAGCGCGTTAACCTTACACCACGGTGGCCAACAATCCATGGCGCTGTCCGCGTTTTTCTGTCAGCATATGGCATTATAAATCCGTAAGATGCGCTCAGCTACTGAGACGTCTCCATCTGGTGAGCATTAACGGCACTGGCTATATATTAATTATAGCAGTTAAATCCAAAGTGAAAATCCTCCAAATACGTGGCGTCAATGAATAAACAAAGTAATCGCTCTTTCCACGTTTAGCAAAGCACAGCAACTTAAATTCCCCGGCGGCGGCTGAAAAACAGTTTTTCGGTTGCTGTGCGTTGCTAAACATGGAAAGAGCGATGACTTTGTTTATTCACTGACGTCACGTATTTGGAGGATTTTCACAGGTGGGATTATAGTGTACTAACAGAAAACAAAACTGATGCACTATGCTTTTACAAGGACTGAGATTTTTGAAGTTGATGAGGCAATCGGTTTCTTCTATGGGTTTCAATGCAAAAACACGGCAATCGCAACAGAATGAAACTTCGGTTGGTAAATTTGGTCAAGGCAATAGAGACGGGCGTTTTGCTGAGACGAATACTCTTGCTGAGTTTTCAGAGCCGGAAAAGTTTGTCATCATGAACTCCATTTTCATTTCCTATTCAGTTTTCAAGAAACTAATAATAGGAAATAGGCATGCAGGCACACAAATAGAGTGACAAATGAAATTTATTTATTATTATATGCAGCAACAAGAAACTTTTCATCAAAGGGTGCAGTGTGTTTAGCAGGTTAAATACAGTACATGACCATAGAATGTTGAGACGTAAGCTGCATCTTATCACGAAACCTGAAAAAAAGAAGCTCATTATGAAAGTGAAAAGTATTGACACGACTAATCTTAAAAAAAATATCATAAAACTCGTAAAAATTGGAACTGAGAACCGAATTCTTGGCACTTGAAGGTTTAACAACAGAAGATCAGATCAGATCATATGTAGAGGATTTTAGGAAGGGAGTGTCTGACCCCAGGTCTTAAACAACCATTAGAAATAGGAAAGTAGAAGATTTGGGCTGGAGTTCCAGGTAGGAAAGTGACACGAAAGCGAGGTAGAAAGGGGGAGGAAGACGCTTTTATTTATTACCGGGGTCCGACGGCTTAACATACCCATCCGACGCATGGCGGATATTTAGTGATTCGAGCGTACGTACCTGCCCGGGATCGAACCTCAGGTTCCTCCGTGGTAGTCACAAAGGTTGACAACTAGGCCATCCGCGGCACTTAACAACAGAAGAAGTAGACACCTCAGAAGTTAGGAAGATTACTGAGTCCCCTATGTGAAATAAAACAGGTTGTAAAATCCACAAACAAAAGGTTGTACTAAGAACAAAAATCACGAGAAGAAAATACCAGAACAAACAAAAAATGCTAACGCAAAAAAGGAAGATGAAGATAGACAAAGAAAATATTTCTTCCAAAGTGGAATATTTGGAACTATATAAGAGAGTGCGAAAAAGTATCACAGAAGATATAATAAAATGCAATTGTGAAGTAGTGAAAAAAGCAACTGAAAACAACCATCACACTGAGAAAAAAAGCTTGTTTGAAACAACAAAATAGTTTTGCTGAGCTGTTTTGTCGAGTTATTTTGTTGCTTTAGCCAAACTCCATCAGAATTGTTTTGTTGGCGACACAAAATTATTTCGTTGGCTATATTTTGTTAATTCAGCTATATGGAGGTGGCATCGACCTTACGCCAAAGCGCACATAATTACTAGCTACTCCATACGGGCACTACCAGACTACCACTGACCTAGAAGAATCTCGTTTTGCGCTTAAGATTTCGTTTTGAATTATGGCTGACTGCGAAGTGAGTGCATTGTTAGAAGACTGGGAGCTGTCAACTCTGATAGAGACATTCAGAGGTAAGAATTTCTAATATATCTTAATAATTCTGACGTATTTTTATGCTAGTGTTTATTGTGTGTTAATTTGGTTGGATTCAGTGATAATTTGGCCTCACTTTGTAGACTTATAGTTACAATGAACACGATAGAATCCGCGTCTTATTAGATGCACAGGGGCACATATTAAATTTAAACCCAGATTTCTGATAAAACAATAATACATTTCTTATGACGGCTTGCGGTTCCTGATCGCAAATAACAAATTGCACATGAGGAAATGATAAGAGTTGTAATTTATGTATAGAGCTTGATTTCATGCATAGGCTATATATACAGGGTGTTTCAAAATTCGTGCGGCAACCAAAGATTGCATGGTAATAGTACACATAAAGACGAAAAACATTTGCTATGGAACCAGGGTGCCAGTGCACTGGAAGAAATCAAAGGATCTTCTTCGTTATGAAAGAAAGCAAATTATGATACTGAGAAAAAAGGACGGTACTCTGAAAAGAAATAGACGCAAAACCTTGAAAATAATTTGAGTTCTACACAAAACTATATGAAAGAGATGGTGCACCTATTACAAACATAAAGAAATATGCGGGCTCTAAAGTGCCTCCAGTCCTTCCTACAGCAGTTGCTCATGCAATTTCGAACGTGATACAAGAATTAGCTCTAGCGCCGTGGATAATGTACAGGAAGCCATTGGAAAAATAGAAACTACACTCGCCCAAGTTTTTACTAGAAACGTTTCAGATGACTTGAACGATGCTAAAGTGATCCTGCAGCGTAAAAGAGGAATCCCAGGAACTAGAGACCTGTCAACCTCCTATCAGTTGTTTATAATATCTTCCGTACGATATTATCACATTGCTTGAAAGAAACACTGGATATGGCTTAGCCAAGAGAACAAACTGGATTCAGGAGTGGTTGTAGCATTATCGATCATATCTGTGCCTGAGAATACTAACTGAAGGAGCAAATGAATATGAACTCCAATTATGTATGACTTTTACTGATTATGAAAAGGCTGTTGATTGTATGCCGCCACCATCATCAGTTATTTAAATCTCGCGGTATTGAAGATTCATATCTTAAATTTTTAATAACATCTATGAAAATGCATGTGAAAATGTTGACTGTTCGAGAACACATCAGGAATAAATATTTTGGAAGGGTGTGAGAGTCGGTGACTCCATAACTCCGAAGCTCAGCAATGCCGCATCTCAGAAGGTCTTTCAATCCGTGAACTCAGAAGAAAAGGAGATAATGTTATAATCGTCAGCAGTAAACACGATATTTCACTGTAACTTTTAAATAGAAAATGACGTGACAACAGGACAAAAATGCTACGAGATGTAGTGCTAAGGACTTTAATGATAAAATAACTTAGTACAAATGGAACTGGTAAATATACAGAGTGGATCAAGAGTAGGCATACAGTACTGATCGGGTCATGTTTAGTCTCTTAGGTGCAACATCCATAGAACCTGTCCCTGACACTGTGCTACGGTTTACTCTCTTAGGTGCTCGAAATGTTCTCCATCATCCTTGCAGCATTCCTGGAATCTGTCCCCAACACTGTGACACTGGTTAGTCTCTTAGGTGCTCGAAATGTCCTCCGTCAACCTAGAGACACACCTGGAACCTCTCTCTCCCCGACACTATAACACACAGTAACACACAAATTCCGGTTAGCATCAATGTCCATAAATGCTTGCGAAATGAACTCCTTCAGTTTGTTCACCGTGTGGGGCATCCTATCTATAGCATTTTCCTTCACTAAGCTCTCTAAAAAAAGAAGTCCATGGGTGTCAGGTCGGATGAACATGGCCGGCATTCAATGCTGTCACGTCGCCCGATCCAACGATATTGGAAGGTGTTGTCAAGGTAGCGCCGTACCCACAAAACAAATGAGCATCTTGCTGAAAGAACAGTTGGCGAAGTCAGCTCAAGTAGTGAGTTGTTCCACCACCACGTTGCGCAACATGTTTAGGTAATTGTTACCATACACAGGTGTATCGAAAAAAAAAACCGCGCCCCATGACACCATCGCTGGACAGTACACCCCACACAGTGACGACTGGCTGGATCAGTTCAGTTGTGATAGTTACATGAGAATTTTTATCTGCCTAGTACACACAATTATGCCTGTTTACGTGGCCTGACAACTTGAAACAGGTTTCATCTGACCAGATGATCTTATCAAGAAAGTCTGGTTCGTGAGAAATTTGGTTGCGCATCATCTCACAGAATTTCAACAGACGGTCTTATTTGTCCTCCATAAGGCCATGTAAAAGTTTTGTACGGTACTGCTTCAATTTCAATTTATGCACTAAGTGTCTCAAGGACGTTCTTGGTATGGATAGCTCTTGAGACGCACGTCGCGTAGACTTTTTCGGATTGTTCACGAATGTCAAGGCGACTCTCATCTCATTCTCTTCTGTCACCGCCTTCCGAGGACATCCAGATTTCGGTGCTTTAACCACTGAACCCGTTGCATCAAATATATCTCTGATACGATAAATTGTCGGACGTGTTGGTGAAGCAGTGTCAAATGCCTCTTGCCACGCTCTGCGCAACCATTCGGCGTTTTCAGTCTTTCAACAGTGTTTCAGAATCTACTTTTTTTGTTCTTCACTCAAATTCCCTGCCATCGTTCTCAATACCTGTAAAGTAAAAGAAATAATAAATAAATGAAAATGAAAAATAAATAAATAAAAATAAAATAAAATGCCATGATCCGATCAGTACTGTATACCTACTTTTGGCCCACCCTGTATATAAAATGTTGCAAGTAGTTTCAATTTATGGGAGATCCAAGTGTCGAACATAAAATCACTGGTATACCGTTATTCTAAACATAGAAATAACGGTAGTAATGGCTAATTGTGCTTTTCCTCTGGTCTTTGAGGAGAAACTTGGGTCCAGTGTTTCTTTCAGGCATACATCCAGGGGGCGAAGCCCTCCCTGAAATGACCATTCGCCCCTCCGGAGACATTTTAGGTTACCGAGCGAAATTTTAATAAATTCAGGCTATGATGAAAAAGGAAGTTTCGTTTCTTTTTATGCTGCAAATATTTCTCCAATTATATATTTTTAAATATTTGTTCAAATGGTACTAAAAATAGTTTATTTTATTAAAAAGTGTATTATGACGCATGGTATTCTTCAAAATATAATAAGTAGATTAATCATACCTAATTGTCTGGGAATTGTGATTCAGGAACAAAAGTGCGTTGAATGCATTTTTACAGATAAAAATTTCAATCCTGCGGAACCTCTCCCTTCCCGCCTTTAGCTTAAAACAGTTTGTTATTCCTAAAATGTTTGAAGAAGTAATTACTATATCAGGTATGTATACAGAGTATTTCTTCGGTGTGTGTGTGTCGGGGGGGGGGGAGACGAAAAAAGGAAGTTTCTGAAATCCACCATCTGGAACAAAATTAAAGTTAATGAAAAATTGAAGAAAAATTAAAGCATTTTTTTCTAATGTAAGTTGATACATTTTTATTAAATTAAGGCATTTTTTCTAATGTAAGTCGCATTTTAACCAAAAACAAAAACATTATACATTTTCCGGGAGGGGGGAAGGAAGTCCCCTCTAAATACGCCCATGTGCTAGAAACACTGCTTGGGTCACGTGGCGTTCCCTACGCTTTCTGTACGTGTCTTTCCAAAACTTCTCTGGTAGGCCAGAAAATAATGGATGAGAGGATTTGTGCTCGTGATACATTCAATTACATCCACTGCGGAAGAAAGGACTGATTGCTTTGAAATTTCTGATAAAAAGATTTCCCGTAAGTGAACGTAAATTTGCTTCTTGGTAATTGTTTTGTGCAGAAATACTTTATTAATTGTTTACCACATTTGCCTTTTTCTTATTTAAAATAAAATCGAATTCATGAAGATTTGTGTTACTTAATTTAAAACTCGAGGAAAAGGCTATGTTAATCAAGTTAGGGCTTAATATTTTGAGTGCCTCTGCAAAAAGGCATCGATTAGAAATTAAACACTGCTAAAATAAAAAAAATGTGTTAACAGTCATTTAAGACATTTAAAGTAACATATTTAATAGTAATTTTTACGCTATTGTAATGAAAAAATCTCCTGCATCGATAGACAAGAAGAAATAAGAAATCGGACATGTACTGATGAGCATAGTTTCTTTTTTACGCTTTCCAACCGTAGGTTGAAGAAGCGTATATGCTCCAGCTTTTTCCGTCCGTCTGTCCGTCCGTCCGTCCGTCTGTCTGTCGGCACGATAACTCACTTAAAAATGGTTCGATTTCGATGTAATTTTAGTATGTGGTAGGGGACCACCAGGGGACGAACCCTATTGAAAATGGGTGAAGTGGGGTCAAAGGTCACACCATAAGAGCAGGATCCATTCAATTGCCCTTATGCGTCATAACTTGCGTAAATATGGTTCGATTTCCATGAAATTTCAGTATGTGGTAGGAAACTACCTGGGCACGAACCCTATTGAAAATTGGCAAATTGGGGTCAAACGTCAGCAGGGCATAAGAGCGGGATTTATTCCATTGCCCTTATGCGTCATAACTTGCGTAAAAATGGTTCGATTTCGATGAAAATTTAGTATGTGGTAAGGAACCACCTGGGAACGAAACCTATTGAAAATGGATGGAATGGAGTCAAAGGTCAGGACATAAAAGCGGGATCCATTTCATTGCCTTTATGCGTCATAACATGCGTAAATATGGTTCAATTTCGATGAAATTTTAGTATTTGGTAAGGAACCACCTGGGGACGAATACTATTGAAAATGGGCGAAATGGGGTCAAAGGTCAGGGCATAAAGGTGGAATCCATTCCATTGCCTTTATGCGTCATAACATACGTAAATATGGTTCGATTTCGATGAAATTTTAGTATGTGGTAGGAAACCACCTGGGCACGAAACCTATTGAAAATGGGCGAAATGGGTTCAAAGGTCAGGCAGGACATAAGAGCGGGATTTGTTCCATTGCCCTTATGCGTCATAACTTGCGTAAAAATGGTTCGATTTCGATGAAATTTTAGTATGTGGTAGGGAGCCACTCTGGACGAACCCTATTGAAAATGGACGAAATGGGGTCAAAGGTCAGGACACTGGAGTGGGATCCATTCCATTGCCCTTGTGCATCATAGCTTACCAAAAAATGTTTCGATTGCGACAAAATATTATCATGTTGTTCCGGAGGTATAGTGAACCGGTTCTGTTGAATTCCACAGCCATTATCCTCATAACTTGAGTAATAATTTCTGGTATGTTGGAAAGCGTATCATAATCAATGCATTGCATGATTTTTCTAACTTGTTTTAAATTCTTTTAGGTATCGAGCCTCCTTTTGCTTTTTTTGAAGGTCAGTTTTTACATAGAGTGCGTCTTCGAAAAACATTTATTGAGCTGCTGATAGCCACAGTGGAAGATAGGGTTTTCTTTGAGAACCTTTAGAAACCTTCCAGCCTGCATTACTTGCTAAAAATCGGTGAGTGGTCGTTGCGATATGAGAAATAGATTCTGCCATTCCGTGTCTACAAAATACGAGGCGATGTTTTCCGGAATGAAGCGATAAAAACAAAATTATGGAACCTAATCACTATGGCAACCGTATCTCGTACGAAACGTGGAGGAAATGTCCCAACTATCATTCCCATTACTAAAGCACTGAAGGGCTCAAACTTCAGTCGTTACTAGCTTTGATTTTTTCCTCGGAGCATTAAGACTCCTAATGCAAAGATAGACTTTGAATGCAAAAACAGTAAACTCGGCAGTTTTATTCTGTAACCGAAAGAGAAAGTTAAAAAAATTGCTGGTGGAGCTAAAGACTCTTAACCTAAGCACCAAATTGAAGTTATTTTACTCTTACGTAATATATTATGTCTGTTCGTAAGTTTTCTGAGTTTTATGGTCAGACAGATGTCGTACTTTCACAAGCATGTCACACTTAATCATTATCAAAGTATGTCTGCATTCTTCCCTGCCAAAGGAGATGCAAATCTGCTGTCTGCATCTCCTGCAGCCGTCCGCTACGCTGCTTGTTTTGCATTCTGCAATTCCCACTTCTGAACTCCAACAAACTACCCAAGACACGTTGCTACACTTACAGTTTTCCCGCCGTTTTCCAAACAAATTCACTTTCATGCTTCCACAGAGCTTTTCCCCCGAAATAAAATATGAACAACAGACAGTGACATATATGTACCTTGTCTGTCGCCATGTCCTAGTTCAACGAATCGCAGGTGTGGGCCGTTGGCTAACACGTGCTGTTCGATGCAGTGTTTCCACCCTATCCCACTTTACAGCCAGCTAAATGGAGTGCTTGAAAATCATACATACACCTAATACATTAGTGTACAAAAATCATGGGATATCTATACTCATGTCCAAAAGTTAAGCCTAATCAATATGCTTGTGAATATTTCAAGTACCAACCGTCGGAAAAGCACGAAACTGGGTATTCTTGTGTAAAAACATATTGCAAGTACAACAGCAAACAAAACAAGTTATGAAACAGAGTTTAATGCATTACTTACGCAGATTTACAAAAAACAACAACACAGTGATTTTCGTGCCGAGTATATAAAATTGTGAAAAGGCAGGTGCACTATGATTAATAAGGGATGTTGTGACCCCTTGTAGCCACGCAAACATCGCATCGACTTCTCATGACGCTTATTAGGTTGTCCAAGAGCTTTGTGGATGACAAGTCCCACCCTTGACGAAGAGCAGTTCGAAGCTTCGGAGTGGGCTTCGGTGGAGACTGACGGGATGCAATACGTCTCTCTAGTACATCCCATGTATTTTCTATCAGGTTCATATTTGGACACCTTGTTGGCCACTCCATGTGTTGGATATTTAAACTTTGGAGAAAGGCATCCACCAGCTCAGCTGTATGGGGGCGTGCGGTTTCGTCCATGAATACCAGCTCTGGACCCACGGCACCCCTAAAAAGTCTTACATGAGGTTCCAGTATATCGTCTGTGTACCTCAGAGCAGTAAGAGTACCAAGATGTGTAGCTCTGTGCGTCCATTGAACATTGTGCCTGCCCATGCCATGACTCCGCTGCCACAAAATTAGTCCTTTTCCCTGATGTCATTGGGATTGTAAAGGGTTCCCCGTCTTCTCTAGAGAGTGGTTCGACGAGAATCAAACTGTAAACTGAATCTGGGCTCATCAATGAAGATCACATTGCACGGCTGATTCTGTATCCTGTTTCGATGTTCCCGAAACCAGTTTAAACGGGCTCTTCTATTCACAGGAGTTAGCGGGATACAAATTGCTGGACGTCTGGCATAGAGAACAGTTGCTCTAAGCTTCCCGTAAATAGCTTGTCTTGAAACTCTTGGTCTTGAGGGCGGCTGCAAGCTCTGCAGAGAGTTGCCTCGTAGACATCGTCCTATGACGTCGTGCAGTTAATGCATGATACCGGTTCTGCTGAGGGGTTGTGACTCTTTGAATCTCTTGTACTTTTTGGTGTCTAACCTCTCCTGTGTCTTGGAACCTTCTCGAAAGTTTGGAGACGACAGTTTGCAGCACATTAAATGCTGTGGAGACCTCAGTCTGTGGCTGTTCTGATTCGAGCCTTCGGATTATTCTACCCAGCAAAAAATGATCAACCTGTCGTCTTTGCTCCATATTACGTTCGTGATCACCAACGATAACAACTCTTCTCACGGAGATTACAAGAAAATGAAATACGACACTCAGAGCAGAGTAAGCTGTTTTTATGGAACTATGAGATATTTGCATATCAAGCGCCAGCCGACGTTATTTGACCGTGCACTGTCATTGGTTTAGGTGTGTTACCAATCTACATACCAATGTCCGCTGTTCTATCGGTTTTAACACTTTACTTTGTATGTTTTACCAATTATGCTTAACTTTTGGACACCAGTGTACCTAGTAATAGGTAGGCTCACCTTTCGTCTGAATAAGCGGTCACACTATAAGGCATTGACTCCACTAGATCACGAAAGCGTTCCACAGGTATTTTCACACATGCTTGCTGCACCGCTGTCCATAATTCTGTTACATCCGTGGGTGGAGGATCCAAAGCTCAAACAGACATATTCCCAGCATTCCAAAGACTTTACACACGGTTCATTTCCGGTGAACAGGGAGGCCATTCCAGAGTAGTAACTTCTTCGGAATGCTCTTTTAACTACATTCTAGTTACCATGGCTTTGTGGGAAGCCGCATTGTCCTTCTACAAATGTCCACTACCCTGTAGGTGCATGATGACCATGAACGGATGCAGATGGATTTCAAGGTTAGACACGTAGCTTGGACCGTTGTGACGTACCTGCCAGTAGGACTCACATGACATAAAGGCAGATAGCAATCAGAATGAACTTCAGCGTAGCTCAGTTGGTAGAGCGACTTGTTCCGGAATAAGCGGATTCGGGTTCGAATCCCGGCGTAGACCAAAAATGACGGAGAAATTTACTTCGTTATAATGGCGCCCGAACTATCCGGATGACCCGACCGTTCAAAATCTCGCAATGGTGTGATGTTATTTCCACACCGCGAGATAGGAAAAATCAGAGAATCCCTTCTCCAGCGCTTCGAAAAATAAATGTGTGTGACGTTGCATTCCACACACCAGATTGACTGGGAGTTCTGAAGTGCACGTTCTACAGTGGATGGCTGTGCCTGCAACGATTCATGGTCACGGCTGACCCGTGGGCCATGCCCCCGGCCCTCTTTGGGGGGGATGTGACGTACCTGCCAGCAGGACGCACACGACATAAAGGTAGATAGCAATCAGAATGAACGTCTGCGTAGCTCAGTTGGTAGAGCGACTTGTTCCGGAATAAGCGGACTCGGGTTCGAATCCCGGCGTAAACCAAAAATGACGGAGAAATTTACTTCGTTATACCGTCCAGAGATGCATCTAGACGTACCAGATGTCTTAATGTCTGTCCGTTGAATACGTCCGAAACCATAGCTGAACCTCCACCAGAATAGCTCTTTGTTGACATGCCTGATCCATCGCTTCGTGCGGTTTCCATTAGATCCTGCTCGAAGAAACTGTAAATGGGACTCATCGGACAGAGAAACCTGTCCAAAATCCAAGGTCCATTGCCGAAGTTCTTTCACCCACCCGAGGACTGCAGTCTGGTGAAGTGGCGTTAGTAATGGGACTCTTGTGGGTCGGCGTCTCCCATATTGTATAGCGACTAATGTTCGTATGATAGTTTTGGTGGTGACGTTTCTGGCATCTGAATCGTTGACGTCGGCGCAGATTTATGCCACCGTCGCTCTTCAGTTCGTTGAAATTATGCGAGAGAGACGTCGACGCGGCAAATTTCATGTAACATCTCTTCACCTACTGGGCTATCCACGAAGCTACGTTATTTCGGAATTGGCGTATTCCCGATACAATCTTGATATTGTCGAAAGAGAATACCACAATTCCTGTAACACCTCCGCAATAGAGTTACCCATGCGTCGAGCACTAACTATCACCCCTTTTTCAAACTCTGTTGAACTCCCGACGTTTGTCCATACTGACATCGAATTGCCGTCCATGTGAATGTAGTGATGTTCTCCTATCTATATACCTACCAAGGGGCCGGTTCGTTTATTACAAGAAGGGTAGCAGCGTCGGGTTGTCCTGGAACCAGGTATACCATGATTTCCATCCTCTCACGCGTGCAACAAGATATATGACGCTGATAAAAAACACTGTGCAACATTATAGTATTATCTCTGTGCAAGCAGCGTAAATCTTGTAAAAAATATGCAAAATCAGTTCTCGTCAAAAATTCAAAGAACTCCACATAGCCTCTTTTTAGAGCATCATTCACCTTGCAGTTGATCAAAATTCTGAAGTTCAGGTACTTGGAAATATTTTCACTAACTGAACAATTGTTTATATGTGTTTAGAATCCCCGCCGTCTTTTACGAAAGCGTGATCGTGAACATGCGAGGGTTATACCAAATGTAATGCAAAAGTGGGCATAGTATTTTTATGAACTGTCAGGAGTGGTTCAAATTGCAGATTTTGGTAGAGTAATTCTTTCTCTATACAAAGGTACCACTCAACATAGTTTCCATTACAAGCGAAGCATTGGCGCCATCGTTGAACCCAACTCTCCAATCCTCACTGAAAAAATTTAGGTGTGGACTGTTGTACCTACTTCTTCACAGCCACGTTCACCTAGTCTGTGTCGCCAAATCGTTGTCCCTAAGACTGTCTTTTATTGGACCGAACACGTGGAAGTCAGAGAGCGCCAGATCTGGGCAGTATGGTAGATGGGGACCACCGACCCGCCTAATTTGCTGATCGCCTGATTTGTTGCTAAAGATGTGTGTAGTCTCAAATTGCCATGGTGAATGTGGATCCTTTTCAGATTCTTGTTCGGTCTCGTCTTCCTTATGGCTTTTCTAAGCTTTTTGAGTGTCTCAGTATAAAGCTCGCTGTTCCCGGTATGGCCACGTTCCAGAAAATCAAGGAGAATGACACTTCTGTCATCCCAAAAAAACAGTTACCATGACTTTCTGTGCTGATCGCTGGCTCTTGGACTTCTTGGGCCTTGGTGAAGAGGTGCAACGCCATTCCATGGATTGATCCTTCGTTTCCGGATCTTAAAGATACACCCACGTTTCACCCCAGTCACCAGATCGGAAAGAACTGTGTCTTCAATGGCTTCAAACGCTTGCGGCAGATCAGAGCAGACTTCCGCCCTTCTGTCCTTCAAATCGGGTGTCAACTGCCGAGGTACCCCTTTTGCACACACTTTCCGATACCCTAAGTCTTCCACCATCTTCTGTATGGCAGTGACCAGAGTACAACTGCGCAATAAGCTCACGGATTGTGACTCGTCTCTCCGCGCAAATCAATTCATCCACTCGCTGACGATTCGTGTCAGTGGTCGCAGATGATGGTCTCCCACTGTGTGGTTTGTCTTCAATGCTGGTTTCCCCTTCTTTAAACTTCTTCATCCATCTGTGCACATTGCTCTTGTCATTGATCTTGTCACATTGCTCCGTAAACATTCTGTAGCCTTCTGTGGATGTCGGACAGCCTGAACCATTCCTTCGACTCAATGACGGCACGTTGGTTCTGCTTGGAATCCAATAATTACATGCAATGAAGAAGAAAGGTTACTATAGAGGAAGAGTTGCTCAACCAACATGTGCAATTTGAACGACCTCTGTCAGTTAATACAAAAGTTATGCCCACTTTTGCATTACTTTCGATACGACCCCCATATATATTTTCCAAAAACTGTGTAGATAAAACGAAACTGTTTGCAAAACTGTGTGATTCGTTCAAGTCGAAGCCAGACTTCATGTCCTCGAGATGCTATATATACACTGGCGTGCAAAATTTAAGCACGAGACGGTTTTTCAAATGTAATGTCGTGCAGAAGTGCTAAACATCGACGTAAATCATACCATAAGATCCCCAAGATGTAAGAATATCGGACAAGTCAGCAAAACCATCCAAACAAAGAATCCAAAGGATACAAAGGCATTTTATTGAAAAGATAGTTTCGAGCACAACTGGACAGAAGACAGAAACGTCCGTGGCACGCGGCTGGCAAGAAAAATTCGGTCTTTAGTAGGGGATATGATCACCCCTAACTGCGTTGCAGGATTTACAACGTCTGTCCAAGCTGAGGACGAGGTTGTCAAGGAGCTGTTGAGGCATCGTGGCCCATTTCTCTTGTAGCGCCAATCGCAGCAGCGGAATCGTTGCTGGCGGCTGGTGACGTGCTGCCAAGCGTCTCCCGAGAAGGTCCCACACGTGGTTGATTGGATTTAGGTCCGTAGACCTTGCGGGCCAATCCATGCGTTGAATATCTTCACTCTCCAACAGGTCTGCGACAGCCACTGTACGATGAGGTGTAGCGTTGTCGTCCATGAAGAGGAACTCAGGACCCACAGCACCTCTAAACAGACGCACGTGAGGCAGGAGAATCTCGGTACAATAGCGGACACCAGTGACTGAACCTCCTTGGGAGATGTGGAGGTCAGTCAGTACGGCTACCAAGCATAATACCGCCCCAAACGAGAACTCCGCCACCTCCAAACCGGTCCCTTTCGATGATGTTGGAGGTGTGATTGCGTGTTCCCTGCTCTACCCAGATGTGTGTACGTCCAGAAACGCTCGTCAGACTAAATCGGCTCTTATCCGTAAAGAGAACTCGACCCCATTGCTGATGTGTCCAGTTCTTGTGCTCCTGGCACCACAGAAACCGCCATCTCCGATGAGCAGGCATTAATAGCACACACCGTACTGGTCGTCGTGCAAATAGACCACCTTTGTGCAGCCTCCTGGCCACGGTAAAACGCGATAACGGACGTCCAGTTGTCTGTTGCATGTGCCTTGCGATTTCTCCCGCTGTCTGCCGTCTGTCTCTACTCGCCTGTAGGACAATATACCGGTCGTCCGCCGCCGTCGTTGCTCGTGAACGACCACTGCTAAGCTCTCGGACAGCTGTTCCTGTCGTTTGAAATGCTCTTCAAGTTCGTGAAATGATGCTGTGAGCGATACCGGTCTCCTCGGCCACACTAGTAACACTTCGACATTGTTCCAACTTCCCAATGATGCGACCTCGGGTAAAATCATCCAGATGTCGTCTACTGGATTGCCTGTTGGCCATATCACACGGCGGCAGCAACTCGACGTCGTTCAAACCGATGTACACCGTGCAATAGCTTTCACCGAATTGTTGAGCGTACACCGCCCGTGTGCTTTATACCATTCTGACACCCCCTACGTCATGCTGCATATATGCGCATGCGCTACCGTACCGGACCCTAGTCTATCTCCTGAGTGGTCTTTCGGTCCGTTCTGCCTGCTCGTTCTGCTGTTATGCTAATTTCTCCTCTTCGCTCTTAATTTTTGCCCACAAATGTACATACACTATATTGACAAAATCACCGGACACCTAGAAGAGAAACAAAACATAGCATTTATTGACATACATTAGTACGGTGTATGTCCACCTTTGGCCTTAATGCATGCACTGACCCTTCGAAGCTCGAAGTGGTTGGGTTTTGAGCTCCGTGATTTTCGTTGCTATAAGGTGTTTATTGAGTGCTTTAGTTTCTGTGGTTGAGTGTATCTTCAAGTTGAAGTTCTACACTTTACGTTCGTGTATTCCCAGGTTGGTGAGTGCCATATTTTTTCATTATTCACTATTTTATTTTTCAACCAAGCTGGTCTTTTTTCGTTAAAGTCTCACCATTGCTTCGATGGCGAAGGCAGACAAGGATGACGCCCACATCCTTATGTTGGCAGATCAGCCAGCTTCCTCTTCTTCTTCTACCGCGGTAGCTCCTGCTAAGCTTAATGAGGTGGCTCCCGAGCGTCATTGCGACGTCATGGACACCTCTTCTTCTCCAGCTATAACTCCCACCAAGTGCGGTGGTGCCAAGTCTCATATCTACATCTCAGCAGATGATGACGTATCCGTTATCAGCAATACTGAGCTCATAGCTTCTACTTCTCATCAACTTTCTGATCCGCCCTCACGGCTAGGGGCCTCTTCATCGAATTCTCGACCCATGTCTGCCCAAGCGTCCTATGCTTCTGTAACTTCTGGGGTCCTCACACCCCCAGTTTCATCTGCTATGCCTTTTCCTGAATCCTATGTCACTGTCGTCGGTTCTACTGCTACAATTGACATACCAGAGGATTCCCGAGCTGGTCACCTTTTTTCCTCCACTATGGAACGGGGCGTCTATTTTGATGCGCTTCCCGACACTAAGCTGTGGCAATATAGCCGAGCCCTCAAAACTATCTTACCAAAGGATGCAATAGACTTTGTAGCTCGAAAACCCAGATCTATCTTGGTCTATTTTAAGGATAAAGCGCATGCTGACCAGGTCCTTACGGAAGGTCTAACCATCAATGACGTGCATCTGTTAGCACAACCGGTTGCGCACCGCCCGATGCAGGTGACCTTCTACCCCGTACCACCAGAAGTATCCGACGCTGCACTCGGCACCTTGCTCAGCAGATACGGCAGAGTTGTTGGCTCCATAACAACTCTCTCTGCGGCTCCCAGAGACCCTGAAGACAAATCGATTCGGGGTTTGCGCCGCACTGCTCGAGTCCTATTTTCATCTGATGCTCAGCTGAAAGCGGTTCCGAATGTTTTGCACATCCGCTGTGGACAGCAACGCCGAAGAGTTGAGATAATCACTTCACAGTATTGAACTATCTGTCAGAGCGAAAGTCACATAAGGGCTCAGTGCCCACGTGCCTCCCTGCAAACAGCTCCACACACTACATCTTCTTCTACTTTGTCCACCTACGCTTCACAGACTTCTTCCTATTCGAGGAAAGTCGCGGAATCAAGATCTTCCAAAAGTCAGCTTACTGCCATTGGTCAACAAACGACTTTGATGCCTCCACCTCCTGCTGATCCTAAGAATTTTCCCAGGCTTCCAAAATCGACTCCCCCTAGTACTTTTACAACCACTGCTGATGTACATGTTGACCACTCCTCAGCTTTTACCGTTGGCTCCATGACACGAGTCACAGGTAACGCTTCGGGTTCAGACTCTCCAGACGATCATGAAGCTTTAGTGGTTGCTGGAAAACGCAGTGGTGCTACTCGCCCCAAGACGAAGAAGTCAAAGACTCTGGCGTCCCGAAGATCATCTCGCTCTTTTACCCGCTCATCCACTCGCTCCTTCAGCTCTCGACGACCGTTCTCCAGGTCGCCTCTACACATTTCCTCTGAGACAGCATGTGAGGGTGCCTTTCCCTCACTAGATGAATTCACAACTTTTCTTGTTGAAAATGCTTTCCCTGCTGAGCCTCTGCCATACGAGGACGTTCTGGATTGTCTTTTAGGGTCCTCTAGCCCTTCCTCAGCACGCACTTCCATTCAGCAGTATGAAGCAGCTCTTCCACAAGTGCTGGTTCAATTACTCTCACTTGAAAACACTCTTCGGCGCACTGCGGACGAGGTCCCGAGGAGTGCTTGTTTTCTCCTTCGACTCCACTCCATCACTACAGCCAGTCAATTCCTACTGCATCCCACAACTAACCTAGACATTCAAGGTGGTGTCACTTAATTGTCGCAGTTTTGCGAAACCTCTTGCGAATGCGCTGGTACGAGAGGATCTTGCTCCGCTGAATGCTGATATATTACTTCTGCAGGAAACAAACTGTACTTCCACCACTCAATTTCATCAATGGCGTCAGTGGGATCATACTTTCTATCACGCCTACAGCCAACTGTCGCGTGGTGGCATGGCAGTTGGTGTTCACTCACGTTTTCGTTCAACTCTTTCCTCCTTCTCAGTGAAAAAACTTATGTCGAGACTTATTACAACGGGTCTCTTTCACCGTCGCAGCTGAAAAATTTCATGTATTCAACATTTATGTTCCTTGCACTCCTACTCACGTGCCAGAGCTGTTTGCAAAACTTCGACGGGCTCTGTCACGTATTCCCATCACCGACCGGGTACTTATCGGAGGTGACTACAATTGCACTCTACATCCCCTAACTGATCGCTCTTCTGCTTCCAGAGAACATCGTACGGAAGTAGTACATCTTTTACAGTCTATCACTTCACACTTCTCACTCGTAGATGTTCAACGCCATTTGTCACCAATCCAGACTACACATACATGGCGTGCACCAAGAGCCATTGATCCTCCTACAGCAAGATTGGATCGCTTTTATGCAACTTCTCTTCTTCTACCAGCAATTTCAGATTCATGCTGTACACCCACAGCTTCCTCGGATCATTGCGCCATTGCCATAACAGTTTTTGCTACTTCAACACAGCCACGTACAATCCGGCCTTGGACTTTTGACGACACTCTTTTAGATGACTCAGCCTTCTGCTCATCGGTGCGAGATTTTCTTGCGGATTGGCGTCCAAGGCTTCATTCTGCACCGTGCCCCCTCAACTTTTGGTTGGAAGTAAAACGCCACCTCATACTATTGGTACGAAACCTGTCATACTCGATCATGACACAACGGAGGATGCGACTTGATCATACTAGGCAAATGCTTTCTTTGCTCAATCTTGCTGATCCCCTATTTCAAGTCTACCAGGCAGAATTACATTCACTTTTGGTGCCGCTTGCAAAACAAGCCCTTCAACGCCTTAAACTACAACACCTGAAACCTGATGCTTGTTCGTACGAATTCCTTACGTCACTTGAGTCAACTCGCCGATCCTCTTCTGTTCTACAGCACCTTCGTCTTCCAACTGGAGTAGTTTCATCCGAACCAGTTCCAATTTGTTCTATGGTACGTGATTACTACATTTCAAAATTTTGTGAAACTCCTCCTCCCTCCCCTACGGCTTCTGCTCTTCTGTTCTCTTCTTTGCCTCAGGTCCCTTCTCATCTTTCAGCCAGCCTCCTCCATCCTCCCACTTTAACTGAGCTCTCTGACACTTTCTCGTCCCTCAACCCCCGGGCTTCACCTGGCCCAGACGGTCTCCCTGTTTCTTTCTATAAGGCTTTTCTTCCTGCCCTCCTTCCATTTCTCCTCTGTGCTTTTTCTACTGCCATGCATCTTACATCTCTTCCAAGGAGTTTCACGCTCGCACATGTTGTACTTTTCCCCAAGAAGGGTGATCCGCTTGACTTGGGGAATTGGCGTCCCATCTCACTCTTAAATACTGATTATAAACTCTATACTAAATTTCTGTCCCACCAGCTTAACCCCATACTCCCTCATATTCTCTCCACTAATCAAACCTATACTGTACCCGGCCGCTCCATCTCCCATAATATTCAGCTTCTTAATGATCTAATTCACCTCGCCCGCTCTCGCTCAGAACCCCTTGCTCTTCTTTCCCTCGATCAACGCTCAGCGTTCGATAATATTTCTCATGATTACCTTCTTGCTACATTACTAAATTTCGGCTTTCCTCCTTCCTTTGCTTCTCTTCTCATCTCCCTCTACCGGGACGCAGTTTTCCACGTCAAGCTGCTCAACCTTCTCACAGCTCCCATACCCTTTCGTCGCGACGTGCGTCAGGGTTGCCCCTTATCCGGGCAGCTCTTCGCCCTCGCAATAGAACCTTTTTTACGAGCAGTCCATCGATCCTTCTTTGCTTCACTACCACCGATGGTAGCCAGCACACGTCATCATGTTGCTACCTATGTTGCCTACGCCGACGATATTACATTCTGCATTCGGCAAGACTCACAATTTCACGATCTCCACAATCTCTACAGTACCTACGCCTCATGTTCCGGAGCAGCGCTAAACACAACGAAAAGCACAGGCTTATGGACCGGTTCGTGGACTAACCACACTGACTCTCCTTGGGGAGCAGAGTGGTCCAACTCCTCTCAACGATTCTTAGGAGTCCACCTTGGAAAACCAGCAACTGCTTCACTCGTCACCTGGACGACTCTCCGGCCACGCCTACATCGCTCGGTCGCAATCTGGCGGCGCGCACAATTCTGCACCTCCGTCTTTCAAAGAGCACGTCTAACGCACACTTACCTGCTTTCAATGTGCACGTATTCCTGGCTGGCTTCGAAGCAACCAGCACTACGTCTTCTTGAACTCACCCGCTGTCAAACTCAGGTTATCTGGCCCGGCCATCACTGGGTCGGAGTACCTCAACTCAGTCTGTCTCCTTCCAACGGAGGCATTAGTCTACCCGACGTCAGATCCTATTACAAGGCTTATCGTGTGTCTACGTTTTTACGATCACTTGCGGCACCTGCTCCCTCTGCAGTTGCTGCTCGTGATGTCATAGTCTCTCCGCATAACCCACGCTTTACTCTCCTTTCGTTCTTACTCATGGACCACTGTCCCCTTCTCACACTTTTCCCTCCTGTCTACAAAGAGGCTATCTCCTTTCTTCGTTCCCTCCCTCTTTCTCGCTCTCTCCCTGCCTCCACAAATGACCTACTTTCCGAACCTCTTTTTTTCTTCTCTGCTACACCCTCCCCATCTCCCATGTTTTACTTTTCCTTCATGGCTCCGAGCTGGAGTCGTTACAGTCAGCGATCTTGTTAACACCGATCTTTCCTGGCTCCCCTTTTCTTCTCTACCCTCTGCTCCCCGTTTCAATGCCAACGCTCACTTTGTTCACAACTCTCTTATTTCTACTATAATCTTCCTGTTCCCCGAGCTTGCTACTCCCTTAGGTCTCATTTCTGTCCACTCTGCCTCTCTCCCTCTCCCATTTTTTCTGTCGTCCAATGGTCCACCTCTTCCTCTTGTCTCTTTCTCAACAGCTGATCTCTACCGTTTTCTCTCTCGCTCTTCAGCACCTCTTCCCATTTCTGGCATTCCACTCTGTTCTACCTCCGCAGTGTGGTCCGCTGCTCTTTCCCCACTTTCAGCACCCCTTGAAGTCAATTCACATTGGCTTTTCTTACAGAACCGCCTCCCTGTGCTGTCGATTTTACATCGCATGACCATTTTATCTTCACCCTCCTGTCCGTATTGTGGCGAGGAGGCTGACGTCCAGCATGTCTTCATGTATTGCACAGTATTATTGCCAATACTCCATATCGCTTTCACGCTAGCGCAACGATCCTGTGAGACCGTCCTCACCTTCAGCGCCTACCGAACACTACTTCTGAACTCTTCTCGCCCTATTAACCTTCCGGCAGTCTGCTCCTACATCTTCGTGCTTGTAAAACATATAATTCACGTGTATTATCTTCAGCGTCCCCCGAAGCTTCTACTGACATAAATAAAGTCAGTACTGCGTTATTTTGTCATTTTCGTAATCGCCTACTCTCCCGCCTTCGACTAGAACTTACCACTGCAGTTGCACGCTGCAGTGAACCACAGTTCCTATCAACTTGGTCACCAGCAACCACTTGGTTTGCAGGGTCGCCCACAACGCTTCACCTTACAGTCGGAACTTTTGTTTCACCTACCTCCTGATAGATACAATTTTTGCCATGCTGATTTGTTTTCAATCTCTGCTTCACCAGAGACTATTTTTTGTCTTTCCCGACAAATTATCATACATAAATTTTATTCTCTCACCACTATATTGAGCTTTGTGAATAGGTCGTTGCGTCAGCTACAAGCACCTGTAAATCTTTTCATATGTCATTTTAAGACGATTTTCCTATACATATTTCCTGTTTTTTTTTCTTGTTTCGCAACTGAGTGTAATCTTGTTCCTCAACATTCACTGTACTATATTATTTGTACTCTCTATTTTATTAGAATTTTTTTTGTTTGTCTCACTATTGTACATCACTTTTAGTAGATCAATTATTGTATAGAATCCTATGAATTGTTCGAAGCATGAGCTACTTATAATTGTCAATTTCTTTTCACGCTTTTTTTAAGACTCTGTTCTCATCCTCTTCACATGTATCATTTCGTGTATAACTCATGTGTAATTTTTTTTGTTTTTCATTACTCATCTTGCTGAATTATGTATTCTCTCTGCGATGTCAGAGACTATTTCTTTTACCACCTCTGACAAACCAATATATATAAATTGTAACTTCTCATTGTACAGAATCATGTATATAGGTCGTTTCACGAACCACAGACATCTGTAAACTTTGTCGTTTTTACAGTATATTCTTATCTTCAATTCCTGATTCAACTGTGTAATTTTACTTTTCAACTGTGTAAATTTGTGTTCTCCAATACTCACTGTGATGAGTTGTGTCTTCTCTCTGTATTTTCAGAGATAATTTTTTTCTTTTGTATTCTCAGGAAAATTATTGTATATAGCTATTTTTCATATCACCGTTGTATGTAACATGTAGTATCGCGAGCCACATTCATCTGTAAATTTTTCATCATCTGTCTTTCGAACTTTTGACTTCATGTTTGTCTCCTTGATCACCTGCAACCTCCTGGTTTTCCAGGTCACCCACAATGTATCACCTTTCGGTCAGAACTTTTTTTCATCAATATTGTGTAAAATTTATACTCTATAGTGCTCATCATTCTGGATTGATTCTACTCTCTGTATTACCAGAGATTCATATTGCCTCGCCAGAATTTCTACTGCACTTAACTGTTGTCATGCAAACGTTGCACCGAATCCTGTAATTAACGTAGTGCAAGCTGCACACATCTGTTAATTTCTCATCACCTGTCTTTTGAATCTATGTCTGCAAGCTCGAATTCTGTATTATTCCTTGCATCAATACTGTGCAAAATTAATATTGTATAACGCTCTTCAAGCTGAATTGTTCCTATTCTCTGCTTTGTCAGAGACTTTTGTTGCCTCACCGGACACTCGAGTGTAACTAACTGTTTTTTACTATCATCAATGTACAGAACCGTGTAAATAAGCAGTAGCATAAGCTACAAGCATCTGTAAATATTTTTTTGTCATACATCATTTGAGATGATTTAATCAAGCACATCTCATGTATCTTTCTTCTAATAAATACTGTGTAAAAACTGACCCTTCAAGACATGCTTGCGACAAGGTTTTGGAACACAGCGATAGGTATGCGCTTATATTCAGTACATAATGCTGCCGCCAACTGTCGCTTGGTAATAGGTCTTGGTTTCAAACTTTTTATGCGGCGCTTTAATTTATCCCATAGGTTATGTATGGGATTAAGATCACGGCTCTGTGCTGGTCAGTCCACACACAATACGGAATTATCGTCAAACTACGCCAAAACAGTCCTTGCTTTATGGCTCGGTGCATTATCCTGCTGGTACCAATAATGTTACTGGATAATGCTGCGTTGTTAAGATGCGCGGTACAGCTTCAAACGGTATAAAAACAAGCCTGCAGCTGACCGCGATCATATCACAATGTAAAGTTGAGTGAAAATGTAGCGGTAGCCGGGGAACGCTATTTATCACAGTGTACTGTTCCTTCGGTCAAGTTCGGAGCTGGCAGTGTACTTGTGTGGGGAGGTTTCTCGTGGTATGGTCCCGGCCTATTGGTTATCGTGGATAAACCTTTTAACCAGCACGTCTACGGCGATATTCTGGACAATTATGCTCTACCAACTCAGTGGCAATACTATGGAACCGAGCCTTGTTGGTGCCAATGCACCGAGCTATAAATCAAGGACTGTTATGGCGTGGTTTGATGATAATTCTGTATCGTGTGTGTACTGGCCAGTACATAGCCCTGATCTTAATCCCGTAGAGCACCTATGGGATCAATTAGAGCGCTGCATAAGAAGTTTGGAACCAAGGCCTACTACTAAGCAACAATTAGCGGCAGCATTATGCACTGAATGGAAGCGCATACTTATCGCTGTGTTGCAAAACCTTGTCGAAAGCGTGTCTCGAAAAGGGTCAGTGCCTGCATTAAGGCCAAAGGTGGACCGACACCGTAGTAATGTATGTCAATAAATGCTATGTTGTCTTTCTCTTCTAGGTGTCAGGTGACTTTTGTCAATATAGTGTAGTTTGAGAAAGAATAAGATATGCTTTGCTGTACCTATATTTCTTCATTCTGTGTGATTTTACTCTCAGTTTTTATGGAACGACCGTTGTGTTTTTGAAACAGCTTCTTCGATGTCAATTAATACTCGTTTCATGAAGGTAGATAAATGCACACATCTTTTCCAAATATGTAAACGAATCACATATTTGATAAAGGAAATTCTATATTTAATGAAATTTGACAAAAATTTGAATGATTATGTTTCTAAAGTTTCTATCCGTCAAAGTACGAACCTTGGTTGAGCAGATACACTTCGTTTATCTAAGCCGAAATCAAAGGAAGGACATAACATGTGCACTTCGTTTATCTAAGCAGAAATCAAAGGAAGGACATAATATGAGCATTTCGTTTATCTGAGCCGAAATCAAAGGAAGGACATAACATGTACACTTCGTTTATCTCAGCCGAAATCAAAGGAAGGGCATAACATGTGCACTTCGTTTATCTAAGCCGAAATCAAAAGAAGAGCATAATATGTGTGTGCACTTCGTTTATCTAAGCCGAAATCAAAGGAAGGACATAATATGTGCATTTCGTTTTTCTGAGCCGAAATCAAAGGAAGGACATAATATGTACCTTGTTATCCTTTACTAATCTGATAGAGTTTACAATTTTTGTTTGATTATAATATAAAGAGATGATCAACTCCAAGTAAGGGAGAGAAAATCAGTAACAAAGATTAAGCACAGCGCTTATACCATCGGCCAGATGAAAACCTACGCACCGTAGCCAGGAACGCTAATGATGTAATAACGCGTAACCACGGCAGTTAGGTGATTGATCAGATATAATTTATGGTTCACGGGGAAACTGCGTCTACAATGTAGCAGGAACACACCTTGTTTGAGTATTAAAGGCAGGGAAAACTAACAAGTCATTTAGGGTCCTTTTACAGAAAAAGAGATGGCTTCTTACTCTTTAGATAATTGAAAAGCGCACTTTCTTTTCGATCTGACAGGCTTCATCCTTTTAAAATCTGTACGGTTTATTCTTTTTGGTACCAAACCTTAAAATATTTGTATTTATATTTATAACTAAGTCCAATCAAAATTTTCATAATTACTGAGCAGCAAAGAATTCCCATTTGCCAAATCCACAAGAAGGGATTTAAAGAATACAGATAGTGAAGATTACGCAATTCCTGAAAAATTGCAGATCATTCGCTGGAAGTTAACCATTAAACGGCACAAAATCACTAACCGGTCACAACGGTAGAATTACCGTTCCAAGGGTAATTCTACAATTCGAGCTTGATTAACGTTTGAGACAAGAGTTGCGCATTTTTTCTGTCGTTCTGGCCCTCTTTATTCCGTAGAACTAGTAACATTTGGTAAAGATAGGGCGACTACTACTAGTATTACACGTGTATGCGATATTTTATGATGTAGTAATGATCTCTAAAAGTTCGGCCAAAGAAGCCTACGTTAATAAGATTTAAATTTTAGTGTTTAAAGATTGTCCGCTTTTATCTTTATAGGCCAAATCAGCTGTGGTTCTGTTTCTTCTGTAGCCTATAGGTACTGGCTACAAAGAAGGACGAGAGTCAGTATTGACAAGGAAACGGACATGTGGTTGTCGCTGATTGCAAAACCAAAGTATGTTTGGATATGAGGATCATAAGATAAGTTTATATCCAAACTTTTAGCTGCTATGGACAACAGAGGGAGCTACTAGAGCCTTGTTAATGAGCATTATATTATGTAATGTATGTATATTATGAATGTTATATTAGAACTTCTTACAATTATTTTCTGTAAAAATAAGTGCAAGAAGTCCCCATAAAATATGGTTAAATTCATAACGGACACTGTGTTGGTAACATCAGACATGAACTTTTGCCACAGAGACAACTTTCTCCGTCTTCAGTCTTTTGTTCGCTGATTTCAGCGCCTCGATTTCAAAACCTAATCCGCTTAGCATTTTATAAGTGTGGTTATATCACTACCTAATCCTGGATACTTCCAAACACCTGTCCAGCGTTGTTTTGAATCGGGCCTAGTTGAGGAATGTGGTAGAAAAGATTGTGAGGAAGCAGCATTCATGAAATGTGCTCACTGTCAGAAATACTTTTGTTTGGGATCATTCCATAATTAAAGATCTTCATATTTTTTGTCGTACATGAAAAGTGAGTGCAATGCATATCCATTACTAAACACGCGATACTGTATATTCATTCGTGAATAATTTGTAATGTATAACAATTGCTTAAAACAACAAAAACAATTCCGATACGGGCAGCAAGAGTAATGGGGATTCCATGAATATTGTCTCTGCCTGTGTTCTTTGATGTCCTATAACTTCATCATTTATATTCCATAGCACCTAATAGTTTGTAATTATAAATTACCACTTCAGTACTGTCGAATGATATAACATGCACTGTGCACCTACGACAACGGTACGGACCGTTCCCTTGTGAGGAACATAGATAGCAGTCAAGTCTCAAACAGTACTTCAACGGAAGCCCGCAAAGCAAGAAATTGGAAATCTGACACTTTGATTACTGAATCATCGAGAGAAAAATAAAACCCTTTTGAGGAACTAGATTTGAGCGTTACCTCTGATTTCAGATATTTTTTTTGTTGCTGTTGAGGTTTAACGACCACCGTGATCAACTCAATGGGCTATAAGCAGTCGCCCGTCCCTAATTTCGGGCCAGTAGTTTTAGTGAAAGGCGAAATCCAGTGCTTAAAGACAAACACAGCATCGCCGCCCCGGTGGCGCAGTGGTCTAAGCGATGGCCTCTGATCATTCGTCCGAACGGGGTCCGGGTTCGAATCCCGGTGAGGCATGGATGTTGTGTTTGTCTTCGGCACTGGTTCTCTCCCTTCCCTGGAACCAGTGACCCTAAATTAGGGACGGGCGACTGCTTATAGCCCATTGAGTTGCTCACGGTGGTCGTTAAACCTCCAATAAAAAAAAAAAAAAAAAAAAACACAGCATCCATGGCTCACCAGGATTTAAACCCGCACCCACTTGGGCAAACGGTGATAATCCAGCGCTTAGACCCCTACACCACCGAAGCGGCTCGGAAGTTTTGTAAAATACATTGGTGATAAATATAAATATACTGCCCTACCATTTATATCCTGACACACCACAGCTTTCGTCCGTACAACACACAATGATACACATTACACAATGTGGGAGGAAGCTCGAATTATTTATACCCCAACAAATGTGTCTACCCTTCTATTTACGGAGAGCTTGTGTATTTATTCTAAAGAACAATTGTGCAGTAATGACTCTTTGCCAGCCGAATTTCCACAACCCTGGAAAAACGTATTTCATGTGGATAACCGCGAAATTGTCGTACCAATACCTAATCGTCTAATATAACGTTTGTTTCCGGCCATGATTAAGTTCCATGTTTTCACGCATGGGTACTCACTGCTTGGATTGGCGCATTAGCCGTCACCGGCGAATTGTAACTAACGTGTGTATATACACTGCTGGCCACTCAAAATGCAAAACAACAAGAAGGACACCAGATAGCAAAGCCAGATTTACTGGACATATAACAACAGACACAAAGAGGAAACGATTGAGCTTACAGGCCCGTGAGACTTGCGGAACACGCAGACATCAAGAGTTCGTGTGGCCCCCATGGCTGGAAAACACGGCCGCTACTCTCCGCGGCATCGAACGAAAGAGGCTTTGGATGTGGGCTTGGGGTATGTAGGTCCAGGCTGCTTCCACACGTTGCCACAGTTCATCAGGCGTAGCCACGGGTGGTGCTTGCCGCGCGTCTCGGTTGCCGATCAGCGACTAGACGTATTCGATGAGCGACATATCGAGAGAACAGGCGGGCCACGGCGACAGTGACACCTGGTGGGCCGTGAAGAATTGTTTCACGATGCGTGCCACGTGCGGGCGCGCATTGTCCTGTTGAAACGTGGCCGCTAGCAGGTCCTGCAAGTAAGGTAGGACTACAGGCTTCAAAACGTCGGAGATGTAGCGGTGGCTGTTGAGTGTACCGGCGATGCGTACCAGAGGGGTGCAAGTGTCATATTCAATTGCGCCCCAAACCATAACGCCAGGCGACGGACCGGTATGGCGATGCATAATGCAGGCGTCATACAGTCTCTCGCCGCGGTGCCGTCACACGCGGATCCGACCATCGTGGTGTTGCAGGCAGAAGCGGGATTCGTCGGAGAAGAAAATATCGTGCCATTCCGTAGTCCAGGTGTGGCGTTCAATGGCCCACTACCGCCGCACTCGCCGCTGGTGTAACATCAATGGTAATCTGAGCAATGGTCACCGTGTGACAAGTCTCCGCTCCTGCAGACGACGTCGAACGGTACGTGCTGACACAGGTTGTTGCGCAACACACCCTAATTCCTGTGCTAACGTTCGTGATGTGGCGGTGCGAGCCGTCAATGCTCGCCGCACAACATGCCGGTCCTCTCGTTCGGTGGTGTGCCGCTGCTGCTGCAATCGCTCATGTCGGTCCGTCCGTCCCTCCTGCACCCACAGAATCCATACTCGCCTCACTGTGGCTGGATGTCGCCCCACACGGGCGCCGATATCTCGGTACGATAAACTGCTGTCGCGGTAAGCCACTATTTGTCCTCTGTCGAGCTCCGAAACTTGCTGGAATGACTGCCATATTCTGCGACGAGGTATCAGGAAGCTTCCCACGCACAGTTCCGGCAGCACAACACACTTCCGCTACTTACTAAGAAAGGTGCCTTCTGTGCACCTTTCTTATAGTGCTTCTCGGTGGCGTGCCGGGCGCACATGATTTGCATCTGTCCTGCAATGCTAATCGTTTGCATGTCCTCTCGCGGGCGACGCATGCTGCGAATTTCAGGCCAATCGTATGCTTCCTTCTTGGTGCTGCCTTTTGGGTGGCCAGCAGTGTAGTTTTTCGTTTTTATCTTTCCAGTTTCAGTTTGTTTTTAATCTTGATTTTAAGAACGCTTTAAAGGTTTTCACTAATGACTTATAAGTCAGCCAATAATTGTAACAAATCACGCTATCTTCAGATTATTTTTTACTGAAAGTTAATAGGCACACAGGCAACCAAACACCCGGAGAGGAGCTATAATTCGGCATGAACAATTTTACCCTCCTTTATTACAAGCTATGTATTACGATATAAATACATAGCTTGTCCCAAAACAGCTGGGAATATTTTTATAAAAAATGTGCAATACTGCGTTCCACCTTGGCATGAGTCTCGAAAAAACGGTAGTCGTTACAGTAAGCATAGCAACCGACTACACCTGTTTTTCACGCACGCGTCGTCGGTAGTGCGCAGTTTAATAAGCGTTGTTTCGTGGACCCCTAACAAGTGTTTACGCGCTGTGATTTTTCGAAAAAATGGATGTGAAAGAGGAAGAAAGATGCGCCATTAAATTTTGTTGTTGAGTTAAGAAGTCTGTCGGAGAGACTTTCGCAACAGGCTTACAAAAATGAATGTCCAGAAACCTCACCAATTTACAGATGGCATAAAGAATTTAGGATGGTCGCGAGTCGGCGGCTTTAATAGCGCATAGAGCAAGGCTTTCAACGAGTGTTACAGAGGTAAACATCAATACAATAGGTGTCATTATACGGGAAGACAGACGCCTGTCAACTAGAAACGTCAAAGATATGGTTCACATTTCAAAGTCACCAATTCACAGGATTTTAACCGAGTATTTGGGCATGAAACGAGCTTGTTCAACTTGGTGTCCCCATTTCTTTTCGCGTGCGGCCCAATGGAAGGATTCACATGGCCAGTTCTGTCGTTTCTTATTCAGAGAAAATAAATATTAAGTTGATGACCCAACCTGCATATAGTCCGGACTTGTCTCCATGTGACTTCCGGTTATTCCCCATTTTAAAAAAGACATCACGGGGACGACAATTTGAGACTGATCAACAATTTAATACAGCTGCCTAGGGGTGCTTCAACAGCCATTCAGAAGAATTCCAGAAGACAGTCAACAAGTGGGAAGAACTTTGGAAACCTGTATTCTATGCAATGGACAGTATTTCCAAAAAGATAACCACTTACTTGATAATTGAGGTACGCATATGCTTTTTAATAAAAGCATTCTCAGTTGTTTTGGGGCAACCCTTGTATATACACATGCAGAAATATATCATCATCATCCTCATTGTCAACCATTATCAATCCACTTCCCTATGAAGGTTTCTCCAAGTTTCTTCCACAACGGTCTGTCTTGAGCTAGTCTTCTCCATGTCAATCCCGCATGCTTTCGAATTTCATCCACCCATCTCCCATGTGGTCTTCTTCTTGGTCTTGTCCTGTTCCTAGGTATCCAGTCTGAAATTTCGATTGTCTATCGGTGGTCCGTTCTTCTAGGAATATGTCCAGCTCATTGCCATTTCGGGAATTTTATTCTGATCATGACGTCTTGCACTCTTGTCATTTTCAATGTCTAAGTGTTCCTCTTCTTACCTTTCCTGGTTACACCAAGCATGCATCTCTCCATGATTCTTTCAGCTGTCTGAAGCCTTTGTGTGTTTTTTCAGTTAAAGTTCACGTCTCTGCTTACTGTCAGTACGTAAGCACAAGAAAGATGCATTGATTGAACACTTTTCTGTTAAGACATAATGGCATATTGCTCTTAAAAATTGTACTGTTTTTTCTAAAGCTCTCCAAAAAAGTGTTATATGCCAATTAATTTCTTCATCAATGTGAACCTTGCTTGATATCTGCTTCCCAAGGGTATAGCGGTTATCTCCAGCTTTTCCCAATTAATCGACAAATCTTCATTCCTTGTAAAAGCATTGTACATCAGTTTTGTCTTCTGAAAATTCGTTTTTAACCCCACTTCTTTACTGTTGAGCTCTGAAGGGGTAGTTGCAAAAATTACTACATCATTAGCAAAACGAATGTGAGTTAAATAATCTCCATTAATCTTTATCCCTTTGTTTTTCCACTTTAATTATTGAATGATATTTTGCTTTCAATCATTGAACTGGAAAAACTAAGGGATGAAGAAAGAGAGAGAGACAGAGAGAGAGAGAGCTCTTTCTAGCAAAACTGACGTTCATATAAAATACACCTGCAATTTCGCCTGTGGGAATAAATTAATATTTCTTCCGTGCTTGGGTGATAAATATACCTCTAATTTTTCTAAATTTTATCGAAACATAAAGGAAGAAAAAAAACTTTGTCAGATATAGATCACGATATCTGAGCTATGTGGTTATAAATTTTTTACTTGGAAAAAAAGAAGTACTTATATTAAATATTGTACCGAAATGTCACGGAAGATCTTAAAATGAAAGTTGCGATGCAGTTCGATGTGCTAAATAATACTAGTATGATAAATAAAAAGTGAGAAAAAAAGATGCCATTTCTTCCTTGTGTGCCTTCAAAATACAATCATTGGAAATGCCATGCAGCCTCCTTCTGCAAAAAAAATCTTCCTGAAATGAAAATACTTTTTTTTTTGCCCTGCTAGAGAGGACTTAGGGACTTCCGAAGCACGAGATACTCCTCGTCAACCGTCTTTCGTCAACAGAAATATGTTTGCATTTACTTTGAGCACTCACTGTAACTTTATCAAATGCGATGCACAGTAAGGTATTTCGTCCACGCAGCAGAAAATCGCATTTTATTTATGATTCCTCTTACTTCTAAAGAAAAACAGAAAGAAAAATACCTTATTCATTCAAATCTAATCTCAGGAAAAAATCATCCTCATTCCCAGATGTTTCATCTTGGGCTTCAGAAACAAAGAGGGCACATTTTTATTTCATTTTATTTTATTTTGAAAGCCTTCTTTTTTGACTGAACGGTTTGGGATTTTTGTGAGGTATTTACCAGCTAGATATTTCTTCAGGAATTGTTAGAAAAGCATTTTGTTTTGCAGTTGCTTCGAAGCTGCTGCTAGGACAAAAGAAAGAGTGGAATAGTGCGATAAAAGTAGAGAGACTGTTTCTAATATTCAAAACACGTAGACAAAAAAATGCGAGAAAATAAAAAATGGTGGGTTAAACGACATTTCCTGAATTTTTTTCTTCTGTTTATTTGCCATTTTTTGCGTATATCAGAGAAGTTAAAGTATTAATTGTGTCCCGTGTTTAAAAGATAAATGTACTCAGTAGCAGTTAGAAAAATAGGAAAAACAAATGAAACGTCGCATGTCTTCTATCAATTTTACATAGAAGACATGCCGCCACATGTCTTCTATGTAAAATTGATTTTAATAAATTAAAAGGTGGGAAAACACAAATTTCCCGGCGGTGGAATTCGAAACCACGCCTCCTCGCTGCGGAGCCAGTTGTTCAACCGACTAAACTACACCAAAGGAGATTAACAAGTGCGAAAACACAAATTTCCCGTCGGTGGAATTCGGAGCCAGTTGCTGTACTGACTGAACTACACCAAAGGAGGTCATCACTTCAGATTTGTCGTCTTGACATGTGTTTCATCTCTATAGTACGTCATATCATCTTCCTCTTAATATTGTTTTTTTGGAAGCAAAAGAGGAATTTTTATTGATTCCAGACAATGTTTGGAAGGAACATCACACATTTTTTTTTATTTTTTTTTGAAGAGAAGATGATATTTTTCAGTACTTTTAAACGATGTGAGAAGAGACATCACACAATTTTTGAAGAACCCAACGGCCAGTAGACCCTTTTTAATGTTCGTGTGCCGATGTGAAAACACAAAATTACCGGTGATCGAAACCGCATCGTCGTGCTCCGGAGGCGAATGCTCTACCAGTTAAGCTACACCGACGTGATTTATCTCTGCAACTTTGCCGTCTTGGCATGTGCTTTAACTTCAGTAGTACGTCACACGAGTGATTTCCTATTGCTCTTACCCTTAAGAAATAACAAATGAAATTTGAATGATGGTTTCTATAAACAGAAGAATGCATAGACATTACTGATGGATATTAACAGAATGTGGAAGAGAAATCCACAGGTTTTAACCCTTTAAGCGTCCTATATACTTGAACCAAGTGGTGACCAAAAATTTCTGCGCTCCCCAAACAGAAATGTTCACATAGCGGCCTAGTTTTGTGAAAGCTAAAGCAAAAGAATTCCTTTTCCCTTTCATTTCAGCAGCACCGGCCATAAACCTGTCAATAGGGATATGCGCTACCTCCTGGTTCTTTATTTTCTGCTCCGCGACTCAAGACATGATGGGGAAGGGCTAGTCCCTCTGACATGGGCTTCATTCCATTGGGTAGGAACACGTGACTCAGCCATCTTCTCACGCCTTTCTTGAGTACGCAGCCATTATTATAGCCATTTTAGTAGGTAATCAGTCATAAAAGGATTAGTGTCAATAATACCATACGCCGACCCTGTGGCGCAGTGGTTTAAGCGCTCAATTCTGACCATTCGTCCAATTGTGACATAAATTCTGTTTTAACTTTCATTTTTAGTTCCTTTTCCTATGTCAATTTGAGTTTGTTCTTTTTTGCACTTTACAAACTTAACGTGATATCTTCTCTCTCACATGAATGGAGGTTTGGCAACACCCTGAGGTCAGTATGTAAGTGACGTATGCATGTGATAAGAGCAAGACGAAATATATAGTGGCTACGCAATAGCTGTGAGAGGGGGATTTTGCTGGTGAACATAAATACTCCTTTTGGAAACGAAACTGCTTAATTGCCGTTTAAGTATTTTTGAAGGCTACATGTTCTACTTTAATGTCAGTGTTGTGTTTCGTAGTCAAAGTGTTATTGTGAATATTAACTCAAGTTCCAGTGTTGTGTTTCATAGTTAATTGTTATTGTGGATATTAACCCAAGTTTCGTTGATCTCACCTTGTTGTACTGCAAATAATTAAGTGCCTATTCACAGCAATTAAGGATTAGCTGTAAGTAACAACGTTCTAAACTTTATTTGAGTGACTCGTATTTCACTGTAGGTGAAGTTTTTGATCTATGTAGTGTTTTATTAGGTACTTGAATTAATTTCCGATGTTGCATAATAGAGCGCAGCAGTGGTGCGCTGTGACCCGGGCCACACGTGACCTCCCTTGCGCCCGCACGTACCATCCGTAGTCTGGGCGAAGCAGTGTGCGACACGCGATCGGCGAGCACAGAACACGAGTTTGTATCGCATTCACGATATCGAGTTTCGTACCAAAAAAGAAGAATTTGCGGGAAACATTACTTTTCTGCTTTCATCTCAAGAAATCTGCAGCGGAAAGTCACCGTTTGCTAGTGCAGGCTTATGGGGAACATGCCCTATCGGAAACAACACGCAGAGAGTGGTTCCGACGCTTCAAAGCCAACGAATACGACGTGAAGGACAAAGAGCGCCATGGGCAGCCGAAAAAGTTCGAAACTGGCGCATTGGAGGCCTTATTGGATGAGGATCCATGTCAGACGCTCTACGAGTTTTCTGAAACACTACGGGTCGTCATCGAATGTCAACGGTTAGCAAAAGTTTAAAGGCAATGGGAATGATCCAGAAGCTCGGAAACTGGATCCCACATGACAAGGTTATTCGTCTCCACGACAACGCAAGACCTCATGTCGCCAAATCCGTGAAGGAACTCTTGGAGGCAATTGGGTGGGACTTCTTACCCCACCTGCTTTATTCCCCGGACAATCGGACTTCCATTTGTTCCGGTCACTAGAACATGGCCTGTCGGAGCAGCACTTCCTTGCTGTCGCGGATATCCAAAAATGGCTGGATGAAGGGTTCGCCTCGAAAGAACTTGCATTTTTCTACCGAGGAATCAATTTTTTATCCCAACGGTGGGAAAGGGTCGTAGCTGCCAACGGACACTACTTTGAATAGACTATCCTGTATCGTTCTGTGGCAACACACAGGTGTTTGTGTGGCAAAAAACAGCGGGAATTAATTCAAGCACCTAATAGCAAGTCAGATACACACAAACGCTACACAATATGGGTCAGGGTTCGATACTGGTGTTTGTCTAACCCGTGGCCTTAAACTTGGGACGAGCGACTGCTTACAGCCCATCGAGTTGACCACGGTTGTCGTCTACCCCCCCCCCCCAAATCACGCCCTACATGGCCACCTTGACTAATAAAGTTAAGGGGGAAGCAACGCTTTCTGATGCTGACATTCACTCGTTCCAGTCGCGTTCGGTTCACTTCTTAGACCTCTGACATCTAATATACTGCATTCGTCCGAGCTGATTTCACCCATTTTTTCCAACCCCGAGTTAATGCGTTCCAGTAGGTTAAAGGGCTAAGCGCGTTAATAGTGGTGTGAAATGGAATCTCGTTGCTCCGATGGCCGAGTGCTGGCTTCTAATCTTTCTTCCGAGACGATATAGGGTTCGAATCCATAGATCGATTGCACGTTTGTCTTACGACACTGGCTCTCTCCTACCTAGAAACAGTGCCCTCAACGTAGGGACGGGAGACTACTTAGTGCCCACTGTTGTCATTAAACCTCTCCACCCCCGAAAAAATCGTGTCGCATCACAAACAAAGGGATTTTTTAAGTTATTTTAGAACCTCCAGTTAGTAGCAATCTTCTAATGTTATCACTTTGTCCAGTTAGTAGCAATCTTCTAATGTTATCACTTTCTTCGTAGTTGTTGGGATATGTTGTCTGAGGACAACATATCCCAACAACTACTAGCACGGGCAGATTGTCCCACCGGTACGCCGAGACATTTCCCGGTTGACCATCAGACAAATGGCCCACTTTCGTGTATTTTCTGTTTGGATTTTTTGGTGCTTATGAATAATAATCGTTAACTTCGTTTGGTCTTCATTTCTGTCAGAAAAGTTACTTCCGTAAAACACCGATTCCTTTTATCTATATGTTGGACTTTTGCTTTGAAATGACTCATCAAACTTCTCTACAATTATGTAAGAAATGTTCCACCGGATCAAGAGCACTATTATAAATTAATTATGCTAACCAAAGGACAGTTACGTAAATGTAGGTCGTTACACTTGGAGCCCATGCTCATTGGTATGTCTTACCCTCCTCTTGTAATCTTGAAGTACACGAAGTTTTATGACGTCACACTCTCGCAACCATCTGCCTCATTACGTCACGGATTGTGTGCGTATTACGCATTACTTCTATTTTTAGAACAAAAAATGAGATCTGCCAGTTCCTTGGAGTTGATGCGTAGTACAGTATAAGCAGCGGAACGCTGATTTTGCATGTTTTTCCTTTCAAAACTGTTAACTTAATACAGCATTTTTTTTTTACATTTTTGAATTTAGTCACTTGATGACGAGCGTATCCGCCGTGCTAAAATAGGATTAGTTCATTTTTTACGCTTTCCAACCGTAGGTTGAAGAAGCGTTTATGCTCCAGCTTTGTCCGTAAGTTATGACGTCTGTCCGCACGATAACTGGCGTAAAAATGGTTCGATTTCGATGAAACTTTAGTATGTGGTAGGGGACTACCTGGGGACGAACCCTGTTGAAAATGGGACAAATGGGGTCAAAGCTCAGGACGTCGGAATGGGATCCATTCCATTGCATTTATGCGTCATAACTTGCGTAAATATGGTTCGATCTCAATGAAATTTTAGTATGTGGTAGGGGACCACTTGGGGACGAACCCCATTGAAAATGGGAAAATGGGGTCAAAGGTCAGGACATAGAATTGGGATCCATTCCATCGCCGTTATGCGTTATAACTTACGTAGAAATGCTATGCTCCGATTGAGACAAAACTTTATCTTGTTGTATCGGAAGTATACTTTAGCGGTTCTGTTGAATACAATCGAAATGGGGTCAAAGGTCAGGTCATAGGAGCGAGATTTATTCTACAGCCATTATACTGATAACTTGAGTAATAACTTGAGTAATGATTTCTGGTACGTTGGAAAGCGTATCATAATCAATGCATTGCATGATTTTACTAACTTGTTTATTTATTTATTTATTTCTGTGACACAACCAAATTTTTCAGAGGAACATAATAATCTGTTTCTATGCTGCATTCAGTCATGAGCAATTTTTTAAATTTTTTCATCGTTAAATTTTTGAAATTTGTTCACGGCTGAATTCGTTTTAGAATGCATATTTCAACAGTCCCCTTTCATCCAGGACCTAACAGAAATTATCCATGACGGAATTTAATTTATGAGGAGTTCTTATGTAGATGCTTGTGTCTTCAGAGTGAATCGCAGGACTAAATTTCCGGGCCTGGTTTAGTCGACCCAATCTGCGTCTGACTACTAGTCCGATTTGAAAAATTCGTTTTGCGTAGGGAAGCTTGAGATGTGAGAAGGATGACTCTTGCATTCCGTTTCTATTTCTGATGCACAACGCGTAAATGCAGATCGTTTTGAATTCAAAACACATTTAATTCCATATATTTGTTTCTAAATATCCGATTGAAAAAATAATTTTTCCTTTCGATGCCATTTATATCGAAGACTAGTTTGATTAGAGTTTCTTTCTTAAGTAATGCATAGATTTTCTGCTAGGGGACGTAAAGCTAAATCGCGATTATCCCGATATCTCTGCTACTAAAATTCCGATTTGAAAATTTCTTCCTGCATCGGATGCAACTTCTGATGGGAAATGCTTTTCATGTAGATAATAAAACAAAATTTTCAAGCCACAAAGACTACTCAGGGTAAGAAACTTGCTGTTAATGCACGATGTTCAAACTTGCTGAATGATTCCAGTTACAAGCAAACTTTAACAACTAAAAACACACTCAAGTTAAAATATATATATACATAGTTAAAATAATTTGTCGAACATCTGTCACAGTCACGGTGTCGGTTTTGGGTTAAAAACATCGAACATTTATTCCCTGATTAAAAATGATCGGGACCGTTTTGAACTGTTGGACAAATGCGACATTTATTCTATTACTATGAAATCTGTCGATCGTCAAGACAAGGACCTTATATATAGCGGCTCAACCCTACGGAGAATACAAACAAGAATTAAGTAACACCAATATAGTGTAAAAAATGGCTCGTCATCTATTGCTTTAGCCAGGCTTACTTCAGGTGGTACACATTACCCATCTTGAACAGACGTCTCCATTCTATCTACCTCTACAACGAGGGAAACAGTACTCTTTACGGAGAGTCTCTACATTTTACATCGGACACTTGTTGCAATGATGCAGTGCCAAGCTATATTTCCCAGGCCTGGAAAACTTTACTGCTCTCGATTCCGGTTCCTACTTCTAACATTGCAGACTACGACCATCATTGATGGAACTCTATAGGCCTCTATTTTCTCATATTACGTTATAGCAAGTGAACTTTCTTGAATTTCTTTCCTCATTGAGAACGTTTGGCAACGGCACCCATGTATAAATGTGTTTCTGGAACTCCAGCTTGGTCTTTCATCTGATGATGTGCTCGCCGCGAGCACGAAAGTACTCATGTTATTTTAACTATGTATATATGTATTTTAACTTGTGTGTGTTTTTAGTTATTAAAGTTTGCTTGTAACTGGAATCATTCAGCAAGTTTCTTACCCTCAGTAGCTTTTCATGCAATTTCCAATTTTTGGTAAAAATTCTTTTGGCCACCAGGCGTAAGAGTTTATTTCTGCTTCTGACGTATTTTCATCAAAATCTGAGCTTCTGAAAACTCGACGGAAAAAATTATTTCGTGCACCGATACCATTCACCTCGAAAAATCTTTTGAGAATACCTCCTGCTTAAAATAGTGCATAGTTTCTTTGCCAAGGAGCGTAGATATATATCAGATTTTTGTCGATATCTCTGCTCCTAAGAGTCCAAGTTAAAAAATTCTTTCTTTGTTGGAGAGCGTTTCCATTGCGACATGTTTCCCATATAATATCAAATTTTATCTTAACGCAAACGTGTGCCACTGGACGGCGTAAGTTCACGTTTCCGTTTACAGCAATATCCGCGGAACAAAAAATACGATTGAAAAAATTCTTTTTCGGTCAGATACTACTAACTAAGAAAACTCTTTTTGTGTGTTTCCTTAACAAAACAACGCTCAGTTTTGGCGCTAGGGGGTAAAATATTTTAATTTGTTTTTCTGAATACCTCTGATTGCAAATGCGCGCTTTAATTTTTTTTTTTAACACCGGATACCATTTACCTTGTAGAACACTTTAGGTTTGTATTTGAGGAGTTCTGTACTTCATAGTTCTGTCGCTAGGTGGTGCTTGTGTACTTCTGTTCGCAGCTGTATCCCCGCTTTTAAAAACCTTATTGAGGAAGTTCTTTTTTCACTGTATGCCATTCGCTACAAAAAAGATGGGTAACATTATCCTCTTTAAATAATGCACAGTTTTCCCATTAGGGGCCTTAAAGGTCAAAACCTTTTTCTCGCAATCTCTGTTTCCGGGAGACGTCTTTAAAAAGTGTTATTATTATTATTTTTTTTTTTTTTTTTACCTTAGCATAGCTTTTGCCATGAAGAATACTTTTCGCCTGTTTTCAACTTTTCCATTATACAAAATTCTTCATAGCTTTCGCCATGAAGAATACTTTTCGCCTGTTTTCAACTTTTCCATTATACAAAATTCTTCATAGCTTTCGCCATGAAGAATTTTCAACTTTTTTCATTATACAAAATTCTTCTGCTAGAAGGCATAAAGTTATATCATGTTTCCTTCTATATTTCTTTCTTTAACTGTTCGATTTGAAAATCTCTTTGTCTCTCATACGTTTTGTGCGCCATTTGTTAATCTTCGTAACATACTTTTAAGCCGCTGGTGGAGTAAGTAGATGTTTCTATTTCTCGATGTTTTATGGATTACAGAAATCCGGTTAATTTGTTTTCTCGGTAACCGTTTCCATTCACTTTGAATAAGTTTAATAAATTTTATGCACGTCGGAAAGTATTAAAAAAAGTGCTCATTACAACCAAAAATTCAGTGTCACCTTCCTTGTTATTTTAATTTTTTCGAAATGCAATGGCGCGTTTTCCTGTTTTTAATTTTCTCCCTCAAAAGGGCAAAAATTCGCTTTAAAAGCGTAGACCATTTTCACTTGAAAAATAATATTTCAAGAGCAGCTGTAAACTATTTTTCGCTCACAAGTAATTGTGCCCAGCTTAAGTTATTCGTTATGTGACAGAATTCGTTTTCCCATTAATAACGCTCCTTTCTTCTTCCTAGTTACATCAATATACAATGCCATTATTTTTGCCTCCGGCGTTTCATGTAATTTGAACCTGACAGTTTTCGTTGAAACTTGAGATGCATGTTTAAGCAACGGATTCTGCCGGACGACTAACAACATCATCGGAATCACGTCCAGTGCTAATTGATTTCCAAATTTCGACACTGCCAGTCAATCGCCGGTAATCCCTGTTTAGATAACATTAACTGAGTTATTCGCGAATACCGTTACAACTCTTTGACAGAGTACGTGTTTCCGAAGCATTTACAGGCAACAGGAGAACAGCCCACTTAAAATTATTCCGTATTACTTGGTACTTGAACGCCGATTTCTCTCACTGGGATTATTCTCTGAGGACTAGTTTCAAATTGAAAATATTTTCATGAAATTCTTCGTTCTGTTCTGTACTAACACCTTCTAATATTCCTATAATGCATCTAGTATCAACTGACTACAGCTACTCACTGTAAAAGTATGGGGTATTGAAAAGGGATATTCACTGGGTGTATTGTTCTTTTGTTGAGTCAAATTTCCAAGCCACTAATGCAATTGCTTGTCTTTGATTCTAATTGGTGTGTTGTTCTTGAGTGGAATGTGTGAAATGGAAGTCTTTATACAGGAATAATATGTACACGAAAGTCTTTAGAATGCACGTATATATTACCGGAGGTGTTTAAAAAAGGGAAAAAATGGAATAGGCACAATCATCACCTTTAATAAACTAAAGGTGCGCAGTTACTTGCTATGTCGCATCATGTAAAAGCTATGTCGTATAATGTAGGAAGAAATGAATGCATATTAACTTTGGCCATCGGAACAATAACAGGAAAATAAGAAAGTGGGTGCCTTTTCAAAGTGATCAACTTTATGTAAATGATATTGATACACTGAATGACAGAACGGTCAAATATGACCTTCAACAACATAAATGAGAAGACTTACATTTTGTTAAAGAAAAATGCTAAAACATCGAGAATGTTGAAACCTATATGATCAAAACAATGTTGATAAAAAAATAACATATTACCATGGTACGCTGCAGCCGAATTCCATCTATGTGAATAGAAAACATTCACCTTGCTAATAAAATTTCATAACACACTTGGTGCGAAAACGTTCATTTTGGTTCTAAGTATGTAGTTTTCAAAAGGAATTCCAGTCATATCACGCTATGACAGCAAACACCAACAAGAACATTCCAGAAAGATCACATCATGACAGCTACCAGATAATCAATCAATGCCTCTCAACTTAGGTTCAGTTCCATTGCATCAAAAGGCTAAGGTCTACAGCGGGAAACGCTGTGGCCTTCAAGGCTCTGCTGACGTCTGACTGCACGTTGCATGCTGCTTATATTACACACTGAAAGGAGGGAACAGGCAGGATGCGTTGACAGGACAGGGGATAGGAAGGAAAATGAAAAATTAGTTGAAGGTGTATAAGCAGAGGCGTTAAGAAAAGAAATTATAAGCTCCTATAGAGAAGCATCATCATGCATTTAAGGCGCTGTTTGATGACGCTCCCAGGTTTCAAGATAGTGAGCGCATGCCCGTTTAAAGTGCGAAAGAAATTGCGGACTGTTGCTAGCTGCTGAAGGTTGCTAAATTAGAGTTATTATGACATTTTGAGCTTCTCTATATTTAAGGATAACTTTGGTTGAATGTAATTCTTTATTATAGTTAAGTGGGGTAGGCTTTCTTATTGAAGATTTAATGTGTAGTTAGGATAGATTCAGGGCTCAATTTGGACCGGAGCTCACCGGAGTGCTGTTCCGTAACAACATTTTTGGCGAATATTGAAATATTAGATGGAGCCCAGCTAATTTTTCAATATTCTCTTAACTAATAACGCGTTTCAAGGTGATGAATCTAAGCTCTGAAGTGTGCAGTTAATAGTTTCGTGCTTCGAATCAAGGTTGAATTTTTTTATTGGGTTTAACAACAACCGTGAGCAACTCATTGAGATATAAGCAGTCGCTCGTCCCTAATTAAGAGCCACTGGTCCCTGGAAGGGAGAGAGCCAGTGCCGTAAAACAAACAGAACATCCATGCTTCACCGGGATTCGAACCCGGACCCATATCGGACGAATGGTCAGAAGCCATCGCTTAGACCACTAGCATAAAGTCTTTGGAATCTGCTAAATGACAGAACACTTAGCTGTGCCTAATTTAGGTTTTGCGGTGTCCTAACTTGTGGGCATTTTTTAAGGTGCTGACAATATTTCATGGAATTTCTGTGATAAAAGATAAACCAAAGTTTTGCAATCTTTCAGCTGTTACAGTTCCTTCCGTAACTATGTTGTGAGATTTGAAATCTGCTGAACTCGTTGTGTCGAATGTAGGTCATGGAATTTTCTAATTAGCGCATGGCACTACTCATGATAATACACACGGCTTCTTTTTCTAAATTTAGCAAGATTTTCTTTTTGTAACCTACAAAAAGGCAGCGCATAGAGATACGGCGATATTTCAGTAAGCCTGGATTAGTAAAACTTTTCAGAAGTACGAGGGTTGTACCGAAGGTAGGACATAATTTTTTCATTAATTGGCAGAGGTCGTTAAAATTGCACATGTTGGTAGAATAACTCTTTCCCTATGCAAAGGAACAACTCAACATCGTCTCCATCACAAGCGATGTATTTGCGCCATCGCTGAACCCAACTCTCGAATCCTCTTTGAAATTTTTCAGGTGTGGACTGTTGTACCCACTTCTTCACAGCCCCGTTCACCTCGTCTGTGTCATCAAATTGTTGTCCCCGGAGACTGTCTTTCATTGGACCAAACAAGTGGAAGTTGGAATGCGCCAGATCTGTGCTGTACGGTGGATGGGGGACCCCTGACCAGCCTAATTTTCTGATCGCCTAATTTGTTGCCAAAGATGTGTGTGGTTTCGCATTGTCATGGTGCATGTGGATCCCTTTCAGATTCTTGTTCGGCCTTTCCCTCCTTATGGCTTCTCAAAGAAAGCTTCTTGAGTTTCTCAATGTACCGCTCGCTGTTCCCGGTACGGCCACGTTCTGGAAAATCAAGGAGAATGACACCCCTGTCATCCCAAAAAACAGTCACCATGACTTTCTGTGCTGATCGCTGGCTCTTGAACTTCTTAGGCCTAAGTGAAACGGTGTGACGTCATTCCATGGATTGATTCTTCATTTCTGGATCGTAAAGATAAGCCCACGTTTTATCCCTTGTTACCAAATCGGAAAGAAAGTGTCTTCATTGGCTTCAAACGCTTCCAGCACATCAGAGCAGACTTCCGCCTTTCTCTCCTTCAAATCGGGTGTCACCTGCCGAGGTACCCACTTTGCACACACTTTCCGATGCCCTAAGACTTCCACCATCTCCTGTATGACATTGTGACTACAGTTCAGTTGTGCAACAAGTTCACGGATTGTGACTCGTCTCTCCGAGCGAATCAATTCATCCACACACTGAAGATTCGTGTTCGTGGTCGCAGATGATGGTCTCCCACTACGTGGTTTTTCTTCAATGCTGGTTTCCCCTTCTTTAAACTTCTTCATTCATATGTGCACATAGCTCTTGTCAATAATGTCATCTCCGTAAACGTTCTGTAGCCTTCTGTGGATGTCGGACGGCCACCACCCTTCCTTCGTTAATAACTCAATGACGGCACGTTACTTCTGCATGGAATCCATTATTTACCTGCAACGAAGAAAAAGATATTATGGTGGAAGTGTTACTTAACCGACATGTGTAATTTGAACGACCTCTGTCTGTTAATAAAAATTATGCCCAGTTTTGTATTACTTTCGTTATACCCCTCGTAGTTAAACAACTTTATTCTCTGCGGGTAAAACGGTGTTCGGAACCGCATTGTTACCTGGAATTAGCTAACCGCCTTGTCATGTGGTAATTCATGATAACCTCGAAGAGAGTTCTGCTTCGGTTTCAGCCGGATGACATGAAGTTCCTGATTAAACTGGTGAAGGTTTCAGCCGGATAATATGTATGAAGGTCTTGGATGATTAGACTGGTGTAGATTTCAGCCGGATGATATAAAGTGCTTGGATGATTAGACTGGTGGAGATTTCAGCCGGATGATATAAAGTGTCCAGATGATTAGACTAGTGGAGATGTCAGCTGGATGACATGAAGTTCCAGGATGGTTGGACTGGTGGAAATTTCAGCGGGATGATATAAAGTGCCTGGATGATTAGACTGGTGGAGATAAACTCAAGAGCGAGTTCGGACATGGGCAATGTTTTGCGTTTAGGTTGGGTATTGTTGCTTCGGTAGCATCCACGGGGAGCGAGAGCAGGCAATAATCTTGATTGTGACTGAAGCTTAAGCGCAGGGGGCACATTAGATTCGCGTGCAAAGCGCTCCTGCAATCAATTCGAATTCGATTTCGAACGATAACAGCTCTTGTCAAAAGCTAAAGCTGCCACCGAACTAGTCCCCGCCGCGTTGACGTAGCGCTGGTTCCCCCACTCAACATGAGTGGGACAAGTGCGGTGACAGACGAGCGAAGCCCATCTTGCTTTGGCCTCCAAACCCCAAATGCGGAGGATGGAGGCACAGAGACGCATGTGAGCGCAGACTCAGAGAACATTTTGGGACTGTTTAGAGAGATGAATGAACTCCTAGACAGTCCCAACACAAGGGTGTCGTACAATGTGAAGGCCTAATGCGGCCGATCCTTGTTCGAATGCTAGAAGCCCACACTAACCAGCTGCTGGAGATCGAGCACCGGAAGGGACAATTAAAGGAACGGGGAAGGAGTGAGCAAGGCCAAACAAGACAGCGGACGTTCGCCAAAGCGGTCAAAGCGAAGCTGAAGGTGGATGGAAAGAAATTCCAAACGAAGCACACATGTCTTGCGTTCAACACCAACCCAGAGGTACATACAGTCGATGGACTCAAGGATGCTGTCCAGTCAACACTCAACCCGTCAAAGCTGGGAATTGGAAAAAAAATGTGAAACGAGTGAGCAAGAGAGAAATTTTGACCTAATGCTCAAAGGCAGAAGGGGTAGAAAAGCTGATCGAGAGTTACGAACAGCAAGACAATTTTGGTCCTTACTATGAACTGAGAAGGCCAAAAAGAAAATACCGAGACTTATCGTTTACGGGGATCAAGACAATGAGTTGTAATTAGTTAAGAAAGACTTTCCACGACAGAACAACCTAAGTGATCCCGAGAGGTGCAGGGTGCTGTTTCTTCCCAATCAGGGGTAAAATCTAAGACGCAATGGGTGATTGAACTTGCCCCAGTCGATTTTAGAGTCCTCACTAAAAAAGGCAGAGTCAATCTGCACTGGAGGAATCTTCTCCGTCGGGAATCCGTGAGAGAAACCCGTTGTTTAAAATGCAACGGGTTTGAGCACCACAAGGCCAAGTGCCCGGCTGTTTCCGTGAGCTGTGCCCGCTGCGGCCACAAACACTGGAACTCCCTAATGATGCTCGATGCCCCAACTGCCAGCAAACAAACGAGAAATTCCACCTTTAACTGGATTCCTCTCACTCCAGTTTAGACCAGGACTGCCCGAGTCTGAAACGAGAATTAGATCAGCTGCGTAATCGCATAGACTATGTGTGACGTACCTGCCAGCAGGACGCACATGACATAAAGGCAGATAGGAATCAGAATACATGTCTGCGTAGCTCAGTTGGTAGAGCTGCTTGTTCCGGAATAAGCGTACTCGGGTTCGAATCCCGGCGTAGACCAAAAATGACGGAGAAATTTACTTCGTTATAATGGCGCCCGAACTACCCGGATGACCCGACCGTTCAAAATCTCGCAATGGTGTGATGTTCTTTCCACACCGCGAGATAGGAAAAATCAGAGAATCCCTTCTCCAGTGCTTCAAAAAATAAATGTGTGTGACGTTGCATTCCACACACCAGATTGACTGGGAGTTCTCAAGTGCACGTTCTACAGTGGTTGTCTGCCTGCAGCGATTCATGGTCACGGCTGATCCGTGGGCCATGCCCCCGGCCCTCTTTCGGGGGGGGGGAGATGTGACGTACCTGCCAGCAGGACGCACATGACATAAAGGCAGATAGGAATCAGAATACATGTCTGCGTAGCTCAGTTGATAGAGCTGCTTGTTCCGGAATAAGCGTACTCGGGTTCGAATCCCGGCGTAGACCAAAAATGACGGAGAAATTTACTTCGTTATATATGGCTAAACCCAGCAAGTGAATAATAACGGGGCTGCGTCCCCAATTGAATGTCAAACGCAGTGCAGTATTCTGTGCCTGTACTGTGTTGAATTGAAGCGTCATTCTATTCAACGTGTATTGTCTTTTCTATTTTCTCTGTGCTGTTCTGTAAATGAATAAAGGCTTCGAGCCCAAAAAAGAAAGGTTCGCGGGACGAACGGATCTCCCAGGGAAGTCTCTATGGTTACACGGCCCATTCGAGTACGATCTCCCCAGTTCGCACCACCTGTCGTTGTGTCTGAATCTGCGGTCCCTAGTCGGGTTCGAGATTGATACCGTAACGTTTACGGTAGTAAACGTGACTAGCGAGTTCCATTAAACCCTACAGAGTCCGCAGTTGGGCGGAGCAGGCTGATGGATTCATATAACTTCCGTTAAGTTACATTTTCTGCAACACAACTAACGCTTAACTCACCTTAATGGTAATTGAATTCTCTTTTTTCATTTTTGGTTGAAATCGGATATTTGACTTTCGGTGCGGCTAAAAAGGACTTAACTAAAAACATAAGATACTTTAGAATACTTCCGCGCATCAGAAATGAATAACGCAACTTACGATTCTTGAAATCAGAGACTACAGTCCCGTGACGATTATATATATTGAGATAATATTATTTTTAAGATAATATATTTTTTTCAGGATGAAAGGACAATGTTGAATATAAACATTCGTGGGGAATTTAGCAAATTCTATGTGAATGTGACGCTTCGTATATAGGACAGACCCGTACAGCCCTGCGTTTTAGATTGAAGGAGCACAAGACCTACATTCGGGACTGTGACCTAAAGAAATCACCGATGGCTAAACACTGTTACGAAAAGGACCATAAATTTCTCTTCGAAGAAGCAAAATTAATTGACAAGCCAGATTCAACCATCAAACTTGATATTTTGGAAGCTTTCCATATATATCAGAATTCTTCGCTACTTGTTAATGACATGGCATTTACACCATTTCTGTCAAGCGCGTTGAAGCAACTAGCCAAACCCCGTGACTTTAAACACCTTTTACGATATCATGTACAGTTAGATGTTTACGTTCTGATGAAGCTAGGTCAAAACCCAGCGAAACTTTGGTACACTTGAAAAAATAAAATGTTTGTGATAAACGGTGTATTATCTTAATATAACGCAACTTACGTTTTAATCCACTTGTATTGGTTGTTATGGTACGTAATATAACCCACACGCACTATGAAAGAACACCAGTTGCGTTGAATCAGAATCACAAATGCATGTGGTTCACTCTATCTTCAATTATAAATATCCTCTCTGCTCGGAACAATCTTGAGCTTACAAGACTTTCTCTCGCATTTGCATTAGATTACAACATATAAACATTGCCTCAGAAAAACGTAATGATCAGTGCTTTAAAACAGCCTTTAATCAACAGTGCTTAATCTCACAACTTGCGAAATAGTGCTTTCGTTACATTGCACACTGAGCATTTATCTCAGCAGTCTCACTAGGTAGCTTAAATTTTTACTCGCTATCACAAATTGCCAACTTCAAGTTCGTCGAGAGGAAATCCGGTGCGTTAAGTCGGAAAAATACTTAACGAGAAGAAACCAAATTTACATAATAATGCAGGAACTCAAAAGGAGGTTAAATTAGAGATATACTGTATATCACACATGTTTAAACCCTGTTTCCATATCTTTCGCTGCTTTGTTGCCGCCCTTCTAAATCACTTCTTTGTCCCCACATTTATCTTCATACCTGTAACGCAGCAAGTTTTACTGGTATCATTATTTTGTAGATGATCTTACAGCAGGGCCGTAGCTAGATCTCAGAACCAGGGAAGGGGACTGAAGACTTATGGGGGAGGGGGGAGGCCAGGTGTTCAACGACAAGCTATATCCATTCACGAATACAGATGCACATTTTGCTTTGTGTTTTTATTCTTTTCGTTAATTTACTTCACTAGCGTGCAATTTCTCTATGACGAAATAAAAATGCAACTCAAAGTATGAACGGGGTGGTGGTGGGGATGGGGAGGGGTGGTGGGGGGAGTGAAAACTGAACTATATAAAAATAAATCTCATTATCAGAATTTGTTTGATAGTGGCTTAATTGCAGGGTACTTTACCATTTTTTCTTGCATTAATACTAGAAGAAAGATAACCCAAACTAGCATGAAAACAAATATTTGCTTCTTCTTTGCTTTACCATTCTAGTTCCATTCCGTGGATCCACGCAATAGCATTGAAGAATTGTTGAAGCCGAACTTCGTCCCTTTCTTCTCCATCTTTAATCGCGCATTCTCCCTTACTGGTGCTCGGAGGTAACCTCTTCCTACCGTGGTTAACAGCCAAACCTCCTTTGCCAACTCAAAACCCAAAATCCCTCGATATCCCCCCCCAATAAACGCTTTTTACATCGCAAAACTACTCCTACGGGCCACAAAATATTAAACAGGAAGAAGCTGAAAATTACCAAATGAAATGTTCATAAACTACCGAAAATAAAGTTCAGAGAATTTATAACTAAGTCAATTTTTCAGGAGGAAGGGGGCTTGCTTACCTTGCAGGGGGCTGAGCACTCTCTAGTCTCTTACTAGCTACAGGCCTATCTTACAGAATCAGCAACATAAAATGACGGGAAAAAAATCCCAACACCACGAAAAAATAGTTGTAGAGGAATGAAATGGCGGCAATGCATTTGTATAGGTAACATATGTAATCGATTAAGGTTTCAAGATCACAGTTTAATGTAAGCGCGAGAAGAGCCATTTTAAATGTGAAATGCTGGTACATTAATAACCGGTGTAACCGCCAGAATGTTGAATTCAAGCACGCAAACGTTCATGCATTGTGTCGTACAGGTGCTCGATGTCAGTTTGTGGGATAGAGTTCCATGCCTGTTGCACTTTGTCGGTCAATACTGGGACGGTTAATGCTGGTTGGGGGTGACGCTGGAGTTGTCGTCCAATGATGTCCCATACGTGCTCGATTGGTGAAAGATCTGGTGATCTAGCAGGACACGGCAACATGTCGACACTCTGTAGAGCATGCTGGGTTACAACAGCGGTATGCGGGCGAGCGTTATCCTGTTAGAAAACACCCCTGGAATGCTGTTCATGAATGGCAGCACAACAGGTTGAATCACCAGACCGACGTACAACTGTGCCGTCAGGTTGCGTGGGATAACCACGAGAGCGCTCCTGCTGTCATAGGAAATTGCTCCCCAGACCATAACTCCAGGTGTAGGTCCAGTGTGTCTCGGCCGCAGACAGGTTGGTTGCAGGCGCTCACCTGGCCTCCTTTCTAACCAACACACGGCCATCACTGGAACCCAGGCAGAACCGGCTTTCATCAGAAAACACAACAGATCTCCACTCCGTCCTCCAATGAGCTCTAGCTTGACACCACTGACGTCGCAAATGGCAGTGGTTTGGATTAAGTGGAATGCACGCTACATGGCGTCTGGCTCGGCGCTGTCCTTCAAGTAACCGATTTGTAACAGTTCGTTGTGTCACTGTGGTGGCAACTTCAGCTCGAATTGCTGCCGCAGACGCGGTACGATGCGCCACTGCCATACGCCGTACACGGCGGTCTTCCCTCTTAGTAGTGCCACGTGGCCGGCCGGAACCCGGTCTTCTTGAGGCAGTACCTTCCCTTGACCACCGCTGCCAACAATCATGCACAGTGGCTACATTCCTGCCAAGTCGTTCTGCAATATTGCCGAACGAAAATCCACCTTCTCGTAGCCCTATTACACGACCTCGTTCAAACTCCGTGAGCTGTTGATAATGGCTTCTTCGTCTTCGCAAAGGCATTCTTGACTAACATCAACACACTACGTCGAATCTCAACGATAACTAACGCTCACGAACGTTACAGCGCGTATTTACAGCAAACCTGCTTTGCATGTTCCGAGGGGCGCTACTAGCTCCACACGTATGCGCCGAGCGCGACATTTGCATAGACGTCATCTTACAGATGTACTCTCACCGTCTACCAACTGTCGTTTATCCAACACAACCCCTTCTTGGTGTTGGGATTTTTTTCCGTCAGTGTATAAACCTTTAGTTTTTGTTTAGCCCGATGATAAAAAAATCACATTGTGAAAAAATTTGATGCCATCGAAAAAACTGAGCAACATTTTTTAAATCAGCATATCGATATTACTGTAATAACAAATGAGATACAAATCTCAAGAAATAAAGCTATTGTAGACTTATATATTTATTAATATAAGTTTTGTACTTTAATAAAAGAAGGAATTAAATATAGAAAGTTAAAAAGAGAAAATTCAGTATTAATGGTGTTAGAATTTACGGTATCGCTTGCCCCATTTTTGGTTGCGTTTTCAGGATTTTTCATCCCTTGCTGTTACAATATTTTTATGTTTTACGAAATATCTTTATTACTGTTAGTAAATTGTTAAATTTAGATCTCTTTCTCTCTCTCTCTCTCTTGTTTGTTTATTTTAAATGGAAATCAGCGTGCCGATGTATGTTTTTCTAAATTGCACTCAGCCCATTTAACAATTGCGTGGCTACAACAGTAGACAGTAAACTTAAATCTATTCGCAATTTTTCCGAAGCTGGAGCTTTGATTACAGATTAATGTGTCTGCGTAGTATTTGCTATTTATCTTTAGACAAATAGAATATTTCAAATACTGTCTAAGGCAATATGCTTCTGAAAGGTTGAAGTGTATTCTCAAAGATTCACATCTTCCTACGCCAGATTGTGTGTTCCGCTAATGAACCCTCCAGCCGTTATTTTCTTGTTTTGCAGTTAAATGATAAAATGTTTTCTTTCACTTACTCTTTTTTAAAAACAAAATTTTCTGCTTATTGATTGAACCTTTTGAAAGTGTTTTCGGATTAGCTGGAATGCGACGTGCAATTTACAACCCTCGAGATTTTATTCTCGAAGTCTTTCGACTTTCAATAAAAATTTTCTATAGCGGCAAACGTTTTTCTAGGCACTGACCCTGAAGACAGAAAGGACCCAACGTTTTCTCGAGGAAAGCCTAACATTATCCCCATCTATGTCAAATAAGAAAATGTCGCAGCTTTGTAGGAAACAGAAGGGAAGATTCCTTCCTACAAATCAAAGGCAGAAAGTCATTCCGAGACGAAAACGAAATCACATCACTTGTGAAAAGTACTTTTATTTGTGAAGAACTGCAAAGATTTGGTGGAAAAGAAGTTATCTGAAAAAATAAAAGCAACTCTCTTTTATGACCTGGTAGTTTGTCCCTTGAGGGCTGGGCTTGTCTTACATGGACCCGGCTTTCTGTTCTTCAGATAAAAGTGCTTCATAGTACATGATGTGAAAACATAGAGAAACATAACGCCTGGTGTTAGAAAAAGTTCTGAACATAGAAAGGGAATTCATTTAAAATTATCATGAGCAACTCTTGTTATATGAAAGGAGAAAAGTTGCTTCGAAAGTATGAATTCGCAAACTTTCCTCACAGTCATTTTACGTACTCCAGTAGAATATGCAAAATTGTTTTAATTCACTGACAGGCATTGCTTTTCATTCGGGTGGTTGCTCCAGGTCAGACATGTAATCTATCACATCCAGCTTAAATAATTCTCTAGGGCATCATCGAAGAGTCTTGTTCGGCATTTATTCTTTAAAAAAATGTTAGAAAATGCCAGCTCAAGATCAAAACAGGAGCACGTTATTTCAAAATACAGTAAAGAGAACCAACCGACGCGACAGAAAGAATTGCGCACAGGACATTGCGTCACATAAATTCCAGAGTAGGCATTGGACGAGTCAGGTGTCACGTGGTCATCTCCGATGTCGCTGGTGATAAGCTCTCTTAAGAAAGCAGTTAAAAGCTTATAGCATCTCATGTGCTGTATCTGAGGAGAGATCGCGATTTAATTTTCATCATTTACTACGCTCATAAATTGTTAACGGTACAGTGGAAGCTGAATACAACGCGGTCGGTTACACCGAGAAATCGGATATAACGCGGGTCCAATAGTGCTCCCCAAACAAAATACATACACAGAAAAATACATATTCAGATTCTGACATACCACGGGTATCCCAATAACGCGGTTATCGCCTTGTCCCCGTATACCCGCGTTATAACAGGATTCCACTGTATTTGAAATTAGTTCTTCGAGATCTATCACTACTCATTGTCATAAAAACACGCGCACCAAGAAAAAAAACCGTGTGATTAACGCGAAACTCGGCGAATAGCTACGGGGAGAGCAGACATGAAAATTATAAAAGTTTCTTGCGATTCCGCATGTCCGCGCGTCCAAGACCGGCGCTGCAATGGCAATCCTTGGGGTTTATAAGCCGCCGCGCAGGGGACTCCACATTCATGCCGAAGTGCATGGTAGGAATCAGGTGAGATTCCTGAGCGATAGATGTACAGTAGTTGAGTCAGGTAAGATTCCTGAGCGATAGATGTACAGTAGTTGAGTCAGGTGTGATTCCTGAGCGATATATGTACAGTGTTTGAGTCAGGTGAGATTCCTGTACGATAGATGTACAGTAGTTGGGTCAGGTGAGATTCCTGAGCAGCCGCCGTAGATGTACGTACGGGCAACTGACGGAGTTTGAACGAGGCTGTATCGTCGGGATATGAGAGGCAGAGTAGCCGGCGCGCTGAATCGACCGTCATTTGGGCCCGGTTTGACAGTACGGTGCGATCGTGTTGGGAGCAATGGACACGAGAAGGTATCCAGACACGGCGGACTGGCTCTGGACGACCCAGACACACCACCAGCAAAGAGGATCGTGGGATCGTGAGAGCGGCACGCACAGATGCAACGATGTTCCTATCCAATATCTGGAGACAAGTGGCGGCTGTACAAGGGACTCCTGTGTTCGCCAGAACCATTTCCAGACGCCTGGCAGAGGCGAATCTGCACTCTCGACGGCCCTTCTGCCATTAACACCTAACCATCGTCGACGTCGATTGCCGTGGTGTCAGCAGCGAGCAAGGTGGAATGCTACGGACGGGAGACGTATAGTGTTCAGCGACGAATCCCGTTTCTCTATGGGAACGGACGACCGCCGTGTCAGAGTGTGTAGGACCGCAAGTGAGTGGCACAATCCCAACCTCACTGTACAGGGGCACACGCCCCGAACTGCAGGCGTTATGGCCTGGGGAGCCATCGCGTATGACAGACGGACTTCCTTCACAGTCATCCGAGGGACGTTGACAGCCCAACCCACGTACAGGAGATCCTGCGGCCCCATGTGCTATTTTTTTTGGCGGGGCTGCCCGAAGTCATTTTCCAACAAGATAACGCCCGTCCGTACACGGCTCGGTTTTCTTAGGACTGTCTACGTCAGGCTACGACGCTGCTGTGACCTGCCAGATTGCCTGTTCTCTCACCCATCGAGCACGTGTGGGACCAGATTTGACGCCAGCTTTCTCCATATCCCAGTGTTCGTGATTTAGAGCGTCCGTTGCAAGAAGTGTTGGCCAATCTGTCCCAGGATAACATACGGCGTCTCTTTGACTCCATGCCGGACCGTATCACCGCATGTATCTTACTACGAGGCTGTCCGACGCGGAACTAACGCTGACCGGAATGTGTACCGTATGTCCGCGGGAAATCGTCCTGCTGCTGCGATATTGTAATCACTTCTGTCCTTGGTATGTACTATCTCACTACTAAAATCTCATTTCAATCCAACGCCTCCTTCTTGGTGCGCGGATTTTTATGACAATGAGTGTACTTAAAGATTTACCAAAGGCATTAGAGGAGCATAGACTAGCAAACGTAATACTAGAGGTTGTGAAGCGACGGGAATAAACTAAACATGCAGCGCCATCTGTGAATGAGGGGCGTTGGCGATGAACAGGTGCCTATTGAAAGGCAAGATTGTTTGATATAATTTGTGACGTGCCTGCTCCGCAGGACACACATGAGATAAAGGCAGATAGCAGCGAGAGCACATGCCAGTGTAGTATAGTGGATAGCACTTGGAGCTCCGGAGCGGAGATTTGTGGGTTCGAATATCGCCCCTGGCATAAAAATGGAGAAATTCACTTCGTCATAAATTCATAAATGTATACTGAAGAACACAGAATGTTCGAGTGCGAACCGAGAACTTTCTAGATCAAGTTGTACTTAGAATATTCTCACATCCGATATAAAACAAAACAAAGCTAGTAACGGGAAAATATGTCAGGGCCAGAGAGAAGAAATAAAAAAAGAAAAGTACTAATAAATAATTTACTATTCTATCTTCAGAGATATTACTTTAAATACCAAAATCTTAAAGATTTAGAACTCAAATACCCGAACGCAAACACGTTAACACACTAGCTACTCCCCACAATGGCGGTTTTCAATGGTTGCCGGAAGTAGCATGCTCGTTGCCAATCAATTCTCCTTTAATGTCTTTGAGATTGCAATCGACAGGTTGCTGACTCATGAGCCAGCTGAATCTTTGATGCAATTTTCAAAACAGATAAATAATTTTAGTATGTAACTGGCTAGAAGAAATGTTAATACCGGGAATGAGCACAGAAGTACTGTTACGAATGACTCAGAATTAGAAAACTTTTGCACGGGTTTGCTAATATCAGCATAACGGGCAAGTTTGCATGGCGGTTGTTACTTAAGCTGAAGCTGCACTTCGTGTCTAAAAATATCTTCATCTTTCAATGCCCTAGATGTGACGTTGAAAATTCCTAAAAAACAGAAAAAGTGTATGCATCTCTGATGAAAGAAAAGATTAAGACACGATGTTTTAATGGTAAGTGGCGCTGGGTACTGGCTAATAACCTGTGTTGGGTTCCAATTCTAGTCATGGGGGATATGTTCGTCCTACGGCGCCTGCTCTACCTTCTCCCTTGGAACCCGCGGCTCTAAATTGAACACGATCAAATATTGATAGCCTCAGATTCTTAAATTCCGAAATAAAGTGATTCAGGAAAATCTATTTTTTCGTGCCGATTTGTACAATCTGAACAAAACAACTTCCATTTTTGCACGATATTCAATAAGACATTATTTAAAACCACTGACTTACTAAAATCTTAAATTTACAATTAAAAGACATAATAATATCGTAGTTTAAAACCATAAGACCTTTCAAGCTCGCAACGAGCTCATCCTCAGATGGGGAACTACAAACTAATGGAACTGGTGTTTAAATATCAAATTCTCCGTCACATGATTGAAGGATGCGCGACAAAAATGCGTATAAACAATCAATGAAAACTGCAAAAATGTTCTAGTGTGAGTTGTCACTTGAGTTGGAATGGTGTAATGAAGAAACCCCTTGCTATATCACAGACTCGTGGATACCAGCTGTCTGGAGTGACCATTCGAACTCAAGTGACAACTCACACTAGAACATTTTTGCAGTTTTCATTGATTATTTACACGCACATTTGTCGCGCATCCTTCAATCACGTGAAGGATAATTTGATATTTAAACACCAGTTCCATCAGTTTGTAGTTCCCCATCTGAGGATGAACTTGCAGCGAGCTTGAAAGGTCTAATGGTTTTAAACTACGATATTATTATGTCTTTTATCTGTAAATTAAAGATTTTAGTAAGTCAGTGGTTTTAAATAATGTCTTATTGAATATCGTGCAAAAACGGAAGTTGTTTTGTTCAGATTGTAAAGTGATTCAGATATTGACTTAATATTTAACTGCCGCATAAAACACAGCACTCTTAATGCGCAGTAGGATGGTCTGATTTTACAGAACAAAACTGCACGCGTTAACTCGTGGAAAGCAGAGGAAGTCTGCGTTTTGAAACATTACATGAAATAAGCCCGCATTTGTAACCAGTAACTGTGTTCTTACAGGGCTCATTTTTCAGACTTTATAGGAGAAAATAAATGGGGTTTCCATTATTTCAGTGGATAAAGAGACATATCGGATTACATACACACCCATATAGCACAAAGACGTGCGGCGATTGTAGGCCATGTCAACCTGCCAGTGGTCGGCATGGAAACCGTATGCAAACAAAGTCTACTAAAAGCTCACGTACAGAATATTAGTCTCTTAATGTTTTAGGAAAAATGATTGTGAATACGGTGGAATCCCTTAATTAAAACGCAATCATTCACCCAAAACCTTTTACAGTCAAACCTTTTAAATGTCAAAATCAATAGGGTTCTCAGGGTAAAGTTAAGCACATGGATATGCTAAAAGATGTTAGCTGTGCTGTATCAGACTGCACACTAGTCGCATCACTTTCATATTCTATAGTTCTCTAAGCTGTTTGTGGTACAGTAGTTTAATCACTTACAGACATAAGATTTGCTGCCTTTTATAAATGAGCATCTAAGTTTGTTTTTACGGTACAAACTAATACATTTCTATAAGTGCCCCTTTAGTTGTACGGAGAATGTCCAACCTGTACTCAATTTCTTGCCCTGTTCGTTGTAATAAATACATATCAACAGTATCAATGGATTTCACGATCCGTTCTTTATATCACTCACATTTGTTCTGTATGCTCTGTCTTTGACAAATCCCCATAAAAAATTCAAGGGAGTTATATTAAGTGAACGGGCTAGCCAGAGAAAAGAGGCATTTAGACCAATCCAGCTTCCTGGGAGCATAGTGTCCAGGTAATCGCTAACATTTAATCTCCAGAGAGGAGAAGCTCCGTCTTATTGAAAGGTAACACCTGGTTCCAATCAATTTTGCATGACAAAACGACAGAAAAAATGGCCCTGCTCCTAGTAAAAACACAACAACTTAAAAGATCGCACGTTTATCATATCAATGTTGTATTCATATTAGAGACTCCTTTCTCTGAAGAATTACATCTTAGATCATAGAACACATAATTTTTAAGGAGACAACGCCGTATTATGATGAAGCTTTTTACATTCAGCAGATATTAGAGAAACTTTTCTAAAATCTTCAGGACACTCTTCTTAAACGCTTATTTCTGATGCGTACTAGTAATTGTCATAAGTGTACATTTACTGGCAATCCCAAAGTAACCTTTGGCTTGCACCCTAAAAGGCGTTTCAGGTGCCCAGTGTGTCTCCAGTTCAGATGAAATCAAAAAGGAAGTACTAAAACCTTGAATCTTCATACCAAATTCTTATTTCCTATCCGGTTTTCATTCAATGATGTGCCAATGTATTTCCTGTCTCGTTTGATTTAGTCGTAAAATGCTAGAACAAAGTGTGACATACACTATATTGACAAAAGTCACCGGACACCCTTCAGAAGCAAGTGAACGGATCCGCTGCGTTGTTTATATGCGCGGTGCAGCTGCAAACGTATGAAAACAAGCCTGCAGCTGACCGCGATCTAATTGCCCTGTGAGGTTGAGTGAAAATGTCGCGGCAGGAGAGAACTGACTTTGAGAAAGGAAAGATTGTTGTGTGTTATATTAGTGGGTTGTCCATAAGAGAAACCCAAAGGCGTTTAAACATACCTAAGCCAACTGTTTTGGATGTACTGAATAAGTGGAAGACACATGGCGTGCCTGAAGCAGCAAAACGTCCCGGCAGACCAAAGAAAATAAGTGATAGAGGACGTTGAAGCCTCAAGAGAATCATTACAGCCAATCGACGGAGTACTGAACAAGACCTCAGTGTACAAGTGAGTAAAATGCTGGAACGTCGGTACGTACACGTACCATTCGCAGAGAACTTCATTCCATGGGTTACCGTGGTCGTTCGACTGCTCATAAGCCTTTCATCTCCACTCGGAATGCCACTCGTCGTTTAGCATGGTGTAAAGAACATTTATGAATGCAAACGGGCCTATGGACTGATGAATTCAGATACACGATCCATCAGTCTGATGGCCGTGTGTGAGTATGGAGGCAGCCGGGGGAACACTATTTACCAAAGTGTACTATTTCTACGGTCAAGTTTGGAGCTGGCAGTGCACTCGTGTGTGTGTGTGTGTGGGGGGGGGGGGGGTCGGGGTATGGTCCAGGCGCGTTGGTTATCGTGGACAAAACTGTTAACCAGCACATCTACCTAGATATTCTGGACAATCATGCCCTGCCAACTCTGTGGCAATACTTAATGTGGAACCGAGCCTTGTTGGTAATAGCAAGATAATGCACCGAGCCATAAAGCAAGGACTGTTACGAAGTGTTTTGACGATAATTCCGAATCGTGTGTGGAGTGGTCAGTACAGAGCCCTGATCTGAATCCCATAGAGCACCTATGGCATGAATTAGAGCGCCGCATAAGAAGTTTGGAACCAAGGCCTACTACTAAGCAGCAGTTAGCGGCAGCATTATGTACTGAACGAAAGCGCATACCTATCGCTGTGTTCCAAAACCTTGTCGAAAGCATGTCTCGAAGGGTCAGTGCATGCATTAAGACCAAAGGTGGTTTCAGAATCGCTTTAATGTAACAAAACAGAGGAGGCGAGCAACATGGAATCGTCTCAAAGAAAAAGAAGAAGTGGAATGATAAAAACTGATAAAAGCGATGATATGTTCATCGAATGAGTAATACAAATTTACAACGTGATGCAAACAGATTGAGGAAAAACAAAATGATCACAGGCGGGGCACCCCAGTGCGAAAGAACATCAAAAAGTTAATGCAGAGTCTTAACTCATCGTGAGATGTAATGGACTTGGTGTAACAGCGAACCACGGGGTCACTGGTGACCACGCAGCATAGAAGGAGCTTTCACGGCATGCGGAGATGGCAGACTGATACTCTTGCTGGACCACTGTGCACAGAGTAACGGAAAACATGGTGAAAGGTGAAGTCCCAAGTGCGCCATCTATGAAAAAGTGTCGAGTAGTGGCAGTTCGTCTCTTGCAGAAGGACTAAGTCGGCCCCAAGAGGCGAGAGATCTTCCAGAACGAGAGCGTTATCGAGGGGGTTAGCAAACCCCATACAATTCAGAGTGGCGACCTTGAATGGGCAAGTCCGACGCCAGATGAAGGGCAGCTATGGCAGCCTTCTGGAATGAGTCGAGGCGATTAATGATACCACGACACCACAAGACGTAGTCCGGTTGCTTGGCCTTATGTCGGAAGAATTTAAGGATGCAGGTTGCTTGGTCGAAGACCTCGAGAAGAACTGCTTCAAACTGCTGTAAAAAGATGAGAGAAGCCTCCCGATTTGTTTTATGAGTGAGAAACTCGTACAGATCTTCAAAGGAGACAGGTTCTGAAGGAAGAGAGGCATTGTTAAGCAGAGTCAAGAAATCTTCAAACGTCGGCAGAGGACCCTTAGACTTTGAAGAGGAATAGCTAGAACGTGACAGGGGAGACTTGGAGCCTGCTAGACGGGTGGAACGATGTGGGCTGCCAGTCGCAGAAGGTGACTTCTTCTTTTCCTCCGGGCCTTGGTTCTGGAAGTAGAGCGACGTTTGCCGCGGATCGATGACACACGAGATGTGGAATCAGAAGGTCCACCTCATCGCCGGGAGCAAAAGTGCCGACGGTGAATGAAGCTTGAAGATCAGCCGTGATGCCCTCTGATGGAGAGAGAACACGGGAAGGCAAGGAGGAGTTAAGCGGAGGAAATTCCGACAGAGTGGAGAAAGCAACATCGGAAGACGCGTGTTGATCGAAGGCTTTAATCAGATTTTCGGCAGAACTCGGTCCAGGAGGTGCAGACGCAAGGCCAAAGGTGGACCGACACGGTACGAATGTATGTCAATAAATGCTATGTTGTGTTTCTCTTCTAGGTGTCCGGTGACTTTTGTCAATATAGTGTATATCTATACAGCTTTCGTTTTGAGTTTATGTTTCTTAGTTTCTTTTCGTTTAACGTTTTCTTATTAAGTGATGATTCCCTGAAGAACTCAATTTAGCATCACTGACAGTGAGCAGGAGCAGCATATAATATAAACATTGTGCGAGGGAAGGTGGATAGAAGCAGAAACGTGTGTTAGAGGAGTTGCTGAGGTATGTATATATACACTCTTTGTCAAAAACAAAACAAAAAAAAACACGAAGTACCCGAAAGAAATCATCCAATCGAGATGAAGATTGGTATATGCAATGTAAATTTATAGGACAGGAAATGATTGCAATTCCACCTCAGTACGGCCATTTTAGTGGGATAAAACAGCTACATGAGTGGAACAAGCCAGTATGTTGTAGTGCCACCTCCGGCTGGAATACAAGCGGTTACCCGGCGTGGCATAGACGCATACAGTTCACGGATACTGTGCTGAGGTATAGTATGCCAGGTGGTATCCAAATTGAGGGCCCGTTCGCCGACTTTCCTGGATGGGCATTGGTGGCGTCCAATCATGTCCCAAACATGTTCGATCGGTGACGGTCGGGCGATCGGGTATTTCATGGAAGGTCGCCGACGTTACAGAGACAGGCTTGCGAGGGCGGTGCCGTGTGTGGCCGGGCATTATCCATTTAAAAAATTGCTGTGTGATGCTGCGTCGGGAATGGCAACACAACAGTGCCACCTCCAGCTCGGATACAAGCGGTTACCCAGCGTGGCATAGACGCATACAGTTCACGGATACTGTTGTAGTGCCACCTCCGTCTCGGATACAAGCGGTTACCCGGCGTGGCATAGACGCATACAGTTCACGGATACTGTCCCGAGGTAGAGTATGCCAGGTGGTGTCCAAATTACGGGCCCGTTCGCCGACTTTCCGGGATGGGCATTGGTGGCGTCCAATCATGTCCCAAACATGTTCGATCGGTGACAGGTCGGGCGATCGGGTTGGTCATGGAAGGTCGCCGACGTTACAGAGGCAGGCTTGTGAGAGCGGTGCCGTGTGTGGCCGGGCATTATCCATTTAAAAAATTGCTGTGTGATACTACGACGGGAATGGCAACACAACAGATCGTAGAATGTTGTCGACGTACCGTTGAGCCGTGAGCGTGGCACGGAGGACTACCAAGTGCGCCCGGATATCGTAGGAAATGGTTCTCCCGGTGGGCAAACTGTATGCCGTTCCATGGTAAAGGCAGGATCCCGCCCTGACCGGCTCATCTCAAGTCACGTATGCGTTGGTCATTAGCCCCAAGTACAAATCTTGACTCATCACTGAAGGCAACACGGCACCACAGGACACTATCTCATGCTATCGGGCCGACATCACTGTAACCGATGCAAGCGATGCTCACTGACCAGCGGTAGGCGACGGAGTGGCCTCCTCGAATGTAGTCCCCGTGCTTCAAGTCGTCTGGCAACTTCCGTGCCTGTAGATGACGCAACATGGACACTGATGGGTGAGAGCGACAAATTCGGTTATGTTCGTGCGACCCTCACAATCACTCGATCCTCGCGTTCTGCCTTTGCCCCCGACTGTCCACTTCACGTGTGCTGCTGGGTTCTGCCTTCCTCGACACATTGTGTCTACCATCGTCCGATTGCGCGTTGCTCTGACATAAATACCTGGCGATAGGGCGAATTGACCAACCGTCCTCTCTCAAACTCGCTCTTGTGCACGGATCCGACGTCAAGTCATCTTCACAGTCAGTGGAGGTTAATGCAACCGCAATCCACTATGAAAATCGTTCCTGCGTGCGAGCATTGCTCTTGATATACCCTCCTCGATGAGCGGTTCTCATGCACATGGCGGGCACTATTTCGTAATTTGTCGTTACATTTTAATCATTTGCATACTCGACTCTGAGATACTTGTGTCAGAGTTTCATCAGGGTCGAACGACTTTCTCCAGGTTCTACGTTTATTTTTGTTGTTGTTTTTTTGGCAAAAAGTATTTAATGGGTTGTCGGAAAAGTCATGACGTATTTTAGCCATGTTTTGCAAAGGTCATTTATTGATAGAAAGAACAAAGATCAATCAATGATATAATGCCCGTTTTGTTCGATAACCTTTTGCCATCTTTCAGTGAGCTGCAGAATGCCTCGATCATAGAAGGACCTGTCTTTCGTGGCGAAAAACTGCCTAAGGTGCTGTTTTATTGTCTCATCTGAATTGAACGTTTTACCACGCAAGGACTGTTGAAGCGAGCGAAACAAGTGGACATCTGATGGCGCAAAGTCATGCGAGCATGCTGGGTGTGGCAACACATCCCACCCAAGCTCCAATAATTTTTGGCGGGTGATCAAACTTGTGTGTGGTCTTGCGTTGTCGTGATGGAACACAACACCTTTACGATGAATGAGCTCTGGACGTTTCTGGATGATGGATTTGTTCAAACTGTCCAATTGCCGACAGTACACGTTCGAATTAATTGTTTGGTTCCGTGGTAGGAGCTTGAAAAACACGACACCTTTAAAATCCCACCACACGCTGAGACCGGAACCTTCCGCTGATGAATGTCTGCTTTGGATGTCGTTTGAGGCGAAACAGCACGTTGGGGTCAAGACCGTTTGCGCAGCACATTGTTGTACGCAGTCCACTTTTCGTCAAGAGTTATCAGTCGCTTCAAAAAAGGATCGTTTTCCTCACGTTTAATGAGCATATCGCAGATGTTTATACGCGCCGTCAATTGAGCTTCTTTGAGTTCATGAGGAACCCACACATCGAGCTTGCTTACGTATCCCAGCTTCTTCAGGTAGTCGTGAAGGCCTGAATGATGGATGTGCAATGTATCTGCAATCTCTCGTGTCGTGCAACGTGGGTTTGACTCGATCAATGCCTTGATTTGGTTGTCATCAACCTCGATGGGCCTCCCGGACCGAGGAGCACCGTTAAGGTCCAAATCACCAGCACGGAATTTTGCGAACCACCGCTGGCACTGACGTTCTTGTAGAACATTATCACCGTACACTTTACGCAACTTTTCACAAGCTTGACGCGCGTTCTTCCCTTTACGGAAGTAAAACAGTAAAATCTGGCGAAAATGCGCAGTTTGGTCTTCCATCTTCAACTTGACATCAAATCTCCGCAAATCAACCAATTCGCTCACTATTCCTTTTAGACTGCAGCCAGAACTGGCACCTGACGAATGCCATAGCGATAACAGAGCTGCGCATCCCTCTAGTACTTTCAAAACCACCCAACCACCATCGGGTGCCAAAATACGTCATGACTTTTCCGGCAACCCAATACATGAATATTGTTTACACAAATGTGATATATGGTGACGAAATTGATTAAGAGCAATTGCAGAAACATATAGTTAAGCACTTACGCAGGTGAACCTTTGAACGTATAGCTGCACTACTACAATATTTGAACCTTGATCTCCACAAACGTTGGATTTTGATTTCAATGCTTTTATAGCATTTTCTACTGAAGTCAATGTAGGAAGAATCTTGTTTTCTCTTCCTTTTATATTCTAGGCATCCCTCACCACCAATGCATTGCACGTTTTCTTGATTTCAATTCTTTTTTAATTAATTCTCTCTTCCTTTATGTTCTAGACATCACTCACCACAAATGCAATACACATTTTCTTAATTTTAATTCTTTTTTATTTAGTTCTATCTTCCTTTATATTCTAGACATCACTCACCACCAATGCATCGCAAATTTTCCTGATTTTAATTCTTTTTTTATTTAATTCTCTCTTCCTTTATATTCTAGGCATCACTCACCACCAATGCATCGCACATTTTTTTGATTTTAATTCTTTTTTGATTTAATTCTCTGTTCCTTTATATTCTAGGCATCACTCACCACCAATGCATTGCACATTTTCTTGATTTTAATTTTTTTTATTTAATTCTCTCTTCCTTTATATTCTAGGCATCACTCACCTCCAATGCATCGCCCATTTTCTTCATTTTAATTCTTTTTTGGTTTAATTCTCTCTTCCTTTATATTCTAGGCATCACTCACCACCAATGCATCGCACATTTTCTTGATTTCAATTCTTTTTTGGATTAATTCTCTCTTCCTTTATATTCTAGGCATCACTCACACCACCAATGCATCGCACATTTTCTTGATTCTAATTCTTTATTATGTTTTGTCAACGAAACTGTAAAATAACTTTACCCTTGTCATGTAGCTATCCAATGAATTTTCAGGCCATGATATTTTCCTTTCCACTCTTGAATATTGTCTTATATCAGCAGACGGAATTTTATTTTATTTTATTTTATTTTATTTTATTTTATTTTATTTTATTTGTCCCTCTGATTGCATTAGTTATATGAAACTTCCATTATTTATTTTTGGTTATTTGATTTCCCTTACCTTCACATGTTAATTTCGTTAAGCAGAGCTCCTGAGGCTTTTCTGGGATTTGTTTGCTTATTCCCATTCTCACCAGCCTTGACTGAAGTTTAAAATAAGTTTAATAAATTTAACTATAGTTTCAAAGAAAAAGAAGAATATGCTGCTACTGCATGTGACCTTTTTTGTGATTGTAATTCTGCTGAAATGAATCAGAAAACGAAATTTAAATATAAGCAAGCATCTTAGGAAAATAGTAATATGGAGATTGGAAATCAGTGAGTGTAAAAAATAAGTCTCAAATATGTATTATGTAAGAAAGAGGATCAGTGATTCTCATTTTACATATATTGATTATTTGCTTTCAGATAAAATAAGAAAATTATCGAGCAACATGAGAACGGAAAAGAGAGTGGAAACTATTATCTCAGTTGACGGAAGCAGAGAGCAGACGATATCAACCAACAAAACATAAAAAAAGAAAAGCAGTTGCACCAAGAAATCGATGAAACATACAAACATTACATACAATGTTATTAAATCGAAAACCACATTAGATGAGAAATATTTTCAATTCAGAAACTGTCTGCTGTAAAATATAGATCAAGCACGTCCATGCTGACAACGGAAATTTTATTTGAATTCGTAGAAAAAAGATAAAGAATGCACTCCGCATGCGGCAGTGATCTGCGATTCCATAAAAATGAGTGCTTCTCTGGGATTTGTGTAGAAGTGATTTTCACTTTCTCATGTACAAACACAACAAAAGCCATCTGATGTTGAAACAAAGTTTTGGAAGACCCAGAGAACAAAGAAAAAAGCCGGTTTCATCAAGATTTTTCCACCAGGCAATACGGTAAAACAAAAGTTCAGAAAGAAGAAAGTCGTTCCAGGTTGTCTTTGCAGGAGTTCTATGTATCAGAAAATTACAAAAAAATGAAACAAAAAGTTAGGACAACCAGAAAATATCTCGTTTGAATCAGATTTTAACATTACAAAGTCTCACAAAATTGAACATTTCAGAAAATATAATAATTAACTAATTTTTGATCATTAAATACCGAAATAAAGTGAAGACTAAAAATTAGTCAGTGATCATGAAAGCTATCATGACATGCGACTCACAGTTAACCAAAAAGCCATGGTATAAAACGTAATTGATCAAAGAACGTAAAATTTTTATTCACTTAAATTTAGCTGTTTTACGATCCAGTCAACAATAGTAGACCCCAATTCGTATAACAAATCCTAGTGAAATCCTTAGCGTAATGGTTTTGGCATTGGCGGAACTGTGCCCACCAAAGGATTTCAGATTCGTATGTACTTGCATGTTTTCATGTATCACGCCTGAGCAACGGACTTTTCTACGCCCCACGAGTTCAAAATATGTTTCTTGGTTGCAACCCCTATGAATTTTTTCGTTGGACGTTCCTTTTTTATGATTCGGTAACTCCTGCATAGCTACAAAGCCGTGACTTTTTCTTTATAGCGGACCTGAAGTAACGTAGCTGTCTTGCAATGGAATTATATTTCGGTTATTCTGTCAAGAACAGAGGTCATATATTTAATGTTTATTCTCCTGTGAGTCTAAACAAAGAGTTACTGCATCATTACTGAAAAGACCGGGAAATTCTTTTGCACTAGTTTTTCTGTGGAAATGATATGTACTATTAATACCATAAAATGAAGCGAAATTATTAGCATGTATGCCTACCTTCTCTATGCCAGAAGTATTGTTTTTAATATTTCTGCTGCGTTTATTTTTAACTCCTGAAAGTTTTGTTCGTGTAAAGGAAGGAGATTTAAACAAATAGTTTTTTTTTTCGACTGAAGGTTTTACGACCACCTTGAGCAACTCAATGGGCTGTAATAAGTTTATCATCTCTAATTTAGAGCGAGTGGTCGCATGGAAGGGAGAGAACCAGAGCTGTAAGACACACACAACATCCATGCCTCACCGAGATTCGAACCCGGACCCTTCTCGGACAAATGGTCATAAGCCATCGCTTAGACCACCGCGTGGCAGGGCGGCAAAAGAATAGTTTATAGCCATTTCCTTTTGGGGAAGGTATAGATACCATTTCCTAATCTGTAACAAGCTTATTTTTATTGGCAGTTATTCGGCATCTTTATTTTTACATTCCTGCGCAATGGAAGACTAATTGCTACTGGCATTAGACCATTCGTCTGAGATGGGTTCGGGTTCGAATCTCGGCGAGGCATGGATGTTGTGTTTGCCTTACAGCACTGGCTCTCTCTCTCTCTCTCTCTCTTCTCTGGAACCAGTGGACCAAAATTAGGAACGGGCGACTGCTTGTAGCCCGTTGAATTGCTCACGGTGGTCGTCAAACCTCCAATTAAAAAACACAAACAACGACAAAAAAAAAAAAAAAAAAAAAAAAAAGAAACTAATTGCAATTCTCCGAAGATAAACTTCTTCACTCAGTCCAGTGTTCTTCATGGACAGATCGCGAATTGTTAATGAAGAGGCTAATTTTATTAAATATTTCAAAGAAAAACTATTGCAGCGACCATCGCAAATTAATCGCAACTTATTATCTGAACTGGGGTTTACTATTTTTTTAGGGGAGCGGAGGGGTGTAACGACCACAGTGATCGACTCAATGAGCTATAAACAGTTGCGCGTCCCAAACTTAGGGTCACTGGTTCCAGGGAAGGCAGAGAGCCCGTGGAGTAAGACGAATACAACATTCATGCCTCACCGGCAGGACCAGATTATGGGGGGCTGGGTCTACAGGGGCTGTATATAGCCTTGGGGCTCACCGTGAACAAGGACCCAGGAGTCATGCCTGGGCAAATTATTGATAGATAGGTAGAGAGAGAGAGAGAGAGAGGTTTATGAAATAGTTTTACTTTTGTGCTGTATGATTTCTACATGGTTAAATGGAGGTTGGAAGACGAACAGATTTTAAGGCAGTGACTCACCAAGGGTAAAGGTTTTATGTCCCAGTTTACAGCAGGATCAGAGAGATAGTTTCAGCTTTCTCACTACCATTCACAGGCACCTCCCAACTTGCGCTTGGAACGATTAATATTCGAAGTACCCTGTGGCGTCATATAGCATAACAAAAGATGTTCACTAAGAAAAGTATGCAAATGCTAAATAAAAAAATCCAAGACAAAATCTAGGAACCTTTAGCTTTTAACTCGTGTTCTTATGAAGAACAATTAAAAATACGATCACTTGTTATGAAAACTCTGCAGATAGTTTAGTAGTTACAGTTTCGTGTTTTAACGAACTTCATAATATTCTTTGGGGGCCCATTCAGATGTCTTAGACTTGGGCCCACTCAGATGTCTTAGCCTTGGGCCCACTCAAATGTCTTGGCCCTAATCAGGCCCTGCTCACAGGGATTCTAACCCCGACGCATCTCGGACGAATCGTCAGAAGCAAGGACTTAGACCACTGCATCGCTTAGACTGCAATCCAAAATTTGCTTCATACGAAGTATTTTCTGATTACATTGACATTTGTTTTCCATTTATGGAATTTTTCTTATACATACAACTTACGTCCAATAAGTTCCAGAACTGACCGCATAACTGATGTAACAATAGTGGGATCAGAATATCACGTGTATGCCGGAAAACAACAGCCCTTTGCCAATCAGCAGGCAGCTGAAACCCGTTTATACCGGCACCGACAGACTGCAGACGGGCATTCAGGGAGTCATAGCAAGAGTTATGGTTTCATTTAGTTTTATTCATGGAAGAACAAAGAGTAAACATCCGCTTTTGATGGAAATTTGGTAAACCAGCTACCGAAATTTACACAACGTTAAGAGAAGTATACGGAGACACAGCATTATCCCGCAGCAGAGCTTTCAAATGGTATGTACGGTTTCATTATGGGCGGGAATTTTTTGATGATGATGATGATGATCCGATATCTGAGCGACCTTCCAGTGTGCGGACAGCTAAAAAAATCGAAGAGGTGCGGAATAATTTAAAGAAAGATCGCCGAATTACGGTGAGACTTTTGGTTGAGTAGGTGGGCATCAGTAAGTCTATCTGTCATGGGATTCTACGTGAGGATCTGGGAAAACGAATATTTTATGCCAGATTGGTACCCCGAATTCTGAATGATGACCGAAAGGAGGCTCGTCCGTCCATCTGTTCCAATCTTCTGGGTACTGCAACCTGGAATCCTGATATTTTCTTCAGAATTATTGCAGGAGCTGAAACATGGCGCCAACAATATGATCCACAGCCCATGCGAAAAGGCGCTGAATGGAGAGGCACCCACTCACAGCATAATGCTGACATTCCGTCTGCCCAAGCACCTGAGACAAAACAACTGGAAGACATCCCGCAAAGTTCCTTCCGGACCTGTTCTTCAGAAACATTGGAAACTGTGTGCTGATTCAGAAGGGCGGTATTTTGAAGGTGACCAGCATTAATTGTGACTGAAGTACTTTTTTATATTCTTTATTGCGTCAGTCCTGGAACTTTTTAGACGTAAGTTGTAGTACTTCTGGAACGATCTTCTTCTTTCTGAACTTTTGTTTCACAACATTACCCAGCGGAAAGAATCTTGATAAAACCATTCGCAAGCGACTTTTTTCATGCTCTTTGTAAAGACTTGGGGGTCCAAAGTTTTCGACGCCCAAGTCTTTACTTTTCTTTACTTTTAGATGGCTTCGGTTGTCCTTGTAGAGAAGAAAGTGAAAATAATATTTACTGATAATTCCAGAGAAGTACTCAGTTTCTAAGGAATCGCATATCATTATTGTAAGAGAGGTGCATTCTTTCTTCACGTTCTACGAATTCAATGAAATTTTTTTTGTCAGAGTAGCCTTGCTTAATTTGTATTTGCAATGGCCATCACAAATTCACACTTTTGTATTGTTATGTTCAGGTGATTTCAAATCTAGTTCTGTTCTCCGGATTTTAATTTTCAAACTCCAGCTGGATACATGTTCATCTAATGTAACTTGCCTTGACAAAGCCTCTGGCTAACAGGCGAAAACTTGCGAATTGAAATATCTTTGTAACTACACCAATTACGCATCTAAGAGACTACTATCTGTTCAGTTACTGGGAATTGTTTGCGTTTTAATGTTAAAGGAACATGTAAGTGAAAAGATCTCTTTCCCCATTCACAAATCAAATTTGGCAAAATGCTGTTCCACTGGAGATGATAAAGCAAAAACATACCCCACTTTTTGTGAACATTGCAACACCATCAAGGTCTGTTGGTATCAGCTTGAAACTTACAGGATATGCACAACAGGTTGAGATATCAAATGATAAAAACATCAGTGAAAATACGCATGCGGTTTTGGAGCAGCGCATTCTGAACTGTTCGGTTTTGGGTAGAAAGAGCTGATTCAAACGAGATGTTGCAATCAGTGAAGACCCGACACTGAGTCGGAAGGGTGTTTCTTGCGTCTCTCTATGCCTCGTCGCCAAAGAAAGTAGCCTTATGAACACCTGACGGACTTTGAACGAGGAATGATTGTTGGGATAAGAGAAGCTGGATTTTCCTATTGCGAAATCACCACTCGTACGGCACGAAACGCCAGTACAGCAATGATCACGTGGCGTCAGGGGACAGATGAGGCTCGGACGCACGACTACACAGGATGACAGATACCTCTACCCCATGGCAGTGACCGACAGTGTTGCAATCAGTGAAGAGCCAACATTCAACAGGTAGGATGTTTCTTGTGACCCACTCTGCCCTGTCGCCGAATAAGGTCGCATTATGAACACCTGACGGACTTTGAACGAGGAAGGATTGTTGGGATGAGAGAAGATGGATTTTCCTATTGCGAAATTGCCACTCGTACGGGGAAATCACCAGTATAGTGATGCGAATGTGGTGTCAGTGGACAGACGAGGTTCAAAGGCAAAGAAATCCGGGAAATGGATCGTAAAATCGCACGACTGCACGGGATGACAGACACCTGTACCGCACGGTAGTGACCAATCGCGCAGCGACATCCGCGATGTTAGCGTAGCAGTGAAGCACTATCACAGGTCAGGCTTTGTGCTCCAGCGCAGTTCGACGTCATCTGCTTAACAGCAGACTGCTCTCTAGCAGCCTATCGCTGCGCATTCCTTTCATCCTCAACCACCGAAGCCTCAGGCTGCAATGGGTTCTCGAACACAAACATTGGCGCGCTGATTGGCAATAGGTCGTGTTTTCTGACCAGTCACAATTCATCTTAATAAATCATGATGGCCACATACGTGTTCGAAGACATCGTAGTGAACGGCATCTTGTATAGTGCATTTTGCAGCGTCATAACGGCCCAACACCAAACGTCATGTTTTGGGGAGCCATTGGGTTCAGTTCGCGAATCGCCTCATACGAATTGAAGGAACCCTCAGCAGCCAGCGATATATCTGTAATGTTTTAGAGGCGGAGGTGCTAACTCTGCTTTAGAGTTGTCCTGGCGTTATATTCCAGCAGGACAATGCTGGGCTCCATGTGGACCGGAATTTCCAAGACCTCTTCCATGCACGGCAAATACAGCTTCTTCTGTGGCCTGCATGTTTGCCGGATGTGTCCGAGACATGTTCGATCGGGGATATACCCCCAATCGAACATGTCTGGGATATTGTGGCTAAGCGACTGGCCCGTCTAGAACCTCAGCCAGTCATCAAAAATCTACTCTGGCTCCGCATAGAATCAGTCTGGGAGGTTATTTCCCAGGGCGATATGATGAACCTCTTCCATTCAATGTCATGCTGTGTAGAGTCTGTTATTGTTGCTGGAGGAGGCTTCACAAGATACTGAAATTTGAAACGAAAAAATCTTGTATGGCTCTACAAATGTAATCAGTTATCTCTTGTAACATGTGTAACGTACCAGGAGATGTGACGTACCTGCCAGAAGGACGCATAAAGGCAGATAGGAATCAGAATAAAACGTCCGCGTAGCTCAATTGGTAGAGTGACTTATTCCGGAATGAGGGGATCCGGGTTTGAATCCTGGCGTGGACAGAACTGACGGAGAAATTTGCTTCGTCATACATGAAGAATCTGTAATATAAATTTCATTTGAATACAACGAGTCTTTCTTGGTGTTGCAATTTTCACAAACAGTAGTTTAAATCACCTCCGTTTCAGCAATCAAATCCTGTCCAAATATAAAAAAAAATGTTTACATTATGACAACTTCCATTTTGTTTTTATATCAGCTCATTTCCTTACAAGCACAATCGACGTCGTTATTAGCACAGTTTCAGCAATTGCGTGAGTAAGCAGGATCCTATATTGAAAAACAGTTCATGAGGTGAGAAAGCAATCAGCGCAACACGTTTACATGCAGGGAATACCTCACCTAATTGGCTCAGTCACGTGACAAAATGTGCGCGACAAATTCAGTGAAATTTCTAGAAGCTTCTGACTCACTGTTGATGAAATATAAGTTTTTACAAAACTTAATCATGCAACCCTCCTGTTGCGTATTTAATACCTGGAAGTGGACGATTTTTGCCTTAATCAATGTCTATCCACTGCTTCTGTTACAGAGAGGTCACCGAAGAGTTTTTCATATTTTTAATTATACACCGAACAACCATTACATTATGAGCACCTCCAGCTTACAGAAATGAGCGCGCCTGGAGACTGAACGGTGGTGCAGGTGAAGTTCACACAGCAGTATATATACAACCCGAGGGCCGGCTTTCGGTTAGTAGAGTGTTCGGAGTCAGAATGGGAAAAGCTGCCGATTTATCGGAGTTTGATAGAGGACAAGTTCTGATGGCTCGGCGCCTCGGAACTACGATCTCGGAAACGGCGCGGCTTGTGTGTTGTTCACGTGCCGCTGTAGTGAATACGTATCCAAACGTGGTGCACAGATGACCAAACGACGAACCCTCGTTCAGCCGTGTATCGTCCTCAGCTCATTGATGCCGGAGGGGATCGGAGATTGTTGCTTATTGTTCACAGAGACCGCACGGCCACAGTGTGACAACTCACTCGCAGCTACAACAGTGGTGATCAGGGCAATGTGACACAGCACACAGTTTATCGCAGCCTTCTGCGCATGGACTTGCGTAGCCAAAGACCCAGCCGGGTCCCCATGCTCACTGCACTTCATCACCAACAACGCAAGAAATGGACCCAAGAAAATCGAGATTGGACCGTGTATGATTGGAATAAAGTGGCCTAGCCTGATGAATCAAGAGTCCTGGTGCATCACGTAGACGGCCAAGCGCGGATACGTCGATTACCAACGGATGCTATGGCACTTGGATGCACTGTTGGGCGGAAACAGGCTGGCGGAGGCGGTGTTATGCGGTGGGCGATGTTTTCTTGGGACACTTTAGTCCTCATTACCCTAATAGCACAATCCCTGACATCTGCCAGGTATCTAAGCATCGTTCCGGACGAAGTTCACCCACTCATGGCAAGTGTGTTCTCTGCTGGTGATGGCCATTACCAACAGGATAATGTGCCATGCCACACTGCCAGAATCGTCAAGAAGTGGTTAAAGGAACATGTTGGTGACTTTCTGTTAATGCCCTGACCACCAAATTCACCTGACATGAACCCAATCGAACATTTGTGGTTCCACTTGGAAAAGCGGGTTCGCGATAAATCACCACCACCCCGAAATATACAGGAACTGGAGGACCTGCTGTTGAGATTATGGTACCAGATACCCGAGTATGCATATCGCCACATAATCGAATCCATGCCTCGCAGAGTGGCCGCTGTTTTGCGGGCTAAAGGAGGTCCTACAGCTTATTAGGTAGGTGGTCATAATGTAATGACTCATCGCTGTAAAACGGGAAAAAGGACGAAAGAGGAATGTGCCACTGAGATTGTGAGTCATAGATATACTGCATTTTAATGATTTCCGATTAGTTCAGTTGACATGCGTCGTACAGGCAAATTCCGATAATGAGTAGAATTTAATCAGCTGGACACCAGTCTAGGTATAATGAATGACAGATACAAACTTTTCTTAAATTCTAAAATTTAGGCTATGTGCAAGATAAATACAAATGGCAAAATTCTCTTGAAAGGCAATTTCCTTTAGTTTTATAACCCAAACCCTGTTTTTATTTCTTTCAAATGATTTGTCGGTGGAGGAGGAGTAAACTGCTAACTTTAGTTGGAAGAGCCTCAGGAGTTACATGAAGATACAGCATTATTAATCTTGACTTGCCATTAACAGAACCAGTTCTTTAACTTCCTCATTCCGTTTGAAATTTAAAATCTGTCTTTTTTGTGTGAATTTTCTTGTAACCCCTGATATCACCTAAATTTTGTTACCTAGAGTATATTTTTTCTCATAACCCCTGTTATAACTTAAATTTTGTTAACTAGAGTATATATTTTCACCTAACACCTGATATCACTTACATTTTGTTAACTAGAGTATATTTTTCTCGTTACCCCGGATATCACTTAAATTTTGTTAACCAGAGTGTATTTTTCTTGTAACCTATATCACTTAAATTTTGTTAACTAGAGTATATTTTTCCGTAACCTCTAATATCACGTAAATTTTGTTAACAGGAGTACTTTTTCTCGTAACCTCTGATGTAACTTAAATTTTATTAACTAGAGTATATTTTTCTCGTAACTCCGATATCACTTCAATTTTGTTATAGAGTACGCAGTTTAACTTACCTTCTATTCTGCTGAAGCATGTAGTAGTGTACATGATCTGAAAACAAAACTTTACATACATCGTTCAAGGAAATATTACATACTTTAAAATACATGTTACTATACACTCAAGTCGCAAATTATTACGAACACCTAATGCCAAGTCGCAAATTAGGTGCCATCATATGACGTTGAGTTGGCTTTATAAACAGATCACTGCAAAGGATTCAGACGTGTACGAGGAACAGAAAGTGGCAGTATGGGAAAGACTCGTGATTTAAGCGACTTTGAAAGGGGCACGACAGTGGGCGTTAGGCGGGTACGTAGATGCATCTCAGACACTGCAAACCTTTTCGGCTATGCAACAACAACTGCATCGAGGGTGTATAATGAGTGGTGCACAAACAACGAAACAAGTAGTCAGCGGTCTTCCTGGGGGCGAAACGACTGGTCGACGTTCGAGGGCGACGGCGGCTGGAGATGATTGTGCATGGTAACAGACGAGCTCCATCGCTTCAGGTAACCGCGCAGTGTAACAGTGGTCCCGAGAGGATTATTTCAGCATACACATAGCCTACTGCACCTTAAAGTGAATGAGCTATAATAGCCAACATCTCTTATATACTACTCGTCTCTGCTGAAAAACGACCAATTCCTCAGCAGTGAGGACCAGGAGCACCAAACGTGGACCATTCAGAACTGAAAAATAGGTCGGCTGGTCAAATGAATCCAGTTTTGAGTTAATACACGTCGATGGACGTTTCGGAATAGGGCGTCCACAGCATGAATCCATGAATCCCAGCTGACTAACCTTTACTGTGCAATGTAGTGGAGGCAGTGTGATGGTCTCGGACCTGTCTTCATGGCGAGCATTGGGTTTATTAATACCATTGGAACAGCATTTGGAAGCTACGTGGTATCTCGACATCACTGCGGACCAGCCTCACCCTTATGCATGCCTGGGGCTTTCTGATGAACAAAGATGCTTCCAGCAAGATACACCGAGTAATCACTGAATTATGACCACCTACCTAATACTTCTTAGGTCTTCCTTTCGCTCTCAGTACAGCAGCTATCCGACGTGGCATCGATTCAACAAAATGCCGGAAGCAGTTGGGAAGTATGGCCAACAAAGCTGTGTTTAATGGGGTATTCAATACAGGCATGAAGGTGATTAGTGTGTACAGACGCCTGGTATGCCGTTCCACAGTGTCCCACAAGTGCTCTATGGGATTGATATCGGTGGAGTTCGGACGTCAATCGATATACTGGAAGTCTGAGGCGTGTTTCTCAAACCATTCCTGCATAACATTTGACCTGTAGTTCGGCGCATTGTCATCTTGGAAGACACCGTCGCCATTCGGGAAAAAGTGCAACATTGTTGAGTGCACAGAGTCAGCAAGAAATTCACGATAGTAGAAACGAATCATACGTTGTTACAAATGCACCAGGGGTCCAAGTTCCTGACAGGTAAACATGCTCCACAACATACACCTACCACCACCAGCCTGCACTGTGGAGACCATTTCTGGATGGACGGAGTGCTTCTGTCGTTTGCTCCAAATACGTACCCGACCATCCATGGAGTGTAGTAAAAAACGCGACTCGTCAGGCCAGCACACATTTTTCCAGTCATTCGACATCCAACTTGCATGAACTTTGCACCAAATGAGTCTTTTGCACCGATGAACCGTTGTTAGGCGAGGATGCCGTCCAGGACTTCTGCTGTTATAGCGCATACGTGCGAGTGGGCGACTCATGATCATGACAGATACTGTTCTGGGTCGAACTCTGTTGCCTTGGGTAGTCAGCTGTTGAACAGTGTTGTGTGTGTTGGTTTGTACGAGACCTCGGACCCAGCGCTCACCTCTAACATCAACCATTCGCTGTCCTCAGCAGTTTTCCGTCCGGGTCGTTGTTTTACCATTTTGACGCCAATTCTGATATACTTTAACTACGGCGGCTTGTGAAAAACCCACCAGTTCAGCCGTTTGGGAAATCCAGGCACTCGCTATCCGAGCTCCCACAATCCGTCCTTTCTCAAAGCCCGACAAACCCTTCCGTTTACCCTTCATTCTCCAAATTTTACTACCTACTGCTCCACTCAGAAGAGGCAGCCGCTGCCTCGAAAGTGCTCATGGTTTTAATTGCATATATTTCTCATCTTTTAATCATTAAATCGTGCTAAAGACGGAAATCTTTCATCGCTTCAGTCACGCTTTATATATTCTACGTCGGTCGGCTAATCGCGCCCTCTCCGAAATAACGCTTCCAACGGGTCACATCCACCTTTGATAGGATAAGTCAAAATTCAGAGATCACTTGGTGCAATTCTCAATATCGAATTTTCATTCAATGGTTCCAGGAGCAGCACAATGACTTCAAAGTGCTGAAATGGTCCTCACAGGCACCAGAACTCAACCAAACTGAATAACTTGAGATTCAGAGAGAGCCAACCATAACTGAGGTTTTCCTCCAGCGAACATTCAGCAACTGACGGACACCATCACACCCGATTACTTCCAGTCTAGCGCAGTTGGTTAAGTCACCGTGCTCTGTGTAGGAGGCGGACGTTTCTGACGGGTGTTCGAATCCCGGTCTTGTTGGCCTTCTAGTCTGCGGTTTCTCTGGGGTTTTCGGCAGAGCAGACTCCCCGTGTTTGGGGACGTGAATACGTAGATGGTTCCCTCTCAAGTCGGCCCCGGAGGCACTTTGTCCTTGGACTCCTTACCTAGGCTGCCTGGACGATTGTAATTTGATGCTTCATGGCGCCCGACATCAACGGGAAACAAATTCCCATGGTTGTTGTTGACGATGATGATGATGATCACATCCGCTTGGCTTAATGTGATAACGTAGATATCGGTACGAGCTCCTCTTTGAATCTACACAAAATCAAATCGAGGTTGTTTTGAAGGCCAATGGCGACCTGACACGTTATTAGGTAGGTGTTCCTAATAATGTGCTACTTCAGCGGGTAACATACATTTAAATGCACATGGCTTTCGCTTAGCATCTTACGGCTTGTTCGAAGTCAAGAGACAAACGAAAAAAACTTTCCAAAGCAATTCCAAATACGCTTGGGAATCGCGTTTGAAAATGCCTAACTTATGGTGAATCACGTATACGTAGAATCACAATATGACTGAGTTTTGAGGATCTGCTGAAACGGCGACTTGCTAAAAATGCAAAGTCGTTCGTCAGGGACACTCGTTTTGTTAACAATTGTGCTGCTTTTTCTGGTCTTGGCGTCTATTCACGATGAAGAAAATAACTTTTTTCGTCTGGCACTTACTCCCATAATTAGTTTTCTTTGTTGAATAGATTTTTTTGTATCGGTTACTTCGTACCTTGATTGATTGCTGACAGTACTATGGAGTTTTCTTCGTGCATGTCAAAGGTTTCCAATAGGCACTTTGTATTTCCTTTTGCTCTCAGCGTTTTTACGAAGCGTTGCTGCTATTAATTTTGGACATTTCGTTTCAGTATTAATTTCTTTTTCTGTTGGCCAAGTTCCTAAAGTCGAATGAAGAGTGAAATGTATAACATCTAACTCCGTATTTATTTTCCATCACATACTTTTCCACATCACTTTGCTTGTCGGTTTTGTAACCATTAAAATGAGAATTCCCTTGCATTTCATTTCTTCAAAGTTTAATATTGCAATTCCTTCTTTTTTTGCTTCGTCCCACCTCATTTTGACTTTTTATTTACTTTATCTTGACGCAACTGGATCCACCAACAATCTGAAATGAAACACGACTATCTACCAACGGTTTGTGCTGTAGGAGATCATGTTTTTATCCCAGGCATTCCAACTTTCCATTTCATTTTAAACGCCTACGGTTTCCTGTTCGTCTAAGTTTATCGATAAGTATCAACAACTACAGAGACAGTCGTTAAAAATTGTTGGACTCAGACTGAACACTTCTCATGGCCAGCACAATGTTAGTCGCTCCAGAGTTGACAAAAATTAAAACCTCTTCATTTCGTCTCAAAATCGAAGAACAATCAACGCTGTTGACCCACAGGCTCCTCAAAAATGAATTAACTTGCACTTCAGAAAAACTGCACATTACACTGACCCCAACACAATAGAAAAACGCAGATGTTCCAAATATTTCAAATTTCCTATATTCACAGTCAATAAGGACGCTTGGTTTCATCCAATTGTGCCGGCCGAAGAAAAGATTTTATTCCCTTTTTTCAACTTCTTTCTTTTCATATTTCAATAATCATAACATCAGGAGAACTAGGAAAGTGCTGGCACAGAAGCTGATTGATGTATTTTTTTCCTAAAGCCGAGCAACGCCTGGTCCGTTTGTTTGTTTTTTTGGCATTTAGCCACCTCGTGAAAAGTGAGGTTTTTGCTCGTGGCCTTTATTTCTCGCATTGTGTTTTATCTCATCATACTTGTTCAGGGTGCCTCGTGTTTTGTGTTCGTTTTGTGTGTGTTATGCTTGTTCTTTTTTCTCCGGCTATCAGTGCTTGGCTCAGTTTTCCTTTTCTCATGACCATTTACTGCTCAGTGCACTGTTTATATTTATTCATATTAGGTTGCTAGTTTTTGCGCATTGTTATTCTTAACTTTTGGTTACAAACAGTTTCTTTTTTTTTTTTTAACTTTTCGCATTGAATTTCATTTCATCATGCTTGTTCATGCTGCTTTTTTTGTGCTTCATGTTTGCTCCTTTTCGGCACTATAGAAATGGCCTCGTATTTGCTCACGGCTTTTTTTTCTCAGAACTTTGTATCACATTGTGCTTACTCATAGCGTCTAGCGGGTTTATTCGTGGGCCGCATTTCTTTTCCTATTCGTCCCCATGTATATGACAATGTGACTACTCTTTACAATTTCTAATTGTACTTACAGCTTTGCACAGCATCATGCTGATTCTGTATTTTTCGCCTGGAAATACTACAACTTGGCGTAGGTGTTCATGTCCTGATAATGTTTTATACAGTTTCTGCGGTGCGCTTTATTTGTTGTTAGCACCGTGCTTTGTACACATATTTGTAAATAAATGCAATTTCTGTTCTCGGCAATAAGCGCTTGAAACTGTTTGCTAGCAAGATAATCATCATCGTTTTCAACCATTATCAATCCACTGCTGGATGAAGGTCTCCCCAACTTTCTTCTACAACGGTCTGTCTTGCGCCGGTCTCGTTCATGCCACTCCCGCATGCTTTCGAATTTTATGTCCAGCCCATTGCTATTTCAGATATTTTACTTTGATCATGATGTTTTCCACTCTTGTCATTTTCCTCATCCATAAGTTCATCTTTTTATCTCTCCTGGTTACATCAAGCATGCACCTGTCCATGCTTCTTTCAGTTGTCTGCAGCCTTCGTATGTCTTTTTTAGGTTTGTTTCAACCGTAGGTTGAAGAAGCGTATATGCTCCAGCTTTGTCCGTCCGTCTGTCCGCACGATAACTCGCGTAAAAATTGGTTCGATTTCGATGAAATTTTAGTATGTGGTAGGGGACCACCTGGGGACGAACCCCATTGAAAATGGGCGAAATAGAGTCAAAGGTCAGGACATAGGAAGGGATCCATTCCTTCGCCCTTATGCGTTATAACTTAGGTAAAAATTATTCGATTGAGACAAAGCTTTATCGTGTTGTTCCTGACGTATAGCTTAACGGTTCTGTTGAATATCATCGAGATGGGTCAAAGGTCAGGTCATAGGAACGAGATTTATTTAACAGCCATTATCCTCATAACTTGAATAATAACTTGAGTAATGATTTCTGGTATGTTGGAAAGCGTATCATTATCAATGCATTGCATGATTTTACTAACTTGTTTAGTCAAGGTCAACGTCTTTACTGTGTACGTAAGTACTGGAAGGATGCATTGATTAAACACTTTTCGTTTAAGACGTAATAGCATATTGCTCTTAAAAAGATGTACCGTTTCTTCCGAAAGCCCAACCAAGTTCTATACGTCTATTTATTTCGTCATCAATGTGACCTTTGCTTGATATCTGCTGTCCAAGGTAAATATAGGTATCGGATATCTCCAGGTTTCCCCCATCAATCGATAAATCTTTATTTCTTGAAAAAGCATTGCACATCAGTTTTGTCTTCTGAAAGTTCATTTTTAATCCCACTTCTTTACTCTTGTCAGCAAGTTCTTGGATTATACTCTGTAGCACTGAAGGGGCATGATTACGTCATCAGCAAAACGAGTGTGAGTTAAGTAGTCTCCATTAAACTTTATCTATTCGTTTTTCCAGCTCATTGATTGAAATACATCTTGCAGTGTAGCATTAAAGAATTTGAGAGATATGGTGTCACCTTGTCTTCATGCCGCACTGGGATTCAAACCCTGACCAATCTCGGCCAATGGTCATAAGCCAGCGCTTAGACCACAGAAACCTGGGCAGTTAGCAAGATATACAAATAGCAAGAGATGAACATTAGCTATTCAAAAGCGTTTCTCAGGGTAGCCAAAATTTGCACAACGGATGATTAATCACTCTAATTACCTTCGTTTTTGTTTCGATGATCTACGGATTCGTGCTTTGAATTAAGATGTTTATGCAAAAGGGAAACGCATTTCCAATGCTGGTACAAATTGTTTTGATTAAATCCTGGCGGCGAATTATTAAAGCGGAAATGTTTATTGTTTAAGAAACGAAGTCCTAACTGGATGAAGTGGGGGTGGAATAGTTTAACGACCACCTACCAACACTGAGGTAACTTGTTTCTGGGATGAGGAGAACCAGCTACGTTGGGCATGCGCCTCAGTTATGTCTGATCTGCGGCTCGGGGCTTGGTACGTTCTGACGACTAGCTACAAATCTGTACCACTGACCACTCGGCCTCCTTGCTGGCGTATGAAACTTATCGGAATATCATATATTAAAATTTTCTCTTCATCTGAGTCTGTTGGCAAAATTTTGTCACTTTTTGCCGTTACACAAGTCATTTTCTAAAACTTCTTTTGATCAAAGTACACTGCCATTATTCTTTTTTTTTCATTCTTCTCGGTGCCTGTTTGCTATATTTTGTCCTTACCGAAGGGTTTTGATCTGCTGTACTGTGACATCAGCAGAGCCCTCGTATGCGTATTTAGCCCTGCGTAATACATATTACGAGTACAAAAGGTTTCCTAAGAGAACTACAATTACACATTGAGGAATTTTCTTGGTGCTCGAATAACTGTCCTGTAAATATGCTAATTCTCTCTTCCGGGGAATCTTCATGGCACAGGATGTCCTTATACTTTCAGAATTAGCGCCACTACTTTTCTAAACCACAATGTATATTATTATACAAAGCTTACAGGACAACGTCTGAATGTTTTGATTGAGATGACATAGGCAGCTGTTTGAATTTTTTACACTGCTGCCTCACAACGATGCTTGCCCTCCTTCTCCAGTCAACTGCATGATTTGGTTTCCTCTCGCACAGCACCTTTCTAAATTAAACGATCATTTCCCCTAACACATTGTGCTTAAAACAAGATCACTGCAACTCCGATTTTGCTAGTGCCGTCAACCAATGAATGTTGAGAACAGATCTTCCTGAAGACAGGGTAGTTCATAGCCAGCACTTGAAAAATGCGGTTGTATGATCTGTGACGAGTGAAAAGTTTTAGCAAATTCGGTAGAGCAGTTTAAATTCAATAGGCAATGATTTGTACGTCATGTAAAACTATCAGTTTCTTAATAAAGCTTATTTTAATTTACAGAAGTTATTGTGATTTTGGAAACCGGTTTCTCGGCAAAAGAAATCGGACAGCGAGTGCCGTGAGTCAAAACATCCAGGCACGGTGCGCTTAACAAAGAACACCAGACAAGAAGCCTCTAGCCCGGTAGAATGATTTCCTCAAACGCTGTGTGAAAAGATAGGCAGTGTAAAAGTCACATGCGCCTCGCGACCCGCCGCTTAGCCAATTGCTGTCGTAGGTCAAAAGGCTAACACAGGAATCCGTGTTTTCTGCGGAGCTCTTAGGAAAGTTCTAAAACATTAAAAAAATTCTTGCATCATGTAGTCTCGAGGGAGAAAACTGAGTTGGGTTATTATACAAGGGTTAATCGTATAAATTAGATTAGCGGTAAAATATTATTCGACAGATGTGTAAAAATGTATAAACTTTTAATAAATCAAACTTTAAAACACGAAAACGAACGACAGTCCTGCGGGGCTGTTGATTTTCAGCTGGCGAGTGAGATATTTGCTTGACTGGTGAACCATCGTGTAATTTTTCAAGCCCTGCTGATTGAAAATTTTCAAGCCCTGCTGAGAATGTTTATTTACAATATCCTATCCATCCGAACTAATTTCTGCTTTCTGCCAACTGATGAACGTGGTGGAGAATTACCGGTAAGCATACTAAGTTATGTATTAATGTCCATACTTCCGAAGGGCTCCCGAATTGCTTTTGGAACTCACAAACCTTATGATTCTTCAACCCTGTCGCTGTATAAATAAACTGGAGGAAAGAATCTGAGTTACAAACATGAAGGTTGACATGCCAACACGACAATTAGTTATTATTTAATTAAATTCAGTCGAGAGGTACATCAGCCCATGAGAAAGAACGTGTGAAAAGAGAATACCACGGGAACAATGCTTGCTCATGGACATGAAAACGCTGAAAATACAGTAAAGGACACGCTATTAAAAACAGGGTAGCTAGAGCGCTCGTCAAATCGTCTCTCTGACTATTCAAAGCCTATCAGCAAGAAAGTGGTGTATGAGAACACAGTATGAACACTCGGAGTCGTCCGAAGGATTCAGAGAGGTAAATAACCATGAGTAGGATGTTAGGAGAACAGATCCCATCTGCGAAAGACCGAGCGCATAATGTATCTATTTTCAGGTTATGGCCACAATAACAGAAATTCGGAAATGTGTCTACATGACTAGTTGCGTATCGGCCAAGTATAGCAACATTCCAGGAGGACCTATATGTGTCCTTAACAACGAGAAGACATAGGAAGATGAAAGCCTTGCAACTCGATTGAGCTCGCCTGTGGTTCAAATACGATGGAGTCAGGGAGAATGGTATCCACACGATTTTGTGACATGGGTCTGTAAGCTAGAAACGGTTAGTCTGTCCCTCTCTCACGTCTTCTCAAAGAAGAGCTCGAAGAACATGGTGCTGGTGACATCACAGCTAGACTGCGATGGAATGGGAGCATGCGCTCTTCACGGATGAGTCTGTTTCCGGTTAGTCTGTCCCTCTCTTACGTCTTCTCAAAGAAGAGCTCAAAGAACATGGTGCTGGTGACATCACAGCTAGACTGCGATGGAATGGGCGCATGCGCTCTTCACGGATGAGTCTGTTTCCGGTTAGTCTGCCCCTCTCTCACGTCTTCTCAGAGAAGAGCTCGAAGAACATGGTGCTGGTGACATCACAGCTAGACTGCGATGGAATGGGCGCATGCGCTCTTCACGGATGAGTCTGTTTCCGGTTAGTCTGCCCCTCTCTTAAGTCTTCTCAAAGAAGAGCTCGAAGAACGTGGTGCTGGTGACATCACAGCTAGACTGCGATGGAATGGGCGCATGCGCTCTTCACGGATGAGTCTGTTTCATTCAGACTAAGGCTTTTCGACGTATGCTCATCTGGAGAGAACGCTGAATGCGAAACCATTTTTGCAACATCTACGATAACGTGACCACTCTGGGTAAAAAGTCTTCTGGTGAGAGGAGGTAAAATGTTGGATGGCCCTATGTTGTTCCATGTGTTTGAGAGTAATACTTTACATGTTCAAAGGTACACAGGGAGGATTTGTGAAAGCGCTGCAGGTTCACATTTATGGGCGATAATAATCATCTTCTTATGACTCGGCTGATCGAGAATTAACTTGACAGAGTGAGCAGAATGGAGTAGTCATCCAGGTCTCTCGATCTTAATCCTTTTGAGCATATCTAGGACTGTCCAGAGAGACGCATAACTGCTGTTCAGTTCTCTTCCAGGGACCTCCTATAGAGCTCCGATCTGCGTTAAGGAAACCATATCTTTTATTGACCTCATCCGTCATTTTATCACATTGATCTTTGTGCAGTACGCTTGGTAGTCAGGGGCGATCATATTGATCATCGGAACAACGCATTTCTGCCACTACCAGTGAAAAGCTTTAATGCAGCAGAATGACTCATATGTTATTCGTTATGCCTCTCACCCGAATTTCATTCAAGTCTATCAAGTAGTTTCGTTGCTATGTCAACTTTTACGTTTGCAACTTACGTTTATCCGTCTGTGTATTTATGATCTTCATCCTAAAATGAAATTAAAGTGATTGACTAAAATGGAATGTAAAATTACGATTACTCGCGCTGATGGCGTACTCCGTATAAAAACATATCGTAAAGGAAAAATAGAAATATTTCATATTTCATGCCTTACAAGAAAATAGTACACAATAAAATAGGAATACTTCCATTTCATTGTGAGCGGGGAAAGGTAGAGTAAAAGGAGATACTCTAGGTGAGAGAAAGAATCAGCTGCCATTGGAGGTAATGACTGAATGGAATGGAGATCGGAAATTAAATCTCATTGTACACGACTCTAAGGACAAAATAGTCAAGGACTGTGAATTACGACGCTTGTGCCGATGACTTTATGAAGTAGAGATACACGGAAAAAGTTTATTAAGGGACAACAGGAGAAACGTACATTTGTATATCATACATTCTTTCTCCTTCACTGTTTTTAGCAACTATGTTCGTTATGTTCTATAATCACCGACTTTCAGCAGACGAGAAATATGCAAAACCGATATTTCATTTTAATGGTGGGTATAGACTACTGCAACAATCTGATCGACGTATAAAACGCGGTTGAAGAGCTTTTGGAAGAAAACAGTTCAATATTTTAGAGCAATATGCCAATATGTCTTAAAAGAAAGTTTTTAATTAATGCAACCTTCCGGTGCTTACATACGGATAGAGACGTGGACCTTAACTAGAAAAAGATATACAAAGACTGCAGACAACTGAAAGCAGCATGGGGAGATGCATACTTGGTGTCCCCAGGAAGAATAAGAAGACGAACTCGTGGTTAAGAAAAATTACAAGCGTGGAAGATATCATGATGATCCCTGAAATGACAATAGGATGGACATGTTGCCAGAAGAACGAACCACCGATGGGCAACCGAAATTCTAGACTGGAATCCAACGGGCAGTGAAAGACCCAGAGGAAAACCACACGAGAGATGGGTGGATGAAATTTGAAAGCATGCGGGAGTGACACTGAGAGACTGTCAGCCATCTAGTCTGAGGCTTTGCCGGTGTTTACCGCAGACTGCCTATGTTTGAGGTGCAAAAGATGGTTTCTTGTGAAGTTGGTCTCGGACGCACTTTGTCCCTTACCTATGTGCAGCAGAGGAATAGCAAGCTGGCTGCATTAATTTATCAGTAATTCTCAAGAGCGCATTGTCGTCTTTGCGGAACTAATTCCGCCCTGGGCGGACGATATATATATATATGGAATGTAAGGTCAGGTGATGCGTAACATCACAGCCTCTCCTTGACAAATGTCAACCCCACCTTCTCGTGGTGCATCCTGTTCCCACTAAAAGGGCTCTGACGACTACCAATAGCGGTATAACTATACCATCGGGATTAGAGGAAATGCTATCCCACACTCACCAACCCGCTTGGCCAGCGTGGCGAGTTATGGCCATACCCCTCCAAAATGACTCCACAACTTAAATCTTGGCCCTCAGTCTCCGGCAGCTGGAATGTACCTGGCCAAGGCAGCGGCCAGTGCGACATGAAGGCAGAGGGTGCTAAGAATCCCCGGAGGACCGGACTAGGCTGCCATCTGATGCTGACCTTGGCTACGTATAATGGACGCTCCCTATCTTCTGATTCAAGGCTTCTTGAATTGGAAGAGGAACTACAAAGGATCAAGTGGGACATCATCGGGCTAAGTGAGGTAAGGAGAAAAGGAGAAGATCTCATTGAACTGAAAAGCGGACATCTCTTCTACTATCGCGGGACAGATACTGGCAGAACTAGTGGTGTTGGATTTATAATAAACAAGAAGCTGAAGGATAAAGTTGTAGAAGTTGAAAGTTCCTCTGACAGAGCTGCACGACTCGTTATCCAACTCTCGAGAAGATACCAGGCCCAGATTATTCAAGCTTATGCACCCACCACAAGTCTTCCTGAAGAAGAAATTGAAGAATTTTATGAGGAAATTCGTCATCTAAATAATAAAGGTAAGCAGCACTTAAAGATAATTATGGGAGATTTCAATGCAAAAATAGGGCAACGGCAACAGAATGAAACTTCAGTAGGTAAATTCGGTCACGGCAACAGAAACCAGCATGGAAATACTCTCATAGAGTTTGCAGAAGGGTTTTTCATCTTGAACTCCTTTTTCAAGAAAAAACCACACAAGAAATGGACATGGAGACATCCAAATGGAACGACAAGTGAAATTGATTTTATTATGTGTAACAAAAAATTCGTCATAGAAGACTGCAGTATGCTAAACAAGTTCAACACAGGTAGTGACCATAGATTGGTGAGATGTAAGATGCACCTCAACTCTAAACTTGAATGTGGCAAGCCCATAAGACAAACAAAATGTATTGACATAACCAACCTTAAAAAACACCATAATACCTTCAAGTTGGAACTGAAGAACAGATTTTCTGCTTTAGAAGGCCTAACATCGGAAGAAGTGGGTATTTCTGAAATCAACAGAAAAATAACCAAATCTCTTATGGAAACAGCAAAACAATTAGCTGGGTCTAAGAACAAGTTGCATGTGAACAAATTATCAGGAAAAACGAAAATGTTGATGCAAAAAAGAAAAGAGATGAGGACAACTAAATAAAATGTGACTTCCAAAGTGGAATATATCGAGCTATGCAAGACAGTACGAAAAAGTATCACTGAAGACGTAAGGAAATTCAACTGTGAACTAGTGAGGAAAGCAATTGAAAACAACCAAAGCCTAAAGATAGCAAAGGGACATCTCAGTAAGGGAAGAAAACAGATTATGGCACTGAGAAAAGAAGATGGTTCTGTAACAAGAAATAGAGGCGAAATCTTGACAAGAGTGAAAGATTTCTACTCCAAATTATATGAACCAGAGTTCTTCCAATCCTCCCAGCAGAAGTTGCACATGCAATCAAGAACATGAAGCGGGAGAAAGCTCCAGGAGAAGATGGAATTACTGTAGACATCATACAAGAAGCAAGTGGAGAAATCGAAACAGTACTCGCCCAAATTTTCACTCGATATCTTAATGAAGGGAAGATTCCTGAGGATTGGAACAAAGCTACAGGGATCCTGCTACATAAAAAAGGTGATATTGAGGATCTCAGGAACTACAGACCTATCAGCCTCCTCTCAGTGGTTTATAAAATGTTCACTAAAGTTCTTTCACACCGCTTGAAGGTAACACTGGACATGGCTCAACCGAGAGAACAAGCTGGATTCAGGAGTGGCTACAGCACAATAGATCATATCCACGTACTGAGAGAACTAATTAAAAGAGCGAGGGAATGTGAACTTCCATTGTGCATGGCTTTTATCGATTATGAAAAAGCATTTGATTCGGTGAAACCATCAGCAGTTACAATGGCTCTGAAATCCTGCGGTATTGAAGATGCATACATTAATATTATTAATAACATCTATGAAAATGCAAGTGCAAAGATTCGGCTGTTTGAGAATACAACACACATAAAAATTGGAAAGGGAGTGAGACAAGATGACACCATATCTCCGAAGCTCTATAATGCCACATTGGAGGGTGTCTTTCAGTCGCTGAGCTGGGAAAACAAGGGGATAAGGATTAATGGAGATTATCTAACCCACCTCCGTTTTGCTCATGACGTAGTCATTTTTGCAACTACCCTATCAGAGCTGCAGAGTATGATCCAGTAACTTGCTTACAAGAGTAAACAAGTGGGATTAAAAATGAACTTTCAGAAGACAAAAGTGATGTTCAATGCTTTTTCAAGAAATGAAGATTTATCGATTGATGGAGAAAAGCTGGAGATAACAGACACGTACGTTCATCTTGGACAGCAGATATCAAGTGAGGGTCACATTGATGAAGAAATTAATCGCGTACAAAACTTGCCTGGAGAGCTTTTAGAAGAAACAGCATAATTTTCAAGAGCAATATGCCATTATGTCCTAAAAGAAAAGTGTTTGATCAATGCATCCTTCCAGTGCTTACGTATGGTCCAGAGACGTGGACCTTCACTAAAAGAGACATACAAAGGCTGCAAACAACTCAAAGAAGCATGAAGAGGTGCATGCTTGGTGTAACCAGGATAGATAAGAAGATGAACTCGTTTCCCACATGTCTAGGGTGCAGTTGCGGTGTTCCCGCGCCCATGCTAATCTTTGCATCCTGTGATGTGCGGACAGCAGCGGTACCCTCGTGGGACGATGGCTTCTGTACCCCATAGCGAGGAGATGGTTCTGGATGATGTGGCTGCTTACACGTTTTTGTGCACCAGCGTTAAATTGCCGAGTGATTTCTTGCACTGTGGCCAGTCTATCCGCTGTTACAATGCGAGCTAGCCGACGATGACCCCGCTCATCCACACGCTATTGTTCACGGCAGTTGTCCCTTCCAAGGATGGTTTTACCGGATTCGTTGTGCTCACGGTGCACCCGTGACACAGTTGCTCATGAACATCCCAGTGTTTGCACGACTTCCGAGATGGAGTGACCCATTCGTCGGGCCCCGACAATTTGCCCACGATCAAATGCGCTTACCCATACTGCGTCCGACTCTTACTGATTCCCGTCGCATCAGTCCTTATATTGTCGGATCGCTGCATACGTCATGTCGTTTCCGTTTACAGGGCCGCCCACAGCGCCACATTTGCATAACGCCAGCTGTCTCTAATTCAATTGCTCTTCAGTGTATATATATATATAACACATATCACAGAATATTTCATATATGTTACAAGTACGTGGCACTGAAACATTGAGACTTTTCAGATACGTTGCGCAATGTAACAGTAATGTTTCAGAAACCTTACAGTTACGCAAAATGTCCTCAAACGTTACATAACTTTGAAACATAACCGATACGTAACAGAGACAGGTCTTTGTAACTTCAACATACCAACTTCATATTACTGTTACGTATTTGAAAGATATTTGTGACATCATCATATTACTGTTACGTATTTACTACGTTGAACATTATAGTTTTAATAAACTTTGTAAAATCACAATAAAAATTATTACACCCGACAGCTGTTTCAAAAACGACAGTCGTATTACGAGTTGTTTACGTTTTCATTGGTTCAACGCAGTCCGCTGTCCATTGGGAACAGTGGCCGCGTTTACATATTGATAACAAAAGAATTAAAAATCGGTCCCAAATGAGGGTATCGCATTTCAATTATACATGTGGAATAGACTATATTTCAGCGAAAAAAGAAAGAACATCAAATTCGTCATTTCTCTAAATACCTACCAATATGAAATTTCTCAGCTTCAAGTATAAAAACCATACTGGTATAGTATACTAATACAACAACACAGGCATCTACTTAGATTTTACAAAATGCTTTTTAGAATTAAAAAATTATAATAGCCAAAACAATTACTTACTTTCAGATGATCATGAACAACAAAAAAAAGTAAAGGATGAAATAATAAATCAACTAACTAGCTAACTCGAGTACGACAGCATCACCAAAGAATATCCCAGTAGCACGTGGAAATACGACTACGAGAGTGCTTCGGTAAAATGCCATAAATGCGCATGCGCATCCGCGCCGTTGCTAAACCAAAAATCTTAAATATCGCCGGAATGTAACATCAAATTAGCAATTATGTACAATGGAAACTATAAAACAGTAGTATCGGTGAATGCTATTTTTAACGTAACAGTAATGAACAAAGAGTTATGTTCTAAAATAGATGTTGCTGAAATGTAATTGATGTAATTGTACGAAATCTCTGAAAGTGTACGTTGTGCAATGTGACACTAATATTTCAGAAAACTTACGGTTGCGTCAAAATGTTTTCAAACGTTACATAACGTTGAAACATAACCGATACGTTACATTGAAAGGTCTTCGTAACTTCACATACCAACTTCATGTTACTGTTACGTATTTGTAAGATATTCCTAACTTCGTTACATTGCTGTTACGTATTTGAAAGATATTTGTGACATCATCATATTAATGTTACGTATTTACAACGTTGAACATTATAGTTTTAATAAACTTTGTAAAATTACAATAAAAAATATTACACTCGACAGCTGGTTCAAAAAGAACAACAGTCGTATTATTACGAGTTGTTTACGTTTTCAAACGTTCAACGCAGTCCGTTGTCCATTGGGAACAGTGGCGGCGTTTATATTTTGATAACAAAAGAAATAAAAATCGGTCCCAAATGAGGATGTCAAATTTCTATTATACAAGTGGAATAGATTATATTTCAGCGAAAAAAGAAGGAAAATGGTTTCACTGCACAATTAATGGAAGGTGTGACATGCTCATACAGAATGAACTGTCGTTTTCTCGCCTTATAATTTTATGATCGCACAGTTAGAAGTGATATGGTATGGTTTCACTGCACAGTTAATGGAAGGTGTGACATGCTCATACTGAATGAACTGTCGTTTTCTCGCCTTATACACCAAATTCCATTCGTTCGATGAAGCTGACTCATCAGAGTAGGCACTGCTTTGCCAATCAGCGGAGGTCCAATTCCGATACTGCCGTGCAAATATAAGCATTTTCTGCCGATGCACCTTCGTTAGCATAGGTGCAGTGACCATCCGTCTGCATCGGAGCCCCATACGCAACAGAGTTCGCAGAAATGTCGTTTTAGACACACTTCCGGTAGCCCCCTGGTTCATTTGGCCAGTGAGTTGCTCTACTGTAGCGTGCCGATCGGCCCTCAGCACCTTCGAAGCCGACGTTCATCTCTCACATCATCGGCACGTGGTGCTCCGCAGTTTTCACGTCGCTTATTCGCAATGGTGCCATTTCCTCAGTCACGATACACTTTAACCACAGCAGCATGCGAATAGTTCACAAACTGCTCTGTTTCAGAAATACTGCCACCCTTGGCCCGAAAGCCGATAATCATCCCTTTTTGCAAATCTGATAAATCGCTCCTTTTATCCATGAAAGCAACGAGTGATATGTTTTCAGAAAACCTACAGCACACCTTATATACCCTCCAAGTCAACTCACGACACGTGTCTTCATTCATTGGCTGCGCTTTGTTGACATCAAAAGTAGGAGGTGGTCACAATAATGTGACTCGACTGTGTGTACATATACACTGAAATAACAGAAAAACTGGTACACCAGTCTAATACTTGGTAGGTTCCCCACGGGAGTTCAGGACTGCAGAAATACGACGGGGCATGGACTCCACTAGCTTCTGAAAATATGCTGTAAGCAATGCACACCATACTTCCTGCAGAGCGTTCCACAATTCGGGTGTATTCCGAGGTCTCGGATTCCTGTGTTCGATTGCGCGTTGCATGGCCTCCCAAATGCATTCTATCACGTTCAGATCTGGGGACTTCGGTGGGAATGGAAACATTCCAAACTCTGATGAATGCTCCTCTAACCATAATGTGGCGTCCCGACATTTGTGTGGAGGTGCATTGTCCTGTTGGAACAGGCTCAACCCATCAGCATGAATGCAGGACATGAACGGGTGTACCTCGTGAGAAAGGATGCGCACATAGCGTTGGCCAGTCAGAGATGTTTGTAAACGTACCAGGGTACCAGTGAAGTCCAGCTAAATACACCCCATACCATTACGGACCCCCCTCCCCAGCCGGTACAGTTCCCTGTTGACAGGCGGGATCCATGGCTTCATGGGGTTTGCGCCACACACGAATCCTTCCATCTGCCCGATACAGTTGGAAACGCGACTCGTCAGACCAGGCTACTTGTTTCCAGTCATCAAGTGTCCAGCGGCGGTGTCGCCGTGCCCAAGCGAGGCGCATAGCTCTGTGCCGCGCACCCATCAAGGGGACTCGAGTTGGGCGTCGGCTCCCAAAGCCCATATCGTGCAGGGTACGTTGCACAGTCCGGACGCTGATGCTTGTTGAGGCTCCAGCATTGAATTCCGATGATACCTGCGAGAGTGTTGCACGTCTATCGCGTGAAACGGTTCTTGACAGCCGACGATGGTCACGTTCACCCAATGTCTTTCTACGGCCACACTGGTATCGTAGGTTGGAGGTTTTGCCGGAATTCTTGTGGTCACGGTACACCCTCGCAATGGTCGTCCGTGAAAATCCGAACTTCGTTTCTACTTCTGAAATACTATGGCCTATCACACGAGCGCCAACTATGACACCGCGTTGAAAATCGCTTAAATCGTTATTACTTGTTATTATCATTCCGAAAACAGCTCTGACAGCTGGCAACGATGTTTATCACTTTATATACGTACTGGCGGACGCAACTGAGTACGCGAATAGGTGACGTTGCCATGTATTTTGCATAAGCTCGTCTGTGCCACTTTTTCTGACACTTCAGTGTGTATATTCCTTATTGAGAAATTTCAATGGCCAATCAATAAATAAGTCGAGGCCCCGACTTCAGAAGAAAAAAAGTCTTGTTTTATACGCCGAAAAATACGATAATTTTCTTCTATTTGGGACGTTTTTGTTTAGATTTTCATATGATTTTGATTTCCCAAGTTTTAAAATTGAATGAATTCCTAATTGCGTTAGTGAATCGCAGTTACTTTTAAAAAAATACAATTTTTACTCGTTTAACAAATATTAAGGTTTCGATGTTTGATGTTCGTTAGCTATAGGCGTGAACTTTAAGTTGTGTATAGTATTCATTACTTGTTAGCAAAATTCGGGACATTTATTGTTTGTTTCTGTTGACTTTAAAGAAACACAGCATATTTGTGATCCAGAGTTTTTACCGCTTCGCAATAAAACTGAAGCTTATTCAGAGTGCCAATTTTTCACGTGTTTTCGATTTGATAAACATGCAACGTTAAATTAGAATTCTTGGTCGATAATATTTTCTTAATAAAATAAATATAGTGCAGAAAAGACAAATCTTTCCTTCCTATTCTCTAAAAAGAGACTACGGGAAGGAAAATTTGGTACTAAAAGAGATTTACTTGCATCGGAGAAGCTTTAACGCCGAAAATTGAAGTGGAATGTTAGATTCATCAATAGTTAATAATAACTGTTGCTCACAAGGAAGACGCAGAAAATGGTTAAAGTTAAGAAAAGCGCGAGTGGCATCAAATAAGTTAATGAACGAATCAATTAATTAATTAAGAGGTAAATAAATAAATAAAAAATGTTAAAGGGAGCTGTGAATTCCGAATTAGTTTGATTAGCATAAGTAACAGGACTTAGTAGGCAGAAGACCGGGAAATCTTACTCGCTATTCGACAAATGATGTTTTAAAGGCGACATATTTCGTCAAGACATAATACATTTGCGCCGCGTGAAAGTAGTACGTTGCTTAGAACCCATCGATTCTCGCCTGAGTTCGAGATTGTCCAACATTCCATGCGAGGTTGCAGTCGCTATGACAACGCTTTCCATCCACGCCCCCAACCATCCGGCGATGTCGTCCCCCAACTTCCTTTTATTTTCCTTTCCTTCCGTTTTCTGGCCGCCCTGGTAACTCCGTCCGTGACCCGCGCACAACGCGCAAGCATGGCGGCATCAACACCCTGGCGGGCGGAGGAGGAGGCCACACACCTACACAACCTACAGGTCCCTTTGGAAAGCAACTCTCCGCACCTGAACCACAGCCAACACTAACCCGCTGCTGCAGTTCCATTCACTACGTGATTATACTGTCAATTGGAATTCAACTCCGTGCGACGCATGCTGAGCTTTTAAATAACGCCTCTACTCGCTGGCAAGATTAGCTATGCTTGTTAGATGTTGCTGCTGCATCCGCTAAATAGCGCTTTTTGCACCGGGAATTGTGCATTTAGCCACCAAGAGCTCTTAATACGACCGAGGCTCTCTAGCCAGTGCTTCATGAAGGATAAACAACGTCAATAACTGCAAAAACACTCAGAGAACCACGTAAGTGATATCCTTATCTTAGCTTTTCTTGCAGCAGATGCTCATTGCAGAATACACAGAGGAGCAATTTATTTATACATCATTATTTGTGCTTCTTTCAGGCACCTCCTCTCACAATTCTACTTTTTCTTAATGTGTTGCACAGATCCAAAAGCATTAACACTTTTTGTATTTTTAAACACGTTGAGGAGCAGGAAACATTTGCTTGCATTTAAGTACTTCAAACGCACACCGTTAAGCTTATTCAAATGTTCAGATTTTTGGAAAATCAGTCCGTAAACAGCATTAAGGGAAAGACACTTCGCACAAAGAAAAGTAAATCTCAAAGATATTTAAAGAAATATCGAACGTAAAAAAATCATATGATGGATATATTTACTCTGATTATTATTAAATAAGATCTACTTGAAACTCTACCTTAACATGCTTGCTACACAATTCACAGCAACAACTAAATTCTAAGTCAACACGGTTCTTTCTTTACGATTTCAGTATTCATTGTAGCTTCTTGTTTAAGCACAGTGACTTTCTATCTTAAAGCTTTGCTCAACATATCTGTGGAAACGTAAGTTACCTCGTTGACTTTCTTGGAGGGAGATTAACGTGAAATACTGACAATATATTTATTTTCAACAGTTGCCACGTAGGATTGTTTTTAATCCACAAAAGCTCAAAGGAAATCTTATTAAACCTTTTGGCGCTGCTTATATTTTGATAAGAACAGTAAAAAGTAAGTTTGAAATGCTTATACCATAAAATAAACGCATTTATTCAATGGCATAATTCAGCATACACAAGTTGCCAAGTTTTCACTCTTCTCTGAGAGACTGTTTTTAAGGTAGTGGTTAGGCATAAACTGGTATATGCTATATTATGGCACTGAATCAACTGATTTATACGAAGTTATAAGCATTTCGAACTTGCGTAGTTGATGTACTCCCAACTGACATGTAGATAGATGTTTCTTTCACACAATAAATTATTTATCGTACAGGGTATAAACTGATTTTAACAACGGAACATCAGTGCTTTTTTGTAACAGTACAGGAATTCGAAGTATTGAGTGGCCAGTTTTCAATTTGCACTTATGAAATTTGAGTCTCTAGTTATCTGACTTTTTTGTGTGTGGAGCAAATGAAGAAAATTATCCTCGAGTCAACCGAGAGGATTTATACGATTTTTGGAGGCAACGTTTTCTTATTAAACTGTCCTTACTCTTACAAAGCGGTCAAGATTTGTACATTTCTTCAAACGTTGCAGAATTCTTGTAGAATCTCACTTTTATAATCACTGCGCTTTTTTAGTTAATAGTGATTTAATTTTGATATGAGTTACTGTCAAAACAACGATTCAAAATCGATATTTAGAAAATAAAACAGACTTTCGTTAAGGTGCTTCATTCTATATTCTAAATAACACAATACGTAATCAAACTCACATCTCGAAGTGACTCCGAATCGTTAAAAATCAAGCAGAGTTGAATAACGGTTTCAGTCAATAGTTTTTATCAAGACAGGTGCAACAGCTTTAAACATGTAACAACTGAACAGTCATGGGAAAGATTATTTAGGTAAATGGGGAAAGAGGGACTCTGCAACTGACTAGATAATTCAGTACTGCAGATTTAATTTTGCAAGACTGCATCGCAATGCCAATTCCTACACCAGAAAAAATTATCCTGCTGTAATTTGCTCGCTGTTCAATATAATAACAAAATCAACAGCGTTCATAGTGATCGTTATGTAGACCCGGTTCCCTACAAGCTAATAAAAGCTTTGTTAAGTTTGTTAGCAACGAATAAAAATAATTTTTCTCTACTAGCACTACAAAATATCTTGAGTTTGAGCCCAATTGTACTACAAGTTTATTATACTACCTGACTTCAGAGTAAAGATTAAAAATTCGCAACCACAAATGTGGTTCGACGGAGAGCAAAATTAGCATCTTTTTGTGTATGTTCTACATACGTGCATATATTCTACATATAAATCTTGATGTATACGATTATATACATGAAGTTAAATTTGGATGTGTGTACGTATCCACAGAAATCAAAATTTAAATTTAAGGATCTAAGTTTTAACGCGAGGAGACTGAGACCAAATTGTCGGTTTCATTAATTTCACTACAAAACTTAGCAGACCTGGTTTAGTTTAAGATGGGAGAAATAAAGAACTTTCGAGCATGTTTTAGTCACAAAGGTAAACATTATAAAAATAGCAACTATGCAAATTCTACTGTTTTATAAATGACATAAAAGACACAAAAAATTGCTGTTGAGATGGATGCAAATATGTAGTTCGAATGAATGTAAATTCTCCTGATTTTATAAATGCTATAAGGAAGATAAAAATTATATAATTTAAATAAATGCCTGTGAGACTGTGGGGTTAACTTTTTTCCTGAGTAATAATAATACAAATTGAAATATGCGTAACTGCTGCAAAAAATTAAATTTCACAAAACATTGAACTTTTTTAAGTGATATAAACAGTAATTGTGGGAAGTTCAGGTGACGACAAATTCTAAACGGAATGTACAAAAATAATCCGTAATTGCTCAGGACAGAAAGTAAGACATAAAAACTGCAAAGAAACTTAGTAAATGAAAATAATTTCAGCAGTCACAGTTTGTATTTTGACTTAAAATGAGAATGAGCCTGGTAGTGCCTTAATACAAACTGTCAATCAATTTCAGGTGGTGTTCTTTCGTTCTAAAGTTGTTACTGATAAGCGAAATTTGTTATATGAAACTGCTGCCATTTGGTACGTCCCTCCTGCTGCGGATTGTTCCTCTAAAGTACACCGGTGAAGGATACGATATTTTTACTACCGTTTTCATGATATGATGCAGTATTATAAATAATTACCTAATTTGATCAAAATTCATAACTTACTTTTTAATTTCCCAGCAGTTTCATAGTCACACGAGAAACTTCTACTCGTTCCAGGATATGAACGGCAGTCTCTCCCTGTAAATTATTTTCACCGCAAGTTACGAGTAGCTGCAGCAAAGGGTGCAAAACTTGAGACAGGCTTCCATATCTGCATAGAAATGATTTAAAAATTACTCGTCGTGGATATATGTGCATAGACAACTTCCTTTCACTGTTGATATGCTCAATAAAGTCGGATGTTTGGTAGAAAAGCAGGTTTTCATGGTGTGAAAGCTAAAAATTGCTTTAAGTTGCGAAACAAAATGTGTAGAAATATCGTGAATCATCAAACAAACAACTGTTGAATAGAAGTCGACGCGACGTTAATCGATTTTCTTGGGACGATAAATCAAAGGCTTAATGGTGGGCCATCATCAATCAACTGAAAGATAAACTATGGTCAATCGAGTACTAAATGACAGTCGAAATCAGTTAATTTTTGAACTTAAACAAAATTAACCTCTGCAGGAAACTTTATCATAGTTTGTTATCTGATCTTCGTCGTAGTATTCTAGACTAACTTTATTTTATTAGAATACTGTAAAAAGACTAGCAAAAGTCCGTAATAAGTTATTTTGTAATTGGAAACTAAATTGGTCATGAAATACTTCTAATTAATAGAAATTTGCGAATTTTAAAGAACAAGAGCTATTCAGAACTCGTTATTTTAGACTCTGGTTTTCGTGATGTTAAATCTTGACTCAGCTGAAAGTAATCCAGTAGGATGTGCTTAATATTTGTAAAATACAATAACCATCTCAAACGTCAGGAGCTGAACTGTGTCTGTTTTGTCATTAAAACTGTGGTTAAAAAGAAAAGAACTTTTATTAAAATTGAAAAACAAAGCAGAAATATAGTAGAGCATTCACTGGTTAAAGGGTGTCTATTGAAATCGCGCGCAATGAAGTTATACTGTTACTGAGGTTTGAATAAACTATAACTAGAGAAAACTTTTAGTAGATATTCCAACCTACAAGTATATCCAACATCATTACACCCTGCTCCTCATGTCCAAGGTATTACAAAACTAGTCTTTAGATCATGGATGCGGAGGGCTCTTACGATATGCTCATCTGATAGTTTAAAGAACCAGGATATCTCCAGCATAAAAAAGAAAGGAGTTGTAGCGGGTTTTCAGGATTGCGAACTTCACAACATACTGCAAAATTGAAAAGAAGCCTATTAAAGAACAACACAGAGAGGATAAGAATGAAATTCGCAGGTAGCATTTCGTACGTTTCCCACTTCTCATTCTATGACCAAGAATTTACTGAGGAAGCATGGTGTTGAAGTAGAGTTGAAGCCATCAAAAACTATTGGTAAAATTTTAACAGCAGGTAACAAGAAAAAAGACATGTACTCTACTGCGGGAGTATATGCAATTCCATTAAAATTTCCGGATTCCTCTGTAAAATCATACATCGGAACGACGAAAAGATCTTTATGTGTGCGACATAAAGAGCATATGAGACACACAATGAAAGGAAGAGGAACGACTGCTTTAGCAAAGGAGGTAATTTACAACGCAGCAATTTCCATATGGAGTGATATAAAACTGGTGGCCCCTTTCACTAATTATGGAGGAATTTTGGTAAGGGACACTCTTGAGATTATCACAAGAAGCGATGTCTGCGATGATGGGGTATTATTTGAACTACCGTCTCCGCGGACCTCCATTTTCCGCAGCCTCTGAGTTTGAGACTAATATGAAACGTCACTTGATATCTTGCATGATGCGCAACGTGAACATTGGACTCAGGAAGTGATTAACAACAATTCACGTGTTCGTAACGCGTTATAACGTGTTTGAGTTTAATACGCGTGCTATTGTCTGATTTCAAACTCCAAACGGACCGTTGTTCTGGTGTAAGTTCTCCCTGAAGCTTGGCATGATTAAATATTTTGATATAAACCATTCTCACAGATTATATGACCTTGTTGTCTCCTTAGTTAACTTTCAGTAAATGAGCACGAATCAAAATGTCGTTTCCATTTCTTTATTCCGTCAGGATAAGTAAGTTTTGCACCAAACATGGGGAAAAATTGTGGATGAACATGAAGAATCACGTCACAAATTTAACAAGTGGTTAATAGAAAACAGCTAATGGGAAATTTTAACACAGATAACACAAAGGCTGAATTTGAAAACTAAAGTCTAACGCTAGGATAGCTCGTTGATGAGTCGAGGATTTAGCTTAATGATTACAATTCATTTGATGACGGCTTTGATCAAACCTTTTTAGCTACAGAAAAGAAAACCCAGTGGTAAATCTCTCATAAAGACTAAACGGTTGGTCCCGATGATTGCGATAGAATAGCGGATGAACATGGGACTAATACGCCGTGTAACCGTAAAGATCGAACTTCTCTTTACGTTTTTTCAATAGTGTCAAATCTCTACTTAACGCTGCTTTATAGCCTCTGGATTAGTACAGACGTTACGTTGTTTTAGGACCCTTCCTTGGAGTGATAGAAAAAATCGCGAGTCGAATCTCTGTACCCTCTCCGTGATTTTAGTACAGTAAGGTCATAAACATTATTTTCCTGACTTGACTGACTTCCACCGAATTGCCAAAGAAATGAACTCTTGAGAGTTCCAACAAGAAGCTCAGTTGAAAAAACATAACTGCCGTCACTGTGGCGTAATGTTCTAAGCTAGCTTCTGGCTATTCGTCCGAGATATGCCCGGGTTCGAATCCCGATGAGATATGAATGTTTTCTTTGTCTTACGCTACTGGCTGTCTCCATTCCCTGCAACCAGTGGCTTATTAGAGACGGGTGACTATTCATAGCCCATCGAGTTGCTCACTTTGGTCGTTAAACTGCCAATAAAATAAAGACAAGTTTGTAAAATCATGCAATGCGTTGATTATAATACGCTTTCCCACATACCAGAAATCATTACTCAAGTTATGAGAATAATGGCTGTGGAATAAATCTCGGTCCTGTGCCCTGACCCTTGATCCCATATCGATGACATTCAACAGAACCGGTTCGGTATACCTCCGAAATAAAATGATAAAGTTTTGTCGCAATCGAAGCATTTTTACGTAAGTTAGGATATATAAGGACTATGGAATAGATCCCGCTCCTTTTCAATAGAAATCGTCCCCAGGAAGGTCCCTACAACATACTAACATTTCATCCAAATCGAAACATTTATACGTAAGTTATGACGCACAATGACGATGGAAGTGATTCCGCTCCTATGTCCTGACCTTTGACCCCATTTCGCCCATTTTCAATAGGGTTTGTGGCCAGGTGGTCCCCTACCCCATACTAAAATTTCATCGAAATCGAACTTTTTTACGTTAGTTATGACGCATAACAGCAGTGGAATGGATCCCGCTGTTATGTACTGACCTTTCACCCCATTTCGTTCACTTTAAATAAGGTTCCTTCCCAGGTGATACCCTACCAGATACAAAAATTTCATCGAAATCGAACGATTGTTACGCGAGTTATCGTGTGGACGGACATACGCATACAACGCGTGACGTAATGAAGCAGATGGGAATCGCGACCATCTGCTGGCAAGAGTATGACGTCATAAAACTTTAATAGGATCCACACACAACGCGTGACGTAATGAGACAGATGGTGTGACCGCGCGCCAACATTCTCAAACGCGAGATTGTGACGTCATAAGATTTCTAAGCATTGGAAACATTAATGGAACGACGCCATGACACTAAAAACGTTATAATTCGGGGTGGTTATTTAAACCACTAAACGAATTCTCCTAAAGTCGATATCAAGCTAAATCGATTTCTAGTACCAGATAACGGTAGGTTAACGACTTTCATCAAAATTCTTAGAGCCGTTTTCAAAATAAAATGTACATACATACATACAAGAAGTGCTACTTTAAGGTGGACGTCAAGTAATTTTGCTTCCTATAATTCCAATGGAAAAACTTCTGTACACATTTTCTTCACAATTAATGCGTTCCCAAGAATGAAAATTTGAACATCGATTAAAATAGCTTCATTTCATAACTTAGAATACTTAATATTTTCTAAACCATAACCGTAATAATATTTTCTAAACCATAACCGTAATTATGCAATTTGTCCACTGACGTCATCAAAGTGCAGGTCGCGCCATCTTTTTTCTTATTTCAACACCACCAAAGGAAAGGTTATTGTTTTTTAATATAGTTATGCTTATGTTTTAGAAAATGTTAAGTATTCCAAGTTATAGTATGAAGTTATTTTACTCGATGTTCAAATTTCCATCCTTGGGAACACACAAATTGGGAAGGAAATGTGCACAAAAGGTTTTCCATTGGAAATATAGGAAGCAAAATTACTTGACGTCCACCTTAATAGTGTGGGATAAAGGCGATGGAATGGATCCCGATACCATGTCCTGACCTTTGACTCCATTTGTCCCATTTTCAATAGGGTTTCTCTCCAGGTGGTCCCCTACCACATACTAAAATTTCATCGAAATCGAACCATTTTTACGCACCTTATGACGCATAAGGGCAATGGAATGCATCGCGCTCCTATGTCCTGACCTTTGACTCCACTTCACCCATTTTCAACAGGTTTTGTTCCCAGGTGGTCCCCTACCACATACTAAAATTTCATTGAGATCGAACCATATTTACGCAAGTTATGACGCATAAGGGCAATTGAATGGATCCCGCTCTTATGGCGTGACCTTTGACCACATTTCACCCATTTTCAATAGGGTTCGTGCCCTGGTGGTCCCTCACCACATACTAAAATTTCATCGAAATCGAACCATTTTTACGTGAGTTATTGTGCCGACAGACGGACGGAAAAAGCTGGATCATAAATGCTTCTTCAACCTACGGTTGGAAAGCGTAAAAAAGTACACTGCAAGATAACCAAAAATGTACATATGAGACAGAATAAATATGAAAAGTTGAATAGGTAATATTAGTCACGAAGTCTTGAAACCTTCCTTTCTACCAAACGGAGACTGAATTAGTAACATTGCGCAACCAAATGCTAATAAAATCAAGCTTTTCTGACTAAGAAAACTACGGTTCATGCAGAGGCACGAGATGTTGTTCAGTACCAAAATCCTAATTTATCTCGAGGCGATACTTTACAAAAGGAATTAGGTGTTTCTGATATGCCATTAAAATTATAAATAGTTAGCTGTTCGTAAAAGGAAATGACGAGATGTCTCACAACAGTTCCCCGATTCAGGGGATAAGTAATTCAAATAATCAAATAGCACGCAGTTATCCCCGAGCGCCAGCACATGACACGTGGATATGCCCAAGGTGCATCAGGTTATTATTTCCGGATTGTGCCTGTTCACTTATGTTCACAAGAGCTAGTAGGCAACCTGAAGCAATGTACATGGGATTAGAGAAATTTCATCGATTACCATCGAGTAACGAAATCTTCCTCGTATTTCACTATTTTTCGTACACTTTATCTTTATTAGATAATGCATGTGTGAAAATGCGCGCATGGGTTACCCGATCTGTAGTGGTGGAAGACGGCCATTCGTTATATCCATGCTAGTCATAAGAGTGAAGTATGAGTTTGTTTGAGGGTCATCATGCAATCAAGGGAAAACTACATATGAAGCAGCAATGTTTAAATAACTCCATGTCAGCAGTAGTGGCCGTCATGTTGAATAACCCAGTGTCTTTTTTTCCTTGAATGAAAAGATTTATAGTGATCCTAACCCAGGTAACTTTGCAAAACAATATTAAAAAGCACGCGATACCCCACTATGTATATCATTTCTTTAACTTCTGACATAGTATCATATTTTTAATAAGAGGCATCAAAGTTTCTGAAATACTGGCGATCGATTTTAGAAGATGCTTTTGCAGACGCTAGAGCCGCGCAGATCTGAAACACCACACTTGGGCTCCTCATTACAGCCTTCAAGTTGCGCCGACTGAGAGTTGTAAAGTAGTGCTAAGTTCGTGCTCAATTTTAAGAGCTCGGGCCCGTCCGAGCCCGAAGTACTTCAGCCCGAGCCCGTCTCAGCTCGAATTTTTATATCGAGAAATAGAGCCCGGGCCCGTACCAGCCAGAAAACTATAACTAATCTGTTTAGACATTAATTATAAAAAATATCTTCTTTCAGACTTCCGTTCTGTTCTCTACTCCACTTTTAAACGTCTTTCTCAATTGGGGTGTGGAGATGGGACATCTATCTGGTTCTATATTACAGCCTCAGGAGTTTCATTAACCATTCGTTCCCACCTAAAAATGCTTTCGGCTGTCGGTCATCTGACAAAAGTGGGTTGTGCTGCAATCTATTTAAGTTGCACATTAAAATTAGTAGGGAGCTGCTGGTGGAGGGCGGGTGAAATTTTGAAGGCGTGGTTATTACTATCTGGTACTAAAAATAGTATAACTATACGAGGAATACGAATTTCTTCGCGTAGAGTACAAATCAAAGTTTCCAAGCTTTCGCGCATCAACCAAATGGTTTTTTCAAGGAACGTAGACAGCAAACTGAAAAATAGAACACTTCAACAATTTGAGCGAGGTGACTTGACTAGAAAATATGCAAATGTAATTATTTATTCACAGAAAATAGGCGTCTTGTTGGTTGGCCGCATTATTTGAAGAATTGATTCCAAATGCGTGGCAACTCAAGAGAGTTGCAATGACTGCAATCCTCGCTGCTGGTCAAGGTTTCGCGAATGGCAGTAGATTTGGGTGTGGAGTATGAAGCTAATTTCTTTATATCATTTCACGTAGGATCAGCGGACTTGAACTTGTCTTCTCTTGATAGGGAAGTAGTTATTTTTCTGTCTTTTGTACCCCTTTTATGTTCGTTGATTCTAATTTCAAACGAACGTTTGGTCATTCCGATGTAGTATTGCCTGGAGCCGTCCGGATATTGTAGTGGGATGGCATTAACACTTGCCTCATTGAGAAGATGGGGCTTGTCAATACTGCTCTTAAGCATTGTATATAAAGATGCTGGATACCTTATGCCGACACCGAAGTTCACTACCTGGGCTCTTTTTCCTACATACCAAATGTTTCCTATCAACTCAAAAACGCGATCAGGAGGATGAACTTCGGTGTCGGCATAAGGTCTCCGGCTTGTAAATATTTCTCTTAAGCATATACGATGCTTAAGAGAAATATTTACAAACCGCCTCTTCTCAATGAGGCAGGTGTTTATGCCATCCCACTACAACATCCGGACGGCTCCAGGAGATACTACATCGGAATGACCAAACGTTCGCTTGAAATTAGAATCAACGAACATAAAAGGGGTACAAAAAACAGAAAAAATAACCATTGCTCTATCAAGAGAAGTCACTATCTTTATACCTTCGGTACATTGTAAATATTTCCTTGAAGGAAAGCATCGGGTGTTGATGAAATAATTCAGATTTGCGTATGCATCCTGCCGTACGATTAATTTAATTTCTTCTGAATCTGCCCCAAAAACCTTTAACTCAATACAAATAAACTTGCTCTAACGGTGAATTTGGATTTGTTATGCGAAATGGAGTCGCATGCAGTAACTAACTATCTAAAAATACGCATGAAACTTACTCCAAACATAAAAATTTCTGATATATTTATTTCTCAGCTTCTAATTAAACTTTTCCGAAGGAATGTATATTTTTATTCTGATTTTAACCATTTTCTGAATTTTTGAGTAGCATCTCATTTGTACCATACTTTTTAAACTTCCACGTGCAGACGTTTCATTTAAATCAGTAAGAAATGAATTATTAAGTAACTTGTTAAGAAAGTTATTTTTATTCTGAAGATATAAAGAATCACAGAAAGCACTTAAATTGATTAAGTATTCAACATCTTCAGATTTGTTAATTTACCGAAAGCTTTCTATCGCCAAAAAAGGAGGGAAATTAATTTAATCAAATTTGGCTTTCGCAGAATACTTACACTAAAAAAGCGCAGGAGCAACTATTTTCGAAAAAAAATATATTCAGTTGAGTAAAGTTATCGTATGATGATACTTTTTCATTTAAGAATACAATTTAATTTGTCATAAATTGCATCCGACCCCTCAAAATATGGAACGCAAAAAGGGAATGTTAACCTGTAAAAGCACGAAATTGATTATTCAAGTAGACTGAGTTAGTGTGACGAATATTAAACAAACAAGAAAAGGAAAAGAAACATTGCCGAATACGTATTCAATATTGACATGAAAATCACCCTATGAGCACGTTTTCAACAACATTTTTCATATCTGAAAAACGCCCTCTGTTGTGTGCTTTCCAAAACCATTTTTACCATCTTTTATTAAAAAAAAACCCAAAGTGAAGTCCACTGCTTTTATTATAATTTTGAGCTTTGTGTTTATGATTTAAACTGCCTCTACCAAAATGCATTCGTCAAAATCCATTTTAACCGGAAAAAACTGCAAAATTTGTAATTAAACCAGTGAACTGTATCTTTTCGATCACATTAAAACCCTTTAACGAAATATGAAAAAATTATCTGTTAAAAACAGTTTTAAAAACGCAGAGTAGAGAGCACCACCATGAAGATAACCCGCAATCTCTCTTGATGCAAGTGAGAAAAACCGTTAATTTTAAAACAACACAAAATGTTATCCTTTCCTGCAAAAGAAGAGTATAAACTGCACTTCGAATCAGTGTAGGAAGCTGCCATTGGTGTTTTTAAGTGCCTGCAGTTGAAGAAAATAAGATTAACTAGAAATTTTCATCGGGGATAGTACTTTCCGGTACAAACTGACATGTGTTATAAACCGGCTACAGCAAACAGTAGCATAAAAAATAAAAACCTTAATACTTCTCTGGTGGCGACGCCAGCCACTCAGAGCTGGGTGGGATATTAGGGGGCTAAGCATGCTGAGTGGGGCATAAATTTTTAAGTGCTAGACAGAAATTTTGACAAAAAATTCCGTTCATGTGGATTTTACTCAGTGCTGATAATGTTATCCCTAGTCAAAAAAAGTTTTCAAGTGCATACTGTACGTAGTATTTATTCAATGTACGTAGTATGGGAACCTTGGATACAAATCTCTATGGCAAGTTACTATTTCTTCATATCGCTAGATTACTTACGTAATTTCTTTCTTTCTTTCTTTTTTCTGTCATAAGGCTGTTTATGAATTTTAGTCTGTAACATGACAAGGAATCTCTCTCGCCCTCTCTCTCTCGCCCTCGCCCTCTCTCTCTCTCTCTCTCTCTCTCTCTCTCTCTCTCTCTGTGTTTTATCTTTTACACTATAATTATAAAAAATGGCGTGTATCTCCTACTCTCTTAGACATTCACTTAGAGGACCCCATCCATTTCCCAGATGTACAAATACTAAATTTAACAAGACATTCATTTTATATAACGAAATTTCTGTGAATTCGAAAATTTCAGATACGTTCATCAAAATTCCCAAGGACGCACCGATGGCGCAGTAGTCTAAACGATGGCTACTGACCATTCGTCCGAGATGAGTCCGAGTTCGAATACCGGTGAGGCATGGATGCTGAGTTTGTCTTACAGCGCTGGTTCTCTCCCTTCCATGGAACCAGTGCCCTAAATTTGGGACGGGCGATAGGTTATAGCCCACTGAGTTACACACGGTGGTCGTTAAACCTCCAAAAAATAATAATTAATAAATAAATAAATTCCATTATATTTTAGACGGTTACACCAAGCATATGTTCTAACAGCTTAAACATTTTGGGAGGGGAAGGGGCTAAAGGGTGGGCTGAAAGAAAAGATCACCCGTGGCGTCGCGAGTATGCTTCTCCCATCCATTCAATGTGTGCTATCAAAACAAAAATTAAGGAGTTCTTGCAGAAGTGGATAACGATGTTTCTAGACAACAAAAACGCACATGCAATCGCTTAATTTTTGAGATCTTTCTGAAAGTTAATGAATAACACCAAAACAAGGTAGTTTCAACGAGTTAAATGCCCACTGAACTGAAGGAGGTATTTTTTTCCTTTTGGAAATTTACGAAAACATTATCGTGCTCAAGCTTTCAACGAATTAATGCATTATGTGGTGTTTGTTCATTAAGGGTTTGCAGTTTGTTTTTGCGAAAGGTTGCAACAGGTAATCCCTGAGGTACCACGAAAACGTGATGCTGGTTCGAAAAGTAGAATTCATCCTGATCTAAGCTGGTGTAAAGCTCTCCACTTGAGGTGAAATGGACCTCATCCGATATGATGACTTAGAAAGTATACTAAAGGAAACAAAAGTCAGTGAACTCAATTCCAGTCGGATCTTCGGAGTCTCCGATTTATTTCTTTAGTATGTCGAAGATTTAACATTTCTTAACAGATTGAAGACTTAACAGCATATAATATTTCACACTAACAGATGGAGCAAATATTACGGTCAGCAGGTAACTAAGCAATTCTGACCGTCAAGTTGCGTGATCCATTTACTTATATACAAGTTATCATCACTTGACTGACTGCCAGTCGTAGCCGAGACAACAAAACTTCATGAAAGTTGAGACGTGGCGTTAAGTATGGAAGTCATAACGATAAGCAACTGAAATATAGATGGCTAAATATTAAATAAAAACGGAAGGTTAAAAAGGGTAGTATACAGCTCATCGACTGTAAACTAGTGCAACACCGATCAGCATCGACATTTATTCGTGCGAGCAATTATATTATTTCAATGCCCTTCTCAAATGAAATTTGCCCATTGTGATTGCTATCCGTCACGAGTTACGTAGCAGAAACTTCAGTCCTACTTGTGAATCATAAAGCAGAACAACTTACAACTTGGCGTTTATTGTAGCTAACATGTGAATTCGACATTCCTCTCCTTACGAAGGAGCCAGCTATGTAAACTAGAATAGGATTATATTATCGTTCATTTTGAATAGCTGGGAAATTTAATTTTTTGAATGTTTTCGGGAACCATCAACCGTTTGTCGCTGAAACTCTTTCAAATTCAATGGTGTATTGAATTTAATAAAACTACATGACAAGAAGGCGACTTAGTTATACAGTCAAATCACGCGTTACCGGGGAACAACTGATAACAGTTATTCATCTTCCCTTCATTTTTGTAATTCATCAGTCTTGGTCGAGAAGAAATGAAGAGCTCAGTTGGAATCTCGTTTCCCCATTATTATTTTTTATTTGTGGGTTTAACGACCACCGTGAATAACGTGATTAGTTCTAAGCAATCCCCGTCCCTAATTCAGGTCCACTGGTTCCAGGTAAAGGAGAGAACCAGTCTAGTGCCTTAAGACAAATATACAGAGAATCTTCACACGTTTTTAACGACTTATATTTAAAATAAAATAAGTAATATTTAAAATAAAATTATTTATTTCTTAAATGCTTTACCTGATAGCCCTTTCTTCGCACTATGAAACTACATCTAGATTTTCAATAACAGTGCATTTCTTAAAATTGGTAGTGGTATTTCATTCCACTCATCTTCCACTACTTTCCGTAGTCCAATCGTTGTTTTAGGTCTTCGTTTAGAAATCGCTCTCCTTTTAGCAGTCTGAAGGCACAGTCGTCCATTGCTGACACATCAGGAGATTTTGAAGCAGTGAGCAAAAGGTATAAACTTGATACCTTTCTCTTTTTTCATTTTTTCGAGAAACAGAGTGGTAGATTTGGATGTATGAATAAAGGAATCGTATTACTCTTTAAATATAGGAGGAATCGTATTTCCTCTTTAAATATAGGAGTTGGAGTCAAAACATTATTTTGGTAATATGTAGAATTGCTTTTAACATTCTTTTCAACTTTTCTTAACTTTAAATTCTCATTGTACGAGAAACCAGCAATAATCACGAATCCTTTACTGAAACCTTCTTTGGATATTTGGAACGATGTTTGTAAGTCTTTTTTTTTTTTTTTTTGCTGTTTTGCGATAGTAAATCGACCTTTCTTGTAACAATCGTTTAGGTAGATCTGTGCTTCATCAATAGTCACAATACATTTTCATTTGTCTCGGGCTAAGAGATTTTTATAAAGAAGTCTACACCGTGTTCTGCGCTCAGCCACATGCCTATTCAAAAGAACATTATGTTTTTTGGTCTTTTTTTCCAGATTCAAATCTTTGTTTATTACCTTGTTTACAGTTCCTATAGAGATTTTAAACGACTTAGTGCCTGCTCTTTGGGTTGGTGGATTTTCTTTTAAAACCAGAGATCTTTCTTTTGAAATAATTGTAAAAGTACGTACCTTCTTTAGATATTTGTTTGGTGCTCTTTTTCCTGTTAAAAGCAATGCTTAACGGTTTTTGCCTCCATTATTATTAATATTGCTCTATTATTAATAACATTATACATTTAGAAATGCTAATTCCATTATTTTCGTAGCCTTTTTTAATTATGGAAAACAAATATTTCTCTTGGTACAGAGCAAAAACATAACCTTCTATCCTGAACATGTTTACGTGCGCCATTTTCTTAGCAGACGATATTTAACTGCAGCAGATGTTTCTTTCGTGTTCATCTAACACGCTGTTGCCAGTTTAAATTCTTTGAACTTCTTTTATTTTGTGTAATTTCTTACAAAAAACGTTCTAAAAATGTGTGAATGTCCTCTATAATATCCATGCCTCTCCGGGATTCGAACCCGAATCCATCTCGGACGAATGGTCAGAAGCCAGGGCTGAGACCACCGACGGCTCATTATCATTTCGAGACGAAAGCAAAGTTAACTGGACACGTGACTTATTCTTTCGGAAGGATAGCAAATAGCTGATTTTTAACAAGTTGAACAAGTGATAGCAATCGCGTTTTGATGTTTGTTGGTCGTACCTTCCAAGTGAAATTCAAGTTTCCAGAAAAATATTGCTAAGACTCAAAAATTAAAGAGTTAAATAATAACACAAGGAACTGTGTTATTATATAACTCATAAATAATAACACAGTTCCTTATCATTATAAGATAGTTGTACTATCTTATAATTAAAGAGTTGCTGACTTATCGCATGTGGCCGATGTTCTGCGTCAGTGCCATGCTCTTTATTTCAACCTTTGAAAAGTTCTTAGAACTAACGCGACAAACCGAAGAAAATTACTATGCGTAAACTTGATTTTTTTCTACTTCGTATTGTGTGTATGTGAATCAACTACACTGGCATCCATAAATTAAGGAGTAACATAAAAATTGGAGGTCGCTCCGGTTGCGCAGTGGTCTAAGCGCTGGCTTATGACCATCCGTCCGTGATGGGTCTGGTTGGAATCACGGTGAGGCATGGATTTTGTGTTTGTTTTACGGAACTGTCTCTCTCCCTTCCGTGGAACCAGTGGCCCTAAATTAGGTACGGGTGACTGCTTATAGCCCATTGAGTTGCTCACGGTGGTTGTTAAACCTTCAATAAAAAAACGTTTTGTGAAAATTCTACAGTGCAAATGAATGAAGCTAACATAATAGTGGGTACTTTAATCTGGCTATGTCAAATATGATATGCAAATCAGCATAAAGTACGTCTAAAAATGCAAATCACCTTGACGTTAAAAAACGCAATTTAGAACTTTTTGTCATTTCGTTTTTGGATTGTAAACAGAACTCTTTTCTTGAACGTTTGCGTTTCGCTTCTAAAATATTGTCTAGACACCATTTAGGAGAAGAATTAAAACGGAGAGCCACTGGAAGGCTCGAAGTGGGTCAGCCTCAAGCCGAAATAGCCAGATAGTTCAATACGAGTCGGATTTGGGCCACATTCCAAAGTAGAAATACGGCATCGAGAAGGTTTAGTAGTAGAAGACCACGGACAACAACTTGAATAGATGACCATGCAAATAAGTGCTCGAAGAATAAAGACTGCCACACCTACTCAACGGCATTCTTCGAAAGTTCTCGTTCGAAGGTGCGCAGGAGGCTTCATATAACCTTTATGCCAAGAGAACAATGGTGGGCATCCACTGCACTCCCTCGTCATAAAAGAAAGTTTCAGTTGGTGTCGCAGTCATTGCAACTGGATTAAGTCTCAGTGGAGATCTGTTCTCTTTACGGATGATTCCAGATTTGCTCTCCAGATTGACACCAGGTGAAGATTATCTGGAGAGAAACAGGGATACAACATCATATTCATTAAACGTCTTAGAAAGGGAAGCTTATTGTGGTGGTAGCGTCATGGGATGAACTCGAATGTCTTTGGGGGACAGCAAAGATCTCTCGTGGGTCAAACTGGATCAATGAAAGCTCAGATTTATAGGGATGAGATCCCAGGTCTCTTTGTTAGGCATTATGCAGATAGGCATTATCTGCAGAACGGTAATGCATGTCCTCACGGTCAGAATTGTTGATGAATATCTTGAGGAGAACACCAGAAAACGTACGGAGTGAAAGTTCGTTCTTCTGATCTGAACACTATTGGGAATGTTTGGGATACTTGCACAGACATGCAGCAGTACTTCAGCCCCTTCTACTAAACTTAAAGGCACTTCGAATTCTCTGGCTGGTCAGTGGTTGTTGTTGCCAAGATAGCTTCTAGACACTCTAGTTATGAACATGAATCGCCGTTGTGAAGTACGTGTTGCTGTGAGGGGGCAATCACTGTCCATATTGATACACTTTGGCTATTTTGTTTTCAGAATGACTTGTGGCCCACTACATACTATTTGTTTTTTATTTCATAATTTATTTTTCACAAGTAATATAAAAGAGCATGTTAGGTTACACGTTTCCCTCAAATTTCTCCGATCATTCCTTACGGTTTTCGAAATATTTCAGAATTTTATTTTGTTCCAAAATTTATGTAAACCGGTGTATTTTTAATATTCACGTATTTGTGTTATTTGAGATAATTTGATAGATGTTACATTAAACCTTTAACCGGCTGGAACGAATTAATGGGTTAGAAAAATGGGATGAAATCAGCTCAAACGAATTTATTCGCTGTCTAAGAAGAGGAAAGAACTCGGCTGGAACGAGTGAATAGAAAGGCTGCTTTCCCTCTTTGCTTTGTTATTGAAGATAGTTATTTATGGGGATGATTTGCCCTAATCCTTTCGGACTAATTACCAGCCAAAAGGGATATAAAATAGCGATGAAACGAAGAAAGGAGCAAGATGTTTGAGTCATTTGGTTCAACCGTATGGCATTCTGTCCTTGTCAAGGAAAATAGCTCTTCTGAATTACGTTTTGGGCCATGAAGCAAAGAATAAAAGACTAGAAGGGAGTGGGGAGTGTTTATCAGCGGAAACAGGTTTATGGTCGGTACTGCTCAGATGAGACGGAAAAAATAATTTGTTTTTGCCGTAGCTTTTATACAACTCCGCTGCTATGTTGGTATTACTTTTGGGAAACACAGAAAATTTAGGCACTAGTTGTTTTAAGTATGTCGAAAGCTTAAAAAGCTGAACATTAAGATAAGCACAAGCAAGACATGGTAAAGGACCGCAACGGTATAGCAGTGATCTAAGCGATGGCTTATGACCATTCGTCCAAGAAGGGTTCGGGTTCGAATCCCGGTGAGGCATGTATGTTGTGTTTGTCTTACAGCACTAGCTCTCTCCCTTCCCTGGAACAAGTGACTCTTAATTAAGGACGGACGACTGCGTATAGCCCATTGAGTTGCTTACGGTGGTCGTTAAACCTTCAACCCCCCCCCCCTACAAAAAAAAGACATGGTAGAGGAAATATCTTCCATAAGTAAGTAGTAAAACAAATCAAAATATTAGACATTTATATGAAACTCGCAACTGGAGCTACTTCATACACAATGCGGCAATTAAGTGGTGAGACTGAATTTAAAAAAGGAAAAGCAGGAAAACTTACGGGAACATATTTATTTCGACGTAGATTCCTCCTGTGTTAATACAAGAAGTGTCAAGATCAACCAGCAAAAAGAATCACTTGCAAGGTCATCTTTTGATGTGGAGTTAAGAGTTGATGTCATACTTTTTTTGTAAGTCTTCAGTATCTTGAAAAACATTTCCTTTTAAAGGCGGCTTTAATTTAGGGAATAGAAAGTAGTCAGAAATGGTGAAAAACTTCCAAATACGTAGAGACAAAGCAAAAAAACAAAGTCATCGCTCTTTCCACGTTTTGCTTTAACTAACAACAACCGAAAATGTTTATTTCAACACCGCTGGGATCGAACCCTAGATCTCGCGATAACTAGCCGAGTGCGTTCGCCTTACACAGATCTCTCGATTACTACGCGAGTGCGTTCGCCTATTTACACTGTCTCCACGTATTTGGAAGATTTTCTCCATTTCTCTTGCCCTTTGGATTTATCAGCTATAATTAATTAGCTTGTGACTTTAAGCCCCACCAGATGGAGACGTCTCAGTTGCTGAGCCCATCCCTACGAATTTTTTAAGTCAGATGCTGTTAGATAATCACACATAGCGCCGTGGATTGTTGGCACCGTGGCGTAAAACGAACGCACTCGGTTAGTTTTCGAGAGACCTGGGGGTTCGATCCCAGCGGTGTCGAAATACAATTTTTCTGTTGCTGTGTGTTAATTGAAGAAAAACGTGGGAAGAGCGATGACTTTGTCTATTTAGAAAGTAGTCACACGGTAACAAATCTGGAGAATAGAGGGAATGATTGAGTACACATATGCGTCCGTGCCAGAAATTGCTGTACACTGACTGCTCTGTGTGTGCGTGTGATATCGTGAAGAAGGAACAACTGCTTGTTTTTCTATTCAGGTCTGACCACGAAGAATCCTCTTCCACAATCGTTCCAAAATGGATGTGTAATCATTACCAGAGACAGTTGTACCTTCAGGAATGAACTCGTGATGCAGAATTCCCTTGATGTTGTAAAACCGCAAATGATTTTGGACTTCTGTAACTTGACATTCTTTCCTTGGGATGACTTTGGCGATTTCCCCTGAGCACTCTGACGCTTTATTTCAGGATCATAACGAAACACCATATCTCTCTCCAATGATTTGGAGAAAATTTTATACTGCCTCTGCAGTCTCCATGATGTCTTTTGTTTACTCCAACTGTGCAGATTTGTGGTCGTCTGACAAAACATTCGGGACGAAATGAGCACAAGCACTCGCACCTTCCCCAAACATTGCACTGAAATTTGACGAATCGTCTCCTTATTAATACCGAGATCACATTCCAGCATCCTCAAGGTCACACAGTGATAACTTTTTATACGTTCGCGAACTTTCTCAATGAGTTCAGACTTGCGCACGGAAATCGTCCGGGGATTTCGTCATTTTTGAAATCTTCTCGCCCATTCTTGAAATGTGCATACCCTCGAGATATTTGTGCACGAGATAGCCAATTAGATCCATACACATCACGCAACAATTCAACTGTCTCAGATGCAGTTTTAGCAATTTTCAAACACGATGATATTTATTCAGCTAAAAAATGAAATCTATATACAGTTTTAAAACACATGAGCACTTTCGGTGTCACATTGACACCTTCATCAGATGTAATTTCACCATGCTGGTCTTAAGTACGTGGAGTAGATGCATCATGGGAAAGGTAATGTCAATGTCACATGATATACCAGATAACAAGACAATCAAAAAAAGGCATAGTTAGCCAATGATCACTTAACAGAAGCAATTGCTATTGTGCTGTCCTTCCCAACAAGATTTCTCCAAGGTTCAGGTAAAACATAAGGATAATAGTCATTACAGCAACGTGTATTATAAGCCGAAATGGTTATAATACACGTTGCAACGAGGTTACAAGTTCGCTTACACTAACCAACGTAAAGTGGACTTATTCAAAACAGTTCCGCAAATTGAAAAAATTCTATATTCACTTCCAATAGAAGATAGGAACTTCGCAAGAATAAAAATCGCAAGGTTTCTTCACAAACACAATCCACGACGGTGTAAAACCACCGAAGAATGCCAGCTTCATGAGGAAATGCAGCAGCTGATTGAATTGAAAAAGGACCCAGATATTGCCATTCTTTTAGCTGATAAAATTAGTCAAGTTGTGCTCTTAAATCAAAGTGATTATATTAAAAAAATGCTCAATGCCATTTCTAGTGTCCCTCATGTAATAGTGAAACAAGACCCCACCAGAGCTACTGTTAGTGCTTTAAGCCGCCTTAAGAACTCTTCAGCTCCTCCGGACTCCTTTTCAAAAGCCTTCAATCCACCCCCCGGCTGCCATGTGCCTGATTTATTTGGTAGATTAAAACTACACAAGGAAGGGTACCCTATTCGCCCTCTTGTATCAGGTTACATTGCCCCCACCCGACCTTTGGAAAAAGCTTTGGCAAGTTATTTCACCAAATTTACAGTGAATTCTTCCTACTCAATAAAGAGCACCACACAAGCTATTGATAGGTTAAAGTTAATTCAGCCACTACCAAATTCCTATTTTTTGGCGTCCCTAGATGTAGTTTCTTTATACACGAATGTACCTATGGAAGCTACATTGCAGTTGATTCAGGCTTTGTTCATTGATTCTGACATTCCTGCCAATGATATTGCTTTCATAATGAATGCTCTTCATCTCATTAAAAAGCGTTCATTTTTCAAATTTCAGAACATATGTTACCAACAAACCGACGGGACAACCATGGGTTCACCTTTATCCGCAGTCTTAGCAGAAATTCTTCTACAGCATATTGAAAATAAAGTCATACAAGAATTCCCACAAAAACATAGTCTCTATATCCGTTACGTTGATGACATCTTGGTAATTTGGCCATATACCATAAATCAGTTACAGCAGTTTGTCAACGCTATGTCTGCTCAATACCCCTCCATCAAACTCACGATAGAACTTGAAAATAATTTCGTCTTACCTTATCTTGACTTTCAAATTACTCGTACCCCTTCTGACAATTCCCTGTCTTTTGCCGTTTATCGAAAACCTACTTCCACACCCACTCTAATTCCGTACAATTCTGCTCACATTTTTCAGCATAAAATTTCTGCTCTGCACTTCCTATTTAGAAGAGCATATTCACATTCTTCTAGCCATTTCGCCAGAGCTCAAGAACTACAATGGATATCATCCCTCGCTAAAAACCATGGTTACCCGGACAACGTAGTTAAGGAGTGCACAATAAAGTACGGTTTTCTATGTCAACTGCTTTAATTAGTGAGCAAGTGCCTAAAAAGTATGTTGGATCTGTTGATTTTAATCCACATATTGTAAACCTCCTTACCAACATATGTTCTTGTCATAAAATACAATTTGGAATACGATCATACAATCTATATACCATTATCCGCAATGATCGTGACAAAATTGACAAAGGGAAAAAATGGGGTGTGTATGTTATTCCTATGCTCGACACTATCTCTGGTGAACTAAACAATCATTGTGTGGGTTCTACCAAAAGAAATTTGGATTTGAGATTAAATGAACACAGATATGATCTAAAAATGAATCACCAAAGCACCTCTTTTGCAAGAACCATAAGTGCTGGAAATTCCATCCCAGACTGGGACAACGCTAAAATCATAAACACACCTAACTCTGTTTATTCCTTGTTATTTGCAGAAAGCCTCTATATTTCGGCTTATAATACACGTTGCTGTAATGACTATTATCCTTATGTTTTACCTGAACCTTGGAGCAATCTTGTTGGGAAGGACAGCACAATAGCAATTGCTTCTGTTAAGTGATCATTGGCTAACTATGCCTTTTTTTGATTGTCTTGTTATCTGGTATATCATGTGACATTGACATTACCTTTCCCATGATGCATCTACTCCACGTACTTAAGACCAGCATGTAGCCACATGGTGAAATTACATCTGATGAAGGTGTCAATGTGACACCCAAAGTGCTCATGTGTTTTTAAACTGTATATAGATTTCATTTTTTAGCTGAATAAATTTTCAAACAGAACCGGATATTTGCTCTCTGCTTCATCACAGAGCTGTGACAGTTTCTTCAACCGAATGACGTCATGCACAGCGTAAATAATCATCAACGTAATTCTCACGCAAGCGCTGTTGCCACCGCATAAATGATAAATGACTTATAAAAGAAACCATGTGTTCCGGATCCGTGTGTTTTACTTAATTGCCTCACAGTATACATATTGATGTAAGTAGGAAGTAATCACGAAGCAGCATCCGTGCGTTCGTAAATGCCGGATTTCTACTTATCATTCTTTCCTTCATTCATAATCATTACAGCACTTACTCAGCGGTAGAAAATTTTTAAATTATTTTCCTGACGAATTATTTCCCTCTTCTTTTCAGTTTACTTATTGCGTTTCACTGACATTCGACAGTTTGCTTTTGTAGTCGAGACACCATAATTGGTGAACTTTAGCGTTTAACATTCGGAACACATTTTCATTTGTCTTTACATAACAGTATTTTTTCTGCGCTGTTTTGATGAAAAAAAAATCTTTCTGGGACAATGTTTTCTTGTGTACACAAATCCTACTTTTGTTTTATTCATTGACAGACAACCGCATAATAAAAAACACGTGTTTTTTTTCCTCAGACTTAAATCCGTGTTCCAAGAATTAGAAATATTTTCTTAATATAATTTTGTTAACTCGCAGCATAGCTCACGAATACATTTCTGTGATCCACGGGGAAAAAATAGAAGTTGATTGTAAAATCCAGACTTGGCGTGAAAAATAAAAAATATGAGAAAAAAAAAACAGAAAAAAAAAGCAGCTGCAGAGTTTTGTATTGGCTGAAAAAATAATGTGCCTTTACTAACGGTCTTTGAAGTATCCTTTTGCTGGGTGGAATGCAATTCAGTGAAAACCAGGTTTTGCCTCGGGGATTAATTCTGCATCGTCTCGTAACAATCTACCGCATACGTTTTGCAAATTCCATTTTATGAGAAAAAGGAAACAGTAGCTGTATCAGATGCCATCATTCATATCACAGTAAGTAAATATGATTTTCTCTTACATTATTTGGAAGCTGTGTTAATTTCAAGAAAAAATTAAGGACACCAAGTTATTTCATGTAACACACATTCCCTTCTGCAGAAGTGTCTGATATAATTTCCGGAATATATTTCAAGGTGTTAATTTCAAAAGGCAGTTTTATAAAACTTGAAGATTTTCTAAACTATACTCTGAGGAGCTTCTTCCTGTTCACTGATGGCCTACGCAATGTTACTTGGAGTAGCGTAAATCTCGTGGAGAATAAAAATATGCATGCACGACATCGATGTAAAAAATTATTTTTCCTGTCCGACAAATAGAAGCAAAATTATCATGCCTAATACAAACACACAACTGTAGCTTTTCGTTAGTGATATCTTGAAGACATGCAGACGAACTTGGCCCTTGTCAACTATTGGCTTGAGTAGGAATTTTCAAATATACCTTAAAGCGGTGGAATAAAGTCAAAAAGATAATACCTCACTACTTAGCGAGGAAATCTACCATATGGAACCCCATGCTAAATACATCACAAGTTTACTATATGAAAAGGTCATCCTGCACTTCCGGTGATTGCTTTGTGACATCACTGCACAAATCGCCATCGTAACACTACCTAATCGCCACGTTTCTTTGTATATGCACCATAGCAGCATGTTGGAATTATTATTCGTAAACCAGCTGGAATAATCTTCATAAATTCTACCAGATGTTTTAATGCATAATGTTTTAAATTTTTAGGTAAAAAATTTGGAGAATGTTGCCGAGATGCTTTTCCCATTCCTCATAAACAAATGCTTTATCATATGACAATATGTTCTGCTGTGCGTTTTCCCTTCTGAATTTATATAAAAACAGTAAAAATTCCCCTTGTAACTAAATTAATATTTAAAAGTATAACCGTTTTCCCGCCCTTTACGTAACAAAAATGTGAGGGAGGCATTTTTGAAATCTCCGTTATTAAAATATTCGCATGACTGTGAGCTTCTTCTGTATTTAATGTAAATGTGCTTTTGCATAAGCTTTTGTTCTGTGTTCGAGTTTTAAAAATTGTTGACAAGACATCTTCCTCTATAGCTACAGTCGGGATCGACGATTCACATGTTAGGACGGTGATGTCACTCAGTGACGTCACGATTATTCGTCTGCGAGGAAGACGGGATGAGCAAACCTTACTTTCTATTAAGCTTGTGAATGCACCATATTATAAAAAAAAGTTCTACCAATCCAATTTCTAACAGCTCAGAAACTGCTCTGAATTCTAGTTTTCATTTGTACACCTAGTAAGTATTTTAAATGAAGAAAAACCGGAAATGTTGAGAAAAAACGTGCCCAGGGAATTAACTATTTTCGACAAATGAATTTTTTCAGGTAATGCTATTAGCAGCGCAAATATAATACAAAAAAAATATATATATATACATATACTCTCATGACATATAACGAGAAAATAGGAAACTCATAAGGTATGCAAAATATGCACGTAGCATTATTCGTGGTTGTGGTTAACTGATGTTAAGAGATTTTTCCAATCCGATTTGTAGAAGATAAACACCGTATCTTCAGTCGATGATTCAAAGAAGTGCGTATCACGAAAGTGAGAAAGTATAGAAAAAAAGGGAGAAATTCATAGAAAACGTTGATACTAATTACATCAATCAGATGCAAAAATAATTTTTAAAATAGGAGTTTTGAAGCGTAGATATATTATCAAACGTAAAATTCACTGCTACATCACTAACGGGAAATACCGTATCAAGAAAATTAAAATGTTCGCGGATGGGATGACTTTGATCGCCGTCAAAATTAACACATGTCAAAATGTATTTTGCAGCCGTTCACCTGAGGCTCAGGCGTCGCTGGACTACATAAGTTCACCTAAAATTCATAAGTGCTAAAACGTTTCCTTCAGGACTTTTTTACGAAGTTTTGAAAATAATCAAAAATCAACATTTCTTTTTGGAGGCAATTCGTACTCTTGGGTCGAATCATACAAACTGCGATCTAAAAATCAGTCAATCCTTATGACAAGAGATGTTTATCAAATGCAAGGTCAACCTGAGCTGACAACAATTCTGAAACAGAAAAGTAAAACAAGGCAGTGGTATTGCATAAGTACACCCATCGTCAAAAAAACAGTTGCTCCCAGAAAGAAGCAACCGACAAGAACGAAACTTGGTGGGTAGGTTTGACGTCGTGAGATATGCAAATGATTCAAGTATCACGCTCGGCCGCGCCTGTAACGCAAGCAAGGAGGGGTCGTAGCTCTGTGCCTGACCGGCTATATAAGGTCGTCTAGTTGCGCGTGCTTGCCATTCTGACTCGTGCTGTTGTGTTGCGTGCATCCTTTGCAAGTGAGCTATGCCTAGGAGAAAAGTTCGGAAACAATTCGAGCAGTTGGATGAGATCAATAAGTGCCGTATCTTCGGATTCCGGGAAGCGGTATGGTCTTATCGCCGTATTGTGCGCCATACCGGTCGTACGGATATCACTTTAGCACGCTGTTGATGGCACTGGAAGAAGGCGCGCAGCAACGACAGGAAGGATCTGTGAGACCTAGACGAACCATGGAGAGAGAGAGAGAGAGAGAGAGAGAGAGAGAGAGAGAGAGAGAGAGGACCGACGGGTTGTCCAACATGTGCGAAGTGACCCAACAGCCACGAATTGCGGATATTCAGCGAGCAGTGGTGCCCTCCATGCAGCGTCCGATTATTGCCAGCACCATTGGCAGACGTTTGCACGACGTAGGACTATACGCACGCAGACCGTTACGACGACTGCCCTTAACACCATTGCACCGTCGCCAAAGATTGCAGTGGTGTCGTGCCCGACTGTCATAGGGCCATTCAGAATTGCAGCGGATAATCTTCAGTGACGAGTTCAGCTTTTGTCTCAGAGCAGACGACCAACAAATCCGTGTGTGGAGGCACCGTGGTCAGCGCTAAGATGAACGGTTTGTTATCGAGCGTCACACGCCCACAAGGCCTGGTGTCATGGTGTGGGGTGCAATTGCCGACGATGCCAGATCCCCTTTTGAGTTCATTACAGGCACTTTGACAGCCCATCGTTACGTTAATGAAGTCCTATAACCAGTGGCCCTACCTTTTCTGAAGGCTCACTCCAGTGCGATTTACCAACAGGACAACGCTTGTCTGCATACTGCTGCTGTCTCGACAGCTTGCCTTCAAGGCACTGACACTCTACCATGGACAACCGGATCGCCAGACCTATCGCCGATTGAAAATGCGTGGGAGGCTATTGGCGCGCTATCCCCTCTCCACTCCTACCACACAATCTGCAGGAAATGGTGAGAAGATTCAAGCTGCATGGGATGGCTTATGGCAGGACATCATTAGGAACCTGTACAAATCTATGTCGAGACGTCTGGCATGCTGTGTGAGCAAACATGGCGGCCCGACGCAATACTGAGAGACACTACTTATTGACATGTAGCTAAATAAATATTGCCCATATCAGTCTCAATGTTTAATAATTTATTGTTCCTGTAAACTTTTACCTCTCTCCTGAATAGCATTGCAATCCGACACGTCCTCCTGGGTGCAACTATTTTTTTTGACGATGAGTGTAGGTAAGTTGCATTATTTTATATCTTTTGGGTCATACAGATTTGTATCTTATATAACACAATAAAAATTTCATATTGTCCGTCCAAAATATGCTCCCTTAAAAGAAATTCTATCCAACATTAAAAGCAGCATCATGTCTGCTGTTCAAAACGAATTTTACCAATTATTACATTAGTAATGAAATTTAAATTTCACTTTTAAATCACTATGAACTGCAGAAATCATTGAATACCTATCAGTGTTTTTGGATTGATAAGTACGCAGTAACAATTTGAAAATGATTCCTTCTTTTACTTTTCCATTGCCTGTATGTCATGCATCGATCAAAGCAAGTGTTGTTCTTGCCCTATTTGAGCTCCGCTGAAATAGATATGAAGCACTGGAAATCTAAAAAAATTCAAAAATTGATTTATCAGACTGGTAGTTCGTCTAGATTTTGTGATTTGTCGAATAGCGGTTTTGAATTTGAATTTGAATTTAATGAAAATTCTGCCACACAACACGGTACATCAAATTTAACAAAACACAAACATCAAAATTGTCATATGCACTAAACTAAAATTAAATATTAACACAATGTCAGCACAATGGAATGAAAACATGGAATCACAGTAATATCACAAAGTTCAATATAAATTAATAACATTTAGTACTAACTATTTATTCCAAGCATGCAGAGGTGCATGCTTGGTATAACCAGGAGAGATAAGAAGAGGAACTCGTGGATCCGAAAAATGACGAGAGTAGAAGACATCATGATCAGAGTTAAATCCCTGAAATGGCAATGGGCTGGACATACTGCCAGAAGGACAGACCATAGATGGACAGCCGAAATTTTAGATTGGATTCCAAGGGACAGGAAAAGACCCAGAAAAAGACCACATGGGAGATGGGTGGATGAAATTCGTAAATATGCGGGAGTGACATGGAGGAGACTGGCACAAGACAGACCGTTGTGGAGGAAACTTGGGGAGACCTTCGTCCAGCAGTGGATTGATAATGGTTGACAATGATGATGATGATGATTTATTCCAAGAGTAAACAAGAGCTCAAACTACCTCAGATATATCTAGTATAATAATCATAAACATACAAGCAATAAAACTGCTCGTTTACAATTGACCAAAAAATCAATACAAAGTAATTCACCAAAAAAAAAAAAAAAAAAGATAGTGTTATGTACTATGGAACTGTAACGCAACATTAGAAATACGACCGGTGTTGAGCATACCGTGAAAGAAAGAAAACAGGAACTCAATCAAACAACAAAAACTCTCGTAGCCGTTTTGTAAATACCCCAGCCCACTATTTCCCTGATATATAATGGCAGTCTGTTCCACTCACGGGGTCCAGCTGCAATAATACTGTTATGCGCGCCCTAGGAACCACAAAATTTGCATGACCTCGAGTATCATGTGAATAGGAGAAACGCTGTAATTGCAATAGTTCAAGATACCTATTCGTATAGACTCTGTCATGCATAAGATATAATAACCTGAAAATCAATATTTTATCGAAGGGAAGTATGTTATAAAGACAATAAATACTACCAGTATTTAAAATGAATTTAGAAGTCGAATGTATTTTCTCTGAAGAACAAGAATTCTGTTAACATTACCATCCGTAGTCTGACCGCAGGCCAAAATACAATAAGACAACATGGGATAGATAAAGGAATTATATAGTATTAATCTGAGTCTGATTGTCAAAAAACTAGAAATCCTAGAAACAGCACCAATACGAGACTTAAGAATATTTGCTAAATAACTTATATGGACATCCCAACGCAAAGTCTCATGTAGTATAACACCCAGAAATTTCACCGAAGACCCGAATGCAACAGAATCCCCATCCCCATTCAAGAAAATACCAGTAGGCGACGACAGCCGAATACCACGGCCCGAAAAAATGACACAGGTTGTTTTATTAGTATTAATTGTAAAAGCGTGTTCAAAACTTGACAAGTTCAAGACTTCTATTCCCTATAAATGTCATTTCATCCGTACTCAGATATTAATTTTATTTTCAATGAGTATATATCAAAGGTATTACTCAAGACTTATTTTTATATTCTGTGTTTAAAAGTATCCCAATTTTCGATTATGAGTTCTTATAAAGCCTGCACCAGAAAGATTGTACTTAGAAACAGATATAGATTTCTCAAGAAAAACAGCTTTTAATGTATCGCAGTAGTTTGGCATCTGCTGATGTATATTCGTTTTTAAGTGAATATTCTCATTAGGAAGCTTGATGCGCTTCGCTACCTCCTTTTCATACGGATATTTGTTCCACCAAAACATATCCGTGGTCACTAGATTTCCCGTGATCGCAGAAAGTGTCTTTTCAGTTATATTGGTCTAGCAACTGAAAATCTTCCAAATACATGGAGACAATGTAAATAGACAAAGTCGCTCTTTCCACATTTTTCTTTAATTAACACACAACAACCGAAAAAATTGTATTTCGACACTGCTGGGATCAAACCCCAGATATCTCGATAACTAGCCGAGTGCGTTCGCCTTACGCTACGGTGGCCAACAGTTCACGGCGCTATGTGTGTTTATCTGTCAGCATCTGACTTCACAAATCCGTAGGGATGGGCTCAGCAACTGAGACGTCTCCATACGCTACGGTGTCAACAATCCACGGCGCTATGTGTGTTTATCTGTCAGCATCTGACTTCAGAAATCCGTAAGGATGGGCTCAGCAACTGAGACGTCTCCATCTGATTGGACTTAACGGCACAAGCTATTTAATTATCCCAAAGGGCGAGAGAAATGGTGAAAATCTTCCAAATACGTGGAGACAATGTAAATAGACAAAGTCACCCTTTGGTATAATTAATAAGCATGTGCCGTTAATTAAATAGCTTCTGCTCTTGTTTCCAGACACGATCCTGAGTCAATTTGTGTAGCTGCTATTTTTAGGCGTTATTTTGCTTTTCTCACTTCGTCCTTAAGTTTTACCCACCAGCATATCATTCCTTTTTGACTTTAGTCTACAGTAACTTCAATTATCTTAGCACTCTGTTTCAGATGTTTCATTCTTTGTTTACAAATGGAGTCATCATGGTCTGAGAATCGTGTCTCTGTGATTTCATGCAGCTCTTTATCTACAAAAGATGTTTTTCGTCTTCAGAAGGAAGAATTTCAGAATATTACAGGATGATGCAGAGTGTATATAAAACCTACTCAGACACCCCTGAATGACCGCCTCAATTCCATCTTTGTTCAAAATTCAGTGCAGGGCAAAGGTATTTCGCCGCCCCTCTGGTGCAGTGGTCCAAACGATAGCTTCTGATCATTCGTCCGAGCTGGGTCAGGGTTCAAATCCTGATGAGGTATGGATGTTGTGTTTGTCTTACGGCACTGGCTCTCTCCCTTCCCTGGAACCAGTGGCCCTAAATTAGGAACGGGCAACTGTTTATAGCCCATTGAGTTGCTCACGGTGGTCGTCAAACCCCCAATCAAAGAAAAAAGAATGTATCTCACAGTTTGTAACGTACCAGGAGATGTGACGTACCTGCCAGAAGGACGCACACGACATAAAGGCAGAGAGGAATCAGAATAAAATGTCCGCGTAGCTTAATTGGTAGAGCAACTTATTCCGGAATGAGTGGACCCGGGTTCGAATCCTGGCGTAGATAGAAATGACGGAGAAATTTACTTCGTTATAATGGCGCCCGAACTATCCGGATGACCCGGCCGTTCAAAATCTCGCATTGGTGTGATGTTATTTCCACACCGCGAGATAGGAAAAATAAGAGAATCTCTTCTCCAGCACTTCGAAAAAAAAAAATAAGAAAAAAAAAAAAAATAAGGGGGAGATGATGTAACGTACCAGGAGATGTGACGTACCTGCCAGAAGGACGCACACGACATAAAGGCAGATAGGAATCAGAATAAAATGTCCGCGTAGCTCAATTGGTAGAGCAACTTGTTCCGGAATAAGCGGCCTCGGGTTCGAATCACGGCGTAGACTAAAAATGACGGAGAAATTCACTTCGTTATAATGGCGCCCGAACTATCCGGATGACCCGGCCGTTCAAAATCTCGCAATGGTGTGATGTTATTTCCACACCGCGAGATAGGAAAAATAAGAGAATCCTTCTCCAGCACTTCGAAAAAAAAAAAAATTAGGGGGAGATGATGTAACGTACCAGGAGATGTGACGTACCTGCCCGAAGGACGCACACGACATAAAGGCAGATAGGAATCAGAATAAAAAAGTCCGCGTAGCTTAATTGGTAGAGGAACTTATTCCGGAATGAGGGGACCCGGGTTCGAATCCCAGCGTAGACCAAAAATGACGGAGAAATTCACTTCGTTATAAGTTGCAATTCCATTGCCTTTAACATAACAAATCGACTTTTTTTAACTTCAGAAAATGTGACTGCTCATCTTTTCATAAAGTCAGATGATGATGACAGAATACTTACAAGCACTATCAAAATCCACAAGTGATTGCTTAATTCGAAATAACTTTTTAAAGCTTTCGAACATAAACTAGCTGCTAGCAAGATAACGTCCGAGTTTTATAGGAGAATAGAAAAGGACTATACTTTTTCAACAAATTCCGATATCATTTGAAAGCAGTAGGCGAGGTTATCAGAATCGAAAAACTGGTTCCGTTTCCGCAGTTTTCAAGATACAATTTCAATTCCTTTTTGCTGTTGATATTGGGATGTGTCGAAAACCCCTCTTCTTCCGGCTTTCTCGGGAATACGGAAGTGCTTACGGCGAAAGAAATCAATAACTCTTAGGATCAGAGAAGCACATTGACTCACGTAAGGCAATAAAATGCGGAGGTGAAACAATAACCATTTCGAGAGCTAACCAGCTGCCGCTCTTTGTCGCTAAAACGGGGATCAGATCTAATACAAAACTGATTCGAACAAAGAAGAGAAGAGATTATGGATTAACCTGTGCTCCGACCAGGGGCACCACAGATTTCGTGCACTTCGTGTTATGGAGACTTGCAATGAATGTTAGAATCTTATGGCCCAAGACCGAAACTTGCTTTTATATACTTGACTAAGTGTGTTTGATAAGTTCTATATTTTTTGTCATTTTGGGGACTAATGTTCTTCGTGAGCATTTAATAAGAAGTCACTCTTCTCTGATTTAGGGTCACTGACTCCAGAGAGGGGGAAGAACCAGATAGAAACACACCACCATGCTTCACTGAGACTCGAACCTTGACCCAACTCAGACGACAAGCCTAAGATGAAATGACGTATGCAAATTCTTAATGTTTGTTTATATTGTATCTGAAAATACGAAAATAACGAGATACCTCTGGAGTACAACAGCAAGTTGTGACGTCATCGCTGGTGGCGTGTAAAATTGAAGATGTGAGACATCAGGATGTGATCAAATTTTGATTGACCGTATTGATAGATTTTGATAACTCTTTCTCATCCTATTCCTCCCTAGGGCGGCGCCACATGTAGAACTTCTTTTAGAGATTCGGTAAATCGGAAAATACGAAACCCCCTTGATCTCCGATTAAACCTTGATCGACTTGAAATACACTCATTGTCATAAAAATCCGCAAACCAAGAACGAGGCGTCGAGTTGAAATGAAATTTTAGTAGTGAGATGGTACATACCAAGGACAGAAGTGATTACAATATCACAGCAGCAAAGACGATTTCCCGCGGACATACGGTGCACATTCCGGTCAGCGTTAATACCGCGTCGAACCGCCTCGTGCTCGGATACATGCGATGATACGGTCTGGCATGGAGTCAAAAAGACGCCGTATGTTATCCTGAGACAGATTAGCCCACACTTCTTGCAACTGACGCTCTAAATCACGAATAATGGGACATGGAGAAAGCTGTCGTCCCATCTAGTACCACACGTGCTCGGTGGGCGAGAGATCAGGCAATCTTGAAGGCCACGGAAGCATCAAAGCATGACGTAGACAGTCCTAGGAAACCCGAGCCGTGTGCGGACTGGGCGTTATCTTGTTGGAACATGGCTTCGGGCAGCCCCGCCGGGAAAGGCAGCACATGGGACCCCCAGGATCTGCTGTACGTAGCGCTGGGCTGTCAACGTCCCTCGGATCACTGCGTAGGAAGTCCGGTTGTCATACGCGATGGCTCGCCAGACTATCACTCACGCAGTTCGGGACGTGTGCCGCTGTACAGTGAGCTTGGGATTGGAGCACTCGCCTGCGGTCCTCCAGACTTTGACACGGTGGTCGTCCGTTCCCATACAGAAGCGGGATTCGTCACTGAACACTATACGTCGCCTGTCCGTGCATTCCTTATTGCCCGCTGCTGACACTACTGCAATCGACACCGACGATGGTCAGGTGTCAATGGCAGAAATTGTAAGGGATGTTGAGAGTGCGGATTTGCCTCTGCCAGTCGTCAGGAAATGGTTCTGGCGGACACAGGAGACCCTTGTACAGCTGCCACGTCTCTGGATATTGGACAAGGAAGTCTTTGCATCTGTGCGTGCCGATATCACAATCCCACGGTCCTCTCTGCTGGTGGTGTGTCTGGGTAGCCCATAGCCAATCGGTTGGATATGGATGACTTCCCGTGTGCATTGCTCCCCACACGATCGCACCGTAAGTCCGACCGGCCCAAATGGCGGGCGATTCGGCGCGCCGGCAACCCTGCCCATTTCATCCTGACGATACGGCCTTGTTCAAACACCGTCAGTTTCCCATATGCACATCTACAGCGGCTATTTGGCATGTCTATCGCTGAGAGATCTTACCTGATTCTTACCGTGCACTTCTGCACGAATGTGAAATCCCATGCGCCGTGCCTAATGAGCCATAAGGGTTGCGATTACAGTGTCGGTCTTCAACGCACGGTCATGCTGAATCACACGAAACTTTAATCATTTTCATGTCTGTCCTTCCAGTAGCTATTCGCTGAGTTTCGCGTTAATCGCACGGTTTTTTCTTGGTGCGCGGGTTTTTATGGCAAGAGTGTATTTGTGAGAAATGCTCTATTTCCAAATTATATACGTATTTTAGGTGTGATATTCCACAAAGTCACATCCGATTAGTTTGCATAAAGTAACAAAGGATTTTATTGACAAAGACTAGCAGAAGTACAAAAACGATGTATGAGATTTACATAACTGTAGCATTATTTGTTCTACATGCCATCTTGCTGCACTTCTATACATCCTTTGCAAGGGTTCCAAACTTCTTACTTCCATCCGACAAGGTTTTCGGCTGTCCCTGAAACTTTATGCACCGGTTCTCCATCTTCTTCATTACTACCAAACCCCTTTTTTAAGCTGACCGATGGGACGAAAAACACTTTATGCCAGCTCTGGATTGTAGGATGGATGTGGTAGTACTTCATACTTCAAATTCTAGATTGTCACCACGGGTGCAGCTGCTGAATAGAGAGGAGCATTGTCGTGGTGCCAAGCAGCAGTTTTGGATAACGATCCTGTTGTTTTGTTGAGAACTGCATGTTTAAGAAGCTTGTCTCAAAGCATTGCTGAATACGTTGCACTGTTAAAAGCTTGTCTAAATTAGCCCCTGCATAACCCAATATAAGGTAAGCAAGATTTGTTTGAAAAAGGGAATACTTTTGAACGCGTTTTTGTTGGAGATCAAGGATGTTTCCTTTCCATACTTTGTATCTTGCTTTCAGGGTCAGAAAGCTGCATTCAGGTCTCGTCCCCAAGTGATCATCTTCACAACGCTGCAAAAGCTTGCTAAAAATATCCATAAGCTGTCATTTCTGTCGATAGGTCTCATCTTTTGAAATCCACCTGGTACACACTTTTCGGTATCATAAGTTGCTTAAAGAGAACCATACTATACCTAACATAGAACCATAAAAGACCCTATTACCCATTTGTCTTTTGAATAAATGAATCTACATAGCCTTGAATCAGCAACGTGGACGGGCTGAACCTTGGTCAGCCACGCTTTTTCTGCCAGATTTAAACCTTTTATAATGAATAAAGTTTTCAGCTGGACGTGTAGTGCAGGGAAGCTTACGTTAAGTCACGTTAGGGTTATTGGAAGGTTACTTGACATAGCTAAAGTGTGCCTAATCATCAAAGTGCTAGAGTTTGTTTAGGTAAGACACGCACGTGCAATAAGTTCATTGAATATGGAACTTCTTTTTACTCAGCGTTCCTCATTATCTTGAATATCAGTAATATAACTTCGGTTTTAGTACATTAGTACCTTGAAGGCTCCTTATTAGAGCGGTAAACACAATATACCCTGGACTTAACGTAGACACTCCATGAAATAGACTTAACGGCCAGACAGAGGTCTGACAATAAAATGAACTGAGAAAACGTACTCACTTTTAACCTTTTATTGGGGAACTCCTGGTACTACTCAAACACACTCCAACAAAACACAACTACTGATATTCCGAACTTTCGTACTATCTCGTAGATAAATCACATAACAATAATAATGGAAGAACCTATCACATCTAAAACGAAGCTGCTTGGTATAGTTGAACGCGCCTATATATACTGCATACCACCACGTCATGACTTACACTCGCTGCCACATATAATTCAGCGGGAGAAATAACATCTCGTTAAGTGAGAAGACAATTTGCATAGAAAAATAAAATAACAAGAGATAGTAAAATCAAAAGGAAACTGAATCTAGAGTATACGTTACACTTTGTACATATTTGTAAACTTCTGTTTGCCACATACACTTATTATCATACTGTGTTACTATTTTTCTGTGGGACAGATCTGTTCTTTCCAAAGAAACTTTATTTCGGCATGGTCTTCAAAAGCGCTGAAATCAGACATTGCAGGTGTTAAACGTTGATCGTCTGCTGTCACTTGCGTATCAGTTTTATTTTCAAATTGCCTTTATTTTTTTATTTGCTATCGTACTAAGCAGTCAGATTTTACTTGGGTCTTTGTTGAAAAAAATACTGCACTATTAGGCTCCAAGAGACTTACAAAGGACGTTCAGTAAATTTTAGTGGCATTCATTTCGAAACTTACTGAATTCTTCTCGTAAACCACTAGGTGCATCGATGTAATTATCAAATTTCATGAAAATCCTCCTAGTCTGATTGATTGCGATACAAATTCTTTCACACTCCACGATATCTTTGGAAAATCGACATGATTAAAAGCCATCATTTCAAGTTTTAAATCTGAATAAAAAAACCCCATAGATTTCAGAATAAATTCAGCCGAAAGCCTTAACACATAGCATCCAAAAAAATTATACGCAAGTGGCCTCCTAACTGAAAGCATCAAACGATGGGAATCAGCTTTTTTTGAACTGAATTGTTTTAAAAAAACCAATATCGTTGTGTTATACCATTTTGCTAGAGTGGCACTGACGTATGAAGAAAGACGGATTTCATACTTACAGAGCGATGAAACGCGCATACTCATTTCCGCGAAACACGCTTAAGAAAAGAAATCTTGGAGAAATTAAATTTCTTCCCCCGCAGTGTTTTATCATCTTCAAATATAGCAAAGACGAGGTAATTTAGCGACAATCTCTCTCTGTATCTTTCGTGCTCAAAGGGATCCTGAATCACTGTTTTCTAAGATGAAAGTCTCGCGTGTCTGAGAACAAGAGTTTTTCGAATGTTACAGAGGAACGAGAACTTTTGTGCTCTTCAGGAAGCGATTCAATCTTTGTCGGAAACGGAAAGAAGTAATCATTATTATCATTGTCTATAACAGACCATCTGTACGTTTCAGTAAATCAAGACTTTTGCCAGGCTATTGTTCATACCCAATACATTGCAGCTGAAGGGTAGCCTGTCTTCGTTGTCTGACATCGATGCATAAATCTGGAAAACATTTGGCCCTTCTATCTGCACGAAAGTGAGTTCTTTAGTTCGATGTATGTGTAACATAAATTATATACACGATCGGGTCACATTATTGTGATCACCAGCTTATATCCAGAGTAACCGCCGTGAGCAGCGCGTACAGCAGCTAGACGGGCTGGGAGTGACTCAATAAGGTGTTGGAAGGTCTTCACAGGTATGTGGAGCCATACTGACTGCAGTGCATCTGACAGCTGCTGGAGGCTGCGTTGTGGAGGATCCATAGAGCGAACAACACGATCGAGGTGGTCCCTTAGATGCTCAATTGGGTTTACGTCTGGGAAATTAGGGGGCCAGGGAAATACTTTGAAGTCTTCATCGTGCTCCTCCAACCACTCTCGGACATTTTTATCTGTGTGACACATCGCATTGTCATGCTGGAAGATCCCATCTGACCCAGGGAAGACAATCAGCATGTATGGGTGAATGTGGTCTGCAAGAATGGATTCATAACGAATTGGGTCCATTGTGCCTTCCACAGATATGAGTGGACGCAGGGAATGCCACGAAAACATTCCCCAGACCATAACGCTGCTCCCACCAGCTTATGTTCTGCCAGCAATGGTTGAAGAATGTTTGTTCCTACATGTTTCTCGCCTTATACGCCAACGTCCATTCGTTTGATGAAGCAGAAAACGGGACTCATCGGAGAAGGTAATCCTTTGCCAATCAGCGGAGGTCAAATTCCGATACTGCCGTGCAAATGAAAGGCTTTTCTGCCGATGCACCTTCGTTAGCATAGGTGCAGTGACCATACGTCTGCATTGCAGCCCCATGCGCAGCAGGGTTTGTTGTACTGTCATTTTAGACACACTTCCGATAGCCCCCTGGTTCATTCGGCCAGTGAGTTTCACCAATGTTGCGTGTCGATCGGCCCTCACGCACCTGTGGAAGCTGATGTTCACTCCTCACATCGACGGCACGTGGTGCTCCGCAGTTTCCACGTCACTTATTGCAATAGTGCTATTTCTCCGATCACGATACACTTCAACCACAGCAGCACGCGAACAGTTCACAAACTGCTCTGTTTCAGAAATACTACCACCCTTGGCCCGAAAGCCGATAATCATCCCTCTTTGCAAATCTAATAAACAGCTCCTTTTATCCATGACAGCAACGAGTGATATGTTTTCAGAATGCCTGCAGCACACGTTATATACCCTCCAAACCAGCTCACGACATGTACCTTCTTTCATTGGCTAGGCGCTGTTGACGTCAAAAGTAGGAGGTAGTCACAATAATGTGACTCGTCTGTGTTTTATATATTTAAGTATGACACCAGAATTTGTAATTCCGTGCATGCCGTTTTCTTTACTTTATCTATTTTAAAAGTCTGAATTTTTGGATTCCGAACCAAATGCAGCAGGCATTTAAGACTTTATTCATCACGACAGATTGTAAAGATTGTGCGTCGACCCGTCTGTATATTTAATACCCTTCACTTTCCTTCTAGACTCTTCATGTGCTTAGCAACCAGCACTCTGTTCTGTATCATGCACCACAAAAGTTCCCGTGGTCTTTCGATTAGTTATGTTACATAATTTCAAATGACTCAAACAAGAAATATTAAATTTGCAATTTGAGGCCTCACTACGAAAAAAAAAAGTAAAAATGTCATAAATTTTAAACCAACAACAACAACAGAAAAAAGTATTTTGAACATATTTTATATTTTATGTCAGCACTAAAATCTTCAACTACTTTAATCAAGAATATACTGTCCTAGAATTAATATATATTTTAGAAAATTCTCAGTTCTACAGTGTATATTCAGCAATTATTTGCGGAAAGTAACTAGAACGGAAAATTTGAAATTTGATGTTCGGAATTTTGATATATTCCAATCGATTTACTGGTGATGTATTTTCAGAAAGTATGTATGGAACGATCTTCAGTATGTGTACCTCATTCAATCTTCATATTAGGGACTGAATGAAATAATCCGCCACCAGTCGCAGAGTGGTTAGAAGCGCAGGTTCTAACTAAAGGTCGGAGTTGGACCAGGGTTCTATTATCGACTGAGGCATATGCAGTGTACCCTTCGTACAACGCTAGAGCTCATCCATTGTGGGAGCTTGAGCCCATAAATAAGGGAAGGGCGACCCCCTATAGTATTCGATTTAGCCACTAACTCTTTAAGCGGCCAATGTACCGGAACCGCAAGGCTCCTAAAGTTTTCTGCGCTCCCAAATGAAATTGTTCGCATAGCGGCCGGGTTTTACGAAAGATACGACAAAACGTTTAATTTCTCCCTCTCACCTCAGCCATACCCACCATAAACTTGTTAAGGGTGATAAGAATTTAATTGAAGTGGTTTTCGGAAGGAAGAGTCGGACTCCAGGTCTGAAACTGCCCTTGGGAAATTGGAAACTAGGAGATTTGAGTAAATGAATTCAATAGGAAAGAAAAACAGAAGAATATAGTGACAAGGGGGAAGGACTGATCTCCGAAGCAACCGCCACACCAGCCGAGGAAGAAGAGGGGAAAATGCACCGCCGCATGGGGGGGGGACAACACCCAGTGCACTACATCAACAACCAACCGCCGCCACCCACGGGAGAGGGAGTTAAACTGATGAAAACCACATTCGGAAGCCGGATTGGCAATCAGTACTCACCGTCACAAGCCGACCTAAAAAAGAAGAGGGTTGTGGTTTGTCTAACACCCACAAAAATGTTCACATACCTACATTATCCGATCCAGTCCTCCACCTGATCCAAAGCCTCCAGCCCAGGCAACAGTGCTCAACAGTACTGCCTTCTCACATGTTCTAATCAGGGTGGAGGGGGACTATGACCGCAGCCTCAGCTGAAGGGTACCTAAGGAATTCGCTGTGGTCATAATCAATCGCCCCCTGACAAGTTCATTAGGGTGAACAACAGCTTTTTTGAGGAATTTATTGGCAAGTCTGGTGGTAAACTCATGTACCTTCTCAATTCCAAGTCTGTCCCTCAGGTTCAGAAGTGAGCCCAGTGATCACTAGAAGTTCACAGCTCTGCACCCTCTCAAATCTCTCCTGCTGTTTCTCACTAATACCTACCTGGATTGGGGCTGCGTAGGTGAACGCTGGCTTGATGGCCTTCTTATACAGCAATACTTTGTGTCGTGTAGTCATGAAGCTTCTACCAGTTAGAAGTGCTCCTTATACTCTGATTCAGTCTTTATCCTCTGATTCATGACCCTACTCAGCTATGAATCTGCATGATAGATGATAGGAAAGAGCTATTCCCCCTGACTCGGACATCGCGCCACTGTGTAGAAACACATGACTCAAATATATTTTCTCTCCTTTCTTAGGTTTGGCACCATTCTTATAACCCTTTTAACAGGTAAAGATGCAGAAAGGATTAGTGTAAATCATCCGCATAAACGATGCCTTTGAATAACAAAGCTAAGGAAAACAACAACTCTTCCTATGCGTACGTTGACGTTTCAGCCGCGTCCGGCCCACTTCTTCGGCAACGAATATATTCGTTCTACTTGATTTCTTCCCATTTTGCTAACCCTAAGTTAATTCATTCCAGCCGGTGAAAGGCTGGGCTTTGCCCCCAAAACAAAGGAAAAAACAATGAAACGAAATATTACCAAAAGATTAATACACTAAAAGGTAATTAACAAAGTAACGGATTTACTAATAAATTACATTCAACCTAGCGAAAACTTCAAGTCTGAAAGCTGAAAGGAAATTTTATGACAGAGTCAACCACTCTCATTATTGTTTTACGAGATTCCCTATTCTACATCAAAATCGTATCTGTTTTGCCTAAATTTACATGCGAAATATTTTAAAATCTTTAACTCCGCTACATCCCCTCCCTCTTGATAAATTCCTCTAATGATTCCAAATTGAAGTCGACGATGATAATGACGTTAGAGCTAAATTGAGGTGAAAATGATTTTGAAGTTAAATCGACGGTAACAATGATGCTGTGGCTAAGAGTGATAATAGTTCTGCAGTTAAATCGCTGCACGTGAGAGCCATTTTGCGAAATGCAATTGAGCACGAAACAGATCGACAAGCGGATCCTAATGCTCAATGCAATTGCGTGTCCATACAGCTGGGTGCCTGCGATCATTTGCAACATGAACAGCCTTACGTGATATCTCAGCATAAGTTTCAATGGCTTCAGAACAGGAAAGAACTGTCTTAGAGAACGAAAATTGTCATATTGCTCGTAGTAATTTGTTTATGGCTTTGCAAGATTACATGAAAAATTTCGACAGAACGCCTTTTCCAGCTGAAACGATTAATACGTCATTTGTTGAAAATCACTCTTCAGAATAAGTTAGTGTTAGAATCAGAGGCGGTTCGAGCCACGGACCTGCAGGTCCACACTCAAATTTATTATTCTCTTGCTTTGTATCCTGGATTTAACTTGCTACTTTTCCTGAAAAATACACACCCTGCTTCCAGTGTTCAGTTAAATCTCAGTACTTCAATTTAAACGCTATGTTCTGGGAGAGGCAATCGTTGCAGACTTCATCTTACCAGAAATAACTCATATGGAAATTCTAGTAAAAACCACTGGATTTACCACATAGGATGGCTTTGTGTTTTCATTTCAATAGACCAAAACTGGGGCTGAAAGACCTGCAGCTCTTCGCGATAAAACTCTTTCATGGATCCACGAGAAAGATACGATATTTCCTGAGGTTAACTGGAACGTCAATCAGGATCTCCTCATGTTTTGTCCTGAACCTACTACGTTGCCAATCCATATGACATTACTTTCACTTATTTCTGCCGTATAACTGACGGGATGGCTATTATGGCTTTTGCTCTTTTTCTTACGTGACGAAGTTCCACCCAGTTCGTAGGCGAAACGCAGTCTTTGCGCCATTAAGAATTACCAAGTATAATTTCTAATGTGCCTAAAAATCCCAAATGGCGAATTTTGTAAAACTCAATGCAGAAATATTTGACTCCTATGCCTAACCAGAGACGGAAGAGCCAACATACAAAAGAACGACTACTAGCACACGTCTTTCTCATTTAAGACTATAAAACAATTGTGTTGCATTGTTAGTTACTGTTTCACAGGTTATCATATATATATCTGCGGATAGTTAAGCTACTTACCGGGCTATTTGCAAGCATTTCTAACTTCAGCAGCGATGGGGACGGCAGAGAAAGAACGGAATCTCTTAACATTTCTTACCACGGCTGTCCTGTCACGTGCCGTCAGTTTGTGCGGCCTTCTTAAACGGTTTTTTGCTGTAGTTTCACAGTCCTGCTTCTATCTCTTCACGACATCCCTTATAGGCGATTTTAGTATATAGTTTAGCTGCAATGCTCCATATGGAAACGTTACTCAAACGAAATCCTATGACTAGACCACTCTGGAACTCGGAAAATTCATTTCCACGCTGCATGTCAGCTTAAAAGTTACTGATAACACGACAGAACATCTCAGATTAAACATGCCTCCCCACTCACAATGCACCTTCCTACGCAACCGTTCTTTGCGTTTATGCAACAACTTGGTAGTGTCCGAATATTTTTGTTAATATAGTGTATATATATCAAATAGGTTTTATCTCTTTCGCAATATCAGGGCGGTGGATGTCCTAGCGGTCAACTTTCGTAACTGCCACGGAAAGGTCTCAGGATCGATCCCGGGAAGGTTCGAACGCTCGAACCACTAAATATCCGTCGTGCAACGGATGGGCATGTTACTCCGTCAGACCCCGGGTACTTCCCCCTTCCTTCTGGTTATAAATAAGGGCATCTTCCTCTCCCTTTCTATTTCGCTTCCGTGTGACTTTCCTGTCGGGAATTCCAGCCCAAAATCTCCTAGTTTCTTACTTCTAAGGGTTGTTCAAAACCTAGGGTCGGACACTCCCTCCCTTAAATCCTCTATAAAAATCTCTCCTCTTTTGCAATATCAGCTTTTTAACAAACTAAAACTCCACTATCTCCACCCTATTCACATTCAATCTTTTCATTTCATTTTTTACAGACTCATTGTCAGTGTTGCCAAATTGCAAAAGTTGTTAGGGAAAGTAATGTGCCTTTCAGGGATGGGAATGTTTTACCAAGAAATAACTGAATTTACATTTGAAAAGAAAACCTCAAAAGTAAAGTTAAATAAAAACGTAAAATATGTAAGACCTGGCGTGTATACGCATTTACTTTGAAATTTATATATGTGTGTGTTTTACATGTGTAATACATTTACTTAACAACTTATTATTATAGTTTAAAATAGTAATCCTAAAAAAAATACATCGCTCTTTCCACGTTTTACCAAAACACAGCAACCGAAAAATTGTTATTCGGTCACTGCCGGAGAATTGAATCCCGAATCTCTCGATATCTGGCCGAGCGCGATAGCCTTACACCACAGTGGCCAACAATTCACGGCGCTCTGTGTGTTTTTCAGTCAGCTTCGGACATCATAAATCCGTAAGATGGGCTCAGCAACTGAGACGTCTCCATCTGGTGGGCATTAACGGCACTGGCTATATATTAATTATAGCAATTAAATCCAAAGGGCGAGATCCAAAGTGAATAGCGCCGTGGATTGTTGGCCACCGTGGTGTAAGGCTAACGCGCTCGGCTAGATATTGAGAGACTCCGAGTTCAATTCTCCGGCGGTGAGCGAATAACAATTTTTCGGTTGCTGTGTGTTGGTAAAACGTGGAAAGAACGATGTACATATTTGTTTATTTAGTTGACGCCACGTATTTGGAGGATTTTCACATAGTAATCCTAATTTGACTGCAACAAAAGCCGAATACAAATCTGAATTTGCTTCGGAAAAGAGTAGGAGATGTTTAAGATTCCGTGTCCGTGTTTTCCTAGAATGACTTGTGATTAATTTTGTTTCTCTTAGAGATCTTTTGAAAATTTTACAAGATCTTCTTTCATGTAGCTATTTCTCAAAATGTATTATTTCAAAAACTGAACATGCTTTATAACACTATTTTATTTCAGATGTGTTTTCACAGTAATTAAATACAGAATACAGCGCCCCAGATTTATAGTGTACTTTGTTCATCAACGTTTTAACTATTACCAGCATTTCTAACAGATGCGGATATTCTGGACAGCTGAGGAAGAATTCTTCAACTGAGTCACCTGTATGAGATAAAATATATTTTCTTTTTTAGAAATCACACTCACATATCTCTGCTTCGTGGCGGTCTAGTAAGATATCGATTCTATCACATTGTCAACGGACCGAAACAGGACTGTGTTCATTCTTCTCGTATAAACCAATGAATGTTGTGTCGCTGTACAACAGTGGAAATCTATCAACAGGTTCGACCTCTGGCACCCTGCATGATATTTTTATGCTTGCTTATTTATCACCACGAAAGGATATTACTAAGCATTGCTGAGACATCCATCAGAATCAAAAATCTTCGTACGCTTTGATCTTTCATTTGGTATGTACTGATGGCTCAAATGGACAAAAGTTTTGCAGGAGAGTTACAGAGTGTTAACATTATTTGTACGCTCTCCAATCCGTTTCTTTTGTGTCGGTATGACCCAAAGAGATTGTTCTTAGGAACAACTCGGCCTGACCAAATGACATTATTCTTATGTTAACATTGCCTCACATAATGATATTGTTCTTATGGAAAACTCACCAGACATAACGAAGTTTTGTCTACATTCTATCCGATACAGTGATTATATTGACAGACAAACCTGCCTCATACATAGAAAGGGCAGTCTATTATACACACTCTCCTAATGACGTGTGGTGTCACCTATCGCCTTCACAGCAAGCGCAAAAGGTCATGGCATCTATTCAACCGGGTACTGGGAACGTTCGGGTGATACCGAGGCCCGTTATTTTTTTTTTTTTTTTTTTTTTTGATTGGAGGTTTAACGACCGCCGTGAGCAACTCAATGGGCTATAAGCAGTCGCCCGTCCCTAATTTAGGGTCACTGGTTCCAGGGAAGGAGAGAGCCAGTGCCGTAAGACAAACACAACATCCATGCCTTACCGGGATTCGAACCCGGACCCCTTACGGACGAATGATCAGAGGCCAACGCCTTAGACCACTGCGCCACCGGGGCGGCACCCGTTCTTCCAGATAAGTTATAATGAATTGGCTTTATTTTGCTTTCCGCTAAGCTAATTATAATGAATAAGCTCTTCCTACCAGCTAGCTAATGATAATAATGAAGCTTTCCTACTGAGCTTAAGTATAATGCTTCTGCTACTGAATGATATACTTGTACTAAGCTTCAAATAGTGAATTCAAATGGTTGTTGTTACTAGTTAATTAAGAACATGAATAAAGTCTTAACGCTGGTTGTTAATGGTAATAAACTAATGATATAAACCTAACAGCCAGACAGAGGTTTGACAAAAACTATGAATTGAGAAAGACGTACTTACGACAAGCTTTTGTTCGGTACGCTTGATCATCCAAAGCACACACACACACAACTTGTTTCACAATAATGAAGAATCACTAATCACATACAACAAAATCTCTCCTTATAACAACGAAATCTCTCCTTATAACAACAAAATCTCTCTAAACAACAACGCTCTCTCTAAGTCTCGTTGAACGCGCCTATTTATACTGGCTACCACCACGTCATGACTTACACTCATTGCCAGATCTCATTCAGCGGATGAAATAATATTTCGTTCAGTAAGAAGATAGTTTACATAGAAAAATAAAATAACCAGAGATAGTAAAATCAAAAGGAAAGTGAATATAGAGTATACGTTACAAAGTCATCTGTAAAGAACCGAGAGTTGCTAGTGGTGTCTTTCGGACTCAGTTGTATTGATCCACTACGTACCAGAGATGCTCAGTTGGGTTCAGTTCTAGAGAGTGAGAGGAACATTCTAAAATAGCGGGCTGTGAAGCACTGATGCTTCACAGCCCGCTCAAAAGAAACAGAAATCATTCACAATCATGCAAAGCAGCGACGTTGATGTATCACGTCACAAACCATCATCAAGCCGCTATAAATACAAGCCGTCTTCAGATAGAGGCGCAGTATACCCAGGAGTATGTCTCAATGTATGACCTGGAGAGTCAGAGTCAGATGTCGACAAAGTCTGATGTCGTCGGATTTTGAAGGAATTATGAAGCAACCACGAGGATCTCCTATGGATATGCCTCGGGTGTTGATACAGTACACACTGCTCTTTTTGGATTATGACGACGGATCCAGCTCAAGTGTCTAGCGGAGTTTTTCTCGATCAAGATGATAAGTAGCTGTCTTCCCGATGTCTCTAAGAAGAGTGAGCCTAAAGTATCTTTTCACCAAAGTTGAATTTTTAACTCTTTATAATAGTGTGTTGTATAATATGTTTTAACAGTCAGTTCAACTGAACGTCCTTCTTATTTTGAGAGTTACAACATGGTAACAGAAGTGTATAGTTTAGGTCAACTGTATATATATATATGTTATATTCATTTAAGCTTCAGATAAAGCTAATTTTGTTCTCATTAATGTGTCGTCATATTTAGCAGCTTGTGTTAAAATTTACTTAGTCAGTATTCTTTCATTGCTAAAAGCAACTGCGCCCATCAAACAACAGATGAGTCATCCGTAAAGTACTGAGAGTTGCTGGTGGTGTCTTTCGGACTCAATTGTACTGATCCTCTACGTCCCAGAGATGCTCAGTTTGGTACAGTTCTGGAGAGTGAGAGGGACATTCTAAAATTGTGAACTCCCGGAAATGCTTGTCCAGCCAGTCTTTTGTCCCACGGAGCGATGAAAAGGGGTGTTTTGTAATTGAAAGAAAGCATCCCGATGTGGTCCATGAGTACGTCAACATACAGTAGCTTTGTGTGGTAATACTGGTCTCAGCAGGTGAAAAGGCATCCAAACTAGTCCACGTTAACAAACTCCAGAACATTACACTACATTTAGCGGCTTTTAAAGCCCCGACTAAATAGTTGAGGTCGTTGGCCTTGTGTGATCTACGCATAATATACGCATCCTCCGGTCTCCGTGATGTAGCTGGAACCTCGATCTGTGATATTAACTTACCCATTTACAGTCTTCTACGGAAGAGTCGCGATGTTCTTTCGCCCAGTGCAGTGCCATAGCACGGTGGCATGCTGTTAACAAGAGTACTAGATGTCGGCCTTGGATGCCGTATCCCACCCATCTTACGTCAAATGATCTTTCTACAAGCCTTTTTTGGTTCCTCTTCGTTTAATTCTGACCATATGCTCTGCATTCGGACCCTTCGTTGAATTCTGATGTTATCCTCTGCATTCCGACCCGTCGTTGAATTCTGACATTATCTTTTTCACTCTTGCCCTTCGTTGAATTCTGACGTTATCCTCTGCATTCGTGCCCTTCGTTGAATTCTGACGTTTGCCGCCCCGGTGGCGCAGTGGTCTAAGGCGCTGGCCTCTGATCATTCGTCCGTAAGGGGTCCGGGTTCGAATCCCGGTCAGGCATGGATGTTGTGTTTGTCTTACGGCACTGGCTCTCTCCCTTCCCTGGAACCAGTGACCCTAAATTAGGGACGGGCGACTGCTTATAGCCCATTCAGTTGCTCACGGTGGTCGTTAAACCTCCAATAAAAAAAAAAAATCTGACGTTATCCTCTGCATTTGGGCCCTTCGTTGAATTCTGACGTTACCCACTGCATTCGGGTCTTTCGTTCTGACGTTAATATACGGGATAAGCATTACTCACTTCGAAAATCAATGGCCCCTTTACAGTCTGTAGCATACTCGTGACATAGAAGACGTTCTACTTCGGTAACCTATGAGTCAAATCGCCAAGTTGCAGTGCTAAGCCAAATGTGCCTTACAGCAAACAAGCTCTTTTCTGTCACCGCAGACAGAAAAGGGCTAGTTCGCTCTAAGACACATTCCTCCCTCGGCTACGGGTTATTTTGTAGCCCTGGTACACATGCGTGATGGTCTAAAGCGAAAACTCTAGATGTTCTGCAGTTTCGGAGATTGAGCATCATATATTCTGGCACCGACTATTTGCCCATGGTCTCTATGTTTACCCATAATCACTGTCACGGATAAACTATACAACAAGTAGATATCTGACCCATGCATAGCCATTGCAATGGAATTACGATGGTCTTATTATTGCCGCGGGGTAGGAAAGGATTGTGGACGGGTGCGTTTGGTGTAATAAATGGAACTTTCAGTCTATACTAAAATCACTTTTTTGTATATCGGTGCAGGACATAAAGACATGGTTCTTATAAACAATCCTATTTGTCGTAAAAAGAAACTCTTGTAGGCAACCATGTCTATTTCATTAGAACAATTCTAATGAGAAAACATGCCTGGCCGCCACAATGGCGCATTAGTCTAAGCTCTGACATCTGACCATTCGTCTTAGATGGGTCCGGGTTTGAATCACGGTGAGTCATGGATGCTGTGTTTGTCTAACGTCACTGGCTCTCTCCATTCCCTGGAACTAGTGGCTCTAAATTAGGGATGGGCTACTGTTTATAGCCCATCGAGTTGATCACGGTGGTTCAATCAAAAAACAAACAAACAAAAAAGAAAACCTGCCTGGTACAAAGAGGTGATTCCTTGGACAACCTGTCAAATATACAGAGCTGGTTTTTATAAATATTCTTGCCTTGCCTAGGATATTTGAATCTTATGTACATCTCTGCCGAACACAAAATTGTGTTGATGAGGTAATCTGTCTGATATAATACGATCCTTATGAGAAATCCTGTCTGATATTATGAGCCTTTCGTGTAGATACCATACGTAATACAAAAATATTTCTTTATCGGTAAACTTGCATCACATAATGAAACTACCTTCGTCCAGAAACCGACAACAGCAGCGCTGTCAGCATGTTCTGCCGTTTCTATGACTTCAACATGCTATGCCACCAACTATGTGTATGATTGAGTGCTGTTCCACACGCCAGTTGGAGTTTTGCACAAGACTTTTAAGGGCAGAACATTGCAGTCCCTGGGACTATTCGTACCGCCAACCCAGATGCCAATTTCAATTACTATCCCCTATGTTTTTAGTGATGTCTGAGTGTTTATATATAAAGAAGTTCGCTTCTTTTCAAGGAGATGGATTACCCCATAAAAGTGAAGGTAGGGTTACAGTGCACTATATAGCTATTAAGGAGCTTTCCATCACTTTTCAAGATCGTAAAACAAAGGCATTCCGAAATCTCTATATCAGTGGTGTAACATGAAAATCATTTTCAGAACAAAGTAATTACTCAGGAATATCATAACTGTAAAAATTAGCTTTGCTGATATCTCAACTTTGTTAGAGAAAAATTGATCGATTTTATTTCCGAAGAAATTAAGGGCCCAAAATAATGATGATCGTTTCCGAATTATCGACTTTTTAATGGCACGCAGAAGGTAATTATCTCTCATTTTGAAGGGGAAAACAAACTACATAATTTAGCTTTCAGAAGCTAAGGATATTGCTTTATTTTGAAAACTAAAAATTTCACTCTTATGCGATGCTGCCATTTTCACGGATTCTCTGTCTAAATGTTTCCATTGATATAAGAGAAGTAGTGTGCTTGTAATCAGTCTGGATGCTATGTGCATCAGACGCCTGGAGAAGCTTCATGCGCACGTACTGAGAACGTGCATGCAACAAGCGGAAAAGCGAGTGAAGATCGAAGGTGTAGTTATTGTGCAGTAAAGTAAAACAATGAGTAACTGGCAACGGAACAGCAACAGGCTTGTAACCAGCAGGCAGACGAAGAGTTGAGAGGAGAGAGTAATAATGCGGCATCTTTTTATATCATAATTCCCATCCTCGAATAATTACAACGGAAGAACAAGAACTTAATGCTTCTGCGGATATGTTCTGGTTTTATACAGGAACATTAACACTAATGGAAAAGAGAATTTAAATGGCTGCCGAAATGACCAACGGGCACTTTGGCCATGGGCTAAACTTGTCTATAATTTCGGCACGAACTTTGCCGACGGAGAATGAAAGATCTTAGTCTCCATGGGTATATAGAATATCGTAAGAAGTACCAGCCCAGTATCCAAAAACGTTCTGTGACGTATACCTGTATTTTACTTTTCTTTTGAGCTTTTTTTTAAGGTTTAATGACCACCATGAGCAACTCAATGGGCTATAAGCAGTCGCCCGATCCTAATTTAGGGTCACTGGTTCCAGGTAAGGGAGAGAGCCAGTGCCGTGAGACAAACACAACATCTATACCTCACCAGGATTCGAACCCGGGTATTTCTGGAACGAATTGTCATAAACCAGCTCTTAGACTACTGCGCCACCGGGGCGGTTTTCAATTTCGGTTTTCTCATGTAAATTTAGTTACTTGTGATGTACTACAGAGGTGAATCACGTGTTAAGACGATAAATCCGCAGTGATACAATCCGTCGGTGTAGCTTAGTCGGTTAGAACAACTGTCTCTGGAGCGAGGGGACGTGGCTTCGATATCCACCACCGACAAATCTGTGTTTTCACATACTTCGTGGTTAAACACTTTCTCACTGAACGGCACATTACTTCCCCCTTTACAATTTTGGCAACACTGATAGTGAGTCAGAGAAAAACAAAATGACGAAATTGAAGGTATAGAATGCTGATTTGGGGGAGGTTTGCAGAGCTGTTGAGCGACTGCGAGTAGATTGTTAAATGTTGATATCGCGGAAGAGATAAAGCCTACACTGGTGCTTAAAATGAAAGTCCGGAAGGCATTCACAGGGATAAAAAAAATATGTAACAGGTGGTAGAGACTTTTGTCTTAAAGAGACACAATTATAAGGGTAATAAACATTTTATAACAAAAGAAAAAATATGTACATATTTTGCATATACAGAGTTACATCTGCAAATGTCGCCGAGGTGAGATGTAAGAACGTAGCCTTAAAATGCTTTTATAGGGAATGCAATGACCTCGTACTGACAGAAAACTATCACGACGACGATACATACTCATCACAAGTTTGTTGATGAACTCTGGAGCCAAAGAATTCCGTTCCTCAATAAGGGCGGTGCGTAGCTCCGGAAGGATTCTGGTAGGGAACTAACGAGCTGCTACGTGTCGTCATAGAGCATCTTAGGCATGCTCTATAGGATTCAGGTCCAAAGATCTAGCTGGTCAGTTCATACGCGGAATATCCTCGCTGTACGGGAAATGACCGACAAGATGAGTCCTATGCGGCTCAGATTTATCTTCCATTAGAAGGAACTTAGGACCAGCAGCTTCCCGAAAAAGTCTGATATAGGTGTTTAGGATCTCGTCCTTATAACGTTAAGCATTCACATTGCCTCCTGCGAACACGTGGAGTGGTGTGCGACCCTTAAACATAATGCCATCTCACACGAGCACACCACCGCCTCCGAAGGTATCTGGTTTCCGGACGTTTACAGGATCATTACGGGTTCCCTGTTCCATCTAGATATAATGCCAATCAGAATCCGTTTGTTGACTGAATCTCGACACGTCTGTAAACAGAACACCGGCCCACTCATCTGGGCTCAGAAACGATATTGTCTGTACTAGTTCAAGAGAGCTCTCCCGTGGGCTGCCGTTAGCGGGACACAAACCATGAGTCTTCCCAAGTAGCACACTGACATTGGCCAACGGTTGGCCCAATGATATTTTTGCGTCGGCAGCGTTGGGCGAAGGTTGCGTTGTTTATCGAAGATTGGCCAACGGTTTTTCCAACCACACATGACCAACCATTTATCAACAAATGACCACTTTAACAGTTGTCCGATGGTTGTCCAACAACACATGATCACATTGGAAAACTGTTTGCAACAGTTTTCCAATGTGGTTCCAACCGTTGAACCAACACATATCCAATTGCTGGCCGCCGAGTCGCCTCGTCGCTGGGCCGACCGTTGAAAGCCCACGGTTGGTCCAACATAAGATTGCTATCTGGGTCCTGGCTTAAAGGCCAATCGCAATAAGCCTCCGAAATAAGGTTTGCCTTGATATCGTAGTCCCAGTATCAGCAGAGAGCTCCGAAGACAATTGTTTTGCGGTAGCGGCATGACGGTCCTCACGAGGTGTCATACGCCTTGGAGGACCTTGGATAGCCATTCATGACTTCCCACCGGTGTTGTTGAATTTCTGCCATAACCGTGAAAACAATGTGGGTTGAATATTGAAGTCCCTTGCGAGCTGGGCCTGAGGCTGGCCTGCTTCTAGTCGTCCTATAGCTCGCCACAGTGCAGCGTCAGGAACACTTGGGCGAGACTTTTGGAAAGGATTTGCACCTGCCGGAACGCTTCTTACATACGCTGTCGACAATAAATGCCACAACCGTTCCCTGTTAACCTTAAGTACGTAACTCACTTTACATATTGAACAGCATTTTGCTCACGGATATGCAAATTTCACTGCGGTGAGTTTGTTTCTAGTCTCCATTTGCATATACACTCATCGTCAAAGTAATAGTTACATCCAGAAGGACGAGTCGGTTTGCAATGCTATTCGGGAGGAAGGTAAAGGTTTCCAAGAACAATAAACGATTAAACATTGAGACTGATGCGGGCAATATATATTGAGCTACACGCCAATAAGTCGTGTCTCTCAGTATAGCGTCGGGCCGCCATATTTGCTTACTTAGCATGCCAGACGTCTCGGCATGGAGTCGTACAGGTTCCTAATGGTGTCCTGCGATAAGCCATCCCATGGAGTTTGAATCTTCTCACGCAGTTCCTGCAGGTTGTGCGGTAGGGGTGGAGAATAGTATCCCACACATTTTCAATCGGCGATAGGTCTGGCGATGCGGCTGGCTATGGCAGCGTATCAGTGCCTTAAAGGCAAGCTCTCGAGACAGCAGCAGTATGCGGACAAGCGTTGTCCTGTTGGAAAATTGCACAGGAGTGAGCGTTCAGGAAAGATAGGGCCACTGGTTACAGGACCTCATTAACGTAACGTCGGGCTGTCAAAATGCCTGTAATGAACATCAAAGGTGATGCGGCATCGTAAGTAATTGCACCTCATACCATAACACCAGGACTTCTGGACGTGTGACGCTCGACAACAAACCGTTCATCTTGGCGCTGACCACAGTGCATCCCCACACAGTTTCGGTGGTCGTCTCCTCCAAGACAAAAGCGGGACTCGTCACTGAAGATAATCCGTTGCCATTCTGAATGGCCCGATGACAGTCTGGCACGACACTTGCAGTCTTTGGTGACGATGCAATGGTGTTAAGGGCAGTCGTCGTAACGGTCTGCGCCGCCCCGGTGGCGCAGTGGTCTAAGGCGCTGGCCTCTGATCATTCGTCCGTAAAGGGTCCGGGTTCGAATCCCGGTCGGGCATGGATGTTGTGTTTGTCTTACGGCACTGGCTCTCTCCCTTCCCTGGAACCAGTGACCCCAAATTAGTGACGGGCGACTGCTTATAGCCCATTGAGTTGCTCACGGCGGTCGTTAAACCTCCAATCAAAAAAAAAAAAAAAAAAAAAACGGTCTGCGTGCGTGTAGTCCTACGCCATGCAGCCGTCTGCCAATGGGGATGGCACTAGTTGGACGATGCGTGGAAGGCACCACTGCTCCCTGAATATGCGCAATCGTGGCTGTTGGGTCACTCCGCGCATGTCGGACAACCCGCCGGTCCTCTCTCTCTCTCTCCGTGGTTCGTCTAGGTCTCCCAGCCACTTCCTGTCACTGTGTGTGCCTTGTTCTACTCCCTGCCGCCAACAACGTGCTTTGGTAATATTCGCACGACTGGTATGGCGCGCAATACGGCGATAATACCATCCAGCTTCCCGGAGCCCGACGATGCGGTCCCTCTCGAACTCCTCCAACTGCTCGAATTGCTTCCGAACTTTTCACCGAGGCATACTTCACTTGCAAAAGATGCAACCAACACAACAGCACGAGTCAGAATGGCAAGCACGCGCAACGGGGCAACCTTAATAGCCGGTCAGACACAGCGCTAAGACCCCTCTTTTCTTGCGTCACATGCCCGGCCGAGCGTGATAACTGAATCATTTTCATATCTTACAATGTCAAACCTACCTACCAAGTTTCATTCCTGTCGGTTGCTTCCTTCGGGGTGCAACTATTTTTTTGACGATGAGTATATGTCCTGTGAACACCGTAATATTTCATGAAACGCTTTGGATTATTTACCCGTTATTGCCTTCCCGATTTTAATTTTGGGCAGCAGTGTATTTGATATATATGTCATCGACGAGTAAGTGTCATAAGACTGATGTCAGTCCAGAAAAATGATATTTTGGCAGTGGATTTTATTGATGTTCTGAAATACACGTGGTTGGATAACAAATCATTGGAATCATGTGAGTCAAAAACTGAATCCTTTTACCTGGCCAGTTGGTTATTTGTTTTAAAAGTGTGATTTATGTGCTACGACGATATCTAAGAACGTTAAGCAGTTATCTATCTACATAGCTAACCGTTTAAAACTACAGCTAGCAAAGTTAAAACTATATAACTCTTCTACGGCAAACTTTGTAACTAAAGAAAAGCGTAATATGATCATCAGTTTTTTTTCCAGTAAAAATAAACTTCAATTTTTGGTTTTACAGTTCCGTAAAAGCGGATTTCTCAAACCTAGTTGTAAAACTTTCCTAAAAGGAGGCATAGAGAACAATTTTTTATTGACCTCGTACTGAAACAAAGCGAACTGTACCATCCGTTGATTCGTCTGTTCAGGCAATCGACCCCAACGCAAACATCACGTTTTGCACTGAGAACACAAGACTCAACTAACGTAATCGTACAGAGATAAACGGCTGTAATGCCTGTATTTATATTAAAGGAATGATTGGTGATAATTGGGAAATTTGTTTATGTAGACTGATAGCTACTGAAAGTACAGCAACCGCGAAGAAAATCTTGTCAGCAAATCTGCTGAGAACAAGCTGCACATTCCAAAAAAATTGTTCCAGCATGTCTTCGGACAGAGTCCAAACAATAGTTGCAGTCACGATTTAAGCTGCCGTTCGCTTCATGGAAAAATCTCGTCAAAGACGTATGACGTATTCATGTATTTAAGCTTCCTTCTGAGTTTCTGTTCTCTTATGTAAATAGAGTTACTTCTCGATAAACGCTTTCTCACTGAATGACACATTTTACAATTTGACAACACTGAGGTAGATAAGGATGTCAACACTGAATGTATGACGGCGGAACGGGCCCACCGAGAGAGGGGCCAGGAGTTGTAATTGCCTAAGGGCCCGGGCGTCGGGGAGCCCAATCCTAGTGGACGTTTGTCACGAATTTTTAGCGAAAGGTTTCAGCAGAAAAGTAAACCATTTGCGTCTCCCGGAGCAGCCGCTTTAGTTCCCCTCCTTGCATTTTCCCCCTGTCACAAAAACTAAACAAAAAAGGAACTTCCCGTACTAATTCCCTTACCATTGGAAGCAGGTCAATTTTCGACTCTTCCAAAAAAAAAAAAAAAACAGGAATCTTTGTAACCAAATGTGTGTATAGCCATCAGGCTATTCTGTACTCTTTCAATGCTAGTGGCAGGAGCTGAGAGATATTCCAGTGTTTGTGACATACTACAGAGGTGAAAACATGTGTCAAGACGATAAAACTGCAGCGAGACATTCTGTCCGCGTAGCTCGGTTGGGAGACCGACTTACTTCGGAGTGAGGTCACACGGCTTCGATGCCTGTCGCGGCCAAACTGGTGTTTTCACAATGGCGTCCGATTGTGGAAAGTGGATCTACTGGCCGTTGGGTTCTTCGAAAAATGTGTAATGTTTGTTCCACACTTTGCTTGGAATTAATGAAAAATTCCAACTTCACTTCAAAGAAAAAAAATTAAGAGGGAGATGATGTGACGTACTACAGAGGTGAAAACATGTATCAAGATGACAAATCTGCAGCGAGACAATTTGTCCGCATAGTTCAGTTCGGAGAGCGACTTACTCTGGAGGGAGATGACACGGTTTCAATGTCCGTCGCGGACAAACTTATATTTTCACATGTTTTAAAAAGGTTCAAAATTTATGATGGATCAACCATGGGACAAGTAACATTGTGTGGACTAACCACTCTTGCCATGGAGGCAGATCTTTTTCGTAATTTGAATTTTGAGGAAGTAATTGACGACTTCGCATTTAAAAGAGCCAGAACAGTTATTTTATAGAAATTATAAGAACTATAAGGTAACCAAATTTGTATATTATAAAATTTTATTTTTTCTATTTTGATATTTAATTATAAAGTGTTTTTGTAAATTAATAACTAATTTGACAAAAAAAGTAACCTGGTTTTAGTTTTCAAATATTGAGCACTCAATGTTTAATAAAAAAGTTTCAGCTTTAAGATCATGTCAAGTGCTTCTGTATATAAGTTCAGAATGAATTTCAAAATTGCATATAACCATAAAATAATTCTGATAAAATATTAGCAATTTGCTGGAAGCTTGTTTCGTAATGTACAGGGTATTTTACCTGTGGTTTAAAAACCCTGGTATTTTAATTCTGCACTCTTCTAAAATATTTTTGTGGGAGGTTGGACTGAGGAAAACTTTGGGGGTCCCGGCCTCAAAATTGCCTTGAGGCCAGAAATCCTGTAGTCGGGCCTGGAGCAGAATGTTCCAGAAACAGACTTGAGCGTAGTAGTTGATGTGAGTGGTTAATGTGTAGTTGTCGAAAGATTTACAATTAATACGATAGAGATATGGAGATTTATATGTGACCAGATTTATGTACCAGAGTTGTTGTTATAAGAACGGTTGCTATGATTCAGAGTTGCCGCCCCGGTGGCGCAGTGGTCTAAGCGAAGGCCTCTGATCATTCGTCCGAAAGGGGTCCGGGTTCGAATATCGGCGAGGCATGGATGTTGTGTTTGTCTTACGGCACTGGCTCTCCCCTTCCCTGGAACCAGTGACCTTAAATTAGGGACGGACGACTGCTTATAGCCCATTGAGTTGCTCACGGTGGTCGTTAAACCTCCAATCAAAAAAATAATAATAATAATTCCGACGAATTCTGTGTGAAGACCTGATAGTCAAGTACAGTATTGAATACAGGTTTCCCCTGCTATTCCAAAGTAGGGCGTTCTTATGTAAACTTTCGTAAGCCGAAATGGCGTAAAGCGAAGAAACAGTTACCATCAATTTATGTGGAAAAAATCATTGAGCCTTCCCAGACCCCCCCCCCCCCCAATAACCTCCAAATAACTAAAACATAAAATAACACTAACATAGTAAAAGCAGGAATGATATGATAAATACACACATTTTCGCCATTACTGGATGCCGACTAAAAGAGACAACTTTACTACTAGCAAAACCAATGGTAACTTCGGCAGCTTTCAAGATTCTTTCCCTCTGCGTATAAATAGTGCGAATAGTGGACGCAGGCACGTTTTCATTTCGTTCACCATCGATCGAAACGCTTAATTACGTTACGTTTTACTCTAAGCGTAACAACTTACGAACTCTCAAGCTTTTTTGATTCCTTAGGACACATTTTTCTAACGAATGCACAAAATAAATCGCGATAAAGCACAGATAACGTTATTTTAAGTACACCAGATACTGAATACTTAAGAAACTCTTCTGGCGTACTAAATATTTATTTTCGTACTGTAATATGCATAAAGATTCACCAAGCTTTCGCTCTCCTCTGGGACGCTTTTTCAAGGCAATGATAAATATTGCCATTGCCTTGAAAAAACCTCCCAGAGGAGTGACTTTCAAGAAACGCTTAAAGCGTTTGTTGAAAGTCGCCATAGCTTTGAATTGAAACATTTACTACGCTTCAAGCCTTTCTTGACAGTCGCCACAGCTTTGAACTGAAACATTTACTTCGCTATAAGCATAAAACAGAAGTCATTGCTCTTTCCACGTTTTATAAGTCAGTCACGGAAAAATTCTCATCGGCCGCCACCGGGAATTCGATTTCCGGTGGCGGCCGATGAGAATTTTCCCGTGACTCACTTATAAAACGTGGAAAGAGCGATGACTTTTGCTTGATGTTCCTAATCCACGTCAATATGTGTATTAATTATTCATTTGACTCTTGGTTATTTGTTTAGTTACTGCTTACCATCTTTGGTGAAACCCCAGCATTGTGCGGAGCTCCAAGAAGCAACCTGCCATGTGGTTTGGCAGGTTGTTGTATGTGAGTCTGGAGAATTCGAGGCCGCTTTGGTGCAGTGGTAGCATGTCCGGCGTGTAACTGGAAGACCTTAAGTTCGATTCCCGTGGCGGCCGATGAGAATTTTTCCGTTACTCACTTATGAAACATGGAAAGAGTGATGACTTCTGTTTGATGTTCCTAATCCACGTCAATGTGTGTATTAATTATTCATTCGCTATAAGCGTAGCGAAAGTCGTCATAGCTTTGAACTGAAACATTTACTACGCTATAAGCGCAGCGAAAGTCGCCATAGCTTTGAACTGAAGCATTTATTACGCTATAAGCGCAGCGAAAGTCGCCATAGCTTTGAACTGTGTCTGTGAGCACTGATTCTCACTGACACAGTTCAAAGTTATGGCGATTTGATGCTCTGTGTAATTCCCGGGGATGGAGCTTGTAAATTTTTCTTCATTGTAAATTCTCAAACCCTGGCTTATTTCCGTCGCAAAAGCAGTGAGTTTAGACTTCCATTCAAGTGATTAGATTTCTTTGTTTTTAAAATAAGTGCTTTCACTCGTTTCTCGTTAAAAGAGTCATTCCGGCATTTGAAAAATTTGCGTTTTAAAACACTGGAAAAAAATATGAAAATCGTTTGGACAATTATCTATCTATGTTGGAGACATGCATGTAGAACGGATTACGTTTAAAAGTTTAACTTCCTTTAAGGCTTAACCTTACTTAACATAATGACTTAATATCTAAAATCTTAATTAAGCATGAATCTTTAAGTAAACTGTTTCATAATTACAGCCAGAATAGGTTATTAGAAAATGCCTACGGAACCCAATTCCACTCTTTATACAGTAATCCAGCACGTCAGGTAGTTGATAGTAATCACTTCGTTCGTAACAAGATACGTTTGATTAATATCTCTATTCACACATCAAATAATAGTACGTACCCAGAACATGGCTTTGTATTACTTCGCTCAACAGATAACTCTTACAATATCGTTCTTGAGCATGTAATATCGCTCTCAACTTTGCATACAATCTGCTCATACAAAATAGCTCTACTGCCTGCATATCAATTACGTCTGCATATCACAACATTACACAGTAGCTCAAAACACGCAATACCTTTTACTTGCGTTTGATTGCACTTTGACCCACTGTCATGTTGTCAACTTTTACAAGCTCGTCGGGAGACATTTTGTGGCGTTAAGTCAGTAAATATTTAACTAGAAGAAACCAAATTTACACGAGAACACGGAAACTGGAAATGAAGGTTAAATGAAAGGCAATAAGTCACAGTTTACAAGTGCATCTTTTGCTTCTCATAGATACCTTACAGTGAGATGGATAAATTGCTGGTTAAAAAACTTGAGCCTGACGGATTTAGACACAGCAGAAAAAAAGACTTAAAATCATTTTACCCAGTGGTTAGCAGTAAGTTAAGATTTCTCGCATGATTGCAGTCACACACCCTGAGAAAAAGAGGGTATTTCATGTGGTAAATCTGATAAATTATCTTTTTTGTAGCAGAGCAGGTTTTAGCTACTTAAACGTATTACTATGCGTCTCCGTTAATGGATCAAAAAGTAAGACTTTTAACTTTAAAAAACCTTTCACTACTGGGTGACAAAAAATCCTGACGAATTTTATCGTAGCTACAAATAAATGGATCAAAAATGCGATGTGCACAAATTTATTCACCATATCAGTGAGTAAATGTATTTATATTTTCTGCTAAAACTACCTCTGAAAAATCCTGTTTTAATCTTGTGTTCTAAAGCACTAAATTTAATTTGAATAATGCATTTTTTTAAAATCTTATAGAAAGAAAAACGATAAAAAAAGGAAAGTAAAACGCAAACTTTGCTACCCTGCATAGCATTTTGATACACCTTTTGCTAATGAAGTAGCGAAATTACTACAAGAGAAAATAATCACAACTTAAACGCTGGCTCCAGGTTTAAATCTGTTTACTGAAAACAAGAAAATAATACCAGGAAATGTTCCTTCACTACACTTACATCTAGAATATCTAAATGTATCATATATGATTTCAGTTTTTCGTAATAAGCAGTTTGCCGATATATGCATTTTTATTGCTATCTCTGCAACTAGCTGACATATTTGAAAAACTATTTCCCATCGCATGTCGTTTACAGTAAATAATGTTTTCCGTATATTCCTTACTTTTCTGCTTTTTCGTAATTCACATTTCTGCTACAAGGAAGTAGCGCATGTTTTCCAGTTTGAAAGAGTATGCTCGATTCAAAAAATTCACTGAGAAAATTCTTTCTTTGTATGATATCTTTCTTTATGAAGAATCATGTTCACACTTTCTTTTTCAAAACACGCGCAGATTTCTCGCTGAGAGGCTTAAAGTTTTAAACGCGTTTTCTCTACACCTCTTCTACTAATAGCTTTGCTGGAAAACTTTCTTCATTTTCTGATATCTTCTACTATGAGGAATATTTTTTGTACAATTTGTGATTTTCAATCCACATATTTCTGCCGCTAGTGGGCGTAAGTATATATTTCTGTGTGTGGATGTTTTAATGATAGTAGAAATCAAGCTGATTTTTCTTTTCTTAAAACTGTTTTCTTTTCACAATGAAAATTACTGCTCACATTTCGCATTCAAAATAATACGGACATTGCGCAAAAGTAGTATCTTTTTGCTGATTGTTTTCTTTCTAAAAATCTACTTAGAAAAATTCTTTTCCTGGAGAAACTATTTAAAACACATACTCCTTACACCAGAGAATTCGTTGTCACCTTTCTTGTTTCTTGCAGTCTCATTAGCAGGTATTCTTGTCATCGACAATGACGCAAACTCGGAAAACCGAAAGCACATTTATTGGTAATCAGAGTTAGAAATAATTTCAATTAGCAGTACTTGATGCTGTTAAAAATTATTTCTAGCACATCTGGCTCTTTGGTAGCAAGTTGGTGTACTATAACGAAGTAAATTTCTCCGTCATTTTTGGTCTACGCCGGGATTCGAACCCGAGGCCGCTTATTCCGGAACAAGTCGCTCTACCAACTGAACTACACAGACATTTGTTCTGCCTTTATGTCGTGTGCGTCCTGCTGGCAGGTACGTCACATCTCCCCCCCCCGAAAGAGGGCCGGGGGCATGGCCCACGGGTCAGCCGTGACCATGAATCGTTGCAGGCAGCCATCCACTGTAGAACGTGTACTTGAGAACTCCCAGTCAATCTGCTGTGTGGAATGCAACATCACACATTTTTTTTATTTTTCGAAGCGCTGGAGAAGGAATTCTCTGATTTTTCCTGTCTCGCGGTGTAGAAATAACATCCCACCAATGCGAGATTTTGAACGGCCGGGTCATCCGGATAGTTCGGGCGCCATTATAACGAAGTAAATTTCTCCGTCATTTTTGGTCTACGCCGGGATTCGAACCCGAGGCCGCTTATTCCGGAACAAGTCGCTCTACCAACTGAGCTACGCAGACATTTGTTCTGATTCCTATCTGCCTTTATGTCGTGTGCGTCCTGCTGGCAGGTACGTCACAGTACTAAACGCATTTGCATTAGTTAAATTTGTTCTAAATGTGTAGTTGAATGTGCAATTCCGAATTGCTACTTAAATAAAATAATTCAAATATAAACCGGTTTGTGCTGTTATAAGAAAAAAGGAACAAAGGTTTTTCCTCTCCTATTTCCCCTAGCACTCAACTACGCAGTGCAGTAACAAGGGAATGCATTTCGAATAAGAAGAAAAAGTAAAATAAAGAGCTCTTGTCTCCTAAATCACATTTTTTGAATTATTTGGCAACCGCCCGAGATCCGAAATTTTTTCTTTTCCCAGAAATAAAAGCAATGGGTCTGATGAATCCTTTTCGTAACATAAAATGCCAATATTACAGAAAGAAAAAGAAACTTGCGATTGAATTAAAGAGGGCGACAAAATGCTGCTTTGAAAATCGCGCCATCAGTGCTTGCTGGTGGCGTTTTTGCTCCACTGATTAATTAATATTTTCTCCCGATATCATTTACAGGACTGGTAGTCTGTTAAAATTGTCCCGAATGTCAGTATTGGGGAGTATAACTATTCCTGTTGTGATGCATGTTAGTGAAACCTGGATACTTTGAAAGATACTAAGGAGTCGGTTGTACACTGGAGAGATGAGTTACGATAGGGCTATGGCAAGACTCGTTCAGATCATGTTCAAAACGAAGATGTCTTGCAAGCGTGTAATGTGAAACAAAATGTTGTTAATTTGGTGTAAACTAATATTTTGAGGGGGATTAGACATCGTTGAAAGAATGAGTGGTTAGGTACTAACTAGGAGAAATGACAGATAGATACCAAATTAATCATGCAAATAGATATGCTTCAGAAAACTGGAACGAGAATCGAATCCGCGTCTCACAATTTACATTCGAGTACGTTACCGTTAAACCATCCAGAACGAGGAACCTCCAAGAAACTTAGGATGTGTTTTGGAACTCAAATGAAACTCTCCGCCGTGCGCAAATCGGAGCATGTATGATCCCTCATGTTAGCCGCACGCGGAGCAGAAAACGAATCTCCTCAAGAAATAACTCTTTAGCTCTCGTGCCGCTAAAATGAAGGATCATACATGCTTCGATTTGCGCAAGGCGAAGAGATTCATTTGAGATCCAAAACACATCCTCACTTGCTTGTAGGTTGTGACGTACCTGCCCCGCAGGATGCACATCAGATAAAGGAAGACACCAGCGAGAGTGCATGCCAGTGTAGTATAGTGGATAGCACTTGGGGCTCCGAAGCCGAGAGTTGTGGGTTCGCATCCCGTCCCTGGCATAAAAATGGAGAAATTTACGTCGTCATATTGGCGCCCGAATTTTCTTTCCCCACCGTGATATAGGAAAAATGAGAATCCCTTCTTTCGTGCTTCGAAAAAATAAATCAGTGTGATGTTACGTTCCTCACACCAAATTGTCTGGGATTTCTCAAATGCACGTTCATCATAGGATTACTGTCTACAGCAACTTATGGTCCCGGCATGACCCGTGGTCCATGCACCCGGCCCTCTTTCTGGGGAGATGTGATGTGCCTGCCCCGCAGGACGCAACTTAAGTGCGTCCTGCCTTTATCTCATGTGCGTCCTGCGGAGATAAAGGCAGATAGCAGTGAGAACACATGCCAGTGTAGTATATGTAGTATAATGGATAGCACTCGGAGCTCCGGAGCCGAGGGGAGGTGTGACGTGCCTGCCCTGCAGGCCGACGCACATGAGATAAAGGCAGATAGCAGTGAGAGCACGTGCCAGTGTAGTATAGTGGATAGCACTCGGAGCTCCGGAGCCGAGGGGAGATGCGACGTGCCTGCCCTGCGGGACGCACATGAGATAAAGGCAGATAGCAGTGAGAGAACATGCCAGTGTAGAATAGTGGATAGCACTCGAAGCTCCGGAGCCGAGGGGAGATGTGACGTGCCTGCCCCGCAGGACGCACATGAGATAAAGGCAGATAGCAGTGAGAGCATATGCCAGTGTAGTATAGTGAATAGCACTCGGAGCTCCGTAGCCGAGGGGAGGTGTGACGTGCCTCCCTCGCAGGACGCATATGAGATAAAGGCAGATAGCAGTGAGAACACATGCCAGTGTAGTATAGTGGATAGCACTCGGAGCTCCGGAGCAGAGGGGAGATGTGACGTACCTGCCCCTCAGGACGCACATGAGATAAAGGCAGATAGCTGTGAGAGCACGTGCCAGTGTAGTATAGTGGATAACACACAGAGCTCCGGAGCCGAGGGTTGCATGTTCGAAAGCATCCCCTAGCATAAAATGGTGGAGAAATTTTCCTCGTCATAAGGTTTATTGTTTTGGGTGGTGTAAGTCGAAAACAAATCGGGAGATCTGGGTTCGATTCCCGTTCCAGAACGATGCCATTTTCAAGTTTTCTGATGCATGTCTACTTGCCTTGGAGAAATCATTCAACCCATGGGAAACAAATAAAGAAAAGGAAGAAGTCATAGAAGAACCGGAATTAGGAATGTCTTCAAGAGACAAAGACACTTATTAAGTGCAAAAGTCTTCCGCGCTGTGTGATGGATATCACTGATGCATGAGATGTGTACCAAGATCGCTGTAAATAGAGACCTTTGATACATCAGCAGTATATAAATAAAGTCTACATCATTAAGTAACTCTGATTTGAATGTCATCTCGCTTTGAGGAGCTAATTAATACCTGAATCTCAGAGAACAGCTTACTGAAATGCAAGCATATAATGCACTAGCTTCTTACCACAGCAATACGTCAATTATACATGGTAATTGGGGTCACTAAAGCCCTGATAATTGAAAAACACGGTTAATCCAAATTATGTTTATTGAGTTACATACATATACTATGTAGATAAACGTCCTTGGTGTATATAAATACAAAACTGAACATTTTAAAACTTATTTAGATAGAAAGTCCGGAATATTGTTTATTTTCTTTGTAGAATTATATTTTGCTTTATTTTTCTTATACGGTCACGGATTTGTAAAACTTTAATGGAATCAACATCATCTTGACTTTCCACGAATTTAAGTGATGTTTATTCAGCTGTTTTGGCTTCACTACAACTCACTTTGTAAGCTGATTGTAGTTCCTCAACGTTTTCCTTATCAAGAGAAACACTCGTAATGTCTAACAGACGAAAGATATACTAGATTAAATTCGTAATATATTTGACTGAGCACTCTGTCGGCAGAACGGGAAACCGGAACAGTGATGATAAATACGTTCTGCTAGAAAAACGAAGCATATTGTTTAATTATGATGCAGTGTTATTAAAAGCACGCTGTAATGTCTTCTGTTGTTTTAGGAATCCATTTGCATAGAGAATTTTAAAAAAGTCAATTTGTATGTATTACGGAGGACCACCGTTAATCCGACATCTCGGATAATCGGCATTTCACTGTACTTCGGATTGGGTGTATCATCTTCCTAATAGCCACACATTCAAAAGTCGTTCACACTGCGTGCATATCATCTTTTCAATCAACGAAATTAGATGTGTTACGAGATGCACTTTACTTTGCTTTAAGAAATAACTTACCACAGTATACGATGCCACAGTTGCGCATATTAATGACGCCTGCTATGACCCATTCAAATATTTGCTCAGACTGTGAAAACACAAGTTTGTCCGTGTCCCCTCAATTCGGAGTAAGTTGCTCTCCCAACTTAGCTACGTGGACAAAATATCTCGCTGCAGATTTGTCATCTTGACACATGTTTTCATCTCTGTAGTACGTCACAAGAGTTTGACCTTATTAAAAATGATATGCTACATAAAACTGCGAAAGTTAATGTATCACTCTCAATGTTTCTTCAGTTTTCATGAGCGCCGAGAAACGCAATCAAGTCATACTGGTGACCATTGACAGCTGGTGACTACGTGCTACCGTGCTAAAGCACGCAAACAAATTTTGAATTGAGATTTGTATTGCTTATTGCAGCTGAAAGTGCGTGCATAAGATTTGCTGCCAGCACAAAATCAGATTTTTAGACGGGCCGTAATCAAGACTCCTGTTTGCTATTCGGTCTGTGTGTCGGCTAACACGGGCATAACAGCCTGGTTCGGTCTTTCGTGTTGTGAACCAAATAGCACGGCCTCAACAGCGTGTCAATCCTACCGCCTACGCCACACTCCTCTTGGGTCCTCTTCTCAAGCCGGCCACAAGGGTCTTCCAGCTTTCTAAATTTCTCTTAGCACGATATAGGACAGCAAACGGCGTTGAGATCCCCATCCCTTCTTTCTACTATTGGAACTGAGGCAGTGCAAAGTTTTACCCACAATTCCTACAGGATGCGGTATTTCACCAAAATAGAAGGAAAGCTTATATGATTACCATGCTTTCAAGAAATTTGCGCGATCAATCAATTCAATTCTTTTGGCACGCTTCTATGTTTTGTTCTTTGTAATGAAATTTTTGTAATCTTTTAATTTCTTGGATGGAGGCTGTAATGAATTTAGTAGATCTTTTGTTGAAACGATCATTTTCTTCAAGAACTTAAGAAGAAAAATTGAAGCAAAATCTTCAGGATCCTAAACAAAAGTAAAAATAAATCCTAAATAAAATCCTTAGGATTCTTGATTCTAGGGAAGGCCTAAAAATGAAGCTTGATCCAAGTGCAATTATTTATACTGTTTTGCATTTCATAAACTCCTTAAAGTATAATACATAGAGTGGTTTAGTTAATCATATATAATTAATTCACATTTAAGCTTTTCAAAAGTGCATTGAAAATCACAAGTAATACGATTAGAAGATGGATTTTAGGTGATCCACTATTGAATATGTTTTCTCTGCGACTGCGGTCGTCGCAGATTAATAAATGCGTATATTCTGCAATATTAGGCCTAATATTTTATTATATATGGTTATAAGTTTAAACGCTAACCCTAAAAAGGCGATTAAAACATTATTGACGCTAAAAAGGTGAGGAAAAATTATTAACCATTCATATAAATTTGTATTGTATATAATTACGCAAAGCATCTGGAGTTGCCTTAAATTTTCCTTTATCAATATGTTTTTTTTTAGTTACGGCGGATGATGCAGCTAAGCTAGTTGATTCTCAATTCCAAGGTCTTTTCGAAATAGGATAGGGGAAGGGGAGGGGGGGGGTTGTAGCACGCCCATTTTCAGCGGCACGAGTCGTCACTGCTGGTGACTAATAAACTCTTCAGAACGCGCGTTGCACATTCAGCGCTCAGCTGTTTTCTCGAGCATAGATCTTTCACTAAGTGGCTGTAGACTATCAAACGTATCTCGTAACTAACGTAACTCATTTAAACACAAAATTCTTGGAATGTACACAACTTATAACGATGTAAATTTCTCCGTTATTTCTGTCCACGCCAGGATTCGAACCCGGTCCCCTCATTCCGGAATAAGTTGCTCTACCAATTGAGCTACGCGGACGTTTTATTCTGATTCCTATCTGCCTCTATGTCGTGCACGTCCTTCTGGCAAGTACGTCACATCTCCTGGTACGTTACATCATCTCCCCCTTATTATTTTTTTTTTTTGTCGAAATGCTGGAGAAGGGATTCTCTTATTTTTCCTATCTCGCGGTGTGGAAAGAACATCACACCAATGCGAGATTTTGAACGGTCGGGTCATCCGGATAGTTCGGGCGCCATTATAACGAAGTAAATTTCTCCGTTATTTCTTTCCACGCCAGGATTCGAACCCGGGTCCCCTCATTCCGGAATAAGTTGCTCTACCAATTGAGCTACGCGGACGTTTTATTCTGATTCCTATCTGCCTCTATGTCGTGTGCGTCCTTCGGGCAGGTACGTCACATCTCCTGGTACGTTACAAACTTTTCTCTTTTCACAACAGAAGTTTTGTAAGTTTGCACTTCTGCGTCTTATACAATACGCGTGCGCACCCTCACGGTATACTTTTCTCTCAGCGACTGAATTCATTACTCAACGTCAGGTGACTGACTTTTAAGATTTCATGAAATTTCCAAGTTGCACTGCTGCACAGGGCCTGATTTACACCTAGGCCACAAAGCCCAGGCCTTGGGCCCCGCGATGTAGGGGCCCCAGAATCACAATACAAAAATAAATTATGCTCTTTTTTATTAATTAATTATTATGAATAAAAAAAGCTTTTTTTCTTGAAATGAAGATTAACACTGGTGTTTTACAAGGCTCTTTCACCACCACCTCACAACTCTGATTGTTCCTGTTTTACATAATGTGTGTGTGTGTGTGTGTGTGTGTGTGTGTGAGAGAGAGTGCACACACACACACACACAACTTACTTTTGAGTCCCTAAAATCACAAACATATTGATTGCTTGGAAAAATTAGAACCTACGGAGCTTGTAAAAACTGATTAATATGTAGTCCATTTAATTTCAAATGTGAGTAATGTATAAGGCAGGAAAATTGCAGTGCTTTTCATCTGAAACTTGCAGATGAAATATAAATGTGCTATATTCGTATATGTACTATACACTTGTGAGACGTTTTACATTGCTAAGACACTCTTTTGAAGCTTTGAGTATTTCATTATGTAAATTATGAGACTTTAAAATTGCTTGAGTCTAAATTAAGTGAATTAATGAGCTGAATAATGGGCTTTTATGAGTGTGAGAATTATCCAGGTATGCATGTTTCCTCAAATCTAAGTATCCTTCCTCTGTTAATAGAATTATTCTACTATAATATTGAACACATTACAGGTAATCAACTACATGGATGTTCACCTTGCCTCCCCCCAAAAAAAATGTGTCTGTACCAAGTCTAAATAATGTTCATCGGTCAAAAAAATAATTAAAAGGGGATGAATAATTAACATCTGTTGATATTTGAAATATTACATAATTAAATGCGAAAATAGCAATACTAAACTATTAAATAGTGTTTTACTTACTCGTATACATTTTTAAGTGCGAATTTTCTTTCTAATATTAAGATTTAATAAAAGTAGATATTATTTCTTATTTTGCCTAGCACAGTATCCCAATTATTAAATCAACTTTTAAATTAATTGATAATATTTAGTGGCGACAAATTTACTTACCCATTCAAGAATGTGGACGGGTGGGGAGCCTCATCCTGTGCTGTGCCTAGGGACCGATTCTGTGTAAATCGGGCCCTGCTGCTGCTGCATCGTGATTCAGGAACGGATTGGTCCATCGGAACATTTCCGGGTGGAACACTCGAGAAATGGCTCACTTCCTCGTATTCCTTTTGTCAGATCTGAAAATGAAAGATAATTATTTTTGTATAAAACCAATGTAATAGGCTCTACGCCTGTCCCTAACGCTCTGACGTCATTCAGTACTTACAGCGCCACCTGCTTTTATTCGGTGGCCGAAATTGGAACTAAGTTCACCGCTATCGCACGATACGTAAACTCAAGGAGAAATACCGGAAAATAAAATAAAGTTAAAGTAAGGCAAACGACTGCACCCGTAGCAACACGGACGTGCTCGAACAACTGTCTGCGACGTTTGTTCCGATATGTAGGTGTATGTCGTGTTTTATTTCATTTTCTTCGCATTGCAGAGTAACTTCCTAACAAGTTAGTAAAATTATGCAATGCATTGATTATGATACGCTCTCCAACATACCAAAAATCATTGCTCAAGTTATTACTCAAGTTATGAGGAATATGGCTGTAGAATAAGTCTCGCTCCTATGCCCTGACCTTTGACACCGTTTTAACCCTTTAACGACCATGACTCTAAGCTCTAGTAACACTCTAAATACCATAACGCCCGAAACTGTCTGTTGTTTCACTTCTTTATTTAGTAACAACAATAGTGACTGACGGTGACTCCTGCTGATCTCTCATAGGTCGAGAAAATTTAAAGAACTCGTAAGGGTAGAAAATCTGACTCATTCTAAACAGGCGTTTCGGGCAGCTATGGTGGTTTGTATGTACGGGCGTTTTGGGTGTTATGGTCGTTAAAGGGTTAATGATATTCAACACAACCGGTTAAGTATACTCCCGGAACAACAGAAGGAAGTTTTGTCTCAATCGAAGCAATTTTACGTAAGTTATGACGCATAAAGGCGATGGAATGGATCCTGCTCCTATTTCCTGACCTTTGACTCCATTTTGCTCATTTTCAACAGGGTTCGCCCTCATGTGGTCCCCTACTATAACGAAGTAAATTTCTCCGTCATTTTTATCTGCGCCAGGATTCGAACCCGGGTCCCCTCATTCCGGAATAAGTTGCTCTACCAATGGAGCTACGTGGACGTTTTATTCTGATTCCTATCTGCCTTTATGTCGTGTGCGTCCTTCTGGCAGGTACGTCACATCTCCTGGTACGTTACATCATCTCCCACTAATTTTTTTTTTCTTTTTTTTTTTCGAAGTGCTGGAGAAGGGATTCTCTTATTTTTCCTATCTCGCGGTGTGGAAATAACATCACACCAATGCGAGATTTCGAACGGTCGGGTCATCCGGATAGTTCGGGCGCCATTATAACGAAGTAAATTTCTCCGTCATTTCTGTCCACGCCAGGATTCGAACCCGGATCCCCTCACTCCGGAATAAGTCACTGTATCAATTGAGCTACGCGGACGTTTTATTCTGATTCCTATCTGCCTTTATGTCGTGTGCGTCCTTCGGGCAGGTACGTCACATCTCCTGGTACGTTACATCATCTCCCCCTTATTTTTATTTTTTATTCTTTTTTTTTTTCGAAGTGCTGGAGAACGGATTCTCTTATTTTTCCTATCTCGCGGTGTGGAAATAACATCACACCATTGCGAGATTTTGAACGGTCGGGTCATCCGGATAGTTCGGGCGCCATTATAACGAAGTAAATTTCTCCGTCATTTCTATCCACGCCAGGATTCGAACCCGGGTCCCCTCATTCCGGAATAAGTTGCTCTACCAATTGAGCTACGCGGACGTTTTATTCTGATTCCTATCTGCCTTTATGTCGTGTGCGTCCTTCGGGCAGGTACGTCACATCTCCTGGTACGTTACATCATCTCCCCCTTATTTTTATTTTTTATTTTTTTTTCGAAGTGCTGGAGAAAGGATTCTCTTATTTTTCCTATCTCGCGGTGTGGAAATAACATCACATCAATGCGAGATTTTGAACGGTCGGGTCATCCGGATAGTTCGGGCGCCATTATAACGAAGTGAATTTCTCCGTCATTTTTATCCGCGCCGGGGTTCGAACCCGGGTCCACTCATTCCGGAATAAGTTGCTCTACCAATTAAGCTACGTGGACGTTTTATTCTGATTCCTATCTGCCTTTATGTCGTGTGCGTCTTTCTGGCAGGTACTTCACATCTCCTGGTACGTTACTCTACCACATACTAAAATTTCATCGAAATCGAGCCATTTTTACGCAAGTTGTGACGCATAAGAGCAATGGAATGCATCCCGCTCCTATACCCTGACCTTTGATCCCATTCCTCAATTTTCAATAGGGTTCGTCCCCAAGTGGTCACCTACCACGTACTAAAATTTCATCGAAATCGAACCATTTTTACGAGAGTTATCGTGCGGACGGGCGGACAGACGGACAAATCTGGAGCATATACGCTTCTTTAACTTTCGGTTGGAAAGCGTAAAAAAGGAATAAAATTGCAGAGTAATTTCTTAAAATGGGACTAAAATTGCAGAGTAATTTCTTAAAAAGGGAATAAAATTGCGGAGTAATTTCATAAAAAGGAATCAGCGTTATTTTATTTCATAAAAAGGATAAAACGGAATAAGTAAAATTGTAAGAAAGTAACTGCAGTAGTATTTTTGATTCACTGTGATGGAAATTTAAAACATTATTGGTTCCGTGGAATTTTTTCTTTGTAGTACAAGATGTATAACAAAGTAAATTTCTCCGTCATTTTTATCCGCGCCAGGATTCGAACCCGGGTCCCCTCATTACGGAATAAGTCACTCTACCAATTGAGCTACGCGGACGTTTTATTCTGATTCCTATCTGCCTTTATGTCGTGTGCGTCCTTCGGGCAGGTACGTCACATCTCCTGGTACGTTACATCATCTCCCCCTTATTTTTATTTTTTATTCTTTTTTTTTTAATGAAGTGCTGGAGAAGGGATTCTCTTATTTTTCCTATCTCGCGGTGTGGAAATAACATCACAATAATGCGAGATTTTAAACGGTCGGGTCATCCGGATAGTTCGGGCGCCATTATAACGAAGTAAATTTCTCCGTCATTTCTGTCCACGCCAGGATTCGAACCCGGGTCCCCTCATTCCGGAATAAGTTGCTCTACCAATTGAGCTACGTGGACGTTTTATTCTGATTCCTATCTGCCTTTATGTCGTGTGCGTCTTTCTGGCAGGTACTTCACATCTCCTGGTACGTTACTCTACCACATACTAAAATTTCATCGAAATCGAGCCATTTTTACGCAAGTTGTGACGCATAAATGCAATGGAATGCATCCCACTCCTATATCCTGACCTTTGATCCCATTCCTCAATTTTCAATAGGGTTCGTCCCCAAGTGGTCACCTACCACATACTAAAATTTCATCGAAATCGAACCATTTTTACGGAAGTTATGACGCATAAGGGCAATGGAATGGATCCTTCTCCTATGTCCTGACCTTTGACCCCATTTCCCCAATTTTCAATAGGGTTTGCCCCCATGGAGTCCCCTACCACATACTAAAATTTTATCGAAATCGAACCATTTTTACGAGAGTTATCGTGCGGACGGGCGGACAGACGGACAAATCTGGAGCATATACGCTTCTTTAACTTTCGGTTGGAAAGCGTAAAAAAGGAATAAAATTGCAGAGTAATTTCTTAAAAAGGGAATAAAATTGCAGAGTAATTTCATAAAAATGAATCAGCGTTATTTTATTTCATAAAAAGGATAAAACGGAATAAGTAAAATTGTAAGAAAGTAACTGCAGTAGTATTTTTGATTCACTGTGATGGAAATTTAAAACATTATTGGATCCGTGGAATTTTTTCTTTGTTGTACAAGATGTATAACGAAGTAAATTTCTCCGTCATTTTTATCCGCGCCAGGATTCGAACCCGGGTCCCCTCATTACGGAATAAGTTGCTCTACCAATTGAGCTACGCGGACGTTTTATTCTGATTCCTATCTGCCTTTATGTCGTGTGCGTCCTTCGGGCAGGTACGTCACATCTCCTGGTACGTTACATCATCTCCCCCTTATTTTTTTTTTTTTTTTTTCGAAGTGCTGGAGAAGGGATTCTCTTATTTTTCCTATCTCGCGGTGTGGAAAGAACATCACACCAATGCGAGACTTTGAACGGTCGGGTCACCCGGATAGTTCGGGCGCCAATTATAATGAATTCAATTTCTCCGTCATTTTTATCCGCGCCAGGATTCGGACCCGGGTCCTCGCATTCCGGAATAAGTTGCTCTACCAATTGAGCTACGCGAACGTTTTACTCTGATTCCTATCTGCCTTTATGTCGTGTGCGTCCTTTAGGCAGGTACGTCACATCTCCTGGTACGTTACAGATGGAAGAAGATAAAGCTGAAAGAAAACGTCACTTAAATGGAGAACGACAACGACGATGGCGTGCAAACCAGTCTTCTAATCTTTGCATAACTTGAACGAATACAGAGCTGATCGGAGACGAAATAAAACTTTTGAATTAAACCGTTATTATAGTTATGTATATGTATTTTACATTCGTGTCATAAAATTTTCAGTCTCAGCTTTTTCCCCCGTACATAGCATGAGCTATGAGTTAGTTTACGAATAACAATCGTTAACTTCATTTGAGCTTTATATCTGTCTGGAAAGTTATTTTCTTAAAACAACGTTTGCTTCATTCTATGTATTGCGCGTGCGCTCTGAAACGCCATAGCAAAATTCTCTGTACTTATGTGAGGAAACTGCCGTCGGACCAAGCAAGCTGTTTCATACTAATTAAGTTGAAGCTAACTATAATTAAACGCAATTACATTACGTCTAACTACAATTAGACGTAATATACGGTTTTAGTGCTTGATTGATTGCAGGAACTGTTTATTGCTCATACAGAATTAAAACCTTAACATACTTCGCTGTAAGGCTTGTTCTTCTTACTGAAATGTTCCGTAAAGTTTAAGTCGTACTCCCGATGGCTTAAATATGTAACACAGAATTAACAGAGCGCTGAATAGAATTTACGGCCAGGTGAAAGTAAAAGTCCACTTATAAGGTCAATTGCTGTTTATTGATCCTGGTTGGTATTCATAGGTCAGCACAACCTCCCTATCTCCCTCTCTCTCGTCTGTCCATCGCGGGTTGAGTTCCGCAAAGACGACAATGCGCCCCTGAGGATTACTGGCTAATTAATGCAGCCGGCTTGCTATTCCTCTGCTGAATACGGGTAAAGGACAAAGTGCGTCAGGGGCCAACTTCACAGGGAACCTTGGCTGGTTGAGTTCTGCAAAGACGACAATGGGGCCTTGAGGATTACTGGCAAATTAATGCAGCCGGCTTGCCATTCCTTTGCTGCATACGAGTAAGAGACAAAGTGCGTCAGGGGCCGACTTCACAGGGAACCATCTACGAATTCGGCTCCCCGAACACAGGGAGTCTGCGGAAAACCCCGGTAAAACCGCAGTCTAGATGACCGGCAGAACCGAAATTCCAACACACGTCAGAAATGTCCGCCTCAGCGGACGTTTCTGACGTGCGCTTGTCGGTGGTTAGCACAACTTTACAGAATACAATTCCAAATCGTAATCAGTCAATGTTTGTTTCAATAGCTGAATAAGCAAACGCTCGCAACACAAAGTAATAACCAAGTCTCATCAACAGCTCGACAACAATTTGAGGTTTCAATATCAAAGAAGCATAACATTCAACGTAAACGATTCAATGAAGCTCATTCGCAATTTTCTCAACCTCTCTCTTTCTCTCTCTCTTCCCTCGATGCAATTGTAAACATCATTCTTTTCACTCTCGTTCACATACGTCATTCACTTTTGACCTTACGTCAAGTTGTCAATGCCACATTCACCGAGAGGGAAACTTTAGAATTAAAAAATGCTTAAGGAAAATAAATCGAAATTTGTATAAGAGTACAGGAACAAAAGAGGAAAGTCAAATTACAGGATACGTTACGTAGGTCGTTGAACTTGAAGCACGGGGTGATTGGTTGGCCCTACCTTCCTTTTGTAATCTTGAAGGGGACACTATTATCTAGTGCGGTGGCCCATAGTTTTCTCCATTTATCCACAAACTGACACATAGAACAAAGCGATTCTCTTTTATTATTATTGTTTTCGTTTGGAGGTTTAACGATCACCATGAGCATGCTGTAAGCAGTCGACCATCCCTAATTTAGGACCACCAATTCCAGGGAAGGGAGAGAGCCAGCCTCGTAGGACAAACACAACATCCATTCCTTATCGGAATTCGAACTCGGACTTTCACGGATGAATGATCAGGAGCCTGCGCTACCGGGGAGGAACAAAGCTATTATTCCGCAGAGACATTCCAAAATTAGTGTCCCATTCACATTTATCTTACAAAAAAGAATGATTTATCAGTACTGGTTCCTGGATCAAAATGGTGGTCCATGAGTCAAATTAACGGAAGGCCTCTACTAGGATGATATCATTACCATTATCATTAGGTGATCGGTGATCAAATAAATACAAAAATTAATTACGTATGAAAATTGCTATGTGGAATTTGCACATTTCGACTTTGTGGCGTGCCTGCTCAGCAGGACGCACACGATATAAAGGCAGATAGCAGCGATAACGAATGTCCGCGTAGCTCAATTGGTAGAGCGACTTGTTCCGGAATAAGTGGACTCGGGTTCGATTCCCGGCGTGGACCAAAAATGACGGAGCAATTTACTTCGTTATAACTTTCAGAATGATTTTCATGGTGATGTAATTGGAAATAGGGTCCTCAAGAGCCAAACGCCTTTCTTTTTATCAAAATAAAAATTTTCAAAGGAAAACTATTGTTTGACAAGGTTTAATGTTATATTCAGTCATGAGCGTATTTATAAAAAACTTTCACGGTTAAATCTTTAAAATTTGTTCAAAACTGAATTCGCTTTACATTGGATATTGCAACAGTTATTTTTTATCCAAAAAATGAGGGAATTTATAAAGTGGTCCCCTTTAGATACGTGTTTTCATAGTGGGCCTCACGAAAATTCCGGGTCTGGTTTTTTTTCGTCCCAATCCGGCCCTGTCGTGATCTGTTTCTTCTCAAGGCTTACGTGATGAATGAAATCATCTGAATTTTTTACAGTAGAGAATTTTTAGTGTTGCAGTACAGGGATCTGCGAATCTAAGAAAAATACAGAAAAATTGATTCAAGTGAAGAAGACCGCAAGCTATCGTTAAACAAGAAAAAGTAGACAATGTGCGGAAATAAGGACAACCTGTTTCCAGGACCATTAAGCAAAGCAAGTACGTCTTTATTCATTTAATCATTTATAGTGAACTCAGACTCGCATTTCAGTGAACAGGAAAACAAAAGGGTTTAGTTTTATTTATGAGAAAGAGCGATTGCATTATTATTCAAGTAACGAAGTATCGAGACTGGTGGATAAATGCAAAAATCGATAGAAGAAATGCCGAAAAGTCACATGGGTTCGTCTAGATGTTTTATTGCAACAAAATATTTTGAATTAGAAACATTCACTTAAATCATGCAATACTTCTGCCAGGTTATTTACATAATGAAGCTATTAGTGAAAAGCACTTGCACTTAGCGATAGAAAGGTCTGTCCTTTAAGGTATAATCATCATCAAGAAGCAGGAATGTTTGTGATAATGGAGTCAGTAATTTACATTTCGGCTTTCTTATACTTTCTTATACTTAGTTGTTCAGCAGTTAAAATTTTAAAGCATCTTACTTTCACCGATACAGAAATGTCTCAAATGACTCACAAACGAATTGATTTTGCAGGACGTAGACAGATTTAAAAAATCTGTAATATTGTGCACTGCCTTTCATGAATTAACGAAAAACAGAAACATCTCAACAACTCGAAAATACATGAAGAAATTTAGTGATAACCTGTATCATATCGTATTTTAGAGAAACAACCTGAAATATTTTATAAGAAACACTTCGTTCCGACAATAATGACTACATACAGGACAAAGTGGTGTCAAAATGAAATAGCCAAAGTACCTAAATACGGAGTGTCGTCACCTCTCACAGCAACGCAATCCTTACAGCGATTTTTGATATTTAGGACCTCAGTGGGGAACAACGACCATTGTTTGTATAAACCTTGTCTAAGCCCCTGCAGGTCGTGCGGAGGGGAACTGAGGGCAGCAATTTGTCTCCCTAGAGCATCCCAGACATGTTTGTTCAGATTAAGGTCGGAAGCTCTGGCTGGCCAATCCATACGGATCATGGTCTCCTCTTGAAAATATTATTCAATGGGGGTGAATGTTATCGTTTCGTAGGAGAGATGAATTATAACGAAGTAAATTTCTCCGTCATTTTTGGTCTACGCCGGGATTCGAACCCGAGGCCGCTTATTCCGGAACAAGTCGCTCTACCAACTGAGCTACGCAGACATTTGTTCTGATTGCTATGTGCCTTTATGTCGTGTGCGTCCTGCTGGCAGGTACGTCACAGAATCTTCTACGGCACCTGCATAAGGGCGAACAGAGAGGTCCAGGACGTTATCCCTATAGCTTCGAGCATTCATGGTTTCTCTTGAAAACGCATAGAGGTCTGTCCGTCCACCTAACAATATGCTACCACAAATCAGCATGATACCACTACTATATGTGTCCTTTTTCCCGGATCCTAGAGTGATGATAGCTTTTATCTTGTCCTCTCTAAATCAGACCATGACTGGAATCAATATGCAAAGAAAATCTGGATTCATCTGTGAAGAATACCGACCTCCATTGGTTTTCAGTCTATTTGACGGGAAGTACCGCCAAATTAAAATGTTCCCCCTATGACGGGGGTTAAGGGGGCACGCAAAGTGCTGGTCGCCTGTTGATAATGGAGCACCTCCTTCGTGAATTCTGCGCGCAATGGAAACAGATACCCCCATTCCTGTATCTGCAGCAAAGGCAAATTTAATCTGTGTCGGAGTAGCCATCTTGTTCTTCCGCGCAATTAATCGGAGATATTGGTTATCCACGGATGTTTTAGACAGAAACAGCATCCGTGGATGACCGATATTTCCGACTAAATGGCTACCTTTGGCACGATTAATTGCCTACGGGAAGCTGATTGCGTATTTTGAAATTAGCTCCACAGTCTGTGAACCACATATAAAGACTCACTTGCAGCCATCTTGCAACTTCCACCTGGCTTTGGGCTGCCTCTATTCCCCCTGATCACAGTTCACATCAGTTAATATGTTAAATGATGTCTTGCAGCCATTACAGCTAACCTATCTCAGAATCCTGTCGTAACACTCCGTAAACGATGTCACGCACAACTCCCCCCAACAGCCCCTTTTATGCGAATAAATCTTACATTCGAATAAATCAATGCCATCACTACTCATTTGCATACGATATCCTGACTCCTCATCACATTTCACGTCATATACCTAAATTTCGCGGGGTTCCAAAACTTCCTCCATAAATGATCGCGATTTTTCTGGGGTTTTTTTTCTTAATTTATGGAAACCAGTGTAACAGTCGCTCATAAAACTGAGCTCCAGTCTAAATAACGTGACGGAACACTTCAGCTTATTTTTAAGACAGGAATTTAAGCACGAATTTGCTGGACCCTTATAGTGCTCCAGTCTACATTTCGGTTCTCGCTTTTCTTTTGCTCGGGAAATGGATAAGATCAATTTCGTGCCACATGAAATGGGTGATCAGGAAAATAAAATTAAGTTAGCGTGCTGTATTGTTAGATTTTTTTTGTATTAGGTAAGAGAGGAAACGTCTGTTTTTTCTACTTTTTGTGTAAATTACCTGTTGTCATGGAAAATTGTAGTTGTTAACTCATTACTATTTTTGCTTGTCATAAGGACAGAAGCAGAAATGAAGAAAGCACGGATTTATAAGAAAAACTGCTTGTAAGATCAAATTCGAAAGCCCGTTCTTCGTGTTAAACTGCTCGTGAGACTCCTTTGGAGAATTTCTGGCAGCATAATTAAAAATCCTGGAAGGGCTCAAAACTCTGAGAAAAGGCAGTATCATATTGGAGAAAAATGTATGAGACAAACAGCTTTAGGAACTACCAATGAGTATCTAGATCAAACTGAATGCCGTTCTCAAAAAGCACGTGTAATACGAAAAGCTGATTTTCGAAAAATGAAACTCCTAAACGGACTAGACGCAAAAAGCAACTAAACTGAAAGTTTCATATAAAATATTCTGAATTATTACATACTTTACAAAAAAAACCAAAAAAAATAAAAAAACCCGCAGCACTTCGAGAAAGTCGCTCGATCCTGATGAAAACTCCGCATGAAAGCACCGTAGGGCCGAATATCCAAATGATTAAAAAATAAAGGCAAATGACTAAATACTGGCCCGTCATAGCGCATGGGAAGCCGCGCATTGAGGAGCGTACATCAAGAGCAAAGCTCGGATATAGGGACAATTGTGATAGCGGATTGCGATTGCATGAACTTCCACGGACTATGAGGATGCCTCGACGCCGTATCCGTGCACACTACGAGCGGTTGAGCGAGTTTGAGAGAGCACGTGTAATTGGGGTGAGGGAGACCGGTTGGTCAAGTCTCCGTATCATCAGGCATTTGTGTAGCAGCGACGCAGCTATTAGACGATGTTAACACCAAACATTCGAGGAGGGCACAACCCAGCAGCACACGGGCAGTGGACGGCCGAGGGCAACGACAGAACGAAAGGTTCGACAGATTGTGAGAGCTGCGTTAAAAGAACTGAATTCGTCGCTCTCAATCACCAATAGCCATGTTGTGTCGACTACAGGTACGGTAGTGGCCATCCGGACCGATGCCAACCGACTTGCGGCACGTGGTCTACCATCGATGAGACCATTTCGCCGCCTACCACTGATCAGTCAGCAGCGCCGGCGCCGGTTGCAGTGGTGTCGGGCTAAATCAACGTGGGATAGTGTCTAGTGGTGTCGGGCTAAATCAACGTGGGATAGTGTCCAGTGGAGTCGTGTTTTCTTCAGTGACGATTCACGGTTTTCACTTGCCCCCGATGACCAGTCCATACGTGTTTGGAGACGAGCCGGCCGGCGTACGAATCCTGCCTTTACCGTGGATCGGCACACGACTCTCACACCGGGAGTATCTGTCCGGGGAGCCATTTTATACGATAGCCGGACACCCTTATTAGTCCTCCGTACCACACTCATGGCTCAACAGTACGCCGCCGACATTCTAAGGCCTGTCGTGTTGCCCTTCCTGTCGCTGTATCACCGAACAATTTTTCAACAGGATAATGCCCAGCTACACACGGCACGGCTCTCCCACGCCTGCCTCCGTAATATCGAGACACTTCCATGGCCAAGCCGATCGCCCGATCTCTCACCTAACGAGCATAATTGGGACATGATGAGGCAGTCCTACGTCCATCCCGCAATGTCAGAGAATTGGCCCGCAATTTGGACACCATATGGCATGTTGTACCACAGGACAGTATCCATGAAATTGAACGCGTCTATGCTACGCCAGGTATCCGCTTGTATCCGAGCGCCTCTACAGCGTATTGACTTGTTCCACTCGTGTAGAACTGTTATCCGAATAAATAGCCTAACTGCTCTGGAATGGAGGATCATTTCCTTTCCTATATATACACTATATTGACAAACGTCACTGGACACCCCTACAAAAGCAAATGAACGGATCCGCTGCTTTGTTAAGATGAGCGGTACAGCTGCAAACGGTATAAAAACAAGCCTGCAGCTGACCGCGATCGTATTGCACTGTAAGGTTGAGTGAAAATGTCGCGGAGGGAGAGAACTGACTTTAAGAAAGGAAAGATTGGTGGGTGTTATATCAGTGGGTTGTCCGTAAGAGAAACCGAGAGGCGTGTAAACATACTCAAGTCAACTGTTTTGGATGTACTGAATAAGTGGAAGACACACGGCGTACCTGAAGCAACAAAACGTACTGGCAGACGAAAGAAAATCAGCGATAGAGGACGTCGAAGCCTCAGGAGAGTCGTTACAGCAAATCGACGGAGTACTTACTGCACAAGACCTAAGCGTACAGGTGAGTAAAAATGCTGAAACCTATGTATGTACACGTACCATTCGCACAGAACTTCATTCCATGGGTTACCGTGGTCGTGCGGCTACTCTTAAGCCTTTCATATCCACTCGGAATGCTATTCGTCATTTAGTGTGGTGTAAAATGCATTTGGGATGTAAAGTCAGGTGATGCGTAACATCACAGCCTCTCCTTGACAAATGTCAACCCCGCCTTCTCGTGGTGCATCCTGTTCCCACTAAAGGGGCTCTGACGACCGCAAATAGCGGTATAACTATACCATCGGGATTTGAGGAAATGCTATCCCACACTCACAAACCCGCTTGGCCAGCGTGGTGAGTTATGGCCAAACCCCTCCAAAATGACTCCACAACTTAAATCTTGGCCCTCAGTCTCCGGCAGCTAGAATATACCTGGCCAAGGCAGCGGCCAGTGCGACATGAAGGCAGAGGGTGCTAAGAATCCCCGGAGGACCGGACTAGGCTGCCATCTGATGCTGACCTTGGCTACGTATAATGGACACTCCCTATCTTCTGCTTCAAGGCTTCTTGTATTGGAAGAGGAACTACAAAGGATCAAGTGGGACATCATCGGGCTAAGCGAGGTAAAGAGAAAAGGAGAATATCTCATTGAACTGAAAAGTGGACATCTCTTCTACTATCGCGGGACAGATACTGGCAGAACTAGTGGTGTTAGATTTATAATAAACAAGAAACTGAAGGATAAAGTTGTAGAAGTTGAAAGTTCCTCTGACAGAGTTGCACGACTCGTTATCCAACTCTCGAGAAGATACAAGGCTCAGATAATTCAAACTTATGCACCCACCGCAAGTCATCCTGAAGAAGAAATTGAAGAATTTTATGAGGAAATTCGTCATCTAAATAATAAAGGTAAGCAACATTTAAAGATAATTATGGGAGATTTCAATGCAAAAATAGGGCAATGGCAACAGAATGAAACTTCAGTATGTAAATTCGGTCACGGCAACAGAAACCAGCGTGGAAATACTCTCGTTGAGTTTGCAGAGGCAGAAGGGTTTTTCATCTTGAACTCCTTTTTCAAGAAAAAGCGACACAGGAAATGGACATGGAGACATAGAAATGGAACGACAAGTGAAATTGATTTTATTATGTGTAACAAAAAATTCGTCATAGAAGACTGCAGTGTGCTAAACAAGTTCAACACAGGTAGTGACCATAGATTGGTGAGATGTAAGATGCATCTCAACACTAAACTTGAACGTGGCAAGCTCATAAGACAAACAAAATGTATTGACATAACCAACTTAAAAAACACCATAATACCTTCAAGTTGGAACTGAAGAACAGATTCTCTGCTTTAGAAGGCCTAACATCGGATGAGGTGGATATTTCTGAAGTTAACAGAAAAGTAACCAAAGCTCTTATGGAAACAGCAACAAAATTAGCTGGGTGTAAGAACAAGTTGCATGTGAACAAATTATCAGGAAAAACGAAAATGTTGATACAAAAAAGGAGAGAGATGAGGACAACTAAAGAAGATGCGACTTTCAAAGTGGAATATATAGAGCTATGCAAGACATTACGAAAAAGTATCACTGAAGACGCAAGGAAATTCAACTTTGAACTAGTGAGGAAAGCAATTGAAAACAACCAAAGCCTAAAGATAGCAAAGGGACATCTCAGTAAGGGTAGAAAACAGATTATGGCACTGAGAAAAGAAGATGGTTCTGTAACAAGAAATAGAGGCGAAATTTTGACAAGAGTGAAAGATTTTTACTCCAAATTATATGAAAGGGGTGATGCATGTACTCCAGACATCATGAAAGGTACCAGTACCAGAGTTTTTCCAGTCCTCCCAGCAGAAGTTGCACATGCAATTAAGAACATGAAGCGGGGGAAAGCTCCAGGAGAAGATGAAATTACTGTAGACATCATACAAGAAGCAAGTGGAGAAATCGAAACAGTACTCGCCCAAATTTTCACTCGACGCCTTAATGAAGGGAAGATTCTTGAGGATTGGAACAATGCTACAATGATCCTGCTACATAAAAAAGGTGACATTGAGGATCTGAGGAACTACAGACCTATCAGCTTCCTATCAGTGGTTTATAAAATCTTCACTAAAGTTCTTTCACACCGCTTGAAGGTAACACTGGACATGGCTCAACCGAGAGAACAAGCTGGATTCAGGAGTGGCTACAGCACAATAGATCATATCCACGTACTGAGAGAACTAATTGAAAGAGCGAGGGAATATGAACTTCCATTGTGCATGGCTTTTATCGATTATGAAAAAGCCTTTGATTCGGTGAAACCATCAGCAGTTATAATGGCTCTGAAATCCTGCGGTATTGAAGATGCATACATTAATATTATTAATAACATCTATGAAAATACAAGTGCAAAGATTCGGCTGTTTGAGAATACAGCACACATAAAAGTTGGAAAGGGAGTGAGACAAGATGACACCATATCTCCGAAGCTCTTTAATGCTACATTGGAGGGTGTCTTTCAGTCGCTGAGCTGGGAAAACAAGGGGATAAAGATTAATGGAGATTATCTAACTTCCCTTCGTTTTGCTGATGACGTAGTCATTTTTGCAACTACCCCACCAGAGCTGCAGAGTATGATCCAGGAACTTGCTGGCAAGAGTAAAGAAGTGGGATTAAAAATGAACTGTCAGAAGACAAAGGTGATGTTCAATGCTTTTTCAAGAAATGAATATTTATTGATTGATGGAGAAAAGCTGGAGATAACAGTCACGTAGGTTTATCTTGGACAGTAGATATCAAGTGAGGGTCACATTGATGAAGAAATTAATCAGCGTACAAAACTTGCCTGGAGAGCTTTTGGAAGAAACAGCATAATTTTCAAGGGCAATATGCCATTATGTCTTAAAACAAAAGTGTTTGATCAATGCATCCTTCCAGTGCTTACATATGGTGCAGAGACGTGGACCTTAGCTAAAAGAGACATACAAAGGCTGCAGACAACTCAAAAAAGCATGGAGAGGTGCATGCTTGGTGTAACCAGGAGAGATAAGAAGAGGAACCCGTGGATCCGAGAAATGACAAGAGTGGAAGACATCATGATCAGAGTTAAATCCCTGAAATGGCATTGGGCTGGACATACTGCCAGAAGGACAGACCATCGATGGTTGGTTGGTTGGTTCGTTGATTTTATTGGCGCAAGGGCCATGGTTGGCCAAAGAGCGCCAAACAAAAGACAGCAAAAGAGAACAAAATCAATAAAACACGTACACAAGGCTAAAAACAGGATGAAGCGGTAAAAGTGAAAGATGGAAATGAATACGGTAAAAACTACAAGACAGACAGACAAACAAACAGTATTAAAAACGTGCGATGAAGCTTAAAATATGGCTGATCAAATAAAACTGAAGAATGAGAACGATGAAAGGGCTAAAAAAGATAATGAAACAAACAGTACTAAAAACATGATACAAAGATTAAAATCTAGCTGATTCAGTAAAACTGAAAAATGAGTATGATGATAGGGCTAAAATCTAGATACGTCTAAAATAGTCAATTTGTTTAAAAAATGAAAAAAACAACAACAGTATTGCAGTGGTCATTGAGGAGCCGCTGCAGTGTAGCGGCGTCCTCGTTCAACAAATGAGAATGAAAGAAATGAAAACGTACATCACGAAAACGAACACAGGTACACAAAAGATGAGTGACGGTGAGTCGGCAGTTGCACGTCTCACACATCGGCGCAGTGTCGCCACACAGCAAAAAGCGGTGAGTGAAACGACAATGCCCAATGCGGAGACGCGCAAGCGCCACTTCCTCCCTGCGGCTCCGACGAGATGAGGATTTCCTGATTTCGAGAATAGGTTTTATACGATGCAGTTTATTTTCCACCTGTTGGTCCCACAGACCCTGCCACGTTCGTTTGATATGATCACGAACAAGAAATCGAAAATCGCGATGAAAGAGTGGCAAGGGTGTGACGACCAAAGAGGAAGCAGATCTAGCTGCCGCATCAGCACACTCGTTACCCGAGATTCCAACATGCCCAGGAATCCAGACGAATTGAATCTGGACACCGGCCTCGAGCAAGGAACGAAGAAGCCCTCGTACGTTCAAAAGAAAAGGATGATTACAATAGTCCAGCGATGACAAAGACTGCAGGACACTTAAGGAATCCGTATAGACCATAGCACTATGATGAGAACTCGACTGAACATGAAGAAGTGCAAGATACACAGCATGCATCTCCGCCGAAAACACCGTGGCCTCAGCTGGGATCCGCGCTACTGACGCGTCATCAACACAGACAGCTGCGGATCCAACGACTCCATGCATCTTAGAGCCATCAGTGAAAATGGGAGTGTATTCAGTTTTGAGGGCACGGTGCTCAGCAAAGAGCTGCTGGTACACTGACGCAGGGGTTGAGGATTTGTCGAAAGACGTAAAGGTGGTATCAACCATGACACCAAGAGGGTGCCATGGAGGATCCCCAAAGCCCCTGATCGCTGCAACAAGCGACAAGTCGAGCCCTGCATCACGAGCTACGGCCGCCATACGAAGACCGAAGGTTGGAACGCACGAGGGCCGGTTCGCAAATAAACGAGCATGCTGAGGATGGAAAACTGCACCGTACAAAGGATGGTCTGGAAGAGACCGAAGTTTTAAGTAAAAGTGGACAGACAGCTGCAGACGGCGTAATTCAAGCGATGGTTCGTTCGCATCAGCGTAAAGGCTGGGAATCGGAGATGTTCGAAATGCTCCCGTACAAAGACGCAGTGCCTGATGATGAACAGCGTCCAAAGGCCGGAGAACGGAAGGACGAGCCGAGCCATACACGATACAGCCGTAATCCAGTTTCGACCGAATTAAGGAGTGGTAAATGCGAAACAAAGAGATCCTGTCTGCGCCCCACGAAACTCTCGAAAGGATTTTTAGAATAGAAAGAGCACGCAGACAGGAAATCTTGAGCCGCCGAACGTGCACACCGAACGGAAGCGCACGGTCGACGGTCAGTCCAAGGAACTTGGTCTCCGGCAAAACTGGAATGGCTGCACGGTCCAAATACAGCTCGGGGTCAGGATGGAGGCCACGCCTCCGGCAGAAATGAACACACGCTGTCTTGTCGGGAGAAAGAACGAAACCATTGCTATTTGCCGCTTTAAAAATCTGATTAATACTAGACTGCAACTGCCTTTCAATGAAACGCATGCTCGATGACGAGCAGAAGATGTGCAAGTCATCGACATACACAGTAGCCGAAACCGCAAGAGGAAGATTTGTGAGGAGACAATTAATGCGAAGGATGAACAATGTGACAGATAAAATGCAACCTTGAGGAACACCTTGTTCTTGATGGAATGTTGCAGATAGCGTCGTACCCAAGCGCACCTGGAACACCCGATTGCGAAGAAAATTTACAATAAAGGTCGGAAGATTCCCTCGCAATCCGCATGCGTGGAGGTCACGGATAATCCCGTGCCGCCACGCACGATCATAGGCTTTCTCGATGTCAAAGAATACAGAAACCAGGTGCTGCCTACGCACGAACGCCTCGCGCACAGATGTCTCAAGGTGCAGGAGATGATCGTGAGGTGAACGATGACGCCGAAAACTGCTTTGTGATGGTGAAAGTAATTGATGATGTTCTAAAAAATGAATTAATCGTGATTTAACCATGCGTTCGAGAACTTTACACAGACAGCTAGTGAGAGCAATTGGGCGATAACTAGAGGGAGACTTAGGATCCTTGCCAGGCTTCGGAAAAGGTAGAACAAAAGCTTTTCGCCAAGACTCCGGGAAACTGTGTTCTAACCAGATGCGGTTGTATAAGATTAAAAGGTTCTCGAGAGATGACTGGGAGAGATGACGGAGCATGTCGTAGTGGATGTCATCGGGACCGACAGAAGTAGCCCCGGACCGATGCAGAGCCACCCGAAGTTCACACATGCTGAAGGGGGAGTTATAACCAGTGTCGGTATACGGCGCAAAAGAGATTCTCTGGCGTTCCGCGGAGGACTGACTCCTATGAAAGGAGGCCGGATACGCCAGATCACTCGAAACGGAGGCAAACGCCTCCCCCAAACAATCTGCAATCTCCCCGACGTCAGCATATGTGCAGCCGTTACTCTCGAGAATGGCAATCTGGTGTGAACTGTAAGTTCCCCGGATCTTACGAATCCTTTCCCACACAGTTTTCGAATTGGCACGTGAGGTAAGAGATGATACATACTGGATCCAAGACTCCCTCTTGCTACGTCGACGCACCAACCGAGCATAGGATTTAGCACGTTTAAAAGCAACGAGATTAGCCTCGGTTGGATAACGCCGAAAAGTAGACCAGGCCTTGTGTTGAGCTCTCCTAGCCGCTGCGCATTTAGGGTTCCACCAAGGTTTCGGAATTCTGGGGAGCTTCGTAGATGTCTTACGAATTGAAAGATCAGCTGCCTGAAGAATACAAGTTGTGACTTTAAGTACAGCTGCGTCGATTGACTCTTGGGTCACCATTTCAGAAGATATCACCGCGGACGATGTGAAGACCTCCCATCTGGCACAATCCATCCGCCATCGAGGTGGGCGGGAGGCAGAATATGGCACGTTTGCATGGTGCCAGAGGACGATTGGGAAGTGGTCGCTCCCGTGGAGATCCTTACACACCGTCCACGACCAGTCAGCAATGATCGATGGTGAACCCAAGGTCAAATCGATCGCACTGAAAGATCTCGTCGGCTCATGGAAGTAAGTGTCAGCACCGGTGTTTAAAAGGCACACAGAGGCCGAGCACAGAAGAGACTCTATGCGACGACCTCTAGCGCTGGCGCTGACACTACCCCACAAAGGATGATGAGCATTAAAGTCACCCAAAAGAAGGAAGGAGAGGGCAGCTGATCAATCAAGCTCTCCAGAACAGAGACGCTAACATCCTCATCCGGTGGTAGATAAACACTGCAAACAGTAAGAGGCACAGGCATAGAAATACGAACCGCCACGGCCTGCACAGTTGTGGAAACCGCGACGGAAGATACCGGAACCCTGTGAGGGACGAGAATAGCGACACCCCCACAGGCTATATTTCCAGACGAGTGGTCTGTCCGAAATGCACTGTAGCCTCGAACTGAAAGCAGGTCCGATGGTTTAAGCTTTGTCTCCTGAAGACAAAGGCACACCGGAGAGTACAAATAAAGCAGATGTTTCACGTCATCAAAACTGGTGCGAAAACCTCGGCAGTTCCACTGAATTAGTGAACCCATGGGTAAAAATGAAATGAAAAAGGAAATGATTAAACTTGGTCAGCCTCCATTTCCTCTGGTGAGCGTTCCCCCAGATTTGGTGGTGTGTGACCAGGGGCCAAGATTGGTGAATGCTTTGTCCCAAGTGTCTTGGCGGGATTTGCTCGCCGTTGATTGTTTGGCTGAGACTTTGAAGGAGAAGAAATGCTCTTCTTATCCTTGACCTTGGTGTTGGTGTTAGTGTTGGCGTTTTTGCCAGAAGAAGTGGACTGAGTTCCCTTGCTGGTGTTGGAGTGAGTCTGCTTCGGTGAAGTGGCGGGTGCCGCTTTCAGACTCCTAGCTCGCGACTGGAGTGCCTCCAGTCCGGCTGCGATGATTTCCTCCATATTGAATGGACAGTTAGGGGAGATCTGAACGTCGGTCTGAATTCCAACCGTAGATTTGGCAACCACCACTGAAGCGTATGATCGCCGATCAGATGTAACGGGAACCACTCTTCTTCTGGCCTCAGGATAGGAAATATTTTCCACCATTTTGAGCCTTTGGATTTCCTTCTCCTCCTTCCACTTGGGACAATCTTTGGCTGATGCTGGGTGTGAACCCTTGCAGTTCACACAAAACTCGGCCTCGGCCACACATTCTGAGAGTAGATGCTCTGTGGCACCACAGCGTCCACACCTAGGAGTACTCCTACATGACTGCTGAGAGTGGCCGTACGACTGGCACCTAAAACATCTCAACGGGTTAGGAATGTACGGTCGTACCTCGAGGTGGAGATACCCTGCCTTGATGGATGTAGGCAGGGAAGGGCAGTTGAATGTCAAGATAATGTTCCAGGATGGGACAAACTGCCCATTCCTCCTGAAAGAAATACGCCGCACACCCGTAACATGTTGGCTCCTCAGTTCTTCGAGAAGTTCCTCCTCAGTGCAATCAATAAGATCCCGAGAGGAGACAACACCTCGAGATGAATTTAGGTAACCGTGTGGTGTTATTTTGACCGGAGTCTCAAGCAGCATGCTGGTGTTGATAAGTGTGGAACTGTAGGCCACAGTAGACATCTCAACAAGAAGATCTCCAGACTGGAGCTTCTTGACGCTTTTAGGAGAGCTTGCAATTGATTGCAGTGCTTTATGGATCCAAAATGGACTTTTGGCACTCAAAGGCTTTGAAGGGTCCAATGAGTGCACAAAAAGAATCTAGCATTGGAAACATCAGCGACAAATTTTTTGGCGGAAGGACCTGAACCTTCCTCCATACTTCTTTTAGTTTTGGGTTCATGGGAAATTTCATTGAGAGCCATGAAAAAATTTAAAGGATTCATCCGCCGACTTCCCCACCCACAATCGAGCCCAACAAGGGAGAACCGGAGGTCCGCAAGCCCAAGTGGACGCAGGACACGGCTCTAGGGATAGCAAGCGGATATAGCAAGTTGATAGGGCAGACATGCGCTCGGCGAGCACCCAGACTTTCCCATGCCTGGGGAACACCCCTTTGGCATGCCCACCCTATCCCCAGACTCACCCTGTCGTACGAGACGACAAGCCGTTAGAGGTCTGGGCTCCACTCGGCCACAGACCTCATTGACTAGGAGTGGGTTAGTTCCCAGCCGCCCGTTTAGGGTGAAGCAGGGGGCAAAGAGGAGTGTTGGCAACTGGCGACAACAACACCCAGGCCTCCAGAAACCTCAGCCTCCAGCATCCCCTTTTCCACCTTACGGGTCACCACACACGGCAAACGTACAGGTAGGTCTAGCTAACCAGCTCGGAAAAACAAAGAAAGAAACATGAAATGGAGAAGACAGGAAAGAAAACGAGAAACTAAAATCCGGAGCTGGCGCATAATCACAACCTCAGCAACCTACAACTGAGGCGGGAGCGTGTCAAGTGAAAAAACAAAAAACATAAAAAAGTGAAAATTCACATCTAGTACATGTCGGCTCGGGCCGTGGGGACGCCATCCCCATCAGCTGGATGAACAGCTGTCCCTTCGGTGATGTAATCGTTCAAGTCGTAATGACAAAATGATCCGTCACAAGGTCAGCTCGGGCCGTGGGGGCGCCGCTCCCCAAATAACTGGAAAACCAGTTATCCCCGTGCGGGTGACCATCGATGGACAGCCGAAATTTTAGATTGGACTCCAAGGGACAGGAAAAGACCCAGAAGAAGACCACATGGGAGATGGGTGGATGAAATTCGAAAGTATGCGGGAGTGACATGGAGGAGACTGGCACAAGACAGACCGCTGTGGAGGAAACTTGGGGAGACCTTCGTCCATCAGTGGATTGATAATGGCTGACAATGATGATGGTGATTATGATGATGATGATGATGATGAAAGAGCATTTATCGTGGACCGTAGATCAATGGAAACTTGTCCTATGGACTGGTGAATCTAGATACACGATCCATCAGCCTGACGGCCGTGTGTGGGTATGGCGGCAGCCGGGGGTACGCTATTTACCACAGTGTACTGTTCCTACGGTCAAGTTTGGAGCTGGCAGTGTACTCCTGTGGGGTGTTTCACGTGGTATGATCCCGGCCCATTGGTTATCGTGGACAAACCTGTTAACCAGCACGTCAACGTGGATATTCTGGACAATTATGCACTACCAAATCTGTGGCAATACTATGGAACCAAGCCTTGTTGGTACCAGCAGGATAATGCACCGAGCGATAAAGCAAGTACTGTTACCGCGTGGTTCGATGATAATTCCGTATCGTGTGTGGACTGGCCAGCACAGAGCCCTGATCTTAATCCCATAGAGCACCTATGGAATGAATTAAAGCGCCGCATAAGAGTTTTGAACCAAGGCAAACAACGGTTGACGGTTGCATTATGTACTGAATGAAGCGTATACCTATCGCTGTGTTCCAAAACTTTGTCGAAAGCCTGTCTCGAAGGGTCAATTCATGCATTAATGCCAAACGTGGACTGACACCGTACTAATGTATGTCAATAAATACTGTTTTGTTTCTCTTCTAGGTGCCCGGTGACTTTTGTCAATATAGTGTATATATACATTGCTCGTACCAATTTTCATCTGAATTGGATTTTTCCTCCTGGGTGCTTTGTCTTTTTTTTTTTTTTTTTTCAGAAACATGCTGGTGTTGTCGAGAAAAAATGTAGAATTCTGAAGCCCTTGAGATGTGCAGCTCAGACCAGTCAGTTTTGTTTCAAGAAAGTGCATTTTTTTACAACAAATAGTACGATTTGGATGTATCGTGGAATCGAAATTGATGTTGAACTGAACAGATTTGGAAAACATCTGACATTAGCAAAGTTACGCTTTTGAAAAATGCGCTAGAAGTACTTGCAAAATGCTACTATTTTAAACAAACAATTTACATTTTTACCAATACTGTATTTACTCTTTACTACCAGCTGAATGCGAGAAATTGTACCTAATCATCAAGTTTGTTACTATGGCTTTCATCTACTTTTGAGGACAAAGGACAATTCTACAGCAAGTTGGGTTCATCATCTCTGTTTCCCAGTGAAGCTCACAAATCTCGATAAATATGTGTCGTAGGAAAAGAAATAACAATGAATTTTCATACATAATCAAGATACAAACAGAGATACCATCATTTCTCTTCAACATAATTAGTTTGTTCGTAGCTTCTTTATGTTCGGGTTTTAACAACCGCCGTGAGCAACTCGATGGGCTACAAGCAAACGCCCGCCTCTAATCTGGAGGCACTGGTTCCAGGGAAGAGAGAGAGCAAGTGACGTAACATTATAACAATATCCATGCCTAATGGGATTCGAACCCAGACCCATTTCGACGACTGGTCAGAAGACAGCGGTTAAACCACTTCACCACCGGCTTCATAGTTTCAAGCTGACACCAAAGGAAATGACTCTCAATGAAAGTGAACACTATTCCTTGAGAAACAAAAGGGGTCATAAAAGTCCTGACAAAAAAAAAAAAAAAAAAAAAACTTTCTGCCTACAATAAGGGCTGAGTTTAAGGAAGCAGACGTCATATCGCAAAACCGAATTAATCATTTGTAGCAAAAAACGGAGATGTTGCCCGAGTGGTTAGAGGCGCGTGTTTCTTGGAAACCGCCCGAGTAGGTTGAGAGCCTGAACTCAGAATGTGGCATAGAAGGTGAGCCCGTCCATAAACTCCAAATTAAGGTTAGACGACATTCTGTATCATGATATGCTCAAGGCGATGGTTAAAACCAGAACAAAACGCAAAAAAAAAAAGTAACACCTAACTTTGGAGCGTAATGAGCATGTTTTTTTTTTTTTTTTTATTTTTTGATTGGAGGTTTAACGACCACCGTGAGCAACTTAATGGGCTAAAAGCTGTCGCCCGTCCCTAATTTAGGGCCACTGGTTCAGGGAAGGGAGCAAGCCAGTGCCGTAAGATAAACACAACATCCATGCCTCACCGGGATTCGAACTCGAACCTTTTTCGGACGAATGATCAGAAGCCATCGCTTAGACCACTGCTCCACCGGGGCGTCATGTTTTTTTTAATCCTTTACTATAGAAAAGGAACTTTTTCAAAGCAGATTTTCAGAAACAAAAACAAAAAATAGTATATTCAAAGTAAACAGAGTATAAATTCTGAATTTGCTTGTACCACTTACTGGTCATCCATGTAACATTTCTCAAAAACCTTGAAAATTTCATCACCCTGGAGCGGAAATCGAATCCGCATCTCCCAATTTCCCTTCGAGTATGCTATTACAAGGAATTATTATGTGCTATTACGAGTGTGTATTATGAAGAATATTTTTTCCTTCATTGATTCAAAAAAGTCAAGCAAAAAATGAAATGTATTTACGCTTCCTAGCGTAAAATCTGCATTTTATTTGAGACACACATTGTGCACTCAGCTAGTTCATCATAACGAATGGGATCAGATTTTTTTAAAACCAAATTCATACAATCCACAAAACATTTTCAAGTTGATATACCTACTGAGGCTCATAAACGTAACGGCAGAAACATGTGCTACGAAAAATTGCAACGTGTTTGCAAAATGTTTTTTTATATCGGAAAATACCCGAAGCAAAACGAACTTTTCAAATCGAACAATCAGAATCAGTGATACAGAGAACGCAATATTAATTAATCTCCCTAACGAAAAAACTGAGCGTCATTCAATCCCGGGTAAAGCATGGCTGGAGTATTAGCCTGATGGCGCTGGCTCTGTCGCTTTCCTTGAATCAGCAGCCCTAAACTAGAGCCGGGCAACTACTCCTAGCTCGAGGAGTTGTTCATGGTGGTTGTCCAACCGCGAAACAAATAAACAATAATTAAACACGTTCTTAAGTTAACCAATCAACAAACGCAAAATCATCACAAAAAGACTCATTGCGTAAATTTTATCGAGCAGGATAAATCAAGTACAGATAAATTTCCATCACTTTGTAATCGATACGTCTGCAAAAGTTGCGACCCGTCCGATACTGTACATTCGTTTGAATTATTTATCATCAAGAGTATGTAAAGAAGATCGTCTCCGAAGTGCAGTTACTGCTGTTGGAGATACAAACAACCAGGTTGTTTTGTTCCGAAGTGCAGTTACTATTGTTCGCAGGTTTTTGGACGATGCATGCATGCATAAACATGGAACATGATAACTTGCGTCAGAAATTGTGATAGACTCCCTCTTTTTTTTTATGTAAACATGTAAAGCCTAGAAGTTCAAAAGAATTTACGTTTTGAATGCTTCCCGGTGTCAAAATTTCGAGTATTTTGTTTGCCTCAGAGTTTAACGACCACCGTGAGCAACTCGATGGGCGCCGCCCCGGTGGCGCAGTAGTCTAAGCGATGGCCTCTGATCATTCGTCCAAAAGGGGTCCGGGTTCGAATCCCGGTGAGGCATGGATGTTGTGTCTGTCTTACGGCACTGGCTCTCTCCCTGCCCTGGAACCAGTGACCCTAAATTAGGGACGGGCGACTGCTTATAGCCCATTGAGTTGCTCACGGTGGACGTTAAACCTCCAATCAAAAAAAAAAAAAAAAAACTCGATTGGCTATAAGCAGTCACCCGCTCCTAATTTAGGGCCACTGGTTCCAGGGAAGGGAGAAAGCCAATGCCGTACGACAAACACAGCGTCCATACCTCACCGAGATTCGAAAAAGACCCATCTCGGACGAATGGCTATAAGCCAGCCCTTAGACCATCTTGCCACGGGGCCGGCAAAATTTCGACTACAGCATGCGCATGCGTTGTGTACATCGTGATGATGGGAAGCCATGGGAGACTTCGTATCACCTGTTACGAAGTGACAGCCGTTTACTCTCGCAACTTGCCAGTATTTGAAGTGTTAGACAAACAGTTAAACAAAATTTCAATCCTTACTTCCTACTGTTAATTGAAAAGTTAAAGGAGTGGAGGCAATTGTTTTCATTCAACCCAGTGACGTATGATTTAAACGACCATTGAAGCAGCGATAAGTCTGCCGGTGTAGTTTTTTTTATTTTTTTTATTGGAGGTTTAACGACCACCGTGAGCGACTCAATGGGGCTATAAGCAGTCGCCCGTCCCTAATTTAGGGTCACTGGTTCCAGGGAAGGGAGAGAGCCAGTGCCGTAAGACAAACACAACATCCATGCCTGACTGGGATTCGAACCCGGACCCCTTACGAACGAATGATCAGAGGCCAGCGCCTTAGACCACTGCGCCACCGGGGTGGCCCGGTGTACTTCAATAGCGAGAACAGCCGGCAGAAAAAGGCTATAACCCTTATAATTATTGAAAAAGGCCTTCCTCTGATCAAATTACTGGTGAAACAGAATCTAAAGAAATTTTGCTCTCCTTCTTTTGCATAGGGAAGTACCATTATATCAGCACATTGATACTTATCCATAAATGTACGAGAATTAATATAAAATAAGTTACAACGTGGATCATTCCGCGAACACACAAGTAGGAAGTGCAACAACCTCAAGTGTAATATCATAATAATGTGCTCAAATTGCATTGCTGCGCCTCCTGGAAAATGCATGCTCGCATTACAACGGTGTTATGGAAATTTAAAATGGCATTTGGGTAGGAGCGTCAGTTTCTTGAAGAGGTGTGAGGTGTAATTCGATTTTTGTGGGCAAAGTTTCGTCGGCTGATAACCGTCGACAACCACGTGAAGCATGTAAGGATCGTATAAGATCCTATCCACATGTTGCTGAATGGCGTCTGATTGGTAGTCGAGAATAGCAGTAAGTGTTCAATAAGCTTTCAACTCATTCCACTTCTGAATGATCACCTGAAAGAATGTCGCTTAGCACATGTGAAGAAGTGAAAACTTCTGTCAAAGGACGACTGCATGAAGCAGAGAAAATAATTCTATAAATAAATTAGCTCCTAACATGCGGCAATAAGTACCTGGATTTGTTTTAATGACAAAATTGCAAGCTAATGTACGAATCAATGGCGGTTTCAGTTTGTACACCTTGTTTAAAGCGATGATGGTTTTTTTAAAGGGGAGAACAATCATTTTTGGGCATTGTGTTTATATCTCCGACCTTTTAAGTTAAAGATGTATCTCTGTTTTTCTTTCCCTCGTCTAAGAAAAGTATTTGTAATAGGGTAAAGAGTTTTCTCCAATTCTAGAAGTCAGCTGAATTCCACAGGAGCTCAGTGGTCATGATAAACAAGTAGTACAGGTAGCTTTTCCATCAACACAGGGAGTGCATGTGTGTGGTCTAGTAGCAGCACTCTGGTCAATTATGCTTTTTTCATCCGAGAACCGTTTTCGTGCAGTTTTGTGCTAGCTTTTCTTCTCGCTGGTCATCTATGTGTTATTGAACGTAGTTGCCGTTTCCTGGTCATACTGCAAAGCGGTAAAATTTAATGGAAAATATTTCTTCATTTGAAACCACAAAGCGGAATATCTAAAATCTTAGCTACTTTCCACATGACCATCAGAGCTTCTGAGACATATTTGTCTTGTACGTGTTTTTTTGCAATTTAGTGCTGTGGCCACCAAGCATTGGACATTATTCATATTCCCTTATACGTGAACCTTATACAGGTAATTCGTTCTGCTTTTCGTTTGCAAGAATAAATTAAAAGCTCTGATTTTTCTGAAGACTGAATCTTTTATCGGGTATCTTTTTAATAATCCTCACCGGAGGATGCTGGCACATTCTTCAGTCTAATTTGGCGGGTGACTTACGTGTTTACCCACATAAAACATTAAACCTGCTGAACTTACATTTTAATCCACGGAGACACTACCGCATAAATTCAGAGTTTTGCGTGGGAACATATATTTCCAAAAAAAAAAAAAAAAATAAAAAAATTAACATTTATATATTATCTTTCTCAAAGGAAAAGAACAAAAATAAATAAATATATATATTACTTTTTTAATTTCAATTTTCTTTTATCAAACATTGTACTGTTTTGTTAAGTTAAAATTTTAATTTTCTAATTCATGTGCTTCGAACCTGTACGGAACAAGAAAGATGACACACATTTTTGGGTTGTAATAAGCACGTCTCTTGAATCATTTCCAATACGAATAAAACATTTCAAAGTCATTCATACTGAACAGAACTCTCTGCAAGAAAAAATCGACCGGATCTCTACAATCGCCGAAACATGTCGCAATTGTCACATTTCGGGCTTCCTAACGTAAAAAAAAATTCTTAATCGAATTGGTAGTTGCAGAAATAGTGATCCACAGGTAGACGGACGGAGAGGTAGACGGACAGACGGACAGACAAAGTGGCACTACAAGCAAGTGCTTTTTTAATAAAAGACATGTTACAAAATAAAGGTATCTTACCTGAAATATACGATGCCCTTCACTGTACGTTTTAGTCTGCTTTCTAATTTTATTTGAAAATTTTATGATACAGGATATTGCTGCTAAAAAGTAAGTGTTTGTGCCATTAAAGCGGTTTCAATTATTACTTCACTAAGATAAAGGGAAAGGCACAAATAAAATATTCTAAAATATAGCAATTACGTGTAGCACTCCCCGATTGGACGTTCCGAAGAGAATATTGTAATTTTCATACCCTTTTCGTTAAAACAGTTCCTGACACAAAACTCCTGACAACATCATCCAGTTCCATTTCATATATTCAGTCCTGGTAGGTGGTCAGCAAGTTTTCAGATTTGTGGTATGACGCAAGGAACCTAAAATAATTAAGCAAGTATTTTTGTTGTTGTAGGATTAACGACCACCGTCAGCAACCCAATGGAATCGCCTGTCCCTAATTTAAGATCACTGGTTCCAGGGAAGAGAGAGAAACAGCGCCTTACGACAAATACAACATCCATGCCTCAACAGGATTTGAACCCGGACCCATCTCGGACGAATTATCAGAAGCCATCGCTTTGACCACTGTGGCACCGAGGCGGCGCAAAGAACTTTCTGTTCCCGTTTAGTGGTTTGAATGACTGCGCAATATATCTGATGGGTGAAGACATCCTACACGGTCGAGTCACATTATTGTGGCCACCAGCTAATATCCAGAGTAACCGCCGTGTGCAGCGTGGACAGCAGCTAGACGGGCTGGGAGTGACTCAGTAAGCTGCTGGAAGGTGTTCACGGGTATGTGGAGCCAGGCTGACTGCATTGCACCTGACAGATGCTGAAGGGTACGTTGTGGAGGATCCATAGAGCGAACAACACGATCGAGGTGGTCACACAGATGCTCAATTGGGTTTAAGTCTGGGGAATCAGAGGGCCAAGGAAGTACTTTGGAGTCTTCATCGTGCTCTTCCAACCATTCTCGCGCATTTTTAGTTGTGTGACACGTCGCATTGTCGTGTTGGAATATTCTATCTGCCCCAGGGAAGAAAATCAGCATGTATGGGTGTACGTGGTCTGCAATGATGGATTCATAACGAATTCGGTCCATAGTGCCTTCCACAGATATGAGTGAACGCAGAGAATGCCACGAAAACATTCCCCAGACCACAACGCTGACCCCAACAGCTTGCGTTCTTCCAGCAATGGTTGAAGAATGTTTGTTCTTCGATGTTTCTCGCCTTATACGCCAACGTCCATCCGTTCGATGAAGCAGAAAACGTGACTCATCGGAGAAGGCAATCCTTTGCCAATTAGCGGAGGTCCAATTCCGATACTGCCGTACAAATGAAAGCCTTTTCTGCCGATGCACCTTCGTTAGCCTAGGTGCAGTGACCATCCTTCTGCAGCGGAGCCCCACACGCAGCAGGGTTCGCTGAACTGTCGTTTTAGACAAATTTCTGGTGGCCCCCTGGTTCATTCGGCCAGTGAGTGCTCCATTGTAGCGTGTCGATCGGCCCTCCGGCACCTTCGAAGCCGCCGTTCACCTCTCACATCAATGGCACGTGGTTCACCGAAGTGTCCACATCGCTTTTCGCAGTGGTGCCATTTCTCCAATCACAATCCACTTTAACCAGAGCAGCACGCGAACAGTTCACAAACTGCGCTGTTTCAGAAATACTGCCATCTTTGGCCCGAAAGCTGAAAATCATCCCGTTTTGCAAATCTGATAAATGGCTCCTTTTATCCATGGCAGCAACTGGTGATATGTTTTCAGAATGCCTACAGCACACTATATATACCCTCTAAGCCAGCTCACGACAAGTGCTTTCTTTCATTGCCTACACGCTGTTGACGTCAAACGTAGGAGGTGGTCAAAATAATGTGACTCGACTGTGTAATATATCCTTCCCTCTCGAGAAATGTACGAACTTCGGAACCTTCCTATCTTCTCAGAAGGAAAGAAAAAGAAAAATACCACACGAGAGGCATTCTTTTTTCACAGCATGTGTTTGATAATTAATGTAGTACGTAGGATGATGGAATCATTTCATGAGTTAACGACACTTTTAAATCTTAATGTAACTGACTGACACAGAAGAATTTCTCCACACCCTGTGATTGAGAAACGTTCACATATCCCGCAGGACGCAATAAGGCGTCCTCTACCGTTGTGTTGTAGTCGAAACTGCGAAAATAGATAATTAATTTATGGGCATATGGAGAACGACACTCTGCTAGGACATATGGAGAAGAACACATAGCGAAGGACACTCTGCTAGATGTGACCCTGCGACGAGTGGTATGGAGAGTTTCTTTACTTTAAGTTCTAGACTTACAGCCGCGTACGTGTAAGTAGAAAAAGTGTTTTGTTTGTTGGCATCAGGACAACTCCTGAAGCATGTTGTTGTCCCGTTGGGTGAAAGCATAAGGAAACAGAAAAGAAAAACAAAGAAACGTGCAAACATGATGCTTAATAAGATCCTGTAGCTTACGGAACCCGTGGGACGCCCTCACGGGCTAGGCGCCACAGAACGTATATACACTCAACGGCTAAGTTAATATGACCACCAGACAATTTTACGCAAAGTAGCTCTCCTGCAAATGCTGTTGTCGGAAGTTGGCTGAATCGGTATAAAAAGGAAACGCTGAAGGCATACAGAAGATAATTATGTCCATTGCGCAAGAAATAATGGGTAAAAGACGCGATCCGACGGACTTTTAACGTGGAAGGATTGTGAGTGTTCGAAGCATTGGTGAGAGCATTAGCAAAACTGAAATCAGGGGCGTATGCAGAATGTTTTTTCGGTGGGGTGGTGCCCGAAAATTTTGAAGTTTCTGAAATCCACCAGGAAAAAATGGAAGTTAATAAAAAAAAAAAAGAAAAACATGTTAATAATAAAAAAAAGGTATTCCTTTTTAGTTTTTTTAGTATATAACATACATATATACCTAAATTAAGCTGATGAGTACATATGAAAAAAAAAAAGAGTGGCAGAAACAAATTTCTCCTTGAGAAATAATGAAATTGATTGGACTCACCTAATTCTTAAAAACTGAGATTTATTCTTCTATGCACATTTCCGAATTTGTCATTGACTTCTTCATCTTCAACTTGAATGTCTCTATGAATAGATAATAAAGCTAGCCCATTCAGTCTTGACTCCGATGTACTGTTTTTCAAATAAGATTTCAATCGACGAAGGCTGGAAAAGCTTCTTTCCACTGATGCTGTGGTTACAAGAAGAATTGCCAAGATGTGAAGCAAAATATAAATGTTGGGAAATAAGTTATTATTGCATGATGCCAAACTTTCAACTGCGTTTTTGGGGCGCACGCCTGCTTTTTCCCTTTCCCATTTTTGACACCATAATTGATACTCGCTTTCTGTTATATCGGAATATCCTAAATCAGATTCATACATTTTCACTGCAGATAATATCTGGGAATAATCATTTTTCACAGCAAAAACTGGCAGAATATTTTGCAATGAAGTTAGTGTTTCTTTTTGTGATTGAAACCTTTCATTTAATGATTCAATTATATCATCAACAAAGAGTGTAAATATACTTCTGCGGAAATATTCTTCTGGAGTTGAATATGGGAAATTGCATCTATTTTTTTGTATACTGCATCTACGTGGAACTTCTGCTACTTTGAGGCCTACAGCCAATGTTTTTACAGCATCATAAATTAAGCTGAAGGATTTTTCTGCTTCAGTTCTGATGCTGTTTAGCAGTGCTGTAACTTCTGATATTTTTTCTAATGCATCGACTAAGTCGATTTGCTTGTTTTGGAAGTTTTCAGATATGTGGTATGTGATGGACAATATTTTACTAAGGACAAAAGTTGCCACTAGAAATGAAAACTGACATATAGAGTTGAGCAAATTGTGTGCTTTGACAGATGATTCTGCTGAATCTTCTTGCTCAATCGCTTCTAAGGATGATATAATAGGATGCAGACCTTCTTTTAACATAAGAACGGCATCATGCTTTTGGATCCATCGAGTTTTACATAGAGTTTTCATCTTAACTTTCTTGCAATCAGGTAGTAGTCGCTGGATACTTTCTTTCAAAACACTGGTACGATTAGCAGAAGCGCGGAAAATCGAATATGTTTCTGATATAACTCCCATACAGTTCCTTATGCTAGACATTTTGCTAGCATCCGACAAGCATAAGCTCAAGGAATGGGACATGCAATGAGTGTATATTGCTTTGGGATATTTTTTCTAATACAGGCCTGCACTCCACGAAAATGTCCTCGCATTGCTGCAGCCCCATTATACCCCTGCCCTCTCATATCGTTCAAATCAAACCCCAATTTCACTAAATTTTCCATTATTGTTGTTGCAAGAGAACAGCTTGTTAAATTTTTCACTGGTACAAAAGCCAGAAAATCTTCTCTTAATTTCAGTTCTTCTTCATCAACATACCTGACGCACAGTGAAAACTGTTCTATTTGACTAATGTCAGTTGCTTCATCTGCCAATACTGAAAAAAATTTGAATGCTTTACCTTTGCTAATTTTCTGTTGAATAATTCCCCAAAGAGGTTTATTACTTCATTCTGTATTACTGAACTTGTATATATGCTATTACCTCCACTAGTTTCTAAGTTTTCTTTTAAAATGGCATCTCCAGAATTTGCACGATATCTTAATAAAGTGCGAAAATTGCTATCATTATTTGCTAGTTCCTCTAGCGAAATTCTTCCAGAATCAACTATTCCCCTAAGAGGTATCTGCTGCCTTCTACATAATCTAATTGTTTGCGCAAAAGGAATGAACCTTTTCCTGTTGTCAATTATCTCTTGCTTTTTCTGTTTATTCATTTGTAAAATTATACTATCCTGTTTTTTACGAATTATTGATGCAATATTTCCAGCTGCCAATACAGCGTCTTTGTGATATTTATTCTTTTCATGTTTTTTGAATATTTCCCTCGCATCTTTTAAATCGGTACTAGGCTTTGTAACGAGGCTACCCAAAGTGTGATGTTTGCCTTTACCAGCAACATATTTTTCGTAAAATAAAACACAATATTTACAAAATGAACCTTATTTCAGACGGGAATATGACAGCCACTTATACTCTTCTATCCATTTAATTTGGAATGTTCTCATATGATTTTTATTGCGACTGGAACTGATTTTTTTGGGGAATCTATATTTCGCAGTAGGTTTCCATATGCTATGTAACAAATCCACTTTTTTCTCGTCGCTCAAAGAATTAACAAGCTCACTGTTACCTGCGTACAATCCTATGTCGTTCGAATCTGAAATGCTTTCAGACTTTTCATTACCATCTGCATCTCCGTCATTCGTCTTACGTATTGGTTGAAGCTCATAATTTTCTGGATTACTCCCGCTTTCAACGCATTGGTTTGGAACTTCAATATCAGTGGGTTCAGCTAGCGTTTCAGTTTCCACAGCTCTTTTTTTGTTACAGAAAGTCAACAGACTTAGTTGAAGAAATCGTTTCATTTTTGAAATAACCTCAACAAACTGTTTTAAGCAGCTGTGGGAAAGAGCGAATAAATACTGATTTTGAATTACAAGGATACAGAAAAAAGTGAAACAGAAATTTCACTTTCTCACTCCGTTTGAAAATGAAAGAATCCATCCACATGGCCAACGAGCAGCTCGGAATCAGTAAAGTATCAAAACAGGTGGCTGGGCAGTGAAGTGAGGTGTCGAGTGTCACTGCACGTGTCCTAGTAACAACTGGCGCCAGGCAGAAAGGAGCGGTGACACGTGACACCATCCCTGGTCTGGTCAATTAGGAGTTGGGGCCGCAAAAACCTACAGCCGTTTTCCTGACCACGGATATGAGCCACCCATCTTTCTCTGACCTCTGTCTCCTTCGCGCAATGATCTTTCACTGAATCCATACGTAGCAGTTGGATTTTTCCAGCAGTAAATATTCATGATTCAGAAACTTTTCTCATAACACAAATTTTGATTTAGCATATATATATATATATATAAATTACATTAGAAAGCACAGTTTGATTAATTAATCTTATTTTGGACAGATAACATAAAAAATGAAACAGATTTCGAAGCGGGGGGGGGGGCAAAGCCCCCTCTAAATACGCCCCTGACTGAAATAATGGGTAAAAGACGTGATCTGACAGACTTTGAACGTGGAATGATTGTGGGTGTTCGAAGCATTGGTGAGAGCATTAGCAAAACGGCTGCAGTTGTAAAATGTTCAAGGGCAGTTGCTGTTAAAGTTTACAGAAATGGACCTCCAATCAAAACACCAGGTTTAAGCGCAAGGCGAGTGGCCGTTAACGGCTGCTGGATTGTCGAGCTGAGCCGAGAATAGGCACATTTATTCAGTCCAATAGATGGGCAACATTTCGTCAGATTACAGAGTATCTGAATCAGGGACCCAGTCCGATGGCATCTCAACATACAGTACGCGGCACATTGCATCGCATGGGCTTCAGAAGCAGACGGCCTGCCCGGAAACTGTCTACAGCCATAAAAAAGAAACGCCTCCAATTCGCTTACGAACATAAGGATTGGACAGCAAGTGGAAAAGGGTTATGTGGTCCGACGAATCACGTTTTCAACTACACCATATAGATGAAAGAGTGAAGATATGGAGACAAAAGCATGGACTTACCTTGGACTTTTCAAGCTAGCGGAGGCAACGCTATAGTATGGGGAATGTTTTCGTTGAAGTGTTTTGGCCCCTTGATTTGTGTGGAGTAACGTCCGACAGCCCAAAAGTATTTAAATATCGTTGCCGACCAAGTGCACACAGTTATATTGATGGTTTAGCTCAATGAAGATGGATACCACCAGCAGGACAATGCTCCATGTCATAGCGCTCACATTGTACACGAATGGTCTGAGAAGCATCATTCAGACTTTTTCCTGTTACATTGGCTCCTCAATCACCGGATCGCAATCCACTGGCGCATTTGTGGGACGAAATCGAAAGAGGCATCAGACAGCTGGATCTTCTACCATCAAATCTCCAAGAGCTGGCAGGTGCAATTCATTGCTTTTGGGATAACCAAGCCACTTACCGACATTTAATCGAGTCCATACCAAGACGAATTCAAGCAGTATTAAGGGCAACAGGTGGTCCAAGAACGTGCTAATCAGGTGATCATAATAATTTGGCCACTCAGTGTATATTACTGCACCAATGCGTTTCTTCCAATGATGCTGCGAAACTTGAAGTTTCAGAAAAATGAAAGTAGCGGATCTTGACGACTTGAGAGCTTCATTTATGTTTTCCATTTTCAAAAAGGCGTAAATAAAATACCAACGAATGAATAAGATGATGAAAAGGAGCGGCGGATTTACCACTAGGCCAACTAGGCCGCGGCCTAGGGGCCGCAGGCTCTAGAGGGCCGCAGGTGTAGAATTCAGAAAAGCGGAGAGAATAAAACAGAAAAACTTATAAAAGAAAGGTACCGTTATTTTAATTTACTTGAATAAAATAAAGTAGTGGTGTTTTTTTATTTTATCTTGAATGATAACTAAAGGAATAAGAACGTAATAATAGCTCTATTGCGAGCACGCCCGTGTTCGTACGAATGCGATAGAGAGCGCATGCGATGTCTCAAAGAATGACAGGTGCAAGAGAGGAGTGGAGAGCAAATGTACAACAACTCTGCTCGCGCCGCGCCGGCAACATCATTCATTCCCCAACAACCCCGTTTATATCATTTCCCAAAACACCTTACAATTAATTTTATATATACACTGGCGGAAAGTGAAAAAAGAACACCAAGAAGGAGACGTCTGATACCAGCGAAACTTATACAGCATAATAACGGAATACAGAGGATAACGTGATCAAAACATTATGGCAAAATACAGCTGTATTTGCTGGTAAACTGAAAAATAACATTTCCATGTAACATGGTTAGTACGAGGTTGAACCGCCATGAACTGCGTTACACTGTGCAATTCTGGCATGGAGTCTGTCGTACAGATGTTGGACGTAAGTTTGGGGTATTGAGTTCGAAGCATCCTCAACCTGGACGCGTAAATCGGGGATGGTCGTGGCTGGCCGTGGAGACCGGATAAGTCGTTGTCCCATAAAATCCCACACGTGCTCAATTGGGGACAAATCCGGTGAACGTGCAGGCCATGGAAATGTCTCACACCCTGAAGTGCATGTTGCGTCGCACGTGCCGTGTGTGGGCGTGCGTTGTCTTGCTGGAAAACACCACGATGGACCGACCTTACAAATGGCACAACAACGGGCTGAATGATGTTGTTGATGTAGGAAGTGCTGTTTAACGTACCCGGTACAAACACTAGTTGTGTACGGGAGCGATAGCTGATCTCTCCCCACCCCAAGAGACCAGGTGTAGGCCCTGTGTGTCGCTGGCGGATGCAAGAAGAGGGGAGACGCTCCCCTGTGCGTCTGCGAACACGCATACTGCCATCGGAGGCTCCCAAGCAGAATCTGCTTTCATCGCTGAACACGACAGGTCGCCATTGCGTTCTCCAGTGCAGACGTTGGCGACACCACTGCAGCCGTTCCTGACGGTGGGATGGAGTCAGAGGTACACATGCCAGAGGCACACGTGCATGTAGTCCTGCATCCAATAGACGGTTACGGATTGTTTGTCTCACCTCAGGTGCAACGGCAGCTCGGATTTGCGTCGCAGTGGATGTTCTGCTTGACAACGCCGCTCTTCTTATGCGTCGATCGGTCCGCTCATCAGTCCGTCTGTGACTCCCGGTTCCACGTCTTCTCGTGTGGGAATGTTCCTCGGACCATCTACGCCACCATCGTACCACCATAGATACTTCCCGTCCAATTCGCTCCGCAATACGACGATACGACCACCCGGCCTCGCGAAGTCCGACTACACGACCTCGCTCAAAGTCCGATAACTGGTGAAATCGTACACGTCTTCCATGTCCAGGCATTGCAGCTTCTTCAGGGTCTTTGCACGTGTCCGTACGCCGACGACTGAATACATTCACTCCGCTGTACTCCTTAAATACCACCGACGATAATTTACATATTATGCCGTGCTATGGCGTAAGCGCTCACCGGTTGGTCCCGAAATTAACATCACACCTACGTAAACTCCACCCCATTAACATATATAAATTTCATGATCGTCCGCCAATTCCTTCTTGGTGTTCTTTTTTCACTTTCCGCCAGTGTATTATTAATTTTTGTTGTTGTAATGCAATTTTAAAGAATCAAAACAAGAAATATTATTATTTACTTTCGTGTTATAAGAATGTATCGTGTGTCGGTTTCAAATGTAGGTCTAAGGTTTCAAAATGTAAAGTGTTGTTTCTGGATAAGTATGAACCTCTTTGTCTATGTTTACAAATATTTTTTCATAACCTTTAATTTAATAACAAGTTAAATCAAATTTTCTTTTATTTAGGTAATACTTATTTAACAATAAAATTATACTATCAATTATTATATTCTTAACTCATATATAAGTTTATTAGAAAATCTTATAGGAGCAAAAAATTCAAATACGGGGGAGGCGCATAGAAAATTTGGCCTTGGGCTTCAAGAACCGAAACTGGCAAAAAGGTTAATTAGTTACACTTATGCATTCGTAGAGCCCATTTATTATGGAAGCTTTGTCATTCCAAGTTATTTCCTCTGAGAAACATTTCGTTTTATTTGTCATTGCTGTTTATCACCTAGCATGGGATTGTTAATGCAAATAACATTCCACTCTCTTGATTCCATAGCACATCAACTCCCGAGGCAGCTTCCTGGAACTTCATATTCAACAAGACTTACACGATATATGGATGCAAGGCATTTTCTGCTTCGAAATGGAATAGGAACACGAGGAGCATTTTCATTTCGGACGTCTAATTTCCCCATTTCCGCTTCGCTGGGCTCATTTGTTCCATTTCTTGGCGAAAGAGGAAATTAGGAATCTGAAAGGGAGAGCGAAGAGATGAGTCGAAGAAAAGATTCCGAGAATTCATTGGTTTGTTACCGCTCTGTTGCCAACAGCGGTCGCGTCTCCGAGAAATCCATTTTCCCGCTCCCAAGATGTGGCTGAGAAATCTCATCACCGCGGATGGGTGCTCGACCTTTGCTTTTTGACCCACAACTTACTTTTAATCTCGCGTGAAGAACTAACTGCGACTCTCCTCACATTATATTACATTACTTCAGTAAGTCGGGCAACTAGTAAATTTCAAGGTCCTGTGACGCCGTATCGAATGGGAACAGATATCAAAATCCCCAACGAAGTTAGGTATAATTTTGAGACTAAAGTATTCATATGATTTTGATATAAGGTGTTTTGTTCCATTACCAAATAGTTTTGAACTCAATTCAAAATGTTATGTTACATTCTCATAACAAATTTTCTTAGGCGTCTTATTTCTTATTGACTAGGAATCCGCTAAATTGTTCGGTATTCCTACAGCACAAATTGCGGTGAACGCTAAATGCTCGCTACTTTGATTGCAAATTTTAACGAATTGTTCCTTATACAGGTTGCGGCAGCGTTCATAGGGTAATTTGCCGCGTATCGTACAATGACGTCATGTATCAATGCGCCCCCTATGACGCGGCGTTCTTATGTCAGGCAGCTGCCATTTTGTTTTTTGTTCGACATGGCGAGCTGGACGGCTGAGAATCGTGCTTTCGCTGTTGAAACGTATTTCAAGAATAACGATTCAACAGTGGCAACACAACGACTATTCAGGTCACATTTCAAAGTGGGACGTCATGGGAATGTTCCAGATGGTCATACCAATTACAAGGTGGATACGTTCCTTCAGATTAACAGCATTGGCTTGTAATCGTAAACCAGGAGGAAGCTAAAAGTCTCTGCAGACACTGGAAATGATTGAAAATGTTCGTGCTGCAATCTTGAGTTGCCCTAAAAGATCTACTCGGCGACACTCTACAGCTTTACACATTTTCGATCGTTCATTCAAGAGAATATTGCATGAGGATCTCCATTTTCACCCTTATAAGCTCCAAAATGTGCAAGAAATTAAGCCTCACGATTTGATTGCACGCGAACAGTTTTGCACAACCATGTGTGATCTCCTTCGTGAAAATCCACAGATGTTACACACCTTGATTATGTCAGATGAAGCACACTTCGAGTTATGCGAAAACAAATGTGCGATATTGGTATAATGTAAACCAGGGTCAACTGCACATCAAGCCCTTGCACAGCGCCCGTGTCACTGTCTGGTGTGGTGGTGTGGAGTTGCTTCCTTTGGAATTTTCGGGTAGTATTTTTTTCGAGGACGATGAGGGTGTCGCTGTAACTGTCACCAGTGAACGTTATCTACGGATGTTGCAAGACATATTGTTTCCCTAATTACGGATGCTGAACGTGGTTAAGGACCATTTATGATTCCAACACGACGGGGCGACCGCGCACACAGCCCGCATATGCATGGATTTTTTACGACAGACCTTTCCACAGAGATTAATTTCTCGTTATGGTGACATCCCTTGGCCACCCCGGTCCCCCGATCCAACATGAGCTGACTTTTTTCTTATGGGCGTACCTCAAGCAAGAAGTATTCCAAACACGTGGTGCCAGCATATTGGAATTGAAGGGCCGTATTTGAGCTGCCGTCACCAATATCCCTGGCGACATGTTACGACGAGTAATGGACTCCTTCCAACGCCGCTTATAACAATGTGTGGTGCAGCAGGGCCGCCATTTGACGGGGGTCATATTCAAACATTGACTGATCAATGGTATTCTTCTAACTACTATTTGACATGGAGAGTAATAAATAAAAAAAAACATTTGTTCGCTTACGTTGCGATTTTACACTGAAGAGCAATTGAATTAGAGATACCTGTCTAGTAACGTGTAGCACTACCTTTCGCCCTGATGACGGCGGCGATTCGTCTCGGCATGGACTCGACAAGACACCGGAAGCGTTGGGAAGCCATTCGGATCCAGGACCCCTGAACAAGCTCCCACAGTTCACAAATATTTGATGGAGGGGGTCAAAGCCTTGAACATCTCTCTCGATGACATCCCAGATGTGCTCGATGGGGTTGAGGTCAGGGGACCTAGCTGGCCAAGGAAGCGAGGTCACGTTGGTGGAGTGTTCATCCAACCATTCGGATACAATTCGGGAGCGATTGGACGGTGCATTGTCTTGTTGCAGGATGAGGACCCCAGTGGGATGTTAAAGACGCACAAACGGGAGCAAATTGTCGTCCAGGATATTCCGGTAACGTTGGTCTGGGAGGACAATGTCACACGTACCAAGGGTCCCATTTCAGTCCACGTAAACAGTCCCCAGACGAGAATGCCACCCCAACCAGCTTGAAAAGTACTCTGCTGGCAAGAAGGATCCATCGCTTCATATGGTTTGCGCCGTACTCGTATCCTGCCATCCGCATGTACCAACGTGAATCTCGACTCATCAGTCCATGCAACATTTTTCCACATGTGTAGTGTCCAGTGGCGATGTTCCCGCGCCCATGCTAATCTTTGCGCCCTGTGATGTGCGGTCAGCAGCGGTACCCTCGTGGGATGATGGCTTCTGTACCCCATTGCGAGGAGATGGTTTTGGATGGTGTGGCTGCTTACACGTTTTTGTGCACCAGCTTTAAATTTCCGAGTGATTTCTTGCACTGTGGCCCGTCTATCCGCTGTTACAATGCGAACTAGCCGACGATGATCCGGCTCATCCACACGCTGTTATCCATGGCAGTTGGCCCTTGCAGGGATCGTTTTACCGGATTCGATGTACTCACGGTACACCCGTGACACAGTAGCTCGTGAAAATCCCAGTGCCTGCACGACTTCCAAGATGGAGTGACCCATTCGTTGGGCCCCGACAATTTGCCCACGGTAAAATGCGGTTAGATCATTCGTCTTACCCATACTGCGTCCGACTCTTACTGATTCCCGTCGCATCACTCCTTATATCAGGATCGCTGCATACGTCATGTTGTTTCCGTTTACAGGGCCGCCCACAGCGCCACATTTGCAAAACGCCGGCCGTCTCTAATTCAATTGCTCTTCAGTGCATATTACGCTATCAACGCTGCTGCACCTGTATAAATGTTTGATAAACGAATTGCTTATCGCGAAGTAGTTACAGGTGTGATGTACAACTGAGGTGACGCAAGACTCAAAACTTCAAGTTGTAGCGATAAGCCAAGATCGGTGTACCTCAGTCGGGAGAGTAACTGGCTCCGGAGCGAAGAGACGTGAATTCTAACGTCACCTGCAAATGAGGCTTTATTTTCACATTGGTACCCAAACAAAAAAATGAATCGTCTGACCGTGAGGTTGGAGAATAGTGTAATATCTTCCGGCAGATGGGCTTGTTTTCACACAGGTTATGGTGAGTCTTTTTTGAGGTGGGTACGTCCTTAAATTCGGTACCATGGAGGTTATACCCTCTAAGAAAACTTGACCGACATAATTTCTTACGATTGATCAAATGATTATAATTTCGAAATAGCTGAAATCTAATAACTGACATAAAATGAGTGATAACCAATGATTCTAAAATTATCAACTTCAAGGTCATGCGCACACGCGGGGAGAGGGGAGGGCGTCCGCCATTTTGGGGTCGAATACGCTGAGTCAACCGCCTTGAAATCAGTATAACCCGAGGTCGCGTAAGGGTATGATCGTGATTTTGGTATCAAATGATTCGTCTGGATGTGATTTATCTAAAATCCAATAATTCATAAACATTTAGCAAGTACTTTATAAGTTATTAGTGATAAACTAAAAAATATTTGTGAGAAAATCTAAAAGTCTAATTTTTTGAATAAAAATTCCGACTCAAAATACTGCAAGCTTATATCAGAAGAAATAAGAACTCAAAAGGAATCGAATAAGCCCAAAACGACTAATGCAGTACGATGTAGGGCTTATAGACAGAAGAAGAATGCCGTAGCGTCACAACGCGTGGAACCACAACCAAGCACTTCTACAGATAGTGCATGTGAACCAATGGACTACTTGGCCGTGAATGAAACTTGGGTAGATGATTCTAGTCCCATACATTTGCCCGGTTTCGAATTGAAGGAGAAAAGAAATAGGGCAATAGCCCAACACAAACCTTCCACTTCCAAACGTACTGCTTCGCCCACAAAACGAACTGCGTGGGGAGTTGCCATTTGCAAGAACATCAATAGTCTAACAGATTGCCAACCCGTAAACGTCTCAGTCAACAACAGATTGAGAATTGATGATTACTGTGGGTGGCATGTGTCTAGTTGATGTGACAGTGTCTGCTGAAAACCGCTTTATACTTGGCTCGGTTTACATTCATCCCAACGTTTCGCAAACATCACTAGATGTCTTCATGTTCTAGATGCTATGCGATTAATTTGAAAACATCAAGGCAATCATACCAAGTATGGTACCAGATACCCAAGTGCCTATCACTCTCATTGGTGACTTTAACATTGATGGGCAACAATTTCTCTGAAAACATCAAGGCAATCATACCAAGTATGGTACCGGATACCCAAGTGCCTATCATTTTCACTGGTGACTATAACATTGATGTGCAACAAAACACCAACTTACTCAAGTTCATGAAAGACGATTTCGGCTTGACTTATACAAAATTCTCCACCAACTACCTTAGGCAATACTTGTATCGAATTAACCTTTGTACGAAACATAGATGTGAATTGTATGCCATATGTTTACTTTTTATATCATCGCCCTTTAATAAATAATATTATAGTCCAACTGCATTCCTCTTTCCTTTAATAACCAACTTCTACCTCAAACCCCTTACTGTCAAACACGTACCCACGTAAATAAAACCTGCGGGTGTGTCCCGGACACAGCCTACCCCCATTGTTTTACCAATAATCCGTCTGGAATTAATCAGAATTCCTTCTTCTACAGTTAATTCCTTCAAGCATGATTTGCCTGCTCACCCAGAAAAAAACGATTCCGTTCCAGTCCTTTCTCAAGAGGAGTATATGTGGTACCACTGTGATCAGGCAAGAGTCAAAACGACAAGTTGCAACGATAAGCCAAGGTCGGTGTAGTTCCGTTGGGAGAATAACCGGCTCGGAAGTGATGATACGTGGCTTCGAATCCCATCACCGGCAAAGCAGCTTATTTTCGCACAGGTTGTGAGGAACTGTACTTTTACCAATGATATCGAACTTATGTGGCCGGCTGAGAAGTCAGAGACACGGGCGTGTGCCTAATAGTCCGAGTTCGAGTCCCTGTAAGACATGGGCTCCATGCTTGTTGTGTAGCGCTGATTCCGTACCTTCCCTTGAACCAGTAGCACCAAATTAGAGGCAGAGTCCGTTAGCACCCCCTCCCCAAGAAAACAAATGCTCACGGAGTTCGTTAACGTTTCCCTACTCAGAGAAAAACAGAATTCCGACGAACTAATCGCAGTCTAGTGACCCAAACGTTTGAACAAATTTCACATTACTTAGTGCTCGCAAGGTACAACAGGTCTTTCAGAATATATGATAAAGATTTTAAGATAACAAGGAGATTAGGAAAACAACCTTTCTCCACCACCTCATTGACGCTACCGCTCACAACGCAGCTTCCCCTGTAGAAGGCTATTTTGAAGTACAGTAATGTTGATACTGACCTACTCAGCCTTGTATACTTTCCAAAGACTATCTCTTGCACATTGTGGCCTCTAACGGAGAGCACGTTTCGATTACCCAAGGTCACAGAAATCCATCGGATATGCATCGGGAGATTTCACAGGAAAGTAAGTGGCTGGAGAATATTGCCGAGATCCCGATCTTCTGGTCCATCTGGCATAGGAAATTTTGGGCTGATTTCGATGTATGGCTTGACATGTTATCCTAGTTGATGCTCACCAGAAATTTGAGACTACCACATAGCACCCGCACTTCCTGCTCGGAAATTTGCGTCAAAATCTCTGTATTATAACATATTAAGTTAAATTTTACTTTTTTAGTTACCCGAAGGATCTTCAGCTTGAATATCGAATATCCACTAATAATCAAATTCGTTGTGGAAAAGTTTCATTTCATTCTCGATACCATTTCTGGAAACGACTTGGCGCCGTCCTACCGAGAGAAAATTGCGCTGGATTTGTTACAATCTGGTACGTAAACAGCCACATACTTCCACCTTTCGTCGGTTAGGTTTTTTTTTTCATAAAGCTCTATACGGGGTTTTCTTCTCTTCAAAATGTGCCTTGGGATAAGCTTGTATACTCGACATTTTTTACTTTTCCGCAGATTTAAATCGCGATGGATTACGGTGTTAACGGTTCCTGCAGTCACTTCGGTCTCCGCCACAATGATGCGTTATGTCCCTGAGTTTAATCTTGACACCAACGCCTTCACTTTCTGTATGACAACCGTAGCACAACTTGTACATACTTGGCATTGCATTTAGCTACCAATCTGAGGGTTTCCACAGCGCAAACTTCCTCTCCTACGTAATACAGGACGGATGCCTTTCTTCAAAATGTTGAATCCGCGAAGCTTACACGCTTTTCTTACATTTCGCGTCATACAAGACTGCAATGTACTCTTCTTTGAAGTCTAGTATTTTTGGATGTATCGTCTGTGTCAGACTACAATGGCTTACAGCATTCCGCACTTAAGCATAACCTTGACTCCAGTGCTGGCCTACAATGTGGTTTGCATCCTGGTCACGGCACACTCGCATATGCGAATCGTCACTTTTTGTCCTGAACAACCTTCTGTACGAGAGTAAATCAAAAAGTAAAGAGAATTTCGCTGTATTTACCAAAACAAAAGTGTAACTTTCATAATTGTAACATTATTTTTCAATTTAATCTCCCTTCACTTCCACACATCTTTTGTGAAGATTAGTAAGCTCCTTACCCTATCAGAGGAGAAGGTTTTCGGCTTTACCTTAAGATATTTACGCACCGCATGTTTCATTTCTTCATCGCTAATAAACTGGGGGTCAGGTAATGCTTCTTTAAGCCTTGAAAATCTCTTGGTGTGAGTTCCGGGATATATGGCGCATGTACAAGAACCTAAGAATTAAGATTTTGAATTGACGCCATGGTTAAAGCTGGGGAGATAATTATAGTGGTCTGAAACAATGGTTTTTTATAGCAATCCTTTTGTTGCGAATTGCAAGCTTCAGATTTTATTCAAGCATTCTCAATATGTTAACAGTTCTTCAGTGTTTCTCATCATGTTACAAAATAATTCCATGCTTATCTGAAAACAAGGTTAAAAAGCTCTTCTTGACAGAAAAGACACTTTGGAACCTATTTTTTGATCCATGCTTACCTGAAAACAAGGTTAGAAAGCTCTTCTTGACAGAAGGGACACTTTGGAACCTATTTTTTGATTAGATGGAGGATGTTTCCAGTTCACATTTCGCCTTTTGCTTTCAGGATAAAAGTCGTGCATCCAGGTCTCGTCTCCAGTGACAATCCTTTTCATTAACCCTGGATCATCTTCATATTGCTGCACAAACTGTATGGTAATCTCTATTAGCTTTTGATTGTGTTGGTCAGTCTGCTCGATTTCGGGACCCACCTGATACACACTTTACACACTTTCCGGTATCCCAAATTGATATGCACCATTTCTCAGGCAGGACAACTTATGTCTAACATAGCAGCCATAGGAGGCATAGTAATCCGTCGATTTTACTGAATGAGGGAGTTCACACGATCGACATGGTCTTGAATTGGCGACGTTGACCGGCGCCCTGATCGTGCTTCATCAGTCACATTTGTTACATCAGATTTGAAACTTTCTACCTATTCGTTAAGTTTTCTATGGAATTTACACCTATTACTATACTGTACTATCATTCTTTTGCAAATTTCACTGGGCTTAATCCCCTTCTTCCCAAATAAACCTTATTTACACAAGCTGTTCAATACCTGCGTAATCGGAGAGAACTTCCATGTTCACACACTCACCCCCGGAGGCAGAATGACGGGTAGCATTGCGCAATTGAGGTAACGTGTTAACATTGATTGGTTACTGTCACTTACGGGCTTGTTTAATTTACAATTTCCTTTGTTTTTTGACTTATTCTCGTATATGAACTACAGACAATAAATTCATTGAATTACTTGCAGATTGAAGAGCTGTAACCTATACTCTAATAACTTATATTTCCTTCTCGGTTTCTGCTATCTTATGTAAATTTTGGTTTATTCTCCTTTAGCAGTTTCTTATATTAACGCTACATTTCCTCTCTCGCTGAATGTTTTTGTGGCAAAATAACTTAAGGTCAGATATTGAATGATATATGGTATCAAGACTGATAATACTGTTGTTTATAATGAATCAGGGCTCTCATTAGAAGTCGGCTAGGTTGTGAGATCGTTGTAACTCCATTGGAGAGAGATGTTCAGACAGCTTAGCTTACCTGTTAATGATTAATTCTTTCACGTTGAATATTACGCTTTGTTGATATTGAAGCCTTAATTTGTTGTTGAGTTATTTGTAAAACTTGAGAAGCATTCTGATGTTGAGAATCTTTGCATTTCGATGTCGAAATACTACAGGATTACATACGAAATGAATTCAGTTTTGTTGTGTTGAATACCAATCAAGGACAAATAAAAGGTTGAATTCGAAAGTTGACTTGACTTTTCTGGCCGTTAGTGCTGATAAGAGCTTAAGTATCCGTAGCAATGCTTAACTTTTAGGGAACGTTTCAGTATGAAGAGTATTTACATTTAAGTAATGCTAGTGTTTTGGTATAACATAGGCAATTAACAGATGTCTTCAACCAGATACACTAAAAACGTTGCACAGGATTTTTCTCTGAGATACGGAAGGAAGTGATCTAAAACACAGTACCATAAACTACACTACCGTTTGTGAAAATTGCAACACCAACAAAGAATCGTGCTGTTCAAATGAAATTTATATAACAGATTCCTCATGTTACAGGAGTTAACTGAATACATTTGCAGAGCTATGCAAGATTTTTTAGCTTTAAAACTCAGTATCGTGTGAAGCCATCTCGTGCAACAATAACAGTCTCTACACGGCTTGGCATTGAATGGAAGTGGTTTTTCATATCGTTCTGGGGAATAGCCTGCCAGGCTGTTTCTGTGCGAGACCAGAGTACATGTGTGGTGACTGGCGGAGGCGTTTTATGAGCCAGCGGTTTAGCTACCATGACATAGACATGTTCGATAGGGGACACATCCAGCGAATGTGCAGACCAGGTAAAAAGCGGTATCTGCCTTGCGTTGGACATTCCCAGCCACATGTGGTCGAACATTGTCCTGCAGGAATATAGCACCAGGGAAACTCTGAAGGAAGGGCATTACCTTTGCCTCAAAAACATCTCTGATGCATCGCTGACTGTTGAGTGTTCCCTCAATTCGTATCAGGCGAGATCGCGAATTGAACCGAATGGCTCCCTAAACCATGACGCTTGGCGATGGGCCCGTATGACGCTACAAGGTGCCATTCACCAAGATGTCTGACCACTTCAAAAATGTTGTCTTTATTTTTAAAGTTTTGAAATGTTATTGTCTGACCCTTCTATGTTGTTCTACAATATAAACAAATATTTTTTATAAAGTTTCAGGCAGATCTGACTATAATTAGAGGTCGATCAAGTCAGTTGAAATATTCACTTACCGTATTATCCCCGTCACCTGACATCTCCATTCACCTTCTCTTGTCTTATTTGACTTAAGTGTCAATCAAATACTCCAAGTAAATAAGGTAATGTCTATTTTTATTTTTATAGTTCGAAAATTCTGTACAGTTCCAGAAACAAGCTTGCCTATAGAAAAATTGAAAAAGACAATTCGTGAGAGTTGTAGGGCTGTTGTTAAGGAAACTGCTGTGTTTTGGGAAAAGGCCCGTATTCCTATTCGCCATAAACAGGATTGTATCAAGAAATTGAAAAAACTTCATGAAAAGTGGTTCAAGCTGAAAAACAAATTGCAAAAGGAAAACAAAACGTGTCTACAAGTGTACAAAACGTGCCTGCAAGTACAGAAAAAGCTATGCTTCGGTCGCTTAATGAAAAAAAAAACGAGGTCGACGAACCTCTTAAACGCATCAAACTGAGTGACAATATTTCTCGTGATATGGGGATTGAAGATTTTGCGACAAAAAAAACAAAATCAATTTCTTTCATTGCCTTAATATCCCAAGAGATTATTTACATTTTGATCCTGAAATGACCAGCCCGGTGGCTCAGTGGTGTAAGCCATGGCTTCTGATCATTCGTCAGAGATGGGTCCGGGTTCAAATCCCCGGTGAGGCATGGATGCTGTGTTTTTCTTACTGCATTCGCTCTTTCCCATCCCTAGAACCAATGGCCCTAAATTAGGGACGAGCGACTGCTTTTATAGTCCACTGAGTTGCTCACGGTGGTCGTTAAACGTCCAATCAAAAAAGAGAATGAAGACTAAAAATAATACTTATTGCAAGTTTTAGAACAACATAGGTGTCGTTATCCCGACTGCAGGAGAATAAAACTTAATCTCAGATGAGTTAAGTTACAAGGAACTCTGATTTTCTTAGTGTTATAGTTAACAATGAATATTACTTCAATATTAGTTAACAATGAATATTACTTCAAGTGAAAATAATGTTTTGTTGTCTTTCATAGGCACAATTAATTCAGATAAGAATTTGCGTTTGGAATTTTTCAGACTTTTCAGCGTAATTAATAAATCAGTATTTTTGCACTAATGGATGTATGATTTTATGATGTACATTATATGCAACCACAAGTAAAACTTTGAGGAGCTACCCCTAAATGTTAATTCAAATGGTAGAAATTTTACGCTCATTATTTTTTTACATCGAGAAACACTTTTGGGGGGTCAGAGGATGTAAATAAATTGTTGAAAAAAATTCATAGTATTTTAAGGAGCACCCTAATATATACACTGCCGGACAATTGCTAAGGACGGATGACAATAGCAACGATAACAACCATAAAATGGAAGGCAGGAAAATGTGGAAATTAGCATAAGTGCGGGATACATTAAGACGTGTTGTGCGTATGCAAATTTTGGATTGCCGAACTTGTTCGTGACGTCATAGCGCTGATAAGAGATATAAAGGATTTGACGCGTATTGACCGTTGTTGTTCAAACGCAAAGTTGAAAGGGGACGAACTTGCAATTTTCAGTATGTCTTCCCGACATCACCTAGATGATTTTACGCTTGGCCGTATTATTGGCAAGATTGAAGAAGAGTGAAAAATAACAGATATTGCCAGGGAGTTCGATGTCAGCCACAGCGTTGTTTCAAGGCTTTGGAAATCATTTCAAACAAATGGAGAGTGTAGCAAACGTCACGGGGGAGGTCGTGTTCGCAGTACGACACCTGCAGAAGATCGGTACATAGTGCTATCAACAAAAAGACACCGGCGCAGCACAGCTAGTGAGGTAGCAAATCAGTTTATGGCTGCTACTGGCAAGCGGATCTCCCGAAAAACTGTCGCCAGACGTTTGCATGAAGGAGGACTATACGCCCGCCGTCCTGTTGTGTGCATCCCATTGTTCAGAGGTCACCGTACCGCCCGTTTGCAATGGTGCCATCAACATCGCAACTGGGCTGATAACGACTGGTCTGCTGTCCTCTTCTCAGATGAGAGTAGATACAGTCTATCGCCTGATTGTCGACGACAACTGATCTGGCGTGATAGTGGTACTGCATATTGTCCAGCAAACATACAGGAAAGGGACCGATATCCGACATGTAGTGTCATGGTATGGGCTGGCATCATGATCAATGGCCGTACGTCCCTCTATGTGCTTCCAACTGGGACTATGACTGGCCAACGATACATTAATGATGTTCTGCTACCTCATGTTCGCATGTTCCGTGGTGCTGTCGGTGATAGATTCATTTTCATGGACGACAACGCAACATGTCATCGAACAGTCGCTGCCCAGGAGTGTCTTGAGAGCGAGGATATTCAACGCCTCGTATGGCCAGCACGTTCTCCAGATCTGAATCCCATTGAAAATGTGTGGGATGCTTTGGGGAGGAGTCTTGCTGGTCGCCAATGTCCTCCAATAAACAAGGACACCCTCATCCGTGCACTGACAGAGGAATGGAATAAATTACCCCAACAGCTGCTTGATAATGTTGTACAAAGCATGACACGACGTGTGCATCGCCCTCCATGGTGGCCATATTCCGTATTGACATCTTACGCCGGAACGCCTGCGGACGGTAATTGCATTTTTTCACGTTTACGTATTCTGCACAAAATGGCCTGTTTGTCCCTTTAACACGTTCCAAAGCCTTCTGGATTTCAGAGCACAATAAATTGTCTTTCTTGTAATGTCCTGGCATTCTGACATTATTTTATTTCACTTGGCATCCAACCACACTTACTTTTTAATGCGCTATATAGCCGTTTATGATCCGTCCTTAGCAATGGTCCAGCAGTGTATATATATATTTATATTAACATTATATTATACATTTTATTTACATTTCATTTAAAATTTTTAATTAAACACTTAAGGACCCTCAAGATATACTGCCAAATTGTGAAGAACAAAAATAATGCGTGCAAGCTCGCCACAAAATGTTAAATTAAAAAAAAACTATGGAATGATATCAGTAATCGATGTTGATTTTACATTTTCTCTGAGAGTCTGCAAAGAAAATAATTGCCTTCCAATAGAAACTGTATAGCAAAGAAAGAAGGCAAGCTAGAGGAAAAACATTAAATTGTAACTGAAGAGAGAAATACATTTTGTGAGGAAAGGAAAGTGTAGAAAAAACATTTGACTCTTAGGAAACAAAACCACAAAAAACATTTTAACATGTCCCTTCCTTCATTTGCAAAAGCAACTCTTCAGTTATTAATGCACTTAGTATGTAGTTTTTTTCAAACGCCGTTTTGTCCCTTCAAGTAAAAAAAAAATGCGATCGAAAAGGGGCCTTTAAGAAACTCAACTCGTTTGTCACAAAAAATTTAATCAGAAAGGCATTCAGTTATTCTCAAATTGAGATTCAAAAATACTAAAAACATTATACAGGAGTTCAAAGTGTCTCCGATTATGAGGCAATGATATAGATGCCTATTGTTATTCACTAAGACGTACGTTTACGAATCTAAGTTACCCATTTTCTATCTTGATTCTATTTTTCTGAGCAGTGGTTGAACGAATCTTTATGGCTGAGGAGGCTGATGTAAACACCGGAAAAATGCTATGGACAGTAAGAGTTAGAAAAGGAAACATAAAACGGATTTAAGAGCGAACCAAGTTCAAATCATTGGATTTTCATGCCCAACACACAGGCCAAAGTATTAATTGCGAATGAATATCCTTACTGTGGTAATCTACATTTTCAGCTGATCAGTCTGAAAATACATAACGCCGCCAAATTTACTGAAATTACCTTCTATTCATTGCTGGCATGTTTACCTTATTCACACAGCATTTGTAAATATACTGTTTATTTATTTATTTATTCGTTTATTCATTTATTTGCTAATGTGCATACAAGACATTCCTTTGCAGCTCCTTATTCCCTGTGCCGCTGCCTAATAATTCTCTTTTTCGGTTTTCTTTTTCCTTAACTGATCACTCAGGAGGCTGTGTGGTCAGAAGCGTTGGTTTCTGGTTATAGTAGTCTGATATCGGATCGGTCGGAGTTCCGAATGAAGACATGAGTGGTGTGCTTGTCACACATCGCTGTCTTTTTCTTCTCTCTGGAACCAGTAACCCTAAATTAGGGACGGGAGACTGCCAACTGCCCTTAGAGTTGCTCACGGTGGTGGTTAAATCCCGAAATATAAAAATAAAAGTCGCCGCAAGACTGCATTTCCTGTACCAAACGCACACCCAAGCGTTTTTGAATCACTCCCACTGATGTACAGTAATCTTTCAGAAAATTAAGCAAATCTCTGTTTGATGTTTCTAAGAAATCATTGGCTCTCAGAAATACGTATAGCGGAAAAGAAGTTCCTCCCAGGATTTAATGGGTTTCTACATTACGTAACTAACGTTTTTGCTGCTGTAAAATTCGACGAACAAGAACAATGTTTAACTATTATCGCTAACTCAGACAAACGCTTGTACTCAAAAATAAGTTAGAAGGAGATGTAACTTGGAAGAACAGCTCTACTTTCATTGAAAAAATTGAACATATTTTTATTTTTAGTGTTTTTAGTTCATTTTAACGACCTGAAGTACTGCCTGCAACTAGGAAGACATTTTTCAAGTTCTGTTGTAAAAAGAAGAAGAGGAAAAGAAAAAAGAATACTTCTGCCGTTATTTGGCGCCATTATTATTTTTTTTTTTTTCAGGATGGTGGTTTCTTGGCTTCTTCAGTTTAGACCAACGAGAAGAAACAGCTGTGACGTACTTTCGGTGACGTGCGTGTGCCTTTCAGTAGGATATTTGATTGGACAAATCATCTCAAAATCTGGTCAAGGACACAATTTTTACTGATCGTCGTGCCTCATTTTATCAACTTTCATCTTTTTTACTGCTGATTTCAGTGAACTTGAAACCAATAAAATAGCATCAGCTATAATTACGCACGTAGCTCCAAATCTTTGTTTCAGAACACCTACCAGGGCACAGATGCCGGTCTGTTTGTAGCAACCACACCTCGTTATCATTCATTGATATTCTGCGCTTCCGGGGAATCACGGGAATGAATGCAAAACCTCCAGATTCGCTATGTGTGAATGCCGGTTGCTTCGACTAGCAAATCGTGTGATGGTTATATTCAAATTAATCGGAAACTTGAAACTTGGTCGTTCTGGGTGGTGTAGTGGTTAGTATACTCGGGCGCTATCCGGGAGACGCGGATTCGATTCCCGCTCCAGGACGACGGAATTTTCAAGTTTCCGGATATTACCTGACTTAACATCCATGTCATATTTGCACCAATAAATTGATTCACATCTTCCAAATTTGTATTGTCACACATCGTATGGTTAGAAATTTGCCTGAAGTTTTTGGAAATGCAAAAAAGCACATTAAACTAACGCATAGTTAAAATTACAAGTTGAATGTCAGACTCAAACAGATTAAAAAATATCACTGTTGCTTCAAGCACAGTTGCGTACATGATCGTTATCGCCAACTACTCTCAATCCATTGCTGGATGAAGGACACCCCAAGACTCCTCCAGAACTTTCTGTCATGAGCAATTCTCTTCCATATTACACTCCGTCATGCTTTCGAATTCCCCGCTGTAAAGATAACATTGTTTTTAATAAATATACGTATTTTCTGAATGGTTTGTCCCTAAAATGAATATAGGATACATGTAAAAAAATTGAAGCTGCCCCCTTTTTGCACCAAAATGTCATAAATTTAATTAAATTTCGCATTTAGTAAAGGATAGAGAAACTAAATAATGTTAATAATATGTGTTTAATGACAACTAAACAACTTTACAGATCTCTTTATTTGAAACATATAAAATATTACAATTTTCTTCATCGGCCTGAATCGTGATTGCACCAAACAGTGATGGGGGCAGCTCCCAAAACATTAATATCTCATCCATTTATTATTGGATCTGTCTCGTTCGAGCACCAATCGATCCGGCATATTTTTCTTAGATTAGTAAACATGTTAAGTAAAAATCGATCAAAAATGTAGCTGCCCCTCTTTTGTTGCAAGCTCCTCAATTCCTATGCAGCTTAACACAAAATTTCTGTCACTTTACGCAAAGACAATGCGTTTAATCATAATTGTTATTGCAAATAAGTCAGTTGATGATGCCTGATTGCGGTATGGCGTTTGCGGAGTTTTGAATTTTCTGGGAATTCATAAATCAGTGATATCTAGTGGCATGTGGTTGTTTGGTATTAGTGAATTCCTCTTGAGATTCAAATCTTGCCCATTTTCTTTTTATTCTGAAAGCAGTCTGATTAATGTGTTCCTCAAAATGTGATGCAAACGTTGGAGAAGTTTGACATTTTAACTCCAGGCAGTGGTCGGGATAAGTTTTTGGACATTGAGTGAAAACAGTTCTCACATAATTTTCAAGAAGCATTTTGTGATTTCTAGAAATAGCACCTATCCCCCCTCAGTTTGGAAACGACTGCCATAAAAATTCTCACTTCTAAAAAATCGTTTTTTTTTAAATCTATTAAAAATATATGCATTACAGTAAAAAAATCTGTTCTTTAGACACGCAGTTATTTTAATTATTTTAATAAGAATAGCAGAATTTAAAATAGCGTAATCATTCCTAAGGTTAAAAACATGCATTGTTTTTACCTCTGAGGCTAAGATGACAATTCTGTGATGTATGTACTATAATTCTTCCTACACATGCAATTTAATACTACAACAGGTTATAACGGAGGATGATCTCAGTCTTTTGTTTGATTGGAGGTTTAACGACCACCGTGAGCAACTCAATGGGCTATAAGCAGTCGCCCGTCCCTAATTTAGGGTCACTGGTTCCAGGGAAGGGAGAGAGCCAGTGCCGTAAGACAAACACAACATCCATGCCTCACCGGGATTCGAACCCGGACCCCTTTCGGACGAATGATCAGAGGCCAACGCCTTAGACCACTGCGCCACCGGGGCGGCATGATCTCAGTCACTCATCTATTATATAAAGTTGAATGTTTGTTTGTTTGTCCGCTATGCAAATCTACAGTTTTCAATTTAGAAAAAACGAATTTGGTATACTATCTCATGGTACTCTAACTTAGACCGTAGAAGGTTTTTGGAAGAGGTCGAAGCCCGGGGTCAAAGGCCCCACATACAAAATTTTCTCAAAAAGTTGAATTTTTTGCTTTTTTATTTTGAATTCAAATTTAATATTTTTTGTTGTGATAAGTGCAAGAATTGGGCAGCGGGTGTCCTAGTGGTAAACGTTCGTGACCGCCACGGAGTAGATTTCGGGTTCGATCCCAGGCAAGTACGAAAGCTCGAACCACTAAATATCCGCCGTGCGTCGGATGGGCACGTTGAGCTGTCGGGCCCTGGGTACTGGTCCCCCCCCGGTAATAAATAAGGGCGTCTTCCTCCCCCTTTCTACTTCACTTCCGTGTCATTTTCCTATCGGGCAGTCTAGCCCAAATCTCCTATCTTCCTATTTCTAAGGGTTGTTTAAGACCTGGGCCAGACACTCCCTTCCTAAAATCCTCTACATATGATCTGATCTGATCTGAAGTGCAAGAATTGAATTTTTTGTGACAAGTGCTTTACAGTGAAGAACTGTAACACAATTCAGCATCGGAACTGAAGGTAAGTGAACAACAAAAATCAAACGGAAAAACTAAAAATACTGTGTACCTAAAGACTACAGAGAATAAAATTCAAATTCAATGAAGAAATGAAATACAGTATTAGGTACGGTTCATGCCGTAAAAAAATAATAGTTTTCATTTGATTTGCATAAAATTTAGACAGTGAATTATCACCAAATTCTCCCTAGCAACGCCCGGGTGATTCAGCTAGTATTTTTAATAAAAAATACAGTCTGCTTTGTTAAGTTCAGTTCTGTCCATTTGCTAGAAGTCATTTATTTGTACACTGAGAAATAAAATCCATGGCATCTCACATTGTTCTTTTAATGGATATAGCAGAGTAACATCAGTAGGTTTTACTTTAATTTAGTGTTGCAATTATTTGACAACGCTGTCCAAAAACCTTCGGAACTCTAGAAAAACCGTTGCCTTCCCCCCATTTAATTTGATCTTGCACCACACGCACTCTACAACCCTTTTGTAGCTTTGTCATTTGACGGGCTGGCAGAGCCGGGGTGGGGAACGAGAGAGGAATTACGCTATCAATGGCAGAACTGCTGTGTTGAACAGTCGAGGAAGAAATAATAGTAATGCTAATAATTAAAGAAAAACAAGCTGGAGGTCGGTTTTTAAATCAACTTTTCTTTAGGATGTAATTATCGTTTTTGATGTGAGAAATACGCCTGTCCAGGCGTTAACACGATCTCTGACTTTAGGTACAGTATTTTCGTAAAATTTACTGCACTCAAAATTAGCAAAAGAAAGCCAAAGATTCGATTAATATGACTTTATCGAGTTGGAATCCTCAGAAGGGAGAACCTCTCCCTTCTCAGTTATCCAAGCTTAACCCATGATGTTGCCTCACTCGTCGGTGTGTGGTTGCGTATGGTTTGCATGCAAGCCTATCAGTCCTTAGAAAAATGAAAAAAAAAATTAAATTAGAGCGTGAATATGTCTGCGTAGTGTAATAAAAGTTTCACTTTATAGCGCAAAGTGACTGTGCATGTTTACGCAAATTAACATACTGAATTCATGTCACGATTTCTCGTATTAAATGGAAGCTTTCAGTTAAGTGACAGAAATACAGAAACGCTTGCAGAATTTTGGAGGACCACGCACTGCCGCGTAAAGGTATTTTGAACTCCTGGAAACTTTTGAGTCACCGTACTCCTCTTCCCTAATACCTCTTGAAATTAGCTGAAAACATTCCGGAATTTAAATGCTTAATATGGACTGGCCCGAAAGGTCTAGTAAAACCTTGGGAACGTGTTCTACTGCGCACGGTGGTGAAACAACTTACCTACGGGCATTAGGATGGAAACACTTCGATTCCGAGGTATAGCAGACTTTGAGATTACAAAAAAAAATCTTATGAAGTTAATTTTTATTCCAGCACACTCTATGTGATCCATGAGGACAATTATGTAAGTCTACGTTACAGAAAGTATTTAAAATGTCCTCCTGATTACCCGCCTTGTAGCGTCTTCTCATCGATCGTCTGACAAATTTGAAGTCTCGAAGTGTTCTGAATTACTTGAGAAGCATCCACAACCCATTCCCGGAGAGTATGCGTTAGGAACAGGTTTAGCGTAAACACCAGCCCCAAAATGTCCCCACAAGAAGAAATTCAGTGAATCGTGATTTGCAGGGAGTGTGTGTGGGACATGCAGTTAGTTCACTGCTACTAATTCAACGGACAGGATACGTACGCTTAAGATGTTCTACAGCTATAATGTACCCATCTTGCCTGAATCACATGCAACGGTGCCTTCCTGATGGAACGCTTGTCTTCCAGCAAAGAAGGAAGTTTCGTCTTCAAGCAATGCGTGTATTGCCGCCATTGAGCGGCGGTGGCAGGAAAAGTAGGCAAATCAGCTAATGACCAAACCATTCCACCACAAACTTTCATATGAAACCTTTGTTAGCGCAGAGACTAGATTATTGCATGTCCATTTTCCCGTACCCAGGTGTAAATGTTGCGAAACATCTTTTTTATTGGGGGTTTAACGACCATCCTGAGCAACTCGGTGGGCTATAAACAATTAACCATCCCTAATTTAGGACCATTGGTTCCAGGGAAGAGGGAGAGCCAGTACCGTAACACAAACACAACATCCATGCCTCACCGGTATTCGAACCCGGATCCATCTTGGACGAATGGTCAGAAACCAACGCTTAGACCACTGTGTCACCGGGCGGCACGAAAAATTCCAGTGACATTTTTTGTGAATTATGATTCATAGGTGAAATCCCACAATGAAGAAAACCAAGTGCTATAGAAGCCATTGCAAAAATACCACACGTGGAAGAAAATCAGCTGGAAAGGGGGAGTATACTCGTTGCACATTTTATGGGTAGAGTTTCTCTTGCCTGCAAATTCTCCATACAGACTTGAATGTAAACACTTACATTCAAGTCTTTTGTACGAGATTCGAAATCCCCCTCGACCATATCCATCCTCTGTTTCTCTAAAGCAGGTGTTCAGACAGATCTGACTTGCCCTCAACCTTCAGTAACAGGCGAAAAGTATCCTATCGCTGGAAGAACCAATGTACGGCTGCAAAAATATGAATATCTTTGGCTGGACACAAGGAGGTTATATTACTGGAGACACCACTGGCTCTGCCGCCATAGGTCACAGCTAATCTGTGGTGTGACGTCACAAGCAGGCAAAACCCGAACTAAATTATACCGTTGATGAAACAGTAAGCTTGTGTATCATTGATAAAGATTATTGAATTACTCATTTTATCTGTTTATACGCTTAGAAACTTTTGTTCCATTGGTTTCAAAGCAGCTTCTTTACTGCGGCTGCGTCGTGTCTGCTCATGACGCCATTTGCAGCACGGACGGTGACTTATGGCGGCCAATGCTGCGTGGATAGGAGTGGTGTCTCCAGTAATATAACCTCCTTGGCTGGACATCGTTACGGAAAAGCTGTTTTGTATAGACGCCGAGCTTCATTGCTAATCCAGTTCTCTCGCCCATAAATGAAATTAATATTTACCATTTCAGAGTTGGATAATTGATTATCACAGATTACAAGTGGATCTAAAAGAAGCACAGGACTACTGATTGATTTAGACGCAACTTTCGAGTTAGTGGTTAACGGAACAACTGCAACTCAAGCGTCCGGGATTCCGTCCAATATTTGCATACGTGTACAACAATGCCATCAGATCTGCAAAGTCTGCAAATTCCAACATAGAGCTCATAGGAACTTTCTTATAACAACGATGTGCGTTCTAGAAATTTCTGAAAACTCGCCAATTTTTTTGCCTGGGGATTGGGGAGGGTTAACGTCCACTGTGAGCAGCTTAATGGGCTATACTCAGTCCCGAGTCCCTAATTTTGGCCTACTGGTTTCAGGAAAGGGAGAGAGCCAGTGTCGTAAGATAAAGTCACAATCCATGCCTCAACTGGGATTCGACACAACGCCTCATACGAAACCAATGCTTCGTACCACTCGACCACCGGGGTCGTCCAAATCTTTGTCCTAACTTACTTCGAATAAAGCTAGTGACACAGTTCACTGTAGATGCACATTGTTATTTCGTTTTTCTTTTTCGGAGTTTCATATAATCTTCGTGAGCATTAAAGAATCCCCCGCCTCTAATTTAACTCCACTGGTTCCGGGAAAGCGAGAAAACCGTCGCCATAGAACAAACACAACACCGATGCCTTATCTCTGGTGACCGAATCAGTTCAACTTGGAAGATTTTCCCGAAGCCCGCGCACATGACCACTTGGGCACCGGGCTTACTTGTTAGTTAGTTGCTCGGCGTTATTCAAAGTATCTGTCTGACAAGAATTATCTGTGATACCCTTATTTATAGGACTTGAATCGCAAATGGTAAGGTTATTAATCACTCTAAGTCCCTCCTTTTTTAAATAAAGACAGTAAATTTGGGGACATACAGAAAAACAGATATTTTTGCGGCTTGAATCGGTGGATATATGGTTACGTGTGTTCTTGTGTGCATACATGTGCGTGGGTATAGAAGTGTGTACGTTTGCTTTTATGTCCAAAAAATGATGTGTTCTCTTTAAATTCAAGATATCTTAGCCAAAAGCCTTTCCAAATCCGATCATGAAGAAACATCACTGTACTGTGGTAACGATACGGTTGCATTTATTTCAAAGTAGAACGGTCACATTATATTTTTAACCTGAAAGTGCCTGAGCTATAACCTTGAGCATTTATACTCCCTTTGAACAAAATAGGCGATTCAAGGTCACTCAGCACATCTTTAGTAGCGCTTTAGCATACCAAAAACCCAGGATGCTGTATATAAATAAAGCAAATTACTCAAAAACTGTAATTAGGAAAATAAACAAATTAGTAAAATCATGCAATGCATTGATTATGATACGCTTTCCAACATACCAGAAATCGCGCGCAGACAAGACCTCCCCCTACCCTGACTATTGATTCGTTCAGTATACCTCCCGAACAGCATACTAAAGTTTTGAACCTCCTCTGCATTTCCTGTACCTTTACTGGCAAGGAAGAGTACATGTGATTCACATAGGGGTGGCAACCCCCTCCCCCAACGGGTGCAGATCCAATTCGCATGTGCCTCTAGGATTCGTCGTTGGCAAGCTTTTGTTTCGTAAGCAAGGCACTAAAATTCTAAGCTCCATAGAGTGACTGCAAGACTATAGCATCCCTATGCACTTCGTTTCTGATCTAATTTCGCGGCGCCTAAAATTTTGTTGTTGTAGATAGCTGTCCAGTTCATCTAGTTGTTAAACTACCCTGAGTCCACATTTCGAAGTTCCACCGGCAAGACTTATTTCCAAGATGGAATACAGGTAAGCAGACGCATATTAAATAGATTGATGATAGATGGAATCTTTCTGACTACAACAAGGACTTACCGTACGCGATATTTTCTTTGAATGAGATTGAATTCAATTTCAAACAAACGTGCCAGGTTTATTTTTAAAAAATGATGTGTGTGTGAGTGTGCTTCTCAGAAAATGGGCAATGACAACTATTAGGGGTATGCAAAAGTTTTCACCGCCAAAGCTAGCGGGCGCTGTAGGGGTCTAACCGGCCGACGATCCGTGCTGTCAGTTTGTGCATGAAGCCAAGCATGGCGGTCGATAAAGTTCATTTGCGGACCTGTTTGTTATTCGTGTTTAATTTAGGGAAAAGAGGGAATCAGACGGTTCAATATGTCAGGCGTATGGCGAAACAGTTATACACTGACGGAAAAAAATCCCAACACCAAGAAGTGGTTGTGTTAGATATACGACTGTTGGTAGGCGGTGAGAGTACATCTGTAAGATGACGTCTAATCAAATTTCGCGCTCGGCGCATACGTGTGGCGGAACATGCAAAGCAGGTTTGCTGTAAATACGCGCTGTAACGTTCGTGAGCGTTAGTTATCGTTGAGATTCGACGTAGGGTGTTGATGTTAGTCAAGAATGCCTTTAAGAAGACGAAGAAGCCATTATCAACAGCTCACGGAGTTTGAACGAGGTCGTGTAAGAGGGCTACGAGAAGGTGGATTTTCTTTCCGCAATATTGCAGGACGACTTGGCAGGAATGTAGCCACTGTGCATGATTGTTGGCAGCGGTGGTCAAGGGAAGGTACTGCCTCAAGAAGACCAAGTTCCGGTCGGCCACGTGGCACTACTAAGAGGGAAGACCGCCGTGTACGGCGTATGGCAGTGGCGCATCGTACCGCGTCTGCGGCAGTAATTCGAGCTGAAGTTGCCACCACAGTGACACAACGAACTGTTACAAATCGGTTACTTGAAGGACAGCTCTGGGCCAGACACCCTGTAGCGTACATTCCACTTACTCCAAACCACTGCCGTTTGCGACGTCAGTGGTGTCAAGCTATAGAGCTCATTGAAGGACGGAGTGGAGATCTGTTGTGTTTTCTGATGAAAGCCGGTTCTGCCTGGGTGCCAGTGATGGCCGTGTGTTGGTTAGAAGGAGGCCAGGTGAGCGCCTGCAACCAACCTGTCTGCGGCCGAGACACACTGGACCTACACCTGGAGTTATGGTCTGGGAGCAATTTCCTATGACAGCAGGAGCACTCTCGTGATTATCCCACGCACCCTGACGGCACAGTTGTACGTCGGTCTGGTGATTCAACCTGCTGTGCTGCCATTCATGAACAACATTCCAGGGGTGTTTTCCAACAGGATAACGCTCGCCCGCATACCGCTGTTGTAACCCGACATGCTCTACAGAGTGTCGACATGTTGCCGTGGCCTGCTAGATCACCAGATCTTTTACCAATCGAGCTTGTATGGGACATCATTGGACGACAACTCCAGCGTCACCCCCAACCAGCATTAACCGTCCCTGTATTGACCTACCAAGTGCAACAGGCATGGAACTCCATCCCACAAACTGACATCCAGCACGTGTACGACACAATGCATGAACGTTTGCGTGCTTGCATTCAACATTCTGGTGGTTACACCGGTTATTAATGTACCAGCATTTCACATTTGAAATGGCTCTTCTCGCGCTTACAATAAGCTGTGATCTTGAAACTTTAATCGATTAAATATGTTACTTATACAAATGTATTGCCGCCATTTCATTCCTCTACAACTATTTTTTCGTGGTGTTGGGATTTTTTTCCGTCAGTGTAGTTGAGCAGACGTGTCGAGAATGGTTTGCCAGGTTTAAGAAAGGTCATCTAAGCTTGGAAGACAAGCCACGTGCAGGTAAACCGCAGGAACTCGAAGGCGTGGAGCTGGAATCGTTGTTGCAAGAGGATGCCACACAACCGGTTATGCAACTGGCGAAACGTTTGAAAGTGGCTTAGTCGACTGTGGTACGGCGTCTACAGGCCTTGGGAAAGATTCAGAAGATTGTTAAGTGGATTCTGCATACTTTAACGGAGCGTAATATTGGTCAACGATCGGACATCTGCATGTCGTTGCTGAAGAGGTTTCAAGGGAAGAATTTCTTGTGGAAGGTTGTCACCGGGGATGAATAATGGGTCTATGGCGACAACCCCGTACGCAAGCGATCCTGGGTCGACCCAGGCCAGCCATCAACATCTTCTGCAAAACAGGATATCCGCGGAGAAAAGGTGCTGTTGTGTGTGTGTGTGTGTGGTGGATATACGTGGAGTGCTGTACTTCGAACTGTGGAAACCAGGTGAAACAATCATTGCACAATCATATAGCAATCAGTTAATGAAACTGAACGCCGCAATTGAGCAAAAACACCGATGGGCAGACGAAGGACGCCGCCCAGTCATCTTGTTACACGATAATGCCAGACCACATGTCGATACCACCACGAAATCAACCCTTGAACAGTTACACTGGGAGGTTTTACCGCACCCGGTTTACTCCCCGGACATTGGACCCCTGAGACTTTCATCTGTTTCGTTCTATGCAACATGCCCTAGCCCAACAGCGATTCTCCACAATTCCAGAGGTGAAAAATTTCGCCACTGCGTTCTTCAGCTAAAAACCCGAGTTCTATCGCAAGGGCATTCATTTGTTGCCTGAAAAATGGCAAAATGTGATTGATGCTAACGGCCAATATTTCGTTGAATAAATGTGTACTGGTTTCCTGATTGTTCCTGTCTCCTTTCTCCTTAAAACGGCGGAAACGTTTGCATACCCCTCATACATTTATTGGATGCCTGATCAGCGTCACAGCAAGCCGAATGGTTTTGCAGTTCTCTGACTAGATGGGGACAGTAAAATGTGCCGTACGCTGATTTAGAACACTAGACTGGTGGAAGTGAAAGAATGTTTTTTTTTAGATTGAGGGTTTAACGACTACCGTGAGCAACTCAATGAGGGCTGTAAAGAGTCACCCGTCCCTAATTTAAGACTCTGGTTCCAGGGAAGGGAGGGAGCCAGTGCCTTAAGACAAGCACAACGAGGACGAAATAATTATAAGCCAGCGTTTAGACCATTGAGACACCGGTGGCGAGGTGAAAGAATAGGTGTCACAAACTGAAATAACGGCGCCTGCTTTATCTTCGATTGCAACAGCTAGGTTTCTGCGAATTTGAAGCTGGCGACCTATTTGAGAGCCTCTTTTCGATTTCCAGAACCTGTGGTTAATCAGCATTCAATGTATTCTCGGGTAACTAGAACCAGAAGGCATATTCTCGCATAAAACACTGAATTCTTGAGGAAATTCATTCTTGTTAATTAATTGCGTTTTGTTAATTACTTTAATTACGTTCATGTTAATTACTTGAATCAATTAGGAAAATAAGATTTCTGGCGCATGGTCTGGAGCAACTTCAACAGATTATTCTTACCGTAAATTTATTTTACTTTTTTTGTTTTTTTTAACCCGATTTTTTAAGTGAGCTAAACTGGTGTTGCAATAATTTTCCCTTTAAGGCAGAACAGTTGTTTTATGTGGTAACGTGGCTTCAAATAATGAAGTAACCTTCGATATGTGTCGTACGCTAAGTGAATAAGTTCGTTTGTACAAATAAGCATAGATAGACACAATAACTAAAAGAGGGAATCATCTAGTTACATCAGTGGTCGGCATTTTATATAGTAACACACACACACACACACACACACACACACACAAACACACACACACACACCACACACACACACACACACACACACACACACACAAGGAAATAAAGGGAGGAAGGATGGAGGGAAGGAGAAAATTTACTGTGGAGAGAAAGAAGCAAGAAAACAGAATTGTGTAAACCTGGACACGCAAAATTGCTGCAGAGAGGAATTTAGCCAGACATGAAAATAAATAACTAGAACTAGATGAGAAAGAGCAAGAAAGAACCAAATCCTTAAGGGAAAAAAATTTGAGAAGGAATGGCGGTGAAAAAAAGAAGAAAAATTGTAAAGCAAAGATGAAAAGTAAAAGCGAAGCAGACATGAAGAAATCAACGCGGAAAAGAAGTAGTGAAAACCGAGAAAAAGAAAAAAAAACCGCAGTAAATGGAGGATAATTTCACATGGTGTTTTCAAGGGCAAGATATGCAAAATACTTCCACATTTTACCCCACAACCTAGAATTTGGGTTCCCGTCTGAACCCTGAAAAAAAGAATTCTTACATTTTATACAAAATGAAAATATTTAATTTTTCTGCTGTGTAAAGACAGTAATCTGTTTTGTTTTTCAAAATGACCCTCTCTTCACATTTCCTAGTTGTTTACTATGTCTTCGCCTCATCTTCTAGTTTTATTGGTTTTCTAAATTCTAGTACTCAAGTAAACCTTATCTTTCTTCGTTTTCGGAAATTTGCAATATTCTTTTATTTAATTTTTATTCTCTAAACCTTTTGCCTTCTTTTTCTCGGTTATTTTTAGGAAACACCTTACAACACTGTTTATTGTTGTTTTTTCCCTGTAAAAATGTTTTGCTATTTTTTGTTAATTTACTTAGAATTTCTTCCACAGTTATCGTTTGTTTTCTTTTTTTCCTTTTCCTTTGCTTGTAGGATTTTTTTGGGTATGGCAATGCTAAGCCTTTTGCCTATTTCCAAATTCGGCTTTTAAAATTTCCTCAAAATAAAAGCTTCCCTCAAAACATTTCTCTCCAGCCCTTTATATTAAAGTCAAGTTTTTTACCTATCACCCACACACCTTTTTATGTCAATTAGGCAAAGGATTCAGACAAAAACCCACATTCTAGGCTGTAGTCTAAAATGTGGGAACATTTTAGACTACAACCAGCATTTAGAGAGGAAAGATAAGAAGAGAAACTCGTAGATAAGGAAAACGACAAAAGTGAAAGACATCGTCATCAGATTAAAATCCCTGAAATGGCAATGGGCTAGACATATTGCCAGAAGGACGGACCACCGATAGACAACTGAAATTTTAGACTGGATTATAAGGGGCAGGAAAAGACTGTGGAAGAAATTTGAGAGATACCTTCATCCAGCAGTAGATTGATAATGGTTGACAATGATGATGATGATGATACAGAGAGCGAGAAAGAGGGAGAGAGAGAGAGAACAAGAAGAATCGAAAAGAACAGAAATGATACTTAGACGCATGATGAAAGGGATAACAAGAAAAAAAAACAGGAGAAACGAGGACATGAGAGTTTGGAAGAGGAAAAACTGGGAAGAACAGAAATGAGGATGCTTATATAGGTAAAATAAAAAACAAGGAAAGAACATAAAATAAATTATGACAGGTAAAAACAATTTAAAATTATGAAAATCAATGATAAATTAACAATCGTCTGAGATGTACTAGACATCAGTGCAGACAATAGAGCAATACACCAATTCAGAAAGCATTAAAAATGAAGTTGAAAAGAAATAGAAAGAGTAGGAAGACCGAGGAAAAAAGATGATGTGTGGTAAAATACTGGAGATATTAAAGGCAAGAAGTTAAAATATGCAGGGTAGTTAAAAAATGCAGACTGGTGGTAGGTCATATACGTAGGACTGCCTAGGATTAAAACTGCCAGCCGCTGTGTTGGACGAGTGGTCAGAGACGTATATTCCCAGTTAAGTTCAAATTCATGTTCTTGATGAGTCACAGGTGGTGTGTTTGTTTTATGCCGATGACTCTTACCCCTGCCTAGAACCAGTTGCTCTAAATTAGGGACTGGCGACTGCTTGAAGCCCTTAAAATTGCTAATTGTGGTTCTTAAACACGGAAACGAAAAAACACTGACGTAAAGAAAGAGAAAGAATGTGTTTTTAAAATAACAGTTTTGATACCTATAGCTATTGCAAAACGAGAACGGTGATGCTGGTTCATGTGTGAGACCTTAGTTATGCAAAGAGGAACTTTGTCAACCGGGTGGCTCATTGGTCTAAGGGCTGGCTTCTGAACGTTCTTTCAAGTGGGCTCGGATTTGAGTCTCGGGATGATGTATGTGTGGTGTGTTTGTCTTACGGCACTGGATCTCCCGTTCTCTGGAACCAGTGGATCAAAATCTGAGACGAGCTGCTACTTCAAATTCCTCACGGTGACCTCTAAAGCCCTAAACAAAAGAAGAAAACATTTTCGATTCGTCAGAGATCCCAAGAACAAAATATGTTTTGCTTAAAACACTGGTTACGATTGAAATACCCATCTGTCTTATCCAGAAAATCTTGTTCAGTAGTTAAATAAGAAAGATTAAATAAGCGCATGGTATGAATAATAATTAGAAAGCGATTCCAAGTCAATCAGTTGCAATGAAAATCCATCTGTTATTTCACATCTTAATCCCAACAATCTGTGTAGATTCTTCCTCTTTCTGCCTTTTTTATTCATATGAGTGCGTGAGCGAATACGAACTACTTAGAACACTTCGCTTGAAGCTGTGGGGAAGATAACTTTTATCAGTGGCAGGCTCCTACGCAAGTGATTTATTGATTGCCTGAGAAATTATGAATTTACTGGTGGCATCAAATCTCGAGCAGTTCCAACAGACCAACATTTGCTTCGCTTACGGCATCATGCATCGCAAAATGCGATACTTCCTTATGCAAATATTCCTCTCGCTTCATTACACTGAGATCAGCGATATTTTCTCTCTCGCGCGGAGTAAAAAGTCTAGCAGATGACGAACGCAATTTTTATGGAGAAATTTTGATCTCACTAACTGGAAAGGAACGTAGCCATAAAACTACTTCCGCGAAGCATGCTATTTCTTTTTAATGAACTGAATTAAACCAGTTTTTTTTTTTGCTTTCCGCATACATCCATAACACACGCAACCAGCAAACTACTTAGTGATTTTTCTGGTGGAGACAAATTTATGAGATCTGAAATGTTAACAATTAGAAGTGAGTTTTCAAAAACTTTCCAACATTCATATTAAGCGCAGCTCGTATTGAATGCTTCATTTAAATTTTGATGGATAACACACCTCAGTAAAATGTCATGCACGGAATTGCCTTTGAAATCACTTACTGGAAATATGGGAAGAAAGTTTAGCATTGATTCAGTCCAGAAGGACTGTATGCTGATTGTGTATGTTAACTTAACTGGAAGCAATTTTAACGTACTATAACTCTTCAATACGCTCGAATTTAATTCATTTTCAGAAGTAACTTATTTTCAGATAATAGCAGTAATGTAAAACTGTTTAAGTAACAATGGAGAGAGATGAGTACGGTTCAGTAAAACGAATTGTGTGCGCCTTATTTAGTGAAAGCATTATTTCTCATACTTTTGTTGTCTAAAGATATCATAAAACAAAATGTTAGGTCGAAGGAAATAGTGAACACTTAACTTACCGTACTCTTTTAATAGCAAAGCAATAATCATAATTTTTCATCGTAATTATTACTAATTCCCCTCAATACCAATAATATGTTACCGAATTGTGAGCAATTCACGAACTTCATTAAAAGTACCAGAGTGGGGAAAATGTCTGTGATTCGGAGATTAAAATCTTGTTTGTTGTAGCAGCCATCTCCCTTTTCAAATGACCAGAGCAGCTGAAATCACAGGGGTTAATTTTCGGTTACTATGGTAGTTGGGGAATCTCCATTCAACCCGTTCTACTCAACGAACAGCCGAAGAACTCGGGTCTTGTTTGGTCGTGCATTGTCGTGTACGAGTACAGATCTGTGTAAATGATATCGCAATGCCCATGTTGGGAGATGCTCCTCTAGAAAATATTTATACCACTGCGACGTCATGAAGATATTCATATCATACGTCTTTCAAATATCCATGCCGGAAACAGCCATGCCAACGATCAGTATTATTCTACATGGAATAAAAACGCTGCTGAACTGCAGGCGTCTACTCATGACCGTGACTGATGTCGCTTCCTGATTGTGTAAAATTCCACTCAACTTTCATCTGAGCAGAGAGTCCTAGCCAGCACCTTACTATTGCAGCGTTATCACGCAATGTTATTCCGTGCAGTTTCGTAGCGGAATTCCTTCGGTTTCGTAGTTAATGTGTGAGGTACTCAAGTAGTTAGTTTGATCACTTCGCTTAAATCTTCCGTCAGACGGTATAAACCCTTGTGTAGATGGAAAGGTCATTGCCACTCACCCCTACAAGACTGCTGTGAGGCCTGTTGAGTGAGTCGGTTGGCTTGTAATCTAGAAGACAAAATCGATAGACTGCATCTTTGGATGAAGTTCTGCCATCCCCTACAAGACTGCTGTAAGGCCTGTTGGGTGAGTCGGTTGGCTTGTAATCTAGAAGAAAAAATCGGTGGATCGCATCTTTGGATGAAGTCCTGCCATCCTTATATCCTTTCATCCAATTGTGAACCGTGTTTCGGGCATTGTGACCTACTGCTTGCTGTCCGCAGAAGACTTTGTGCCACGCCCTCTGAATAAGACACAAAACTTCCACTGTTACAACTTTCACTAGCAGATCGGTAGGAACGAACTGAGCTCGAGGTACGTGCTACGCAACCACCAGATATCGCCTGTGTTGCCAGGTCAAGTTTCTGAAGTGCACGCCAGTGAAAATGTTCGTGTACTTCCAGAACGACTTAATGTCAGTTTCCTTCATCAGGCATGGGACATTGCAGACATAACTAAACATATGGAATAGTGTATCATGAAAGACAATAAAACGGTTTGGTGAAATTTTTAAAATCACATCAAGCTTCATTCAAAGTAAGTCATGTCGCCCCGATGGCCGAGTTTTTTAGCTAATTGTCAGGGCTGGATTAAGGGGGGGGAGGCTTATAGGGCCTACAATCTTGAATCCCACCAGTAGCAAGGGCCGAGGAAGCATGCCTGCTCAAATAAGAGAGAGAGAGAGAGAGTGGTTCATAAAAGAGTTTTACTTTTGTCTCTTTTGATCTGCACTTGGCCAGAAAGAGAAGCTGATAGACAAACAGATTTCAAGGCAGTGACTCACCAGTTGTAAAGGTTTCATATCGCTTTGTACAGCGGGATCGGCGATACAGTTTCAGCTTTTTCACTACCACTCACACACACGTCTCAAGTTGCACTTGGAACCGTTATTCGAAGTCATCTATGGACTTTAACCCTTAACGGTTTGATAACTCCGACCATTAACATTGCAAAACAAAAAAGATGCACTAAGAAAAGTGTACAAAGCTAAATCATTACAAAATCCAAGACAAAATCCAGGGATCTTAAGCTTTAAACTCATGTTCTTGTGAGTACAACGGAAAATACTATTATATCTAGTGCAATAATCCTTACCTTGTAATTGCAGCACTCCTTTTAAGTTGTTATTTTTCTTTGGGCAGAAAAAAAAATTACCTTACCTTTTCAGTAAGTTATCCTCGGTTGCCTAAGACCATTAGCAGCACTAATCTTTTAAGGCTTCCAAACCGAAAGCAATCATGGCGGAATTGGGCTTCTCTTCGAAGAACGAAAGTAAAAATGGCGCAGGCTTCTTTATTCTGTTTCATGCTCAGCATTCTGTTTCCGCTCCTGGGCTTATAACCCTTTGTTAGTTGGAGGTTGGATTGATGGTTTGTTGTCGGGTGATTAGGTTACATTATTTCTGGAATACTCTGCTTTCTCCTTCGCTACGAGATATCCAAAGCACTACTTCACTTTAAATCACTTACCACAATCACTTTTTAAAAACACAACACTTTATTATTACACAAAAACGACATGTAGAAGCACCGAGCTTTTCGCTACACAATCACATGTTAACCTCTCTCTACGGAGGCGAATGTCGAAGTGAAGCTCTTACGTTACACACATAGTCTTTGCAATGCGATGTGCATCTGGCGCCATCTGTTAAGTCAAATATTATACAACAGATTGGGAATTGCAAAATTTACAAGAAACACGATGCCACTGGAACCTATCTCACGTTGATTGGGCCCGACACCACTACAATTGGTGCCGGCGATGCTCCTTGGTCAGTGGTAGGCGGAGGAGTGGCCTCCTGGAATGTAGTCCTCGTGCCGTAAGTCGCTTTGCAATGGTCCAGATGTCCACATCCGTACCTGTGGATGAAGCAACATAGTCACGAAAGGTTGAAAGCGACGAATTCGGTTGCGTTCGTGAGGCTCAGAATCGCTTGATTTTCGCACTCTGCCGTTGCCCTCGGCCGTCCATTGCCCGCTTGCCTCTGGATTCAACCCTCCTAGACCCATTAGCGTCAACATTGTCCGATTTCTGCGTCGCTCCGACCCGAATGCCTGGCGATACGGCGACTTGATCAACCGGCCTCTCTCAGCCCAATTATACGTCCTCTTTCAAATTCGCTCATCTGCTCGTATTGTGCACGGATCCGACGTCGAGGTGTCCTCACAGGCCGTGTAGTTAATGCAACCGCAATCCGCTGTCACAATCGTCCCTGTGTGTGAGCTTTGCTCTTGATATACCCTCCTCAGTGCACGGTTCTCATGCGCTGTAGCTGGCCACTATTTTGTTATTGATCGTTTTTTTTTTAATCATTTGCATATTTGGTCCTGAGGAAGTTTCGTATTTGGCCCTGAGGAGTTTCTTCAGGATTAAAGGACTTTCCCTAGGTGCTTTTTTTTTTTTTTTTTTTTTTTTCCTTTTAATTTTTTTTTTTTTTTTTTTATTGGCAAAATGTCCATACTCTGTACCTTGAGAAGGTTGCAGAAATGACTCTAGAGTTATTTGGAACTGAATACCTGCTGAAGGTGAAATCGATTGGTTCTAAGAGTTCAGCCTTGTGATGTCGACAAGTTTCTTCTATGAGGGGTGAGATTTCTAAAAATTAAATCCTGGGACTTAAATATCTGCAGACTAACTTGATCTCACCTACAATCAAAATTCTCAGTGTTACATTCTAATTTTTGCTCATATTCGGTACACGTTACTATTGCAATCAAGTGTTTTCTTTGATGAAAAATGCACTTTTCTGGCATCTCTGACAAACTTTTCTCTGATTTTATCATGTTTGAAATCGACTGAAAAAAACTTCTGAAATTTGGCTTCGTCTTCAGTCTATAAACTGTCACTTTGATCATCTCGATGCGTTATCCAGAAACGCGCTCTTCTGTTCAGTCGCACACCGAAACGACGAGATCGGATAGTAAAAGTTTCTTGAACGTTAACTCTAATGCTAACCGTGAAGAATATCACCTGCATACATCTGAATTTTTTGATGGTATGCATGTTTCCCAACAGTATGAATGTAAAACCCAAGTAAAACATTTCGATGTAACGAAAATGGGTAACGGAAGTAGTCAAACAACCATTGTTGATATCTATTTTTTAAATGTTGTCCCATGAACTGACGCAAAAATAGTTAATCTCATTGTTACTCAACAATATATTTTACTAAGCTATCTCCAGACATTATTTAACTTGGTTTCACATAAGCATAACGAGACCTCATTGCGATCTGCGTAAATTACGAGAACCTGATGCTAAATACGATAAAAGCCATTACAAAAATGCATTTTTGATGCTATGAAAAAGTTGCGTCGTAGAGAAATTTGGCTTCCTCTCGATATTGAAGAGAGCTTTAAAATGGTATATATGTAACTTACAGATATCCTAAACCAAAGTTTACCAATTCCTCTTCCTTCTCTAATATACTTGCGATACAGTTTTCCTTTCTATCTTAACGTCAGATTTTAGATGAACTTTCTTTGGTACATTACAACGGTGTCAGGGTTGTTTCTTATGTTCGTGAAGTATAACATGTAATAAGAATAATAATTATTGTTTTTGAGAAACTAAACATTCGAAATACTTCCTATTACCGCCTCTGTAGTTTAGTAAATATCTACTTTTATGACACATATCTTTTTCCATTGGTTTTACGAAAATAACATTCATTTATGCATCTAACTAAGTACCGCTCAATGCCAAGAATTAGTAAACCTTATTGTTTGCTATTATGATTTAATTCCATTTAGTATGTACAATACAGTGACTCGGTGCGGTCGTGAGTAACACGAATAAATGCCATGTGTTGTATGTAAATTATATGCTCTCGCGAATTACTTGTTTTACTTCACACCCACAAAGATCTTGGCATGCGAAAGGTGCATAGCATAAAAGATCTACGAAGAGTACCAGGGCACTCTCAGGAATTTTTAATTGGGGGAGGGACAGGAAGGAGGATTGTCTAATGACCGCCGTGATAAACTCAGTGGGCTGTAAGCAGTCGTTCGTCCCCAATTTAGGGCCACCGGTTTCAGGAAAGAAAGAGATAGTGCCTTAAGACGGACACTACACGTATTCTTCACAGCGATTCGTACCCGTCTATGGATGGTGAAGAGCCAGCGGTTGTACCACTTAGCCACAGGGGGGGGGAGGCGGCCTTCTCATTTTACTGTTGCAGTATTTTCTATCTCGGAAGCACTACTACATTTGTGTTTCTAAAAGTCGTATCTCAAGTCTTTCTCGATAAAACGATCAAACGTTTCCATGTACTTTCCAAGTTTTCTCATGAAAAAGTTTCCTTATAGGTTGCATAAAATCTAAATATATTTTACGAGATCCAGCTGATTGTAAACTTTAAAAAATATTTAAAACTATAGGTGGTTTATGTCTTTCGTCAAAATATGTGCTCATAAAGTTCGAAAATTCGTTACCTCCATTATTTTTTTGAGATGATGTTTACATGAAAAAATTTACTGAAATAGTTAAGAACTTGGCAGAACTTTTGCAAAGGACCTAAACTTCCCCATCAATGACTTTATCCAGTTAAGAAAATACTGAAGTACAAACATGTGGGGTTATTTCCTCCGCCTGAAGGGAATTACGTTCCGTGTGGATAAAATCACGAGCATCTAAACGTACACTAGGAATGGGCACTAGTTTTGTTACGTCACAACCTGCAGCTAAAGTTTCTTGGGTTACTGGCTATCTCTAATTCTTTGCGGAACAAACATAGAGAATCGAGCATTGCCCCAAAACCGTCGTTTTTGAGTGAACCACGTTCTGTTTTTAGAACGGCAAACTTTCGCGATTCAACTAGCTCTAATGGACATGACGGGTATGGGGATACGACTACCATAGCCGCCGACTATGAAGGGGGAGGGGAGGGGCAAGGAGAATCTTGTCCCTTCAATAATTTTACTGGAGGGGAGGCCGTGCCCACCCAATATTTTTGGTCCTGTTTAATTAAATACGTTTTTATTTTTGTATGTCATTTTCGAAATGCGTGAGTTGAAATATTTCTATAAAGGAAAAAAAATGTTTTCCCATGCTATTCAGGCTATTGTGTCCTGTGCTAATTGCAAAAATGCATTTCTTTCCTATCATCAACATCATCATTGACAACCATTATCAATCCACTGCTGGACGAAGGTCTCCCCAAGTTTCCTCCACAACGGTCTGCCTTGTGCCAGTCTCCTCCATGTCCCTCCTGCATACTTTCGAATTTCATCCACCCATCTCCCATGTGGTCTTCTTCTGGGTCTTCTTCTGGGTCTTTTCCTGTCCCTTGGAATCCAATCTAAACTTTCGGCTGTCTATCGATGGTCTGTCCTTCTGGCAGTATGTCCAGCCCATTGCCATTTCAGGGATTTAACTCTGATCATGATGTCTTCCACTCTTGTCATTTTTCGGATCCACGAGTTCCTCTTCTTATCTCTCCTGGTTATACCAAGCATGCACCTCTCCATGCTTTTTTGAGTTGTCTGCAGCCTTTGTATGTCTCTTTTAGTTAAGGTCCACGTCTCTGCACCATACGTAAGCACTAGAAGGATGCATTGATCAAACACTTTTCTTTTAAGACATAATGGCATATTGCTCTTGAAAATTATGCTGTTTCTTCCAAAAGCTCTCCAGGAAAGTTTTGTACGCCGATTAATTTCTTCATCAATGTGACCCTCACTTGATATCTGCTGTCCAAGATAAACGTGCGTGCCTGTTATCTCCAGCTTTTCTCCATCAATCGATAAATCTTCATTTCTTGTAAAACCATTGAACATCACCTTTGTCTTTTGAAAGTTCATTTTAATCCCACTTCTTTACTCTTGTCAGCAAGTTCCTGGATCATACTCTGCAGCTCTGATGGGGTAGTTGAAAAAATGACTATGTCATCAGCAAAACGAATGTGAGTTAGATAATCTCCATTAATCTTTACCCCTTTGTTTCCCTGTTCAGTGATTGAAAGACATTTTCCAATTTGGCATTAAAGAGCTTCGGAGATATGGTGTCATTTTGTCTCACACCCTTTCCAATTTTTATGTGTGTTGTATTTTCAAACAGCCGAATCTTTGCATTTGCATTGTCATAGATGTTATTAATAATATTAATGTATGCATCTTCAATACCGCAGGATTTCAGAGCCATTGTAACTGCTGATGGTTTCACCGAATCAAAGGCTTTTTCATAATCGATAAAAGACATGCACAGTGGAAGTTCATATTCCCTCGCTCTTTCAATTAGTTCTCTCAGTACGTGGATATGATCTATTGTGCTGTAGCCACTCCCGAATCCAGCTTGTTCTCTCGGTTGAGCCATGTCCAGTGTTACCTTCAAACGGCGTGAAAGAACTTTAGTGAAGATTTTATAAACCACTGATAGGAGGCTGATTGGTCTGTAGTTCCCGAAATCCTCAATGTCACCTGTTTTATGTAGCAAGATCATTGTAGCATTGTTCCAATCCTCAGGAATCTTCCCTTCATTAAGGCACCAAGTGAAAATTTGGGCGAGTACTGTTTCGATTTCTCCACTTGCTTCTTGTATGATGTCTACAGTAATTCCATCTTCTCCTGGAGCTTTTTCCCGCTTCATGTTCTTGATTGCATGTGCAACTTCTGCTGGGAAGACTAGAAGAACTCTGGTACTGATACCTTTCATGATGTCTGGAGTACATGTATCATCCCTTTCATATAATTTGGAGTAGAAATCTTTCACTCTTGTCAAAATTTCGCCTCTATTTCTTGTTACAGAACCATCTTCTTTTCTCAGTGCCATAATCTGTTTTCTTCGCTAACTGAGATGTCCCTTTAGGCTTTGGTTGTTTTCAATTGCTTTCCTCACTAGTTCACAGTTGAATTTCCTTACGTCTTCAGTGATACTTTTTCGTACTGTCTTGCATAGCTCTATATATTCCACTTTGGAAGTCACATCTTCTTTAATTGTCCTCATCTCTCTTCTTTTTAGCATCAACATTTTGGTTTTTCCTGATAATTTGTTCATATACAACTTGTTCTTAGACCCAGCTAATTTTGTTGCTGTTTCCATAAGAGCTTTGGTTACTTTTCTGTTAACTTCAGAAATATCCACTTCTTCCGATGTTAGGCCTTCTAAAGCAGAGAATCTGTTCTTCAGTTCCAACCTGAAGGTGTAACGTACCAGGAGATGTGACGTACCTGCCAGAAGGACGCACACGACATAAAGGCAGATAGGAATCAGAATAAAACGTCCGCGTAGCTTAATTGGTAGAGTGACTTATTCCGGAATGAGGGGATCCGGGTTCGAATCGTGGCGTGGACAGAAGTGACGGAGAAATTCAGTTCGTTATAATGGCGCCCGAACTATCCGGATGACCCGACCGTTCAAAATCTCGCATTGGTGTGATGTTATTTCCACACCGCGAGATAGGAAAAATTAGAGAATCCTTTCTCCAGCACTTCGAAAAAAAAAAAAAAATAAGGGGGAGATGATGTAACGTACCAGGAGATGTGTCGTACCTGCCAGAAGGACGCACACGACATAAAGGCAGATAGGAATCAGAATAAAACGTCCGCGTAGCTCAATTGGTAGAGTGACTTATTCCGGAATGAGGGGATCCGGGTTCGAATCCTGGCGTGGACAGAAATGATGAAGAAATTCACTTCGTTATAAAGGTATTATGGTGTTTTTTAAGTTTGGTTATGTCAATACATTTTGTTTGTCTTATGAGCTTGCCACGTTCGAGTTTAGTGTTGAGGTGCATCTTTCATCTCACCAATCTATGGTCACTACCTGTGTTGAACTTGTTTAGCACACTACAGTCTTCTATGACGAAGTTTTTGTTACACATAATAAAATCAATTTCACTTGTCGTCCCATTTGGATGTCTCCATGTCCATTTCCTGTGTGGCTTATTCTTAAAAAAGGAGTTCAAGATGAAAAACCTTTCTGCCTCTGCAAACTCAACGAAAGTATTTCCACGCTGGTTTCTGTTGCCGTGACCGAATTTACCTACCGAAGCTTCATTCTGTTGCCGTTGCCCTATTTTTGCATTAAAATCTCCCATAATTATCTTCAAGTGCTGCTTACCTTTATTATTTAGATGACGAATTTCCTCATAAAATTCTTCAATTTCTTCTTTAGGATGACTTGTGGTGGGCGCATAAGTTTGAATAATCTGAGCCTTGTATCTTCTTGAGAGTTGGATAACGAGTCTTGCAGCTCTGTCAGAGGATCTTTGAACTTCTACAACTTTATCTTCAGCTTCTTGTTTATCATAAATCCAACACCACTAGTTCTGCCAGTATCTGTCCCACGATAGCAGAAGAGATGTCCACTTTTCAGTTCAATGAGATCCTTTCCTTTTCTCCTTACCTCACTTAGCCCGACGATGTCCCACTTGATCCTTTGTAGTTCCTCTTCCAATTCAAGAAGCCTTGAATCAGAAGATAGGGAGCGTCCATTATACGTAGCCAAGGTCAGCATCAGATGGCAGCCTAGTCCGGTCCTCCGGGGATTCTTAGCACCATCTGCCTTCATGTCGCACTGGCCGCTGCCTTGGACAGGTACATTCCAGCTGCCGGAGACTGAGGGCCAAGATTTAAGTTGTGGAGTCATTTTGGAGGGGTTTGGCAATAACTCATCACGCTGGCCAAGCGGGTTGGTGAGTGTGGGATAGCATTTCCTCTAATCCTGATGATATAGTTATACCGCTATTGGCGGTCGTCAGAGCCCCTTTAGTGGGAACAGGATACACCACGAGAAGGCGGGGTTGACATTTGTCAAGGAGAGGCTGTGATGTTACGCATCATCTGCCCTTACATCCTTTTTTTCTTATATACACATGTATGCATTATTGTTTATAAGATGGACCAAGCTCCACCTTAGGAGACCAAAGTGATTTATTTCTAGAAAAATGATAAATAACAAAATAAGTAAAAACTTTTTTCCCATATATATCATTGCTTATTTGATGTGAAACTTGATTGCCAGCCTCGTATTGTGTTTGAGATGTTCTCGTGATATGTGGTAAATATTCATAACAATTATAAAAAATAAAATAAATAAATAAAAGCACAGAGACTCATAATCTCTAGCGCTTTTGTTTATACATTCATTTTTTGCGCGGCTCGTTCTATGTTTGAGTAACCGCGCTAATTTCTCATATTTTTTATATAAAAGTTTGAAAATAAAATCTCTGTGGAAATTTTTGTAATCACAGGCTGATTTTTTTTAAATATTATTATTCAGCAAAAGAATATTTGTTTCCTTGTTCACTTGCTGATGAGAAATTATAAGTGTGTTTTAAAATATGCGTCGAATATCGTAGTTTATCTTTTGCCAATTTTTTTAATTTTCCTCCTGACAATGAGAAAGACGTGCCCCTCCCACGTCTGCCTCCCCAGTAATTTAGTGAAGTCGACGCTACCTGAAGACTGCTCCTTGCTGTGCTTCTGATGTCCGGATAAAACACTATTACTAGTTCCCTGTATCTGCTGTTCATGAAGTTCAGCTAGCGAATCACTTTATTGCTTTAGAAATGGTTTTGCAGCTTTGTTTGAACTTCTCAGAATTAATTTTGTTTTTTATTGGGGTTTAACGATCACCGTGAGCAACGGAATGGGCTATAAGCAGTTGCCTGTCCCTTATTTAGGGCCACTGGCTCCAGGGAAATGAGAGATCCAGTGCCATAAGACAAACACAACATCCATGCCTCACCGGGATTCGAACCCGGACCCACCACGGACGAATGAATGGTCATAAGCCAGGTCTTAGACCCCTGCGCCACCTGGGCGACCCGGATTCGTTCCCTTTTCCAGTCGGATTTGGAACGAACATTGGCTCTCACGTAAGAGGAAGGCACACGTGCAAAGTAAATTGCTAATGAAAGGATGTGACAGGGGTGAAAGTGGTACTGTGCTTACCTAAGGGTGATCGCAGGAAAGGGCACATAGCGTGGACTAAGGAAAAATCCCGCGCTTTTTCTGGACAAGGAAGGAAAAGTAGAAAATGAGAGTTCTTATCAGGCATTTGAAGGTAGTAGGGAACGATTTTACGGTTCTCCGTGCAACAGAGAGAGTTTCGGTCTTCCCGAACAAAGCAGGGAAGAGGCGGAAAGACAGAGATTTTTAGAATGTCTGATGCCAAGATGGGAGATCAAAGCATAAATTAAGTTGGAAACGAGAATTTTTGTAGCGAAGTAACGGAGATGACGCCTGGTAGAATAAGCAGATCATATCAATGTGTAAAAAAATTACTTTTCCAATATACAGCATTTGATAAAGAGCGCCACCAAGCGAGTTTTCATATAGATGGTAATTCACTCATTTCAACATCGGCGGAAAATATGCACTGTTGTTCAAAATTAAGAGTATTTGCACATTTTGTCGAATTTCTGAAAAACTAATGGACACATTTTAATGAAATTTGGTATGAATACACAGGTATATAAGAGAAAACATTATACCACACAACAGTCATTGTACGCACTCATGATTATCAGTAAGGCTCATCAGCGCAGGAATGTCCAAAATCCACGTTGCAAGATCGAACATAAAATTGTTCTGGGGTATGGTCCCACTCACAGTCATACAGCTCTCACAGCTCGACGTCATACTGGAAACGAGGCAGTTGATCAGTCCCTGTGGCAGTCGGTCCCACTCCTGCAGCAACGCAGTTTTCAGTTCCTGGATGGTTCTCGGAGGGGATGGTGAGCTGCAATTGCCCTCCCAAGAGCGTCCCAGACATGTTCGATAGGGCTTAGGTCTGGTGATCTGGCTGGCCAATTCATCCGGCGAATATCCTCACTTTCAAGATAATCGTCGACCAGGTGAGCCCTATGTGGACAAGCGTTGTCCTCCATAAAAAGGAACCGAGGGCCAACTGCGCCCCTGAAAAGTCAAATATAGGGCTGTAAGATCGCATTCCTATACATTTCAGCAGTCAGGGAGCCTCTGTCAAACACACGGAGAGGTGTGCGGCCGTGCAACATGATGCCTGCCCAGACCATGACACATCCGCTGCCATAGCGGCCCCTTTCTTGGATGTTAGAGGTAAGGTATTGGATCCCAGGTTCTCTTCAGATGAAGGTACGTCGAGAATCAGTGTCCAGGCTGAATCGCGACTCGTCTGTGAAGAGAACGTTACTCCACTGAAGTCTGGTCCAAGGCTGATGTTATCTGCACCGTGCTAAACGCGCTCTCTTGTGTGCTGAAGTGAGCGGGACGCAAACAGCGGGTCTTCTGGCAAAAAGTCCTCTCTCATGAAGCCTTCGGGAAACAGTAACCCTTGAAACTCGGGTTCCAGTGGCGGCATGCAGCTCACGAGATAGCTGTGCAGCTGTAGCAGTCCTGTGGCGCCTCTCTGAAAGTGCCAAAAAACGATCTTCATTGGCCGTCGTGGCTGTTGGACGACCTTGCTCAGGCCTTCTTGATATGGATCCGGTGTCCTTAAACTGTTTCCACAAATTGCAGACGACACTGGGCGTTACATTGAGCTGTGTAGCAACCTGCACTTGCGATTGCCCTGCCTCCAATCTACCGACGATTCTTCACCTCATTCCATCATCAATGCGTTTGTGGTAACACATTTTACCTGATTGCATGTGAAATTGAACCAACTCCTGCAAGAAACACAACGAATGTCGCCGAGGAGTACGACCGAACTAATCGCGGAAAAAGCTACGTGTGCTTTTCATGCCCTCCGCTGTCCCAGCTCCGCCCACACGCACGTGTACGCTTACGTATTCGACACTGCGAATTTGTATTCTTATTCAGAGGCATAATTTGTACCTTTGGTTCCGTACGTTTTGTGAAAATCGACAAAATGTGCAAATTCTCTTAATTTGGAACACCAGTGTAGTTAAAACTCCGTATCTACTTAATTTCCTTACAAGAGAAAGACTGACGAACCGACGCTACAAGCACTGAAAGTAACCTTGTGTAAAATCCTGTAACAGGACATTTTAGAGCTGTTTCCTTTTACATTGCTTAAAACATTTGCTTTTCCGGTTACATGAAATGATCCTCGCTCGTAAACGAAAAATGCAGAAATAAATTTTACCGTTGTTAGAAGAATGATTCAAATTACTGTAAAACGTAAGAAAAAAAAACACTCAAAGTATATTTTTACAGTACACCTGCATTACTGACAACTTTATCTATTTATTGAAATGTTCGTACTAAACACAGCACGAAAACAGAAAAATACAACTTCCAGTCATCATACTCTACTTACAAAGTTCCAGGTTTCAGGGATTTTGACGTCTGACGCATTTCAGAGTGCAGCCACCAAATTAAGATAGTTACTCTTAAATAACCAGCGAGTAGGACGAATTTACGGATGAAATCTCAGCAGAAACGTGACAAAGAAATTCAATTCACGGAAGTGTGTATTCGTGTAATTTGATTCAAGTGAGCACTTCTTCTTGCTTCTACAGTTAATTACATCTACTTCATCGACGAGCACTGAGAAGCTCATTACTTCGGGAATCATTAGAGTTGTTTGACACAGGCTTTTCTCAGCCTATTCAGTACTAATTTAATACAGATAAATGAATTACAGAAAATATTTCGCAGTTTCTCCGACTGATTCACCAACTGATGTTCTTTTGAACGAGAAGAATATCTTCGCTGTCTTTCATGGAAGGGAAGATTTGTAATCTATTTAATTTAGATGCTACATCGTTTTTCAAAAGGCTTTTGAGACTATTCCAAGCAACAGAGTAGAGACCTGTTGCTAAAGCAGCTCCCACACACTCACCAAACGAAGCGACTGGTTGCAAGGAAATATGATATTCACGTTCGATTCTGGGACAACTCAAAGATTTTACATACCGGGTTGCTCAAAAATTCATTTAAGCTTCAAAACTTTATAACAAAAGAACAAATGCTTGCATTACAGTGCAGTTTGCACTAAAAACCATCAGCTAGTTAGGAAATTTTTTGGCAACAGAGAAATGTTTATTTAGTTCAAATAATAACCGACAGGGCGATAACGACAAAAAAATTGTGCATACAGTGAGAATCAATGAAACTACATATGCTGCATTCATTAGGTAGCACTATAGCAACAGTAATTGCTCAACATGTCCTGTATCACCAGGTAGTACAATAGTATTCAAGCGTGTGACCGACGAATTCAGCAAGTCCGGGTGAATACAACCGACCGCGGCGAATGGCTTTCTTCTGTTGTAGCAGTGTGGAAGGTCTTGTCTGGTACACTCTGGACTTTAAATAGCCACACAACCAGAAATTCACGGGCGTCAGATCTGGAGACCGAGGTGGCCCAAGGGATGCTGCAGCGCCTGCTGATGATTAGTCTTTCTGCACCAAATGTGGTGGCCTGAAAGTTTTTACTGGAAATTCTACGCGAGCTGGCGCACCATAGTGCATAAACGTGACTGCGTGCTGCACGTTTTGTTCTATCAAACATGGTTAACGTTTCCATGCAGAACTTACAAGTAGCTTTCGGCATTTACGGAGCAAGTCTTCCATCCGTTTCTGTGGCCCAGTTCCTCAAAGAAAAAAAGACCCAAGAATGATGGATGCAGTGAATCCACACCACACCGTAACTTGTGATAAACGCAGTTGGTCTTCTGTGTACGCATGTTGATTATCCTGTACCCATTTTCGACAATTATGCGTGTTGATAGATTGTCAGATTGTGTAGATCCAGATTTAACCCACCGTGTAGGATACGATTTGTCGATGCTCTCGGTATGCCCGCTTCATGAGCTGTGTTTGTTTCATTTGTCATTTGAGATACTAGTTAGTCCATTTGGAATTCCACAACATTCGAAAGGGACTCTCCTAACCCTGGTCTCCAGCATTGGGGGCGATCCAGTAAACTTCTGGTTTCCTCAAATCGTCTCACCAGACCAGACTCTGCAAACCAGCACAGGCCATAGGACTTTGGCTCTTCTTTAGTCTTTTCTTTGTTCGGAACTTTTGCAAAACGTATGTTGCCGATCTTAAGCCAGCTGATTTCGCTGATGAGATGATCAGCCGTATCGATGACAATCTCAATTATCTTGATCTGCTAATATTTAGTGACGAATTTACCTTTCACTTATGCGGAAAAGTTAACAGACACAACAGCCGCAAACGGGTACGGATAATGCTCACCAAGTGATCGAAAATAAAAGGGACACACCAAAAGTCAATGCCTGGTTAGGAGTGCCCAAAAATTGCGACATCGGTCCATTTTTTTGTTATAGAGCCTACAGAGATGAGACACACCTTGACATGCTGAAAATATTTCCTGTTCCACAGATTTTCCTGATTGTACGTTTCAACAAGATGGTTTTCTATCATACTTTCATAGAGATGTTACTACGTTTTTGAACGAGACTTTTCCTGAACGTTGGATCAGAAGATCAAGCCCAACTGCCTGGCCGCTCAGATCTCCGCATCTGACTCCATTGGACTTTTTTTCCTGTCGGGATTTATTAATCACTATGCGTACCAGAGAAAAGGTCGAGATCTAGACAACTTGAAACAGCGTGTCTCTGAAGCAGTTGCTCTAATAGCGCCTCAGATGCAGGAAAACACTTGGCAATAGCACGAATATCGTTTTGACATCTGTTAAGCTACAAAATAGCCCCACATTGAAATTTACTAACTTGGTAAGTTACTCTGTATAATAACAAAAAAAAACTTTTACTAAACCTTATAGATGCTGAGAGAGATATGTGTATTTTTTATACCTCCGCACGGACACCTTGTGTCCGAAAGGCTAATATTTCTGTTGGCACTATTTCAAACACTTTTTCATCATTAAGGGCGAAAACAACGATATATTCATGGCATTTTTCTACATGATCCTCTGATTATCACCAGAAACAATATAAACGTGAAATTTACCACGAAAAGAAATAAAATAACATGTTGTGCAACAGTAGTGAATTGTTATGCAAAGAAAAAGACTTATTGCGTAGCAGATTCGCTGCTGTTTCAAATCCTCATTCATGCCCTGCGAGCACTCGTAACGTGATAACCTATGTGGATAATTGTGGCCAATGATTAAATGAGTCTTCCGAATCTTAAGTTTCTGCAAATGCTGCGTCATGCAAGATTTAAGACATCGTGCAAGCCTATGGATCTTCGCTGCCAGAGGGTTTCTCCGCTAACATAGCTCGAAATGCATTTCTACGACTACCCCAAAGTAATTTACGAAGATACTGCACGAAGCTTTCACGTAGGAATGATCCCCAAAGGTTCGAGACAACGAGATTAACAAACAGAGATCTGGCTTCTATGTCGAATTAATTCCTCTGTATAACACTTGAGCTTTAGGGAAATCTTATGCACAAAGACATTTAAAATCAGCGAATATCATTTAAAGTAAATATATACCATTAAACAATGCACTAGATTATAATTCCTAAGTGTAAAACAACACGAATGCTATCCACATCATCCACTTGAACAAAAACAGAGTATCAAAATATGAAATGTAGTAGTAATCAAACATGCATCATAGGAGATTTTAAAAAGCCGAGGGTTTACAAATACTAATGAATTATTTATCGTAGGGTCTGAAATCCTATATAAATCGAATTCTTTAAGCGAAATGGGGATGTTGTTGCAAATTAAGATATCCATTTGCCCATTTGCATCTTTAGAAGCAGAAAATGTGCGCAAATGCTTGTACCCCTTCCAAATGTAATTCTTTGTATTCGACAGTTTAGAAGCCGAGATGTACCTTCAAACAAAAATATGTGATTTCCCCCCTAAAGCAATCTTAAGTAAATGCATTAGGGTACAAAAATATTCTCATAGTTCAACGCAAATATAATTTTTCAAATTGATATTTTTAAAAGTGGGATAATCAGCGAAACGGAATACGTTTGCGCCACTATGTGGGAAATGGGCATTATTTATAGTGAGTCGTGCGCAAAACACTCGTCACCGTGAATTTTATACTTTTTTTAAAAAGATTATTTGTTAATACTTTTTTTAAAAGCAAGATGCTGTTTCTTACAGAAGCTAACCTTCCTTTGTCGCAGATTGTGGGTCTAGAGAATGTAGCCGACATATCCTGAGAAAATACACTGTCTGACAGAGAAAATGCTACACCATGAAGAAATGCTCGAAAACAGACCAAACTGCTTACACAGATAGCCAAGTAGGTTCTGAACAAATGACTTAATTGTCATATACAGACTAGTGGCCGAATATACAGGATGATCGATAAGGAGTGTTGCTCCCATTTTGGACGATATAGCGTTGAATCCGACGTGGCATCGAGGCAATTACAGTCCGAATACAGTCTAGGGGTATCGTGGACCATGTGGTGTTGACCCGAGTCCACAGTTAATCCTCATTTTGCGGGGGCGGGAGGGTACTCAACCGACGTACATTCATGTCCAACAGATGCTCGATGGGCGAGAGGTCGGGGGATCGTGCTGGCCACGAAAGCATCTGCACACCGTGTAAAGCATTCAGGCTGATCCTACCAGTATGCTGGCAGGAGTTGTCCTGTTGAGAAATGGCGGTTGGGATGCCCTGCAGATACGGTAGTGCCACGGGCCGCAGCACCTCGTCAACATAGCCCCGTGCCGTCAATGTGCCCGTAATGCGTACCAGCGGTGAGCAGTTGTTGGCGCTGATAGCCCCTCACATCATGATTCCACTTTGCCGGGCCGCGTGGCGCTTCACAATCGCAGAGAAATCCGCCCGTTGGCCACGTCGCCTCGAAACTCTCGAACGGCGATCATCCGTGGTGAGAAAGAACCGCGATTCGTCGCTGAACACCACATTGTTCCATTCGGCACCCCGCGAGGCTCTGGAGCGATACCACGCCAATCAGTGACGACGATGGCTCGCTGTTAAAGGTAGCCTTCGCAACGGACGGCTAAACAGCAAACAAGACGCAGCCAGTCGGCGCGACACTGTCCGCGTCGATATCGGAGCATACAAGCCTCCCGTACACTCCGCAAAATGTCGCCCGTTGTGACCTGTGGGTCCACAAAGACATAACGTCGGATGCTACGGTCGGTGCTCTTGGACATCCGTTTCCGTTCTCCGGTCCCCATACTACGTTGCACAAATTCTTCCTGGGATCACTGTTTCCAAATGCGACCAACGGTTGTGGTATTACGATGAGTTTCTTCCGCATTACCACGCAGGGACCATCCAGCGGTACGAACCCTTACGAAGACACCTGTTATGAACTCATCCGTTTGACGAAATCGCGTACGATGGGCCTCAACGGCATTGGCACCCCTTGTTCGTTTTCCAGACACGGTTACAGCAGAACCACTCACTTCTCGCGGCCGTGACGACGTCTCGACTGATGGCCTCGCGGGCTGTTTGTCCGCTTATATCCCGCGTGCCGTTCGTGTGATTGGCCGGCAAATGCAATCATTTGCATAACTTGTACGTGTGCACCCACGCTGCAATTTGCATGGCGCTGCGTTCACGTCTTCGTAGTGTAGCATTTTCTCTGTCAGGCAGTGTATAATATTTCAGATTGGACGTTTAGAAGCATACGAGTAAAACAGAATACAGAATCAAGGCCTTCAACTGCAAACTATGAATTCTGATGAAAAAATTAGCGCATAATATTGAAGGGTATCCGATGGGGGAAAATTCAGTCTGTTTTTATCAGCCGCGCTATGAAATAAAATACATATTGAGCTATGTAAGATGAGCATTTACGCCTCCTAGCGGCAAGACTGTGCATAGAATAAAGAACTAAAGGTACGGTTATCGTTCCATCTCACAGCCCAAGCTAAATTCTGGAGGAGGCACTAAACCGGACAAGTGGATGTAGAGCTATCGTGTTCACACACTGTAGAAAAGTTTTTTAAAATTCAAGAGCCGCTTTCTATGATTCCTTTCGTGAATTAACGAAGCATGTCTCTGATACAACCTTTTCTGTGAATTACGAGAAAAAACCTGAATTTCACGGATTTTTCGTCCGCTAGGAAAATTCTAAATTTTCAGAAACAGAAACCTTTCCGCAATTCATTTCGTCAATTCAATGCTTTTTATATGACATGAAAACCAAACCCATCTGTGGAAAAGCTATTGAGAATTTTTGAAACGTATCTCAGTCAGCAGACAGAAATAGTTAAAAGCAGAAGTTTCTTCGTTTGTAGAATTCAACAAAATGATGCCCTGAAATGACTCAGGTTCCAATGAGAACACGTCTCTACACGTAGTTATTGTGTTTATAAAGGTTGTGTCCTGTCTGATAAAGAGCGAGTCCAAATCAAGCGCTCTTTGCTCATATATTGTAATTGAATGCTCTTTATATGACATGGAAACGAAACCCATCTGTGGAAAAGCTGTTGAGAATTTTTGTAACGTATTTCAGGTGTCTGCAACAGACAGAAACACTTAAAAGTTTTCTGTTAACAGCTCTTAAAAACGTTAAATAGCCGATTTTAAGAGCTGTTGACAGAAAATTCTGAATTTTCAGAAAACCTTCAGCCAATACTTTCGTACACTAACGGTAAATTGCCGTTTTTAAGAGGTGTTGATCGAGAATTCTGAAAATTCTCCATCAACACACAATATTACAAATCAGTTGATGAAGAATTCTGAAAATTCTCCATCCTTCGCAATATCACAAAATCACGACTGCATCTACCCTTACAAAAATATAAAAAGGTAAGACTCTTTTTTTGCCCACAGCTGTTTTGCGAAATTCAGGGTTAATACTATCACTTTGCTCTGCCCTTTCTCGTATGTTTGAGATCGCTCAGACACGGCGTGTTATTTTTCTTAGGGTCCAACGTCGTTTTCAGGACAAAGAACAACATAGAGAGGCAGGTTCGTATGTTTTCTGAGTAAACATTCGTGGTCTTCAGACGCTGGAACGAGCTACTCTTGATTAGATGAACCTTGACCTTTCAAAAGAATTCCATTTACATTATGTGCAACCTGTTATGCATATTTTGTTTCATTATGGCCTCGACCGCTGCTTCTTAAGCATCTCCAGGTCTGTGTTAAATTCTCCTTTGACTCTCTTCTGCGTGCATTTTTCTGAACAGCATGATATTTATTTTTCCTACCATCATCGCGGATTCTTTTAACTGCATGTTTTCTCTCCCGTGACGTATGCACTTCCCGCAGTTTTTCGAATGTTTATCCTTTTTTCCTCCTTGCAACTTGCCTTTATTCTTAACTATAGGCGTTATTTTCTTTCGCCATTTTAATGTATAGCACTAATCGTTGTCTTCCTGAACTTCTTCATAAACGGAGAATAACAAATGAAAAACTAAGAATTTAGAAAAACACAATAAAATATTCAGTAAACTACAAAGTAGATTTGCAGTTTATGTGTCATGGCGAAAATTTTAACCTCTGGTGAATTTCAGAAGGACCTGATCAATCTTTCTGTTGGTTTATCAGGGATTAATTAATGCAAAATTTTCTCCCATGACATACGTTAGAAGAAAATTCCTGGTTGAAAGGCAGTGGAATTCGTGCGCAAAATTGGCTTGTCTTAATCACAACTAGGAAAACAAAATTTCATGTTAAAGAAAAAAAGAAAAAGAGAATAATATTTGATTTAACTGACTTTGGGGTTTTGGAAATAATTATTTTATCTGTTCTTATATCGCGATAGGAAAAGGCAAGTAGGTGTGCAGCTCAGAGAATCAAAATTAATTTTACTTTCACATCACGGAATGAGAAAAAAAAACGTTTCTGAAAAAAAAAGTTGTGAGAAAAGGGAATCTTCTTTCAGATCGGCCATTTTAAGGGTTCGGTAGAAGTCGCTCAGAAAATGTTGCAGTAATGCTTTCTTGGGTTGGCGTTGTTCTATTTCTGGGACAAGGTCACACCCGCGCATAGGAAGTTACTTGGTCCCTACGTGTGAAGGCCAAGAGTTCCTCTCCCCTGGCTGACCGAAGATGCCATGTGCCTGGTAACAATTTTTTTTTCGTTGAGAGTGCGGGACGCTGCAACGATGCTTACGTGTGAAGGTCAGGGGTCACCCTCCAGGAGTGGGAGAGAAATTCCGTTGTGAGAGGAACTGCTGTTGCCATGCAGAGGTCAGCCAATGAGAGGTCAGCAGTCTCAAACATCCCCGAGTGCTTTAGTAAAATTGTGACACTCTGGCTCTGGTCTTGGCATTTGAACGGATGACGATGTAGAACGCCGTTAAAGAGGCATCCCGCCGGCCGGGAACTTTGCCCTGGCAAGAAAAATGGCGGGGAGGCGACCGGCTAAGACGATGTCGTTCGTGGAGAGGGCTTAGCTGAAAAGGGACATGTCTTCTCCCTTATTGATATCCCGGAAAAAGAGGGCCCAACACATCTACAGCTTCTCCACTCTGTTGCTACTCCCAAAAAGAGGCCTGCTTCAAAGGCCGGAGAAAAAAAAATAGTTCCATCTCATCCCAAAGTTTCGAAAATGGTTACCTCGGCTATTACCAGTTTAAGGAAACGTGGAGGCTCTTCCCTGCAGGCCATCAAGAAGCACATTGCTGCTAATCACAAGGTGGATATCGAACGGCTCTTCCCTTTCATCAAAAAGTACCTCAAGTCTGCAGCTGCCAGCGATGCCCTTGTTCAAGGAAAAAGTGCCCACTGGGTCAACAGAGAAAAAAAAAAGAAGACATGGAAGACGAACTGCAGAGACTTTGGTTGTTCCTGGACCGTGAACTCGGGGGGAGTTACGTTGTGAAAAAAAGGGGGGGCAGCTCAAAGTAATGTTTTAGTTCATCTCTTTTAGTATTAATACATAAAAGCCCACGCAAATACCTGAGCTTCGAGCTGAGCATATAAAAAAACCCCCAAGGTTTTTGTTTGTGGCCTCTGATTGTGGCTGTGTTGTCGTTCAGTTTTCAAAAATAAAATTTATTAGTTCCTCAGGTATGAGTTCAAAAAAAGAAAAAAAAAGAAAAAAAGAAAGAAAGGGGAGTTGAAAATGCTTTCATTTATGTTTTTTGTGTGTGTGTGTGTGTGTGTGTGTGTTGTCATGTCTGGTGTTTTGGCGGCTCCCCAGGCCAGTGGATTTTAATATATCCGAAAAATTTGGTTTAATGTTTGAGCACAGTGAATTTTGGTGCATCGATTGTAGTTTAGTTGGGCATGTGATAATTGAAAAGCAGTGTTATTGGGATTCCGTGTGTGATAAAATAATTGTAAACATTTTTCTCTAGCCTTTTACAGCGTTGAGTTTTTTTTTTTTCTGAGTGAAGATAAATTATGGGATGATTTATATTGGGATGTTGGGAGCATATGTATAGTGTGAGGAAATTGGAAACCTAAAGTGCTGTGTACATTCTTGGAGTGTTGAGTGTCGAAATTAAGATTGTTGGTGTGTTATTTTGAGGACCAGTATTTTGCTTGCTCCAGATGAGTGTTAATCTCCCATTGGAAAGGGGTGATCTTAGGGCAAGCCTGGGAACTTGTCCTAAGGCAGAGGGCTCTGAGTAGGGAATTTTCACCAGGATGCGATATGTGCAAAATAGAAGTTAAGGTATTTGGGTTCTCAAATTTAGTATTTCACAAAAAGAATGAACATCATGGGTTGAGAAGACACACCTTTGCTCACCAGTTCCAGTATTAATTGTTCTTTTCTTTGGCCTAAATTTTCTTGTTTTTACTAAAAGGTTAAGAGTCTAAATGTAATTTTAATTTTCAATAAGGTGAAAATATTTAGTAGGTTATGTAAATGGCCAGTGTTATTATCTGCAGTGCGACCTGCTCATTGCCACGGTACAGAAGAATTTCCTTGCTTTGTGATTTTTCCTGGGATATATGTGGATATGGTGATTTTGGATTTCTTGGGATATAGAGAGATTAGTGATTTTTCCTGGGATATAGCTGTGTTAGTTCTGGGCCGGATGTGCCTGGAGTATTTTGGGTTGAAGTACGACAGGCTCTTGCAGGCGTGGTTGATCAAGGTGGGATTGTGCATTGGTTCGAAAAGGGGGAGCCTTGAGGACGTGGTTTTTGGGGGAAAACTTGTCTTCAAACCCCCAGTAGTTTCGCTGCCCACGGTGATATGTACTATCAGCGAGGGTCGGTCGGGCGTTGCTTCAATGGATGTTGCGAGATCGTGTTAGAGGAAATTCTGTACCTGATGATGTGTCGCACTTGAGGATTTTCCCCTTTCCCTTTGCCTAGGCTGAAATTGGATTCACGACCCAATTTCACGCCCTCAGCCTGACTAGTATTTTCTTCCTGTGTTGGTTCTCAAAACCCAGGGTAGTGTCTGAACTGAGAGTATTTGCCTCACCGCTACCTCAGTAATTTACTGCAGGTGTTAAATTTAAGTTTTGTTTGGTGTAATTTAAAGTATCTAAATTAATTTGTTTATGATATGCTGTAGTGCTAGGGATGTAAATTCTAAATTCTGGTTGTTAGTGTTAGTGAACATGATATTTAGTTTGGAAATTTAGTTAATTGGTATTTTGAGCTTTTGTTTACAGTATAGAGTTATTAAGTATCTTGAGCTATTATTTGAAGTGTAAAGTGATGTGATTTTTATGAGCAAGCTAGTGCAAGAAGATTGTTTGAATTTCTGAATTATGTTGATGATGTTATGAATAGTGATAATTTTTAAGTTAGTTAGTGAGGTTTCTTTATAAGTGAGGTAGGTTCATTCAGTGTAGTTTCTATAGGTTATGTAATGTTAATTAATGCTTGTGCTCAGTGTAAATTCTGTTTTGAGGATAATTTACTTGGTTTGTTTATTTGCAGATAGTAGATTTCGTTAAAGTATAATTTGTGGCTCTTATTATAACTGTAAATTTAATTGAGGTCTTTGAAGCTGGTTTGCGGAGATTGCAGAGTTTGCTAAGGTTGTTCAGGTGCTGTAAATTTAAATCAATAAGTGTAAAATTCTAAATTTGTCATTGAGCTCATTAGGTGAGGGAGAAGAGAGTACGTTTCAAAAGAACAGAACTTGTCCACCTTGTGGAATTAAAATAAAAAAGAATTCAGTATTTTTTTTTGTGTGTAAATTATGTGAGTCGTAGTATAATTTTGGAGGCATAAAGTCAATGCCTGGTGTTCAAACCAACTGTGTTGAAATATATCAAGTTGTGCTGTTCATAAGGCCAGTGGCCAAAACGAAAAAAAGATTGAGATTCTGTTTTTATACTGCTGTGTGTAAGCAAACAAGAAAAAAGAAATACCACAGCTGATTGTCCACTAAATTACCTTGTTAAGTTTTAAAAAATAAATAAAAATAAATATAGGCCGTAGCCTTTCAAAAAAAAAATCCAAAATTAGTGCAGTGTGAAAAATTTTGTGTGCTGTTGTCTTCCATGACTTCGTCCCATGTATTCACCTTAGCTTGACTAAGGCTATCGATCCGAATCCTGGTATTATAAAGTATTTCATAACTGCAATTTTTGTCCTGTCCTTTTAAATTGACTTTCACAGCCTCCACAAGTTGTTATTGAACGAGTACATTTTATCCTATGACTTATAGTGACACATTTTCATACACATGCAACAATATTCATTTATTTTTGCACTTTCAGATGACACAACTCTGCGTGAACACAAACCACGCAAACTTTTCAATTACTGCTTTTGGAATGTAAATTTTTAGATGCATTTTTGTTTAGGATGTTCATGGCCTTCTAATACTTGGAAAATATTTTTTCGAAATGCATCTACCCATCTCCCAAAGTTAAATTTTAGTCTAAATTCAAAATTTCCCTTCAGGTTTACTTTTGGCTATCTATTATAATAAACTTTATATAACGTGGCTAAGATCACCGCCACAACATATGCATCAATGAGAATTTTTTTTTAAGAGAAAGAGACAGACACAGAGAAGCATCTATAGAAAGCTACTGATGAGTTAACAAAAGATATTGATGAAGCATGAAGAGATTTTCTTTACGAAATTTATTATTAAGAGAAAGACACAGATACAGAGAAGCAGCTATAGAAAGCCAGTTATGAGTTAACAAAGGTAGATGATGAAGCGTGAAGAGATTTTCTTTACGAAATTTTACTGTTTTATGCACCACGAATGTAGTCCTTCGGTTATGAAATAAACTAAATGTCTAATTCCCACGCAGAAAAAAATACAAAAACTTTATCCTCAAAGTTGAAATTCTAAACAAGATTCCCGATTCATTTTTACCTAAGATGAGGAAAGTATTAAATGTATTAATCATGAAACGACCTCAGCTATTTAAGCGGCCAATTACCCTCAACCAAATGGTCTCCAGAACAGAACTGTTCACACAGTAGCCGGGTTTTAAGGAAGCTATAGTAAACAATTCCTTTCCGTCTCTCATCTCAGCAGTACCTATCATAAACCTGTCAATGGTGAAAAGCGCTCCCCTTTATTTTTTATTCTCTACTCCATGACCCAAGGCATGATGGGGAAAGCTAGTCCCCTTGACACGGACATCATGCCACTGGGTAGAAGCAAGTGATTCAAACATCTTCTCTCTCCTTTTTTAGGTTCTTATGACGCTACTCTCGGATTTCATAGGATAGTACGTCGTTGTCGTGTTTGACGTCGCATATGACGGGGTTGTAAATTAATCAGAAACTTTGGCTTTCGCGTGATGTCACAAAAGGAGGAAATGCATCTCCCTATTGTTATGGTCTTTTACCTGGTAATTAATCAGAAAAATTAGTATCAGCCATGCCTCTAAATGGCCACTGTGAATAACAGAGATAAGGGCAATGCAACGGTTCCTAATGGGCAGGTTCACTCGTTCCAGCCGCGTTCCGTCCGCTTCTTAGACATCGAATATATTCCGCCGAGCTGATTTCAGCTCATTTTGCTAACCCCGAGTTAATTCGTTGCAGCCAGTTAAAGGGTTAAAAATTTTTTTGAAGTTCCTGGGAAATGGAAAATAAACACTTTCTTTCTATGACGCATTGAAATATATTTGTTCGAACTGATTTCAGGCCATTTTGCTAAACCCGAGATGATTTGTTGCAGCCTGTTAAAGGGTTAAAATTCTTTTTCGAAGCTTCTTGGAAATGGAAAATAAGAGTCTTCTTTCTGTGAATGAATAAAGACATAGCTCTTTCCACATTTTATCAACACATAGCAACCGAAAAATTGTTATCCGGTCACTGCTGGGGTTCCGAATCCCAGATCTCTTGATATCTAGCCAAGTGCGTTAACCTTTCGCTACGGTGGCCAACGACCAACGGCGCTATGTTTTTTTTTTCAGTTTTTCTCTCAGCTTCTGACAACATAAATCCGTAAGATGGGCATAGCTACTGAGACGTATCCATCTGTTGGGCATTAACGGCACTGGCTATATATTAATTATAGCAGTTAAATCCAAAGTGAAAATCCTCCAAGTACGTGGCGTCAGTAAATGAAGAAAGGTATCACTCTTTCCACGTAAATACCCCAGACCTCTCTCTAGATATCGAGAGGTCTGGGATTTAGATCCCCAACGGCGACCAGATAGCAATTTTTCGGTTGCTATATGTTGATAAAACGTGGAAAGGATTTTCACTCCTTTTTATGACATACTCAAGACAACAGCAAATCACACATTTTCGTTACAATCTCTATTTAAGTAGAGAGTTCGTAACGTGTTTTCAGTCGGACTTCCATTCCAAAATAACATTTTTTTCAAAAAACATGACAAATTCTGTGTCTGTAACACTTTTCAGCGTAAATAACACCCTTTTCGATAAAATGGTCTTTAAATTTAAATGATCTGAAACACTTCAAGAATAATTTGAGAATTTCGAAATAATTCCAGAAAAACGAAGGGATAATGTGTCATAGCAACACCACAAAAAGTTTTCCAAGGCGTTATAAGTTTCTACGATCTAATTAAAAATACCAAAGAAAACTCGAAAATTTTGTTCACGCTGATCTGTGTTGTTGCCTAAATGAAGTGTTCGAATTTCTGAACCGCTCGGGTCTATTGTAGTGGTAAAAAAATTGTAAAAACTGCGTGGAAACGTAACGTCGCTAATCCCCAAGTCAATCAGCATCTGTTTCTAGGCTTTCTCGAAGGGATTGCCCATGGCATACCAGGAAGAGATTTCTTTCCTCTTCTTCGGAAGAAGAAATAGATGCAGCGTTTAATAAGCTTGCAGTTAACGAAGGTTAACGTCTTCGTTTGGTGCTTTAGGAGGGTGGGAGAGCTATTTGCTTTCGGCATAGAGGGTAGGTCTCTGTTTTCCTCTTTGAGGTCAAAAATTTGGGGCACATTTTTAAGGTTAAGCTTACGGTTCTAGTACAGAGGGTGAATCGAAAGTTTTGCAATATTTGGATCACTTTATGTTTTCATAAGTACCGTTACGACGAAAAGCTGACTAGCATTCAAAGTGTAGGCCATCGTGTTGCACCGTCTTTAGCCATCTGTCTGCCAGTTCTTCGATTCTGCGGCGGTACCAGTTCCTGTCCTTGGAGGCGAAGAACTCCTTCATCACAGCTGCCACCTCCTCCTGGTTGTTGAAGTGCCTCCCACGAAGGATGTGAGCCATGTACCGGAACAGGTAATAATCCGACGGGGCAAGATCCGGACACTATATGCTGAGTGTGGCATCAGTTCGATGCTCTTAAGTTCCTGGAGTTTTGTCCGGTTGTTCGAGCGGTATGAGGCCGAGAGTTGTCCTGCTGTAGGAGAGCGCGCTTTCTATTCACTAGGGCCGGGTACTTCTCCTCCAAAACGGTATACAGCCACTCCAGCTGTTAAGAGTAGAGTTTGGCGTTGATGGTCCGACTGTCTGGAACAAATTCGTAATAGATTATTCCCTCGAAATTGCACCAGACGCAGAGCATCACCTTGTGCTTGAAGCGCCCACTTTTGGCAACAGGTTCAGGAAACTGGCCCGGGCTCAACCACTACCGTTGTGTGTTAGGATTTCGGAAACAGACCCACTTTTCATCGCACGTAACAATTCTTTTGATGAAACGTACATCGCACGGATTTTCTAGGAGTTTCATGCACACTTCCACTCGGCGGTTTGCTTCAGCTGGCGTCAGTTCGTGAGGAACAACGCGGCAGCTCCTGTAGACCTTGCCGGTGGTCTGTGATATGTCCAGCTCGCCTGATAATCTCCGAGTTCTGGTTGTGGGATTTGCCTCTAAGGCCTGGCGCATGGTCTTCGAATACAAAGTTCGCAGCCTACCTGACTTTGGCTGCTCGTCGAGGCTTCTGCCACCTGAACGAAATTTCTTGAACCATCTGGTTGCGGTGCTGTGGTCCACGGAAACTTCCCCTTTCGCATGACAAATGTTTCGTGTTTCTTGAGCAGCGTTATGGCCGAGTTCAAACTCGTAAAGTAAAAGTTTCCTAATTTCTGGTTGTGGCTGTTCATATTTCAGGCGTCCCAACCACAGACAGAACGACGAAATGCAGTGCTGTTCACAGCAACGAGTACCACTTTATATCCCTTTCGACTGACTGCAATGCGCGACTTGAACTCGTTTCAACACGTGACATACCCGCCGCAGCACAAGCGTTTATTCAAATATTGCGAAACTTTCGACTCATCCTCTGTACTTTTGTTTGCGTTTTGTTAGTCTTTTTGACGTAGAACTACGTCTATCTCCGCGCTGGGCAGGGAGTAACATCGGAAGCACGGATGCAACGAAAACATGTTAAACTTTGAACGTTTATATCTTCGAAACTAATTAACGTATAGTAATAAATAATACATCAATAGATAGTTTATAGAGTTCCATTTATAACAAAATAAGTTTCAACCCTTAACCACTTAACCCTTCGATACAGTAGCGTTAGAAAGTTAAGTTAAATTTCGCGTGATTTTGTTTCGCCGCACGCCGGTTTAAGGTTGATCACTAGTGAATACATAATGATAGCGATGACCTCAGACCTGCATTCCGTAGCTGACGGTCAGAGATAACGGACGTGTGTGATAAACCCAAAATAAAGTCCATTTTAAATTTAATTATTTTTTTAGATAAAAAAAATTGGTGACGAAAATTTAGAAAACGAAAATCCAGGGAAAAGTACTATGAGAACCAAAGAAAGTTGAAGAAACAGCTAGTCATCAACCGAAATATTACGGGAATGTAGGGAAAAGTACTATGAGAACCAAAGAAAGTTGAAGGACCGCTAAGTCATCAACCGAAATATTACGGGAATGTAGGGAGCGTCAAAGGTCCGTGCGCTAGTTGCGTTTCACCCGAATTCGACTCTAGAGCCACAACTTTCCACTTCAACTTCCCAAACTGAACCTAAACAGCAACAACAGTTAGAGACTGATGTCATCGATCCAAAATTTTCACACCGAGCATGGAATGCCAATATACATCGCCAGTTTTAACAACTTTGCTGGATAATTAATGTATTAGGTGTTCAACTTAATTCTAGGCCACAAGCACGACACGTTGACAGCAAATTATAGCTAATCGAATACGTACCTAATCAAGGAAATAATCCTCGTTGTATTGCATACATTTGAGCCATCGTTCAGGGAGCTGTCGAATGCCATTGCGAAAAAACAAAGAGGGCTGTTTCGAGTTGATAAAGCCATCAATACTTGTGTGGACCTCCTCGACAGAAGTGAAGTGCATATCACTTAGGTGATGTTGCAGGGAGCGAAAGAGGTGATTATCCGACTGGGCGAAGTCTGAGAATACGCCGGGTGTTACAAAATCTCCCAACCCAGGTCGGTGATCGTGTTTAAAGTCGTTTTCGCGGTGTTAGGACGCGCGTTATCCTGAAGCAACAGGATCGACCTTCTGCCCTTGCCGGTGTATGGGCTCTTCGCCTCCATTGCGTCACTCACACGAATAAGTTGCTGACAATAACGCTAAGCATTGGCCGTTTCACTAGGTTTGAGAAACTCATAGTGTACGACACCGCGCTGATCCCACCATATGCACAGCAACAACTTCCTGGCATGGATATTCGGTTTGGTGGTACTGGTGGTAGGCTGACCTGGATAAACCCACGATTTGCGCCGCTTAGGATTATCATTGAGAATCCACTTCTCATCTTAGGTCAAAATCTTGTGGAGGAAATCCTTCTTCTCGAATCTGGAGAGCAAAGAGCAACATCGTAGCGCCTAGACTTGTTCGCAGCTGTGAGTTGGTGGGGCACCCAACTGCCCTCCTTGTGAATCCGTCCAAGTTTGTGCAGACGCTTTGCAATGGCTTTCTTTGCAATGGCTTGCCGTGTTACTCCGAGTTCCTGGACGAGCTCTGACTGTATGCGACAGGGATCCACGTCCAACAGTTATTCCAGTTCCTCATAGTCAACTTTCTGTGGCTGTCGTCCAACAGTTATTCCAGTTCCTCATAGTCACGTTCTGCATCACGGAGATCGAAATTTCCCTGCTTAAACCGCTGGAACCACTTCTTACACCTACTGTAGGACACAGCAGCCTCACCCAAAGCAGCACAGATCATTTGCTTGGCTCCCGCGGCACCTTCAGCTGAAACGCGAACAGGAGGCAGTGCCTCAAATGTTGCTTCTCGAACGACATTGCTTTCACCGTCAACTTTCGTCCCTTCTGTCACTACAGCTGTGAGCGGTTACGGTTGTCTGGAAAGCTGTTGGGTGGTGCTGCAATCAGTCATTATCGCACACAGGTGTTTGCATTTGCCGACGTTCTATGATTGCTTGCGGTTAAGGGCCGAGAATTAAGTTGCACACCTAATGTTACGTCTCAAACTTTTACACCGCCAATGCATTCTGAATCTAGACAAAAAAAAGAGCAACAACAAGAAGAGTGCATTGGGCCCGAGATGTATTGCCAAATTTATAACGAGGCAACTAAGGAGTTTGAAAAATTGTTTCTGAAGCACCGTTTCTTCAGAAACAATTTAAGCAATAACTACTGACAACGATGATACTACGCCTTCTATTTCTACTAACATTAATTTATGATAAGCATAAGTTACTACGAATTGTATATAGTATAAGCTGCTTTTACGTAAATAAAGTAAAACATTTCTTTCGTTTGATATCTTAAAAATTGTATATCGGAAAATAATCAAAGGGGGTGCAGTAACAACTGTGCCGCAACCTGCAACGCAGAGCTGCGTCAACTGTCCTCCTCTGAATGCTTTAAGGACGTAAAACTAGTGAAATAGCGCCATGAAATATTGACAGTTGGCGTATTTCTACGTTATAGGTTGCGGTGCAGTTATACTGTGCCCCTTATTTTTTTTCTCTTAGTCATTAAGATATTCTGAGCTCACTCACTAATTTTTCCGTTTCCTGGTGCAGAAAGCTCTGTTCCATTGCCTTTCTCGAGGCTGCCAATTTAAAATTTAGTTTCTTTTTGTCATTCATTTATGAGAACTTTTATTTAATTTTATTTTTGAGGGCAGGAGAGGAAACATCAGATTTTTTCTCCATTTTTGTTAAAGTCTATTAATTCATGCTTACGTTCTTTCAGAAAGTGCATAAAATATTTTTTTTGTCGCCAGGAAGTGGCGATTAAAGTTCGCTGCGGTACACCTGTTGTTCTTCATCTGGAATTGGGCTCCAGGTATCACCTGACTGCCATGAGTTGCAAGCGTGATTATCCTTGTTGTTTCACTTTTAGAGGAGCATTGCTGCTCACGTGATGATCACAGTGAGCTCTACTTAGATGTGAATCAATAAGTTTTGTATGTTTGTTAAGATAAACTCCCTCAATATAACTTTTAGCAGAACAAAGAAGAAAGAGAAGCAGAAAACTCTGTGTACGGCGATTAGGTGGAGAAGGAAATGCCCCTCCTCTCCAAAAAGTAAACAAATAACTGGTATCCTACACGCATCTATACCTTTGTGATATGTCGACTGAGTAAATGATACTCAAGCTGTATTTGTTACTACACCCCTTTTCTTTATGTGTGTTAAAAATATTATTTGCCACCCCGGTGGCGCAGTGTCTAAGCTCTGGCTTATGATCATTCATCCGTGAAGGGTTTAGGTTCGAATCCCGGTGATGCATGGATGTTGTGTTTGTCTTACGGCACTGGATCTCTCTGCCTTCCCTGGAACCAGTGGCCCTAAATTAGGAACGGGCGCTTTCTTATAGCCCATTGAGTTATTCACGGTGGTCGTTAAACCTTCAATCAAAAAATATATATGCATTGTTCTACGTATTGCACAGAAAGATAAATTTTAATGCTTTTTAAGACAGCTATCTTTTCAAAAGCTAGTGGCATTTCATTCTATTTGGCTTGTATGTGGGAAAACAGAGCTCTTACGCTACCTCTCGCTTTACCCTACTGTTTGTAAAAATTGCAACACCATGAAGGACTGCTGATATTGGCTAGACACTTTCAGGATGTAAAACAGGTTGGGACATGCAAATGATTAAAATGCCAGTGAAAATGTGCATGTGGTTTCGGAGTAGTGCCCTCTGAACTGTCTGGTCTTGGGTACAAAGAGCTCGCTCAAACGAGATGTTGCAATCCGTGCAGGGCCGATATTGAGTTGAAAGAGTGTTTCTTGTGTCTCACTATGCCCCGTCGCCGAAGAAGGTCGCATTATGAACACCTGACGGACTTTGAGCGAGGAAGGATTGTTGGAATAAGAGAAGCTGGATTTTCTACCGCGAAATTACCATTCTTACGGAACGAAAACGCCAATACAGTAATGAAAACGTGGCGCCAGGGGACAGATGAGACTCGGACACACAGAAATCAGGGAAATGAAACAAAACGGTACGACTGCACGGGATGACAGACATCTTTACCTCATGGCAGTGACCGATCGCACAGCGATATTCACGGTACTAGCGCAGTAGTGGAGCACTATCATAAAGCAGGCTTTTTCCTCCTGCACAGTTCGACGTCGCCAGCTTAACAGAGGACTGGTCACTAGCATTCCATTGCTGCGCATTTGCGCATTCCTTAAATTAAAGATTTCCATCATGAAGAATGGTGCGGTGTCATCCTGGATACTTCTCAGGAGATGTTTGCATTCATTCCGTATTGAATATAAAGAGTTAACTTACGTTATGTGGATACAGACAATGGCCTGAATTCCATTCTTTAATAAAATTTTGAAACAGAATCTATGAGATTCAGTACATATAAGCTCTTGCGTTCTTGAAACGTGATAAACAAGCGATGAAAATTATCTTCCGCATAGATTTTTTCTAGTACATAATTCTCACATGGAACGATTATTTCAAAATTTTAATCAACTGTTGATGTTTCCATTTCCTAGACATAACATCGGGTTAACCTAAAAAACTGCCCACATTTACTTTTGATTTCCAATTGGTTTTTATTTGTTCCTTGAACAAATCATTGTAGCACACACACACTTTAACTCTATCAGGGCCTTTGTAAATCTTAAAACATTGTCTCTAAATTCTTTTTCGTGACTGACAGCTTTTGAAACGTTATTAATGTGAACTCTCTTTGCTTTTTCAGTTATCTTAAAAATTCTCGGATAGGACTGTTGACATTCTGAAAACCATTTAGTTTCAAATCGGTAATGTGCAAAGACGTTTCACCTAACGTGATAAAATTCACCTGCGTATGTACACTTTCAGTAAACCTCTATCACTTGAGGTAGCTGTCCACCTTGATTCGCGCTTCAGAAATATCTGCAGAGGTTTATCCTTTTTGTTTTAAGTCTTTTCATTTTTTTTATTTGCATGTGTGGCCCGTTTTGAAAAAGTATTAATTCTGAATCACTTCTTGAGTTCTTTTCTTTAAAGTTTTAAAAGGCAGTGGATTTCTCAAATGACGTGAAAACTAAGACATAACAACACATTTCGCTTAAACAATAGATTCTTAAAATGTCTTCTAATAAAAACTGAAAACCTCCTTCTTCTTAAAATCAATAAACCATTTGCACCAAAAAGTAATGCACTGCAAAAATACTTTCAGCAGAGTAAGACAAACATCTTCAATCATCCTGAGAGTTCTCAGGTTCTGCATTTAAAAGCTCAAGTAAATTGTTGGTAAAAAATGTTCTCTTTCTAATGCTCAAAAGAAAGGAAGCAGTAGTGAGAAGAATAGCTTTATCCTATCTATGTCAGATCTAGTTCCACATGGGAAGCTCAAGAAAAATGCGCAAACATGAGTAAACCTTACCGCATAAGAAGAAATATTATAAAGTGGGAAATAAGGAAAGCAATTCTCAGCTGTTGACTATTCTTTTCGCCTCTGTGAATAACTGTTTTAATTTATGATCCATTCTATAATCTTCAAAGCAACGTAACACATGCTACATGCAAAACGTTTTTCAGCTTGAAGTGTTCACAATATACATTATTCATGCTTTTGGCATCACCAACGACTCCTAACATTTCATATACGAGTGTGGATCAAATAGTTAGCTACACTATTGAGTAAAAAAAAACAAATAAAGAGATATACTCAGGGGACGTATGTTGGCTTAAAGGTACAACATCTATTCATTTTTCGACATAGTCGCCTAAGGACTGTAAACATTTATTAGAACGTGAGATTAGCTTTTTCATACCTGTTCAAAAAAAGACTCCTCCAGTTGCAGTTGCCACAGCTGCATCGGTTTAGAATCGTTGTCCACTAAGATCCTGTTTCATTTTACCGAACAAATGGTAGTCGCACGAGGATAAGTAGGAGCTATACGGTTGATGTTGCCACACCTCCCACTTGAATGACCGCAGCAATTCCTTTGATTTCGTGCAGCAGAATGACACCTTAGCTCAACTTACCTCCGCGTATGTCCGTAATTACCTTTCGCAAATTACGCAGCGTTTAACAATATGAGTCAGCATTGATAGTCGTCCCTTTTGGCAGAAATTCTGTGTAAACAACATCTTCACTGTCAAAGAAAACAGTCGCCATGGCCTTTCCCATAGAACGTTGGGCTTCGCACTTCTTGCCTGTTGAAAAAGTGACATACTTCCATTCCATGGACGATCGTTTGGTTTTAGGGGTGAAATGGAGAAACCACGTTTCATCACCTGTGATGATCCGAAGCAAACAATTGTGACCCTCAGTAGAATACCGTTCAAACGAAACAAAGACGACAGGAAACGTTGGTATCTGTGCTGGTCGGTGAATAAACGTGGCACCCATGTCGCATAGAATTTCCGAAATCCCAGCTGCTCGTGAATGATGGGATGTACAGTACAGTCCCGTACGAAATGTCTAACGTGCTGGCAATTTCCTTGATTTTGATATCCTTATTATCCCGTATCATGTCGTCAACGGCGGCAACATGCTCCAGAGTGCTGGACATTGATAGCCTACCTTCGCGGTATTCGTCCCTTAAATTTGGGTGACCCTTTTCAAATTGTTGGCATCACTTTACAATGGCTGAGCGATACATGGCTTTTCTCCCGTGTACAGTACAGATTTCACGATGGATGTCATTGCAATTTAAGCGCTTAGCCCACAAAAATCGAATGGTTCTTCGCACTTCCAATTTGGAGTAAGAATCCAGTTGACGCGCCATTACAAACTGCCTTCTGCACACGCATTACGCAGTGACTGAAGTAAAACACCTCCCGTCGGCAGCTCTGACGTACTGTCTACTTCGCTCCCAAGCCCACACGGTCTGACTGAAATCCCACTCCAGATGGCGGTAACTGTAACTTACTTTTTTGATTCACCTAGTACTTACCTCAGAAGACGAATACGTATTAAATCGTCCTGGTGGCCCAGCGGTCTAAGCGCTGGCTTGACCATTCGTTCGAGATGAATCCGGGTTCGAATCACGGTGAGGTATGGGTGTTGTGTTTGTCTTAGACATTGGCGCTCACCTTTCTCTGGAGCCAGTGGCCCCTAATTAGGGACAAGCGATTGCTTATAGCCCATCAAGTTGCTCACGGTGGTCGTTAAACCACCAATCGAAAAATAAAAATATGTATTAACGTCAGAAATAACTGTTGTTTGGGGGAAGCAGACTTAACGACCACCATGAACAACTGTTTGGGCTACAGGCTGTACTTAGGCCACCATGAGCAACTGTTTGGGCTACAGGCTGCCTCCCATCTCTAATTTGCAGTTGCAGCGCCTTGACTCATTCTTGAACGACTGATCCAAAGCCAACGCTTTCAGTCACTTGGCTACTGGGGCGGCAAAACTTTTATGCGCGATATATACTAATGAGTTTTAATGAAAACAATTTATCTCTTCGAAAATCCAAATTTTCATCTCTGTGAAAATGTAAGCACGCAAAACAGCCGCATGCGTGTCGAAAATTTCCTTGAGTTCACCAATGGTTGCCGTATGGAAAGGATTTACGGCAACATTTCTTATCGGTTCGGTTTTCTTCGAAGAAAGTAATGAAACTCATTCTATGACTTGCACTATAACCACACAGCATTATTGGGACATCTCACACAGATTAATCACTCCGAATATGCAACGAGGGAAGGGACAGTCACAATACAACCAATTTTATGCAAGATGGAGCAACTCCTCACATTGGAAAGTATGTAAAACAGTTGCTGCAACAAAGTTTCTAAGCCGCCCCGGTGGCGCAGTGGTCTAAGCGCTGGTTTATGACCCTTCGTCCGAGTGGGGGTCCGGGTTCAAATCCCAGTGACCCATGAATGTTGTGTTTATCTTACGGCACTGCTTCCCTCCCTTCCCTGGAACTAGTGGCCCTAAATTAGGAACGAGCGACCGCTTATAGCCCACTGAGTTGCTCACGGTAGTAGTTAAACCTCCAATCAAAAAATAAGTTTTCATTATAGTGATGAGGCGCTAGTTTCTGAAAGCCTGGGTACCTCGTTTGTCAAAAATTAAGCACACTGACTTTTGGATGAGAAGCCATATAAAAAACCTGGTGTATCGTGGCAATGTTCTACTCGTTTGAATTCTAATTTGTTACTCAAATAAGTGTGATCCTGTCTTTTTCGCCGTTTCGACAAAAACACGAAAAGTATATATCAGCAAAAAATTTTAACAACGAAAGTGCTACATCCAAAGTGTAGGATGTCGTGTTGTTTATTTTTGCATACTTCATATTCCAACTAATGAACTCATTGAAATTCAGATTTGTTACTGAAATAAGTGCATTATATCTTTTTTGCCGTTTTGGTAAAAAACGCTGTGAAATAGCTCGTTGCGATTTTAATTTGTTACTGAGAAAATTGACTTGGATATTGCAGAACCATACAGCATGTGTGAAATAACTTTCCGAATCGACTGAGTTGTGTAGTTGAGAATTTAGAACACTGTTTCGTGGGTTGAATCATTTGGTGCAATCATAACGGTAGACGCATTAAACAATGTCTTTGATTTTCCTCAACAGCACTCAGAAACCTCGACGGTCCTTTGTGTTAAGGTAAGTTCCAATTGCTCGTTATGTTAAAGAACTACTTTTATGTCACTACACATAAATGTTTGGGAAGGAACACATAAACTTAATAGATTAAACGCCATACGCTATTGGCCAACTACAGCTCATCTGCCAATCAGACACCTCATTCAGCTCGCAAAATACCGTTTTTTCGGTAGCAGCGCTAGATTATCCAATGGTGAGGAATTTTGAACTATATTTCTCAAAACCTGTTCTTCATGTTTTGTAAAGTATTCCCATCAAATCCGGTTGACTGTTGCTCACTGGTTGTCTCTGTAGTTGATCTTGATTAGGGATAAGTTATAATCGCCTTGTCGTTAAACTTTCTTTGCTTTGAATGCCGTCTTTCCGAGGTGTGAGGTATACTCTAATTTAACTTCCATTTTTAGTTTTATTTCTCAATGTAAATTTTGTGTTCGTCTTCTTTTAGCGTTTCAACCTAAACGTTATATTTTCTCATTCACTGAATGTTATGTTGGCAGCAGTCTTGAAGTTCGGGTGCATGACGTGTTTGTATGGACATGATATGAACGAGCTATATAATGTTGGAGCAAGCAGTGAAAAGTGTGGTGTGGTGCATTGGTGGTAGTCGTGGAAGCTGTGCTAATCTGTAAGCGACAGTGTCTATCGATTTGTGGTGTATGTATATTTCGTGTTAGCCTTTTCAAACCATGATTGTGTTTACTAATTCACATTAATTCAACTAAGTGTCTATTGGTTTTACTGGAGCTTTGATTTAAAAGTTACTTCGTTAGTGAAGTGCGGCTGAATAAAAAGCGAATTGTAAGTAAATCTTTCTTGAACTTTATTTGAGTGACTGTTTCGCTTAAAGTGATTGAATATGAAGAACAAACTTTGCATAGTGTTCCGTAAACCACATATACAAGTTTCAAATAGTAAAGAATGCTGCAGAGGGACTAACGCAAATTGATTAGATTCTAAAGACTACGGGAAACTGATTATTTTTAACGCGTCATCTGAAAAAGAAGAAAGCCCACTGCTTATAGCCCATTGAGTTGCTCACGGTGATCGTTAAACCTCCAATCAAAAAAAAAAAAAAAAAAAAAGCAAAGGAAAAGAGGAGCATCAGACTATAATATCACTCTTCTCTGTCATCCCGTCATACTTTTGACACATCGACGCATCTGTACATCGAATTCAAAAAAACCTTTTCTTTCGCTGGATGGCACTAACGAGGAGAAGGAGGATCCACGCACTTTCGGAATTTCAACAGTTTCCTCACTACGTGAGTTTATGGTTCGGCACGATATCTGCACTTCCAAAAATCTCAATGGAAAAATTGTTACAGTAGCTGGAACTATGTGCAAACTTTTCATGCATTACTTGCTTTGCATGATGCAAAGATTAACGTCTAGGCTGCGTAAATGTACATTTCTGCGAGGGGACATACGAGGGTTGTACCGAAAGTAATGCAAAAATGAGCATAACCTTTTTATTAACAGACAAAGGTCGTTAAAATTTGACCTGTTGGTAGAGTAGCTCTCCCTCTATAGTAACCCTTCTTCATTGGAGGTAAATAATGGATTCCAGGCAGAAGCACCGTGCCGTCATTGAATTCTTGATGAAGGAAGGGTGCTCGCTGTCCGATATCCACAGAAGGTTACAGAATGTTTACGGAGATGACACCATTGACAAGAGCAATGTGCACAGGTAGATGAAGAAGTTTAAAGTATGGGGAACCAACATTGAAGACAAACCACGCAGTGGTAGACCATCATCTGCGACCACTTACACGAATCGTCCGCGAGTGGTTGAATTGATTCGCGCGGAGAGAAGAGTCAAAATCCGTGAGCTTGTTGTACAACTGGACTGTGGTCACAATGCAATACAGAAGATGCTGGATGACTTAGGGTATGGGAAAGTGTGTGCAAAGTGGGTACCTCGGCAGCTGACACCTTGAAGGAGAGAAAGGTGGAAGCCGGCTTTGATCTCCTGAAAGCGTTTTAAGCCAATGAAGACACGTTTTTATCCGATCTGGTGAAAGGCGATGAAACGTTTTTACGATCCGGAAACGAAGAATCAATCCATGGAATGGCGTCACACCTTTTCACCAAGGCCTAAGCAGTCAAGAGCCAGCAATCAGAACAGAAAGTCATGGTGACTGTTTTTGGGATGACAGGGTTGTCATTCTCCTTGATTTTCTGGAACATGGACGTACCGTGACTAGAAGCTTAGAGAACAAAAGCTTAGATGAACAGGAATCACTCAAGAAGCTTATAGAACAGGAATCTGAAAAGGATTACATTCACCATGACAATGCGAGACCACACACATCTGTGGCAACAAATCAGGCGATTAGAAAATTAGCCTGGTCGGTGGTCCCCATCCACCGTACAGCCCAGATCTGGCGCCGTCCGACTCCCACCTGTTCGGTCCAATAAAGGACAGTCTTCGGGGATAACAATTTGATGATACAGACCAGGTCAAAGTGGCTGTGAAGAAGTGGGTACAACAGTCCACACCTGAATGTTTTCAGAGATTCAATAGTTGGGTTCAACAATGGCGCAAATGCATCGCTTGTGATGGAGACTATGTTGAGTAGTTAGTACCTTTGTATAAAGAAAGAATTACTCTACCAACATGTGCAATTTGAAGGACCTCTGTCAGTTAATAAAAGTTATACCCACTTTTGCATTACTTTCGATACAATCCCCGCACATGTTATACTGTATATGCATGTATAACTATACCTTGGCTTCTAAATTACGATGAAAATAATTCCTTTTGCATCGAAAATTTACCACTGAAAACTATATTTTGCATGCTTTTATGAGGCTTGTCTTTTATATAATGCTTCAGCTTTTGCTCTAAATTTATGTTTTTGGTTAGGCGACATCTCTGTCGGACCGGAAGTACTCATTCAAAAATTCGTAGCGTTTACCATATCTCTACCAGCGCCATGACATCAGACTTTCAAAATGTAGGATTTCCCTTTAAGATGCGTCGCAGTATTTTTCCATGTGGAAATATCTCTCCGCTTTCAAGAGTTGGATTTGAACAACTCATTTTTTATTAGAAGTCCCCGATCTAAATTTTTCTGCCTTTTTTATTTTTCCTGGTGGAATATCTTATTCCTATGTGGCGTATATTCTCACTTTTTCCCCAGAAGCAGTCAATTTTATTTATATGCCTTCTGAATTTCCCGATGCATTATTTTCTTACTAGGGAGCATGACAATGTGCTTTGTTTTTACACTATATCTGATTTTCTAAAAGTTAAAAATTCCTTTTCATCCGATTACTGTACCCACACTTTTAATTTTCCATGCAATTTGCTGGTTTTCCGATGAAAAGTTTTCGGTTAGAGATGAGAAACTTAGCCTTTTGTTAGCACGATACTGAACCCAGAGTTTTAAACAAAAAAAGAAAAAGCTCGAAATACAGGTTGGACATCTCTTATCCAAAAATACCATAGCCGAAAACCTTCAAAATCTGAAACTGTTTTCGAGTCTTACACAGCGACGTCGCAAAGGGGTGCGAGGGGTGGGCTCTATTTGTCTTGCCTACCCAGTTCAAGATGTGCCATTTTTCAATGTTTTTCTAACTTTAAAATATAATCTGGACTTTTCCAATTAATATCAAATTTCGTGTTTTTCGGCATGTAGCCTTATGTATTTCCTCCTAGGTAGTGCGTTGTTTACGTCTCCGTAGAAAGGTCATCAAAATAGCATTCCCAGGGTCATGAAAATGTAATTGTCTCTACTCTTCCAAATCGTTTTTTTTTGCACGTTAGTGTCGTCAGGGGCGATTGAGGAGGGTGGACAGGACTTCACTGAGGAAGGTTATCATTAATTGCTCTGCTGTTTGTTTCTGCTACAATGTAAGGGACCCCAACACGAAAAGTGAAATCTTAAGCTACAGAAATCTATGCCGCCCCTCTGGCGCAGTTGTCTAAGGGCTGGCTTCTGACTCCAATCACAGTGAGGCATGCATGTTGTGTTTGTCTTACGGCACTAGCTCTCTCCCTTCCCTGAAAGCAGTGGCCCTAAATTAGGGACGGGTGGCGGATTATTATAGCTCATCTAGCTGCTTAGGGTGGGCGTTAAACTCCCTGAAGAAGAACAAAAATATTAACTCCCTTCCTTCAAGCCATCGACCTTACCTTGCACTACTCTTCTCCAAAGCAGTCGTTAGCCACGTCAAGCTGTCTCACTGGCCCGGAAGAGGCTTAAGAGCGTTGGTGTGGATTTTGTTTTGCTGGTTTAACGACCACGGTGAGCAACTCCCCGATGCGATATAAGCAGTCGCTAGTCCCTAATTTAGGGCCACTGGTTCCAGGAAAGGAGAGAGCCGGTGCTGTAGGACAAACACAACATCCATGCCTCACTGGGATTCGAACCTGGACCCCTTTCGGACGAATGATCAGAAGCCGTCGCTTAGACCACTGCGCCACCGGGGCGGCTCCCTCCGTTTGTGACGTCACTGTTATGTTTCACGGTCTGATACCTCGGTTTTGTGTTTGACCGCGCTCACGACTGCGTTGGAAACCAATCGGAAGCCATGATTTCCGCGTGATGTCACTAAAAGAGGAAACTCGTCTCACTAATATCATGGTCTTGTGTTTTCCATTCGGCCTTGGGTACACTGAATGGGGCTCTGACGGCCTGTTCTGTTATAGCGAGGGGCAAACCGTATCCAGCCGAAAGAATCTCCTCACTAAAACAATTCATTTGCACTGATTCATTCGTTTCATTCATCGACACTTCCGGTAAACAATTTCCTCAGAGAATAACTCTCGCAAAAAATCGTTTGTTGACGATTAAGTTTAGTCAACGATTTTCAGTGTAAATTTATTTTGAAATCATACCGGGAAAATTTTCTTAGTTTTCAGATAAGTTTGTTTCGAAACGCACATGAAATTTATTGCATTTTTTTCATTTCTGAATAATGTTACGTTTCATGAACGCAACACGCATTTACACGAGACATACGGGTGAACATTTGATGAATAGTGAAAAGTAATTCCGACCGATTGTTTTAGGCAATCGGCTCTTTCGCAGCACCGATTCTTTTCACTAAAGAATCATTTGCTATCGATTTTAAATTCTTGAAGCATAAATGGATATAGTGAAATAAAAATGGATTTTAGAGTTTGTCCCATTGTGAAGAGATCTTATTATTAAAACCGGGCCAGATTAAACGGGGAGAAAAGTCTAACGGGGCTATAAACTAGCAGTCCACCATTCCCAAGGGCCCAGGAGGTATGATGCTCCTCCGCAAATAATGCACTGCTTATTCACTATATTGACAAAAGTCACCGGACTCCCCTTCAAAAGCAAATGAACGGGTCCGCTGCGTTGTTAAGATGCACGGCACAGCTGCAAACGGTATAAAAACAAACCTACAGCTGACCGAGATCATATCGAACTGTGAGATTGAGTGAAAATGTCGCGGCGGGAGAGAACTGACTTTGAGAAAGGAAAGATTGTTGGGTGTTATATTAGTGGGTTGTCCATAAGAGAAACCGACAGGCGTTTAAACATACTCAAGTCAACTGTTTTGTATGTACCGAATAAGTGGAAGACACATGCCGTGCCTGAAGCAGCAAAAAGAAAATCAGTGATAGAGGACGTCGAAGCCTCAGGAGAGTCGTTACAGCTAATCGACGGAGTACTGCACAAGATCTCAGTGTACAAGTGAGTACAAATGCTGAAACCTCGGTATGTACACGTACCATTCGCAGAGAACTTCATTCTATGGGTTACCGTGGTCGTGCGTCTGCTCATTAGCCTTTCATCTCCACTCGGAATGCTACTTGTTGTTTAGGATGGCGCAAAGAGCATTTATCGTGGACCGTAGATCAATGGAAACGGTTCCTATGGACTGATGAATTCAGATACACGATCCATTAGTCTGATAGCCGTGTGTGGGTATGGCGGCAGCCGGGGGAACGCTATTTACCCCAGTGTACTGTTCGTACGGTCAAGTTTGGAGCTGGCAGTGTACTCGTCTGGGGGTGTTTTTCGTATTATGGTCACGGCGCATTGGTTATCGTGGACAACCCTGTTAACCAACGCGTCTACCTCGATATTCTGGGCAATTATGCCCTACCAGCTGTGTGGCAATACTATGGAACCGAGCCTTGTTGGTACCAGCAGGATAATGCACCGAGCCATAAAGCAAGGACTGTTACGCCGTGTAATTCCGTATCGTGTATGGACTGGCCAGCACAGAGCTGTGATTTTAATCCCACAGAGCACCTATGGGAGGAATTAGAGCGCCGCATAAAAAGTTTGGAACCAAGGCGTACTAGTAAGCAACAGTTAGGTGCAGTATTATGTACTGAGTGGAAGCGCATTCCTACCGCTGTGTTCCAGAACCTTGTCGAAAGGATGTCTCGAAGGGTCAGTGCATGCATTAAGGCCAAAGGTGGACCGACACCGTACTAAAGTATGCCCATAAATACTATGTTATGTTTCTTTTCTAGGTGTCCCTTGACTTTTGTCAATATAGTGTATATTGATATAGAGAAAAAATTAAAATAGTTTTAGTTTTGTTTCGAATGATTTCCATTCGAATACGAAGAGTAGCTGGAAGACAAACAGATTTCAAGCCAGTAACTCGCTAAGGGTAAGCGTTCCATGTTGCTGTGTACAGCGGGACCGACGAGACAGTTTCAGCTTTTTCATTACCATCCACCCACACCTCCCTGTTTGCACCTGGAACCGTTAATCAGTAAAATCTACTGTGACTTCACATTATATAACGAAAAAGAAACACTAAGAAAAGCATACAATGCGAAATTATTAAAAATTCCAAGACAAAATCTAGGAATCTTAAGCTTTTAATCCATATTCTTGTGAATACAGCCGAAAATACAGTGACATTTTCTGAAAACACTGCAGGAAATTTATTTGTTTGAAGAATGCAGTACACAAACACACACGTGCTCGCGCGTATATTAATTATTGCAAGTATAATTCTAGAGTTTCGTGTTTTAACGGACTTCATAATGATTTGCCGTCATACGTTCAGTCACATGTCTTAGCCATGGTAACGCACTCAAATGTCTTATCCTAGGGGCCTACTAAGATCTTAATCCGGCCCTGAATAAAACCCGGATGTTCAGGCACTCAAAACCTTCAAAATATGCAGGCATTTATATAATAAAAATTTAAGAAATATGCGCTAAAATAGGAAAAATACGCATTCAAAATTCATGAAAGTTTTGTTGCAGGATTTGCATACACTATCTGATCAAAAGTATCCATCCACAAATTTACTGAATAGGAAAGAAACTGATATCGAGTTGATGCGCCTTTTGCTGTTATCACAGCCTTATCACTCCGCTGGGAAAGCTTTCCACTCTATTTTGGTCCGTTGCTACGGGAACTGACTTCCATTCTGCCGCAAGAGCATTAGTCAGGTCGATCGCCGATGTCGGATGATTCAGCCTGGCTGGCAGTCGGCGTTCTAATTCACCTCAAGGGAGTTCAGTGGGGTTGAGATTGGGCTGTACGCAGTGCAGCCAAGATCTTGCACACCCATCTGATGAAATCATTCTTGCAAGGGCCTCACTTGGTAGGTGGGGGCATTGTGTTGTTTGTAAAGAGAATGACCTTCACCCAGGACTGTTACCTGACAGTGAAGTTGGGAGAAGCGACTGACGATAAAGGTCCAGTAAAAGAAGTAAAACATGTCAGGCAAAAGATAAAAAAGAGGTCGGTAGGACGAGCAGAAAAGAAGATCGGGTCTGGCGGACCTTCCCTGGATACAGCCCTGTTTTCACTGAACTGTTGCTATAACTTTGGAAGTACAGAATTGTTGAGAATGTCATTATAGTCAACAGCGTAAATATTCCCGAGTACTGGAACTAGGGTGCCTAGCCCAAACCATCAAAACAGCTTCAGAGCATGATGCCTTCTCCTCGTTGAGTGGAGAGTAGACAAAACGTTTGGCTTTTGATTAGAAGAGTATTCGTTTGAGTACCGCCATTCCGTAATGGGGGCAGAAATTGTTAACAAGTGGTTTCGCAACTGTACCACGGCCAGTGGCGCACACTGAATTTCTTCATGGGGGTGCCTCCAAAAGGAAGATGCAAATAAAAATGCGCCGAAGGAAACATCTCCCAAAACATTGAGAAGATATAAAATATATCCGTCATATTAAAGTGAGTTTGACTACCCCGGTGGCTCAGTGGCCTAAGCGATGGCCTCTGATCATTCGTCCGAAAAGGGTTCGGTTTTAAATCCCGATGAGGCATGGATGTTGTGTTTGTCTTACGGCGCCGGCTCTCTCCCTTCCCTGGAACCAGTGACCCTAAATTAGGGACGGGCAACTGCTTATAGCCCATTGAGTTGCTCACGGTAGTCGTTAAACCTCTAATAAAAAAAGTGAGTTTCCAATGATTCCTAAAATATATATACTTGAAGACATATACAAATATATTTAAAATCAGCCGACAATAATAAGGAATGATGGATCAAGTATCCCTCAAGGGAAGGGCCCGAGCCCCTGAGTCCCAGTCCCCTACTGTCTCTAAGCTGTGAAGAGCTAAGTCCAAAAACACAATAATTTCGTTTTTCAAAGGCGCTTTTCCAGAACATTTCAGGATATATGAAAAAATATGCAGTGAATGTGAAAATAAGCTTTCATCCCTCAAAGTGGCTAAATATGCAAACATATGCAAAATAAGCATTTTACTTGAACATCCGGGCTGTACTCCTTACATAGGTACCTGTATACTCTAAAAACCGAAAAATGTAAAATCTAAGAAACTTCTTTCCTCGAGAATTTCAAATAAGGAATGATCAACCCGTGCTTTTAGCATAGAAGTTTTCACAATTTATCAACAAAATGTGTTTTTGCACACGGGAATTCAATATAATTATTTTTGTGTGTTATCCAGACAGTTTAAAATTTGCCGCCCCGGTGGCGCAGTGGTCTAAGGCGCTGGCCTCTGATCATTCGTCCGTAAGGGGCCCGGGTTCGAATCCCGGTGAGGCATGGATGTTGTGTTTGTCTTACGGCACTGGCTCTCTCCCTTCCCTGGAACCAGTGACCCTAAATTAGAGACGGGCGACTGCTTATAGCCCATTGAGTTGCTCACGGTGGTCGTTAAACCTCCAATAAAAAAAAAAAAAAAAAATAACAGTTTAAAATTTTCGCTTTCGACGTTATCTATGGATGGCTCATCCCTAATACAAGATCAACTGGATTACAAATGATTCTTCATTGGTGGCATAAAATTAACATATTTAAAGTATACAGGCGGAACAACCTTTCGACCCGAGCAAGCGGGAAACGTTCTCCGTGCCACAAGGGATGGGGCGCTTTGGAAGATCCGGCTCATCATAGGCACAAAAATTATTAAACAAAAATGAAATATGCAGAATAAAAACAAAATAATTATGAATGACCTGCGCAACCAAGCGAACGTTACTTTATTTGTATGGTATATGGGAACGCCTGATTACACCTAAATTAAAACAGCCATGTCATGAATTATAGAGGATAGTTCCGGATGCGAATATTCGCCGATTCCCGAACTTTTTGTACTTTTCGTGTTTGTGTGTGCTCAAGCAGTCGTAAATAATGCTAAACATATACATTATGTGAAAAACTGGATTACCACAAGGTAATGAATGATTTTGCTGAAATTAAGATAGCGAAACTAAATTTTCTAGGATAATCTTGTGATAATTTATGAATTCCATATGTCGTTTTACATCTAACGTTCGCTAGAGTATGAACAGAACATCCAAACATACGCAATCGGCAATATATTATAGTACTGTATATAAAATAAAGGCTCTGTTTTGTAATCCTGCTTTCAGCTTTACGTCCTGCATATTTCATGTCATTGCGTTCGTGTGGATGGGATACCTTGCAATAAGGATTGCTACCAATGAAATTAACAAGTTTTTCGTTGGAATTCCGAAAACAATTTTAGACATTTGTTTCATTGTCAAGCCCAATGAAAACTGCCTGTGTGGTTACGGCTATTATATAAATCCTTAGAGAGACTGTGGTCAACATTGAAAGAGATCACGTTCTAGGAATGCAGTGATTATGTCCTAAAGAGTTTGAAAGAGCACTGATTGGGCAATACACAAATACGTAGGTACTTGTTCTCTACCCATTATTTTAAATCTATCGATAGTTCAATATGCCTCAAAGAGCCCCATGAATTTTGTAATATATTTTTAATCAAATTGTTTATATAGACAGAGGCCCCGCAAAAAATATTAATCCGGCACCTCACACATCCTAGGGGCTTCCCCGTATACAGGGATGTTGATAAAGTTGAGAGTCACTAGCTAAAGAAAGATAAGAGTTGATAGCTTTGGGTAAGATCACGAAAAATATGTGTTCGACGAATGACTGCCATTGTATTTTACTGAATTGAAGCCAGCGAGATTAGATTCTGGCGAGGGGTTTTCTTCATGTCTTGTAGTACGAATCGTTACCAAATAAATTTGTTGACTAATATGAATTGCTGACCCTTTACACCTGGCTGTTTGGTTAAGTGTAAACTTACAATGTGTGATTTACACCGAGTGATCACTAAATTATGACCACCTCTATCAAACGTGGATGCGGCCCGTTGAACACGTAATTTCCAAGAAAGCGCGATTAGTCGACGGAACATAGCATACAGTAGGTAGTAAAATTCGGAGCGTGATGGGTAAAAGGAATGATTTATCGGGCTTCGAGAAAGAACAGATTGTGGGAGCTCGTAGATCGGATACCTAGATCCTAGATTTCCCAATCGGCTAAACTGGTGGGTTGTTCGCGAGTCGCCGTAGTTAAAGTGTATCATGACTGGCGTGAAAATGATCAAACAACGACCCAGAGGTAAACCTGCACAACACAGCGAAATGTTGATGTGAGTGGTGAGCGCTGGGTCCGAGGTCTCGTACAGGCCAACACGACGCAGTACTGTACAACAGTTGAATACTAACTACAACAGAGGTCAACCCCGAACAGTATCTACCATGAATATGAGTCGCACGGTCGCACATATGGGCTATAACAGCAGACGATCTCCTCTCCTATAACCACTGTTCATCCACGCAAAAGACTCGCCTGGTGCAAATATCATACAAGTTGTAAGTGGAAGGACTGGGCAAAAGTGTGCTGGTCTGACGAGCCGGGTTTTGCTCCATTCCGTGGATGGTTGTGTACGGATTTAGCGCAAACAACATGAGGTACTCGATCCATCCTGCATGATCTCCACACTGCAAGCCGGTGGAGGCGGTTGTATGGGGTTGAGCATGTTTATCTGGAAGGAACTTGGACACCTGGTGCATATGGAGCAACATATGACTGGTGTCTACTATCGTGAATTGCTTGCTGACTCTGCACACCCAGCAAAGTTGCACTCTTTCCCGAATGGTGACGGTGTCTTCCAAGATGACAATGCGCCGAACTGCAGGTCAAATGTTGTGCAGGAATGGTTGGAGAAACACAGTTCAGACTTCCAGAACATCGATTGGCCTCTACACTCTCACGATATCAATCTCATAGAACACCTCTGGGACCCTATGGAAACACATATCATGCGTCTGAATACACCAATCACCTCTATAATTGCATTGAAGGCCGCATTACACACAGCTTCGTTGGCCATATCTGCTAATTGCTTCCGGCATCTTATTAAGTCGATGCCACGTCGGATAGCTGCTGTACTGAGGGTGAAAGGAGGACCTACGAAGCATTAGGTAGGTGGTCATACTTTAGTGGTCTCTTAGTGTATGTTGAATCGATGTCACTTTGTATAGATGTTGTACTGAGGGAGAAAGAAGGGCCTAAGAAGTATTAGGTAAGTGGTCATACTTTAGTGATCACTTAGTGTATGTTGAATCGATGCCACGTCGGATAGCTGCTGTACTGAAGGTGAAAGAAGGGCCTAAGAAGTTTATTGGTAGGTGGTCATAATCCAGTGATTACTCAGTGTACGTACAACACAGTTATTCTACAATATTAGCCAATTAGTTAGCTAATTAGTTAACCTTTAAAACTAAAGCTATAAAAGAGCTAAAAACTCCATACACATTTATATGAAAAACAGATGGTCATAAAAGATAAGGGTCTTCGATAAATGGCATCTTTGGAAAGGATAACAACACTTTTCACATTTTTTGCTCTCTGAAAATAACTGTCACTCTACAGTGAAGCAATGCATATTTTTCTAGACAGGCTGTGCCCCCGAGTTGATAAGGATGCAGTTTTGGGTTACGACAGAAGTGAGTGCTCCTCCATTGTCTCGACAGATTCGATTTTCAAGCTACAGCGTGTGAAGTAGGAAAACTTCGTTTGACAACGTTGTTCAAGCCGATGTCACTCTGTGAGTAATGGCATTGTCTTGCCTTGACTGAAAAGCTTTTGAAGAAAGTGGCGAAGAAATGTAACTAAAAATACCGCTGAAAGCACAAGCCGTGGCTGCAGATTTTCACTCATGCAAAAGTGAGGTGGTTCTCTAACAACCAACAAATTCCTGCCAGGTCAAGAAGCGGCTATCGAAACAACTCCCAGTCTGAAAAAAATCGATAGGCATTGTTTAAGCTTGCTCCTAGCAACTTGATGCTTTTTAATGATGTCGTGGAGTCGGTTATGTCGGAAGCTAAATTTAATTAACATGCCTATCGAAAATTAAATTTAATTAACATGCCTATCTAAATTTAATTAACATGCCTATTATTGCTAGTTCCAACGCAAAAATCGAAACTATCGTACTGTGTAACATGTATCTCATTTGGCTTTATGTAAAGCAATTCTAACCCCAAAAATTCCAAATGTACGATAAATTCTTTTGGTTCCTAATTCAAATAGTTTTGCGACTTTTGTGACTGAATTTGCTCAATGGCGTTGGCAGTAGTTCATACCGGAATTAGAAAACGAATCAATCATATGACCTGAGTAAACAAATATCATGTAGAGATGTACTGAAACATGGTCAAAATGTTTCCTTTGGAGAAATCACACTGAAACATAGTCAAAATGTTTCCCTTAGAGAAATGTTTCGCTAATTACTACAAATTCGTTTAAACCCTTGGAGAAATGTTTCATTAATTGCTACATAATCGTCTAAACCCTTGGATAAATGTTGCACTAATAACTACATAACGATCCAAACTCTTGAAGAAATGTTCCACTCTAATGACAAATTAATTATCTAAACCCTTGGCAAATGTCCCACTAATAACTATAAAACCATCTAAATCCTTGGAGAAGTATTCCAGTCATTATCATTCCAGTAATGACTACATGATCGTCTGTACCCTTCGAGAAATATATTCCACCAATAACCACATAATCTTCTAAACCCCGCAACAAATGTCCCGCTAATAACTACAAAATCATCTAAACCTTTGGAGAAATATCCCACTAATGACTATGTTATCATCTAAACCCTTGGAAAAATGTTCCATTAATAACTACAGTAGATAATCTCAACACTCACTAATAACTACATGATCATCTAAACCCTTTGATAAATGTTCCACTAATATCTATAGAATCATCTAAACCCTTCGGAAAATGTTCCACTTTAATTACTAGATAAACATGTAAACCCTTGGAGAAATGCCTCACTAATAACTACATAATCATTTAAATATTTGGAGAAATGTTCCACTAATAACTTTACTTCCGAAGGAGTGAAGAAACAGACTATTTCCATTAACCCACTTCGTAAGCATTACATTCTCACGGCTAAAACGAAAACAAAAAAGGGAAACGGCTATGTCACATTTCATACGAGTATTTACCAATCTTTCTATAGCAATTGCGGACGGGACGAAGCTTTTTCGGCTATAAATGATTATTTTTTATTGAGGGGTTTAACAACCACCGTGAGCAAATCAGTGGACTATACGCAGTCGTGCGTCCTTAATTTATGGCCACTGGTTCCAGGGAAGGGAGAGAACCAGCGCCAAAAGATAAACACAGCATCCATACCTCGTCCGGATTCGAACCCGAACCCATCTCGGACGAATGGTCACAAGTCAGTGCTTAGACCACTGCGCCACCTGGACGGCACAAATTATTTTAAATGTTATGTGAAATGTTCTAATTATTGAGTTTGTTTTCCAAATTAAAAACGTCAGTCTCATTAGTTTGTTCGATATTTGTGATACTCATTCCCTCCGCCCCTTCCCCAATAGTTTAAACATTCAAATTTGTAATGTTTCCTTGTCTCGTTATTCTTGGATGTTTCTTTACTAGAGACAAATTAATTTTTATTTTTCCGTGCACATAACGAGGGCGGCTCATACGTAGGAACACATGCAGCGTTGCCCTACGCATCGTTTTTCATCATAAACCAAAAAAGAAAAATAATAAAGTTTTCTTATAAAATGAGGCAAAACTTAAAGTATATATTTTCAGGCACCGTTAATCCCGAAAATGAAAAGAAAAAGACTTTGTATTCCGTTGCTATTGTGAAAATTCGAAGGCATTGAGAAAGAATCTTGGTAGCTCCGTTCAGGGATTAGACATGCGCAATTAAGCGTTTTTCTTGTGAGAAGCGGTGATAAAAATTTCCTTCCAGTTTTTTCTTCGTTCCATGAACCAAGATATCATGTGGAAAGGGCTTGTAGTCCCTCTGACGCGGACATCAAGCTATTGGGTGGAAACAAGTCTCTTCCTCTTTCAAACCTCTCTCAAACATCTTCTCTTCCTCTTTTCTTAGGACCGTTGCCATTGTTACAGCCATTTTAGCAGTTAATCAGTCAGAAAGTATTATTTTCAATCATCTCCCGGAATGGCCACTTTGAATAAAAAAGCTAAAGCAAAAGAAACGCGCAGATTCAGTTGTCCCAGTCGCGTTCCGCCAACTTCTTAGACAGCGAATGTATTCGTTCGAACCGATTTCGACCTACTGTATTTTGTTAGTCCCAAGTTAATTCGCTCCAGCCGGTTAAGGGATTGATAAATGAAAGACAATTCTTATAGAACAGATATCACAAGCGAAGCAATTAACGGACTGTGGATAAAGGTCCGAAGCCATACATCATTAATTACATTCTGAATCAACAAGAAATGTCAAAGAAAAAAAGAGCTCGGTGCTTCTGTGTTAAAAAAAAAGCACAGAAACACTTCGGAAACCCTGAAGAAAATAAAGCCTTCCAAAAACATTCCCTCGAAAACATTTAACACACTCACGATGGAGCACCACCGTACCTCCCTTGTTTGCACAAACAGTAGTGATCTACCCTGCGATACATCACATACCGAAGAGCCAAAAATTAGGACTACATTCCTAATGTGATGTTGGTTCTCCACGTACAGCCGAAGCAGCTACAATATTTCTAAAGATATCTGATAGTACCAACACGGCCGCCCCGGTGGCGCAGTGATCTAAGCGATGGCCTCTGATCATTCGTCCGAACGGGGTCTGGGTTCGAATCCCGGTGAGGCATGGATGTTGTGTTTGTCTTACGGCACTGGCTCTCTCCCTTCCCTGGAACCAGTGTTCTAAATTAGAGACGGGCGACTGCTTATAGCCCATTGAGTTGCTCACGGTGGTCGTTAAAACTCAAAAAAAAAAAAAAAAAAAAAAGTACCAACACGTTACAAGCATGTCCTTTAGCTTTGGAAGCTATGAGATTGAGCCTCAGCAGATCGGATTATCTATTCCAACACAAGTCATAGATGCTCGATTGGATTGATGTCTGAAGAATTTGAAGGCCTGTGTAATACCTAGGAGTCTTACTTATGTTCTACGAACCATTCTAGAACACCCTGGGCAGGGTGGCCTGTCGTATTATCCTGCTTAAAGGAGGCACTATTAAAAGGGCAATACGGTTACCATGAAAGGATGTATCTGGTCTGCAATGATGTTTAGCTAGGTGACAGACGTCATAGTTTTCAGCACTTGAATAACTGGAGCCAGGGTTTCCCAGCAGAATATTGCCCAAAACATTACACTTTCTCCACCGGCTTGTTTTCGTCCCACGTGCATCTTGGTGCCAACACTTTCCCAGGTAAACGACTCACGCGTACCCGCCCGTCATGATGGTGCATTCGCCACGTTTTCCCATTACTGGCAAATGTTTACTGATTACGTACAGAAGATAAGTGTGCCCAATTTATTGTAGCCGCACGTGACGTTGATATTCAGTGTTACATCGTTATCGCTGCGATTATGTAAAAGGAGGATGTTCCTAATGCAAAGACAGCTCGGTGTATATACCAGCGTGGTGTTGATATTGGATATTCTTCAAAACTTCAGTCACTAGCCCCGGGAAATTAAATCCTACTTATTTTCTTTCTTTTTCCTGAATGTTAGCACTGTCTACCGGTTTTGTTTTTTTACGCTTTCCAACCATAGGTTGAAGAAGCGTATACGCTCCAGCTTTGTCTGTCTGTTCGCCCGATAACTCACGTAAAACTGGTTCGATTTCGATTAAATTTTAGTATGTGGTAGGGGACAATCTGGGGATGAACCCTATTAAAAATGGACGAAATAGGGTCAAACGTCAGGACATAGAAGTGGAATCTATTCCATCGCCGTTATGGATCATTGCGACAACACTTTATCATGGTATTCCGGAGATATATTGAACCAATTCTGTTGAATATCATCAAAATGGGGTCAAAGGTCAGGGCACAGGAGCGAGCCATTATCCTCATAACTTGACTAAAATGCCATTATCCTCATAACTTGACTAAAATGCCATTATCCTCATAACTTGACTAAAATGCTTCTATTGCGACAAAACTTTACTATGTTGTCCCGGAGGTATACTGAACCAATTCTGTTTAAAATCATCGAAATGGGGTCAAAGGTGAGGGCACAGGAGTGAGATTTATTCTACAGCCATTATCCTCATAACTTGAGAACTAACTTGAGTAATGATTTCTAGTACGTTGGAAAGCGTATCATAATCAATGCATTGCATGATTTTACTAACTTGTTTTCCGTAGCACTACTACTTTATTCGATTTTTGGTTGCACATATCATTATCCTCAGTCTTCTTTCTAATGCTTTCCTCAATTTTCTAGCTTTTGAAATGCTTTATTTTCCCACATGGCTCAGGGCATTTCATCATCCTTAACCAATATGCTCCATGGTACGGCTTTATTCATTTCTGATGTTACATAGCTCGTAAAAGTATCAAATAAAAGTTTCGATTTTTGATACACTCTTAATTTCATGCTAAATTTTCTGCCACGTGATACTTGAGACGCGCTTGCGGGAATTTCTATACATTATCAAGATTTGGGTTACTTGTGCTATGATAGTTTTAGGTTTAAACGTTGTTATTAGTTGTTTTCACTGATTTAAGAAATCAGCTTTAATTGAAAACTCTAAAATTTATTTGCTTATATGTCAACTTTACTTAAGCTATGAAATTGCGAACATAGTACTAATTAACACTTGTAATTATAGAAAACATACTAACGGTTTGGATGAATCATACATTTACTATAAATATACTGGTTTATTCATTGCTATGGCATATCATAATAAGTTGAGCACACGAGACAGAATATAAATTTTTGGCTAAAACCCAAATCACATCAAATCTCTTAATTCAAAATACATTTATATTTAACAGGACGTTATCTCAAAATGATCTGTTCATAATCGTCATCTCGACTCCGCACTGGTCGTTAATATCAACAATCCACTTACTTGTCGGTGATGCCAAACTTAGAAAACTCGCCGGAGAAAATAATGTATCGTTAAGTCAGAAAGCGTTTAACGAGAAGAAACTAAATTTACATAAGAACGCAGAAACTTAAACGGAAGGATCGTCACAGTAAATATACGTCAGAACATTGATCAATTTTCCGCTATACGTCACATCAATTTATCCAATTTAAATTTTCTGGGAAAATGTTTTACACGTGCGAAATTCCATATTTCTTGTCTGATCACTCAATGTTACATCTTGTTCAGTTTTATAAACACACTCCCATTTTTATCTGATTTCTAAAATATCAAAATATCGTTAAATTCTCTCATTGCGACAGATGAATGAAAATATTTTAACTATGCATGGAGCACACATGCGGTACTCCATGACTGAAGTTCTGCGCAAAAAAAAAATATCCTTTCATTTCACGTCTATTCACGTTCTTGTGATGCTCGAATTGTATAGAAATACTTTTTGCTTATAGATACTACTGGTTCCTTTTTTTTTTTTCATTTTTGCCTCTTCGATGTAATCGGCATAAAAACAATTCATATTTAAGCATAAGCGTCCATAAATAGAAAATTCCCGATTTCACAGAAACCTTCTTTTAAAAGTATTTGTTTGTTAATATTTTAACTAGTAAGGCTGCATGAACCGCCATTTCTTCAGTATATCTTTCATTTTACTTTGTAGAAACACTTAGCTTTCAAAAATAGGCAAAAAAAAAAAAAAAGGCGTCGATCTGATGGTTCTCTTTCAGAGCCCGGTCGCATGTAAAGAATATTGCTGAAAACAACAGATTCGCTTCGCTGTTTTGCTAAAAGCAAGCAATAGCATGTCATTAGAATTAAGCACTTACTCTTTTGTACGTGTCAGATCAAGTTAATAGAAGCCACAGCCTTTTGCTCTTTTTATATGTTTCATTAGGAAGAAAAGAAACGAGATCTTAGCATCAAGATAATTCGATTGAGTTGGCTGAATTTGTTGGGAGAGGGGATAAAGTAAAAGATTAAACCCCTTTCCTGCAACATTAAGCTAAAGCAAAACAATTTAATCCCAACCCGATTATATAAATGATAAATACGAACAGAACATATCTCTTTCTCTTTTGTCTTCATTATATCAGAACTTTTAGCTTCATGAAAGTGCACTAAACATACGAACAAAAGGCAAAACTGTCATTTCACATGTGTAGAAGAAATATGACTTATTACGTTCAAACTCACACTCACACAATACCTCTCTGGTTGCCAAGATATGAGAGGCATGGGACTCTGGTTAATTGTCCAAGCTGATCCCAGATGAGGCATGGGACTCTGGCTAATCGTCGAAGCTGATACCAGATGAGGCATGGGACTCTGGCTAATCGTCGAAGCTGATACCAGATGAGGCATGGGACTCTGGCTAATCGTCCAAGCTGATCCCAGATAAGGAATAGGGACTCTGGCTAATGGTCCAAGCTGATCCCAGATGAAGCATGTGACCCTGGCTAATCGTTCAAGCTGATCCCAGGGGAGGCATGGGACTCTGGCTAATTGTCCAAGCTGATCCCAGATAAGGAATGGGACTCTGGCTAATGGTCTAAGCTGATCCCAGATAAGGAGTGGGACTCTGGCTAATCGTCCAAGCTGATCCCAGATGAGTCATGGGACTCTGGCTAATCGTCCAAGCTGATCCCAGATAAGGAATGGGACTCTAGCTAATGGTCCAAGCTGATCCCAGATGAAGCATGTGACCCTGGCTAATCGTTCAAGCTGATCCCAGGGGAGGCATGGGACTCTGGTTAATTGTCCAAGCTGATCCCAGATAAGGAATGGGACTCTGGCTAATGGTCTAAGCTGATCCCAGATGAGTCATGGGACTCTGGCTAATCGTCCAAGCTGATCCCAGATGAGGCATGGGACTCTGGCTAGTCGTTCAAGCTGATCCCAGATGAGGCATGAGACTCTGGCTAATTGTCCAAGCTGATCCCAGATAAGGAATGGGACTCTGGCTAATGGTCCAAGCTGATCCCAGATGAAGCATGTGACCCTGGCTAATCGTTCAAGCTGATCCCAGGGGAGGCATGGGACTCTGGCTAATCGTCCAAGCTGATACCAGATGAGACATGGGCAGTGTTATTTTTCCGAATGTGCTAAATCTGTCTCGTCTTTTTGAGCTAGCAACACTAAATCAGGGGGGGGGCACTTATCATTAAAACACACACACGCGCGCTCGCACACACACACACACACACACACACACACACACTGCTTTCTTGGAAATGCATTTTCTTCTTACAATTTTTTAGGTCTTAATGCCTTTTCTTTCTCCGTTTCAGAGTCTAGAAATACCGCGATTTAAAGAGTATGTTCATGTCAAAAGTGTGTACAAGATATTAGAATACCATTCGCTGTGGTTTTGATTTTAAATAAAAAAACGTGTGTATGTGTAATACATAAATGACTAAAACATTTCATCTTTTGTTTTTTACAGATAATGTGGCTATCATGCATCCTGAAGAGACGGCGACAGAAAATCGTTCGAGTAGACTCCAAAGGATGACTCACTACTAGCATGACCAGAGTCACCCCATTTGTAGAGCTCAGAGATCCTTTTCCATCTCACATGAAGAGTCTTTAGCAAAAACAGTGCCGACAAGATGGATGTCGACAACCGCGTGGTGCTTAACGTCGGGGGCGTTAGGCACGAGACATACAAGGCCACCCTCAAAAAGATCCCAGCCACACGTCTTTCTCGACTGACGGAGGCTCTAGCAAACTACGATCCAGTGCTCAACGAATATTTCTTCGACCGCCACCCTGGAGTTTTCGCTCAAATCCTCAACTACTATAGATCAGGGAAGCTGCACTACCCGACAGATGTCTGCGGGCCTTTGTTCGAGGAAGAGTTGGAATTCTGGGGCCTGGATTCCAATCAGGTGGAGCCTTGCTGCTGGATGACGTACACGCAGCACAGAGATACGAAGTCTACCCTCGCAGTTCTTGACCAACTGGACCTGGACACGGATAAACCGAGTGACGAAGAAATAGCCATGAAGTTCGGCATGGAGGAAGAATTTCGAGCTGGTACGCTTTCTTGTTGGCAGAAGATTAAACCAAAGATATGGGCTCTCTTTGACGAACCCTATTCCTCTACTACAGCGAAGGTAAGCAACATTTGTCCTTATCTAATTGAGTATCCTTATGTTCTGTATATAGATATCCCTCAGGTGCTCTTCGGGGTTCGGAAGTTAGCTCCTCACAGTAAGATCATCTTCCGAAACAAACTGATTGATGGTGTTAGATTGTGCTTACTGCTGATGTATCAAATGCCCCAATTTGCACTACCTTGGCACACAACACAAGCTGCACTAATATCCATCACACGTCTCGTACAAGAGCTTTTGTACTTCATATGCATTATCTCTTTTTCCATCGGGCATTCTTGAATCTGGTCCTCCCATGATTTCCTTGGCCTTCCTCCACCATTCTTGCAACTTGTGCTGAATAAATTTTCTTAGTTAGTATTTCATCATTAACTCTTCCAACAGTATCAAACCACCTCAAAGTATTTGTCTCCATAATACTTGCAATATTTTGCTTCACATTATCGATGTTTGTTACGCATATGATCAAAACGAGTCCTGCCGCAATCCCATCTCCTCCGTAAGTAATGCAACTCCCTAGCATACAAACGAATCTCAAGTCTCTTCTGTAGCATCCAGGTTTCACCACCAGATCACAGAAAGAATATTTACATTTTCATGCACAATCATTCGGGTTATTTTTGAAAATCTATAAGTCCTGTGAAGTCCTTCTAAGGAATCTATGACGTTCAAAGCTGAATTCCTTCGCCTACTGATTTCGCCATCTAATCTGTTTTATAAGTCACAGACTCATCCCCCTGGTTCACATCTGTACCATTTTGACTAACTTTGCATTCTGTGATAGTAGCTCCTCGCTCATAATCCGTGATGAAATTTTCCTAGGTTTTAAACGCGTAAAATCGTACAAGCTGATCCCAAATGTGTCTAATTGTCCGAGCTGATCCCAGATGAGGCATAGGACTCTGGCTGATGTTCCAAGCTGATCCCAGATGAGGTATGGGACTCCTGCTAATCGTTAAAGCTGATACCAGATGAGGCATGGGACTCTAGTTCATTCAATGAGGAAGAAATATAATGGTGTTCAAATGTCGATTCAACCTAAGAAATACTGTACTATGAGAAGTTTGTTGTCCTAATTCAGTTTATATTAATGAAACCATGGATAACTTAACGACACAGAAGTTATTCAAGAGAACTTCGAAAAGTAGTTACTTATAATAACAGTACTCAGCTTCTATTCATCCAAGCTTGCTGTCAGCACAGGACAGTACTAATCACAAGTACTTCGTAGAAGAAAACACTGAAGCTAATTCATATAACTCTTAGTCTAGAAGAAGGCGCATGCAAATGCAAACATGTACTAATCTATCTTCGTTTACCATTGCTTGCTCCACACATTTTGTACTGCGTTCTTTGCTTGTCAAACATGTACACATCATTCACTCTAGATCTTTGTTGCCACATAACATTCAGTGAGTGAGAAATGTAATGCTAAGATTGAGACCCTAAAAGAGAAACGAACTCAAATTTGAAAGGAAACTAAAAATGAAGGTTAAGTTAAAATATACGCAATAATGACTGGGTTTTTCCTTATTTACACACAGCTGGAATTTTTTAGGGCTACTGGTTCCAGGCAAGGGAGAGAGCCGGTGCCATAAGACAAATACAACATCCATGCCTCACCAGGATTCGAACCCAGACTCATCTCGGACGAATAATCAGAAGCCATCGCTTAGACCTTTGTGCCACCTGGGAGACAATGTCCTTTTCAAACACTGCGCCTGGCACTCTCAGTAGGCTGGTCCCACGATAGATCTTATGCTCAGCATTGGAAGACTAATGGCAGCATCCCTCCAATTCTAAGAGACCATTCCTAACTTGCATCTCAGCAGTTTTTCTATCGACTACAGGAGCTTTACAATTTTGAAAAGATTTTAATAGTTTTACAAGTCTTTGCTCTTGACATTCCTTCAGTTTGCGCAAGCGCGCGTGTGTGTGATCGTTTTCTTGAATTCCAAAGTCATCTTTGCTCTCGCATTTTAATAACTTGCAGACAAGCGCTGATACGAGGAGGAGGCCGTAGAAGCAATTACCACTCCTTCAGAGTGCATTGAATAAAACTTTAATATACCTTACTTTGTGCAGTCTATATTGCACTTATACTCCTATCTGCTGTAATCATTTAAATTTTGATAGTTTTCTCTAGTTTTGTTCTAGGCTATGAACAGATACTTATCTGTAAAATTTATTTTTATTAAAACGATATGCTTTCATTATTTTACCACATCATCATTTCATTTCTGTAAAATTTGTTTTACTTTTATGGCCTCTCTCTTGTAAGTTTTCTGAATCCTCCTTTGCTCACAGTATTCACCCCATCTTTTACTTAATTCATTGGCTGGACGAATATTTCTGCAGTCGTTTTCCTCACACAACTTAAAACTTTATTTTCTCTGTGCAGTGTTTCAGTGTTTTGAAGTTGCTTTTCGCGAATTACTTGCCCAACACATAATACATTCACTTAGTCCAGCAATACAAAGAAATGGCTAGGGTTCTTATGAACGAAATAAATTCCATAACGAGTCGGTATGATTTATTGCAATACACTTGCTGAAGTCACACTTGTAAGAGATTGCGTAAACTTGAATAATAAGCACTTCCATATAATCTACGAACTTTCATACTGCGGTCAGAAAACATTATGCGCATAAGACATGTGCAGGGAATTTAACTTCTTTTCGAGTTATCAAGAATTTCGTGCTTCGAAGTTCGAGTTACAGAGAGTCGACAGTATCAGGCTAACAATGCTAATTCATCTCATACTGTATGATCAGGTTCGTCCAATGCCACAATCGTTACAATCTTTGCATTCTCCACCATTCTTTTTGCTCTTGACGTAGTTATTATTTGCACTTTCACACATTGTCACTGTTGCCAAAATGTACAAGGAAATTAGGGAAAGGATTGTGCCGTTCAGCACGAAAATAAAACGGAGATGTAACAAAATTGACGCAAGAATAAAAACTAAAAAAAAATATTAAATTAGAGGTCTACATCACACGTACTCTTTCTAAGTCTCGTGTACTTTCAGAACGATTTGCTTATTTTTGTGCTATACCTTAACACTATCAAACAATAATCTCTTTGAGCTCAAAAAAATTGTCATCTTTAATCCAAGGAAGAACTCAAAAACCTAGTTGTCGAGAGTTAGGTGAGAAATTTAGGATCAGCCAAAATCAAGTGAGTAATGTGTTTAAAGACAAAGACGAAATAAAATAATTATGGATTACTAATTCTAATGAAAATTCCAAGACTGTAAAGTTTAGAAAAACTGGTGCATTTGAAACTGATTCAATCGCAAGAGCAAAAAAATATCTCTGTTAGTGAAATAATATTGCAAGAAAATTCAGAATTTGCTGAAAGTTTAGGAGTTATGAACTTTAAGGCATCAAATGGCTCGCTGGAGAAATTCAAATTGCGGCATAACATTTCTTTCAAAACAGTTTGTGCTGAAGCAAAATCCGTGGACTTGCAACAAGTTACTGACTGTGTAATGTCCTACAGAGGTGAAGCACGCGTCAAGACGACAAATCTGCAGCGATACATTCCGTCGGTGTAGCTTCGTCGGTTAGAGCAACTCACTCTGGAGCAAAGAGTTGTGACATACTACAGAGATGAAGCACGTGTCAAGACGACAAATCTGCAGCGATACATTCTGTCGGTGTAGCTTAGTCGGTTAGAGCAACTCACTCTGGAGCAAAGAGTTGTGACATACTACAGAGATGAAGCACGTGTCAAGACGACAAATCTGCAGCGATACATTCTGTCGGTGTAGCTTAGTCGGTTAGAGCAACTCACTCCGGAGCAAAGAGTTGTGACATACTACAGAGATGAAGCACGTGTCAAGACGACAAATCTGCAGCGATACATTCTGTTGGTGTAGCTTAGTCGGTTAGAGCAACTCACTCCGGAGCAAAGAGTTGTGACATACTACAGAGATGAAGCACGTGTCAAGAAGACAAATCTGTGGCGATACATTCTGTCGGTGTAGCTTAGTCGGTTAGAGCAACTCACTCTGGAGCAAAGAGTTGTGACATACTACAGAGATGAAGCACGTGTCAAGACGACAAATATGCAGCGATACATTCTGTCGGTGTAGCTTAGTCGGTTAGAGCAACTCACTCCGGAGCAAAGAGTTGTGACATACTACAGAGATGAAGCACGTGTCAAGACGACAAATCTGCAGCGATACATTCTGTTGGTGTAGCTTAGTCGGTTAGAGCAACTCACTCCGGAGCAAAGAGTTGTGACAAACTACAGAGATGAAGCACGTGTCAAGACGTCAAATCTGCAGCGATACATTCTGTTGGTGTAGCTTAGTCGGTTAGAGCAACTCACTCCGGAGCAAAGAGTTGTGACATACTACAGAGATGAAGCACGTGTCAAGAAGACAAATCTGCGGCGATACATTCTGTCGGTGTAGCTTAGTCGGTTAGAGCAACTCACTCTGGAGCAAAGAGTTGTGACATACTACAGAGATGAAGCACGTGTCAAGACGACAAATCTGCAGCGATACATTCTGTCGGTGTAGCTTAGTCGGTTAGAGCAACTCACTCCGGAGCAAAGAGATGTGACATACTACAGAGATGAAGCACGTGTCAAGACGACAAATCTGCAGCGATACATTCTGTTGGTGTAGCTTAGTCGGTTAGAGCAACTCACTCCGGAGCAAAGAGTTGTGACATACTACAGAGATGAAGCACGTGTCAAGAAGACAAATCTGCGGCGATACATTCTGTCGGTGTAGCTTAGTCGGTTAGAGCAACTCACTCTGGAGCAAAGAGTTGTGACATACTACAGAGATGAAGCACGTGTCAAGACGACAAATCTGCAGCGATACATTCTGTCGGTGTAGCTTAGTCGGTTAGAGCAACTCACTCCGGAGGAAAGAGTTGTGACATACTACAGAGATGAAGCACGTGTCAAGACGACAAATCTGCGGCGATACATTTCGTCGGTGTAGCTTAGTCGGTTAGAGCAACTCACCCCGGAGGAAGGAGACGCGGGTTTGGTCACCGGCAAATTCCTGTTTTCACAACTGGATGGAAAAACTGAATGAAATTTGTGAAGGTTACGAAGCTAAGGACATGTATAATGCGGATGAAACTGGACGATAATTTAGAGTTTTATCGTTAGGAACCTCCCAGTAAGGAACACCTCATACACAATTGGGAAACGGATTTCCCCAAAGAAATAATTCTTCATAAATACATGGTAGGCATTGTAATGCTATTATTGGCATATTTTCACTGTATTCCATGTAACCACATCTTTCAGAAAACTTGAAAATTTTCATCGTCCTGGAGCGGGAATAGAATCCGCACCTCCCGATTTCCGGTCGAGCATGCTAGTCATTACAATACCCAGGACAAGGCAATTCCAAGCAACTGAACGTAGATATCTGAGAACCTTCAGATTTGTGCTGTCGAAGCTATTCCTGCCCCATCGTAGCGTCTCACGACCTTTCCTTACAACCAGGGTCGGATGTAGGTCACATATTCCAGTGATGAAAATACGTCATATACCAGGTGTTCCCAACCTTTTCGAGACCGCGACGCCCTTCACATGTCACATTTTCCATGCGACGCTCCTGTATCCAAAATTAAAAAAATGCCCGAATTCGCGTTTGGGTATTTTTTAAAGGGGAATAGTCATTTACATCACTAGATTGTGTTATTTTTAATGTAAAAATATAAAATTAGAATAAAATTACAGAACTGAATAAGAAGAAATTGATGAGATAGACATATTTTCACATTAGTAACACTCTTCATTTGGCTTTCACATTTTTACAGTAGTTTTAGAAACTACCTAGCAGAGGTATTTGCGTCTTAGTGGAAGCAAGAGCTTGTTTCTCGACACACAAAACATCGAATCTGGGGGCAATGCTCGATACAACTACGCGGATCTCCTTCTCAACGTTAACTTTGCTTCTATATCTGGATATTAATACCGCCAGTGCTGAAAATCCTTCCTCGCAAAGGTAGGATGTGGCAAAAGGGAGAATTACACGGCTTTCTTACTCAATTCTGGGTACTCCTTTGCCACACTGTTCCAAAACTGTGGCAGAGTTATGGAAGAGAATGTCGTTTTCAGTGTGGAGTCTGAAGAAATGTCTATTTTTTAAATGTTCCTGCTCAGTAGTAGTGAAGGTTGATGGTGGATCTACTGTAAACGGGTCTATAACCCACTTGTGTTCATCTGTTTGTGGAGGGAAATATTTATCAAATTGAACGCTGAGTTGAGATAGATGCTAAAAAATCACAGATTTCAATTTCGCACTTAATAGCATCTCGTTTTCTTGTATACACTTGTGTAACGTAGAAAACATTCAAAATCACCTGATCTGTATTGTTCTTCCACAGAAGTAGCTTTCTTTTGAAAGCCAGAATCTTGTCGCACAGCTGTATTATGTGTGTTTCTCTGCCCTGGAGGCTCATATTCAGAGAATTCAGCCTCTCAAATATATCGTACGAGTACGCGAACTTGAGAATGAAGTCATTATTAATGAAGCATTCAGCACTACTATGTCTTCTTTCTTTCTTACAATTCATTCTTTAAAATGTGTACACGAATTGAAAATTTTCATGTTGCGTTTCACTTTATAAGTTTTAGTTTTTCCTTACAGTCGCGACGCTCCGGACCAAGACCGACGACGCCCTGTGGTGTCGCGACGCACAGATTGGGAACCGCTGTCATATACAATTGGGAAACGAATTTTCCCGAAGAAATCATTCTTCATAAATACATGGTAGGCATTGAAATGCTATTATTGGCATATACAAATTTTGAAGATGACAATCCGATTTTTAGCGTAAATGTGACAAGGATGGTAAGTCAGATAATATCCGAAAACTTGAAAAAAATGTTATCGTCCTGGAGCGGGACTCGAACCCGCGTCTCCCAGATAGCGCCCGGGTATGCTAACCACTACACCACCCAGAACGACCAAGTTCCAAGTTATATGGCGTAATCCCGTATTTCTTTCAGGATTGGCATATATTTATTTGTAGTGCTATATTAATGGCATATATTTATTTGTATTTCTATTATTTTGTATTGTCTCACGACCTTTTCGCACATCCAACCCTGGATGTGAGAAAAGATCGTGAGACGCTAGGATGGGGCAGGAAAAGCTTGATAACGAAGTAAATTTCTCCGTCATTTCTGTCCACGCCAGGATTCGAACCCGGATCCTCTCATTCCGGAATAAGTCACTCTACCAATTGAGCTACGCGGACGTTTTATTCTGATTCCTATCTGCCTTTATGTCGTCTGCGTTCTTCGGGCAGGTACGTCACATCTCCTGGTACGTTACAGCTTCGACTAGCGCAAATGCAAAGGTTTTCAGATATCTACGTTCAGTTCCTTGGAATTTTCTTGTCCTGGGTATTGCAATGACTTGCATGCTCGACAGGAAATCGGGGAGTGCGGATTCGATTCCCACTCCAGCACGATGAAAATTTTCAAGTTTTCTGAAGGAAGTGATTGCATGGAACACAATTAAAATATGCCAATAATAGGAACACCTCTATTTAAAGGACAAAACTTCCGGTCCCAGGTGTCCCTTATTGCGAAGTGCTAATGTATTATGGAAAACAATTATCTGCTGCAGAAAAAAAAAATTAGGATGTGCAACCTACATCCTAAAAGTTTCATCCATGCAGCTCCGTGCGCAGTTCACTTAGTGTGAAACAAATTATAAAAGTTTTTTTTCTGCGTTATCAACTGGGGTGTTGTGTTAGTTTTCGAAAGAACGGATTAGTAATCGTTAAATTCCCTGAATGCAACAATTTCTCTGGGTTAAGTGCATTCATCACACTTTCGAGAAAATATTACTGGTGTTGATTTTATTTCAGAAATAATTATTCGGATGAAAGTTTATTGAAATCTCGCGAAAATAATCAATCAGTAAAGGATATCAACATTTCTCAGTTCTGTTTGTTTCTGTTAACAGAAACAGTGCAAATTACCATGTAAATATATGCGAATGCGTGAATAAACCTCTAATTGCGCAATAGGTTACTCTCGTGGGACTGAAGATGGCAGAAATTTTCTGTTGAAATCTAAACCTTGGAGATAACAGGTGATCAAAAACAACAGAATAAACTTATTTTACACTCACCATTTTAAGAAGAAAAAAGTCCAAGCTTTAGCTATGTTGATTTAGAGGTGCAACACAAGCCAACGAAAACAAATAGATGCAAAACTGAAGGTAATTTCTGCTGGTTTTTTTAAAAATAAAGTGCTTGGGTACACATATATCGACTTCAATATTGTAAAATGGCGAGATCACCAACTTCATCGCCTGCCGGTATTCAGCTCGGAAAAAAATGTTCTGCGTAGTCTTCGTCCGGATTGGTTGAGTGGCATACCCAGCGTCTCTTCTAAACGTGACGTAAGCATCATGAAAGCGTCCAATCTGTTTTACGAGTGTAAAAGCTCTGAGAGCAGATGCGTTAGGCCAGCGGTTCTCAAACTGTGCTCCGCGAAGCATCTCCAACTGCTATACGCGAAGAGATTGGAAAGAAAAATAAATAAAATAAATATGACCACATCTGAAAATTGTGAATTTGTGCGGCCATGAACTGTGTGTAATTAAGTGTCGGGTAGAAATTATTTAGCTCCTGCAGCGTGCTGTTAAGCAGTGTAGATAGCTAGTATTACAGACCAAAGTGCATGTCATGCCTCACCTCAGTCAGCTGTCGCTTGCGTAGTTAAAGTAAGTTCCTTATTTCTCTGAAATTAGTACAGAAAATAACATTTCGAATAAAATAAGACTTGATGTTTAACATGCCCAATTACTTAAAAATGCTTTCCATCTATAATACTGTCATTTGGTTTAGTACCTATGCATGTGTTAGGTGAAAATATCGTCGCCCTTATGCCAAAGACGCGTTTGTGAGAAGGTGTTTTTTTTGATAAAATGATATTTAATGTTCCTATTTTTAATGACTCTCAGTTGGAAAAATTAACCTAAGATCAAAATTTACGCTATTTATTATAGAATTCGAAAAATAATTCGTACCTTTGCTATACGGTAAAATATCGACTAACAATTTGAAAAATGCAGTTAGGTAAAAACAGCCAAACATGCACGAACGTGCCTTTGGCATAAGGGCGACGATACTGCTCTGCAACGAATTTCTCTCCTTAAAAGTGCTCCACTACTCAAAAAAGTTCGGGAACCACTGCGTTAGGCAAATGAAATACAAGCTCATACTCGGGCACGGAGAAGGGACTGTTGCTATTTGAATGAAGTACGAGAATCTAGAGACAAAAGCTGAATTCCTAATACTTTCTTATGTGTGAATTCGAAGTGAAATTTTCAGTTTCTTATTTAACTACCTAACTTCGTTTCACAAGAAAATATAGCCAATGGAATTCTTTGAATAAAAATGTCCATGAAAGAATTTCATGGATATAGTTAACTTTGCTAAAATTCTTTTAATGAAACCATATTTGGAAAAGAAAAATTATCAACAAAAGTTTTTGCGAACTCTTAAAAATCAACCGTGAAACTTCAGCTGAACAACTGTAGTTTAGTACTTCTTTGAATCAGAAAGAAATATTTGGCTACTTCTTGAAAAATGTGTTTCCGCCACGGTGGCGCAGTGGTCTAAGCGCTGGCTTCTGACTATACGTCTGGGTTCGAATCCCGGTGAGGCATAGATGCTGTGTTTACCGTTTGCCTTGCGGCACTGGCTCTCTCCCCTCCCTGGAACCAGTGGCCCTCAGTTAGGGACGAGCTATGTTATAGCCCTCTGAGTTGCTCATGGTGGTCGTTAAACTAGTGGTCGACTACTTACTGGTGTGCCGCCCCGGTGGCGCTGTGGTCTAAGCGATGGCCTCTGATCATTCGTCCGTAAGGGGTCCGGGTTCGAATCCCGTGAGGCATGGATGTTGTGTTTTATCTTACGGCACTGGCACTCTCCCTTCCCTGGAACCAGTGACCCTAAATTAGGGACGGGCGACTGCTTATAGCCCATTGAGTTGCTCACCGTGGTCGTTAAACCCCAATAAAAAAAAAAAATACTTACTGGTTGTCAACTACTTTTAATTTATATATTAATGATTTTTTGAGGCCTTAAAGCAGGGTCTCAGACTCGCAGCCCGCGGGCCGCATGAGGCCCTGCCCCAACTGTTTTGTAGCCTGCATGAATGTTTACAAAACAAAAATAAATCGTCCTTTTTTCAAGTATATCATAATATATTAAATATAGTATAAACGCAGTAATGCTTAGCAAAGCCGTCCTTTTAAAGTAAGAAGTTTATTTACGAAAAATATAAATATATTAAGCAAAATATTTTCAATATATTCAAGTCTCCATTTTCCTATGATGCTGACAACGCAACTGAAGAACTTCAGATTGAATTATTAGACTTTCAGTTTGATTTTTTTCTAATAGAAAAATTCAACAGCTGCAGTATAACAGAGTTTTGCCAGTTAGTTTCAGAGGACAAGTACATAAACATTCCTAACCTAGCAGCACGTGTTCTGTCTATGTTCGGAACAACGTACTCATGTGAACAGTTGTTTCAAGAATGAACCAAGTAAAATGTGTTGAAAGGAATAGGTTAAGGGACACTCATTCATGCTCACTTTTAAAAGTAGCAAGTTCAAAGGACATTATTCCAAATGTCGATAAGTTAGAGACAGAAAAGCAATCCCAAGTTTCTGGTCAGAACAGGTAATGTGTTTTTTACCGTGTACCATGTTCAGTTGATAAAATGTGATTGTTTTAAGATTTAAGTGAAAATAATTGCTACATAAAAGTGATTGTTTTCAGTGATTGATGAAGCATTGGTTTTTATTATTTACCGATAATTAGAAATATTATTTCACTCTAGTGCCAAGCCATTGGTGTAGTTTTGTGAAGTTGATATTTATTCATATGAAATTTATTAATATTCATGCGGTCTCCTAAGTTCCTTCAAAACAGGAAAATGGCCCTTCTAAGAGTCTGAGTTTGAGACCACTTCCTTAAATGATGCTGATCCCATTCTATATGCAGATGACGCAACGATTTTAATGCATGGTAATGATATAGATGAACTTATACTCCTAATGGATAATCAATTCTCGTTATCAACTAACTGGCTTAATGCAAACGATTTGTTGGTTAACACAAATAAAACTCAATTAATGATTTTTTCTAAAAGAAAAACCCCTAATTTATTGAAACAAACAGTACTGCTAAATGGGACCATTATAGAGGCTACTCAAAAACACAATTATTTAGGTATGATCATTCAACAGGACTTAAAATGGAATAAACATATTGAAAAAGTATCTAATGAGATATCCAGAAATATTGGGTTGTCAGTAATTCTCTCGAAAATTTGCTCCCAAGAATAATGATACTTTTATACTTTACACTAATTCAAACGCACATAAACTATTTCATCTTAACATGGCGCAAAACAATGCAATACAATGTTAACAAACTTCAAGTGCTGCAAAACAAATATATCAGATAAATAGATTTAAAATTACATAATAACTATCAATCCCACATATTTAAACGGACTAAAGTAAATTCGAACGATTACAATATTCTTACCGTAAATTAACTATATGATTACAACCTGGGTAAACTGATATTAAAAAGAATAAAACATTATCTCTATGACGATTTAATATCATTAAATATCCGTACACATCAACATGAAACTAGAAGCAGGACAAAACTTGTTCCAATGTTTTCCCAGGTGGAATCGGCTAAAACGAATATAAACTACTCTGGTCCTAAATTGTGGAATTCATTGCCTGTTGACCTCAGATCTGTAAATAACATTGACCTATTTAAGAAAAGACTAAAATTATATCTTATGGGAAAAATTTAAATAAATAATAATTTTGGACGGAATCACAGAAAATGCAGAATGAATTGTATTGACACTTTATTCTAATAATTTATGGTATCTGGTTGAGTGTCCGGATCTGGGAGTGTTTGATCCCGAATCGAAATTAACTCAGGAATCAACTTGGTGTAATACTGGTATTAGATGGCGATCTTATGTATGTGTTTCACTTTCTCATATTATAACATTGTAAACTATTGTCCATTGGACTGTTTTAGACACTGAGAAATATGGGGGGGGGGGGGGGGGTTAATGATCGGGAGGCGGACTACGGAGATGGAGGGAGGGGGTTTACGTAGTTGGAGGGACTAATTCTCTTTATGTAATTAAATGTTGTCGCATGCTGGTTTGTCTTAGTGTTTGTAACTATTTCCTTCAGGGAGAAGAGGGCTATGTCAGGCCTAATGGCCTTTTCCCTCTTTCTTCCAAGTTGTCAACAATATTCATTACCACGTTAATATAAACTATATTGACAAAAGTCACCGCACACCTAGAAGAGAAGCACAACATAGCATTTATTGACATACATTAGTACGGTGTCGGTCCACCTTTGGCCTAAGTCACGCTTTTCTGAGCTCCGTGTTGTGTGCCTATTTAGTGTGTTTTATCGTGTGGTTCGTCCTTTTCCTTTCGTGTTCCTTCAAGCTGAAGGTTCGTGCTTTGTTGTGATACATCTCCCAAGTTGGTGAGTAGTTTATTTTTTCTGTTATCATCATTTGAATTGTCGACCGAGCTGGTCGATTTCTCAGGTAGCCCTCGTCATTAACAATGGCGGCGGCTGCTGCTGATAAGAGCGATGTCCACGCCCATATCAGCGAGGCATTTCCTGCCGCCTCCTCCTCCTCCTCGACACGAGACCCATCTCCTCCAATGCTTGTAGGTGACGTCACCCAACCACTAGAAGTGGAAAGTGACTCCTCAACTACAGCTCAAGCTTCTTGCCCTGCTTCGACCAGTGACGTCAGTGCAGCGCAACCCTCTGTTGCTTTAAGTGAAGACATGCATGTGTCTGACAGCGCTGCTAATTTACCCTCTACTTCAACTCAGTTCAAACAGCCGGTTGCGTTGCAGCCCTCACGCTCGAGTCCTGCTCCTAGGGCATACTCTGCCGCTTTTACTGGAACAAAAGCTCCTTCCAAGTTTGTTGCAGAAGTCTTACCGGACTCGTACGTCATTGTTGATGGCCTTACTGCCACCATAGATATTCCCGAAGATTCCCCAGCTGGAAAACAATTCTATTCTAGAATGGACTTCGGAGTGTGTTTTGATGCGCTCCCAGACACAAAGTTGAAAGAATATAGTTTGGCTCTCAAGCAGATACTTCCAGCTGGAGCCAGTATTACTCACATGGCTCGAAAACCTCGAGCTGTGTTGGTGTACTTTGCTCTTAAAGAGCATGCGGATCTTGTCTTGACAGAAGGTTTGTCCCTCAAAGACGTATGCGGATCTTGTCTTGACAGAAGGTTTGTCCCTCAAAGACGTCCATCTTCTACCAGAACCTGTCTCTCAGCGTCCAATCCAGGTTACATTTTATCCGGTTCCACCTGAGGTGTCAGACGTTGCGCTGTGCACTGTACTCAGTAAGTTCGGCCGAGTTGTTGGGCCAGTTACTACTCTTTCAGCCGCGCCGAGAGATCCAGACGATAAATCCATAGGGGGATTTCGCCGAAGTGCAAGAGTGATCTTTCCATCTGATGAACATTTGCTCGCCTGCCCAAAGGTGCTCAACGTTCGTTGTGGACAGCAACGTAGGAGAATTGAAGTGACTACCTTCCTCCACTGCACTTTTTGCCACGGAGAGAATCATTTACGTGTGCATTGCCCACATCTAGCATCACAGGCTCCTAATAATTCTCCTACAACTTCTGGCCCTCTTCTGAGCCGAGCAACACCTTCTTCCACTGCACAGAAAGCTTCAGAATCGAAACTTTCACAAAAGTCGACTGCAGGAGTTGGTCAACGCGTGTCTACGGACCCTTTATCCTTCGACCAGCAACTGGATTTTCCCTCACTTAATTGTTCGCTTCCCATGCGTCGTCATTTTGTAGCGGAGTCCCCTTCAGGGGGTTTCTCCACTGCCCTTATCATCGATACTTCTAAATCTGCTGATGACGGATTTTCTGGCCACGAATCTCGAGTTGATGAGAGCTCAACTGAGCCTTCGCTGAAACGTCGTGGTTCTTCTCGAAGACGCCCACCGAAGAAGCCGACTGCCGCATCACCCCGTACCTCTCCCCGTACTGGTAGTGCCTCTCGAAATAATTCACCATCAAAGGCTGCTACCTCTTTTGTCCAGGCCGACGAAGAGCCTCCTCTTAAATTTGAGGATCTTGTCGAATACCTTAAGGATGGCTCGGTTCCTACTGGGCCGATTTCATTTGAGGATTTACATCAATACCTGTCACATAAGACAGACCACTCCACAACGCATGCTTTACTCTCAAAGTATGCATCGTTTCTCCCTCTAGTGCTTGATCAGATCCAAGTCCTTAATCAATGCATCTCCCGCCTTCGCAAGGAACATCCGTGGGCTAAAACCTATTTTAATCGACTCAAATCATTTCCTCCTGTTGTGAAGGCTCTTTAGCAAGCATTAATGGCAAAAAGTCTTCAAGATTGTATCTCTTAATTGCAGGGGATTTGCATCCCCATTTTCTAATGCCTTGGTACATGAAGACCTCACTCCGTTAGGAGCTGATCTTCTCTTACTACAAGAGACAAATTGCCAATCCACTACGATATTCTCACGATGGCGCCAGTGGAACTACACATTTCACCACGCCTACCAACTATCATCCCATAGTGGTCTAGCTATAGGTATCCGCCATACTTTCAACTCCATAATCACCTCTTTTTCGGTTCGAAACTTATGTCGAGACCTATTACAGTGTGCATCATTCACCATAGCTTCCACATCTTATCATATATTTAATATTTATATTCCAAGCTCTTCAACCCACTTGACAATACTTTTTACTCGCCTTCGTCGTGCCTTGTCTCGCATTCCTCCCATAGATCATGTTTTAATTGGAGGGGATTTCAATTGCACTCTGAATCCTACCCTGGACCGATCTCCTTCCACCAGAGAACGCCGTGTTAACTTGGTGAATCTTCTTCAGTCAGTGGTCTCCGACAACTCATTCATTGATGTTCACCGTCACTTCCATCCTTTATCGACTGTACATACTTGGCGCTCGCAACATAATCAAAATCCGTACACAGCTCGCCTTGACAGATACTACACCTCATCTACTCTGCTTACAGCTGTGACAGAATCTATTATCACTCCTACAGCTTCTTCTGACCATTGTGCCATCGTTCTTATTATTCAAGCAGTTCCAGCACAACCCCGTACAATTCGTCCATGGACTCTTGACGACACTCTTCTTACAGATCCAGACTTCTGTACTTCAGTACGCTCCTTCCTTGAGGACAAACGACCTCAACTTCAATCAGCTCCTTGTGGTCTGACTTTTTGGTTGGACATTAAACAGCAACTCGTTCTCCACGTTCGCAAACTTTCTTTTAAAGCAAAAACGCTTCAAAACATGCGTCTCAACCATGTCCGTTCCATGCTCTCCATCCTAAGCCTAAGTGATCCTCTCTTCTGCCACTATCAAGAAGAACTGCGATCAATCCTCCTTCCTCTGGCTCAACAAGCTCTACGACGTCTCCGGCTATAACATCTATCGCCAGACGCATCCAATTACGATTTCCTTACATCCATGGAAAAAACACGAACAGCATCGAATTCACTTCGGCACCTTCGCCTCGCATCTGGAGAGGTGTCTGATGATCCACTCACTCTATGTTCCCAGGTCCGAAAGTTCTATACAGAGAAGTTCTGTTAATCTCCTCCGCCATCCTCTTCAGCTTTGGCATCACTTCTTTCTAACCTACCACAGGTTCCTCCCCATCTTGCCTCTTCCCTCCTCCTTCCTTCCACGTTCTCTGAACTATCCTCTACGTTTTCTTCTTTAAACTCTAGGGCCGCACCGGGTCCGGACGGCCTCACTTTCCTCTTCTATAAAACCTTTCTACCTCTCCTTCTACCATTTCTCTTTTCTGCACTTTGTGCTGCTTTCAATCACTCCCCTCTACCAAGGCGATTCACAGTAGCATATGTTGTACTATTCCCTAAGAAAGGTGATCTCCTTGACCTGGGGAATTGGCGCCCTATCTCCCTCTTAAATCTAGATTATAAACTTTATACTAAACTTCTTTCCCAACGCCTTAACCCCATTCTCACTCACATTCTCTCCCCAAATCAAACTTACACAGTTCCCGGCCGTTCACTTTCTCATAACATCCATCTACTAAATGATCTAATCCATCTTGCCCGATCTCGCTCTGAACCCCTCGCCCTTCTCTCTCTTGACCAACAATCCGCTTTTGATAATATCTCACATTCCTATCTATCGGCTACACTCCTTCACTTCGGTTTTCCTCCTTCCTTCGTCTCTCTTCTTTTCTCACTCTATCAAGACGCCGTTCTTCAGGTCAAGCTGCCCACCTTTCTCACAGCGCCTATTCCCTTCCGCCGGGGAGTGCGGCAGGGTTGCCCACTCTCCGGACAACTCTTTGCAATCGCAATTGAACCCTTCCTCCGCTCTGTACACCAATCCTTTAAAGCAGTTCTGCAACCACTCTCTGCCTGCACAAGACATCATGCCACTACCTCTGTTGCATACGCAGATGATGTCACCATCTGCATCCGTCATGACTCACAGTTTCCGTGTCTCCAACGTCTATTCGCAGCTTATGCCTCATGCTCCGGTGCAGCGCTCAACTAATCTAAAAGCACTGGTTTATGGTGCGGCTCATGGGCACATCGTGTAGACACCCCTTGGGGAGCAAGCTGGTCGTCCATCTCACAGCGCTTCCTTGGAGTTCATCTTGGTTCCTTGCAAGCTGCCCCCTCTACACGTGGAATGCTATTCACCCACGCTTGCTCAGGTCAACTGCCTCCTGGAGGAGAGCCCAGTTCTGCTCATCATTCTTCCAGAGAGCTCGCCTCTCTCGAACTTACCTGATTTCCTTGTGCACACACTCTTGGCTTGGTATCAAGTCTCTACAACTCCGCCTTCATGAAATTACCCGATGTCTTACTTCTCTGATATGGACCTGCCACCACTGGGTCAGTGTCACAAAGCTTTGCCTCCCTCCGGATCACGGCGGCATCGGACTCATTGATACACAGGTGTACTACAAGGCCGTCAGAATTACTACTTTTCTCCGTCTCTTCACGTCGCCAGTACCAGATGCCGTTTTAGCTAGGGACGTCATCGCCTCCCCGAGCAACCCTAACTTTTCTTTTCTCTCCTTACTACTCATGGACCACCGACCCCGCACCCTCATTCGACTTCCCCCTGTTTACCGTGAAGCTCTAACTTTCCTTCGTTCCCTCCCTCTCTCTCGTTCTCCACCTGATTCCACAACTGAGCTCCTTGCTGAACCCCTCTTTTATTCTTCGATTCTTCACCCCTCTCATCTTCCATACTTTGCCTATCCTACCTGGCTCCGAGCAGGTGTAGTAACAGTTAAAGATCTCACTAACCCTGACCTTTCCTGGCGACCCTTCGCCAGCCTCCCTCCCTCTCTTCTCCTCTCCTCTTCCTCTCGTGACATCTACGACTCTATTCTTTCATCTATCATTTCTCAATTTCCTCATCTTGCTTCCCACTCAGGTCTTTCCTTTGTTCCTTCTGCTTCTCTCCCATTTCCTCTTTTCTTGCTTACTTCTGGCTCAGCTCATCCCATTTCTTCTCTCTCGGTGTCAGCTCTTTATCGGTTCCTTTCTATGTCCCATTCTTCTCCTCCTCTCCCCATTCCTGATGTTCCTCCTGCTGCCACTGCTACGGTGTGGTCAACCGCCCTGTCTCCTCTTTCTGCTCCTCTAGAAATTAATACCCATTGGCTTTTCCTCCATCGCCGCCTTCCTGTTCCCTCCGTTCTCTTCCGAATGTCTCTTCTCGATTCCCCTCTTTGCCCTTTCTGTGCTCGGGAGGCTGATGTCTCCCATGTCTATCAACACTGTGTTATATTACTCCCAATGCTGAACTTGGCATTTACTATCGCCCAATGTTCCATTACAGCAGATCTTACATTTGATGCATATCGGACTCTTCTGCTACAGAACTATCCTCCAGTCAAGCTCTCATCAGTCTGTGCCTATATTTTTATTTTAGCGAAGCACGTAATCTACGTGTTTCATCAACGCTGCAGATATTTGACTACTCCTCTGACTGTGCATGAAGCTTCTACGGCATTATTATGCCATTTCCGCGACCGTCTGACATCTCGACTTCGGCTAGAGTATTCTGTTGCAGTTACTCAGCGTCGGGAGAGCCAGTTCCTTGCCACCTGGTCACCGGCTGCCTCATGGTTTACCAGCTCGCCAGCGTCATTGTACCTGACGGTCGGCAGATTTGGTATTTGACCTTTTTGAATCAGAAATGCATATGTAAATATCAACAATCTGTTTTCAAGATCTTTGCACAGCTTGGAAATTTACCGCATGGTTTTTTTTTATAAAGGGCTGTACGTGTTTACACAGCAAATTGTTTTTTGTGACACTCATCTTGTATTTTTTTCTTACATTGACGTTCAAGTTAGTTAGTCTTTAGTTTACATTTTGAGTATAAATATTGCAGTTAGTCATTAGCATAGTGCTGTATAAACATAGAAATTGTTTCTGCAGTGTAGTTTTTTGTAATTTTGTTCTATTTTGTTTCCCGAACATGTTTGCACTGTGCTGTATAATTGTACATAGTTTTAAAAATATTGCGGAACAAGTAATCCATCTTATTTGCATCAGGATATCCAAGTTTAGTTATTTCCTGTTATTAAACATTCCAATGATTTGTCTGATAATCAGTTTTTTTAAATTGCATAGTACTGTACATCCTTGTAAATATGTTGTGTTACAACTCACTGTCATATCGTACCTTCTTTCAAGAGACATGTTGACTAATGATTCTTACTGTATTTATTTTTGCACAAGTTAGTCAATTGCATGGTGTTGTACTCATGAGTAATAAATTTTGAAAAACATTTTACCTATTTTGTTCTTTTGTGTGAGGTGATGCTTGGTACTATCATTCTTCTATTACTACGTATGGATAGTGAGAATATGTTAAAGCTTTATTCATCGTGTGTTTTCTTATTATACTTACATTTTCTATCTGGTCAACAGAATAGTGTTACATTTCTGTATATGGTCCGATTTTGATTTGTAACATGTTGACACTGTGCTGTATATCTGTACATTGTTTCTGAATATTGCCGAACAGGTAATATATTATATTTACACCAGGAAGTCCAAGTTTGTTCTTCTCCTGATATTCATCATTTCATTGATTTGTCTTATGATCAGTTTGTCAATTGCTTTGTACTGTACATTCTTGTAACTACACTGCCGGACAATTGCTAAGGACGGATGACAATAGCAACGATAGCAACCATAAAATGGAAGGCAGGAAAATATGGAAATTAGCATAAGTGCGGGATACAGTAAGATGTGTTGTGCGTATGCAAATTTTGGATTGCCGAACTTGTTCGTGACGTCATAGCGCTGATAAGAGATATAAAGGATTTGACGCATATTGACCGTTGTTGTTCAAACGCAAAGTTGAAAGGGAAAGAATCAATTGACGAACTTGCGATTTTCAGCATGTCTTCCCGACATCACCTAGATGATTTTACGCGTGGCCGTATTATTGGCAAGATTGAAGAAGGGCGAAAAATAACACATGTTGCCAGGGAGTTCGACGTCAGCCACAGTGTTGTTTCAAGGCTTTGGAAATCATTTCAAACAAATGGAGAGTGTAGCAAACGTCACGGGGGAGGTCGTGTTCGCAGTACGACACCTGCAGAAGATCGGTACATAGTGCTATCAACAAAAAGACACCGGCGCAGCACAGCTAGTGAGGTAGCAAATCAGTTTATGGCTGCTACTGGCAAGCGGATCTCCCGAAAAACTGTCGCTAGACGTTTGCATGAAGGAGGACTATACGCCCGCTGTCCTGTTGTGTGCATCACATTGTCCAGACGTCACCGTACCGCCCGTTTGCAATGGTGCCATCAACATCGCAATTGGACTGATAACGACTGGTCTGCTGTCCTCTTCTCAGATGAGAGTAGATACAGTCTATCGTCTGATTGTCGACGACAACTGATCTGGCGTGATAGTGGTACTGCATATTGTCCAGCAAACATACAGGAAAGGGACCGATATCCGACATGTAGTGTCATGGTATGGGCTGGCATCATGATCAATGGCCGTACGTCCCTCTATGTGCTTCCAACTGGGACTATGACTGGCCAACGATACATTAATGATGTTCTGCTAATTCATGTTCGCATGTTCCGTGGTGCTGTCGGGTGATAGATTCATTTTCATGGACGGCAGCGCAACATGTCATCGAACAGTCGCTGTCCAGGAGTATCTTGAGAGCGAGGATATTCAATGCCTCGTACGGCCAGTACGTTCTCCAGATCTGAATCCCATTGAAAATGTGTGGGATGCTTTGGGGAGGAGTCTTGCTGGTCGCCAATGCCCTCCAATAAGCAAGGACACCCTCATCTGTGCACTGACAGAGGAATGGGATGAATTACCCCAACAGCTGCTTGATAATGTTGTGCAAAGCATGACACGACGTGTGGAATCTTGCATCGCCCTCCATGGTGGCCATATCCCGTATTGACATCTTACGCCGGAACGCCTGCGGACGGTAATTGCATTTTTTTCACGTTTACGTATTCTGCACAAAAATGGCCTGTTTGTCCCTTGAACACGTTCCAAAGCCTTCTGGATTTCAGAGCACACTAAATTGTCTTTCTTGTAATGTCCTGGCATTCTGACATTATTTTATTTCACTCGGCATCCAACCACACTTACTTTTTTATGCGCTATATAGCCGTTTATGATCCGTCCTTAGCAATTGTCCAGCAGTGTATGATGTGTTACAACTTACTGTCTTAATGTACTTTTTTTTTTTTTTCACGAGAAATGTTGTCTCCTGAAGCTCTCAATATTTTCTTGAACAAGTTTGTTGATCGCACAGCAATGCACTTATGAGCTATAAGTTTTTTGTTAAAATCCTTCCTAAAAGCCCAGACATGCTTGTCGCTGTTCATTTATCACGAGCTGTAATTTTGCTCCATTTTTCAACTTGTGCACTATGCTGTATATTTTTATATAGGTTTTAGTGGTTTAACGATCTTTGATCGTATTTTATTTGTATTAAGACGTCCTTATTAGTTCGTCTCCTGATTTTTACCTTGAATAAAGATATTTTGAAACCACCTTTGGCATTAATGCATGCACTGACCCTTCGAGACATGCTTTCGACAAGGTTTTGGAACACCGCGAGAGGTATGCGCTTCCATTCAGTAAATAATGCTGCCGCTAACTGTTGCTTAGTAGTAGGCCTTGGTTCCACACTTCTTATGCGGCGCTCTAATTCATCTCATAAGTGCTCTATCGGATTAAGATAAGAGCTCTGTGCTGGCCAGTCGACACACATACGAAATTATCTTCAAGCCACGCCGTAACAGTCCTTGCTTTATGGATCGGTGCATTATCCTGCTGGTACCGACAAGGCTCGGTTACATAGTATTGTCACAGAGTTGGTACGGCATAATTGTCCAGAATAGTGAGGTAGACGTGCTGGTTAACAGGTTTGTCCACGATAACCAATAGGCCGGGACCATACCACGGAAAACACCCCCACACGAGTTCACTGCAAGCTCCAAACTTATCAATAGCAACAATACACTGTGGCAAATAACGTTCCCCCGGCTGCCGCCATACTCACACACGGCTATCAGACAGATGGATCATGTATCTGGATTCATCAGTCCATAGGACCCGTTTCCATTGATCTACGGTCCACGATAAATGTTCTTTACACTTCTAAACAACGAGTAGCATTCCGAGTGGAGATGAAAGGCTTATGAGCAGCCGCACGACCACGGTAAACCATGGAATGAAGTTCTCTGCGAATGGTACGTGTACATACCGAGCTTCCAGCATTTTTACTCACCTGTACACTGAGGTCTTTTTCAGTACTCGGTTGATTAGCTGTAACGACTCTCCTGAGGCTTCGACGTCCTATATCACTGATTTTCCTTGGTTTGACGGTACGTTTTGCTACTTTAGTCACACCATGAGTCTTTTACTTATTCAGTACATCCAAAACAGTTTACTTGGGTATGTTTAAACGCCTCTCAGTTTCTCTCATGGGCAAACCACTAATATAACACCCAACAATCTTTCCTTTCTCAAAGTCAGTTCTCTCTCGCCACGACATTTTCACACAACCTCACAATGCGATATGATCGCGGTCAGCTGCAGGCTAGTTTTTATACCGTTTGCAGCTGTACCGCGTATTTTAACAACGCAGCGGATCCGTTCATTTGCTTTCGAAGGGGTGTCTGGTGATTTTTGTCAATATAGTGTATATGCTATGTTACTTGATGCGACAACTAAATAAGTGAAATGAAATTAAAAACTTTCAACGACAACAACAAGGGCAACAAAGTTGACACCGAATTTTCGGTTGCAATTTTTTGAATCCTTTCTGACACGAATAAAATTGATCAAAGTTATTAAAAGTCAAAGGAACCAGTTACGAAAAACATCAACCGGATTTCTACAATACATAAAACATGCAGAAGCAGGAACAGCTACTTACTTCCTCCAGCTGCTAACCCGAAAATTAACAAATGTTGCACAAAAATGTTCTCCTAGCAGAAGGAATATCCGAGACAAAATGTTTTTCAAATCGAACAGTTAAAAGTAACAATATACAGAATGAAACATGATGCAACTCTATGCCTTCTAGCGGAAGAATTTTGCATAATGGAAAAGTTGAAAATAGGCGAAAAGTATTCTTCATGGCAAAAGCTATGCTAAGGAAAGCGAACTGTTCAAAAAAGTCTCCCGGAAGCAGAGATAGTAAGAAAAAGGTTTGAACTTTACGCCATCAAGCGGGAAAGCTGCGCATTATCTTAAGAGGATATTGCTCCCCATCTTCATTGTAGCGAATGACATACAGTGAAGAAAGAAATTTCTCAATAGGACTTTTAACAGTGGAGATGCAGCTGTAAACAGAAATACACAAACACTACCTTGCGTCAGAACTGTGAACTACAAAACTCTTCAAATACAAACTTCAGGGTTCCACAAGGTAAATGTTACCCGGTGTTAAAACAATTTTTTAAAACGCACGTTTGAAAGCAGAGATATTTGAGAAAAACCGATTAACCATTTGTACCCCCTGGCGGCGAAGCTGTGTGTTATTTTGGAAGAAAATACACACAAATAGAATTTTCATAGTTAGTAACATCTGACTCAAAAATAATTTTTCAATGGGTTTTTAGTCCCGCAGATATTGCTGTAAACAGAAACGTGAGCTTACGCCCTCTAGTGGCACATTTGTGCGTTAAGAAAAAATTTAAATTATTTGGGAAACATTTCACCACGGAAACTCTCCAACAAAGAAATAATTTTTCAAATCGGACTCTTAGAAGCAAAGATATCGACAAAAACAAGATATATCTCTACGCCCCCTGGTGGAAAAACTATGCATTATTTTAAGCGGGATTATTCTCAAAAGGTTTTTCGAGGTCAGCAGTAATGGTCCACGAAAGGATTTTTTCAATCGAGTTTCAGAAGCTCTGATTTTGTTGGAAATACATCAGAAGCTGAAATAGATAATTACGCCCCCTGGTGGCCAAATCAGTCTTTACCAAAAATTAGAAATTATATGCAGAACATTTCCCATCAGGAGCTGTATCCGATGCAGAAAGATTTTTTTTTCAAACAGTGCTTTTAGAAGCAGAGATATCGGTAAAACGCATTTCACCTTTACGCCCCCTAGCGGGAAATATATGCATTACTTGAAAAAGAGACTGTACTGATAATAGTCTTCGATGTAAATCGCATCGAAAGGGAAAAGAATATAGCAGATACATGGAATAAAGTGTATTTTGAATTCGATATCATCTGGTTTTACGCCCTCTATCGACAAGTTGTGCATCGTAAAAAGACCGGAATTCAAGGATCATCATTCTCACCTTTCAGATTTTCCAATGCAAAAAGAAATTTTACAAAGCGGACAAGCAGTTGCAGAGATGTGGTGTCCACAGATAGACGGACAAAGTGATACTATATATATTTTTTTTCAAAAGACGTGCTAAAATTATTTAAAACAATTTAAAATGTGAAGGGCGTTTATTAAATTCTTATCCAAAATATGATGCAATAGCTTAAAAATGTTGACAACGCTTGTAAAAATGTATACGAACAGTCATCCGCTATCAGTTGCAGGTGTTCAGGAATTTGATTTGTTTCGTCACTCAGTAATAACAGGGAATTTCGTAAATGTAAAGCGTGAGTGACCGAACTTTCAATGGAAGAAGGAACTGCGTCAGCCAATATTAAGGAACGTATGGTTAATCTCAAGATATGTTCTGCACCAATCTAAGAGAGTTTCGTAATCAATCTCATACTAGAGTTTCATAGATGATGAATAGTTACACTGGTGATCTAGTTTCGTACCTGATAGCATCCCAAGCCATAATGCCTCGTGTTGGAGCGGTATGCTTGGTGCGAATAGACTCTTCCCGACGCCTCTAGCCTTGTTGTCGGCGGACACATATGCGTCCATCATTTTCGCCTAAACAGGAGCGTTTCTCGTCCGAGAACACGATATTGGGCCATTCGTCACCCCATTCCCTTCGCTCGATGCATCATTGCAGCCTGGCAGTCCGTTGCTGCGTTGTCAAAGGTAGCCTGAGGAAGAGCCGACGAGCCTGCATTACAAACTCTAATAACCTGAGACGTTGTGTCATAGCCTACATGGGAGAATTCGTCACAGTTCGCCACTGCTGCGGCAACGCCGTTGCTGATGCAGAACGGTCACTCAACCACATCCTCATGAGATAGCGGTTTTCCCTCGGTGGTGTCTGTGTACGACGTCCAGAACCTTTTCTTCATACCCTACGCCCTTTTTCCTACCACTCCCTGCACACTCTTGCCACGACAGACACACTGCGCCCAGCACGACCGGCAATCTCCCGGGAGATAAGCTTTGTAGTCTCTCATTCCTACAATTAATTTGACCTCTGTCGACCTCGCTGATGTGACAGTACGACTGTCTTACACGGCATCCTTACCCACTGCTGACAAAGCACTGACATGTCGACCGAGCCATGCGGCCATTATAACTGAAAAACGGGCGATTTCAGGGCTGTGACGTTGCGCGATATCATTGGCTTAACCGCGGTACGCATGCACCTATGACGCCGAAAGGCTAATCGTTTTTACGATATTGTCTAATTAGCATATCCTGTAAAAAACGATGTCGTAGCTTGAGTCCTTTCAGGTGTTCTGGTTTTTACGAACATGAGCGTGCATGCAGAAGTCCTTGATGCGAAGATCACACGTGTTTTCTACTTTACCGTGAGCCTATTCTTTCACGGGAGAAGAAATTCTCACATTCTGAACTGATACCGAACGGCGACGCAGAAACGAAAAAATTAAAGAGGCACAGTATCAACTGTGTTGCAATCTACAACATGGAACTACGTCAACTGTCCCTAATTCGTGGCACTATTTCACTAGTTCTACGTCCTTAAAGTATTCAGTGAAGGACAGTTGGCGTAGCCCTACGTTGTATGTTGCGCCACAGTTGTTACTGAGCCCCGTTGATTATTTTCAGATATAAAATTTTTAAGAAATAAAACAAAAGAAATGTTTTCCTTTATTTACTTAAAAGCAACTTATACTATATACACCGAAGAGCACTTGAATTAGAGACAGCTGGCGTTATGCAAATGTGGCGCTGTAGGCGGCCCTGTAAACGGAAACGACATGACGTATGCAGCGATCCGACAATATAAGGACTGATGCGACGGGAATCAGTAAGAGTCGGACGCAGTATGGGTAAGACGAAGGATCTAAGTGTATTTGATCGTGGGCAAATTGTCGGGGCCCAACGAATGGGTCACTCCATCTCGGAAGTCCTGCAGACACTGGGATTTTCACAAACCACTGTGTCACGGGTGCACCGTCAGTACATCGAATCCGATAAAACCATCCCTTCAAGGGCCAACTGCCGTGGACAACAGCATGTGGATGAGCGGGGTCATCGTCGGCTAGCTCGCATTCTAACAGCGGATAGACGGGCCACAGTGCAAGAAATCACTCTGCAATTTTACGCTGGTGTACAAAAACGTGTAAGCGGCCACACCATCCAAAAACCATCTTCTCGCTATGGGGTACATAAACCATCGTCCCACGAGGGTACCGTTGCTGACCGCACATCACAGGGTGAAAAGATTAGCATGGGCACGGGAACATCGCCACTGGACCCTACACATGTGGAAAAATGTTGCATGGACTGATGAGTCGAGATTCACGTTAGTATATGCGGATGGCAGGATGCGAGTACGGCGCAAACAGCATGAAGCGATGGATCCTTCTTGCCAGCAGGGTACTCTTCAAGCTGGTAGGAGTGGCATTCTCGTCTGGGGAATGTTTACGTGGACTGAAATGGGACCCCTGGTACGTGTGACATCGTCCCTCACAGCTCAACGTTACCGGGATATTCTGGACGACCATTTGCTCCCGTTTGTGCGTCTTCAACATCCCACTGGGGACTCTCATCCTGCAACAAGACAATGCACCGTGCCATCGCTCCCGAATTGTATCCGAATGGTTGGCTGAACACTCCACCGACGTGACCTCGCTTGCTTGGCCAGCTAGGTCACCTGACCTCAATCCCATCGAGCACATTTGGGATGCCATCGAGAGAGATGTTCGAGGCTCTGACCCCCTCCATCAAATCTTCGTGAACTGTGGGAGCTTGTTCAGGGGTCCTGGATCCGTATGGCTTCCCAACGCTTCCGGTGCCTTGTCGAGTCCATGCCGAGACGAATCGCCGCCGTCATCAGGGCGAAAGGTGGTGCTACACGTTGCTAGACAGGCATCTCTAATTCAATTGCTTTTCAGTGTACAATTCATATAAATTACTTATGCTGATTATAAATTAATGTTAGTACAAGTAGAAACCGTGGTATCATCGTTGTAAGTGGTTATTGCTAAAATTGTTTTTAAAGAAATGGTTCTTCAGAAACAATTTTTCAAACTCCTCAGTTGCCTTGTTATTAATTTTGGCGATACTTCATGTTGTTGCTCTTGCTCTTGCTCTTGTCCAGATTCTGAATTCATCGGCGGTGTAAAAGTTTGAGACGTAATACATTCGTTATCCAACGAAGTTGTGAAGACTGGCGACATACATTGGTATTCCAGGCTCGGTGTGAAAATTTGGATCAATGACATCAATCTCCATGTGTTCTTGCTGTTCAGGTTCAATTTGTGCAATTGAAATGGAAGGTTGTGGTGGCTCTAGAGTCGAGCTCTGCTGAAACGCTTTCTGGCACTCGGACTTTTGATGCTCCCTACATTCGCGTGACCTCTCGGTTGATGACCTGGCGGGACTTTCCGGATTCCTCTCGTTCTTCTCCAGCTGTTTCTTCAACTTTCTTTGGTTCTTATAGTAATTTTCCCTGGATTTTAGCGGCATTTCTAAATTTTTTGTCACCTGATTTTTTTTATCTAAAAGTAAATAAATTTTAAATCCACTTTATTTCGGTTTATCAGATACGTCCGTTAGCCTTGACCGCGTCAACTACGGAATGCGCGGCTGATGTCATCGCTATCGTTATCTATTCACTAGTTATCAACCTTTAAACGGCGTGCGGCGAAACAAAATCACGTGATTTTTAGCTTTATTTTCTGACGCTACTGTATCGAATGGTTAAGAAGTGGGGGGTTGAAACTTATTTTGTTATAAATATGACTCTATAAACTATCCATTGATGTGTTATTTATTACTGTGCGATTATTAGTTTCGAAGATATAAGCGTTTAAAATGTGACATGTTTTCGTTGCATCCGTGCTTCCGATGTTACCATACCCAGCGCGGAGAAAGACGTACTTCTACTTCAAAAATCCCTATTCTGCTGCTACTGTTCGCTCATGTGTCGGCTTTCAAGATGAATAAACTACGTGAGTCTCATAAATTGAACCAAACACAAGGTACCAGACGTCTATAAGCCATGTCTGCAACCGAAAAATTTTTATAACGAAGTAAATTTCTCCGTCATTTTTGGGTCTACGCCGGGATTCGAACCCGGGATCCCCTCATTCCGGAATAAGTCACTCTACCAATTGAGCTACGCGGACGTTTTATTCTGATTCCTATCTGCCTTCATGTCGTGTGCGTCCTTCTGGCAGGTACGTCACATCTCCTGGTACGTTACATCATCTCCCCCTTATTTATTTATTTATTTTTTTTCGAAGTGCTGGAGAAGGGATTCTTTTATTTTTCCTATCTCGCGATGTGGAAAGAACATCACACCAATGCGAGATTTTGAACGGTCGGGTCATCCGGATAGTTCGGGCGCCATTATAACGAAGTAAATTTCTCCGTCATTTTTGGGTCTACGCCGGGATTCGAACCCGGATCCCCTCATTCCGGAATAAGTCACTCTACCAATTGAGCTACGCGGACGTTTTATTCTGATTCCTATCTGCCTTCATGTCGTGTGCGTCCTTCTGGCAGGTACGTCACATCTCCTGGTACGTTACATGTTTTTTCCACCCAAAAAGCGCTGACCTCCTTATTCGAGTGAGTTCCTTTCTGACGTCTGTGTTTGTTTGGAAGGGAATTAATGTGAAACTTTTATTTTCCCGTAATGACCTGTACAGATGACGTGGCGATCAGTTTGGAAACTAAAGATTGTGTTCATTCTCCAAACAGACGCGAAAGTCAATTAATCAATTCCATAAACAGCAAGTCTGAACGCAGTGGATTCAAACAGAATTAACGATAATCGACTCCTATGGTCCCAGACGTCACTAGATGTCAATTGCAGGGTGCAACAGTAAATTAAATTGGAATGCTTCATTCTCATAATTTCAGAAAATTGCGGTTTCATTATTTCTTTGAACGTTGCGGGGTTTCATTATTTCTTTAAACGTTGCGGGGTTTCATTACCGTTAAGTAAAGTTTGTGGATTGTTTACCACAATAATAAAGAAGAAAATTTAAATTGGAAATCACACACAAATTCAACATCCTTTAAACTAAAAATAATAAACAAGTTAGTAAAATCGTGCAATGCATTGATTATGATACACTTTCCAACATACCAGAAATTATTGCTCAAGTTATGAGGATAATGGCTCTGGAATAAATCTCGCTCCTGTGCCCTGACCTTTGACCCCATTTCGATTATATTAAACAGGATTGGTTCAGTATACCTCCGGAACAACATACTAAACTTTTGTTGCAATAGATGCATTTTACGTAAGTTATGACGCATATAAGGGCGATGTAATGGATCCCGCTCCTATGTCGTGACCTTTGACACCATTTCGCCCATTTTCAATAGGGTTACTTACCAGGTTGTCTTCTACCTTATACTAAAATTTCATTGAAATCGAATCATTTTTACGTGAGTTATCGTGTAGACGGGCGGACGGACAGATAGACAGACAAAGCTGGAGCATATACGCTTCTTGAATCTATGGTTGAAAAGCTTAAATAAGGCAGGGAAGGGGAATTCCGTATATTGGAATTCCATATTATTAACTAGATTTTATGAGTGTTTTAACAATTCAAATTCTTTGGAACTTACAGCGTTCTTTTTTTTTTTTTTTTTTTTTTTTTTTCGTAAAACCAAAATAATTGCATTTTACTGCGTGTAACACAAATGTGCACGTTGTTATTTTAAGGATTGTTCTAATTTTATATTATTACAAAGTACTACAAAACACTTATGCCAAAGCTAATCATATCATGTAAATTTTATTCTTATACAGAACAAAGAGCAGCCTCTTTGAAATGCCTCAGGATCACACACACGCGTAACTGCCGTGCGACAGTTTTTAATGACCTCCAATTTATACGAAAATACATGTATGCAAGTAAATAACAACAATTACGAATTATGACATGCAAAAAGGTAAACTACTTAAATTATTTTCTCTTGAATATATAAAACAATGCACTTTAACATAATACCACTTGGTAAAAATTTCTCTTGGCTTTTTTATGAAAAGAAGATACAAATCTGATTTTTTTGGCCCCCCAAAGAATACCTTTTAGTTCATTATATTCCAAGGATGTATAGTTATGTGTAAACAATGTGATACTCGTACATAACACCTTTTCCTCATTGATACAAAAAACTTCATTCATTGAACTAATTTTTCTTTCACATTCTCCTGTTAATATACATGCACAAAGACTATTGCCATGGCTGTGCAAACGAGCCTAAAACAGCTGCATTTCCGTAATCCAGTTTTTATAAACTAAGACCGCGAAAATGATTTCCAAATATTTTATTTAACTTATTGAAAAACATACCAAAAATCCGTTTGTTTTTTAATACATACTTCATTCAAAGCTCCCATTAAAAATTCCTCGCTATTTCGTTTACCAGTTTCTTATACAGCTTCCGCAAAACATTTTGTAAAATCTTTGTCTTGAGGTTGGAGGTTCTCTAAGCCGGGAGCCCTCCTCCCCGCAAAGCTGGGGTTGCAGGGGCTATCAGCACGCCCCCTAGTGACTTCAGTAGCTTTGCGCTTGCGAGTAGATCCCAACTTCGCATGTACCACTCAGCGTCGTTTGGTATTCATTAAGGGGCAAGAAAGTAGTTCCGCATAAATTTCACACGGGGAGTTTTTTTTTTTTTTTTTTGAATAAAAATAACGCTATTATTATTATTATTCTAATTTTTGTATAGGAAGAAAATATGCAAAAACCCATATTATAGGAAGGAAATGTGGAATAACAATGTAAGGAATTCATGTTTTTTTCTCTCAAAGCATGCTTTTTATGCGAAGCTAGTTCTTTGTTCGTTGCTTCGTGTGCGACGTTTTTTGCTTTATTTTATTTTGTGAATCTTGGTACGTTTAATATTTTAGTAGTGAATTTGCACACGTTGGTATAAATTTCCACAGATCACTACAGCTTCAAAATAAATTTGCGTGTTAGCCACGCATACGTCTAAGTCAAAACATTGTGCTGACAGAGTGCCGAAGTTTTTATTTCGCTGTGCCTGAATACTACATGCATTTAAATTCATTTGATGAATTAATAAAAGTAAATTGAGAGAGTGGAAAAAATAAGGTATCACAGTGAAATATGAAAACAAGGGAACATCTCGTTTTAATAATTTGTGAAGCCGCACTTTCCTGTTCTGCACCACATGTACTAGTTTGTTCTTCGTTTAATGTTTTTAATACATTTAATACATATTATTCGATGTGACGTATTTTTCTAATTTAACCTTGCTTTTGAGTTTCTGTTTTCCTATGTAAAATTGTTTTCTCCTCGTTAAATATTTTCTAACTTAACGCCACAAAGTTTTTCCCGACGAGCTTGTAAAAAAGGGCACCCTATTAGTAAGTCAGAGGGCCATCAACATAAAAAAAGTGTTATGAGATAAGAGCTTAGTGTGCAATATTGAGATGAGCAGATTACATTCGGTGTGCAATGTTGAGATGAGCAAATAGTATTGCAAGAGCGATTTTTGTATGAGCAATATTAGTTGAGCAAATTGTATTGTCATAGCGATATTATATGCTACATGCAAAGAGATGCGTCAGCGTTCATTATTAGAAATCATTGAGTGAATTCTATTAAGTGTATTGCGTTACGAAAGACTTGCTTATAGCAAAATTACCTGAGGCGTTGGATATCTGAATTAAAGGAATTTTATTTTTGAAAGTAGCATTCTGTTTGTATTGAACTCTGATCATAACCTTGAAGTGAAGGCCATATTCGTTATTAATTTTTTCAGCTTCGGCTTAAATGCAAACGAATGATTTAGATTATTCAAGGTTATAAGTCCATAAGTGACAATTTCAATTTCAAGAGAAATTGAAATAACTTGACCTTAAAAATAATATCTACTACAAGCCAAGTAAAGGCTTGTTACTTCATATTGAAGAAAAAATACGAGCCAAACATAACAAATCTTTTTTCGTCCCATGTTTATGTTGTCTTTCTTTGGTAGGTAGAGGAGCTATTGTTTTTGCCCCTTAATATTAGGAGGAAGCCGGTCGTCTGTAAACAAGACTCGGTGTCATATGTGGAGCTGGGACCTTCTTAAGTACAGAGCTGACGATAATCCCACTCCCCCTCCCCAAATAAAGGAAAGAAAAAGGTAAAATTATGCATATCAGAATTCCCGAGTGCACTGTGTTAATGAAAAGGTTATTGATATGAAACTGACCGCCCGGTTGCACTGTGGTTGAAGCGATGGCTCATGACCATTCGTCCGCGATGGGTCCGGATTCGAATCCCAATGACACATGGATGTTGTGTTTTTGTTAGGACACTGGTTCTCTCCCTTGCCTGGAACCAGTAACCCTAAATTACGGACCGGCGACCCCTTATAACTTATTGAGTTGCTCACAGTAGTCGTTAGACCTCCAATCAAAAATTAAAAAAAATAAACTGAGACACAAAGCAAACATTTTGCTTGTTTCGTTGTTTTTTGGTTTAGCATCCACCATTAGCAACTTTAAGGCTGCCGCCTTCTTGGCGCAATGGTCTGAACACTGGTTTCTGATCATTTCTCTGATATAAGTCCGGGGTCGAATCCTGGTAAGACATTTTTTTTTTTTTTGGTTGGAGGTTTAACGACCACCGTGAGCAACTTAATGGGCTATAAGCAGTCGCCCGTCCCTAATTTAGGGTCACTGGTTCCAGGGAAGGGGAGATCCAGTGCCTTAAGACAAACACAACATCCATGCCTCACCGGGATTCGAACCCGGACCCCTTATGGACGAATGATCAGAGGCCATCTCTTAGACCACTGCGCCACCGGGGCGGCAGGTGAGACATGGAGGTTGTCTTTGTCTTACGGCATTGGCTCTCTCCCTTCCCTGGAGCCAGTGACCCTAAATGAGGGATGGGCGGCTGCTTATAGTCCATCGGATTTCTCACGGTGGACGTTAGACCCTCAAACAAGCAATTCTAAGGTTAAAAGATTTCGTTTTCCGGAGGAAAGCGCCGTATGACAAATACAATTATGGCGGCTTAATCCACGACTGAAGTCTGGGCCCAGAATATAAGACTAGTCAGAAACTACTGCCTCTGACCATCTGTATACGGACGGTCACAGAGCCTACATTTCGCCAAGCTCGGATTATTACAGTGCAAGATAATAAATATCATTAATGACACACTTTCTGTATGTCAGCACATTATTGTGATCTTTCAAGAAGCATCAAATTAAAAATTAGCATTTCGTGAATATTATCACATAGCACTTAATAAAGATTCTTCAGAAAATTGATAACTGCTTTTCACCAGAATGCGGCCAGTCGGTTGCTGGCTGCATGCGGGTAGCTTACTTCACTTGTGGAACTCCAGAGAACAAACTATGCACTGGGGAGAGGAGGGTCTCACTGAGTTCACCACTGACAGAGCTGCTCAATGTAATAATCACTTGTTGAGCATTTGATGTACTCATTCCCCATTGCTTTTATATCAACATTCTTCCACTATCACACTAGGATTTCCCTGCGCTGTTCCCATTTCTTCTGGAATGCCACCATTTCTATTCGTCCATCCCACGACAGTGCACAGCAGATTTTCTCTGTCTCGTTAAATATGGAATTTCGTTAAATTTTGTTACATTGCTTGTTAAAAGTGATCATCATAGCTTTTCTCTCTCTCATTAAATCCGGGGACTTCATTCAATTTTGGTCGTTAAAAACGATCAAATTAGTTTTGCATTAACATTATACTAAACTAAAGTTCCCGTTTTGTTCATTAAATCCGAGATCTCGCTAAATACGGGCACTTCATATGCAGGTTCTACTGTATGTGCTTTTCCCCACACGTGCAGTGCTGGTCTAAAACACGCTGAAGAAAAAAGAAATATCGCATAAATAGTGTTAAGTCATTGAGAATTTTTGTTCTGACCTGATAGCATGCCTTTTTATTACTTTGTTTATTAGAATGTGAGTTCAAGAATTAAATCCTGTACAAGAAATGTAAAGGAACTGGTCCGTGAAGACAACTCGTTTTTTGAGGTGTGTTCGGAGCCATGAAGCATCCATGCCACCAGCCATGAAGAGGACTGTTATTTTTGCCTGGTTTTGTTTTGTTTGGTATGTAAAATAGAATGCCCTACTGTCCCGTCAGCAATACGTCCTATACCACATGGACCTGAACTACCCATTCCTAAGCCACTTCGCGATTGGAAGACTTTGCCTTTCCAGAAAAAAGCAACAGGAGGTGAGACTAAACAGTCAACGTCCTTTGATCCATCTTACAGGCCCGGACATAACAGGACACATAATTTAATTCAGCAAAGGGAGCTAAGCGACTTAGTCAGAGACCTTAATCTTAGGAACATTAAGCCAAACTTTTAGGGTCTCGGCTGCAGCAGTGGAACTTACTGGCCCCCAAGCACTAGGATGTCATTGTACAGAAAGAGGCATGAACAATTTTCTGGGTACTTTAGAACGCAAAATTTCATGTGTGTGTGTGTACAAACATTGACGTATTAATGGCTGAACTTGGTTTCTAGCATATCCCTCAGGAAGGGAGGCTTTTCATAGACTCCTCAGAAACAAGTCTGATGGTAGTGTTGTTACACAATGGCAACACTAAACCATCAATACCAGTGGCACATTCAGTGGGCACGAAAGAAACTTACGAGAGTATGTCGCTGTTTCTAAGTGCAGTCCAATACAACAAGTACTGCTGGCAAGTGAGTGAAGACTTGAAAACTGTTCCCATGGTACTCGGACTTCAGGGTGGATTTACGAAATACTGTTGTTTTCTTTGTATATGGGACAGTAGAACAACTGACAAACTCTATACTGTGAAAGACTGTCCTCACAGAGATAATTACATCACTGGGCAACATAATGTTAAGTGCGCCTCTTTGTTAGACCAAAAGAAGATATTGCTTTCCCCTTTATATATAAGGTTGTGTTTGGTGAACATTTTCGTGAAGAGACCTTAGACATCAGTGGAGAAGGTTTCACATATGTCAGGAGCTAACTCCCAAGTGTAAGTGATGCAAAAGTGAAAGACAGAATATTCGTTGGACCCCCAAATCAGGAACTCTTTTGAAAGATGAGAATTTCGAGAAACAAATTAAATACTCAGGAACTCGTTACCTGGAAGGCCTTTGCGTCAGTGTTTAAAGGTTTTCTGGGCAATAAGCCGACAACTATCAAGAGTTTGTGAAAGGACTCATGCACGGTTACCAGAGGCTAGGATGTCGGATGTTACTCAAAATATTTTTTCTGGATTCCCATTATCACTTTTTCTCAGAAAACTTGGGAGCTGTATGTGATGAACAATGGGAAAGTTTTCATCAAGACATACATTCACAGAATGGAACAAGGATGCCAAGGAAGATGGAATCCTAACATAGTGGGATACTATTACTGGTTGCTGGTAAGAGAGGATGAAACACGGCATAAGAGGTGAAAGTAAATGTTAGTGTTGCTCCAATTTGTACAAAATCCTTAACATTCTCCTTCTATATCCTTATTTGTCAATGGTATATGATTTGTTGGAGTTTTTGATTTATTCTACAAATGTTTCATTTCTTCTTAACCCTTTGATGAGTGGGTTTTGCCACACATTGAGAAACCACGACGATACCGATACGTTCATACTCCTCAAAGGGTTAAATTACATAAATATAAATTTCATAAGAAAAAAGGGTTTTCTTCTAATGAAACGCAAACTAAGGATAATTTCTTTAACGTCATGAAATTTTTTGATATCTGTTGTGATTTTCTTTCTGATACTACAGCATCTTGAGCCCAAATTGCCCAATTCGATATCTTCGTACTTTATTTGATCAATGACTTATTTTGAAGAGTAGAGGATGTCGCTCATTCTTGAATGGCTTCTGGCGCCCTAGCGAGTTGAATGTTAAGCCCTTTTCACTGTCACTTTCGCAATCAGCAGGGTCGATTTAGTAAAAACACCCAAAGTAACCGATGTGGCATGTGACGTACTACAAACGTAAAGCACGTGTCAATATCACAAATCTGTAACGATATATTCTGTTCATGTAGCTTTGTTGGGAGAGCAACTTACTCCGGAGTGAGAGGGCGCGTTTTCGGACCTCGTTAAGGACAAATTTGTGTTTTCACAGGCATAAAAACAGTAAAATTTGTTGACTAGTATAATAATTAGTAATTCCCCTCATTATCAATAATGCATTCACAAACAGTAAGCAGTTCAGAAACGCTATTTAAAATACCAGAGCCATTAAATCTAAGGAAAATGCCTGTGATTTGGAGATTCAAATCCTATTAAATTTAGATAAAAATCGTGCAGAACAACAACTTAGAATATATCACTTCCGTCTTGGCACGACACACAACCCAATTAATTAAAATACTATACATTTAAATTAAAATTAAAATTATGCTAACACTTTCAGACAAACACTTAGACCGTCTTCAGCATGGGAGCAAAAGGCAGCAGGCGTGGAAAACTCCCGGCTTAAGTACAACAGGGACAACGGCGATTGGTTCCACAGTGTCACGAGGTCTACAAAAGTACACTGGAGTGTGAAGGGCCATAGTTCCATGCAGTGTCCAAAGAATATCCCTCAACACTCACGAAAGACCCGATAATACTCCTCCATGATGTGGGTATAAATATCGGCAGTTCATCGTTGCAACAAATAAATGCATTGTGATATACTGTATGTAGAAGCTTTCAGTAAATTAAGTTGAGTTCCTTGTTCTTGTAGACGTTAAGACCTCCGCATCCTCCCAGACACGTAAATGCGTACCACCGTTCACGAGTCTTGACAGTGCAGCATTGGATCAGTGTGCTTTTATGACGTATGTGTGCTCACTGATTCTCTGTTTCAGTGTCCTAGTTGTCGATCCGATGTGTATCTTGTCCTAATCATGAGAATCATTTGCCTTAATCGGGATCTTGTACACACCTTGTCTGCTCGCTGTCGGGATAATGTCCGATCTTTCTTGATCAGAGACATGATGGTAGGAATTTGCAGACCAAAATCAATATTGTGTCTTCTCCAGTGTTGTTTAAGAACGTTGGTAACCACAGGAAAGTATCTCATTCTAGCATCTCAGCGTTCTCGAACTACGTATGTCACATCAATGAGATACTTTCCTGTGGTTACGAACGTTCTTTAAAACCACTGCAGAAGACACAATATTGATTTTGTTCTGCAAACTCCTACCATCATGTCTCTGATCAAGAAAGATCGGACATTATCCCGACAACGAGCAGACAAGGTGTGTACAAGATCCCAATGAAGGCAAATGATCCTGATGATCAGGACAAGATATACATCTCATCGACAACTAGGACACTGAAACAGAGAACCAATGAGCACAAATACGATATAAAAACACCCTGATCCAATACTGCACTCTCTAGACCCGTGAACGGTGGTACGCATTTACCTGTCTGGGAGGATACGGAGATCTTAACGTCTACAAGAATAAGGAGCTCAACTTACTTTACTGAAAGCCTCTACATATAACACAAAGCATCTATTTGTTGCAACGACGTATTGCCGAAATTTTTACCCACACCACGGAGAAGTATTATCGGGTCTTCCGTGAGTGTTGAGAGATATCTTTTGGATACTGCATAGAACTTTGGCCCTTCACACTCTAGTGTACTTTTGTAGACCTCGTGACACTGTCGAACCAATCGCCATTGCCCTGTTGTACTTAAGCCGAGAATTTTCGGAGTTTGTTGCCTTTTGCTCCAGGCTCGAAGACGGTCTAAGTGTTGGTCTGAAAGTGCTAGCATAATTTAAATTTAAATTTAAATGTATAGTATTTTAATTAAACCTTTTAATCAGTTGGGCTGTTATGGTTCTGATTTGATTTATTAGGTTGTGTATCGTGCCAAGACGGAAGTGATATATTTTAAAATCCAAATCCTATTTCTCGTCGCCAAGAGTACTAGATATCTCCCCTCTTTAAATGGCCAAAACGCATAAAATCACGGGGATCCATATCCGTTGAATACGGTGGTGGAACAGCTCACCCAACGTTTCTCCTCAATGAATAGCCGCCGAGTCTGGGTCCTGTACCGTCGTGCGTCATCGTGTACAAGGACAGGTCTCTGTACGTGATATTGCAGGGCCCATGCCGGGATGTGGTCCTCCAGAAATGACTCATGCCGCTCCAATCTCATGGTAATGTTCTCATCATATTTCTTCCAAAACGCCATTCCGAAAACACCCATGCCAACTACCAGCAAGATTATGCAACACATCTGCGCCGCCCCGGTAGCGCAGGGATCTAAGCGCTAGCTTCTGAGCTTTCGTCCGCGATGGTCCGGGTTCGAATCCCGGTGAAACATGGATGTTGTGTTTATCTTACGGCACTGCCTCTCTCCCTTCCCTGGAACCAGTGGCCCTAAATTAGGGATGGACGACTGCTTGCAGTTCATTTAGTTACTCACGGTTGTCCTTTAACCTCCAGAGAAAGAAAGAAGAACGTCTACACGTGGTAAATATGCCACGGAGGTATCATGTTCAACCCAGAACAGTGACAGATATTGTTGCCTGTAATTTTTCACCGAATTTTCATCTAAGCAGAGGGAACTTGTGAGCGCTGTGTTATTTGTGACGTCACCAAGCAAGGTTACTCCGTGCATTTTCGTAGCGGAACTTCAGCGTTGTTGTCAGTGTGTGCGGTGTCCCACATCACTAGTTTGCTCATTAGATTTAAATCTTCCGTCACCACTGTATAAACCGTGAGAGGCACCCAATCGTGTGGAAATATCATTGGCACTCACCCTACAAGACTTCTGTAAGGTGTGTTGGATGCGTCGTTTGGTTTCTTGTCTGAAATCGAAATTGATCGTCCAGATTTTGGAGTATCTTTAAGTGATGTCTAGACTTCCTTATATCCTCTCATCTAAATTCTGCACTACCGTTTTCTTAAGGGCTCAGTTCGTGTCCTAGACGATTCGGCAGTCACGAAATGAGCCCGAGGTACGTACTACGCAACCACCAGATATCGCCTTGTTGCCACTTCGGTTTTCCAAAATGTACTTCCAGAATGACCTAATATTTTAAAAAGTTAATTCACTCTTACCAAAGTAGCAGATCTTTATCATCCTTGAGAGAACTAAAAGAAATAGTCTGAGTTTGGAGACACGATGATTTTCAAGACATGTTTCTCATGGTCGCTTGAACTTCCTCCCTGTAACTATTCCTGTTTTATTGACTGAAAATATCGATCAGCAAGAGGTATAAATTTCGTTTCCTTATATTAGCTTTTTCCCAAAACGTATGCATTCCATGAATGGCAACCACATATTAGATTGACAGGCATTTCCAGCACTTGTGGTCATTCGCTACGCAGTGAAATATCTAAATCATACTTGAACAACCTTTCAAAGTATTATAACATACGACTGATAAGTCTAAAATCTCCTTTAATGGTGTAAATACAAACACTGAATATTTGCCGAGCTTTCGCACTCCGATGGGAAGCTTCGTCTGGGCTTAATTGTTAGAGCTTGGAACGGCCACAGACAACGCTGTAACATTTCATGAAAAAAATGACAGTCCTAAGCTGTGAGAATTAAGCCGAGATGAAGCCTTCCAGCTGAGTGCGAAAGCTCGGCATATATTCAGTGTTTGTATTTACGCCATTAAAGGAGATTGTAAACTTATGTGAGCCGTATATTATAATATATAAATGGTGTAGACTATTTGATAATTTACCTTTCAAGGTTTTACTCGAAATAATTAGCACAAAAGAAACACTAGAGCCATGCCCGATGATTGAGAGAAGCTGCTTTAACGTCTCAGAATTTTCTACCTGAAATAGTTTGAAAGCATTAATGGTGATTTCCGTGGCTTTATCCTAAGTTTCAATGCAGATCTCAATCAATAGTTACCATACAGCATTTGCGGAAGAGACGAATTCCTCGTAAATATATTTTAATTAATGTTTAAATCCTTAGCGGACCTAATACCAGTACTTAAGATTATATATGATTCGCTTTAATCAAGTGTAAGCTATCGATTGGTAGCATGCCGAAACTTTCAACGTGTTCAGAAGCCACGCTATGCCCTGATACTTCCGTGAATTTAACAGCGATTTTGCATTTCAGAAAGCAAACAACTCTTTCAAGTGGAATTAATCAGTCATCCCAAGCAGAAACTCGCTCACGTTTCGAGAACAGAAATGCCGGAAAGCAGGCGCGTCTGAGAGACCAGTTTGAATCGTAACCGAATTTCCATATCAAGAAATATTTCAGACGTAGAGGTTTCTTCCAAGCACATTTATTACTCCTCTGCCCTTTTTTGAAACGGATTTTTCTTCATTTTTAATTTTTACTTTCTGGTTCACTCATTTCACAAATTATTCTATGAAGCAAGCAGCTGTATTTCTTGGATCGAAAGACAGGCGCAGAAAATAGCGAACTCTTTAAAAATCCGTTTCCAGTGATAAATAAGGTTCATATTTTCGTTTATCATATGAGTCGCAGAAATGTCTGCTGTACTCTATGAAAAGAAATTTATTTCAAGACTGCAGTGAAGATATAAAGGCTAAAGACACTATCCTATACATAAAAAAAATATATTTCCTACATTAGTGTTTTCAAAACATTCTTCTTTTAACTTACTAAATGGGATTTAGCAAGTTCCTTAAAATATACACTATACTGACGAAAGTCACCCGACACCCCTCTAAAAGCAAGTGAACGGATCCGCTGCGTTGTTAAGATGCGCGGTACAGCTGCAAACGGTTTAAAAACAAGCCTGCAGCTGATCGCGATCATATCTCACTGCGAGGTTCAGTGAAAATGTCACGGCGGGAGAGAACTGACTTTGAGAAAGGAAAGATTGTTGGGTGTTATATTAGTGGGTTGTCCATAAGAGAAACCGAGAAGGCGTTTAAACATACGCAAGTCAACTCTTTACGATGTACTGAATAAGTGAAAGACACATGACGTTACTGAAGCAGCAAAACGTACCGGCAGACCAAAGAAAATCAGTGATAGAGGACGTCGAAACCTCAGCAAAGTCGTTACAGCTAATCGACCGAGTACTGAAAAAGACCTCAGTGTACAGGTGAGTACAAAATGCTGGAACCTAGGTATGCACACGTACCATTCGCAGAGAACTTCATTGCATGGGTTACTGTGGTCTTTCGGCTGCTCATAAGCCTTTAATCTCCACTCGGAATGCTATTCGTCGTTTAGCATGGTGTAAATAACATTTATCGCGGACCGTAGATCAATGGAAACGGGTCCTATGGACTGATGAATCCAGATACACGATTCATCAGTCTGAGGGCCGTGCGTGGGTATGGCGGCAGCCTGGGGAACGCTATTTATCACAGTCTACTGTTCCTACGGTCAAGTTTGGAGCTGGCAGTGTACTCGTGTGGGGGTGTTTTCCGTGGTATGGTCCCGGCCCATTGGTTATCGTGGACAAACCTGTTAACCAGCACATCTACCTCGATATTCTGGACAATTATGCCCTACCAACTCTGTGGCAATACTATAGAACCGAGCCTTGTTGATACCAGCAGGATAATGCACCAAGCCATAAAGCCAAGACTGTTACGGCGTGGTTTGCGATAATTTCGTATCGTGTATGGACTGGCCAGCACAGAGCCCCGATCGTAATCTCATAGAGCACGTATGGGATGAATTAGAGCGCCACAGAAGAAGTTTGGAGCCAAGCCCTAATACTGAGCAACTGTTAGCGGCAGCATTATGTACTGAATGGAAGCGCATGCCTATCGTTGTGTTCCAAAACCTTGTCGAAAGCATGCCTCGAAGGGTCAGCGCATGCATTAAGGCCAAAAAGGGACCGACACCGTACTAATGTATGTCAATAAATGCTATGTTGTGTTTCTCTTCTAGGTGTCCGGTGACTTTTGTCAATATAGTGCATTTTCATATAGATGCACTTGAAAATTGATACGCAACCTTAAATTTAGTAGAAAACTTACATATTTGTAAATTTTTAATACATTAATGTTGAATGTACAAAATACAAAAGCGGTTATTTCAAAGGGCGTATATACAATTTACGTCCAAAACATTCTAGGACTGACGCAATAAAGAATATAAAAAAGTACCATACTCACAATGAATGCTGGTCACCTTCAAAGTTCTAACCTTCTGAATCAACACACACTTTCCAGCGTTTCTGAAGATCTTGAAAACAGTTCTGGAAGGCACTTCCAGAACTGTTTTCGGGATGTTCGCACTTTGTTTTGTCACGGCTGCTTGGATAAATGCAATGTCTGCATGATACTCTCCTCTTAGTGCCCGTTTTATCCTGAGGAACGGGAACTAATCACAGTGCGACAAATCAGGGAATACGGCGTATGTGGTAACAGAGTGATTTGATGGTGAGCCAGAAACTACTGGACTGACAATGCGGTATGTGGTTTTGCGTTTTCATGGAGCAAGAACCAATTTCCGGATTCCCGTAACTAGAGACGACGGTGAAGAATGCTGCTGAGTAAACGTCGTAAGACTTGCTTGTAGGATTCTTAATTTACCGTTTGATTCAATGGTACGAATCCCTTGTGGACTTTACCTTTCGAATCGAAAAAGGATATCAGCATTGTCTTTGACGGTTGCATGCGGGATTTCTTGGTCGATGGTAAGTGCGTACTTCTTCATTCAGCGCTTTGTCGCTTGGTTTGTGGATCATAGTGCAGGAACTATGTTTCATCTCCTGCAGTAATTCTGGAGCAAAAAAAGGGAAACTCAGCTGCAGTGACCAGCAGAACATATCAATGAACGAGCCTCCTTTTGGTCATCATTCAGAATGTGGTTTACCAATCTGGCATTAAGTTTTCGTTTTCCCAGATCCTCGCGTAGAATCTCATGACAGATAAACTTACCGATGCCCACCGACTCAAGTCTCATTGTAATTCGGCGATATTTCTTTAACTGATTCCTCACCTCTTCAATTCTTTCCGCTGTCCGCACACTGGATAGACGCCCAGATCTCGGATCATCATCAAAGTATCCCCGCCCGTCACGGAACCGTGCATGCCATTGAAAAACTTTGCTCCGGGATAATGCTGTGTCTTCATACGCTTCTTTTAACATTCTGTAAGTTTCAGTAGCTGATCTATCAAGTTTCCAACAAAAACGGATGTTTACTCTCTGCTTTTACATGACAAAAAGGAAATGGCACGAGAACGCTTGCTATGACTCCGTTAATGCCCGTCTGCCGCCTGTCGGTACCGGTACAAATTGGTTTCCAGCTATTCGCTGATTGTCCAAGGACTGCTGTCTTCTGGCATATACGTCATATTTTTATCCCACTGCTGTTACGTCAGTTATACGGTAAATCCGGGAACTTTTCGCACGTATGCTGTATTTTGTAATTGCACCATAACGATGGACAAACACATGCAATAAAAATAAGTTAGTTTGCCTGGTTCAAATTTTATAAATTTCGGCTGTCCATCGATGGTCTGTCCTTCTGGCAATATGTCCAGCCCATTGCCATTTCAGGGATTTTACTCTGATCATGATGTCTTCCACTCTTGTCATTCTTCTGATCCACGAGTTCCTCTTCTTATCTCTCCTGGTTACACCAAGCATGCACCTCTCCATTCTTCATTGAGTTGTTTGCAGTCTTTGTATGTCTCTTTTAGTTAAGGTCCACGTCTCTGCACCATACGTAAGCACTGGAAGGATGCATTGATCAAACACTTTTATTTTAAGACACAATGGCATATTGCTCTTAAAAATTATACTGTTTCTTCCAAAAGCTGTCCAGGCAAGTTTTATACTCCGATTGATTTCTTCATTAATGTGAATTTCACCTGATATCTGCTGTCCAAGATAAATGTAGGCATTGGTCATTTCCAGCTTTTTTCCATCAATCGATAAATCTTCATTTTTTGTAAAAGCATTGTACATCACTTTTGTCTTCTGAAAGTTCATTTTTAATCCCACTTCTTTACTTTTGCCAGAAAGTTCCTGGATCATACTCTGAAGTTCTGATGCGGTAGTTGCTGAGGTATAGCATGCCAAATGTTGTCGAAATTCTGGGCCAGTTTGCCGACATTCTGGGATGGGCGCAGGTGGCGTCCCATCATGTCTCAAACATGTTCCATCGAACTGGCCATGGAAGGGTGTCGATATTACGGAGGCAGGCTTGGGAGAGCCGTGTAGTGTGTGGCCGGGCATTGTCCTGTTGAAAAATTGCTCGGTGATGCTGCGATAAAAGTGGCAACACAATAGGTCGTATAATGTTGCTGACGTACCGTTAAATCGTGAGGGTGGTACTGTGGACTGCCCAGGGTGTCCGGCTGTCGTAGGAAACGGCCACCCCGGACAGTCACTTCCGGTGTGCGAGCTGTATGCCGTTCCACGGTAAAGGAAGGATTCGTGCGATGCCCGGCTCGTTTGCAGTCACTTATGTGCTGGTGATCGGTGCCAAGTGCAAATCGTGACTGTTCACTGAAGACAACACGACACTACCGGACATTATCCCACGTTCATCGGGCCCGACACCACTGCAACCACTGCCAGTGATGCTCGATGGTCAGTATTAGCTGGCGGAGTGGCTTCCTTGAATGTAGTCCCTGTACCTCAAGTCGTGTGGCAACGGTCTGGGTGGCCACTTCCGTACCTGTAGACGACGCAACATGGCCTCCGACAGATGAAATCGCCTAATTCGGTTCTGTTCGTGTGGCTCTTACAATCGCTCGAGCCTCGAGTTCTGTCTTTGCCCTCGGCCGTTCACTGCCGGCGTACCACTGTGTTGCGCACTCCTCGACCCATTGGCTCCAATATTGTCTCATTGCCGCGTCACTCCGACCCAAATTTCTGGCGATACGACGACGTGACCAAGCGGCCTCTCTCAACCCAATTATACGGCCTCTCTCAACCCAATTATACGTCTTCTCTGAAACTCTCCAACTGCTCGTTTTGTCGTGTACAATACGAGCAGTACCGACGTCGGAGCATCTTCACAGTCCGTGGAGGTTATTGCAACCGAAATTCATGAAATATTCAGAAATAAACTAATTTAGTTGAGAAATAGCACACCTACGGAAATTCAGATCATCTCAGATGCTCTTAAATTGATTGCAGATCGCACCTTCTTCCGTTTTGATGGTTTTGATGGAACTTTTCACCAGCAGGAGGAGGGAACCCCCATGGGATGTCTGTCAGCGATATTAGCCGAAGTTATTATGCAGAAACTGGAGAATCGTGTTATAACTGAATGTGACCTAAAATCAGCACTTTGCTTAAGGTATATCGATGATATTTTGATTTTCTGGAATCATCCATCTGAAACAATTACCTAATTTATTGATGCTATGTTGTCGCCTTTTCCCACAATTAAGTGTACCCTGGATGTTGAAAACTCGTTTACATTGCCATATCCGGAAATTCTTCTTAAACGTGATCCGGTCAGTCATCAAGTGAGATCTCTGTGTACCGTAAGCCATCACACTTGCCAGTCATTATTCCATGACGCTCTTTTCACCCTATGAGATATAAGTTGGCCGCATCGCGTAGTCTTTTACACCGCGCACAGACCCATTACTCTGACAGAAGGTGTTTTAAAGAGGAGTTAAAAAAATTACTACTATTGCAACTCTCCACGGATTTTCTTCAGATTGTATTCAGAAGTTGTCAAAACAAATGGAACGTCTGGTATTCACCACCATGCAGCCTGAAAAAAGAAATGTTAAATATATTGATTCTATGGATTACCTACAACCTGTGACTAATATATTGAGGAAAGCTTGCCGAAAACATAATTATGATTTCGGCGAATCAACATCCAGCTTATTTGCCAAAATTAAAAAGGATTGTGCTTAAGTCACATATAATAATAAACATGGCATCTATTCCATTCCCTTAATGAGAAATGTACCTAATACGTCTGATTCTGTCTATATTGGTTCAACACTACGTACACTGGGGGTTAGGTTGATGGAACATAAATATGATGTACGGATGCATTCCAATACAACTGCTCTTTCACGTCTCATGAACACACACAGGCTCACACACTCCCAAGTGGGATAATGCCTCAATGTTGGGAACATCCAAAACTAAGCAATCAGATTTGATAATGGACAGTTTATTTATTTATCAAATGGGAAATCTGTGTTGCAACGATGATGTACCTTTTAACATCCCGAGCGAACATGGAAATCCCTTGTCAAAAAACCAAATCCAGATGCAATTCATGATCTACCCTCCCCCTCCCCGCTAGTGAGGATGAGACAATGAACTAGTCCAAGTAACTAATGCTAACGACCACTTTGCAATTGCTCAGTATGTTTCTATACTTCGTGAACACTGTCCAGATTGTATTTTACACCCAACCGCTTGTAACTTCTTTTACCTGATGATGGTTCAGCTGCTGAGCCGAAAGATCTTGTATTTTTAACGTGTATATAATAAAATATTTACTCTGTGGATTATGTATTCGCGAGTGTCTAGTGTATCGTGTATTGACATCTACTGCCTTTCGTGGATTATCACTATTTAGTCATTGGTCTTTATTTTTTAATCATTTGCATATTCGGCGATGAGGTATATTTGCATTAGAAGTTTCATCGAGATGGAAAGACTTTCTTGGAGTATTTGTTTTTGTTTTTTCGGGTAGGGGGGGAGATAGATTATATATCATTTTCTGATGTTTGAAATGCAAAGCTTTTCCGTAAATGGCGAAACTGTACTTTTCTGTTTGGTAGTGTATCAAAGTTTAACGACCATTCTGGGTAACTAACTTTAAAGGCTCTAATCAGAGAACCAGCACCGTGAGACAAATCGCCTCAAGCAGGACTCAAACTTGAGCTCAATACGGATGACTAATCGGACCAGCACCTCTGACTATTCGGGCCGCAGGGCGACTGTCACAGAAAATTACTGTATTTTCGAAATTCAACAGTAACCACGGTTTAAACTTTGTACGCATGTTCTAACTACTCTAATGTAATTTTTCTTCTAAAGCATATGCTCGTTATCTCGAATATTATATGACACTTCCGTTTTAATTCCTGCTATTCACTAGATAAATGAGGTTTTTCTTGGGAAAGAACTATTTTAGTTAGCTAGGTGTAAAACTTAGATTCGTCGTATACGCACTACGGTGTGCGGTTTAAAAAAAAACACAACTGCTATTGAAGGAGGTAAGGGCGGAAGAATTTTGCAGTCTTTATTTTTATGAAGACAACTTTGTCACGAACTGCCTGCATTCATCGCATGTCTCTTGTTTCGGGGAATTTACAATGACAGCTATGAGGAAATTCGGAATCACGTCGTTCCCAGTGAACTAGTCGGACAATTAGTGATTGCCTCATTGGAATTTAAATATAGCTGAAGGCAGGAGAACACTGGAATAGATTTCCTTCCCCAGAGCCTGGTGGATACATCTTCCCATTGCGTCACAAGAGCTTCTTCGTTGGGAAGATTCGCCAACTAATTAACTGCCCGGAGCGTCCTTTCAAGGGGAAGCGCATGCGATGAGAGATAAACAAATTCATTACAAGTCAATGCGTAATACACAATTTAGCAAGAACTCATTTTCTCAAATAAAATTTCATCCGTAAAAGCGCTAGACTTGTTTACAAAATATCTTTGCGTAGCGTTTCGCATATGAACTTGTATGTTATAAATGGACAGTATTACAGAAAACTTTTGTGTTTCGTAAAGAGGGTTTCTGCAATAATATATACAAAAATCTTGAGATCAGTATACCTGAATACAAGGATGCTGCAAAAGAGTAATTTAATTTTTTTTATATTTGTGATATTTTTAAAAGAAAATGTTTTAGTCACTTTTAAAAGAAAAATAATTAATTTCAACATTAGGAAAAGGAGAATGAAGAGACTGAGTGAAGGTCTAGTTGTTTCACATTACGCGTGGTATGCACGGATGCTTCTATGGATCGTTAACAAGCATGCACGTTACCTTTGAGTTCATATTATATTATATTATATTATATTATATTATATTATATTATATTATATTTTGTTATGTTATGTTATATATTATATTATATTATATTACATTATATTATTTTGGGAGAATTAATGGAGCATTGTAAATGCTACATATTGCACAGTGAAATTACCGCCAACTAAAGACATGATTGAGTGATTTAAATGTATTATTTATTATCGTTAAAAATCATAAGAACTTGTAAACATTTAAAAACAATAATAGAACACGGCTATGACTGCTGACTTCAACCTCTGACAACTCTGATTATACATTTTTCCGTTACAGCACGTACATTCAATAGTGCTTGTCACGAGAACAATGCGTGACGTGACATATACACATCTCACTTGACTTGATTTAATAAACATGATACGCGGTTCGCCACAGCGTATGCGAACCGCGTATCAAGGAGGGTATGTCAAGAGCAAAGCTCACACGCAAACACTCTGATACGACTAACATGTATTTTATTATTCTTCCTTTATAAGACAGCTGGGATGTGTAGGTCTGTTTAAGTTTCCGTGTTGTTTCTACTAAGCAATAATTTGTCTGATTCTCTTTCTGCGAACAATCTTTATTTGTTAGAAAATGTCTACATACATGCCACCTCTGTCGTTGCATTCATGAATAGAAGTTTGTTGAACATCGTAACAGGAATTATTTCTTAACTGGTAATAATCATAATTATGATTAGTAGTACTGTCATTAATAAATTTTCATAAAACTCATTCTTTTGCTCTAATCTAGAGTTTTCTTCTTTGTTATATCTGACACTGTTAAGTAATATGAGTTTTAATTCTCAACACTCATATTACATTTACTTGATTAATTTAATTCTTAAGTAACTTCAAGCAATTTACTTTCAATACGAAGTTTGCATTGTGAAAGAATTATATCTCTTTTGAACGTGAAAATATATCAATTTTGTTTTACACCAGCCTCTCATATCCGAAAATATTATTTCCTATCTTGGATGCCTTCTTAAAAGAAATAAGCTTTAGAAAATTTAAGAAAACAGGCTGGTTTTTTTTCCGGCTAAAAGTCCTGCATTCACTACTTCCTTTCCACCACCTCTTTCCTATATGCAACGAAAAATGTACCTTCGCAATGCCAAAACTTACCCGAAGGAGGAATTTTATACCTTCATCTATCTCGTAACTTCTTGTAGTAAGTATATTCCTTACATGTTGGAACCGTTGTTCGGAGAGTGAGTAAGAAATGCAAATTCAAGATAGCCTGTGGCTATATAGCGAAGCAAAAGGACGGCAGCTGCACAGAGGAGGTTTCTGAATGGAGACAGCTATGGAAGGCAAAAGTAAAAACGGAAAACCAAGAAACAAGAATAGAAATGAAATCGTTCATTGAATTTTCTGATAGAACCAAAGGGCAGAAACCGTCAGTAATACATCCAGGATATACATACTTTTTAACCATCGTGCCAGAGGCGAGTTAGATCGTCCTCCTGCAGCACACACAACCTGAAACTTACGTGCAGAATGTACCTGCGTTTTTTTTTTTTACTTCTTCAATTGTTATGTCTACTGAGAGGAAACCTTGTTCTGCGTAATTTCCATTTTTTTAAAGTTGCCAAATGTTAAACTACCACGATTTATGTGAAACTATGATCTTTCGAATTCTCAGATGAAAAAGTTTCAGAATTACCCTCTCTGCATGCAGAATTTATTGAACCGATTTTTCGTATAAAAAGTGCGTCTTCTTATTAAACAGTTTTGTGGTTAGTCATTCATTAATCCCGTATCCAAAAGTATTAAGTGTACATTTCCCTATCTAATGAAACTTGGAAACATCACTTTGGCATTTAGAACATGTGTTAGAAATGTTAACAAAGAGAAAAATTCTGTTATGGGAATTTTGGTTTCTTTCAGCACATGAGTAAACCCTGTCAGAAATGTGATTCGACTCAGCATTTCATGCATTAGGTGTGCAACTTAATTCTCGGCCACAAGCACGACACGTTGACAGCAAATTATAGCAAATCAATACGTACCTAATAAGGAAAATAATTCGCGTCGTGCTGGATACATTTGAGCCATCGGTCAAGGAGCTGCCGAATGCCACGGCGGAAAAAAGAGGGCTGTTTCGAGTTGATAAAGTCATCAATACTTGTGTGGATCTGCTTGACAGAAGTGAAGTGCGTATCACTCAGGTGATGCTGCAAGGAGCGAAAGAGGTGATAATCCGACGGGGCGAAGTCTGGAGAATATGCCGGGTGGGATAAAATCTCCCATCCCAGGTCGGTGATCGTGTTTAAAGTCGTTTTCGCGGTGTGAGGACGCGCGTTATCGTGAAGCAACAGGACCGACCTTCTGCCTTTGCCGGTGTATGGCCTTTTCGCCTCCAGTGCGTCACTCACATAAATGAGTTGCTGACAATAACACTCAGAATTGACCGTTTCACCAGCTTTGAGCAAATCATAGTGTACGACACCGCTCTGATCCCACCATATGCACAGCAAAAACTTCCTGGCATATTCGGTTCGGCTGTACTGGTGGTAGGCTGACGTGGATAAACCCACGATTTGTGCGCTTAGGATTATCGTAAAGGATCCACTTCTCATCACAGGTCAAAATCTTGTGGAGGAAATCCTTCTTTTTGAATTTGGAGAGCAAGGACACATCAACATCGTAGCGCCTATACTTGTTCGCAGCTGTGAGTTGGTGGGGCACCCAACGGCCCTCCTTGTGAATCCGTCAAAGCTTGTGCAGGCGCTTTGCAATGGCTTGCCGTGTTACTCCGAGATCCTGGGCGAGCTCTGACTGTGAGCGACAGGGATCCGCTTCCAACAGTTGTTCCAGTTCCTCATCGTCAACTTTCTGTGGCTGTCCTGGAGTTCTGCATCACCGAGATCGAAATTTCCCTGCTTAAACCGGTGGAACCATTTCTTACACGTACTATAGGACACAGCAGCCTCACCCAAAGCAGCACAGATCATTTGCTGGGCTTCCGCGGCCCTTTTTTTCAGATGAAACGCGGACAGGAGAAAATGCCTCAAATGTTGCTCCTCGAACGACATTGCTTTCACCGTCAACTTTCGTCCCTTCTGTCACTACAGCTGTGAGCAGTTACGGTTGCCTGGAAAGCTGTTCGATGGCGCTGAAGTCAGCCATTATCGCACACAGCTATTTGCATTTGCCGACGTTCTATGATTGCTTGCGGTTACGGGCCAAGAATTAAGTTGCACACCTAATACTGTTCATAGATTTTTTTTTATTGGAGGTTTAACGACTACCGTGAACAACGCAATGGGATATAAGCAGTCGCCCGTTCCTAATTTAGTGCCACTGGTTCCAGGGAAGGGAGAGAGCCAAACAAACACAACATCCGTAAGACAAACACAACATCCATGTCTAACCGGTATTCGAACCTGGACCCCTTTCGGACGAATGATAAGAAGCCATCGCTTAGACCACTGCACCACCGGGGAGGCGTTCATGGGTTGAAAGACATAGTGCTAGGCAGTCCTGCGGATCGTCGATCCCAGTGGACATTGCGAAATCAGTACATGGTATTTGAGATGATTGTGGATTCGTAAATTTTCAAGTAATCTTCTTCAGTCCCCTAAATATTCAAGGCTGTTCGCTGTAAACACAGTTCCCTTCCAGTGTTGTTTAACGTTCTCTGTGTCTGGTCAACCACTCTCAAGACTTGTTAAACGCTATCTCCCCATCGTTTTTTTTTCGTTACTCTCCGAGGTAGTTTTACATTAATCTTCTTATCGAACATCTATATATTCTTTATTTATTCGCTCCACATGATCAAGTCATTTCAATCTATTTGGATTTCATCAGTATGCAAAGGAGACAGATATACATCCCGTATTTCTTCGTTTTGTGTACTTCTCCATTTTATAGTTTCACTGCTTATTGCCGGTCCGAATATTATTCTCTTTTCAAATCTCTGTAAGCATAAATCATTATCGACAGTTGCACTCCAAGCTCTGCTGCATACGTTACAATGAGTTCGTTGATGGTTTTATGTATTTGCAATTTGAGTCTGGTTGACAGGGTTTTTGGCGATAACAGATGTTCCTAAGCTCTATTTTCTGCCTGCATTCGCGCTTGAATCTCTGTGTCTATCTAATTCGCCAAAATTATTATTTGTTATTGATATTTACATAAATTAACATTATTTTAAATTGCACGATATCAGATGGAAGGTATTGCTTTCTACTATGTTCTAGATATCTTGAAATTCTAAGATATTCAGTTTTCTATTGGTTTATTTTTTGGTCAACATTTTATGCATTTGCATGTTCGAAATGTACTCCTAGCATCCTCAGATTTTCTCTAACCAAAGAAATATCATCAGCATATCCCAACCCAATTGCTTTATTTTCTCCTTTCATTGTTTGCCTAATGCATCTTTCGCGAACCAAATTCAAGAGAACAGATGTAAGGGCATCTCCATGTCTTAATCCTGAAGTGATCGTGAAGCGTTCTGGTCTGGCTCCGTTGAAAAAACTCATACCTCTTCTTTTTTCAGAACTCATTTGCATTATATATTTACCAACTTCTGCCGTTTTTCCAAATTCGTTATGCACATTGCTGAGGCTTTCTCTGTTGATGCTATCATAGGCTGTTTTAAAATCAATAGAAGGATTATGTATTGCTTAGTTGTACTCCCGTTTCTTTCCCCAAAATATGTCGTAATGCAAATATTTAGTCCGTTTTGGATCCATTGCTTCAGAAATCATCCTGGTAATACCAAGGTTCTCTTCGACTTACCATACGATTCGCTTTTAGTAAAATATAGAAAAGATTATGTTACATACAAATAGGGGAGTAAATGAAAATGTAGCTAACTCAAAAACCATCACACCGCATTTATCGTAAGGTAAGTTTCGCTTTCAAAGTCTTTGTAAGCACATATAAAAGTATCTAGTGATACTTTCGATTAGCGTTCGTACTGTCAGCAAAGAAATTAAAGTGATAAAGTTATTACGATGGAATGACTTGAGTACGTTACCGTTTAGGAAACCGAACACCTACGTCTTGAAATTCCGTTCACGCCTTCGGATTGTCACCTGAAAATAAATATTTATGGCATCTACATTAGAAATTTATGGCAACTTCATTGTTTTAAACTGAATGGACAAATTATTATATACACCAACCTACTAACGTGTTGCTCCACCTTTTGCCCTCACAACAGCACCCAGAGCTCTTGGTAAGGACTCAATGAGGTGTTGAAAACATGGAGGTGGTATTGCTGATGGCATGCAAAGACTCAGTACTTTGGTCAATAACTATTAAGACAGTATAAACTGAATGCACAAATTATTATATACATCTACCTCATAACGTGTTGCTTCACCTTTTGCCCTCACAACAGCATCCAGACCTCTTGGTAAGGACCCAGTGAGGTGTTGAAAATATGGAGGTGGTATTGCTGATGGCATGCAAAGACTCAGTACTTTGGTTAATAAGTATTAAGACAGTATAAACTGAATGTACAAATTATTATATATACCTACCTAATAACGTGTTGCTCCACCTTTTGCTCTCACAACAGCAGCCAAACCTCTTGGTAAGGACTCAATGAGGTGTTGAAAACATGGAGGTGGTATTGCTGATGGCATGCAAAGACTCAGTACTTTGGTCAATAAGTATTAAAACAGTATAAACTGAATGTACAAATTATTATATATACCTACCTAATAACGTGTCGCTCCACCTTTTACGCTCACAACAGCAGCCAGACCTCTTGGTAAAGACTCAATGAGGAGCTTGAAACACGGAGGTGGTATTGTCGCTATGGAAACGAAAATCACCTGTAGTAGAGCGTCCAAAGTTGTCAGTGGGGATTGGCGGACTCGAACAGATCTTTCCAATTCGTTGTAAAAATTCTGAATAGGGTTGAAGTCTGGCGATCTATGAGGTCATTAGAATGTGGTAAAATTCATTTGAATGCTCCTGCAGCCAATTGGTCGCCACTCGGGAAGTAGGTGGTGAGGTATTGTCCTGTTGAAAGATGGAATCATGTTGCTGAAAGAGAATCGTTACGAATGAATGCAGATGGTTGGCGAGGATGTTCACATATTTTGTGCCGTCGATGGATGTCTAGACGGGTACGACGTGCCCCAAGGAGGAAGTCCGTGTAAACAAACCCCGAAACGGTTACATTGCTTCAATCTTCCCACGTGATTCTAACTTAGCATGCTGAGCACGTTGCTTCGTGGGGTTTACGCCACACACTCACACTACCATTGATGTAATAGAGTTGCAACTTTGATTAGACAGACCAGAAATGTTTCCAGCCCATCGCACTCCCGTTGTGATCATCCATTGCAAACTGCTCTCTACTGTTTCGGTGCCTTGCAGTTCACAAGGAGACACGATGTGGACGTCCACTGGCATTGCCTATTTTTTCCATGGTATGGTACGACGGACAGTCTGTTTTTTTTTTTTTTGTAGAAGCGCTCTCATTAAATTTGGATGTTTTCTGTTCTGTGGTAGCCGTGGGATTCTTTATAACGCTGCGAGGCAGTCTGCGCTTAACTCAGGAGTCAACTGAATATTTATAGCTATATTTCTCCTGTTAGGTAGAAGTTCTATTGTATTTCACGTAATCTTGGTATACGTGCATGCAGGACTGGCGTGCAAATCCCTAACGTTCAGCAGTTCAGGTTAACCGCACAGCTGGCAGTTCCTGCACCTACTACATGTACTGTCAAAGACACGTCTCTGCGCTTTCCGTGACTTGTTTCCAATGCGTAGAGACCTTAACTATTTATAGGCATTGCCAATTTCAGTGTCCCTAGTGACTGCATGCAATATTTGTATTTTGCATTATGGTATCGAGGTGTATATAATAATTTGTCCATTCAGTGTAAAGTGTGGGAGTGTCACCAGTCGATCAAGTGTTCTAGAGTGTGAGCTCACTGTGTTTCTGGGCTTGGGTTTGAATCCCTAATAAAGAGAGGATTTGAGTTCATCCTTAAGGCATTAGCTTTCCTACTTTCGTTCTTAAAACAAGCAGCCCTAGAGAAAGTACGGGAGAAATTCCCAGTTGCCTTATTCGTACTCCAGGCAGTCATTAAACTCCGAAAAAGAAATGATAAAATTTTCGTTTCCGCAAAGAGAGGGTTAGCACTTTTTGTTTACTGGTTTCTTCGGAAAGTGTTGTATATTCGAGGGACTTTATGTGCATCTGATAGCGTTTCGGACCAATTACGCCGATGAGCATTTACATTATGACCACCTACCTAATAAGCTGTAGGACCCCCATTAGCCCGCAAAACAGCGGCCACTCGGCGAGGCATGGATTCGATGAGGTGGCGATAGGTATCCTGGGGTATCTGGTGCCATAATGTCAACAGCAGGTTATCCAGTTTCAGTACATTTCGAGATGGAGGTGATCTAGCGCAAACCCGCTTTTCCAAGTCGAACCACAAATGTTCGATTGGGTTCATGTCAGGTGAATTTGCAGTCCAGGACATTAACAGAAAGTCGCCAGCATGTTCGTTGAACCACTCCTTGACGATTCTGGCAGTGTGGCATGGTGCATTATCCTGTTGGTAATGGCCATCACCAACAGTGAACACAATTGTCATGAATGGGTGAACTTGGTCTGCAACAATGTTCAGATACCTGACGGCTGTCAGGGATTGTGAAATTGGGATAATGGGGCCGAAAATGTCCCAAGAAAGCATTGCCCATAGCATAACACCCCTGCCGTCGGCCTGTTTCCGCTTAACATTGCATCCAGGTGCCATAGCCTCCGTTGGTAATCGGCGTATCCGCGCTCGGCCGTCTACATGATGCACCAGGAATCTTGATTTGTCATACCAGGCAGCTTTCTTCCAATCATCCACGGTGCAATCTCGATGATCTTGGACCCATTTCATGCGTTGTTAGCGAAGACGTGCAGTGAGCATGGGGACCGAGCTGGATCTTTGGCTACTCAGGCCCATGCGCAGAAGGATGCTATGAATTTTGCCCTGTGACACATTGCCCTGATTACCACTGTTGTAGCTAATGGTGATTTGTCGCACTGTGGTCCTGTGATCGCTGTGAACAATGCGCGGCAGTCTCCCCTCTCCTCTGGTATCGATGAGCTGCGGACGACACAGGGCTCGATGACGGTTTGTTGTTTAGCCATCTCTGCACCACTTTTGATTCGTACTCACTACAGCGGCACGTGAAAAATCCACAAGCCATGCCGTTTCTGAGATCGTAGTTCCGAGGCGCCATGCCAGCACAATTTGTCTTTATCAAACTCCAATAAATCGCCAGCTTTTCCCAATCTGACTCCTAACACTCTACTAACCGAAAGCCGGTCCTCGGGTTTGTATATATACTGCTCTGTGAACTTCATTTGCGCCACCGTTCGATCTCCAGGCACGCTCCTTTCTCTAGGCTGGGGGTGGTCATAATGTAATGACTCATCGATGTATTTCTTAGTGAAATAGATCTTCAGTTAATGAAATAACGAAAGGAAATTGTTTCTAGATTTTGATTGAAAGACTTGCAGTTTGGAAGCGTCCGCTTCTCCATAGAGTTTGAATCGCAACGTGAAATCTTGAGTGTAATAACAAATTAGAATCGCAGTGCATTCATAAAATGCTGTTCACGAAGTAAAAAAGATCAAATTTCTCAATTTTTGTCCTGTACATTTAAATACTGCAGTCAATATAATAAAGTAATTTCGGAAATGCTCTCATGTTCAAATTTTTCTCTATGCCTTGTATTAAAATGTTTGTAATGTTTGATGGTCTTCGGGTTATCTTCTATTAACAGTCATCAGAATCGGACAGGTCTGCACTTTCTTAGATCTTCATGTGTCTTGCAAGAGAGAGAAAACACCGTTACAATTTGACCCATAGAACATATTTTTACCACTACCATTAACAGAGTAATACCCACTGTCCTGGAACTTTATTGTCAGATGAAGTATATATGAGGCACGACTCGGCCTCTTAGCAATAACACCCTATAACGAATTAAATTTCTTCGTCATTTTTGTCCACGTCGAGCATCGAACCCGAGTCCATTTATTCCGGAACAAGTCGCTCTACCAACTGAGCTACGCAGATGTTGGTTCCTGCTGCTATCGGCCTTTATGTCGTGTGCGTCCTGCGGGGCAGGCACGTCACATCTCCCCCCCCCGAAAGGGGGCCGGGGGTATGGCCCACGGGTCAGTCGTGACCATGAATCGTCGTAGGCAGTCATTCGCTGAAGAACGTGCACTTGAGAACTCCCAGTCAATCTAGTGTGTGGAACGCAACATCACACGCTTTTATTTTTCTAAGCGCTGAAGAAGGGATTGTCTTATTTTTCCTCTCTCACGGTGTGGAAAGAATATCACACCATTGCGAGATCTTGAACGGCCGGGTCATCCGGGAAGTTCGGGCGCAATTATAACGAAGTAAATTTCTCCGTCATTTTTGTCCACGCCGGGCATCGAACCCGAGTCCACTTATTCCGAAACAAGTCGCTCTACCAACTGAGCTACGCAGACGTTCGTTCTTGCTGCTATCTGCCTTTATGTTGTGTGCGTCCTGCGGGGCAGGCACTTCACAACCCTCTGCTCACTGTAAATTTGCATCCAGTGTGATCCTCATGGAACGTCTTCGTTAGTCACACCCCACTCGTAACCTTATGTAAAGCAGCTTTTTAAGTCTCACGAAGCTCAGAAATGATTAGTTATCATATTCGTCTTTTAGTTTTGGACAGCAACTTAGGTTAAAGGTCTACGGGCTACATCGGCAGGACCCGGCCGTGCCGGGCATTTTTTATCAGTTCTGTAACAAATTCCGGTCTCGGGGACGGCATGTTCGGCAAGGTTTAGCATTTTCCACCTGGATTAAATAACAATTTAGTAAAATCATGCAGTGCATTGATTATGATACACTTTCCAACATACCAGAAATCATTACTCTAGTTATGAGGATGATGGCTGTTGAATAAATCTCGCTCGTGTGCCCTGACCTTTCACCCCATTTCGATGATATTCAACAGAACCGGTTCAGTATACCTCCGGAACAACATTATAAAGTTTTGTCACAATCGAATCATTTTTACGTAAGTTATGATGCATAAGGGCGATGGAATGGATCCCGCTCCTATCCCCTGACCTTTGACTCCATTTCGTCCGTTTTCAATAGTGTTCGTCCCCAGGTTGTCCCCTACGACATACTAAAATTTCATCGAAATCGAACCATTTTTACGCGAGTTATCGTGCGGATAGACAGACAGACGGACGGACAAAGCTGGAGCATATATGCTTCTTCAAAATACGGTTGAAAAACGTAAAAAGTGTTTCGACTCACAAAACAAAGATTGACGTGTAAAATAGTCAGATGGAGAAGATCACCAAAGGAAACAAAAGACAAGAAAGTGCATGCGCCACCGGATGCTTTGAATAAAATTACAGGTGCAGTGCACAAGCTGTGTTGTAAGATGAGTCTAAAACGGACCGGTTTATTTCTTTAAAGATTAAAATCAAATTCATTTTTCACTTCGTTGGCTTTAGTGACTAAAGCATGTAGCTTTTGTCTTTTCCAAAAACTGTTAAACAGACTTTTCAGCTTCAAAATACCAGATGACCGAGCTTCTGCGTAATTCGTTGCTACAACGCAGACGAGGAAGTTTTCAGTATTTGCTTACATATTTGGGGATCGCGACTACCTTGTTTATACTAAAGTGTGGAAGAGAAAATATATTTACGTTTGTAACAGAATAGGTAGTAAGGTCTAAATCTTATCTGTGGGAGGAATTCCTGCGAGAAATGGCATGTCTCTCTGAGTTACATCAAGGCCTTCTAAAAACACAAGGCCATTACATTAGAGAGATGAGTTCCCTCTTTTAGTGACGTCACGTGGAAAGCAGGGCTTCCGATTGGTTTCTAACGCTGTATGACGTCAAACACGACACCGACGTATCAGGCAGTGTAACATGAGAGGGACGTCACAAACGGAGGGAACTCATCTCTAAAATGTCATGGCTTGTACTTTCTAGACGGCCTTGGTTACATTCGTTTATTACTCAGGCAATTCCGCTCACTAGAGGAGCTTCGTTTCTCCAGACCAGGCTTCTAGTTATTTGCAATAAACGGCGGAGAACACTTGATGAAAGTCTGTGCCGAGCTGCCCAAATTAAGTCCCATGCAAAACCTCTTATGTCAATGGAAAGCGAATTCCCTGAAAAATTATTTAATTATGAAGACATATACAAATATCACTGAAGTGCCAAAAGTCATGGGATAGCTGTATGCAAATTTTGAACTGGTACTGCGGTCGTATAAAAGCTTCGACGCACACCTCGATTTTTATCCGTTACGAGGTGTAATGTCCTGAGTCAGGTTGAACTACCGCCAGTAGGATTATGGCAAGCCGACTTGAAGTATCGTAGCATGAACGAGGCATGATAGTGGCAGCTAGACGGATGGGACATTCAATTTCTGAAGTTGTGGGAACATTCAACATTCCGCGATACTCGGTGCCACGTGTGTACCTGGAATACCTCATAGAAGGCATTACCACCCACCGTGGATAGCGCAGTTTCCGACCACGGGTGCTGAAGGACCGTGACCAGCGGTGTCTGACCAGGATTGTCCATGCTAACAGATAAGCGACACTGGCTCAAACAACATCCACATTCCATGCAGGAGGCATTAGTATGCAGGAGGTATCAGAGATATCCACCAGGTCAGTGCAGCGTAATTTAGCGTCCATCGGGTATGAGAGCAGAAGACCCACTAGAGTGCCTATGTTAACAACACGACATTGGATACAGCGCCTCACCTGGGCTCGTGAACACGGTAATTGAACTCTGAAAGACTGGCAACATGTAGCGTGGTCCGATGAGTCATGCTCCCAGGTGTTACGAGCTGATGGTAGGGTTTGGGCATGGAGCAGACACCATGAGGCTATGGACCCAAGCTGTCAACAAGACACTGTGCAAGCTGGTGGTGGTTTCACACATGTGTGGGGTGTCTTTAAGTGGCACTGTTTGGGTCCTCTGGTCCTCGTAAACACGTCAATAACCAAACACCATTAACGTCATTAACCGGTAATCGCTTTGTTGTTCTGCTGGGTGATCATCTGCAGCCTCTCATGGACTTTATGTACCCCAACAATGATGGGACTGTCAACAAAACACTGTGCAAGCTGGTGGTGTTTCCATACACGTGTAGAGTATCTTTTTGGGTTCGGCCCTCGTAAACACGTCATTAACCGGTAATCGATTTGTTGGTCTGCTGGGTGATCATTTGCAGCCTTTCTTGGTCTTCATGTACCCCAACAATGATGGGATTTTTCAGGCTGACAATGCGCCATGTCATCGGGCCCAGGTTGTCGGAAATTGTTTTGAGAAGCATTCTGGAGAGTTCAGACGAATGGTGCGGCCACCACGTTCGCCCTACATGAACCCAATTGAGCTCTTATGGAACGTGGTGGAAAGGGTCCGTTCGCATCCAAGATCCTGCACCTGCAAATAATAGGGAACTGTGGACGGCTGTCCAGACGGCATGGCTCAACATCTCTCTAGAAGTCTTCCGGTCACTTGTGGAATCGACGCCACGTCGAGTTGCTGCACTTCGCTGGGCAAGAAGAGGTCCTACACAATACTAGGAACGTATCCCATGAGTTTTGGCACTTCAGTGTACAATGAGTAAATCATAACGTGCAACCTGTTTTTAGGTTTAAAGATGATAGCTGATAATTTGAAAAATATTCTTCCCTTCGAGAGGAATATAATGTATTTTTTTGAAAATGTCGTATCAGGTAAAACAGATTATCATCTCTGAAGTTACACATTGTTCCAAAAAAAAAAAAAAAAAAAAAAAAGAAAGTAAAAGAAAGGTCGATATGAAATGCTCCTAAACATACATCAAGACGCCTTTATGACGTGTCATATAAGCACCGGCAGCACGCATACACGAAAAAAAAAATATTCCTCCTGAAGATCTCGATCAAACAAAATTTGAAATCAACAAAAATGACAGCCCTTGCTTTATCGGTGAATTATCTGACGGCACTGACTCCCAGCTACGCTTTAACGCTAATACAGTATATGGGCAACTCAGATGATCAAGTGGATGAAAATGTACATTCTTAAAAATACTTCTCTTACAACGGGAAACTGAACTACGTCTGCCTGCATTGCAGTAAGAATACGAAATTTATCTCAGAAAAAAAAGCAGTTCAAACAAACTGGCTCCAATCATATCAACTGACAATATTGCATAGAGCTGACGATGTTTTGTTACGGAATATTTCAGTAACGATTTAATAAAAAAGGAATTGTGACTCCCCCATGTTCGTAAGCAGTCATCAGTACGTTGACATGAAGTATTTTATCATCCTGATGTCATCGAATACTTGACAACTGGAATGTTTTCAATCAGTACTTAGAAGAAGAACACTATTTTGTATTGTCTGTGAACAGGATAAAACGAAATTTGGACTGCTGAACAAAATTCAAATTTCCCCTGTGTACGAGGCATTCGTAAATTAAATCACCGTAGCGCCGTTTCATTTTATTACGGCTTCAGCAAAGTGTTCAACAGCACGTTTTATCGGAAATTCTGGAGTGGTTCTTTAACCGAACCTATCGGAAAGCAATGTATTTTTGTGAAGAAAGTAGCTAGGCATGATATCGATTTTCGATTTTTTTTTTCATTGAAACAGTTGCATTTAATGATTGAGATAAACTTTTCATTGCCTTTAAAGAATCAAAAACTGCACTGGAGACTGCTGAATAGGCAGAATTATTCATTTTAGATACATGCGGAATGAGATCTTAAGGAAAAAATCTACTTGCATAGAAATCTTTATAAATATGGTATTTATTGGGTCAATTGAGCAATAACAGGTTATTCATGTACCTGCGGTAATAGAAAATCAAGTTTTAGGAATTATGTATTTTTTTTAATCTATGCAGCTTTCCCTCTGTGTGTGTGCGCGCTCCTTTGTATTAATGTTTTTGTGTGTTCATTTAAACCGGAAGCAGGCCAGCACATACTTTGTGCTGTGGGAACGATTTGAAACAACGTCACGAAGTAAAACTTTAAAATAAGTGAAATCAAAAAATACGCATCCGTAAGTGATACACCTACATTATAGTTACGTTTTAACAAACCTGACGTTTTCAAAAATGTGTATCTCAAAATACGTTTATTTAACCTTTGTTTTGCACTAAACAAATTTTTAAGAACATTAACATTGTCACACGTGGTTTATCTGCATATCACTGTGTGCTAAATTAGTTTGCAGATTCATATAGTGCTTCGCATGAACTCGGGCAACGAATTATCATCTGCTTACTTGGGGATTTATTGACCACATTGAGCAACCCAATGGGCTATATCAGTTATAACGAAGTAAATTTCTCCGTCATTTCTGTCCACGCCAGGATTCGAACCCGGATCCCCTCATTCCGGAACAAGTCACTCTACCAATTGAGCTACGCGGACGTTTTATTCTGATTCCTATCGGCCTTTATGTCGTGTGCTAAATTAGTTTGCAGTTTCATATAGTGTTTTGCATGAACTCGGGCAAAGAATTATCATCTGCTTACTTGGGGATTTATTGACCACATTGAGCAACCCAATGGGCTATATCAGTTATAACGAAGTAAATTTCTCCGTCATTTCTGTCCACGCCAGGATTCGAACCCGGATCCCCTCATTCCGGAACAAGTCACTCTACCAATTGACGTTTTATTCTGATTCCTATCTGCCTTTATGTCGTGTGCGTCCTTCAGGCAGGTACGTCACATCTCCTGGTACGTTACACAGTTTCTATATGGGAGGAGCAGTCTCTTCTCCCTAATTTAGATTCTTTCCTTACAGTGAAGAGTGAGAGACAGTGCCGTAAGAGAAACACAGCATCCATTCTTCATCAGGATTCTAATCTAGACCCATCTCCGAAGACTGGTCGCAAAGTCGCCGCTTCGACCGCTGCTCCACCGGGGAGGCCTTTTTGCCGTCCCGGAAGCGCACGCTGGCTTCTGCGCGTTCTCCCGAGTGAGCTCGGTTCGAATCTCAATGAGGCATGGATGGTGTGTTTGTCTCGCGGAACTGGCTTTTTTCCTTCCCTGGAATTAGTGGTCCCAAAGTAGGGACAGGAGACTGCCTAAAGTTCTTAGAGTTGCTCGCGGTGGTCGTCGAACTCCCAAACAAAACAACTCAGACCAGTGCCCCGGTGGCGCACTGGTCTAAGCGATGGCTTCTGATCATTCGTCCGAGATGGGGTCCGGGTTTGAATCGTGAGGCATGGGTGTTACGTTTGACTCACGGACCTGGCTGTCTCCCTTCCCTGAACAAGGTGGCCCTAAATTAGGGACGGGCAACTGTTTATAGCCCACTGAGTTGCTCACTGTGGTCGTTAAAGCTCCAATAAAAGAAACTCACAATTAATCTCACCAGAGATCATTTATATAATTTTAGACATGTTGGTTAAAAAAAATTAGAAATCGATGGATTTACCCTTTCTCTATAATATTCAGCGAAATATTAAGTGCATCGCTCTTTTTCAGTTGTCGTAAAACTTTCCACCCCATGAGATTTGCACCCGAACTTGTGTAAAGTCTGCCTGTGCGTAGGCATAAAATGTTTCAAAGAATACGACAAAACTCTAGAAAGCCAAAGAGCTGTTGTTTTTTACCAATGAAAATCGCAGCTGAAACTACGAGTTACTAATTTTGCTGAAGCTTCCGGTAGAATATCGAAACGTAACGCTACAATATTAGCACAATACAAAGCATAAATATATTTTCGTTGGTAGGGGTGGCTAACGACCGTCACAAAGGGCAATTTTAAAGGCTGTAAGCAGTCGTCTGTCCCTAATTTAAGGCTTCTGGTTCCAGCGAATAGAGAAAGCCACCATCCTAATGTAAACACATCACCTATGTCTCAACGGGGACTCAAACCCGAACGCACGGTCAGAGGCCAGCGTTTCGACTACTGAGTTACAGTGGCGGCTAATACACGTACACTAGGCTCAGAATTTGTTAAACGTCCAGGGCATTGTGAAACTCGAGGTTTTCTTTCAAATCTCTTTTGTTCTTCAAAAAAGTGATGCTCTTTCCGATCCTCTGCGACTCGGTCAAAGTACGTTGTCCCGTTTACGTACATTGTCACATTCCTGAAGACATTCGACATTTTCTGAAGGTATATTGTCATATTCCCAAAGATCGAATGGGCTCCGCTCTCCAGAAGAAGTAAAGGAGTGAAGGACAAATGAAAACGGCAATGCAAAAGATCTCGATGTCCACAGAATCCTTCGTAGATTTAGCATGGAGCAAAAGAAAAGATATGAAAAAGGTCATCACACGAGGAACGTATTTGTCGTGCTACTGAGATAGTCAATTGAGTAAACTATCAGCGAATGTATAACACGAAATAACAAACTGAAGACAGCAGTTGGGGGTCTACCGGCCAACAAAATGCTCGCTGTCCATCCAGAAAGCTATTGTACTTCTAACTGGAATTTTTCTTGTAAAGTTGCAGCTCAATTTATACAAAACATTCCCTTTAATGCTGGTGAAAATTATATTTTATGCTCTCAAATTACCTTCTGCAAAACATTTTGTTCCGTTTCTTTCTGTTCTTTGCTCTGAAAAAGATAAATCAATAAAAAGATATTTTCATATCATCTGCAAAGTATGAAACAATTGCAGCCGTGTTCCTTTTTTCTCAACTGCACTATCCACTTTTTCCTAACTAACGAAAACCTTCCCTACAAATAACTTAATCGCGCCCTCCACAGCATTTGAAATGTAGCCATATTCCTTTCATTTATATACAACCTGCGTTCGAAAAGTTCCAGGACTGACGCTATAAAGAATATAAGAAAGTCCCATACTCAAAATTAACACTTATCACCTTCAAAATACTGCCCTTCTGAATTAATACATAGTTTACAGCTTTTCTGAGGAACAGTTCCGGAACGCAGTTTCCGGGATGTCCGCAAGTTGTGCATACCATACAAAAACTCTGCTGCGGGATAATGCTGTGTTTCAGTATGCTTCTTTCAACAATCTGTAAATTTCAGTTGCTGATTTACCAAGACTTTTTTTTTTGGCTTTTTTTTCTTGTTGGAGGTTTAACGACCACCGTGAGCAACTCAATGGGCTATAAGCAGTCTCCCGTCCTTAACTTAAGGTCACTGGTTCCAGGGAAGGGGAGAGCCAGTTCCGTAATACAAACACAACATCCATGACTCGCTGGGATTCGAACCCGGACGCCTTCCGGACGAATGATCATAAGCCATCGCTTAGACCACGGCGCCGACCAAGTTTCCAACAAAAACGGATGTTTACTTTCTGCTCTTTCATAGCTAAAATGAAATAGGACGAGAACACTTGCTATGACTCCCTTAACGCCCATTTGCCACTTGTTGGTATCGGTATAACCCGATTTCCAGCTGTTCGCTGATTGGCCAAGGACTGATGTTTTTTCGCATACACGTGATATTTTTATCCCACTGCTGCTATGCCAATTATGTGGTAAGTCCTTGAACTTATTGGGCATAGGTTTTCACTTCTATATTAATTTTCGTAAAAATTGTTATACTCTTTCTGAGTGGGACAATTTTTTATGAGGATTGGATTTTTTTATCTGCTGCTTTAACACTACTTACATTACTGGTGCAATTTATTTTTAATGAACCACTTGCTAAAGAGGGAGAAAAGGTAATATCAGGCTGCCTAGATAGAATTGGTGTTTGCATTTGTTGAGTAGCTCTCGCTGTGAAATATTCATAATGAAACTAGTTTACGGCATATTCATCTCTCTTCATTTATTCATCCCAAACCTTGATGAATTAATATAAACCTTTATCCTAACTTTAATTCCAACTTGTTTGTATTTATCATATTTTATTATGTTTAACTGTTGTTTAATTTCATAGTTAGTGTCCTTCTCAGTGTCTGGTATCTTTTGTGTTTGTACACCAGACAAATGTTCTTTGTCTTTCGTAAAAATAGTAAAAGTAATTTGTCACATTCGTCCACTTACTTTTCTTTTCACTTTCTAAATTGTGACGTCTGAAGCAAATTTCTAGTTCCACGCAAAATTCATGTGAGTAGCTATTTTTAAGTGGTTGCCAAGTCACGCACGATGAAAAGTTTAATTGGAGCCGAGAAAGTAAACTAATTAAATGAGTATTTTGCATGACTTATATTTCTCCTGTGAAACATTCACAGAACAAATTATATGTTTTATGGTTTTTCGGGAACGGTAACGAAAGCCAAAGTAAAACTCCAGCCAACGTCAAAAGCTTCATTACCCCATTCCCATTTGGACTAGCTTCACACGCGAAGTCCTTAACGAACGTTCCCTACAGAAATGATGCGTAAATTCTAGAAAAAAATGTAATTTGTTTTGTATGGGGATTTAATCAAAACCATGAGCAATTGTAAGGTAATTTAAGGGCTCTGGTTCCCGGAAAGGGAACCAGAGCCTTAAATTACCTTACAATCGGACAAACAAATTACCCCTGTTTAATTACCCCTGAACCCTCGGACAAACACACCACTCATGCCTCACCAGGGACTCGAACCGAAGCTCATCTCAGACGAATGATCAGACGCCATCACCTCTGACCATAGGGGGAACGAAGAAATTTTAACAGAAATTCTGCGATAATCTGCTAAAACGTTTGAGTCCTCGTTTTCAAGGAAACCATGTACAAAACTGTGCAGCAACATTGTGGTCCCATAAGCCTCCTCTCTTTCTAAAGCCACAGTCTATAAGCAATTTAATCCGACATTGAAAAATGAATTTATAACTACACAACTGTTTGTGAAAATTGCAACAGCAAGAAAGAATCGCGATATTCCAATGAAATTTATATCAGGGGTTCCTAATGTTACAGAAGATAACTGATTGTATTTTTACAGCTATACAAGATTTTTTCACTTCAAAAATCAGTATCGTGTGAAGCCACCTCGAACAACAATAGCAGCGTCCACACGGCATGGCATTGAGTGGAAACGGTTTTTGATGTCGTACTGGGGAATAGCCTGCCAGGTTGTTTCTATGCCAGATCAGAGTTCTTTCGTGGTGACTGGTGGAGGATCTTGACAGGCCAGTCGCTTAGCTACCATGTCCCAGACATGTTCTATGGGAGATATATCCGGCGAACGTGCAGACCATTGAAGAACCGGCATCTGCCGTACATGGAAGAGTTCGTGGACATTCCGGGCCACGTCTGGACGAGCGTTGTCTTGCTGGAATATAGCGCCAGGACAACTCTGAAGGAAGGATACCACCTCTGCCTCTAAAACATCCCTGATGTATCGCTGGCTGTTGAGGATTCCCTCAATTCATATCAGACGAGGACGCGAATTGAACCCAATGAACCTCCAAGCCATGACGCTTGGCATTGAACCGGTATGACGCTGCAATGTGCCGCTCACCACGATGTTTTCGAACACGCATGAAAGCATCCTGGTGCACCACGTTGAATCGTGACTCATAAGAAAGCGCGACCTGTTGCCTAACATCACGACAATGTCTGTGTTCGAAACCCTATTACAACCTGAGGCGTCTTTAGTTGAAGGCCAAAGAAATGGCAGCAATATTCTGCTAGCTCCTCGGTTTAGCAGATGTGGTCGAAATGTTCCGGTAGCCAAACCTAGCCTGTGACAGTGCTCCACTGATGGCCTAGTGTCGTTGTGCGATCGGTCACTACCATGCGGTAGAGGTGTCTGTCATCCCGTGCAGTCGTGCGACTGTGCGGTCCATTTCCCGGAGGATTTATGTGCGTCCGAGCCTCATCTGTCCACTAATGCCATGTTTGTATCACTCTATTGGAGTTTCGTCCCGTACTAGGGCACTTTCGCTGTAGGAAAATCCAGCTTTTCTCATCCCAGCAATTATTCCTTGTTCAAAGTCCGTCAGGTGTTCATAATGCAACATTCTTCAGGTACGGAGCATAGTGAGACACAAGAAACACCCTTTTGACTCAATGTCAACTCTTAACTGATTGCAACATCTCTTTCGGGCCAGCTCTTTACACCTGAGACCGGACAGTTCATAGGGCGCTGATCCGAAACCGCATGTGCATTTTCACTGATATTCTGATCATTTGCATGTCCCAACTTGTTGTACATATCCTGTACGTTTCAAGCTAATAAATACCAGCAGTTCTTCATGGTGTCTCAATTTTCACAAACAATAGTGCATTAATTTGATTAAAAATAACCTAGGGTGTCCATTTAAGAGTAAAAAACGTAGGTTTTTGAACACTGAATTAATCGTTGTGCTGGCCTTTATCACATTTTTCTCAGCTCCTTAGACACGTTCTGTTTCGTAAGTTTGGAATGGTGCTTAACTGTAGAATATTCTGTCTTTCTTTTTCACAGGTCTGTACATCATTTTGTCTCTTAGAGCATGCTCTCTCCCCTCTTTTCTTTTTTGTGTCTTCTGTCTCTTTCTTTGTATATTTCTATGTGTGTGTGTGTCTGTCTGTCTTTCACTAACGCTCCTTGTGTCTTGCTGCCACTGTCTCTCTCTGGTTTTCTTACACTCTGTGTCTATGTCTCTGTTCCCGTTTTACTCATACTCTGTCTTCCAGTTTTCTGTCTATTTTGTTCCTTTTTCGCACCCTGTCTCTTTTTCTGTTTCTGGTTTCTTCTAACTCGATCTCTCATAGATACCATTGCTCCTTTTTTTATCGCTTGCGCTTTCTTTCTGTCTGTTTCTCTGTGGCTCTCTATCCCTCTTCGTCTCCATAAGTCTGTTTCTCTTTCACTCTATCCTACTACGTGAGTCTGTTTCTCTCTTGCTATAGATTTTTGTCTCTAAATTTTCTGTCTCTCTGTTTTATAAATTAAAAGTTTGTCCGCGCCCGACATCGAATCCAGGTTCCGTCACTCCGGAGTAAGTCACTCTTCCAACTAAGCTACGCGAACATGTGCTCTCACTTCTATCTGCCTTTATCTCAAGTGCGTCCTGTGGTGCAGGTACGCCCCCCCACCCCGAAAGGGGGCCGGGGCATCGCCTTTCGGTCAGCCGGAACCATGTGTCAATGTAGTCAGTCATTCCATGAATAACATGCGTTTGAGAAATCCCAGACAATTTGGTGTGTGGAATGTAACATCACTTTGATTTATTTTTCGAAGCACTGAAGAAGGGATTCTCATTTTTCCTGTCTCGCCGTGTGGAAAGAACATCACATCATTGCGAGAAACTTAACAGCCGGGTCATCCTGGTACACTGGTGTGCAAAAATTGAGGACGACGAGGAGAAATTAGCATAACAGCGGAACGAGCAGGCAGAACGGACCGAAAGACCACTCAGGATATAGACTATGGTCCGGTACGGTAGGGCATGCGCATATATGCAGCATGACGTAGGGGGAGGAGAGTGTCAGAAGGGTATAAAGCACACGGGCGGTGTACTCTAAGCAATTCGGTGAAAGCTATTGCACGGTGTACATCGGTTTGAACGACGTCGAGTTGCTGCCACCGTATGATATGGACAACAAGCATTCCAGTAGACCACATCTGGATGACTTTACCCGAGGTCGCGTCATTGGGAAGTTGGGAGAAGGTCGAAGTGTGACTAGTGTGGCCGAAGAGTCCGGGATCGCTCACAGCATTGTTTCACGAGCTTGGAGAGCATTTAAAAGGACAGGAACAGCTGTCCGAGAGTTTAGCAGTGGTAGTCCACGAGCAACTACGGCGGTGTGCGACCGGTATATTGTCCTACAGGCGAGAAGAGACAGACGGCAGACAGCGGGAGAAATCGCAAGACACATGCAAAAGACAACTGGACGTCCGTTATCGCGGTTTACCGTGGCCAGGAGGCTGCACAAAGGTGGTCTATTTGCACGACGACCAGTACGGTGTGTGCCATTAACGCCTGTTCATCGGAGACGGCGGTTTCTGTGGTGCCAGGAACACAAGAACTGGACACATCAGCAATGAGGTCGAGTTCTCTTTACGGATGAGAACCGATTTAGTCTGACGAGCGATTCTGGACGTATACACACCTGGAGAGAGCAGGGAACACGCAATCACACCTCCAACATCATCGAAAGAGACCGGTTTGGAGGAGGCGGAGTTCTCTTTTGGAGCGGTATCATGCTTGGTAGCCGTACGGACCTCCACATCTTCCAAGTAGGTTCAGTCACTGGTGTGAGTCCGCTATTGTACCGAGGTTCTCCTGCCTCACGTGCGTCTGCTTAGAGGTGCTGTGGGTCCTGAGTTCCTCTTAATGGACGACAACGCTACACCTCATCGTACAGTGGCTGTCGCAGAGCTGTTGGAAAGTGAAGATATTCAACGCATTGATTGGCCCGCAAAGTCCCCGGACCTAAATCCAATCGAACACGTGGGGGACCTTCTCGGGAGACGCTTGGCAGCACGTCACCAGCCGCCAGCAACGATTCCGCAGCTGCGATTGGCGCTACAAGAGAAATGGGCCACGATGCCTCAACAGCTCCTTGACAACCTCGTCCTCAGCATGGACAGACGTTGTAAATCCTGCAACGCAGTCAGGGGTGATCATATCCCCAACTAAAGACTGGATTTTTCTTGGCAGCCGCCTGTCACATGGGCGTTTCTGTCTTCTGTCCAGTTGTGCTCGAAGCTACCTTTTCAACAAAGTGCTTTTGTATCCTTTAGATTCCTTGTTTGGACGGTTTTGCTCACTTGTCCCATATTCTTACATCTTGGGGATCTTATGGTATGATTTGAGTCACTGTGGGGCACTTCTGCACGACGTTACATTCGAAAAACCGTCTCGTCTTTAATTTTTGCACGCCAGTGTAATTTGGGCACCAATATAACGTATACGTTTGTCCGCGCCGGGCATCGAAACCGGGTCCCCTCACTCCGGAGTAAGTCTCTCTCACAACTGAGCTAAGCGGACATACGCTCTCACTGCTATCTGCCTACGGAAGCGTGATCATTAGGTGCGGTAATACTGAGGGTCGTATTTGCTTTTTTTTTTTTTTTTTTTTTTGCTTTTTCAGTTTTGAGTGTGCTTGTACTACCTAAAGTTGCTTTGTCTAGGCAAGAGTGTTGGAAAGAAGTTTCATCGTCATATTACTTTTGTCCAAGTAAACTTGATTTTGTGATTTGCAAGTTTTCTTGATCACATGGTTTGAATGTCTAAGTCGTGATGTCGTCTCAGATTTGTGCTATGAAAACGGTAATCTGGAGACGGTCTTTTGCTTGATTACGCTGAGCGTCTTAGAACTTGCAACACCGTTAAATCCCGAAACAAAAAAGCAAAAATACTGAATACTTTGTCGGAAATGCATGAAAAGAAAAACAAGGCATCAAATGCGATGTTTGTCAAGTTAAAAACAAGCTATACAGCTGTCAGACGACTGGAGAATAAATGAGTTAATTAACCAAGGCAATCTACTTTTTCGCCATTTGTGTTCACACCGCGGTGCGATATTTGTTTTCTTTTTATAATTATTTCAAAAGACTATTATTAAATGGAACTTTGTTTCTTCTTCAGGTTATTGGAATCATCTCCGTGTTCTTCATCTGCGTCTCCATTCTGTCCTTCTGTCTGAAGACACATCCCAACATGAGGGTACCAGTGATTCGCAACATTACCGTCCGGACATCACTCAACAATAGCCTCGCGTGGACTCTGGACAAAACCCACACGTACCCTCACGACGTGTTCTTCTACATCGAGTGTGTGTGTAACGCGTGGTTTTCATTTGAAATCACTGTCCGCTTCATTACGAGTCCCAAGAAGTCGGAGTTTGCGTGCGGGGCAGTCAACATGATCGACTTCACTGCCACTCTTTCCTTCTACATCGACTTGGCTCTGCAGAAGTTCGCCTCCCACCTGGAAAATGCTGACATCCTCGAGTTCTTCAGCATCATCAGGATCATGCGGCTGTTTAAGCTAACTCGTCACTCTGCCGGTCTCAAAATACTCATCCAGACATTCAAGGCCAGTGCTGGAGAACTCATCCTCTTGGTGTTCTTTTTGGTACTGGGCATCGTAATCTTTGCTTCTCTGGTTTACTACGCGGAACGTATCCAGTACAACCCTACCAATGACTTCAATAGCATTCCTCTGGGATTGTGGTGGGCACTGGTCACCATGACGACAGTTGGATACGGCGATATGGTGCCTAAGACCTACGCGGGGATGTTCGTCGGAGCATTGTGCGCTCTTGCTGGTGTGCTCACCATATCTCTTCCAGTACCCGTGATCGTATCCAACTTCGCCATGTTCTACTCTCACACACAGGCCAGGGCGAAGCTGCCCAAAAAGAGGCGGAGAGTCCTGCCCGTAGAACAGATCCGCGGTCCCAGGGCTCACGTGCCCATGAGAACAGATGTGCCCCCTGCACGAAGGATAAACGCGCTAAAGCAGAATATCCCGAAGGACTTTCTTGGTCCAAGGACAGGTAAGTAATGTTTGTAAATTCTTGGTACAACATGAAGTGTATTTCAGGAATTTAATAATCACAGGTATTCATTGCTAGAAATGTCTGTAATAATTGACGTCGTACATAGTGGCTACTGTGAAAGTTCTGTTGAAAAGTTGCCCACGGACAGATAATTTGCTGCACTAATGTTTATTGACGCTTGACAGGATTTGCAGAATACGTCAAGAAATAAATAATCCGAAGAATGAAAATTCATCCCCGCATAGGCCTCCCAGAACAACTGCCGACCCTCACTACGATGCAATGGAACTTTCCATTCCTGAGTTAGATTCGTTACAACTCTTATATTCACTTTTTCGCTCTTGATAGGCTGTATGCAGTCTACACTGTAACAGTGCATTATAAAAGATGACAAACTGAAGCAGGAATTAACACAAAAGGCATAGACTGGAGTTTGCAAAATTTTCTTTTTTGTTCGAGATACCTTTAAGGTTATGTAGTTTCTTTCACTTTTTGAGGCAGTTCTTTAATTAACTGATGAATGAATGCTTCTAGACAATTTCGTTAAAACATAAATCTCACTTCTGCAATAAGTAAGTGAATAATAGTAATAGTAACGGCCACTGAGAAAGAATCAGCACTTAAGAGTAACGGTTCCTTTACTTTTCCGCTCAGTGGAGTTCAGGTCATCAACATACCTATACCGCCAAGTTGCAATTTATCCACTGAAGCAAAATATCTCTTGTATTAACATAAATTTAAATCATATAACAACAATACGTATTCTTTTTTTGTTGTTGTTGTTGGGGGATTAACGGCCGCGGCGAGCAACTCATTGGGCTATAAGCAGTTGCCCGTCCTTATTTTAGGGCCACTGGCTCTAGGGAAGAGAGAGAGCCAGTGCCGTAAGAGAAACACAGCATCCATGCATCACCGGGATTCGAATCCGGACCCATCTCGGACGAATGATCAGAAGCCATAGCTGAGACCACCGCTCCACCGAAGCGGCCAATACTTATTCATCGACCCTGTCTTTCTCTCTCTCTCACACACACACATGTATAAGGCTTCAACCTTTTCCGCTTGATCAATTCTTCACAATGTACTCACAATCTCTCTCTACACACCAGTACTTTTGTATTCAGCATCGTCAGTTTATTTTTTATTCGACGCACTGTCAACGTTGCCAAAATGTACAAGCTATTTAGGGAAATAATGTGCTGTTCAGTGAGAAAATCTTTAACCGATTAGCAGTAGTGGATTTAGAAGCTCATTGTAGAGGGGGCGGTTGCTGTGGTCTACAAAAAAGGGAGACTCAGGACACACACACACACACGCACACACACACACGCACACACACACACAGGCACCGCATGGCTTTTTAAACATTTTCCATTAAAAAAATTGTTCAAAATTTTTGAAACACAAACTGCGAACGAGAACTGAAAAATCAATACTTTTTCCATGGCGTTCAATTGTCCGGTTTTCGAGGAAACGAACTTGATACTTTTAAATCTCACGTCTGGATAGAATCTTTGTAGATGGGTTAATTTAATAGAAAATATTCCAGCTAGGAAGTTTACTAGCTTTTGTTTATGACCCAATCGACGTACGTACTTCGCACTGTTAGCCACACTACGTCACACACACTTCGAAGTCTACCCCACACACTGTGACTTTCCCTGCTCTCAACTACTGATGATACCAGACAACACTAAAAAAAACAGAACAAAGCTCACTCATTGCTTTTCATGATCAGTCGAAATCTCTTTTCTCTTTAGCTCTAATTTTTGTGTTTTCCTGAACCCCTGTTTCTTTGTTGTTGTTTTTTTCTGCTGAAGATAGAACAAAACAGTTATCTCCAAATTTACAGCAAATTTTAGTTGTTATGAAAACTTTCACAAAAACCTGTGGATTTTTTACTAAAATTTTACAAAAACAAATGCATTCATTACTTTGATATTGGTGATTTAAAAAGGAAAATTCTTCTTCCGGGGGAGATCGCCCCGCTGGATCCGCTACTGCCAACCAGAAGTGCATTTCTTGAAAACGTCAAGGCACTGTAAAGATTCTAATCCCTTTTATTTACCTTAATGTTATTTTGACAGGTATCGTTTTATCGTTGAAACGTTATCCCTCTAAAAGGGGATTGGCTTGCTCACACGCTTTTCATTTATAAATTTTCTGAACGAACGGGCCAGAGATAATCTGATATCGTATATTTTGTATATCTAATAACTTAAGTATGCTCTTTTCGCTACTTTCGATTAAACAGAATTCCGGCATGTATATTTATTAGACAGGGCCTCTTCTTCACCCAAGGGGAAAATTACTTTCTTTGACTTCTTTGCTTGCTTGCGTAGTAGTATGACGTCGTTGAATTTCTTTTTGGGTATCTCCCAACAAAGTATATCTTCTAATAATTCCCATATCGGAAAATGTTAAGATATCCATGTTGCTAAAAAGCCTTTTCGAGTAACATTCCATTGAAGAAAAGAAATGTAATATCCAGAAATTTTCCTCTGTATTTAGGACTTCTCCTGCCACACGAAGATATTCTCGAGGTCATAATTTTATCTTCCTGTTACGGTCTTCTTTGTAGTTGTTTCACGAGTTCCATGTCCCATCTCTTTCACTGGTGGTATTATAGTTTGTAACAATGGCTTTAACATCAGTCGGTGTTCAGGGCCGCGGGTGGCCTAGTGGTCAACGTTCGTGACTGCCACGGAGATAACCTCATGGTTCGATCCACTAACTATCCCCCGTGCGTCGGATGGGCACGTTGAGCAGTCGGACCACGGGTACTGGCACCCTGGTATAAAATAAGGGCGTCTTCCTCTCCCTTTCTACCTTGCTTACGTGTCACTTTTCTATCGGGCACTCTAGCCCAAATCTCCCAGTTTCCTATTTCTAAGGGTTGTTTAAGACCTGGGGTCAGACACTCCCTTTTTGAAATCCTCTACATATGATCTGATCTGATCAGTCGGTATTCATGATTGAACGCGGACGTTCTAACAAATTCTGCCTTTTTGCAGAACACAGAAGGTGCATTTAAAATAAAATTCGTCTCTGTTATCCGCAAGACACGTTGACTGTCAGATAAATTTTTAGCTTAATATTCCTGTGCTGTGTAATCTGAAAATACTCTATTATAGAATTTCGGCATAGGTTTTGATAATTTCTACGTAGTTAGAATTTCTTTGATTGAACTGCGTTACCTTGATAACAAAAAATATTTGAAATGCCCTACAAAACGCGCTTCTGTGATACCCTACAGCTGCTCATAATTTGCAAAATTTGTTTCACGGTATAAGAAAAGATACTTAGCTCCAAAATGTAAAAGGGTATATCTGCTCAATTCCTTATCTCACTAAAATTTCAACTACTTACCAATTCTTGGCATCTACAATGTTTCCCACCGTTACTAACTGATTTATTGGGTTGGCCAAAAAGTCATTGCATTTTTTACACATAGATGGTGAAACACGTCTTGAAATGTAACTAACGTCATTTCAAACCGCAAGTTCACTATGTAACGTAACAGCTGATAGTTCAAGCTTGTTTTAGGAACAGAAAGTTGTTTGTTTGGCTTCGATTTCAAAATGGACAATCAAAAGGAACATTTTCGTCATATTTTGCTGTATTACTTCCAAAAAGGGAAGAACGCTGTGCAAGCTCATATAAAGTTATGTCACGTATATGGTGAAGATGCCTTAAAACTACAGTGCCCGAATTGGTTTTCGAAATTTTGGTCTGGAGATTTCGATGTGAAAAATGCGCCACGCTCAGGAAGGCCAATCGAAGTTGATGACTACAAAATAAGGGCATTCATCGAATCCAATCGGCGTTTAACGACACGACAAATTGCTGAGAATCTGAACATATCAAAATCGAGCGTTGAAAACCATTTCAAGCAACTGGGATATGTTAGTAAGATCGATATGTGGGGGCACCGCATGAGCTCAAAGAAATTCATCCCACTAAGCACGTTGACATCTGCGATTACCTCTTGAAATCTTTGTAACGTGTAATAAGAGGCGATTAAAAATGGATCGTCTACAACAACGTCGAACGAAAAAGATCGTGGAGCAAGCATGATGAACTGCTCAAAGCTCTTCAAAAGCAGATATGTACCAAAGGAAGGTTATGCTGTCAATCTGGTGGGATTCCAAAGGTATTGTGTATTTTGAATTGCTGCCGAGGAACCAAACCATTAATTTGGAAGTGGACTGTCGTCAGCTGAATAAATTAAGTGATGCAGTCAAACAGAAGCGTCCAGAATTGGTGAATCGCAAAGCTGTTGTGTTTCACCATGGTAACGCAAGACCACATACAAGTTTGGTCACTCGTCAAAAAACTGTTGCAGCTGGGATGGGGTGTGTTACCTCATCCACCATATTCACCAGACCTGGCACCATCGGACTATCATTTGTTTCGTTCGTTGCAAAACTCCTTGAACGGTCAAATCTTCACTGATGATGAGGCTATCAAATCGTTCTTGGAACTGTTTTTTGCCGAAAAAGGCAAACTTCTTTGAGCGCGGAATCATGAACTTGCCCGCGAGATGGAAAAAGGTCATAAAAAATGGACAATATGTTGTTGACTAAAGTTTTTGGTTCCCATTCACAATTTGCCTTTCATTTACACAGGAAAAAAACGCAATTACTTCTTGGCCAACTCAATAGAAAAGTACGCTGGAGTATTGAGAAGTGCTTTTGATTTTTGAATTTTAATCGAGATAGTTATTACCACGTGTTTTATATGTTTTGTTGCTAACCGAAGAAACGAATGAAGGTTTTAGTTGTTTGACCATGATTGTGGCCATATTGAAATGAAAGCCGGTGCATTAAATCTCGAAAAACGAAAAGCTGAGAATATATAAGAAAAGGCGAGAGTATATAATCTTGTCCTGAGTTAGCAGGAATTAGACTTTCCCGAGAGTAAGCATTTCAAAAAGTGGAAAGAGTTCTAAAAAAATCTGTTTTCATGAAGAAAAAGATAAAGCGACAAAAATTCACGTTATGTACGAGGTACGTTGCACACGCGCATGTGTATGTGTGTGTGCGCGTGAAAGCCAGCGTGTGTGTGTGTGTGTGTGTGTGTGTGTGTGCTAATTTGATCGGAACATTCCTCCTTGCTTTCCAGGAAATGAGGCCAATTCTATAAGACGTAAAAATGACATTTGACGGGATAAGAGGGGCTTGGATTCCCAATAAATGTCTATGTGTGTGACCTCTTAAACCAATCATGTCCTTTCCTGCTCCTCCTGTGCTGACATCCATGGAAGCAAGAGATGAAGCATCCCATAGGTATACATGGAATCAGGTCCCGAGAATTTGAGAAAAACATTGAGATTCTCCACATTACCCCAAACAGAGAGAAAGTGATCGTTTCCCAAAGATTCAAGTAAAATCCTTCAAGCAAGTGAGATGCAAAACTCCCACAACCACACCATTTGTTTTATTAAACGACTGGTATTCCTAAATGCAAATGCAATTTTTTACAGTTTTTTATCCTTGAAATTTCTTCTATTACTGTACTACAAAAAATGAACAGCTAAAGCAAGAAAATCACCATCGTAGAAAACGATTTTCTCCAAATTAAGAGATCCAAACGCTTTTACTTACGATTTGTATACGAGATAGATTTTCCAATTGTTCTCATTTTCAAATCATTCAATTACTTCATGAATGAAATACGGGATTGCACCATATAATATAAATTTTGAAGATGACAATCCGTTTTTCGATATAAATATGACAAGGATGGTAAGTCAGATAATATCCGAAAATTTGAAAATTTCGTCGTCGTAGAGCGGGAATCGATATCGAGTATATATCATCATTGTCAACCATTATCAATCCACTGCTGGACGAAGGTCTCTCCAAGCCTCTTCCACAACGGTCTGCCTTGTGCCAGTCTCCTCCATGTTACTCCCCCATACTTTCGAATTTCATCCACACATCTCCCATGTAGTCTTCTTGTGGGTCTTTTCCTGTCACTTGGAATCCAATATAAAATTCAAATCATATATATATACACACTGCTGGCCACCCAAAATGCAACACCGAGAAGAACACGAGATAGCAAAGCCAGATTTACTGGACACTTAACAACTGATACAAAGATGAAACGATTTAACTTACAGGCCCGTGCGACTTGCGGAACACGCAGCATCAATAGTTCGTGTGACACTCATGGCTGGCAATAACAGCCGATACACGCCGCGGCATCGAACGAAAGAGGCTTTGGATGTGGGCTTGCTGTATGTCGGTCCAGGCTGCTTCCACACGTTGCCGCAGTTCATCAGGCGTAGCCGCGGGTGGTGCTTGTTGGACCACTCGGTTGCCGATCAGCGACCAGATGTGTTCGCTGGCCGACATATTGAGAGAACAGGCGGGCCACGGCAGCAGTGACACCTGATGGGCCGCGAAGAATTGTTGCACGATGCGTGCTATTGCGGGCGCACATTGTCCTGTTGAAACGAGGCCGCTGGCAGGTCCTGCAGGTAAGCGAGGACTACAGGCTCCAAAACGTCGGAGATGTGGCGGTGATGTTAAGTGTACCGGCGATACGTACCAGAGGGGTGCGGGTGTCATATCCAATTGCGCCCCAAAACATAACGCCAGGCGACGGACCGGTATGGCGATGCATAATGCAGGCGTCTTACAGTCTCTCGCCGCGGTGCCGCCACATGCGGATCCGACCATCGTGGTGTTGCAGGCAGAAGCAGGATTCGTAGGAGAAGACAATGTCGTGCCATTCCGTAGCCCAGGTGCGGCGTTCAACGGCCCACTGCCGCCGCACTCGCCGGTGGTGTAACGTCAATGGTAATCGGAGCAATGGGCGCCGTGCGACAAGTCCCCGCTCCTGCAGACGATGTCGAACGGTACGTGCTGACACAGGTTGTTGCGCAACACACCCTAATTCCTGCTCTAACGTTCGTGATGTGGCGGTGCGAGTCGTCAATGCCCGCCGCAAAACATGCCGGTCCTCTCGTTCGGTGGTGTGCCGCGGCTGCGGCAATCGCTCACGTCGGTCTGTCCGTCCCTCCTGCACCCACCGAATCTATACTCGCCTCACTGTGGCTGGATGTCGTCCCACACGGGCGCCGATGTCTCGGTACGATAAACCGCTGCCGCGATAAGCTACTATTCGTCCTCTGTCGAACTACGAAACGCGCTGGAATGACTGCCGTATTCTGCGACGAGGCATCAGGAAGTTTTCCACGCACAGGTCCAGCAGCACAACACACTTCCACTATTTACACCCCGCCTTCTGTGCACCCATTTTATAGTGCTTCTCGGTGGCTGGCTGGGCGCACATAATTTGCATATGCCCTGCAATGCTAATCGTTTGCATGTCCTCTCGCGGGCGACGGATGCTGTGAATTTCAGGCCAATCGGATGCTTCCTTCTTGGTGTTGCATTTTGGGTGGCCAGCAGTGTACATATAGGATGGTAAGTCCGATATCGTATATTATCTGACTTACCATCCTTGCCGTATTTATACCAAAAAACGGATTTTCATCTTCAAAACTTGTATTATATGGTGTAATCTCGTATTTCATTCATGAATTATCGGCTCCTCCGGGCAATCACGGGATAGGATTCTTAACCTTCAGATTCGCTAAATATGAATGCCGGTTGCTTCGACTAGCGGATCGTGTGATTCAAATTAATCGGAAACTTGAGACTTGATCGTTCTGGGTTTCATTACTTATTAGACATTCACAAATATCTCTACCATGGAGTTAAACACAAGGTTTTCTCCAAAAACGAGACAATGTTATATAAATATAATAATATGCACCACTTACCAGAAAAACTTATTTTCCCTCAAGCGAACAAGTTTCGACATGTAAGCTTCCATCCGATAGCAGTACGCAACGCTTTGTTTTATTTAAATTACAATCATTCGTCTCTCAGAGATGGGGGAGCAGTTCGTCTGCATAAAGTTTTGTATAAATCTGTACAAACATTGTCATGGGAGCGCTCACTGTGCTGCAGATGGTTTACGATGATACTTTTTTATCATGCGCACGCTTTTTGATGTGCACGCAATGGAAGAACATCTTACGTAAAGAAATCGTTTGATGAGAACGGAAATGCCGAAAACTTTCATGCAGAAAATTGAATACCTGAATTGTTTAGCTGGAATTCTTACGAATCTCACAAACATTACTTTGAGAATGAGACTAATCTTTACTTTAGAACCGTACCTGAGCACTGTACCACGCTTAAAAACGATTTGATATATCTTTGATAAAACAAGAAGAGTAACAGGACTTCCGATCAGCAGTGTGAGAAAATAGAAGCCGCTCATCGTTGGAGAAAAACAGGAATCGAATTTGATATTTTTTTACTGGCATGAAGCAGCGCCCTGTACATTACGAATGTACAAATGTATGGAGGATAAACAGATTTTTCACTGAATATCTTTTGATAAGGGATTACGGAAATGAAACGTCATGCTGGTGCTATACAATTCTTCAGCTCACTCAAAGTTAAGTAATTAAAAGACTTCGTGCCAAATGGTATGGTCAGGAATCCAAAGCTGTCGAATGCACAATTGAGAATTTGAAAAACTTGCACTTAAAAATTGATATTTATTTATAAGTTAAAAAGGTAGAGATAAAATCAACTACATTGGCTAGCACTTTCGAGGCTACTTTAGCCTCATCATTGGGCCCAATTGCGTGAAAGGATGGTTACAGGCATTTATATACAATCATGGAATAATATAACTGGTGTTGCCAAACTGAAAATGGCATGTTACAAAAAATTATATGTAAATGGGACCCAGGTATCTGGAGATCCAACAGGTGATGCATCTAGCTGGTTCAAAATAGGATCCAAGGGCGAGGTATAGTTACAGGTAAGTCGTCATTACAACACCTGGAGGAAAAACGTGTAATACACAAACTTTCAGCAAGCAACAAAGAATGTTTATCAGGTGCAGAAGAAATTAGTGCGGTACGACTGCAGTCTGGGTAATGTTCGCCTTGCGCAACTGTGCGGGTTAAGGCAGAAAAGGTAGAACCAATACGAACTGCGTATTTGTGCTCTGCCACCCGTACTTCCATCGAACGTAGCCTATATAGGAGGTATCTTCAGAGTCCGGTGAATTGGAAACGAGTGGAATGTTTTAAACACCATGTCTATGCAATGAGTGAATCTTATCACGGTCCTTGCGCAAAAAATTTAATAAATTATAGGGGCGTATTCCAAAAGAAATGTGAAACTTAGCCCAGGCGTTCCCAAGGATGTTGACAATGGTTGGTTGTAATCAATCGTACCCACATATTGCACAATGTGTGACTCCCTTTGTAACGCTGTGAATTGAAGACGATTCATCCTTCTGTCCAGGCAAGATATGTCGCCATAAGAGTAGTCAAACGTGGACGTAGAATCTTCTGAAATTCTGCACGTCGTAGAAAAGGGTTCGAAGAGTGGGAATAAGAGTGTTTGAGCAGAAATCTAAACGCAGCTAACTCATGGCTCCAAGGGTGTGAAGAGTTGCGAGGAATAAGTACGGGACACGCAGAAGGCGTCCTGTACACGGAATACTGTAAACCTGTAGAACTATGTGAAAGAAGGAAGTCCAAAACAGGTAGGGAGCCATGTTGCTCCAACTCAATGGTTAATTTAATCGTAGGATACTGTGAGGATAAAATATCTGTAAAGGTATATAGTTGTTCAACAGGAAAGGACCAAAAAACTAGAATGTCATCTACAAAACGCATATACAGAAGGGGTTCGAAAGGAAAACCTGAAAGAGAGTTATTTTCTAATTCCTGTAGAAGAAAATTTGAAAGAACAGGAGAAAGGGAGGAGTCCATAGATGTTCCCCCTTTTGTTGGTAGATGATATTGTTGAATTTGAAAAATGAGCGTGAGGCCATAAGCTATAAGGCTGACATCATGGCCTCTACTTCAGGAGGGGAAAGGTCAGGACAAGTGGAAAGTTTCCTCTCGATAATACTAAGAACAGCAGGGATTGGCACATTTGGAACGAAAGACTCCACATCCAATGAATCCATAATAAATTTGCCTTGAAAAGAGAATGCTAGGATGATATCCAGAGCTTGGGTGGAGCTTCTGATAGAATGTGGCGAAGATCTAATCAGAGGAGGCAAACATTTCGCTAAAGCTGACTCAAGGGGCCGAGATGGGCTATTTGCACTTGAGACCAGGCGACGAACTGGATAACCTGGTTTGTGTAACTTGATTTTACCAAATGCAAGCGGAATACTGGGTCCAGAGGGCGGATGAATTTTTGCAGAGTTTGCCTGGGGTAAACAACTCTGACTTTTTAGTCTAGTAATGGCTGCAATTAAGGCCTTGGTCGGGTCTTGAGAGACAACCTTATAAGGAATCTTTTGGCCCGTCTCACTGATTCTTTTGGGGGCCCCTCGGTTTGAGACACATTCGGGTTCCGGGTATATTTACTGCAATTTTTAAATTGACTATAATCAATTTCATCATCATCAAATAATTCTATTATTATTCTATATTGCAGTAAAAAGAAACGCTATTTCATTTACATACAAACACAGCATCATGCTTATAAGAAACTCTTCCTGGCTTTAATTGCAGCAAAAGTGTCTATAACTCCATCATAATTGACATGAATTAACGTATTACTCTCTATGTACAATACTGAAAAAATATTCAAGTGCTCTTGAGAAAATGTTGATTATAGATAGTTTTTAACTCTTTTAAGAGCATTAAATGATTTTTCACCACTTGCATTAGATACTGATAAAATAAGGAAAATTTTAAGAATGAATTCCACATTTGTAAATGTTTCTTTCAAGCCGACAATGTCCACAAGCAGTTTATAGCAATCTTCCTGCCGGACTGAGGATTGATCTTGATCCATGGGATTCACAAAACGACGGAAGTGCTGTAGTTGATCACAAAACAGTTTTCCATTTATGCCATTTGAATGTACCTTGGAAATATTGGGGTCACATTTCGCAGAATGGTCATGTTCATCAGAAAAAATTCCTTTGAATAGGTCGAATATGCAGGGCTCAAAGGAAAGTCCTTATTCAGGACAATAACTGCGGAAGAAAGGGTCCGAGTGGTACACAAGTTAGGTCTATGTATAGGAAAGGGACGATGGCCGATCGAATAAAAGCGATTGGAGCACCCCTAGCTGTAAAGGTAAGAAGTTAGGAAACCTAACTCGCGAACAACGCAAGATAGAAACAAATTTCCAATTACAAAGTTGTAGCGCATTGCCTAATTAGTAGGAAATGACATATGGTGCGCACGAATTATGTACATGGACGGGTCAAAATGCTGATAAAGTGCACGCGGTCGCTGGATGGTTAGGCAATTCAAAATGCTGGCCCACGCTAGAGAACGATTCAAATGCGTATGTAAATATTGATAGTGACGTAGAAGCCGGTCGGTGAGATAAAATACCGAGACTGGGGATTTGAACGTCAGTCAACGTACACGTTGCAAACACTGATGGCAGGCTACTCGAACGCTGAGTACTGTGAAACGGTCGTGCTTTATGGCGAATGTCATCGCCATGTCCAAAAAGCTGCAAGGCGGTATGCCGAGCGCTTTCCGACTGGTCAACGTCCAACTGCAGTGACTATTAACAACTGTTTTCGCCGCCTCCGGGTTCGGGTGTTACAGTGCATCCTGAGGCTGTCCTGGGATATATCCTTGCCAATCCCAACATTAGTGCCACAGCATTCGCCAAAGCATGCGGATTAACGACACAATGTGTTTGGCAAATCCTGAACGAGCATGGAGCTCACCCATACCACGTTCAGCTAGTGCAAGGTTTGATATATGTAGACCAGGGAAGGCGTTTCGATTTCTGCAATTTTGTGCATAACACGCTGGAAGTTAATCTAAAGTTCTTGGCCGATATCTTGTGGACAGATGAGTTCTGTTTTATACGGGACGGAATAGTCAATCGGCATAACACCTATTACTGGGATCTGAGCAACCCATCTATGCAACGAGCTGCTCGACATCAACGACGTTGGGCAACTAATGTTTGGTGCGGTATTTGGCGAAACACACTAGTTGGATCCATTTTCTATTATGGGACATTAACAGGTCAGCGGTACCTTGAGCTCTTACGGGGCCCAATATCTGACTTTCTGGATGATCTTCCCCTCAGATACCTGCTGCGCATGTGGTACCAACATGACGGTGCAGCACTTCACATGGCAGCCAACGTACAGAGTTTCCTGGCTGAAACATTCAGACACCAGATAATTGGTTATGGCGGTACGGTGGGATGGGCTCCGCAGTCACCGGACTTAACATCTTTGGACTTCTTTCTGCTGGATTACTTGAAGGAACAGGTGTATGCTACGGAACCTACTAGTCTGGAAGATTTACGACACCGCATTGTGTGCGCCTGTAACACAGTGACACCTGCCATGCTAGATAGTGTACGAGAAGCTATTCTTACATGCCTTGGAATGTGCACTAAAGCCGATGGGGGCCACTTCGAACCGGCTGTACATTAACTTCGCGCAGATGTGCGTTGTGTCTGTAAGTAGGCATATCTCCTGTAAACATTTTTCAGTATTATAAATAAGCCTGCACAGCTTCTGTCTCGTGTCATTATTTTTGTGTCTGTTTCACCAGCTTTACCGATTTCGAATTAAACGCATTTTGGCCCATCCATGTACATAATTCGTGCGCATCATAAGTAATTTTCTACTAATTAGACGATGCGCTACAACTTTGTAATTGGAAATTTGTTTCCATCTCGCGTTGTTCGCGAGTTAGGTTTCCTAACTTCTTACCTTTGCCACTAGGGGCGTCCCAAACGCTTTCATTTGATCGGACATCATCCTTTCCTGTACATAGACCTAACTTGTATACCACTCAGACCCTTTCTTCCGCAGTTATTGCCCTGAATAAAGACTTTCCTTTGAACCCTGTATATCCTTTGCTTTTCCTTTCTCCAGCTCAACTACCAGTTTGTCACAGATTTCGAATCTTTTCTTCTCCCTCCAGATGAATTTCATTGTCTGTATACATTCTCATCAGCAAAGCTTTTTCTTTTTATTCTCCTTTTGTAACTCTCATCATCGTCTAGTTGTTGCACAGAAGTAGACAAAGTTGAGGCTTTCGTGTCAATAAGTCGTTCAAGTGGAGGCTTTCATGTCAGAAAAGTCGTTACGTATGTCATCAAAGAAGAATTTCAGAGACTGAAATAGATCTTCTGCCATCTTCATGTTTAAATCTTCTTTCTGCAAGGATTTTCTGACTTTTTAGATTCGTTGCAACTGTCGCCCACAAGGCAGTCATGAAGGTAGTTTCATATTTGTCAAAATTGTTTGCCAGCGATTTTGCCTCTGTTTTAGCTAAATGCTTTTCAGTTTCACACTCAGAAAGTTTAATTAATGCTTTTCTAGTCTCACTATAAGCTCTTTGTAACGTTGATACCGCATCAGCTCTTGCTGACCATCGAGCATCATTCAACTGTTTCACAATGTGTTGATGTGGTTGAATGTGGGATTTAAATATTTCGCAATGATGAGTGGAGGCCGAAAAAAAAGGTTTATACTTTTTGAACAAAATCAAAGTAAGCTTCAGCATATCTGCAGCATTCAGCAGCATTATTGCCTACAAAATTCAAAGGATGGTTTGAGCACAGCACATAAAATGCTGTGGGACTTCTTTCAATTATTTTTGCTTGAAGGCCAGCATATACATCCGACGTATTCAAGGTACTGTCATAGCATTGGCCTCTATAGTTTTTTATATGTAGACCTGGATCTCAAATCTTTTACAAGACAGTATCTTTCAAATACTCCGCTTTGTGAGATTTTATGGGCAAGAAACCAAAGAATCGCTCAACAGTTTTTTCATCAGCCTTTACATATCTCAAAACAAAAGTTAGTTGGTCCACATGACTTACTTCAGGAGTAGAATCGACGATAATTGAAAAGTACTGTGAACTTTTAACCTCCTCACAAAAACATTTTCAAGTTTTTCCGCCATTACAGTTAATATCTGATCATATGTTTGGTGAGACAAATACTGTAGTTTGTTCTGCCTGAACCACAATGCTCATACTTTTTAAAAATGTTCTTCCAGAAAGTCATCAAAATCTGCAAGATAAGATACTCCATACAAAGTTAAAAAATTCCCCTTATTTACATTTTCAGAGCATTCTCTTTCTCTGTGACCACTCTGAGCGGATGTCCGAGACTTGAAAGTAGTTTCACGGTGGCCACTACTCGATATAGTACTTGCCTCCAGTAGCCATTCTCTTTTTCAATCTGAGTCATTTGTTGAAAATCAACTCTCCCGGATAATTTACTCCTTGCAATCATATTGACCATGGCTGTCAAGTGAGATTTCATGATTTCTTAAAACTTTTTCTGTTCTGGACCAATCAGAAAATCCTTCAACAAAAACCCTATTTATGGTCGGGGAAAAGTTTACACACATAGCAGTTAACAGATTTAGAAATTTCAGAAAAAAATAACCAGTTTCTTTTGTCTTGTGTTCCATTTGTCTTCAACCTATAAAAGTGATTTTCATTTATGTTCCTGAAATACGTTTTCCTAGAATCAGAAAATAATTTCCTCAGATTTTTAGTGCTTCTTTATTTTCTGGTTTGTTTCTAATAAAGTAATTATTATATCAAAGGTGGGGTTAGAAGACCATAAAACAATATCAGTAGTTAAGTATGAATTTATTGTACAGGTAGGCCTACGCTCTTCCTCTTGATTTGTTGGTTCATGCTCTTGGTTGATTATTTGATCTGGCTTTGAGGACTGACATTTAAAATAATTCAGCTGCAAATGGGATGGTTTCTCACATGAATCTAAGTAGCTGGAGTCAAGATTTGAATTTATTAAACTAGCCTTACAATTGTTGTGTTCTAAACTTGAATGCTGTGGGTCCTGTGTAAGGTTCCAGTTGCACATTTTCTTTTAAAGCACGTGAACCCGAAAGCTTTTGCTCAATTCGCTCATCAGCGGAATGACTCTACACAGGCTTTTGTAGGAATACTAATAAACTATCCATATGCTTTTGAAGACGTTTGTCTTTCTCTTTCTTCTTCAGCTTTTCGTAACCTGACTCATAACTTCACTGGCTTCATTTTCAGGAGAATCCGTCATATAAACTATATGTAAACGAAACAGAAACACCAGCTGTAACGATGCCGATTTTAAGGGCACGGTTATGTGTTAATAATCACAACATTAAGTAAGTAACACTACATGTATATAATACCACAACGTGGAGATTGATTGGGAACACAGAAATACAGATTACAGACTATATTTTAGGTTATGTTACCAGTAGTCACTATAGCTACAACGCACAAATGAAATTACTCACCAGTTAGCAAAATGTTACCCACTTGTCAAGCAGGATAGCCAACTTTACATTTCTTAAGTAGAGAACAGACGACAAGCATTATACTGTATAAAGTTTAAACCACGACTGCTTTTCTATGAATCCGCAAAATATTATATTCATCAACACACCTTTTCCCCACTTTCTTCCTTTTCTTTGTTTCCTCTTCATTTATTTCTCTTTTTGCAGTGAATCGGGGGCACGCCGGGGCGTGGGGTTCTTTGCGATTGCAACTTGCGGGACCCCTCAAATCCGCCCTTGGCTGCATGCATTTCGGCGTTATAGTCACTAAAATCCACGATTACTACTTGTTGTGATTTATCGGCACTAATAACAGCGAGAGTAGTAATACGGGCAATTGCTTTAAGCTCACTTCTTTCATAGCGCAGGTAAGAAGATTCCGAACGATAAGCTTGTGAAGAATGAGATCTGAAGGGTTGAGAGTTATGTCCAGCCAACACCTTGGCAACGGAGTGTCTAACAGGATCTCGATGAGCTTCCGGCAAGGCCTTAACTACTCGTTCAACCTGGGTAACGGTGTTAACACATGCCCCATAACATATCGGAAAAGCAAATTTATATCCATGCGACAAGGCGTGGTTGTCAAAGAAGTAGAACTCAGGTTGATAAACGGAAGTGAAGTTGATGAGGTTGAAGCTTCAGGTTTCAACGTACTTGAATAGTAGCGAGGAACCTCTTTAGCCGAGACCAACAGACGGAGTTTGTGAATATGGGTAGCCTGAATGCGTTGTATGGCTGAGGCAATCATAATACTAATAAGAATCATTGATCTCCCGAATGTGATAGTCTGTCCGATTTGCAAAGATTTGGTATCCCAAATAGGTCCTCCAATTAAGATAATCCAAATATCCACTTTTAGCCCTAATCTCCACATGAAGGTGTTTGATTTCCGCAACAGTGGGTGCGATTGATTACAACCCAACCATTGTCAACATCTTTGGGAATGCCTGTGGTAAGTTTCACATTTCTTTTGTAATACGCCCCTATAATTTATTCAATTTGTTGCGCAAGGACCGTGATAAGATTCACCCTTTACATAGACATGGTGTTTATAACATTCCACTCGTTTCCAATTCACTGGACTCTGAAGACACCTCCTATATAGGCTCTACCCTACGTTCGGTGAAAGTATGGGTGGCAGAGCACAAATACGCTGTTCGTATTGGTTCTACCTCTTCTACCTTAGCCCGAACAGTTGCGCAAGGTGAACATTACCCAGACTGGAGTCGTACCACACTAATTTCCTCTGCACCTGACAAAAATTATTTGTTGCTTGCTGAAAGTTTGTGTATTACACGTTTTTCCTCCAGGTGCTGTAATGGCGACTTACCTGTAACTATAAATGGCTTTTGGATCCTACTGTTGAACCAGCTAGATGCTTCACCTGTTGGATCTCCAGATACCTGAGTCCCATTTACATATAATTATTTGTAACATGCCATTTTCAGTTTGGCAACACCAGTTATATTATTTCCATCTTTTCGCGCAATTGGGCCCGATGATGAGGCTAAAGTAGACTCGAAAGTGCTTGCCAATATAGTTGATTTTATCTCTACCTTTTTATTTTGTAAATAAATATAAATTTTGAAGTGCAAGGTTTTCAACTTCTCAGTCGTGCATTCGACATCTTTGGATTCCTGATCATCTCAAAGTGCAATTGACAAACATGAAATTTGTCTTCTTTCCCACAAGTACGACTTTGACTGTCCAACCTTTCGACCAAGGGATAATCAAGACGAACGTATGCCCTACCGAAGGAAGGTGAGAAGAAGAATTGTAGATTTAACTGACGTAGGCGAGATATCGGAATCGGAAATCGCCAAAAAAATATCTTAGCTGAAGCACGATTCTGATGGTTTCCAATGACTGGAGAAATGTGACAAACATTTGCATTTTTCAAACTTCTTCGGTATAAAACAAAATTACCAAATGCAAAGAGACGCAGGAGAAGAAGGAAAAGAGGATTTTGATCACAGTTGTTTGAAAACTATTTTAATTTTGGCAGTGACACCCAAAAAAGCTTTTGAAAAAACAGATGATGTAATCGTTAAAAGCATCAGAAATATTATGTGAAATAAAATCAGAAATATCGTGGAAAATACTATAAAATATGTCAGAAATATCGTGAAAATTACCGTAAAATATATCAAAAATATAGTGAAAAATACTATAAAATATATCAAAAATATAAAACTTACAATAAATAATTACTCCCTATAGCAGGGGATGTTTTCTTTATCTGAAGAAGAATCTGCATGAAAACTGCTTGCTTTCCAGCTAAAAGACTCGGAAGGGGGAAAATTTTTCAATCTAGTGAAAAAACTAAGGAAAAAAAATGTGTTTTGTTTTCAATACCAATGGCATTTACGCTCCATAGAGGCAAATTTGTGCATCGGAAAAAGACCGAAAGGCATGAATTATTATTCTCAAAGTTCAGGATCCCAGTGCGAAAGAAACATTTCAAATAGGACTAATAGATGCAGAGATATAGTATCTACAAACAGAAGGACGGACGTAATGATGCTATTTGCACTCTGTTTTTGAATTTTCTTTTCAAAAGACGGGATGACAATACTTTCAGTGCTAGCGGCAAAGACGTACATCGCACTTGTTTCTGCATTTGTACAAAGGATTTGCAAGAAAAGGACACTGCGTCAGAGATATGTTCTTCCCAATGTGACATCTGCACAATATGAGGCCATTTCTGTTGATCTTTCCGGGCTGCAAAACCTGACAACGCCTTTTTTACTTTAATTAAACCTAGAGACAAAACGCGATGCTTCACCTACACTCGGTGCACGAAACAGAGTAATGCGTACTCTTTTCTCCTGCTTTTCATAGAACTTTATACAAAAGCTCCGACCGTGACTTTACATAAAACAAAACTGCGTGCTCTGTCAAATCGAACAGGAAGTGTCATATGCTTTTCACGATAAAAACTACAAATCGTGACTGAAAAATTTTAGAAGTACTTCGATATTTCAGAGAAAAGAATTAATTGTTATAAGATCTTCAAAATACATTCCTCTTGAGTGCGTAATTCTGTGGAGCTGAACTTGTGGGACTGTTTAACTCTCTTGTCAAGAAGTTCAGCATCTCTGAAACGCTGCCAAAATGGTGCCTTTTAAGATGGAATTTGTTTTTCGGGGAATAAAAATCATCAGAAGGTGCTGGCGAATACGGTTGATGGTAAAGCACTGTAACACACTGTAATGGAAAAAAGCCCTGCTTGCTGATGTTTGTGCTGTGTGAAAGTGCATTTTCTCGAACCAAAAACTCAACTCGAGAGCGTCCGGCCGGCCAAACTCGCCGAATTCCTTTCAATAGTCTGTACGTCCCTTTTCTGTAAAATTAAGAGTCAAATGTCTACAAAAATTATCAGAAGGTGACAAATCTGGCGCATATGGTGTATGGTAAAACACTCTGACATCCTGTCATAGGAAAAAAACTGCTTGATGATGGTTGTGCTGTGTGAAAGTGCATTGTCGGGAAGCAAAAACTCAACTTGACTACATCCGGCCAAACTCGCTGAATTCCTTTCTATGGTCTGTCCGTCCCTTCTCTGTAAAATTAAGAGTTAACCGTCTTCAAAAATTATCAAAGGTGCCCCATCTGGCGCACTCTAACATCCTGCCATGGGGAAAACTGCTTGGTTGCGTTGTGTGAAAGTGCATTGTCGTGAACGTGTCGAGCTTTTACTCGACTCGACAGTTTCCGGCCGAACTCGCCGAATTTTTCTTCAATAGCCTGTCCGTTGCTCCTCTGTAAAATTCTGAGTTAACTGTCTGTATTTCCGGAAGAAATTCTTTGTTCGCAAGTCCTTGCCGATCAAAAAACAACGCCAACATCGTTACGGTTCAAGATTTTTAGAATTAAAATTTCTTCCCCGAGTTTTCTCCAGCCCATACAGCTGATTGTCTTTTTGTTTCAGGGTCAAAGCAAAGCACCAATCATCTTTTTAAAGTAGTCTGGATCACTATATGGCTTATGAATCAAATCTCGACACAGAACAACTTACTTCTTCTGCTGCTCCACCCTCTTTGCATGAGGTACGAAGCGTGAGTGTACTTTTCTTGTTTTCAGATCTTCGACAGCAGTCTAACGCATGACATCCTCACTAATATCAAGCTCGTTTGCTATATCACTCGGACGACATGCAGCGATTTTTCCATTAGCAGCTGCAGAAATTTGTCGATGTTGAAATCCGTACGTGACTGGAAGAGGCGACTGCTCTGCACGTCATCCATAGCATCTGACAACCTTTCACAGAATCGTCTATACTAACGAAAAATGGTGAAACGTTACTGCGCTTTACTTCTACATGCACCATTGCATCTGTTTCTGTCGCACCTTTCCTGGATTTAAAACAACATTTGACCGCCACTCTTTCCTTGCTGCTACGAGGGCGCATCAAAAAGTTAGTTACATTGTTGAATAAAAAACAAAACAAATGAAGAGATATACTCAGGGGATGTATGTTGGTTTAAAGGTACAACATTTATTCATTTTTCCGCATAGTCGCCTAAGGACTGTAAACATTTATCGGAACGTGTTATTAACTTTCCATACCTGTAGAGAAAAAGGTCGCCTTCAGTATGGTGCAACCAGTTAAGGACCGCAGTTTCCACAATCTCGTCGGTTTGGAATTGTTGCCCACTGAGGTCCTGCTTAATTTTATCGAACAAATGGCAGTCGCACGGGGATACGTCGGAGCTGTACGGTGGATGTTGCCACACCTCCCACTTTAATGACCAGCTATTCCTTTGTTTTCCATGCTGGGTGGGGTGTGGCGTTGTCGTGCAGCAGAATGGCACCTTCGCTCAACTTACCCCGGCATCTGTCCTTAATTGCCTTTCGCAAATTTCGTAGCGTTCGGCAATATGAGTCAGCATTGATAATCGTCCCTTTTGGCAGAAATTCTATGTGAACAGCACTTTCACAGTAAAAAAAAAGTAGTCATGACCTTTCCTGTAGACGGTTGAACTTTTCACTTCTTTCTTGTTGGAGAAGTGACACACTTTCATTCCAAGGACGATCGTTTGGTTTCAGGGGTGAAATGGTGAAACCACGTTTCGTCACCTCTGATCATTCGATGCAAAACATTGTGACCATCAGCCGAATACCGTTGCAGAAGAGCCAAAAACGACAGGAAATGTTGGTTTCTGTGCTGATCGATGAGTAAACATGGCACTCATCTTCCACACAATTTCCGGAATCCCAGCTGCTCGTGAATGATGAAATGCACAGTCCCGTACGAAATGTCTAACGCACCCGCATTTTTCTTGATTTTTATTCTCCTATTATCCCGTATCATGTCGCCAACGGCGGCGACTTGCTCCGGAGTGCTGGATATTGATAGTCAACCTTCAAGATATTCTTCCGTCAAATTTGGGCGACCCTTTTCAAATTGTTGGCACCACTTTACAATGGCCGGGCTAGACATGACATTTCCCCCATATACAGCACAGATTTCACGATGGATGTCAGTGCAATTTAGGCGCTTAGCCCACAAAAATCGAATGGTACCTCACACTTCCAATTTGGATTCAGAACAATGGTTGGGCGAGACATTGCATTTTTCCCGTATACAGCACAGATTTCACGATGGATGTCAGTGCAATTTAGGCGCTTAGCCCACAAAAATCGAATGGTACCTCGCACTTCCAATTTGGATTAAGAACAATGGTTTGGCCAGACATTGCATTTTTCCCGTATACAGCGCAGATTTCACGATGGATATCAGTGCATATTAGGCGCTTAGCCCACAAAAATCGAATGGTACCTCGCACTTCCAATTTGGATTAAGAACAATGGGTGGGCGAGACATTGCATTTTCCTCGTATACAGCACAGATTTCACGTTGGAAGTCAGTGCAATTTAGGCGCTTAGCCCACAAAAATCGAATGGTACCTCGCACTTCCAATTTGGATTAAGAACAATGGTTGGGCGAGACATTGCATTTTTCCCGTATACAGCACAGATTTCACGATGGATGTCAGTGCAATTTAGGCGCTTAGCCCACAAAAATCGAATGGTACCTCACACTTCCAATTTGGATTAAGAACAATGGTTGGGCAAGACATTGCATTTTTCCCGTATACAGCACAGATTTCACGATGGATGTCAGTGCAATTTAGGCGCTTAGCCCACAAAAATCGAATGGTACCTCGGACTTCCAATTTGGAGTAAGAATCCAGTTGACATGCCATTACAAACTGCCTTCTGCACACACATTACGCAGTTACTGAACTAAAACACCTCCCGACGGCAACTCTGACGTACTGTCTACTTTGTGCCCAAACACATATGATCTGACTGAAATCCCACTCCAGATGGCGCTAAGTGTAACTTACTTTTTGATTCACCAATTGTAACGTATACTCTATATTCACTTTCCTTTTGATTTTACTATCTCTGGTTATTTTATTTTACTATGTAAATTATCTTCTTACTGAACGGAATATTATTTCACCCGCTGAATGAGATCTGGCAATGAGTGTAAGTCATGACGTGGTGGTAGCTCGTATATAGGCGCGTTCATCGAGAAGTGTGAGTTGTTGAGTTGTTGTGTTGTAGTGTGTTGTTGCGTTGTAGTTGTGTTGTTGCGTTGGAGTTGAGGGTGGTTGGTGTTGTTGGTGGTGTGTTGCGCTGCGTTGCAGTGTGTTGTTATGTAGTAGTGATATATGAGTGCCTTAGTTGACCAGGAGTCATCATAATAAACAAGTTGTTCTGTAAGTTCAGTCTTTTTCAATTCTTAGTTTTGTCAGACCTCTGTCTGGCTGTTAGGTTTATGACTTTGATTACTTAATATAAATAACCAGCGTTGAGACTTTGTTTAAGTTCATAATTAACGAGTAACAACACCCTTTTGGGAATTCATTATTTTGAAGCTTAGAGCATTATTCATTCATAATAATTAGCTTAGCAAAAGGATAAGCAAAGCTAATTCATTATACAATGTATAATCCATGGCGAGGTGATTTTATTGCAACAGCTTAAAGAAAACTTTCCAGTAGAACCGCTGTGTGCACACTACTGAAATTTGGCAACGAGGGGGTTTGATAGTAAATAGTTCCAACAATGGCCCATGAAAAGCACTAGTGGTATACCTTTCAACAAAATCAGTCTTAAAATGTTTCAGATATACCTCGTATATTGCACGCGTGTATAAATCGTGAACTGCATACCCATCAATAAACATAAATAGTCTTGTACATTTTGAGACAAACATTGTACATTCAGATATACTGTAGTTATAAATAGACGGGAAACTTCCCCAGTAAAATTCTCCAGCAAAAAAAAACAAAGTTAAGCCAGCATCACCTCTAGAACGAATTTCAATCGTCAAGCGACGGATTTTCTTTTCAAACATCCGCGTTTGTTTCGTGCTCGCAAAGGTAATCTTAATTATTACGCCGCTAAGAATAGTGAGGAAAAGGAGAAAATTGTAATGAGGAGAATGCGTCTTATGAGAGCAATTTTAACTGCAAATCACATTTAACGCTTAAGGTGAGCCCAGCAAACAAGAGCACATACACTTCAAAAGGACACGGTTAGCAGCAGAAAACGAGCTCATACCCCAGAGAGAAACTTGAAACTATGTAAAACAAAACAGTGATTTTCTGTCGCATTTATCTGGCTAATCCATTGGAGTACAACGCTGAAAATTAAGAAGGAGCAATGGTTGCGGACCATTAGCCAGTAACTAAAAGTGCTTTCCATCCTTACTGTCACCTCTTAGTCATCATACACAACCTCTCAAGTATGCAGATACACATAATGCCGCTGTGTATTCGGATGAAATGAATTCCTCATTTGCTGTGTCACCACGTGTGATTTCATTAATTCCTCCTATTAACAGAAGACATTTGAGGGAAGCTAACGACGAAGAGTGAGCCTGAGTTTTGGATCCATTAGCTCTTTCGCTCTCAGAAGTAGTTCTTCAAATGAATAAAGCAGTCTCCCGATAGAAAACTGAAAGAAAAAAGGGAATTAATTCGTAGTACCTTGTTTAACGAATTAACAGTTCCTGGCCCCCTTTTTCACTACTCTCTCTCTCTCTGTCTGTCTCTCCCTCTCTCTCTCTCTCTCTCTCTCTCTCTCTCTCTCTCTTTCTCTCTCTCTCTCTGGCTCACTCGGTCGCATTAAAAAACGTGTTACAATTATTTTTTTCCATATACGTACATTGATTTAGATAGAGCCACATGTGACTGTACTGTTGCAGCATCGTGAACCAACAGACGTATAACGTCGTCATTTTTCATCTTCCCACTTTTCTCAGCCATCATATGCTGTCACTTTTCAAGATAATTACTCGCAGCCACAATGATATAATCGAGTAGCATCTTTTGTTGACTGAAAACAAAGAAATTAAATGTTAAACATTTTTGTATATAACACACATGATGTATGTGTCGTGAACACCACTAAACACCCTTCTCTCTTCTCTCACTATCTTCTTCACAATCTAACTGCGCAGTTTCTTTCTCGTTTTTCATTGGCCGTTCTCAGCTACGCCGTTTCTATGGCTACTCACACACTTTAAGAGTTCCTGACAGCTTCAACAGAAGATGTTTTTTTACTTGCAGTGACGTCACACGCCTTGCAAACCGATAATTCCCTACGTCACTCAGAATTTCCCAGGCCATTTCGTTTCACCCCATACGAAAATTTACAGACCTCACAGCATAATTCATTTTCAAAAAAATCTGGGGAACAGACATGATATAACTTAGCGATGGGAAACTGTCATATTGCCTTCGCGGTAGAAAGAGATTTTTCTCTGGAGAACACTTAGCACCACTGTCGTGGTAATGAAGAAGCAACAATATTTACATATACGTAGAATGCATGGAGTTACTGTAAGATTATCATTTTTCTACAGAAACATCGCAATTAACTGTTTCCTTAAGAGGCTTGCAAACACTATCGTCCTACAGCAGGTATCAAGCAGATTCTTCCAATACAGTTTTGAAGCATTCTGTGGTTTCATGGGGAGTTTATTCTGCACCGAACGTAGTGAGCTTATTTAACATAATAATTTTATCTCAAGTTTGCCAAATTCTTGTTTTTTTCTTTTTTAACGTATTTGGAGCTGGAATTATTTTTCAAAAAATATTTCTTTCCCGTCTAACATCAGCAGCGCAACCTTGCATCCAGAAATGATGATTAACCCGATTCAGATTCCGCATGCTAAGATATACTGGTGCGTAAAACACATGTATTCCTTGGTCCATGTGGCTTGATCACAAAATATTTCAGACTGAACTACAGACACAATTGCGTTGCTGAAAATGGTATGACTTTTTTCCGCTTGACGGTTTCAGAGTGTGAAATTGCCCATCGTTCACCGCTTTTTGCTGCGTTGGTCACTTCGCAGTCTAGAATTTGCGTTAACGTTTATTCAGGATCGAGTGGCTCGTTACAAATTACTTTTAGAAAGTTACTTCAGCCAGCCTGGTGGCGCAGTAGTCTAAGCGATGGCTTCTGGTCATTCGTCCGAGATGGGTCAGGGTTCGAATCCCGGTGAGGCATGGATGTTGTGTTTGTCTTATGGCACTGGCTTTCTCCCTTTCTTGGAACCAGTGGCTCTAAATTAGGGGCGGGCGACTGCCTACAGTCCAGTGAGTTGCTCATCGGTGTCGTCAAACCCCCAATCAAGGGAAAACAAAAACATCTGAGATTTTTTTGATTGGAGGTTTAACGACCACCGTGAGCAACTCAATGGGCTATAAGCAGTCGTCCATCCTTAATTTAGGGCCACTGGTTCCAGAGAAAGGAGAGAGCCAGTGCAGTAAGACAAACACAACATCCATGTCTCACCGGGATTCGAACCCGAACCCCTTTCGGACGAATGATCAGAAGCCATCACTTAGACCACTGCGCCACTGGGGCGGCCATCTGAGATTCCAATTATTTCTCATTACGGCACAATGTATACGATTGCAAAGTACACTATCTACCAACAAGTAATTGGACACCCCTGCAATCGACGATATCTGCGGTCCTGATACACGTCACGGCCGCTGCCGTCAAATATCGTGTGGGAAACAACAACGCAACCAGTCGCATGCAAGATCCACGTAGTTCGGAACTCTCTGATTTCGAGAAAGGTGTAATCGTCGGGTATCACAGAAATGGCCGATCCATACGTGACATATCCAGCCAGTTGAAGTACCCAAAATCGACAGTGGCCTACGTGATTGTCAAGTGGATGATGAGAGGTGACTGTCGGAATGTGCCCCGACCCGGCAGACCTACAAAACTGGGAGTTAGAGACCGACGAGTGCTGGCCAGAGAAATTCGGAAGAACCGCACCAAATCGATGAGCCACATCCGCGAGGTGTTTCAACAGGCATCCGGAAGTGTTCTTTCGATGAATACCATCCGTAAGGAAGCCCATCTGCTCGTTTATCATGGACGTGCTGCCGCCCACAAGCCTTTGATCACCATGTCCAATAGCGCTGCTCGTCTAACGTGGTGCAAAGAACGTCGACAGTGGACCGTTGAACAGTGGAAACAGGTTTTCTGAAGCGACGAATCAAGGTTCACCCTCTACCGTTTGGATCGCAGGGTTTGGGTTTGGCGTCTGCCTGGAGAACGCCTCCTGCCGGAATGTATTGTGCCAACTGTGAAGTTCGGCGACGGTGGAATTATGCTAAGGAGGTGTTTCTCCTGGTATGGCACGGGACCCTTGGTCGCAATTCCTGGTAGACTCAACGCGGAGACCTACTGCACCATTTTGGATGACCATGCGCTTCCTACGTTGTGGCAGTTTTACGGGGTGGACCCATGTCACTTTCAGGATGACACTGCCACCTGTCATGTTGCGAGGTCCACCATGGCTTGGTATGTTCACAATGGGGTTAATCGAAAGGACTGGCCTGCGCAGAGCACGGACCTTAACCCTAACGAGCACCTGTGGTACGAGTTGGAGCGCCGACTTAAGAGGTGCCCCCACCCTCCGAAATCGGTGAAGGAACTGATCTGTCTTCTCCAAGCCGAGTGGAAGAAAATACCGCTAGCCGTCGTACCACGCCTGGTTGAGAGTATGCCCCGGAGGGTCGCAGCTGTATTCGCCGCTCGTGGAGGCTCCACCAACTATTGAAGGTGAATAAACTTCATTTTCCTTTGCTACCACAGGTGTCCAATTACTTGTTGGTAGATAGTGTATTAAGGCTACGAAAGTCATGTTTAAGCTATATATATGCTTTATATTCTTCGTTCATCTAATTTTTACTGGTATCTTACCAAAAAATTTCATACTCATAAGGCATAACAAAATGAACAGAATTAATTAAGACAGTGAACAATAAAAATAAACAAAAAACAAAATAAAAATTTCATTTTATATAAACTTGTAAGATTTGTGAAATTACTACCTACTATATATCACGTACGACCCATCTAACGCCTGTGGCATACTATAGAGGCGATGCACATGTCAAGACGGCAAAGTTGCACCGAGGAATTCCGTCGGTGTAGCTCGATTGGGAGAGCATCCGGCTCCGGAGCAGAAGGATGCGCTTCAATATCGTCACCGGCAGATTTGTGTTTCGACATTGGCGCCGGATTGTAGAAATGGATCTACTGGCAGTTGGGTTCTTCGAAAAATGTGTGGTGATTCTTCCACACATGGTCTGGAATTAAGTGAGAATTCCTTCTTCTACAATGAACTCCTTCAAGCATGGTTTGCGGCTGATCTGAAACCTGCAATTTCGTGCCCATGCGTTTCTCAATGGGGGAAGGGTATATATACAGTCGAGTCTCATTATTGTGACCACCTCCTACTTTTGACGTCAACAGCGCGTAGCCAATGAAAGAAGGCATGTGTCGTGATCTGGCTTGGAGGGTATATAAGGTGCACTTCAGGCATTCTGAAAACATATCTTTCGTTGTTGTCATGGATAAAAGGAGCGACTTATGAGATTTGCAAAAAGGGTTGATTATCAGCTTTCGGGCCAAGGGTGGCAGTATTTCTTAAAAAACGCAGTTTGTGAACTATTCGCGTGCTTCTGTGGTTAAAGTGTATCGTGATTGGAGAAATGGCACCATTGCGAATAAGAAGAGTGGAAACTGCACAAAACCACGTACCATTGATGTGAGAGGTGAAAGTCGACTTCGAAAGTGGGTGAGGGCCGATTGACACGCTACAGTGGAGCAACTCACTGGCCAAATGAACCAGGGGGCTACCGGAAGTGTGTCTAAAACGACATTTCTGCGAACTCTGCTGCTTATGGGGCTCCGATGCAGACGGATGGTCACTACACCTATGCTAACGAAGGTGCATCGGCAGAAAAGGCTTACATTTGCACGGCAGTATCGGAATTGGACCTCCGCTGATTGGCAAAGGATTGTCTTCTCCGATGAGACACGTTTTCTGCTTCATCAAACGGATGTACTTTGGCGTATAAGGCGAGAAACATCGGAGAACGAACATTCTTCAACCATTGCTGGAAGGACACAAGCTGGTGTGGGCAGTGTTATGGTCTGAGGAATATTTTTGTGGCATTCTCTGGGTCCATTCATGTCTGTAGAAGGCACTATGGGCCGAATTCGTGATGAATCGATCCTTGCCGACCACGTACACCCGTACATGCTTATTGTCTTCCCTGAGGCGGGGAGATCTTTCAGAACGACAATGCGACGTGTCACACAGCTGGAAATGTTCAAAAGTGGTTGGAAGAGCCCCTAATTCCCCAGACTTAAACCCAATTGAGCATCTGCGGGACCACCTCGATTGTGTTGTTCGCTCGGCGGATTCTCCACCACGCACCCTTCAACAGCTGTCAGGTGCACTGCAGTCAGCATGGCTCCACTGTGAACATCTTCCAGCACCTTATTGAGTCACTCCCAACCCGTTTAGCTGCCGTCCGCGCTGTACACAGTGGTTACTCTGGAGATTAGGTGGTGACCACAATAATGTGACTCGACCGTGTACTACTTACCACAGAAGTGACTCACATGTCAAAACGGTATAGTTACCTTCTCCCTGAGCGTCCCACACATGTTCTATGGGATTTAGATCCGGGAGTACGCAGGCCAATCCATACGAGTGATATCCTCACTTTCCAACAGCTCATCTTTCCGGCCATAAACACGAACTCGGAACCAATGGTACATCAGAATACGCGTACATGGGGAAGGAGCACCTCATTGCGGTAGCGGTTTGCGGTTACGGAACCTTCTTCGAAAATGTGGGGCTCAGTACGACCATTCAGGGTGATGCCTTTTCATATGAGCACACTAACACCGCCATACCGATATCTTTCGGGAATGTTAGCTAGTCGATAACGTGTTTCCAGCTCTCTCCAGATCAGCTGACGTCCAGAATCGCTCGTGGTACTGAAACGACTCTCATCTGTGAAGAGTACCGTACCTCATTGCTCTATGGTTCAATCGTTGTGGTCCTTACACCATTGTAATCGATGCCTCCGATGGGTAGGATTTAATGGGATGCAACGTTCAGGTCGTCGGGCAAATAGTCCACCTTTGTGTGGACGTCTGGCAATGATGAACCGCGATACGGCGCGTCCTGTGGTCATCTGCAGTTGCTTCGCGATATTGCCCGCTGTCTGGCGTCGATCACGTTTGGCCTGTAGGACCATATATCGGTCATATCTTTTGCTTTTGTTTTCCGTGGCCGACCACCACCGACCTTTCTAATAGTTGTTCCTGTCGTTTGGAAAATCTTCCAAGCACGTGACACATTACTATGGGTCACGCGGAACACGTCGGCTACACTCGTTATGGTTCCCTTTCCTCCACCTTTCCAATTACTCGACCACCTGTAAAGTCGTCTAAATATCTCCGCGTGGACACTTTCTCGTCTGCGACACACTAACAAACCACGCGAACCTCTTTACAACGCCGCACACTTTTGCTTTCCATTTGCTGCCTTGCTGTATGATGCTCCTTATATCCATTTCAGCGCTGTCCTGTGCCCTGCTACATCACATTTCGGAAATTTGCATACGCTACGTCTTGCGTTATGCAAATCGCATCAAGCTTGTGTTTTTCACTGTTCGGCTATAATCTGCGGCACTAGTGTCCGTCCTTAAGTTTTGCACGCCAGCGTATATATATATATATATATCACTTTTTTGAACATCACTTTTCAATGCTTTTACAAGAAATGAAGATTTATCGATTGATGGAGAAAAGCTGGAGATAACAGACACGTACGTTTATCTTGGACAGCAGATATCAAGTGAGGGTCACATTGATGAAGAAATTAATCGGCGTACAAAACTTGCCTGGAGAGCTTTTGGAAAGAAACAGCATAATTTTCAAGAGCAATATGCCATTATGTCTTAAAAGAAAAGTGTTTGATCAATGCATCCTTCCAGTGCTTACGTATGGTGCAGAGACGTGGACCTTAACTAAAAGAGACATACAAAGGCTGCAGACAACTCAAAGTAGCATGGAGAGGTGCATGCTTGGTGTAACCAGGAGAGATAAGAAGAGGAACTCGTGGATCCGAAAAATGACAAGAGTGGAAGACATCATGATCAAAGTTAAATCCCTGAAATGGCAATGGGCTGGACATACTGCCAGAAGGACAGATCATCGATGGACAGCCGAAATTTTAGATTGGATTCCAAGGGACAGGAAAAGACCCAGAAGAAGACCACATAGGAGATGGGTGGATGAAATTCGAAAGTATGCAGGAGTGACATGGAGGAGACTGGCACAAGACAGACCGTTGTGGAGGAAACTTGGGGAGACCTTCGTCCAGCAGTGGATTGATAATGGTTGACAATGATGATGATGATGATATATATATACAGTATCATACATGTGTGTGTGTGACCTCCAGCTAATATCAAGAGTAACCGCGTCGTGTGCAGCGCGGACAGCAGCTAGATGGGCTGGGAGTGACTCAATAAGGTGTTGGAATGTGTTCACAGATATGTGGAGCCATTCTGACTGCAGTGCATTTGACATCTGCTGGTGGGTGCGTGGTGGAGGATCCACAAAACGAGAAACACGATCGAGTTGATCCCACAGATGCTCAATTGGGTTTACGTCTGGGGAATTAGGGAGCCAGGGAAGTACTTTGAACTCTTCATCGTGCTCTTCCAACCACTCTCGGACATTTCTAGCTGTGTGACACGTCGCATTGTCGTGGTGGAAGATCCCATCCGCCCCAGGGAAGACAATAAGCACGTATGCGTGTACGTGGTCTGCAAGGATGGATTCATAACGAATTCGGTCCATAGTGCCTTCCACAGGCATGAGTGGCACACATAGTGGCTTCCACAGGTATGAGTGGAATGCCACGAAAACATTTCCCAGACCATAACACTGCCCCCAGCAGCTTGTGTTCTTCCGGCAATGGTTGAACAGTGTTTGTTCTCCGATGTTTTTCGTCTTATACGCCAAAGTCCATCCGTTCGATGAAGCAGAAAACCTGACTCATCGGAAAAGGAAATCCTTTGCCAATCAGCGGAGGTCCAATTCCGAAACTTCCATGCTAAGCCTTTTCTGCCGATGCACTTTCGTTAGCATAGGCGCAGTGACCATCCGTCTGCATCGGAGCCCCATACTCCGCAGGGTCCGCTGAACTGTCGTTTTAGACACACTTCCGGTAGCCCCTTGCTTCATTCGGCCAGTGAGTTGCTCTACCGTAGCGTGTCAATCGGCCCTCACCCACCTTCGAAGCCGACTTTCACCTCTCACATCATTGGCACGTGGTTCTCTGCAGTTTCCACTTCGCTTATTCGCAATGGTGCCGTTTCTCCGATCACGATGCACTTTAACCACAGCAGCACGCGAACAGTTCACAAACTGCGCTGTTTCAGAAATACTGCCACCCTTGGCCCGAAAGCTGATAATCAACCCTTTTTGCAAATCTCATAAATCGCTCCTTTCATCCATGTCAGCAACAAGTAATATGTTTTCAGAAAGCCTAAAGCCCACCTTATATACCTTTCAAGCCAGCTCACGACACGTGCCTTTCATTGGCTACGCGCTGTTGACGCCAAAAGTAGGAGGTGGTCACAATAATGGGACTGGATTGTGTATTTATCTGGGTACGCGTTCTTATGTTGTAATAAAGTGCACTTAACTCCAAGAGCTAATCTATGTTTCATTTGGACAACCCTTCTGCTTTTAGTAAGGATTCCTCAGAAAAAAAAAGCCACGTGTTTCAGTTTCTAAGTCTGCATACATGAAAATCCCTCACAAATGACAGACAGATGATGTATGATTATCAAAGACACTGACTAATATGGAATTCCTAGTAATTATCGCATTTTGCATGAAATCTTTATGGGAGTCAAGCTAGCCGCTATCGCAGTTCTTGGTGTAAATAGCCTTTGAGTTTCATTTCTGAACATCAGTTTAAGAAAACACACGAAGTAACTGCATCGTGTGTTAAAATTATGCCTAGGATAATTACTCAAATCTCAATCCGAGGTCATGGTAGTAAACGAAATAAAAACCAAAAAGTGAAAAAAGAATTTGATTTCGGCTTTGATATAAATAAACTTGTGCATTTCAGACTGATTGTGCAAGCTACGCTTGTGGATTTCAGCCACGTACGCCCCCAAGGAGGGGCAGGGGTGGAAAAGTCCCACCCTTGCCGAACGGAAATCATAATTAAAAAATACATGTAAGGGCGAGTGGGGTAAAGTGATTTAATATATTTAAACAAATTCCTCACAGGACGCTAACTATAGGCAAAGTTAGAATGATATCCTTAACGGTAACAAACGTTTATTTTCAAAATACCTTTTACTGAAAATTCCATATCCACCTTACTTTTTGAGTTTTTGCATTTTTATTTACATTTGAGCATTTTTTGTGTATTAATTTAGTAAAATGATTTCTTTTATATGATTTCATTCGAAATTAGAGGGACCTAACGGAACAGAATCTGCAGTCTAAGTGGCTGCAGAAAAAACTTGTTCACAACTTTCTGTATGAATTGTTCTAAATCACTTCACTTTTTCTCGATGAATACTTAGCATGCAGAGTCCTGAGAGTTTCTGATGAGTCATTGTTGGTCTTACCCAAGTCTTAACTCTGCGTAAAGTACTGAACGATATTTCCACTGTACAGGTTGTAGCAGGAAACGTCAGTCATTTGCAAACCTTTAGACACTATAGGAAAGAACTTGGTATGGTTTAATAAATCAATGAAATGAAGTGTTTTCGTATTTATCTGTTGTTGGAGGAAAAATATTCCACATTTCAAACCAGGTTTCCCCTTCAGACGAAATGTTTTCCAGAAGGTCGCCGCCGTAAAAACTTTCAACGCGTTCCTTTTTTTAAATAAAATCTGCGTGACCGATGTTTTCCCTCTCTGTTGGATGAAGTGCAAAGAGGTAGTAGCAAATTTCGTTGTCTGATTATTTAACAAGTCAATCTTCATTTTGTGAGTCGAAACGTTTTTCATTAATCCAGAGGCAAGATTACTAAAGTTCCAGCACTGCCCGGACCGAGCCCATAATTTTTCAGTTAATGGAAGAAGAAACAAGAAAGATGACACCGAATTTTCGGGTGTAATAAGCACGTCTTTTGAATCTGTTCTGACGCAAATTAAATTTATCAAAGCTATTCAAAGTCAATGGAACTGGTATGGAAAACAATAGTATCTGACGGAAGAAAGAAGTTTTTCAGTCGGGTCTTTAATCCTTCAGATAATGGAGTGAACGGAATCGTGAGCTTGCGAACTCTTAGAAACAGAGTTATCGACAAAAATAGAATGTGACTTTACGTCCCCTGGTGGGAAAACCATGCATTATTTTAGGAAGAAAGTACTTGCAAAAGGTTTGTCCATATGAGCGGTATCGGTCCAAGAAAAAAAATTTAGTCGCGTTTTCAGGAACCCAGATTTTCTTCAAATACATCAGAAGCAGCAATTAACACTTATGACCCCTGGTGTACCAACCATTCTGTACAAAATATTAGAAATTATGTGAAAAATATTTTCCATCAGGTCTTGTATGCGATACAGGAAGAATTTTTCAAATCGGAGTTTTAGGAGAAGAAAACGCAATTTACCATTATGCTCCCTAGCTTAAAGTTTATGATTTACGTGAAAATTTTGAATTTATGGGAAAGCATTTCGCATCGGAAACACTATCCAACAAAGAAGGAATTTTTCAAATTGGACTTGTAGAAGTAGAGATATTGAAAAATATAAGATATACATCTACGCCCCTGGCGTAGAAACCATGCATTATATTAAGAAGAAAATGTTCCTAAAAGGTTTGTCGACGTGAGTAGCATCGGTCTACAAAATACTTTTTTCAATCGAGATGTTAGAAGCTCATATTTTGCTGCAAATACATCAGAAGCGGAAATTAAGACTTACGCCACCTGGTGGCCAAACCATTTTTTTACAAAAATTAGAAATTATGTGCAAACGATTTCCCATCAGGAGCTGTATCCGGTGCTGAAAGAATTTTTCAAATCGGAGATTTAGAAGCAGATAAATAGTGGGAAACGCAATTTACCTTTACGTCCCCTAGCGGAAAGTCTATGAATTACTTGAAAATTTGAATGTATAGGAAAAACATGTCACACTAGAAACACTATCCAACAAAGAAGGAATTTTTTAAATCGGACTCCTAGAAGTCGTGATATTAACAAAAATAAGATATACATCTACGCCCCCTGGCGCAGAAACCATGCACTATTTTAGGAAGAAAATGTTCCTAAAAGGTTTGTAGACACGAGTAGTTTGGGCTACAAACGACGTTTTTTTCAATCGAGAATTTAGAAGCTCATATTTTGCTGCAAATACATCAGAAGCGGAAATTCAGATTTACACCCCCTGTTGGCTAAACCATTTTTTTTACAAAAATTAGAAATTATGTGCAAACAATTTCCCATCAGGAGCTGTATCCGGTGCAGAAAGAATTTTTCAAATCGGAGATTTAGAAGCAGAGATATAGGGAGAAACGCAATTTACCTTTACGCCTCCTAGCGGAAAGTCTATGAATTACTTGAAAATTCTGAATTTATACGAAAAACATATCACACGGAAAAACACTATCCAACAAAGAAGGAATTTTTCAAATCGGACTCCTAGAAGTAGAGATATTGACAAAAATAAGATATACATCTACGCCCCCTGGCAGAGAAACTGTGAAATATTTTAAGAAGAAAATATTCCGAAAAGGTTTATCGATGTGAATGGCATCAGTCCACGAAATAATTTTTCAATCGGTATGTTTGAAACTCAGATTTTATGACAAATACATCAGAAACAAAAATTAACGCTTACGCCCCCTGGTGGCCAAAGTGTTCTTTACCAAAAATTCGAAATTATATGCAAAAGATTTTCCATCAGGAGATGTATCCTCTGATTTTTTTTTCAAATCAGAGTTTTAGGAGAAGAGTTATCGTACAAAATGTAATTTACTTTTACGCCCCCTAGCGGAAAATCTATACGTTATTTGAAAAAGAAACTATATCTAAAATACTCTTCGACGTAAAGGGAATCGAAAGATAAAAGAATTTTTTCAATCAGATGTTTAGAAGCAAATATGTGGAATAAAACGTAATTTTGAATTCGACATCATCTGCCTTTACGCATTCTAACGGAGAAATTGTACATCGTAAAAAAAACGAAATAAAGGATCATTATTCGCATATTTCGAGCTTCCGAATGCAAAAAGAATTTTTCAAATCGGATTAATAGTTGCAGAGATACCGTGGGTACGGACGGACATACCGATAACAGAAGCACGATATCTTTTTTTACAAAAGACGTGCTAAAAACCGGCCTGGCCCCCTTGCGTTCTCGCTAATCACTAGAAGTAGTCCTGGCATGAAATTTTGGATAACAAGGGTGAAGCTTTGCTCTAAGAGAACAATGGCGCTAAATTAGGAACGGGTGACTCTATAACGAAGTGAATTTCTCCGTCATTTTTAGTCTACGCCGGGATTCGAACCCGAGTACGCTTATTCCGGAACAAGTCGCTCTACCAACTGAGCTACGCAGACATTTGTTCTGATTCCTATCTGCCTTTATGTCATGTGCGTCCTGCTGGCAGGTACGTCACATCTCCCCCCGAAAGAGGGCCGGGGGCATGGCCCACGGGTCAGCCGTGACCATGAATCGTTGCAACTCTTCATACATTGCCTTAGATGCTGACGGGATCAATATACCCCTAAACAACATAAATTCTTCTTTCAAGGGAAAGAAAATCTAATGTCTCTTTTATTTATTAGTGACAGGTTACTTTCGGATTTTAACTTATGGTCATGTTCACAAATTTTGCCACTCATTGCATCAGAAGCAAAAATGGGTTTCACATGCCTGCTTCTTTAATCTGAAATGACAGGAAACTGAGCTTAGCTTCATGACAAAGTGATCTTGATGACTAATCAAGTTTCAGTTTTTCTCTTTTTGATTCTTCACACTATCTATTTAATCGTTAATTAACCATCAAGGGTCGAAACACGGCAGCAGCTGTGAATCATTAATTGGCTTTCCGTCGAGAAACCAAACTTTGCTGTCGTGCCTTACAATTTATTCCTGTTCTCGAATTAAAATCCCAAGTTGGCCAACACGTAATGTTGATATAGTGGGAAGATATTCACCGGCACGAAATTTAAATAGAGAGTGACAATATGTACGCGTATATTATGCATGTGTGTGAGAGAGAGAGAAAGAGAGGGGGGAATAGAGAAGACTGGAAATTCTATTCAATAATTCAGAAAGGGTGGGACGCTGCCGGCATATTTCCAGTGTCGTTTGTCTAATCGAAGTAATTATGTCATAAATTACTCACGATCATTCTCTCAGGTATCGATATCAGCACATTCGCTCATTGCTCATCCATCATATCGGTCGCGACAGTTCTTGACACACAACTGGAGACGCCGTCGCATAAAAACGGAATACATCAAAATCCTTCCGGACGAACAGAATTTCCAAATCAAATCAAAGCGCAGAACTTCGGTCCAAGTTTCCGCAATAAACAGTTTTTGCACGTCTTTTACAAACGCAAAAAAGTACTTGTTACGTCCGTCTGTCAGTCTCTCTCTCTCTCTCTCTCTCTCTCTCTCTCTCTCTCTCTCTCTCTCTCTCTCTCTCTCTCTCTCACTCACTCTCACTCTCGTTCTTTCACTCTCTCTCACTCTCGCTCGTTCACTCGCTCTCTCTCTCTCTCTTTCACTCTCTCTCACTCGCCTCGCTCATTCACTCTCTTTCACTCACTCACTTTCTCGCTCTTTCACTTTCTCGCTCTTTCACTTGCTCTGTCTCTCACTCACTTTCTCGCTCTTTCACTTGCTCTGTCTCTCACTCACTCATGCTCTTTCACTCTCTTTCACTCACTCACTCTCTCTCTCTCGGTCTTTCACTTGCTCTTTCACTTTCTCTGTCTCACACTAATTCTCGCTCTTTTACTCGCTCTGTCTCTCACTCACTCAGTCTCTCTCGCTCTTTCGTTTGCTCTGTCTCTCACTCACTCTCGCTCTTTATCTCGCTCTGTCTCTCACTCACTCACTCACTAACTCACTCACTCACTCACTCAATCTCTCTCTCTCTCTCTCTCGCTCTTTCATTCGCTGTCTCTCTTTCACTCATTCATTCTCTCTCTTTCTCTTATTCACTGTCTCTCTTTCACTCACTCTTTCTCTCTATCTCTCTTTCGTTCACTCTCTCTCTCTACTCTTTTTTACTCTCTCTCTCTCTCTTTCGTTCACTCTCTCTTTTACTCTATCTCTCTTTTTATCTCTCTCCCTCTGAGGAACTAAACGTACAGTACGAATCACATAAAAAAATTGCGAACCAGAAAAACGTACCAATAGTCCAAAATGAGGAAAAAAGTAGGAATTTTACAGAAGCAATTCTGATTTTGTACAGCGGTCTACTAAGGTGTAGTGTGACCTCTTACAGCGATACAAGTGTCACACCGATGTCTCATGCTGTTGACAAAAGAAACAGGAAGATTATGTAGCAGCAAATACCACTCCTGAACAAGAGAAGATCGAAGTTCCTTGAGAGTTCTGGAAAGAGATTGACGTTCCTGCAATGCGTCTTCCCAATGCATCCCACACTTACTCTATTGGGTTGAGGCCTAGGGAATGCGTTAGCCATTGCATATGCTGGATATCTTCACTTTTCAGATAATCATTGACAGTAACAGCTCTATGAGGTCTCGCGTTATCGTCCATGAACAGGAAATCTGGGCCAACAGCAACCGAAAAAATCTCACCTATTACTTAAGGATTTTGTCTCTGTATCCCCGACCTATTTAAGTTCTGCCAGAATGGACATGGAGTTGTGTGCGTCCACTGGACATAATGTCACCCTAGAGAACGACATCATCACTTCTGTAATGGTGCATTTCTTGGTGTTCGTGGGGTAATAACGAGCTCCTGGTTCGCTCCAGGTGAGAACAAGACAGCTGTTACTTTCGAGACTGAACCTTGACTCGTCGGAGAACAGACCCTTGGCCCCTTGATTTCCGTCCCAATTTAATGTTGTCTGCATCACAGTACCCTGGCATTTCTTCCTGACGGAGTGAGTGGGATACAAACTGCAGGTCTTCTCAAGTATAGTCCTCGTTCATTGACCCGTCTGTATATTGTTTGCCTTAAAACAGCGTAGACAGCTCTAAAACAAGCTCGCTAGCTGATATCGACCTGTTAGTCTCACTATTTGCGTTACATACCTATCATCCTCAGCCGTTGTAATCCGTGGACGACCTGCCACTGGTTGACGATCAACATCTCCGGTGTCCTGGTACCTACTCTAAAGTCTATGTACAACGGATTGATACATGCCAGTCGTTCTGGCAGCATTGCTCTGCGTCTGGCCGGATTCCAACATTCCGCTATTCTGATCACGTGTAAAGATATCCACTTGCAGCCTTTCTGACGTACATACTCCTTTAATAAAAATAAAGAAGTTCTGCTACTAGCAGAGCTCGATGACGACAAGAAATGTCACGTTTTTCATTTTTACGGCTTTTTCTCAACTCCAAATGTGCTACTTCGCTTTTTATGCCACTCATCGTTCGTCGCACGGTATTGCGTCTTGATTTCCACATTTACATATTCCTACGTCCTATGTACTTTATTATCCTTCTTCCTATTTCGTTTTTGTAAAAGGCCTTTTTTTTTTTAAATATTCTTAAGTTTTGAACACTAGTGTATATTTCATTCCATCTCATTGCTTTTACAAAACCAATTGAAAACATTCTTTCTCACTCGTATCCTGTTAAAATGAAAATCATTTGCACATACTTTCTACTACAAATAATGTTAGATTTTCTGCTGAGGAGCGTAAATGCATATTATATAATGGGACTTTTCACCCCGAAACGGATATAGCGAGCGCCCGGATTTAGTGAGGATTTCCAGGACTTCCGATCTCCTCGCTATATGAGTTCGACTGAAAATTATGCCAGTGTCACGAAAGTTTCTGAATTGTAATGAGTATTTTCGGCGTTCCCGATCTCTTCGCTTTAAGACTTCGACTAAATATCAGGCCAGTGTCACGAAAGTTTTCGAACTTTAATATGCTACAAAATGTTTCTCAAAAGACCTTCTGTTATTATTAATTTGAAGCTGATCTGCAAATTTTAGGCAGAGTTAGGCAGGAATTCTAAAGTTTGCTTACTTCCGAGTTTCCCCAATGACCATCAATAAATCTTCAAACCAGGCTCATGCACATTGTCACCTGCAAATTAAATGCCCCGATGAATTTCATGGTTCAATAGAAAACACTTAGAGAGAATGCAGTCGTGTCCATAAAGTGGAATACAAGATCAGCGTGTCTGTTAATTTTAGGAACACTTGGCTTAGCAAGAGATTCGATCGGGAGAAAAATCCATCAAGTGACAATGTGTGTGTGCTTTCTTTCCAGTCTTGTTTTTCTTCGAAATAATTACGAGCTGAAGGAGGACCAACTAATTTTCATTTTCACAGTCTAAAGGAACTGGATCTGAAGGAGGACCAACTAATTTTCATTTTCACAGTCTAAAGGAACTGGAGCTGAAGGAGGACCAGATAATTAGGAGCTGAAGGAGGACCAACTAATTTTCATTTTCACAGTCTAAAGGAACTGGAGCTGAAGGAGGACCAACTAATTTTCATTTTCACAGTCTAAAGGGACTGGAGCTGAAGGAGGACCAGATAATTAGGAGCTGAAGGAGGACCAACTAATTTTCATTTTCGCAGTCTAGAGGAGCAGGAGCTGAAGAAGGACCAGATAATTAGGAGCTGAAGGAGGACCAGATAATTAGGAGTTGAAGGAGGACCAACTAATTTTCATTTTCACAGTCTAAAGGATCAGGAGCTGAAGGAGGACCAGATAATTAGGAGCTGAAGGAGGACCAACTAATTTTCATTTTCGCAGTCTAGAGGAGCAGGAGCTGAAGAAGGACCAGATAATTAGGAGCTGAAGGAGGACCAGATAATTAGGAGCTGAAGGAGGACCAACTAATTTTAATTTTCACAGTCTAAAGGAGCAAGAGCTGAAGGAGGACCAACTAATTTTCATTTTCACAGTCTAAAGGAGCAGGAGCTGAAGAAGGACCAGATAATTAGGAGCTGAAGGAGGACCAACTAATTTTCATTTTCACAGTCTAAATGAGCAGCAACTTGTTGTATTTGCGATGTAATTGGCGAAGTTTGGCGAATAAATGAAGCCGCGAAAGCGACCTACAGAGATATAAAATTTTAAGCGCGCTCCGACATTAACAATTGTTTCAGTCTTTTGTGACACGAGACTCGTAACAAAAGATACATTCTGATATCTAAATTACTCAGCTCCAGCAACTTTTAAAAATTTTAACGCACAAAAGGTGTCAGGTGTTTCGGAAGATTTATTTGTGATTAAAATACAGGCTGAAAACTTTAAATCTTGAATATATCATCATCATCATCATTGTCAACCATTATCAATCCACTGCTGGACGAAGGTCTCCCCAAGTTTCCTCCACAACGGTCTGTCTTGTGCCAGTCTCCTCCATGTCACTCCCGCATATTTACGAATTTCATCCACCCATCTCCCATGTGGTCTTTTTCTGGGTCTTTTCCTGTCCCTTGGAATCCAATCTAAAATTTCGGCTGTCCATCTATGGTCTGTCCTTCTGGCAGTATGTCCAGCCCATTGCCATTTCAGGGATTTAACTCTGATCATGATGTCTTCCACTCTCGTCATTTTTCGGATCCACGAGTTCCTCTTCTTATCTCTCCTGGTTATACCAAGCATGCACCTCTCCATGCTTCTTTTGAGTTGTCTGCAGCCTTTGTATGTCTCTTTTAGTTAAGGTCCACGTCTCTGCACCATACGTAAGCACTGGAAGGATGCATTGATCAAACACTTTTCTTTTAAGACATAATGGCATATTGCTCTTGAAAATTATGCTGTTTCTTCCAAAAGCTCTCCAGGCAAGTTTTGTACGCCGATTAATTTCTTCATCAATGTGACCCTCACTTGATATCTGCTGTCCAAGATAAACATACGTATCTGTTATCTCCAGTTTTTCTCCATCAATCGATAAATCTTCATTTCTTGTAAAAGCATTGAACATCACTTTTGTCTTCTGAAAGTTCATTTTTAATCCCACTTCTTTACTCTTGTCAGCAAGTTCCTGGATCATACTCTGCAGCTCTGATGGGGTAGTTGCAAAAATGACTACGTCATCAGCAAAACGAAGGTGGGTTAGATAATCTCCATTAATCTTTATCCCTTTGTTTTCCCAGTTCAGTGATTGAAAGACATTTTCCAATGTGGCATTAAAGAGCTTCGGAGATATGGTGTCACCTTGTCTCACTCCCTTTCCAATTTTTATGTGTGTTGTATTTTCAAACAGCCGAATCTTTGCACTTGCATTTTCATAGATGTTATTAATAATATTAATGTATGCATCTTCAATACCGCAGGATTTCAGAGCCGTGGTAACTGCTGATGGTTTCACCGAATCAAAGGCTTTTTCATAATCGATAAAAGCCATGCACAATGGAAGTTCATATTCCCTCGCTCTTTCAATTAGTTCTCTCAGTACGTGGATATGATCTATTGTGCTGTAGCCACTCCTGAATCCAGCTTGTTCTCTCGGTTGAGCCATGTCCAGTGTTACCTTCAAGCGGTGTGAAAGAACTTTAGTGAAGATTTTATAAACCACTGATAGGAGGCTGATAGGTCTGTAGTTCCTGAGATCCTCAATGTCACCTTTTTTATGTAGCAGGATCATTGTAGCATTGTTCCAATCCTCAGGAATCTTCCCTTCATTAAGGCATCGAGTGAAAATTTGGGCGAGTACTGTTTCAATTTCTCCACTTGCTTCTTGTATGATGTCTATAGTAATTCCATCTTCTCCTGGAGCTTTCCCCCGCTTCATGTTCTTGATTGCATGAGCAACTTCTGCTGGGAGGACTGGAAGAACTCTGGTACCTTTCATGATGTCTGGAGTACATGTATCATCCCTTTCATATAGTTTGGAGTAGAAATCTTTCACTCTTGTCAAAATTTCGCCTCTATTTCTTGTTATAGAACCATCTTCTTTTCTCAGAGCCATAATCTGAATATATACATAAGATTATGTATATATAATATGTTTTGTCGAAAGCCGCCATATGCGACCGAGGTTGCGACACATCGTTTGGAAGACACAAACAAATAACATGGTAAGTAATAACGAGGAACTGTACACCAATTACACTTAAAATAGTATAACTATGCTAGTAATCCGAATTACTTGGCGTAGATTATAAATAAAAGTTTCCAAGCTTTCGCACATCAATTGGCTTTTTCAAGGAAGTTTGATTTTACAAAGATGGTGTTTTTGCAGTTTGCTGTTTACCTTCCTTGAAAAAGCCCTCTGGTTGATGTGCGAAAACTTGGAAACTTTGATTTATAATCTACGCCAAGAAATTCGGATTACTAATATAGTTATATTATTTTAAATAACAAGATGATGCGACGAAAACGTAAACACAAAAATGATGCTCAAATATTACAAGTGTAATACAAAACAAAACACCGTCTATGCACGATTCTTCAACCTACGGTTGGAAAGCATAAAAAAGGCCTGCAGAATATCACCGTGTAGAAGTTATCGCTCTTTCCACGTTTATAAGTGAGTCACGGAAAAATTTCTCGTCGGCCGCCACCAGGAAACGAACCCTGGGTCTTCCAGTTACGCGCCGAATATGTTTCCGCTGCACCAAAAAAGCAACCCTGCCATGTGGTTTGGCAATTTTTCGTTTGTGAGTCTGGATAGTTTCCAGGCAGCTGTGGTGCAGTGGGAGCATGTCCGGCGCGTAACTGGAAGACCCTGGGTTCGATTCCTGCTGGCGGCCGATGAGAAATTTGTCCGTGACTCACTTATAAACGTGGAAATAGCGATTACTTCTATTTGATGTTCGCTTATCTCAACCGAACAAACTTTTCAAGTGGAAGGACCAGTCAGTAGGAAAATTCAGGTCTGTATGTGCACGTTTATCAGAAACAAGCTTTTTCTATAATATCTGGAAATTATTTTTTAACAGGAATGAGGGTTTAAAGTTTATGTCAGAGAACAGAAAATTTAATCCGGTTTATTGGTTTGCCTTTGAGGAAAAAGAAGACGAGTTTTTTTCTTCTTTTCTTATAAAAAGAAGAAAAATACTTCGTCGAGTCAAGTTTGAGCGTCGTTCGACTTTGTCGCTAACAAGCAAGAATCCTACTTTTAGAAAACATGTTTTTTTTTTATGTTTTGCTTACTTTTTTCCCATGTATTTATTCCATTAAACCACCAACCACGTTATTTAATAAATACACACAATTGACTTGGACGCCACGATAATTCATGCAAAATGTTCGGCGCATAACTGGAAGACCCTGGGTTCGCTTCTCGTTGGCGGCCGATGAGAATTTTTCCGTGACTCACTTGTAAACGTGGGAAGAGCGATGATTTCTGTTTGATGTTCCTAGTCCACGTCAATTGTGTGTATTTATTATTCATTCGCCTCCTAGTTATTTGTTCTGTTGCTACATATCCTCCTTTGGTGAATCCCCAGCATTGTGCTGTGCTCCAAGGAGCAACCTGTCATGTGGTTTGGCAATTAGTCGTATGTGAGTCTGGAGAATTCGAGGACACTGTGGTGCAGTGGTATCATGTCCGGCGCGTAGCTGGAAGACCCTGGGTTTGATTCCCACCGGCGGCCGATGAGAATTTTTCCGTGACTCATTTATAAACGTGGAAAGAGCGATGACTCCTGTTTGATAAACCGTGTTGTTTATTGAATCTAAACCTGTTAGATAACTTCCTGATTTCTTCTTCATGACATAGTGTGTTTCCCTTCATACGAGAGTGGATCGAAAAGTAAGGCACACTATTTTTTTTTGGCAGAAGTTTAACAGATAGGCAAAACAAAACATATACACAGTGAAACTACATTTCTCAGCTATTTTTTCAACATAAGAACCGAGACTTTCGAGGCATTTATTCCAGCGCCGTGCCAGAAATTAGTATACATTGTTCATAAAATTCCGCTTTCTGGGCATATAGCCACCTGCGGACAACCGATTTGACTACGTCAGCCGAATCGAATCGCTGGCCGCCTAATAATCTTTTCAAGGGACCAAACACATGAAAGTCCGAAGGAGCCAGGTCTGGACTGTATGGTGGGTGCTGGAGCCCCTCCCAGCCGAATTGCGCAATTTTGTCGCGAACGTGTTGGACAACATGTGGGCGAGCGTTGTCATGAAGCAGTCTCACATTCATTTGCAGCGCCTGTGTTATGTGTTTTGTCACGAAGGGCATGACGCAACTTTTTGAATGTGTTAGCGTTGGTTTTGGCATTCACAGTGGTCCCCGTTGGATGAAACTCCACTAGAAGGACGCCATGCATGTCCCAAAACACAGTCATGAAGACTTCTTGTGCAAATTGGGTTACATAGGTTTTGGCATTCACAGTGGTCCCCGTTGGATGAAACTCCACTAGAAGGACGCCATGCATGTCCCAAAACACAGTCGTAAAGACTTCTTGTGCAGATTGGGTTACATAGGTTTTGGCATTCACAGTGGTCCCCGTTGGATGAAACTCCACTAGAAGGACGCCATGCATGTCCCAAAACACAGTCATAAAGACTTCTTGTGCAGAATGGGTTACATAGGTTTTGGCATTCACAGTGATCCCCTTTGGATGGAACTCCACTGGAAGGACGCCATGCATGTCCTAAAACACAGTCATGAAGACTTCTTGTGCAGATTGGGTTACATAGGTTTTGGCATTCACAGTGGTCCCCGTTGGATGAAACTCCACTAGAAGGACGCCATGCATGTCCTAAAACACAGTCATGAAGACTTCTTGTGCAGATTGGGTTACATAGGTTTTGGCATTCACAGTGGTCCCCCTTTGGATGAAACTCCACTAGAAGGACGCCATGCATGTCCCAAAACACAGTCATGAAGACTTCTTGTGCAGATTGGGTTACATAGGTTTTGGCATTCACAGTGGTCCCCTTTGGATGAAACTCCACTAGAAGGACGCCATGCATGTCCTAAAACACAGTCATGAAGACTTCTTGTGCAGCTTGGGTTACTCTAAATTTTTTTGGTGGCGGAGAGTCAGAATGTTTTCACACCATACTGGCCTTCTTTGTTTCGGGAGTGTAGTGGTACGCCCAGGACTCATCGTTCGTCACTGCACCTGCCAGAAATTCATGTCCTTCTGCGTAATGCATCACGTGGTCCATGGATGACATCATTCTCTGTCCCTTCTGGTCGTCTGTCAAGTTCTTGAGTATCCATTGCACACTGACCTTGTGAAATTGCAATTTGTCATGCACAAAATCGTACGCTATACCGTACGAAGTGTTGAACTTCTGTGCCAATGTGCGCAGATGGATCCGCCGGTCACTCAGAATTGCCTGCCCAATGCCTTTCACAGTGGCAGGGGATGACGTGGTTACAGGTCGACCGGAAAGTTGCGAATCGGTAAGGTTGCCACGACCTTCTGCAAAGACACTGCACCATCTGGAGATGTTTCTGCGTTCCAGCCAACCACCACCGTACACTTCGACCATTTTTTTGTGAATTTCCTTTGGAGTTTTCCTTGCTCTTCATTCGTAGACTACGCAAACAAATGCTATATCTTGTACCGTCGTTCACACTGTCTTCCACTACGGCGACACCTAATCCAGTCAAACCGGTCTGTAGCGCGATATTCGAACTCGTTGTCTGCCAAACTCCGACCTGCAAAGAGAAAAAAAATGCTGTGCGTTACTTTTCGATCCTCCCTCGTATATACATGTAATGTATCGCTGTACAATGGTTGCACAGCGACACATAATGTACAGGAAAGAAACTTTTCCGTGTACAGCTCAGAATAAAATTAAACGCAAGGTTAACTCTTACCATCTCTTTACTTCACGTGTTGTGGTTATTGTATATTGTTACAAGTTACGTTTATTAAGATATATTAACTAAATAATTATAGCAAAACATAACAAAACATTTTGTGTTAAAAAAAAAGGGTGAAAGAACGGCGCTCCAGCGAATTCCTCCAGATTAAAAGCCCTGCGGTGTATATTTAGTACAATTTCTATTTGAGAAAAGGCTCGGCAATTTGGAGTACAGTTGGAAATTGGAAATTTTCGTATACTGCTTTACATGCAAAATTTCTCACTAATAATGAAGTTTTAAATTACACTATTATTATCACTAGTCATTGGCGGCTATACCTATCGGGAAAGGTTATCGGTCCTCGACGAAATGTTCAGAAAATTCATGGTTCCCTTATTTCTGCAAATTTTTGTTAAAAAAGGAAAGACAAATGAAAGATACTGTCCTAAAATACTTTTGATTTTACAAAAAAAAATAATCATTTTTTATCCATTCGATATAAAGATGAATGTTAGTTTACTAACAAATATTCCTTTTTTAAGAGAATCGCCACCATTGTCACTTTACCTATGCATCGCTGGCGGTATAAATACCTCCACCCTCGCTTACCACCACAAAAGCATAGAAAGCAAACGTTGGCAGTTTAAAGAGGTTCGACCGTATTTCTTTCTCTCTTCGATAGCTACACAAGAGTCCACTTTCCAGTTCTTTAAACTATTGGGTGGGAAATTTCCCTGTTATTTATATTGAGTGGTCACAAAATTGGGATCCCGAATTCCAGCATCTGTGAAGTACAAAACAGGTGGGTAAACAAATTTAGGGTTTCTCCTAGAATGGAAGAATTTCTTTAATGTTTCTCCTCGAATGGAAGAATTTCTTTAATGTTACATGGCTGTCTGAATGCAGAAAGTAATTAATATGAATTAATATGTTCGAAGAGGTATTGCAACACACCGGGGTCGTGGGAACAGGAAAACACTCTCATTTTGTTTTCTCCGTCTGACTCATCAGAACTGTATTTTCACAGTCGTATCAGAATAATATGACCACCTACCTAATAATGGGAATAACACCCCTTGGCCCGGATGACAGCGGCAAGATGGCGTGACACGGAAGCAATGAGACGCTGGAAGGTTGCCCAAAGCACACATGCCCATTAGAACTGCAGCAAAGAACGGAGGTCTTGGAGATGACGTGGTTGTGGGTCAGCACGTCGAACCTGTCGATCCAATTAGTTCCACAAGTGCTCTATGGGATTGAGGTCAGGCGATTTTGTCGCACAAGGCTGCCGTGTTCCTGGAACCAGTCATGCATTCCCAAGGCAGGGCACCTTGTTCTGTTGGTAGACACCAACGCCACCAAGGTAAACGTTCAACATGAAGAGATGCATGTGGTCAGCGAGGATGGACAGGTAGCCATTGGCGTTCAGGGACCAATGCATTGGTACCAGAGGTCCCAGGTCATACCAGGAAAACTTCCCCCAGACATGCACACTGCCACCGCCCGTCACTTCTGTGGAGTAGAAACCTCGATTCGTCGGAGAAGGCAACCTTCTTCCCTCTTCCACTGTCCAGTGATGGTAATCCCATGCGAACTGCAGGCGTCGTTGCCGATGGAACTGCGTTAACGTGGGTGCCTTGACGCAGCGTCGACTCCGGAGACCCATGCGTAACAGGGTTCGCTCTACTGTTATCGGGGACACGTGACTGGGTGCCCCACCGTTCATTTGCATGGTCAATTGCTGCGCTGTTTCGAGTCAATTACCCTTTACCAGTTGACGGAGGCGACGTTTTCCTCTGGGATCGATGGCCTTTGGGGCTCTATAGTTATGACGTCGGGAGGTACTCGGTGTGCCAGGGGTCAATTCTTGGTACACCCTGACTACAGCACTTCGCATACAGCCCATGACGTCTGCTGTTTCTAAGATGCTGTAGCTGATGGTCATTCCTTCTTGAATATCCGTCAAATCACTACCTCTTCCCATTGTGCTCACTTGACGCCCTGTGGCTCATCTGTCCTGGCCGGGCGCTTATATCTCCGTGTGGTCGACGTTGTCACGTGCACCCTGTGACGCACCAGGAAGGGTGCATTTGATTCCGGGGGTGGTCATATTATTCTGATATCACCTTGCAAAACCAAGTGCCAACATTTCATGACTGAGAAGTGCAAGACTGTAATCGCCGTTGATTAGCCTGACAAAAATGATTTGAAAATACTAATTTATTTTCTTGAAACTGTAAGAAAAGAAAGAGAAACAGACAAGCAGACAAAGAGCTTATCATTAACAAATATTCACATTTTATTCAAAAGTTGGAAAGGTGTGCATTTTGTCTTTTTTGGCGGTATCAAAATGCGAAAAAAATACTGGATATCAGTTGTTGGAGTTATTTGTTTTCTGGAGTAAACGGCCCTTGTAAGCATCTAAAGCTTCGTCCATTTCCAACTTAGACATACTGGTTCCCAGGAAAGGGTAAAAACCTAGTTTCGCCCCAGGTGTTGGGGGTTCTCAGGCGCAGGCTTCGGTCAGTCTACGAGGTGGGTCCGGGCGCTAGTCTCGGATAAGGCATTGGCAGTGAGCTTGTCGGATGACGTTGGCTGTATTACTTCCCTGGAACTATTCGTCTTAAATTAGATACGGGCGATTGCTTTTTAGCCCTTAGAGTTACTCATGTTTGTCATTAAACCTCGAAAAAGAAAACCCTGGAAGGTCAAACTTAGCACTCTTATCTGGTCTCACAATTAGAATACAGAGCCAGCATTGAGAGAAGGGAGAAGCAGCTCTCTCCACCATTGGAATGCTAAACGACCAATTTAGAGGTCAGTAAATTGGTTTATTACGTGTCATTATTGGAACTGAATATCGAAAATGCGAAGTAATTTTTATTTTTTTACGAAAGAAAATATTTGGCCTGCCAATATTCAGAAGCTCGTAGTTAGAATATAAGGAAATTTGCAGTATCCTATGCTAGTCTAACGGTCTTCATCTTTGCGAAACCGTGGAATATGCTTCGGAGACAATGGGTACACGATGGAAACGGGTCACGGGTCAACGGGGCTACAATTTCAATGTGGTCAAATGGGTTGGGTGAAGGAGTTCCTGACCCGGTTTTATATTCGTTTTATTTTTGAAAAAAAAAGAAAAATGTGCTTTCAAAGAAAATGCTCACTGCGGAATTTTGTGTTCGATTCTGGTGCCCGTGGACTGAAAGATGATTTGCCATGAAATACGAAGGAACAGTTTTAGAATAAGTTATCAACGTTTATTCACAATTAAATGTTTTATTAACATCGACTATAGTTTCGCTGAGCGTTTGGCTCGACATCATCAGGACGAATGGAGCGTAAACATTCAAATCATTGTGACATCATCAGAGTTCTCACGGTCACGGATTTTGATGACTTGTACGCACGCGCTTGAAAGAAATGGCGTAGACATCATGTCGTTGACAAGTCGTGAAGAATTCCGATGTATGTGGAAAGCTTCTAATATATTAAACTTGATAATCGAATCAGGTTTATCAATAAGCGTAGATTTTCCAAAAAAAATGTAGGGGTATTTTCGTGACAGTGTTGTGTTATTGACATGCCGAGAAACCGCCATACATGTGCGTACGGGCAAATGACAGAGTTTGAACGAGGCCGTATCGTCCGGATGAGAAAGGCAGGGTGGCAGGTGCGCCGAATGGGCCGCCATTCGGGTCTTTCGGACAGTACAGTGCGATCGTGTTATGAGCAATGGACACGGGAAGGCACCCAGACACGGCGGACTGGCTCTGGACGACCCAGACACACCACCAGCAGAGAAGACCATCGGATCGTGAGAGCGGCACGCACAGATACAACGACTTCTTTGTCCAATATCCAGAGACATGTAGTGGCTGTAAAAGGAACTCCAGTGTCCGCCAGAACCATTTCCAGACGCCTGGCCGAGGCGAATCTTCACTCCCGACGGCCCTTTACGTTTTCTGCCATTGACACCTGACTCTCGTTAGCGTCGATTGCAGTGGTGTCAGCAGCGAGCAACGTGGAATGCTACGAACTGGCGGCGTATAGTGTTCACCGACGAATCCCGCTTCTCTATGGGAAAGGACGACTACCGTGTCAGAGTGTGGAGGACCGCAGGTCAGCGCTACTCCAACCTCACTGAACACGTTGTAACGTACCAGGAGATGTGACGTACCTGCCAGCAGGACGCACATGACATAAAGGCAGATAGCAATTAGAATCAATGTCCGCGTAGCTTAATTGGTAGAGCAACTTATTCCGGAATGAGTGGACCCGGGTTCGAATCCTGGCGCGGATAAAAATGACGGAGAAATTTACTTCGTTATAATTGGCGCCCGAACTATCCGGATGACCCGACCGTTCAAAATCTCGCATTGGTGTGATGTTATTTCCACACCGCGAGATAGGAAAAATATGAGCAGCACTTCGAAAAAAGAAAAATAAGGGGGAGATGATGTAACGTACCAGGAGATGTGACGTACCTGCCAGCAGGACGCACATGACATAAAGGCAGATAGGAATCAGAACAAATGTCCGCGTAGCTTAATTGGTAGAGCAACTTATTCCGGAATGAGGGGACCCGGGTTCGAATCCTGGCGCGGATAAAAATGACGGAGAAATTTACTTCGTTATAACGTCCCGAACTGCAGGAGTGATGGTCTGGGGAGCCATCGCGTATGACAGCCGGACTTCCCTCGCAGTGATCCAAGGAACGTTGACAGCCCAGCGCTACGTACAGGAGATCGTGCAGCCCTGTGTGCTGCCTTTTCTGGCTGGGCGGCCCGGAGCCATTTCTCAACAAGATAACGCCAGTCCGCCCACGTCTCGGGCTTCCTAGGACTGACGACGTCATGCTTCGACGCTTCCGTGGCCTGCCAAGTCGTCTGATCTCTCGCCTATCGAGCATGTGTGGAACCAAATGGGACGCCAGCTTTCTCCATGTCCCAATGTTCGTGATTTAGACAGTCAGTTTCAAGAAGTGTGGACCAATCTGTCCCAGGATAACATACGGCGTCTCTTTGACTCCATGCCGGACCGTATCACCGCATGTGTCCGAGCACGAGGCGGTCCGACTCGGTACTAACGCTGACTGGAATGTGTACTGTATGTCCACGGGAAATCTTCCTGCTGCTGTGACATTGTAATCACTTCTGTCCTCGATATGTACCATTTCCCTACTAAAATTTCATTTCAATCCGACGTCTCCTTCTTGGTGAGCGTTTTGTAACAATGAGTGTAGTTTCTTGCTTTCTGGCCCGGAAGAAGTTAGTACACAAATTATTGTTTGCTCACTAAAGTGCACTTAGTATTTTTTTTTTTTTTTTTTTTTTTGCACGCAGAAATTTGCAAGCCGGACTCATTTCTTTACTCACTAATAGAACATAGAACGGAAATTATGTTTTTTTTATTCCTTAATGGAACTAATGTGCTTGCTCGTTAATAGAACTTAGAAGAGAATTAAGATTTTCTAACAGAAGAACTTAGAACAAAATTAATTTTATTGCTCGCTAGTAGAACTCAGAAGAGAACTAATTCGTTTACTCCCTAACACAACTTAGAACAGAAATAATTTACTTGATTTTTAACAGAACTTAGAACATAACTGATTTGCTTGATCGCAAATAGAACTTACACGTGACTAATTTGCTTGTTCGCTAACTGATCTTACAACATTGCAAATTTGGTTATTTGCTAATGAAAATTACTTGCTAACGAAATTGGATTAAACGACAACTCGCTGAGTGTTCTAATTGCGCATACTCGTGCACGCCATATTTCGGTAACAAAATTTATTTCGAAAACCTGTAACAGATTTAGAGAAAAATTCGCGAATCTACTATTCTTTCTGGTGCCCACTGTGTATGTGAATGCTCAGAATGCAACTCCATGTTCAGAAGGTATAGATAAAGATATAACCTCCGCTACTTTAGCCGTTAGCGGAGGTCGAATGGGACATTAATTTGGTGTTCACAATAAATCAGCAAGGTAGTGTATTTTCAAAAATTGGAGGAAGAGAGAAATAAATTGTGGTAGGTTGAGCAACATGAAAACACGACTACTTTTACGTGAAATCAAATGCAAAGCCATGTTGGATTCTATGAATGTTCAGATACGTTTCAGTCTGATAATTTATCAGAGGGAGAAATATCATTTAGGCAGATATCTTTGTTTTCGCCGCCGCTTATTTGCTCTCGCAGCTATGCTGCTTAAATTTGCTTCTTCGTTGTAATTTTTATTTTCATTTGGGTGTTTTTACCGTTCCATTTCTAGCTTTAATTAAATAATCTAAGAAAACAGTTGTAACTAATTAGGCAGGATGTCAGACAAAGAATAAAGTCAAGGAGGCAATCGTACTGATAGCTCCCAGACGTACGAAAAAGCGAAAGTTTATCTGGCTGCGTTCGGTGGAACAAAACGGGAAAAAAAGAACTAAGTCGGCTATTTTTTACCCGCCGGATAGATTGTTTCGGACTTGGCCTTACACAGATGTGTAATTAAGTGATATTATGAGCCGCGCTCGTAAAGGCGATGGAAAAAAAGGAGATGGCTCCTTCTGGTGTTGAGGAGTGTTACGGCTGCTGTAGGGCGCATCTCCATGGTAACAACCGGAACACAGTCACACCACCAAGGTCATGAATGATAGCAACTTACACTATCAACACGAGAAGATAATTATTCTTCCCTAAATAAATATAATGAACTATTTTTTGAGCGTCTAAACATCACAGGAACGTCCTCGTTTTATAGATAAATGTAACATAAGGCATTACCCAGTTACTATACTGTTAAACAAACAAGTATCTTTCGGAACAGAAAGCCTTGTGCGAAATAATGGAAATCAAAAAATCGAAATTTAATACAACTGTATACTGTATATGCATAAATAGCACGCCTAATGGGTTGTTCCAAATCTTCATTTATTCCGCCTTGAGGCAAGGCAAGCAGCTTGCACAAAAACTGCTGTAGGAAACACAACATCGGGTAATCTTTGTGCAAGACGCTTGAATCGCCCCATGAGAGTCCAATAAGTCCATTTCAGTGAAGTAAAATTACCTCAAGGTACAGATCAAAGCTGTTAATTTGCAGCATGGGCACCTACTCCCCCACAAGTTATGTCATAATATCAGGAAAACAATTACGCACATGTATCTTCCTAACTGCAAGGCACAGACAGTTGCGTACATGTGCCAGTGATGCCAAACTTAGAAAATTCGTTGGAGAAAACAATATGTCGTTAATTCAGTAAGAAGTTTAATGAGAAGAAACCAAATGTACCTTAGAATACAGAAATTCAAAAGGAAGGTTAAATTAAAAATATGTGACACTCCTAAATTAATGCTATAAATTTTGTACAATTTTAACTTTTCTTCCACGTGAGGCTCTTATTTCATTGGAATCGATATTTAACGAAAACTAAGTGTGATTCTTCAGTGAAACCGCAACAAGTAACGCCCCCCCCCTTTTTTTTTTTTCATTGGAGGTTTAACGGTCATCGTGAGAAACTCAATGGGCTATAAGCAGTCGCCCACAAACACAACATCCATGCCTCACGGGATTCGAACCCGGACCCCTTTCGGACGAATGATCAGAGGCCATCGCTTAGACCACTGCGCCAACGGGGCGGCTAACGCCCTTTGGAATTCCAATATGACGAAGTAAATTTCTCCATCATTTTTATGCCAGGGGAAGGATTCGAACCCACAACTCTCTGCTCCGGAGCGCTCTCTACTATACGACACGGGTATGTGCTCTCACTGTTATCTGCCTTTATCTCATGCGCGTCCTGCGGAGCAGGCACGTCACATCACTATGCTTCAACAAAGCACATTTTGTAGTTTCTCTTGTGTTCTATCTCTATTTCGCTGTACAGACAACATTTCAAAATAAAAAGGGAGAATTTTTAGTCATAAAATGCTTACTTCAATGTCACCCGTAGAGAGCACATGTTGAACACTTTTTATGTAATGCGTGATTATATTTTAGGCAAACATATTCACTCAGTTTTTTGTTTATTTAGTTGAACTTATTTTTTAAATATGAAATATACCTGAATACTTTTTAGGAAAAATTATTCGATAATGAGATAAGTATGCCTACAACAAAGAACTACTTCAATATTCTCTTCCTCGTTTATTTCTTATGAATGTTATAGTATAGCACAGGTATGTCTTCATTATTAATATTGACATTCAGGTACTGTATTTCAGTAACAGCTGCCCTAAAAGTCATACAAGGGTTGATCTTTTCACTCAGTTTTTGTGAATTTGGATTCTAAATCCTAACTGTAAAAATAATAATTTTTTCTGTAGAAGAAGAAATACGATTTTACAGAAATTACTAAGCGGTTTTTTATAAAGTATTATTTATAACCGAATGCTTATAAATAAACCACACACTGCCATTTATAATTGCTTACTTATGAACAGCTTTTGGCCCATTAACTAGATGGCGACATCAGCTAGATCTTTTGCGCCCATTAACTAGATGTCGACATCAACTAGATCTTTTGCGCCCATTAACTAGATGGCGACATCAACTAGATCTTTCCCGCCCATTAACTAGATGGCGACATCAACTAGATCTTTTCCGCCCATTAACTAGACGGCGACATCAACTAGATCTTTTCCGCCCATTAACTAGATGGCGACATCAACTAGATCTTTTCCGCCCATTAACTAGATGGCGACATCAACTAGATCTTTTCCGCCCATTAACTAGATGGCGACATCAACTAGATCTTTCCCGCCCATTAACTAGATGGCGACATCAACTAGATCTTTTCCGCCCATTAACTAGATGGCGACATCAACTAGATCTTTTGCGCCCATTACCTAGATGGCGACATCAACTAGATCTGTTCCGCCCATTAACTAGATGGCGACATCAACTAGATCTTTTCCGCCCATTAACTAGATGGCGACATCAACTAGATCTTTTCCGCCCATTAACTAGATGGCGACATCAACTAGATCTTTCCCGCCCATTAACTAGATGGCGACATCAACTAGATCTTTTCCGCCCATTAACTAGATGGCGACATCAACTAGATCTTTTCCGCCCATTAACTAGATGGCGACATCAACTAGATCTTTTCCGCCCATTAACTAGATGGCGACATCAACTAGATCTTTTCCGCCCATTAATTAGACCGCGACATCAACTAGATCTTTTCCGCCCATTAACTAGATGGCGACATCAACTAAATCTTTTCCGCCCATTAACTAGATGGCGACATCAACTAGATCTTTTCCGCCCATTAACTAGATGGCGACATCAACTAGATCTTTTCCGCCCATTAACTAGATGGCGACATCAACTAGATCTTTTCCGCCCATTGACTAGATGGCGACATCAACTAGATCTTTTCCGCCCATTGACTAGATGGCGACATCAACTAGATCTTTTCCGCCCATTAACTAGATGGCGACATCAGCTAGATCTTTCCGCCCATTAACTAGATGGCGACATCAGCTAGATCTTTTGCGCCCATTAACTAGATGGCGACATCAACTAGATCTTTTGCGCCCATTACCTAGATGGCGACATCAACTAGATCTGTTCCGCCCATTAACTAGATGGCGACATCAACTAGATCTTTTCCGCCCATTAACTAGATGGCGACATCAACTAGATCTTTTCCGCCCATTAACTAGATGTCGACACCAACTAGATCTTTTCCGCCCATTAACTAGATGTCGACATCAACTAGATCTTTTCCGCCCATTAACTAGATGTCGACATCAACTAGATCTTTTCCGCCCATTAACTAGATGGCGATATCAACTAGATCTTTTCCGCCCATTAACTAGATGGCGATATCAACTAGATCTTTTCCGCCCATTAACTAGATGGCGACATCAACTAGATCTTTTCCTCCCATTAACTAGATGGCGACATCAGCTAGATCTTTTCCGCCATTAACTAGATGGCGACATCAGCTAGATCTTTTGCGCCCATTAACTAGATGTCGACATCAACTAGATCTTTTGCGCCCATTACCTAGATGGCGATATCAACTAGATCTTTTCCGCCCATTAACTAGATGGCGATATCAACTAGATCTTTTCCGCCCATTAACTAGATGGCGACATCAACTAGATCTTTTCCTCCCATTAACTAGATGGCGACATCAGCTAGATCTTTTCCGCCATTAACTAGATGGCGACATCAGCTAGATCTTTTGCGCCCATTAACTAGATGTCGACATCAACTAGATCTTTTGCGCCCATTACCTAGATGGCGACATCAACTAGATCTGTTCCGCCCATTAACTAGATGGCGACATCAATTAGATCTTTTCCGCCCATTAACTAGATGGCGACATCAACTAGATCTTTTCCGCCCATTAACTAGATGTCGACATCAACTAGATCTTTTCCGCCCATTAACTAGATGTCGACATCAACTAGATCTTTTCCGCCCATTAACTAGATGGCGACATCAACTAGATCTTTTCCGCCCATTAACTAGATGTCGACATCAACTAGATCTTTTCCGCCCATTAACTAGATGGCGATATCAACTAGATCTTTTCCGCCCATTAACTAGATGGCGATATCAACTAGATCTTTTCCGCCCATTAACTAGATGGCGACATCAACTAGATCTTTTCCGCCCATTAACTAGATGGCGTTTCCAAAGAAGGTAGACTGCAACCTGCAAGCTTAAAAATAGAACGCTTCAACAGTTCGAATGTTCTATTATTCAGTTTGCAGTTTGCTGTATAACTTCCTTGAAAACTAGTACAACATTCTAGAGGGTAATGCTTACCTTGGCATTCACACACCTGTTTCCCGGTCTTTAAAAATATGCTTACAAACAATTCACACACCTGTTTTCCGGTCTTTTAAAATATTGCACGTAAAAGAGAATAGTAGAATGATTAGAGCTATCTAATAGTCAAAATTAGAACTACTAATAGGAATTGATTCCTTGAAAACGTCATCTTATTGGTGGGCGAAAGCTTGGAAACTTTGATTTCTATTCTACGCAAATAAGTTCGGATTACTAAAATAATTCTATTATTTTAAATATAGTTGGTGCACAATTCTTTGATCATGACGACGAAATTTTCCAGTTTTCGGATATTATCTGACTTACCATCCTTGTCATATTTACACCAAAAAACGGATTGCCATTTTCCAAATTTGTACAATTCCCCGTTATTAATTGGAAAATATTTAGGTTTGAATAAGCAACAATGAAATTGCACGATCTAAAATCGAAACTGCAGCCGAAACAATCAGTCAAACACTAGGAAGTGATGCAACACGCTTGGGGCAGTTCCTTCATGAGTGGTATTTGCCAAATTATTTTGACACTTGGAAAAAACATATTTTGTGAATTAAATCGACTGTTCAATCATTTCAAAATCTTTCACCCAACCTCAGGTGATTTGTGGAGTACATTTTTCTGCCCACCCTATATAACGAAGTAAATTTCTCCGTCATTTCTGTTCACGCCAGGATTCGAACCCGGATCCCCTCATTCCGGAATAAGTCACTCTACCAATTGAGCTAAGCGGACGTTTGTTCTGACTACTATCTGCCTTTATGTAATGTGCGTCCTGCTGGCAGGTACATCACATCTCCCCCCCACCCGAAAGAGGGCCGGGGGCATGGCCCACGGGTCAGCCGTGACCATGAATCGTTGCAGGCAGCCATCCACTGTAGAACGTGCACTTGAGAACTCCCAGTCAATCTGGTGTGTGGAATGCAACGTCACACACATTTATTTTTCGAAGCGCTGGAAAAGAGATTCTCTGATTTTTCCTATCTCGCGGTGTGGAAATAACATCACACCATTGCGAGATTTTGAACGGTCGGGTCATCTGGATAGTTCGGGCGCCATTATAACGAAGTAAATTTCTCCGTCATTTCTGTCCACGCCAGGATTCGGACCCGGATCCCCTCATTCCGGAATAAGTCACTCTACCAATTGAGCTACGCGGACGTTTGTTCTGACTACTATCTGCCTTTATGTCATGTGCGTCCTGCTGGCAGGTACGTTACACCTATACTTCTGCTTCTGCTGAAAGGGTGTTTGTTCTCAGTGATGAATACTATATGGTCTGAAAAAGAGGCAGCCGTCCCGGGTTGCTGGTGGTCCGGCACTCTGACTTCTGACTATTCGTCTAAGATGTGGCCGAGTTCGATTTCGGAGTGAAGCGTGGCTGTTGTGCTTATCACATAGGCTGCACGGAATTTTATGAAAACTTTAGAATTAGGAGCCACTTGACAAGATACAAAAGGCTTGAGTCAGATGTTTAATGTTTTTAGCAACAAATTTGTTCCTCCTACAATACATTTTATTTTAGGGCTTGACATTTAAGTCATGCTTTTGTCTGTGTGTATGAGATTCAAGTGCAGCGATTTCAGAGAACTGATTTCCAAAATAGCTATAACATTGTTTTCATTGTTAAAACAATTCTTACCCTACGGGTCTTGGTTTGGCTGCATTAAAATAAATGATAAAGGGACGATAGAATTTATTCGGAAGCAAGTGCTTTATAATAGTTGGGATGCATGCTTCTAATTTAAAATTCCTCTTGAGTTTCTGTGTTCTCATGAAAACTTGGTTTTTCCTCGTTAAATATTTTCTGACTTACCTCCACATGATTTCTCCCGACGGGCTTTTTAAATTTAACAACCTGGCAGTGGGTCAAAATGCAGTCAGAAGAAAAAATAAAGTGAAGTTCAGGTGTTTATTTAGAGTTATGTTTTGAGTGCGATGAAAGAGCTATATTCAGAGACAAAGAACTGTATTAAGAGTTAGAGCGACGTATTCAATGCTATGTTCAGAGATTGAGAGCTGATGTTCTATGTTATGAGATGAGTGCGATATGTAATATAATAGTGTTATATTTCAATTATATTTAATGACGGCGAGCGATAATTGTCAAACGTATATTTTTACGAAGTAGTTGATTTAATTGTTTTCGGTTTACTAAGCATAGTATACCTATTCTAATAATCCGAATTTCTTGGCGTAAAATAGTAATCAAAGTTCCAAGCTTTCGCACATCAAAACAGAATGACCAAACGTTCGTTTAGAATTAAAATCAACGAACATGAAAAAGATACAAAGGACGGAAAAATAACCACTGCCTTATCCACAGAAGTCCAGTTCAAGTCAGCTGAACCTATGTGGAATGACATAAAGAAATTAGTTTCATACTCCACACCAAATCTACTGCCATTTGCGAAACCTTAGAGATCATAACCAGCAGCGAGGCTTGCAATGATAGCGTCTCTCTAGAGTTGCCACACATTTGGAATGAATTCTTCATATAATGCTACGTTTTCTACCACGGCACCACGTGCCCAACCAACATGACCTCGTTTCTTCGAATGAATGATTATACATTTGCGTCTATTCATGTATTGTCTAGTCAAGTCACCGCATTCAAATTGTTGAAGTGTCCTACTGTTAAGTTTGCAGTTATTTGTTTACCTTCCTTGAAAAAGCAATCTGGTGGATGTAGAAAGCTTTGAAACTTTGATTTCTATTCTACGCCAAGGAATTCGGATTATTAGTATAGTTATGCTATTTTTAGTATAGTTGGTGTATAGTTCCTTATTACACTCTACGTCAAAAAAATAGTTTCACCCAGAAGCACGTGTCGGATTGCAATGCTATTCGGGAGGAAGATAAAGGTTACCAGGAACAATAAATGATAAAACTCTGAGACTGATATGGGTAATATTTATTGAGCTACATGCCAATAAGTAGTGTGTCTCTTAGTATGGCATCGGGCAGCCATATTTGCTCACACAGCATGCGAGACGTCTCATATTCCTAATGGTGTCCTGCGATAAGCCATCCCAAGCAGCTTGAATCTTCTCATGCAGTACCTGCAGACTGTCCGGTAGGGGCGGGGGGGAGTGTGGATAGCGCCTCCATTAGCATCCCACACATTTTCAACCGGCGATAGTTCTGCCGATGCGGCTGGCCATGGCAGAGTGTCATTGCCTTGAAGGCAAGCTCTCGAGACAGCAGTAGCATGCGGACGAGCGTTGTCCTGTTGGAAAATCGCACCGGAGTGAGCGTTCAGAAAAAGTAGGGCCACTGGTTGCAGGACCTCATTAAAGTAACGTTGTCAAAGTGCGTGTAATGAACACCAAAGGTGATCTGGCATCGTAGACAATTGCACTCCACACCATGACACCAGGCCTTCTGGACGTATGACGCTCGACAACAAACTGTTTATCTTGGCGCTGACCACGGTGCTTCCACACACAGACTCGTTGGGCGTCTTCTCCAAGACAAAAGTGGGACTCCTCACTGACAAATACCCGCTTCCATCCCGAGTGGCTGTATCAGAGTCTGGCACGACACCATTGCAGTATTTGGCGACGATGCAATGGTGTTAAGGGCAATCGTCCTAATGGTCTGCGTGTGTGTAGTACTACGTCGTGCAGCCGTCTTCCAATTGTTATGGCACTAATCGGACGATGCATGCGGAGGGCACCACTGCTAGTTGAATATCCACAATCGTGGCTGTTGGGTCAATCTGCGCATGTCGGACAACCCGTCGGTCCTCTCTCTCCGTGGTGGGTCTAGGACTCCTATTCCTTTCAAGACCGTCCCGCTTCCCGAAGTCTGAAGATGCTGCTCCTCTCGAACTCATCCAACTGCTCGAATTGTTAACGAACTTTTCTCCGAGGCATACTTCACTTGCAACCAACACAACAGCATGAGTCATAATGGCAAGCACGCGCAACGAGACCACTTTATATAGCCGGTCAGGCACAGCGCTACGACACCTCCTTGCTTGTGTCATATGCGCGGCCGAGCGTGATACTTGAATCATTTGCATGTCTCGCGATGTCAAACCTACCCACCAAGTTTCATTCCTGTCGGTTGCTTCCTTCTGGGTGCAATTATTGCTTTGACGTAGAGTGTATTAATTTGTTTTCGGGTTGCTGTTACTAGCGACAATTGAAGTGACGAATACTTTACGTGATGGAAGATATATAAAGTGCACTTTGAACTCGTAAGTACTGTCTCATAACTTATTCTGGAAGCATATTTAAAAATGTCTGATTCGAGATTTATCCATGTTTTAACTAATGTTGCAGCGATTAAGAACAAGCGACGAACGAATTGGAATAATAAGATTTCATTAAATCAAAGTCACTAAGTGCTACTTAAGTTCAAGATTAACCTTAGACCGACAAGTCTGCAAGTGTTTAAACCCTGTTGTTCTATTTAGTAAAGTGAGGATTTGATAATATCATTTAGAATAACTGTCCGAAACTTTATCTCTGTCGTGTTAGATTTTGTCTACGAAGGGCGTTTAATAAGTTCTAAGCTTGGCCTTGAAAGTAGTGGTTGTCGGCTGACGCATGTATTGCAAAGTATTGCATCATTTTTCAGTTATACAACAGTAACGCCACGCCGCTGTGTCAGCATTTAAGGCGGCGCCACAGTGCATTGGTGTCTATAAGGTGACAATGGATGAGCAACAGATGAAATTGCGAAATCGATCGGTGATTAAAAATTTGACGAAGGAAGGTGAAACTCCACGCAGTTTTCATGAACGGATGGTCCGTGTGTGCGTTGATGGTACACCTCCATGTGCCACAGTCAAAATATGGGCGGGATGCTCTCTTTAAATCGGGGAAGAAACTCGTTGGAAGAAGATTCTTGCTAGGGACGCTTAGTGGAGAATCTGGTGATGCGAAACCGGCAAGTCCGTGTCGTATAGATTGCTGAAGAAATGAAGTATCTGCAGTATTTAGACTATTTGATTGGTGAAGGAATGAAGTATCTGTAGTATTTAGACTATTTGATTGCTAAAGAAATGAAGTATCTGCAGTATTTAGACTATTTGATTGGTGAAGGAATGAAGTATCTGTAGTATTTAGACTATTTGATTGCTAAAGAAATGAAGTATCTGAGTCCGTGTCGTACAGATTGCTGAAGAAATGAAGTATCTGCAGTATTTAGGCTATTTGATTGCTGAAGAAATGAAGTATCCGAGTCCGTGTCGTACAGATTGCTGAAGAAATGAAGTATCTGCAGTATTTAGACTATTTGATTGCTGAAGGAATGAAGCATCTGCAGTATTTAGACTATTTGATTGCTGAAGAAATGAAGTATCTGCAGTATTTAGACTATTTTGCATGAGAGGTTAGGAATGTCAAAGGTCTGTGCCAGATGAGTTCCTCGAATGTTGACACCTGAGATGAAGAATGATCGTGTTGAAGAAAGTGGGATTCATCTTGACCGCATTAACCGCGATGCAATGTGACTGGTGATTAGACGTGGCTTCACCATTGGAAACGTGATACTGAACAAGTGAGCATGTAGTGGAAACATCATGGTTCTCCACCACCAAGAAAGTTCAAAACGCAACAATCTGCATGGAAGATTATGTCTACCATATTTCGGAACTCAGAATGGTTGCTGTTGATTGATTATCATAAAAAGACCATGATACACCTCTAGAGGTCTGCACGGGCCCGGGCCTTCAATATTTAATATGAAACAGACACGGGCCGAGTAGGGTGTTTTTTTATGAACAAAACAATCGCTGTACGATGCCTTTCTCGTTTGGAAAACTCGCAACATACAGCAGCAGGATAAGATTGAAAAATTTCCGCTGTTGGAAAAAATAGAAGTTTTATGACATCCTCTCCTCCTACAAAAGAATTGGAATGGGCCAGCTCCCTTAGTTTTTCAATGTGAATATGGTCCCTTCTCTCTCTCTCTCTCTCTCAACTTTCATCCTCCTCTCGTGCTTCAGGACAGGCTATTAACTGCAGCATTTCTAAACCGAGCCACCCGCTCGCAGACCATTTTTTATTGTTCTGGTCGACGGCACTTTGTTCTCTAGATGTGTGAAAAGCTTTTAAGTTGTCTTAAGTGGCACGGGAGAAATGGGCTGGGAGAAACTTACTTCTGGGTATAAATCTGTGCCGTATTTTTCCCATTTGTACTCTCAGGCAGCCGTTTTCAAAACTTCTGTGACACTGGCTAGCTGGGCAGTCTGTCGTTAGCATATGCTCAGTTCAGTATTGCTGATAAATATTCTTCCATACTTATTATGGAGCTTAAGAAAGCGAAAGATTTTCGCGAAAAAGTCACTTCCGGAGAATACGTGCTTGTACACACTGTAAAGGGGAAAAGCGATATTTGGAAATCTTTTAAATTACTGTCCCGTTCTGAAACTAGTCGGCCGGAAAACGTTGTGCAGTGCACTAAATGCAAAAACTTTTTGAGTTACGATAGCACAAAATCTGGAACATCGCATCTTAAGCGGCACAAATATGTCCTCCCACCCCCTCACACACACCCGAGAGACACATTGGGTTGCAGCGATATGATATGCCAGTAGAGATAGGTGCAGTTATCATAAAGCCATAAGCCATAAAATCTTCACTCAGTAGAACGATCGGACTCACAATTTTGAATATTTCGTACTTTTAATAAGTACTTTTTAACAGCGGATGAAAAACAAAACTCTTTTGTTTGGCACTCAAAGTCTTTGTCTTGTTCTAAAATTCATGAGCGTATGACGCATACTCTAAATTAATTTTCATTTACGCTTTCCAACCGTAGGTTGAAGAAGCGTATGTGCTCCAGCTTTGTCCGTCCGTCTGTTTGCCTGTCCTCACGATAACTCGCGTAAAAATTGTTCGATTTCGATGAAATTTTACTATGTGATAGGGGACAACCTGGGGACAAACCCTATTGAGAATGGACGAAATGGGGTCAAAGGTCAGGACATATGAGCGGAATCCATTCCATCGCCCTTATGAGTCATGACCTTATGAGTCATGACAGTAAAAATGCATCTATTGCGACAAAACTTTAGTATGTTGTTCCGGAGGTATACTGAACAAATTCTGTTTAATATAATCGAAATGAGGTTAAAAGTCAGGGCACAGGAGTGAGATTTATTCCCCAGCCATTATCCTCATAACTTGAATAATTATTTCTGGTATGTTGGAAAGCGTGTCATAATCAATGCATTGCATGATTCTACTAACTTGTTTTTATTTGCTTTCGCTATGTAAATTTGAGTTCATTATCTTTTAGCGTTTTCAGTTTTAACTTATATCTTCTCTCTCGCGGAATGAGGTTGGCAACAATTCTGAAGTCAGAGAACGTGACGTATGCATGTGGACATGTACGAACTAGAGATGTATAATGTTGAAGCAGCAACCAAAAGTGTGGTGTGGTGGTGTGATGGTATAATCGTGGAAGCTGAGTTACGCTGAAGTTGTGTTTACTTGACGTCTGCGTACTCGAGTGGTGATATTGTGTGTTCGGAGTAAAGTTTTCTGTTTACTAACGTACATTAATTATTTTCAAAATAGTGGTGCTGTTATAAATCAAGTTCTGCATGAATAGTGATTATGAGATGTATACAGAATAAAGGAAAGAACTGTAAGTAACTATTTCTAGAATTTTATTTAAGTGACCCCTGTTTCACTTAAAATGAGTGGATAAGAAGAACTGGCTGTATGTTGTGCTCAATAAGCCATATATATATACACGTTTTAAACAGTACAGGCGTACCTATGAAGCTTTTGATATTCGTACAAAAATAAACAAATAAAATTAAGAACTGCACTCTTCGACATTATCTGAAATTGCAAGACACGAACATAAATGACACATTCTTATCGCCGTAAGAATTCGAAAGGAAACACTGAGACAAAGATTAGTTCAACATGTAGGGCACAAAAAATATGTGTGGGTTTTTCGGCCAATTTAGAAACGAAATGGCGTCTTAAATCGACAAGATTGATAGCTCCCTCCCAAAAAAAAAAAAAAAGAAAAAAAGAAAAGAAAAACCTCTCCCCATTTTGGTGATCAGCAATGAAAAAAGGGAAAACTCTTTATCGAATGTCTGCACAGATCTCTTAGCCAGCAGAACGGAATGTCTATTGTGTCGTTTAAGAAGTCGTTTTCTCCATATTACTGACGATGTCATGCACACGAAAGCTCTGGAATGGCCTCCTGGGCGTCCCCGTTTATGGCTGAGTGACTACTCCACCTTTTCAATGGAAGAAGTTGAAGGAGGCAACCTCGAAAGAAGCCATCGCACAGCGAGCGGCGGCTCATCCAGAAGAAGAGCCAGAGTACTGAAATTGGCTTGATTCTCCAAAAGGGAGCATTAGGAAGAACTTCGCGAATAAAACGTCAAAAAATTGTAACTGAATTTTTTGTGTGCACTTCAGATAAAAGGATGCGCTTTAAAAAGACGTGAAAAAAATTCGATATCATCCAGCTCTTACTCCAAATGAAATTAATTGGATCAATTTATGCAAGAAAATCTTTCGCAATTTTTTCCTTAATATTTCATCTATACGTACGTACGTTTCCTCACTTTTTCATGACATGTGACCCAAAGCTTTTTGGGAAACTTTGAAGACTTGAGAGGTAAAAAAACAATTTTAATGGCAAACTGGAGCCTACATAAAAATCTGTGATTTGTGGAGGTGTCTAATAAGTTCTTAAGCCCAATTTGTGGAGGTGTATAATAAGTTCTTAAGCCCAATTTGTGGACGTGTCTAATAAGTTCTTAAGCCCAGCGCATGGGTGTTTTCAGGGCCTGTTTACTTAGATTTATCAAAAAGAAAGATTAAAAGACCTGTATGGTTTACTACCACAGTAGATTCTCGCTTCTCCGGCCCTCGATAATCCAGCCTTTCCATACTCCAAGCCTCCTTCTCCTTGCGTGGTTTTCGGTTGCCGAAATCATGTTAATATCAGACCGGAATGAATTATACTTCATACACGAGTGAAGTTTTCAATTTTAACGTTACGTTTTGTTTTGAATTGGGACTAACGTTCATATAATTCAGTTTAAAATAAAAGTAGGAAAGGTCCTTAAAATATTTAAGAATATTACTAAAAGCATCTTCATTAAAGCAGACAAAAATCTGACATGTTTCGAAGTGACCACACTGAGTAGAAAACGCAAGATTTCATCTGGGCTGTATTGCAATTGCAAGTTTCTTTTATTGTGTATAGTACGTACACATACATATTGTGCTTTACTGTACTGACAATATGAAAAGATCATTTTATTGTTGGAAATGAGACAGTAGAAAAGATCCTCAAAATGATCGTGTTCTTTTACTATTATCATATGCTTGTCTCTTATTTATGATTTTTAGATACGTATGTACTACACATAGTAAACTTGTAATTGTAACATTAAATTTAATGAAGAATTAAACTGAATTTTTATGCAGACTCAGTAATCCGGCACTCTCGCGAATTCGGCACCCCTCTGTGCAAGGAATAGCCGGATTAGCGAGAAAGTACTGTACTTTTAATGCTTTGGAGTATATGTGGGAAGTAAAATGCCCATTCATACGAGATGTGACGATTTGATTCGAGGAATGGTCGTGTAGTGCCGCCCTTGTAGCGATGCGGGCAGAATCACGTGCCTATGCGTGTCTGGACATGTTTCAAGTAGGGCATATGTTAACCGCAGAGCAGTGAAGCCATTCTTGAGTGAGCAGTTGCAATGCAAGTCTGTGTGTGCATTTTGAGGTAAAAATGAGTGACAAAAGTTTAGAGAACCGCATTAACATCAAATTCTGTGTGAAGATCGGTAAAAGTGCTACTGAAACGTTACAGCTATTGAAAGTGGCGTGTGTTGAGGATGCTATGAAAAAATCAAGTATCTTTGAGTGTCATAACAGCCGAAAAGAGCACTCATGTTAAACTCACAGTTGAAGTCATGCTTGTGTATTTTTTTTATCACAAGAGGATAGTTCACGAATTCATTGAACAGGAATAAACGGCCAGCAAATAATATTGGGTTGATAAATTTCATGCTGTTTTATTTCACGAGTTTTTCCCAGGTCAGTAGTAACGGTGCAGGTGGCCAGTTTCATATCAAAATTAAGCCAGTAATGTCGTGTATCTAAATCGTATTGCGTTGTGAGATTGTAGCTAATGGTTTTTGGTTTTTTAGGTCAGGAAGTATGGAGTGTCAAGTAGAGAGGAATGAACTTTTCCGACATCTGCTCCTCTACGAGTATAACAAGGGACCCACGGCCGCCGAGGCTGCTCGTTAAATTTGTGCCGTGTATGGGGAGGATGCTATTACTCCGAGGACAGCCCGCAAATGGTTTGAGCGGTTCCGAGAGGCCAATTTTGACCTCAACAACTCTCCACGCTCAGGTCGTCCATCTCACTTTGATGAGGATTGTTTGAACTACCTCATTCACTTGGAATCGCGTCAAACCACTCGCGAATTTGCCACTGAGATGGACTGTGATCAGTCCACAGCGGTGCGACACCTGGAACGTATGGAAAAGGTCCAGAAATTGGGGTCTTGGGTATCTCACACTCTCACCGAGGACAACAAGAATCAGCGTGTTGCCATATCTGGTTCGTTGCTTGCCCGTTATCGCGAATGTTCTCAGCAACACAAACCCTTTCTGTCACGTATTGTTACTGGAAGTGAAAAGTGGTGCCTGTAGGTGAATTTCAGGCATCGGAGGGAACGGTTAAGCACAAACAATACGCCCACAACACGTCCAAAACATGACCTTCATCCTGCGAAGACCATGTTGTGTATCTGGTGGAAAATGGAAGACATTATTCACTGGGAAATGCTGCCTAGGAATCGGACCATCAACGCTGCAGTCTATTGTGAGCAACTCCGCCATGTCTTCGGAGGAAGCAACCCTTCAGAAACGGCCACATCGGCACCATGGTGTCCTTCTCCAATATGATAACGCACGCCCTCATAGTGCAAACATGACCAAAATGGCCATTCGGGACATTAAATGGGAGATCCTTTCAGATCCTGCCTATTCCCCAGATGTCGCTCCTTCAGACTTTCACCTGTTCCGAACTCTGTCGAATGAACTCCGTGGCAGAACATTCAACAATGATTTTGGTCTCCAGAATTACCTTGCTGATTCCTTCGCAGCAAAACCTCACGGTTTTTCAAGAATGGCATTGCAGAGCTATCCTGACGTTGGGACACCATCGTAAACAATGGGGGAATATATGCTTGATTGATTTCGTTTCCCTTTATGATGTAATGCATTCCTGTAGTGCGGTGAAAAAAATGGCATGAAACCAATACTATTTAGAGGTGTTTTAAAGGTTACGGGATACTCAAGAAGCGCCTATAGCGTAGTAAATCCGTTTATTCACTGGTTTAACTCGCATAAAGATTCGCCAAGCTTTCGCTCCCCACTGGAAGCTTTTTTCAAGGCAATGGCAGACATTTTATGTCATGCCGGCTTTTGCAGAATCAAGCCCCTCACTTTTTCTAGACATGTGATCCAAAGTTTTTTGATAAACTTGGAAGACTTAAAAGAAGTAAAAAAAATTTAATGGCAAACTGGAGGCTACATAAAAGTGTGATTTGTAGTGGCGTTTAATAGGCAATGGTAGATATTTTATGTCTATCATTACCTTGAAAAAGACTCCTAGTGGAGAGTGGAAGCTTGGCGAATCTTTATGCAATAACCACCATTTCCTTGAAAAAGCCTCCCAGTGGAGAGCGAAAGCTTGGAAAATCTTTATGCAATGTCTATCATTGCCTTGAAACAGACTCCTAGTGGAGAGCGAAAGCTTGGCGAATCTCTACCATTGCCTTGAAAGAGCCTCCCAGTGGAGAGCGAAAGCTTTTCGATTTTATTAAATTGCCTTGGAAAAGCCTCCCAGTGGTGAGCAAAAGCTTGGAGAATATTTATTAAATGTTTACCATTGCCTTGAAAAAGCCTCCCAGCTGAGTGCGAAAGCTTGGCGAAACGTTATGCGTATTGTACCAGTGAACAAACGGATTTACTACGCTATAAGCGCTTCTTGAGTGTGCACGGTCTGGTGCACTTTGAAATAAAGTTACGGGATTCGAACACGGAACGCATCATGGCTGCCCCAAGCCATGATGCGTTCCGTGTTCGAACTTCCTGGCTAAGAAATCAGTTACCAAATTGGATCACCCACCCTATTCCCCTGACTTTGCCCCTTGTGATTTCTAGCTCTTTCCTAAAGATACAACTGCCAGCAAAAGACGAAGATTCTCAGACATTTCTGATATCCAGCGTAACGTGACAATGGAACACAAGAACATTCCAGAAACAGAGTTCCAGGTATGTTTCCAGCAATGACAACAGTGTCTAACTTAATGCATAGTTGCTGAAGGGGGCGACTTCGAAGGTGAGAGTAGCCGCTCTCATGTGAACTTGAATCAGAATGTAAGTTACCATTCCTCGATTTATTACTACACAGAGACCAATCTGTTAATTCCATCTCATTTTTAATTTACAGGAAACCTACTTGCATTCCAATTATCATCCCTAACATCCTAAGCAATCCACCTCATCATAAAACTGCAGTTTTTCATATCTATACCAAACGTGCATACGTGTGCACCTCTTTTAAAGAATACCGGGACCAGGAGTTGTCTGAAATTAAAAACTTGCTCTCATCAACGGCTACAGTCTTACACTCATTGATAACCTTTGTTCCAGATATAGTCAATCCATCAACTAAACACTGATCCGGACTGAGAGACCTTGTACCTATATCGATTCCTTAACGTATATTCCAGCAATATCGAACTTACTACAACAGTCCTGTCTGAAGCACTCTATGAATATTGGTATACGCACGAAAAACCTCTTTGCTTCCATTAAAAAGGACAAAGAATCCAATAATATTTTAATTTCAGCAGGTGTTTACCTAATTCCCTTGATCAACCAAACTGGATCCACAGACACAACTATCACATATTACGTGGGAAGCACAAAAGACGTTTGAAAAACAGACTTTTAGAACATCAGCGCTGGATAAAAAATCAAGTACGCACTACAGACCTCGATAGGACTTGCTTAGACGAGCACCTCACGCCCAATTGGTCTGGCGTTAAATTAATATCAGGTTACAATAACAAATGGAATGGGAATCAGTTGTTATGCATAATTTTTTGACTTCCTGCTGCGATGACGGTCATCCTTTCAGCTTACCTAGTCCTTGGCTTTAATTCATCAACTCCGCTCCACACCGTCAAACACAATTTGACGTCACCAGCAACATATGTGTCATATTAACCCGTAACGTAACTAACTTTGTCTAACCACCACCTGTACGTTGTCATGATGTTTCTTTCACAGTTCATGATGTAGTCTTACCATTTATCTTCTAGATGTAGTGTAGCTTTTATCGCTTTACTTTTATCCATCTGATGATGGGACCATTTGGAGTGTCCTGAAAGTACTAGTGGTGTTTTAATGAATATACAAAAAACGTGCCTCCACGGTATCTCGCATTCAATTTCTGGTTAAATTGACACACTTCGTACACTGTTTTTCAACACTATTTCTAAAACAGTCAAGAACATGCCGCTGAGAATTGTGAGCCTGTTTATTCCCTCGGACTAAAATTCATGTTCCCGTTACTGGAGTCATTCTTTGATATGAAATTTAACTTCTTTATCTCTGGTGACGAAATGTTCTTTCGCACAGTGTTTCAACAATTACATGCATCTGATCTCTAATGTTTTTTTGTTTTGTTTTTTCAAATTGTGTTGTGTTGATTTTTTTTCAGGATCGCATGCGACTGCCACCGGTTTCATCATCTTTACCATCCGCTCAACACCATTTAGCACCATGTTCACGCTACATTACATGATCTCCATATACTTCAATAAACTGTCTGTTGATTTCATTTTGATCAACCTTCTTTGACCACAAAAATTGGATTTCACTACAATTTTTCATGGCAGTTGTGGCAGTCACCAGCCGCCAGTAACGATTCCGCAGCTGCAATCGGTGCTACAAAAGGAATAGGTCGCGATGCCTCAACAGCTCCTTGACAATCTCGTCATCAGCATGGACAAACGTTGTAAATCCTGCAACGCAATCAGAGGTGATCATATCCCCTACTAAAGACTGGATTTTCTTGGCAGCCGCCTGTCACATGGACGTTTCTGTCTTCTGTCCAGTTGTGCTCGAAGCTACCTTTTCAATAAAGTGCCTTTGTATCCTTTGGATTCCTTGTTTGGACGTTTTCGCTCACTTGTCCCATATTCTTACATCTTGGGGATCTTATGGTATGATTTGAGTCGATGTGGAGCACTTCTGCACGACGTTACATTCGAAAAACCGCCTCGTCCTTAATTTTTGCACGCCAGTGTATTTCCTTTCGGTAGAACACATGAGAGATTCGATAATTCTTTCTTTCCAAGTGGGGGAAACATGTACACGTGCTCTCCGCTATGTAAGAAAGTTGCCTATTCTCTCAAGTATGTCGTATTCTTGAAATTTAACTTTCCCTTTGAGTCTCTTTTGTGTTAATTTCTTTACATCTCAGTTTAGGATTTTCTCGTTGAACGGCACATTATTTCCCCGAACAGCTTTGTATTTTTTGGCAACGCTGAGAGTGAGTCAAATGAAAATAAATAGATTACGTTGTGGAAATATAGTAACGGAATGGGGTATAATGAAAAGCTTAATTTAGATGAACAACATTGTCAGGCACAGCTGAGTTCAATCTGCCACTAGGCCTTACTGATTCAGAATCTCTCAAACGAGCCGGACGTAGGTTCTTTTGAGTGCCGTCGAATTGAACTCGATCGCTGAAATATTGGGACGTGTAGTCAGCAATTACTTAATATCTAAGACAACGAGTAACTCCAATAACAAGTCCTTTGTTAGACGTAACATTTAATAGATGATAAAATAAGCTCCGTTCGATTAGCTATCTCCACGTGCCAACAGACTTCCAGATGACGAACACTTTTATAACGCTCAACTATCCCGGAAGACCCTCCTCCACGTTTAACTTGAGTCTTTCCGTCCAAATTCCGGTCGATCTCTGATCGCCGATAAACCTTGACCATTCTGTCAGCCAAAATGTAAATCTCCGAGAGGTCCAAACGAAACTCTCAGCTCGCACACACCATCGGATCACGTGGAAGGCGAAACACTCAGAGCGTCCTGAGCGAACGTGTCACTCCTTTTTACTTTTTATATCCTTATTCTTCTCCCGCGCCCCCTTTCCGCCTTTTTGGAATCCTGCTTTTGTGGAGTTCGCCTCTTTCTGGGAGTGGTGACCTTTGACTGATACATCAGACCCAGGCGTCCAGGTCAAGGTCAACGGATGCCGCTAGGCACACGCCTGGCTCGGCACTTCCTAATACGGTGTACAAAATAAATGCGCCACGTGTCCTCCATGTGCGTTGGAATTTGCATTACATTACACTTGAAATGATAAATTGTTACAGAAAACGTTGCTACATGAAAATAATTATTGAGGGTTTCACTCCGTCACCTTACAAAATGTTATAACAGCATGAGGGAGATTTCTATGTGTAAATATAGGATTGTTACTAAGAGTCATTTTGATGAATTACGACTTCATAATAGTCGACCGCAGTGTGTGGGAACTAAAACTTCTCTTCGTGGAGAATAAAAACTTGAAGTTTGTGTGAGTGCTGATTCCTTTCAACCTGGCCGTTTTACCCACTTAATTATTTCTTGAGTGTGGTATGAGTTAAGGACACTCGCTTGTCAATTCAACTACTAAGACAATGTTCAAATAATAAAAAGAGCACTACAAAAGATGTTGTTTTCGCATATAAAAATATGAAATGGTAGATATCAGCAAGATCATATGTTTCCCACTGTCCGATTCATATGTGACTAAAAGCCACTTAATACGCGACGAGATGGCGTAGCGAAACAAATTGATAAAGACGACGAATTGAAGTGAGGCCGGACAGACTCCTGTACCTCGTCTTTAGAAGCCATTGAATTGAATAAAGAAGAAAGCATTCACTACAGCTTTCATATCCTTTCATTTAGATTTTGCAAAAAATATTCAAGATTTAGAGCCGAATTATGGAAGCCAGAATCGGACAAACATTCCATGCTTGATAACAAAACCTTATATGAAAAATTCCATCGCGAAGAATTCTGCTTTCCCCTCTTCCCCCTTATTTTTTAAAGTTTAGCCTGTTATGTTTGTTGCTGCAAATATTTAATGTTGTGCATGCTACACGTAATTCTGGAGAAATTGATTTTCAGTCAACATAAACACATTCCTGCTTATACAGTGGCACGTCGCACACCTTTTTCGATCCACTGGGGAACATAAAAAGTTGCTCGTGTTCACCCATGATGTCTACGTATAAACCCTTTAGCTGCTAGAAAGTCAGTCGCCGGAGGAATAATTTACGCAGGTGGAACAAATTTAAGATCGAACTTTTACACTTACTAGAGAAATGGACGAATGGCCGTGACGCTTGCAAATGAGCTGTGGGATTCGGACTTGGACAATGAGCAACAGCGTTACAAAGAGTAGCAACCTGCGTTTGAATTATCGATCGTGATGCGGCTGTGTGAAGCTACATTCCAGAAGTGCACCTCTTCCCGGTGAGAAGTAGTGAAATAAGCATTAAACCGATCCTAAAGAAGCATTTCATGTTCATTGGAAAATCGGCACCAGATTCAAGTTAATTCAGTTAGGCAACCCATAAAAGCACGAAGAAAATCATATGGGAATTGATGAGAAACAGAATCAATCGATGGTAGCCAAAAAAGGAGTTCGATAGAATATCATATTTAAAGAATATCTTTCATGTAGTCTTTTGCCGCCCCGGTGGCGCAGTGGTCTAAGCGATGGCCTCTGATCATTCGTCCGAACGGGGTCCGGGTTCGAATCCCGGTGAGGCATGGATGTTGTGTTTGTCTTACGGCACTGGCTCTCTCCCTTCCCTGGAACCAGTGACCCTAAATTAGGGACGGGCGACTGCTTATAGCCCATTGAGTTGCTCACGGTGATCGTTAAACCTCCAATCAAGAAAAAAAAGTAGTCTTTTCATTTTCCCCCTCAAATGGAAAGACTACATCTGAGGTTGGATTAGGAAGATGGTACGTATCACGATAAAAAGTGTAATCCAAATCTTTATGTCCAACCTTTTCGAGAAAATGTTCCTTTAGAAACATTTCATCCCTTAACCAGTTTACATATTTGCATAAAAAGTGGAACTTATATCAAAAAGTCAACGGGCCACTTTCAGCAGCAATTCTGTATTGAACTTTTTATTTCCTACCTGCAGATCAAACCATCTGTCTCCTCTTGTCCAGTATCATTATTACGAAATATTCCTGTATTTTCTTTTCACCACTACTTCATTAAACAACTTAAACACCACATATCCCAATTCCACATAACTACTATCGTCTGAGCATAATGCGGACTAGGGTGACACCTTCTGATGTCACATGTGCACGTCGATATCATTGGATAATTCTAAACTTTCTGTTCATATAAATCAGAGTCAGCCAATATTTCAACCGCTCGCTATTGAGATATGAATCGACCTATTTAAATGTTTATCCTCTAAACGTTTTTACAAAATTTATGGTGAAATTTTATATTTACATTACTGTTGTCTATGGGTTTAACGACCATTGTGAGCAACTCGATGGCCATAAACAGTCGCCCGTCCTTAATTTAGGGCCACTGCCTCCAGGGAAGGGAGGCAACCAGTGCCTTAAGACAAAGACACCATCCATGCTTCACCTGGGATACGAACCCGGACCCATCTCAGACGAATGGGTAGTAGCCAGCGCATCGTTCCTCTAGGGTGGTTTGTGTTCACTAATTTCTACGCTCAGCATTCTTTTTGTGTCAGCTTGTACGGAGAGAGTGTCAATGTAGGCCTAGCACCACTCGAATTATAAAATTTAAATGTTCACTTCTGTCCTTCATCATTTAGACATAGAACTAGGAATAAGCATCGTGTTTGAGTAAATAACTTAATATTCTTTCCAGATTATTCCATGTTTCCTTGTTGCACCATATTTCAAAATGAGAACACGATTCCATCATAAATCGAATTTCAACAAATTTCTAGTTCATATAGAAAATAGTAAAACTATACCAGTAATCCCATTTATTGGCGTACGAATATATGAATTAGCGTTTCCAAGCCTTCGCACATCAGCCAGATGACTTTTTCAAGTAAGTTAGACAGAAACTGCAATCTGAATAATGACGCTTTCTACCTACCAGGATACCGCGTGCACAACCAACGTGATACCTCGTATCTTTAAATGAACATAACGTCGTATCTGTTTATTGTCAAGTCAAGTCACAGGTAGGAATAAGGGGAGAAATCACTCTCAGTTGCCTCAATGCAATCCAAGTGAAGCCAACGAAACGTCACGGCACCCATCTTAAGACTGGCATTAACAGATTATGCAATTGCTGTTAATGCTGTACGAGGCATAAAGTTGGCAATTTGCTTTTAATATTAATAAATTTGTCCTTCTTTATTATATTAATCGTTGATATACTGTTTATAAAGATATTATTAGTTGATTTATCAATGTTTAGGGCGTCATCGCTACTTCCAAGTATTTTGAATTTAGGAAACATTTCGGCTGGCTTCTGGGTGATCATCAAAGGTACAACTTTTTCTCATTCTGTAGGTAAAACCGCCGTGTAGTTTCATAGTTTTTTTAGTTATGTGTATGATAAAGTTTAGTGACGGGTTTTAATCTTAGTTTAGTGACGTTTTACAGAGATCTGCTCTGTTAAAATGAAGAGAATATAATAATGTACGTTAACTAATGTTAAGCTGTAATACCCCAATATTACTTTATATTATGTGACCTACCTGCCAGCAGGACGCACACGACATAAAGGCAGATAGTAGTCAGAACAAATGTCCGCGTAGCTCAATTGGTAGAGTGACTTATTCCGGAATGAGGGGATCCGGGTTCGAATCCTGGCGCGGACAGAAATGACGGAGAAATTTACTTCGTTATAATGGCGCCCGGACTATCCGGATGACCAGACCGTTCGAAATCTCGCAATGGTGTGATGTTATTTCCACCCCGCGAGATAAGAAAAATCAGAGAATCCCTTCTTCAGCATTTCGAAAAATAATAATAACAAAAAAATTGACTGGGAGTTCTCAAGTGCACGTTCTACAGTGGATGGCTGCCTGCAACGATTCATGGTCACGGCTGACCCGTCGGCCATGCCCCCTGCCCTCTTTCGGGGGGGAGATTTGACGTACCTGCCAGCAGGACGCACACGACATAAAGGCAGATAGTAGTCAGAACAAATGTCCGCGTAGCTCAATTGGTAGAGTGACTTATTCCGGAATGAGGGGATCCGGGTTCGAATCCTGGCGCGGACAGAAATGACGGAGAAATTTACTTCGTTATAATTAAATATATTATGATCAAAATATGCCTTTCACCAAGGAAGGGCACAATTTCAAAAGCAGTACAAAATCATTACATTTCGACAGTATTTGGAAAAGCAATACAAAATCCTTACATTTCAACATCACTAAATAAAACTTTAAAAGTGCATGCAGGGTTCAGTTACATATTCCCCCCCCAGCTTTATAATACACCTTGACTATACAATCTAAATGGGAAAATGCCTTTTCACCTGTGAAAAAGCGTATGCCTTGAAATATGACTTTTCCGAGAAAATTTCTTGGAACAAACATCACAAGGCTTCACCTATGTGCATCAGCATAGGCTCTGAAAGATGACTTTTCCGAGTTTCTGTTTGAATTTTTTACTCTGTTAGCACAAGAAAATGTCATACTGTTTAATGCCAAAACACAACAACACACCATTTCTAAAAAAAAAAAAAATTTAAATTTCGAAAATCAAACTTGTCACGTACATAAAACCCAATGGCTCAAAACGACTATCAGAGTCTTAAGATGGCCGTCACACCATTAGCTTCGTCTGCTAAGAATGCTTCAAGTTTGTGACGTCATACTTTCTCCCCTTATTTCTACCTCTATGGCTCTATTACTCATATTGCAGTTTCTGTCAAACCGGGAGCAACGGTTAGACAGGAACTGCAATATGAATAATAGAACGCTTTAACAATTTGAACGCGGTGACTTGACAATAAACAGAAACGACCGTACGGTCAAACTTCCTTGAAAAAGCCATCTGGTTGATGTGCGAAAGCTTGGAATCGCTTATTTATGTATTCCTACGCCAATAAATCGAACTACTAGTATAGCTTTACTATTTTCTACATAATTGGTGTACAGTTCCTTGTTACTAATTTCAGGTCCATATTTACTCATATTCCGTGTGACCATTTTTTACCTTTTCAAAAGCTTTCTGGCGTAAACGTAAAAGATTATTGCTGAATGTTACAAAAACCAACGACTAAGGTAGGTGTAGTGTTCATTTCCCGCGCAAGTGCCGCGAATTTCACAATCGCAATCAAGCAGGATCACAAAAAAAATATTTCCGATCAAAGTAGAAAATTTCTACAGTAATGCAATGTTCGCATCTGAAAGTAAAAAAACCCAGCCAAGTTCGTTTTATTGGGATGTTTCATTTCAAAATAGACTGAGTCCTACATATCCTACTAAGTGGAAGGAAAACCGAAGCCTTTTTTTACCTGTAACAACTCTTAGAATAATTAAATTGCTACCAGTGCCCTTATTTTTACGATAAAGCGGGCCCATTTCACGTTCTGGTAACCATTTAATCGAAGAACACTTGAAGTTGACAGGCATGAACAAGCGCAGACGTTGTGGAAAACCTATCTAGAGACATTTTAAGCTGTAATTGGTTTCGTCACCTTTACCAATAAGTAACGACAAATGATGAAATTGACCGAGCTTATTTGTTGAACCAATTTTATGGCTAGTTTACTAGGATTGACGCTCGCTTCAGCATGTTGCAGTAGAATTCAATAGGTCTGTCTGACTGTGAATCATCGATTAAGGTGAATTACCTAAAAATTATCTTCGAACTAACGTTGGAATTTTCCCCCTCCAGAGCCTCCCATCCTTACTCATTTTAAAAGGTTTTTTTTTTTTTTGGTTTTTTTTTTTTGTGAAATGTGTAAGTTATTTCCTTTCTTGAAAGTAAAAAATCATAACATGTCTATGCTAGAATAGTTTCTCTGAAAACTTCATGAGTTTCATGAACCTCGTGGCCCCATTTGAGAGTTAAACTAAACTACGGCTCTTCACTGCTGTGAAGTTTTATGTAGACTGAGGATTCCCTTATCTTCGTTACCATGTACGCGCTAGAAAAAGTGCCAGAGACGATAATTATTTATGGGACAATTTGATATGTGAGACAATACTAATACGGTTTTTATTCAAAATGCGAAGAAAATAGCCTTTCTTTGGGAAGATTAATAACATTCGTTATTTCAAATACACCAGATCGTGAATACTCAAGAAACGCTTATACGTCGTAAATCCATTTATTTTTGTGGTGTAGTAAGCGCAAGGATTCACTAAGATTTCGCACTCCACTGGGAGGCTTTTTCAAGGCAATGGTAGACGTAAAATATACGGAATGAAAACAAAGGTGATTTTTGAAAATAACGTGGGTGACATCACGAACAGTATGGCACACTTGTGAGCTGAGAAATATTTAAAATTATATGAGAAACATTTAGCACCGAAAATGCTCTCCGGTAAAGAAAGAATTTTTCAAATCGTACTCTTAGAAGCAGAGATATTGACAAAAATATGATATATATACTGTATATACGCTTCATGACGAAAAAACTATGCTCTATTTTAAGCAAAATGCATTCTCAAAAGGTTTTCCGAGATGAGAGGTTTCAATCACGGGAGAATTTTTCTAATTGAGTTTTCAGAAGCACAGATTTTGCTGCAAATACATCGGAAACAGAAATAGACACTTACGCCCCTGTTGACCAAATCATTCTTTACCACAAATTAGAAATTATATGCAGAACATTTCCCACCAGGAGCTGTATTTGATGCAGGAAGAATTTTTCAAATATTATTTTCAGAAGCAGAGATATCGGGGAAATGGTAATTTACCTTTACGCCCCCTAGTGGAAAATCTATGAAACTTTTAAAGAAACTGTACACAAAATGGTCTTCGCCATAAATAGCATGGAAAGGAAAAATAATTATTCAATCTTATATTTAGATGCAAATGTATGGAACAAAATGTATTTTGAGTTCGATATCATCTGCATTTACGTTCACTAGTGGTAAAGTTGTATATCAGGAAAAAAACCAAATGCAAGGATCATCATTTTCACATTTCAAGCTTCCCAATTCAAAAAATAATTTTTCAAATCGGATTAACAGTTGTAGAGATATGGTCTCCACAGACAGACAGACGGACGGACAGACTGACTGAGTGATAACATAAGAATGATAAATTTTTTTAGAAAATGCGTGGTAAAAAGTAGTTAAAAAATTGTGTGGTTACGGTTACGCCATTACCTGAAGCAGTGGCGTAGCCAGAAATTTCTTAAAAGGGAGTTCCATGGGTTTGGTTCATTTATGAAAGCCTCATATACACATATATATCGCTTTAAATTCGTGCTCAGTCTCCCCTGAAGGGAGGGTTCAAACCTCGAACCCCCCCCCCCCCCCCTTTGGCTACGCCACTGACCTGAAAAGAAGAAAGCTTTCGAGATAACTTGTTGAGTGGTATGAACGCAGTAGATGTTGCCACCATCTGAATCATTTTCGACAAATTCTAAAGCTTTACTTTGCACTGGAATTTCATTTTGTTGCTGGCTGTTTTCGTTAAGAATTTATTTTAAAACCTAAATTTCTAATCATTGTTTTAAGTACAGGGGCTGGACAGAATAATTTGAACACCTAAGAAAAGACGGTTTTACATACCTAATAAGGGGTGTGACCACCTTTGGCATTCGAAACCGCCTGAACTCTCCTTGGAATGGACGCATACAAATCCTGGATGGTAGTTAGGGGGATGTTACACCATTTTTCATGCAGAAACTGCTCCAGGTCTTTGAGAGAAGCAGGAGGAGGATAACGGGATCTTACCCTGTTATCCAACAGAGACTACAGTGGCTCGATGATGTTTAAGTCTGGTGATTGGGGAGGCCAAGGAAGGTTTGGAAGCTCGTCCTCATGTTCCTCAAACCATGGGTGGACATTCCGAGCTCTGTGAATTGGGGCGTTATCATCTTGATAGATGGCATCCCCTGCAGGAAACAATGCCTGAGCAATTGGATGGACTTGGTCGGCCAAAATGGTTTCATACGCCCAGTCAGTCATTTGTCTTTTCAAGGGAATCAGGAGACCTGCTGAAAACCACGATATGACCGCCCAGAGCATGACAGAAGCACCACCACGCTGCACTGTTGGGAGCAGACAGTTTGGGTTGTACGCTTCTGACAGTGTTCTCCACATGTAAACACGTCCTGCTGTGGGGAATCGTGTGAATGTGGATTCATTCGACCACATTACACGCTTTCATGCATCGGCAGTCCACGTTATTTGCTCCTGGCATCGCTGCCGTTGCCGTTGTGCATTCACCCGGGTCACCAGACGGTTTGCAATAGCAGCTCTGCCATGAATATCTTATTTATGCAGTTCCGTGCGCACTGTTTTTGTTGATACTGGGGTCTGGAGATGCAGATTGAGCTCCTCATTAATTTCGGGCGCCGTGGTCTTATTACGGGTAACAATCTTCTTTAATGCTCTCCTGTTTCTATCAAGTCAGGGTCGTTTTCCATCCGCTCTTGTGTTTCGCAGACGAGGTTTAGCCACGAACACTGTTATGACACTAGACACGGTATCTCTTGATACCCACTACCCTGGCGACTGTTGTGGCGAAGGCATCAACTAGCCGGCTATCAACAATTAGTCCTCTTTCGAAGTCTGTTAGGTTTCTCATTTCGTCGTCAACCTGAAAGTAATTTTACTACAAGACCCTTTAAATGCACTTAACAGGACCTTGAGTTTCTAAACAAAGCTATTACAACCCAAAAGTGGGGGATACCTTTGCGTATTGTGATGTACGCAGCTGCATTAAAAGTCACGTCTCTGATCACAGTGTCCACATTATTCTGCCCAACCCCTGCAAATGTTATCGAAGTAAATTAATGAGTCACTATGCTTATTTACTTTGACTTTTCGTGGCCGCTTTCCAGAATCCCTATTAATCTTGCACATTAAGTTCGTCCAAGGCAGGTTCATTGACAGCATCTTTCTGGAGGTACGTTTGCCAACCCGTGACCGCCTCCCTCCGCTTTGGACGAGAGCTTCTGTTTTTCTGCTTTCTCTATCCGATGCTGCTATATCCATGAATTTAACTTCCCCTATCGCCGCTGTTGGCGCGTGAAGCTGTTATCCTCAGCAGAAAATCTTGTTTCCGCCACAGTTCACTTGAAAGTCGCCATTTCAAAATGAGGGGCCCGCAGATTTCGTAGAATCGGCGTCTTCAACTCCAGGCTTCCACCGCCTCTGACGTCATCAATCACGCATAAATATCTTCCTTATGGGACTTTAACGACGCCCGCGAAATAGATAAGCGCAGGCATTTCTCTGGTCTACTTTTCCTTTCTTTTTTAGGTTTGTTTTCTACCATTTTTTTTTGTTTGGCGTTTCAAGGAAACATTCTTTAACCCAAGCGTTCAACCATTTCCTTTTCTTTAGTACCATACGTAGGTTTTTGCAGTTTTCTGTTAAATACTGAGCGCAGTAGCTGTCTATCACACGTTGACTTGTTTTTCACTTTACGTGTGCGAAACACGGACTGAAGCTCTTAATTTGTCAGTATCAAGTGCACCATAGGCGATATATGTTAGACTACTGTTTTCTTTTCCCACCCCAGATATTTAGGCGAAATAAGGTCATGAAATTGGGTCGTGAATAACGGTTTTTTATTATAAGTACTGTAGTACAATCATATGCAACTGTATGCAGACGAGATTACACCTAGTATACTAATCCTGTTGGCCATTTACCTTCATCATGCACTCTTATTCTATAAAATACAATTGCGGACAAAATTAAGGTAAAAGGCGCAAAAGTGAGAATGACTTTTTAATACTGAAAGCAATGTGGGTGACTTCGTGCGCATATGTCCCGTAAACGAAGTATTAGGTCGTTCGTGAAGTAAGCGAGCGCCTTCACTTACCGTAATTCCTGTAATGGCATTGGAATTATTGCAGTATTTGAGGGTAATTATTAATAGTTCCCCTGATTATCAATAATACCATTTAAAGTATCATATTAGTCATTAAATTTGTGGGATATGTCTGTGTTTCGGAGATCCAAATCCTGGTTTACCAGATATCTCCCTTTCCAAATGGCCAAAAATAGTTAAAATCACAGGGGTTATTCAGGTGAAAACGGTGGGTATAGGGAAGCTCCCAACCGTTCTCTTCAATGAACAGCCCAGCAATCCGGTCTTTGTGCGGCCGTGCGTCGTTGTGCAGGAGGACAGGTGATGCTACAGTGTAGAGGTATTATCGATAGTTTTACGTTTTTCAGTGCTGTTAGTGTAAGCTATTTAGCTTCCGCCGATGACACTGGTGATAGGAACGTTCATTTTCACCTCATTTATACTGGTCTAGAAAACATGGAGCCCAGCCATATTGATACATGATAACAATGCGAAGCACACTGTAACCAAAAGCGTAAACAGTGAGGGATGCATTTTTTGCACTCTGTTGTTCTTCACGTTGGCTCAAGCCAGATAATATCTTTTCAGCCAGGTTAAATGATCCCAGGAAAAACAATTGAGGAACAGCGTCACTCAAAACTTTATTTACTCAATTTCTCACGAATTATTGCCTCGATTTTGCCAAATATTATAGAAAAAATTATTCTTGCATACAAAACTGCAGAATTTTCTTCTTTAACTTTTAATGCAGGCAAAATAAAAAATAAAACAATCATACAATACCAGTAGAAAATGAGAATTTGAAAGCCACAAATTTGCTCGTTCTTCAGGCAAAACAGTTTTTTTCTTTTTTTTTTTTTTTTGCGACTTTTTCTTACTCACTTCTGGAGGATATCATCAAAACGTACATTCGCCCTCCCGGTGGCGCAGTGGCCTAAGTGCTGGCTTCTGACCATTCGTTCGAGGTGGGTCCGGATTCGAATCCCGTGAGGAATAGATGTTGTGGTTGTGTTTGCCTTACAGCATTGGCTTCTCCATTTCCCCAGAGGCCCTGAATCAGGGATGGACTAATGCTAACAGCCCGTCGAGTGGCTCACACTGATCGTTAAGCCCCAAAGCAAAAAAAAAAAAAAGGTAAGTTTCAAAATTTATCGGACTTTGACCTTTTTGACAAGAAAAATTCTTAATATAAATCAAATACGTGGAGATAATGTAAATGGACGATGTCACCGCTCTGTCCACGTTATTTTATACACAACGCATAGCGACTGAAAAATTGCGTTCCGACACCGCTGGAATCGAACCCCAGATCTCTCGATAACTAGTCGAGTGCGTTCGAATTTACGCTACGGCGTCAACGATTCTCAGCGCCGTGCGTGGTTTATCAGTCAGCATCTGACTACACGAATCCGTATTGATGGTCTCAGCAACTGAGATGTCGTCATCTGGTGGCATTTAACGCAACAGCTATTTAATTCTAGCTGATAAATTGAAAGGGGGATAGAAAAATCTCCCATGACTTACACAATTTTTCAGTCGCTATGCATTGTGTAATAAAATAACGTGGACAAAGCGATGACATCGTCCATTTAGAAAAATTCTTGTCAGAGATAGTTTTTTCCATCCCGGAAAACAAATTTTCTCCTAAGCAACCATGCCGACATACTATCGATCGTTATCAATTCTTATTTTTGGACTATCTAAAAATATCGATAGCGATAGCCATAACTATCGATAGTTCTCCACCTCTAGTGCAGTGATTATGCCGAGGTATGTTCCTCTCCAAATAATTCCTACTGCTCGGATATTGAGTGGTAACAGATGATGTACAGCCCACATTAAGCTGAAATCAGTAGTCATAGATGCCTTGAATGCGACGACTATGAAAGTAATCGCGATCCACTTGTCATTTTACTGTACTATTTCACAGGATAAATAATTGGCCTGTCTCTTTTATTATGCTAGAGCTTTCACAAAGATTGAACAGTCTCTGCTTAAAAACAAAAACATGCTAACTTTCACAAAAACTGAACTATTCCTGATTCACTCTTTTTAAACTTCAGGAAAGAGAAGAAATAAATGCATACATACATATCATTAAGCTGCTCTCTGATATTCAGAGGTTAGCTCCTCAAAGAAAAACCATCTGGAATATAAACATTTAACAGATAATACAAATCAGTAGATAAACTTTAAACTGATTATTCACTTATTGTTGCCGTATCAAACTTCTCAATTTACAGCGATCTTGACACACAGCACAGGCTTCAGTGACATCCATTCAACGTACACAAGATCTTCTATACTACATACTCATAATCTTTTTCTCATTCAGACACTCCTGCATCTGATCATGACTTAATCATATCAGATTCATTATCATGCACTCCTGAATTTCCCATGACTTCCTTGGCCATCCTCCGCCTTTCTTTTCTGCCACTCGGGCCGAAAAGATTTTCTTAGTAAGCATCTCATCACTCATTCTTTCAACATGGCCAGACCACCGAAGCATATTAGTCTCCACCTTGCTAACAACATTTTGCTTTACTTTACACAACTGCAACACATCTTCATTCTTCACATGATCTGAACGTGTCTTCCCACAAACCCCCCGTAAGTAACGCATTCCTCCGGCACACAAACGACTCCTATGTCTCTTGTGTAGAGTAGGAAAAATTACACTTTCATACACAGTCATTCGGGACTATTTTGAGAATCCATCATTCCTGTGAAAACCTCCCAAAGCAGCTATGACTTTCAATGAAGAATTCACTCGCCTACTAATTTCACCATCCCATTTGTTCTCTCTGTCAAACAAGCTTCCCAGATACACAAAATCATTCACCTGGTCAATCATGGTGCCATTTAGACTTATATTGCATTCAGTACTACCAGTTCTTCTCTCAAAAACCACAACTTCGGTTTTTTCCCTTATTTATACTCAGTTTGAATTTCATACAAACTTCGTACATCCGGGACAACATGCTCTGCAACTCACTTTTGCTCTCTGCCAACAGAGAGAAGAAATAAATAAATAACTTAATTTTCTTATTAAACTGAATAAGTGCCATATAAGGGATTACTGTTAGCATATTCATAAATCACTTGGAGGTTGTTAACTAGGTATGAGCATTTACTTAATAACAGAAGGGAAAATATATAGAGAGAAGGGGAAATTGAAAAACTTTTATGTTCGATGTTATTTATTAATACGGTTTTCTCATTCTTAATAAGCTTTCCTCTTTTTTTAATAGCTGTACAATATCTTCAACATCATTCTTCGTCCTAATTCTCGAAAAGGTAGCGTGTAACTTTTCCTCACTAAATACAATATTCGGTGGATGTAATCCAATTGCGTCTTTGTCTGACACTCAGATTCGTTAATGATCATGCAGAAGTTAGCTTTTGTGTTGTTCGGAAATGGATTATCTTCGTTAAGAACTGTCATCTTATTCTCATGTCAAGCTTCGGAAGAGACTTCCCTGCCTGCGATAGCCTAACATGAAAATTCACCATCGCTAATCAAAGCGTAAAATAAAACGTTCAAATATCTAGAAATCAGTGACATAAATTTTCTTTCGTATTTACATGGCAGTAACAGCAGATATCAAGTGAGGGTCACATTGATGAAGAAATTAATCGGCGTACAAAACTTGCCTGGAGAGCTTTTGGAAGAAACAGCATAATTTTCAAGAGCAATATGCCATTATGTCTTAAAAGAAAAGTGTTTGATCAATGCATCCTTCCAGTGCTTACGTATGGTGCAGAGACGTGGACCTTAACTAAAAGAGACATACAAAGGCTGCAGACAACTCAAAAAAGCATGGAGAGGTGCATGCTTGGTGTAACCAGGAAAGATAAGAAGAGGAACTCGTGGATCCGAAAAATGACAAGAGTGGAAGACATCATGTTCAGAGTTAAATCCCTGAAATGGCAATGGGCTGGACATACTGCCAGAAGGACAGCCCATCGATGGACAGCCGAAATTTTAGATTGGATTCCAAGGGACAGGAAAAGACCCAGAAGAAGACCACATGTGAGATGGGTGGATGCATTTCGAAAGTATGCAGGGGTGACATGGGGGAGACTGGCACAAGACAGACCGTTGTGGAGAAACTTGGGGAGACCTTCGTCCAGCAGTGGATTGATAATGGTTGACAATGATGATGAATTCTTTGAAAACTTAAACAATATGTTGCCTTGAAAGGGAAGTTGGACGGGGGTTCTTATCCTGTGATGGCAAAATTAATTCTGTGTTGCAAAAAAATAAACATCTATCCTCTCTCCATATCCTATTAGAAAAAGAAGTAACTAAGAAACTGTTCGTGCTGATGAGGATGAAGTTAAAGGATGAGTATATTGCGTGCACTGCTTTTAAAAGTTTTAATTAGGATTACAGTATATCTCAATTTTTGATATATTCATGCATTAGTGTGAAGGATCCTTTCGTTAAAAATGTTATGTGTGCTGTAAGCATGACCGTAGCTACCGGGAGGGTAGGGAAGGAGGTAGCCCTTCCAGAATGGCCATTCCAGAATTGTAAATTCATGCTCTAGGAGATGTGAAAAATAGAAATTGTAACTAAAAAAGAAAAGCACATCCTTCAGTATTTTCTTTTTAAAGACTTTAGTTAATCTCATACCATATTCCACGCAGTTAGCCAGGGTAGAGAGTAACATGTATTATATGAGGTATGAGCATCTCTTGTCCATGAAGGGAATTTTAGTGAATGGAGGCATAGAAAACAATACGCTGATATGCCTAACCTACATGACTTTCCGAACATGTCGTTGGGATGAAGAGCTAATTAATCATTTGTGATCTGTCGCAAAAAGTTCTCTGAGTGTTTAACCTTAAACGATATCTTTCCAATCCCTACCCCTAAAGCTTGTTCCTATTGTTACGTTCACTGTCCGATACTCATTCGTTCTACTCTGGTTTGTTTTTCGTTCTGCGCTGGTTTGTTTTTTCGTGCTGCGCTGGTTTGTTTTCGTTCTGCGTTGGTTTGTTTTTCGTTTTTCGCTAGTTTGTTTTTCGTTCTGCGCTGGTTTGTTTTTCGTTCTGCGCTGGTTTGTTTTTTCGTGCTGCGCTGGTTTGTTTTCGTTCTGCGTTGGTTTGTTTTTCGTTTTCCGCTAGTTTGTTTTTCGTTCTGCGCTGGTTTGTTTTTCGTTTTGCACTGGTTTGTTTTTCGTTCTGCGCTGGTTTGTTTTCGTTCTGCGTTGGTTTGTTTTTCGTTTTCCGCTAGTTTGTTTTTCGTTCTGCGCTGCTTTGTTTTTCGTTCTGCACTGGTTTGTTTTTTCGTGCTGGGCTGGTTTCATTTTCGTTTTCCGCTAGTTTGTTTTTCGTTTTGCGCTAGTTTGTTTTTCGTTCTGCGCTGCTTTGTTTTTCGTTCTGCGCTGGTTTGTTTTTCGTTCTGCACTAGTTTGTTTTTTCATGCTGCGCTGGTTTGTTTTTCGTTCTCCGTTGGTTTGTTTTTCGTTCTGCGCTGGTTTGTTTTTCGTTCTGCGCTGGTTTGTTTTTCGTTCTGCGCTGGTTTGTTTTTCGTTCTGCACTGGTTTGTTTTTCGTTCTGCACTGGTTTGTTTTTCGTTCTGCGTTGGTTTGTTTTTCGTTTTCCGCTAGTTTGTTTTTCGTTCTGCGCGGGTTTGTTTTTCGTTCTGCGCTGGTTTGTTTTTCGTTCTCCGTTGGTTTGTTTTTCGTTCTGCGCTGGTTTGTTTTCGTTCTGCGTTGGTTTGTTTTTCGTTTTCCGCTAGTTTGTTTTTCATTCTGCGCTGGTTTGTTTTTCGTTCTGCGCTGGTTTGTTTTTCGTTCTGCGCTGGTTTGTTTTTCGTTCTGCACTGGTTTGTTTTTTCGTGCTGCGCTGGTTTGTTTTTCGTTCTCCGTTGGTTTGTTTTTCGTTCTGCGCTGGTTTGTTTTCGTTCTGCGTTTGTTTGTTTTTCGTTTTCCGCTAGTTTGTTTTTCGTTCTGTGCTGGTTTGTTTTTCGTTCTGCGCTGGTTTGTTTTTCGTTCTGCACTGGTTTGTTTTTCGTGCTGCGCTGGTTTGGTTTTCGGTCTCCGCTAGTTTGTTTTTCGTTCTGCGCTGGTTTGTTTCTCGGCTGCGCTGGTTTGTTTTTCGTTCTGCGCTGGTTTATTTTTCGTTCTGCGCTGGTTTGTTTTCGTTCTGCACTGGTTTGTTTTTCGTTCTGCATTTTATGGAGTGTTGTGTTGTCCGCGTCCACAAAACGTTTACGCTTTACTTGGCATTTACAATTTGTGGTTCTTGGGTATTTACCTAGCTTTTACATTTGTAATAAAAATTATGTTAAAAAACCGAAATGCGTTTTTGAACGATCATAATACTTTCCTATAACAGCGATGTGTGAGAAAGTAAAAACTACGTATTATTTGAGCGGAACTCGAAGGAACGTTATTCTGAACTCGAAAGAACGTAATTTCAAGTTTCGCACTCTGTAATAAGCAACGCCTACTACGGTCCTGGCTGTAAGGATGCTGTTATCAGTAATAAAAGATACAGTGCTGATGCAAATGCTTTTCTAAAGCATACATGGAACATTCGGTTTATTTTTGTCTTCTCAAAGCAATTACATCATCAGCGATATCACGACATTTTTATTCCACTAACTCATTTACAGAGACGTTGCTTCGTATTTCAGAGCACCTTTTCAAAGCACCAGCTCCGATAGAGTTCTTGAACAACTGATCGACTTCCGGGTTGCTCGTACGCGTGACAACTACAAAGCGGAACTGTTATGCTGCGCCCTCTTACGACACAAACAAGCCTTTTCGCCTAAGGGACTATACTTGCAAATTGAATTTTTGAACAGTTCGTAGGTATTGTGGGTTAGAAAAAAATGGTCTTATATATACACATGTCGAGAGCTTTGTTTAATCAATTTAGCAAAATAAGTCCGCTCCTGAACCGAGAATGCGATCAGAACAACAGCAGCTGCTACTCATTGTCTTGGTCGCGTGACTTGTATCAGCTATGGGGATATGCACAGGTAGAAACTGATAATATTAGGTGCTTGTTCATCCCGAACGACTGTGGCGCTAGATATGAACAAACAGGAAATGGAAGGAAAAGGAAGGGCTGATAAGCAATTTTCATTTCATGCGCTACACACCTAAGAAAAAGAAGCTCTTCCATGTCTCTGTTTTGGATAATGTGACATGGGATTTAAAAATAAGATACAAAAAGAGCATGCTTCATTTTTTTTTTTTTTTTTGCTTCTTTTCCTTCTTTTTGCATTATCGGCTGCTTTTAAATGGCCAGTATCGTTCACTAAAATGCAAACAACTGCATATAAACGCAACAAGAAATATGACACTGAATTCTCCGTTGTAATGAGCACGTCTTCCTTTGTGAAGAGGATAAAATTTATCAAAGTCATCCAAAGTCAATGGATCCGTGAAATTCCTACAATCCATAAAACATCCAGAAATAGAAACAAATACTTACTTCAATTAGCGGCAACAAAATATGTTACAAAAATTAACAAATGGCGCAAATCAGAGACAAAGATATTTTCAAATCGAACAGTTAAAAGAAGAAATAAAGAAGGATAACTCTACGCCCTCTAGCGGAAGAATAATCAGAAAGTTGAAAATAAGCGAAAAATACACAGCCGTATCAAAATAATATGACCACTTAACTAATAATAGGAATAATTACCTTTGGCCCGAAAGACGACGTGGCATGAAGGAAATGAGGCCCTGGAAGATTGCCCGAGGCACACGTGCTCATTCGGACTGCAGCAGAGCACGAAGGTACCGGAGATGACATGGTTGGGAGTCGGCATGTCCAACCTGTCAATCCAAATAGTCCCACAAGTGCTCTATGGGATTGAGGTCGGACGATTTCGCCGGCCAAGGGAGAAAGGAGACATTGCTGTTGAGTTCCTGGAACCAGTCACGCACCACCTTAGCAAAATGACAGGGCTCATTGTTCTAGTGGTAGACACCATCACCACCAAGGTAAACGTCCAACATGAAGGGATGCGTGTGGTCAGTGAGGATGGACAGGTAGCCATTAGTGTTCAGTGACCCATCCAGTGGTACCAGTGGTTCCAAGTCATACCAGGAAAACTTCCCCCAGACATGCGCACTGCCACCGCCGGCCTGTACTTGACCGACAAGCGTGTCCGGGTGTTGGTCTCGTAAGTCTGACGTCATATCCGCCAGCGCTCTTCACTTCTGAGATGTAGAAACCTCGATTCGTCGGAGAAGACAACCCTTTTCCACTCTTCCACTGTCCAATGACGATAGTCTCATGCCAACTGCAGGCGTCGTTGCCGATGGACCTGGGTTAACATGGACGCCCTGACTCAACGTCGACTCCGGACACCCATGCGTAACAGGGTTCGCTCTACTGTTATCGGGGACACGTACTTGGGTTCCCCAACGTTCATTTGAGAGGTCAATCGCTGCGCTGTTGCTCGTCGATTGCCTTTACGAGTCGACGTTCTCCTCTGTGGTCCACGGCATTTAGGGCTGTGCCATTATGACGTCGGGAGGTACTCGGTGTGCCAGGGGTCAATTCTTGGTACACCCTTACTACAGCACCTCGGGAACAACCAACGAAGCCTGCTGTTTCTGAGATGCTTCCACCATTGGCAGGGCAGCCGATGATCATTTCTTTTTGAACGTCAGTCAAATCACTACCTCTGCCTATTGTGCTCACGCAACGCACTATGGCTCATCTGTCCTGGCAGGCCGTTTATATCTCCGTGTGTTCGACCTCGTCACGTGCACTCTGTGACGCGTCTGGGCGGGTACAGTGCGATTCCACGGGTGCGCATATAATTCTAATACGACCTTGTATTCTTCATGGCAAAAAGCTATTCTAGGACAAAGATATTTTCAAATACGTCTCTCGGAAGTAGAGACAGTGAGGAAAGGGATTTAACCTTTACCCTTCCTAGCAGAAAATCTGTGCGTTATTTAAAGAGGATAAAGCTCCCCAACTTTATTGTAGCGAATGACATGCAGTAAAATAAAAAAAAAAGAAATTTCTCAATAGGGTCTTTAGAAACCGAGATACAGCTGCAAACAGAAGCACACGAACACCACCTAGCGGCAGAAATGTAAATTACAAAACTCCTTGAATAAAAGCTTAAAGTGTTTCAGAAGGTAAATGGCATCCGGTGTTGAAATAATTTTTTAAATCGCACGTGAAGAAGCAGAGATATTGAGAAAAACAGATTAAAAATTTGAACCTCCTAGCGGCAGAATCGTGCATTGTTTTGGTAAAAAATTAAACCCAAAGAGTTTTCATAGTTAGTAGCATCTGAAGGAAAAATAATTTTTTCGATCGGGTTTTTAGACTCGCGGATGTTGTTTTAAACGGAAACGTGACTTACGCCCTCTAGTGGCGGATTTGTGCGTTAAAAAATTTGAAAATATATAAGAAACATTTCACACAGGAAATACTCTCTAACAAAGAAAAAAGATTTCATTCCAGACTCTTAGAAGCAGCGATATTGGCAAAAATAAGATATACATCTGCGCCCCCAGGCGGGAAAACTATGCATTATTTTAAGAAGAAAGGTAGTATGAAAATATTTTCCGAAGGGAGTGCTATGGGTCTACAAAAGAATTTCTTCAATCGAGTTTTCAAAAGCTTAGATTTTGCTGCAAATACGCATCAGAAGAAGAAATAAGCACTTACGCCCTAGTGGCCAAATCATTCTTTACCAAAAATTCGAAATTATATGCAAAACAGTTCACGCCAAGAACAGTATCCGATGCAGGAATAATTTTTCAAATCGGAGTTTTAGAAGCGCAGATAGCGGGGAAAACGTAATTTACATTTACGACCCCTAGCGGAAATTCCTTGCATTGTTTAGAAAAGAGACTATACCCAAAATGTTCTTCGATATAAACGGCATCGAAAGAAAAAATAATATTTTCAATCCTATATTTAGAAGCAAATATATGGAATAAAATGTCTTTTGAATTCGATATCATCTGCATTTACGCCCTATAGCGGCGAAGTTGAAAAAACCGTTTCATCATTCTCACATATGGAACTTTCCAACGTAAAAAGAATTTTCCAAATCGGACGAATAGTTGCACAGATATGGTGTCCACAGACAGACGGATGGACGGAGAAAGTAATAACATAAGCACGACCTTTTTTTTTATATAAAAGACGTGCTAAAAATTGGTGCTTTGACAGTAACATGCATAATATGTATCTCTTAACTGAATAAAGCAGCATAAGGAAAACGCTTCTTCAAGGCTTACTAAACCACAGAAATGTGTCCCTGCATGGCTACTTCTCCCTTACATGTCAGTTCGTATCAATCAATATCACTGCCCGAGTGGCCAGAGGCTTAGGTTTCTGGCTAGTTTTGCGAGCTGTGCCCGATTTTCCAGAAGCTAGTGGAGTCTATGCCCCGTCGTATTCCTGCAGTCCTGCGCTCCCGTGGGGGACCTACCAATTATTAGACTGGTGTACCAGTTTTTCTGGCACTTCAGTGTATAACTGTTTAACAGATGAAGTTGTTTGGAAGCCATGGAAATGAAATTGTTTCAAAGCCACAGAAATGAATTGTTAAACAGGTGAAGTTGTTTTAAAGCCACGGAAATGAATTGCTAAACCAATGGAGTTGGTTTTTTTTATTGGAGGTTTAACGACCACCGTGAGCAACTCAATGGGCTATAAGCAGTCGCCCGTCCCTGATTTAGGGTCACTGGTTCCAGGGAATGGACAGAGCCAGTGCGTAAGACAAACACAACAGCCATGCCTCACCGGGATTCGAAACCCGGACCCCGTTTGGACGAATGATCAGAGGCCATCGCTTAGACCACTGCGCCACTGGGGCGGCGGAGTTGGTTTGAAGTCACGGAATCGAACTGTTAAAACAGATTAATTTGTCTGAAAGCCGCGGAAATAGATTGTTAAACAGATGAAGTAGTTTTGAATTCACGGAAACGAATTGTTAAACAGATGAAGTTGTTTTCAAGCCACGGAAATGAATTGTTAAACAGGTGAAGTTGTTTTAAAGCCACGGAAATGAATTGCTAAACAAATGGAGTTTGGTTTGAAGCCACGGAAATGAACTGTTAAAACAGTTAATTTGTCTTAAAGCCACGGAAACGGATTGTTAAACAGATGAAGCTGTTTTGAAGACACGGAAATGGGTTGTTAAACACATGGATTTGTTCCAAAGTGACGAAAAATATTTTACGCAAAACAGGGTCTCTGTTTAATACGTGTGTTTACGTATATGTCGTTGTTGCCAAAAATATCCATATCCTATGAGAACTGTCTAGTTTACATATTTCTGTGTCAGGAAATGTGGAAATCACAACTTTCCTAACCCTCCGTGTTCTCCACCATTTCTTCCTTCTGGCTATTTCTTTTCCTAACTTCCATGATGCATCTCCGTGGGAGGCGTTTCAGAGACGGCGAAGATCCTCAGGAAGTCACGAAGACGTAGTTCGCAGTACAGTATAAGGACTTTATCTACCAAAGATTAACCCCAGCTAGAACAAAGTGCACTGAAGTTATTGCAATGAAAAGCCACGATGCAATATTGACAGAACGCAAAGCGCAATAATGTTAAAAGTTGAACTACTGTCGTATGCATATGTGCATTTGTGTACCTAAGGCTTTGTGGAATGGCGTAGTCTCAATACTTTTATTACTTCCACAAACTAAAACGCCATTGTGTAAGAGTCAACAAACGAAATTAAAGTTCAGGTTCCTCGTTTCCCAAACTCATTCTGCATCTATTCGCCCTTTGGTAGTCAAGCGACCTCCAATTACCGTTTTTGAATAGCATCTGTCGAAGTTAAACACTTCGTGATTTTCAAGGTTAGGACCTGACTTCGTGTTTGCTCAATCAACTGCCGTGACGGGAAATTCTTCATTAACATTATGCAACAGAGAGTGAATAAAAATCTTGACTTCCTCCGCACGTGATATTTACAGTCAAAATGTTACGTACTACAGAAAATGTCAGTTAATCATGACCTTCTTTATTAGTTTCAAGCTTTAGTCTCTGCAGAGAATAGAATAATTTAATTTTCCTTTTCCCCTTTTGACGTAACGGGCGTCGTATGATTTATTATTAAAAACTAGCTCATACTCCGTGCCATGCACGGATGAAAAAGCTATGACTGAAATTTTTAAAACACGAATCGTAAAATACATATACATAACTATAATAAATGGTTGAATTATTAATGGACAATCTATAAGATAGATCACCAACAACAAAATTTTCGTAATATTACCATTCAATATTGCCATGACTGAAGCCTATTGTATAGATTTTAACCCGTCATATGACGATCACAGTACGTTTAAAATCATATAATGTAAAAAGTATTAGAAGATTGGTTTGCACGCCATCGCCGCTGTCGTTCTCTATTGCAGCGACGTTTTCTTTCAGCTTTATCTTCTTCCAACTTGTACTGCAAAGTATTAGAAAATTGGTTTGCACGCCATCGCCGTTGTCGTTCTCTATTTAAGCGACGTTTTCTTTCAGCTTTATCATCTTCCATCTGTTGCAGCGCTCGTGAGCGAGCGTGCACCTTTTCCCTGTATTGGAAGTTGAGAATAAATCTGAGAAGCGAAAAAAGAAATGGGGTTTTGAAATTAATCAAATGAATGGGAGAGATTTTGGGGAGCAGGTGTAAGAATTAATAAATTTAGGATTTTATAAACTTCACGCTCCTCAAGTGCTCTACATTTCGCGATTTAATTTTCCCTTAGATTTTCTTTCGTGGATTCGCGCCGAGGCAGGTGCGGGATAGTACCCCTCACCCCCCCCCCTCTCTCTCTCCGAGTCGAAGGGCTTCCAGTCGGCCGCTTGCTGTGGCGTTTGACCGCGGGGCATCCCTTCCCATCGCCTAAGAGCCAGCAATATTGGGTAAGGTGAAGTAATTCTACAAGAGGATGTATAGCGGGTAGATATTTTATTAGAGCTCGGCGCTGGTCGTCTTGAGAATTGCTGCACCAAGTCTGGTAAAAAGAATAGTGTGGCGCCAGGCAAAGTAAAAACCATAGCAGTTTTATGGTAGGAAAATTTACGACCCAGAAGATCCACGGGCACGGAATTTCCTAGAATTTAGGGGCGGACGCAGATTTTGGACGGGGCGAAGGATGGCAAGTCAGAGTATTTGCGGGAAACCCAGAGCAAATCAGATTGGGAAATGATAATTATTTGACCAATCTGTAAATTGGTGGGAGGATCCGGGAAGAACAATTTTTCGTAGGACTGGAAGAGGAGCGAAAAAATAAAGTATAGCATGGTGAAAAAAGTTGAGGAAGAACTACCGATGCGAGGATCGGGGTATTAAGAAAAAAAAAGACGAGTGACACGGGAGGTCGTATCCAGCCTCGCTCTTGCCAGTGGGAGATAGAACTATCCCCGAGGACCGAGCATGTGCCCTAATTAGAAAGATTTCTGCCGTAGTAAAAAGTTAGAAGGGGGACTTTGAGATTATTGAAGAGACGAGTGAAATTCACTAAACAAATGTGTTGCATCCAGGAAAGGAATCTGCATGGGACCATCGGGAGGACAATGATGCGCCAGCCCTTATCGTGGGATAGAAGGTAGGACATTTCCGTCCTTAACGGTTTCCTCTTGTTTATACAGATTCGTATGTTGAACCGAGAGTTAAGGAAGAGCATAGTAGAATAAAATCAATGTTGAAAATAAAACCAGCTCTAAATTAATGCTGAGAAAAGTAGGGCAGAAATAAAAGAAATGAAATGGTTGAGTAAAGTAAATACATTGATCAGAGCAGGAAATTGTGTAGGATAAGGAATAATTTTAAGTAAATTATGTTTTGAAAATTTTCAGATTTATATTAAATTAAAATAAGAAATTAAAGTTAACCTTTAAATAAATAATGTTGATAAAAGGGTCTTCAAGCATATTCATATGACTGAGTGTATTTTTTAAAATTCAAGCCTTCATCAAGCAAAATAAACATATTTTATTTTCAAGTTATATTGAGTCGGCTAAATTTCATTTGAGTGTACAATTTTGTAAAGAAAAAATGTTAATCACGATTGAGAGTTGGATGTGTGAGTAAATGATTTGGAATGAATGTTCAGAAAAGTCCTCCAGTTCAATACTGAGTAACTTTCAGATCAGTGCTAGTAAAAATTCAAAGTTTGTAAGTTAACGAAATATTCGCGAGAAATGAAAAGCTAGACGATTACTTTTAAACATTGCGGCATTCAGCGGACCTCGATACACGGAACGTTGGCTGGGTGAAACACAACGCCCAATCCTCGAATAGCGAGCCTCTGTTTTCTCTAAACTGGGAAAACATAGTTTTTGAAATTCGAGTGATTACCCTTAATGCTAATAGTTATCGCCAGTGCACACACTAGCAGGCATTGGAGTCCGATACCACATCTTGTACTACAAAGTATTAGAAGATTGGTTTGCACGCCATCGCCGTTGTCGTTCTCTATTTACGCGACGTTTTCTTTCAGCTTTATCTTCTTCCATCTTGTACTACAAAGTATTAGAAGATTGGTTTGCACGCCATCGCCGTTGTCGTTCTCTATTAAAGCGACGTTTTCTTTCAGCTTTATCTTCTGCCATCTTGTACTACAAAGTATTAGAAGATTGGTTTGCACGCCATCGCCGTTGTCGTTCTCTATTAAAGCGACGTTTTCTTTCAGCTTTATCTTCTTCCATCTTGTACTACAAAGTATTAGAAGATTGGTTTGCACGCCATCGCCGTTGTCGTTCTCTATTAAAGCGACGTTTTCTTTCAGCTTTATCTTCTTCCATCTTGTACTACAAAGTATTAGAAGATTGGTTTGCACGCCATCGCCGTTGTCGTTCTCTATTTACGCGACGTTTCCTTTCAGCTTTATCTTCTTCCATCTTGTACTACAAAGTATTAGAAGATTGGTTTGCATGCCATCGCCGTTGTCGTTCTCTATTTACGCGACGTTTTCTTTCAGCTTTATCATCTTCCATCTTGTACTACAAAGTATTAGAAGATCGGTTTGCACGCCATCGCCGTTGTCGTTCTCTATTTAAGCGACGTTTTCTTTCAGCTTTATCTTCTTCCATCTTGTACTGCAAAGTATTAGAAAATTGGTTTGCACGCCATCGCCGTTGTCGTTCTCTATTAAAGCGACGTTTTCTTTCAGGTTTATCATCTTCCATCTTGTACTACAAAGTATTAGAAGATTGGTTTGCACGCCATCACCGTTGTTGTTCTCTATTTAAGCGACGTTTTCTTTCAGGTGTATCTTCTTCTATCTTGTACTGCAAAGTATTAGAAAATTGGTTTGCACGCCATCGCCGTTGTCGTTCTCTATTAAAGCGACGTTTTCTTTCAGGTTTATCATCTTCCATCTTGTACTACAAAGTATTAGAAGATTGGTTTGCACGCCATCGCCGTTGTCGTTCTCTATTTAAGCGACGTTTTCTTTCAGCTTTATCTTCTTCCATTTTGTACTACAAAGAAAAAATTCCACAGGACCAATAATTTTTTTAATGTCCATCACAGTGAATCAAAACTATACCTGCAGTTACTTTCTTATAATTTTACTTGCTCCATTTATCCTTTTCATGAAATAAAGCAACTCTGATTCCTTTTTAAGAAATTACTCTGCAATTTCATTCCCTTTTATGAAATTACTCTGCAATGCGAAGAAAATGAAATAAAACACGACATAACCCCTACGTAACAGAACAAACATTGCAGACAATTGTTCGAGACGTGCGTGTTGCCAAAGATGAAGTCATTTGTCTTACTAATTTTATTTTATTTTCCGGCATTTCTCCTTGATTTTACGTATCGTGAGATAGCGGTGAGCTTAGTTCCAATTTCGGCCACCTGATAAAAGCAGATGGCGCTGAAAGTACTGAATAACGTCAGAGCGTTAGGAACAGACGTCAGGGTGGACAGACGTAGCCTATTATATAGGTTTAATTTAATTCGCATCTAGATGCAAGTTAGAGCTAAGTTAGATTTCAAAGCATGTTTTGTCGCTCCGCTGGTGAATTGGTCTAAGCGCTGGCTTGTGATCATTCATCCCAGGTGGGTCCGAGTTCGAATCCCAGTGAGGCATGAATGTTGTGTTTGTCTTAAGGCACTGGATCACTTATTTCCCTGGAACCAGTGGCCTTAAATTAGGGACGGGCGACTGCTTGTAGCCCGTTGAGTTGCTCATTGTGGTCGTTAAAACAAACAAAAGAAAAAACGCGTTTTGTGGCCAATTCATTTGAAAAGAATACTAGATTAATAATAGCCACATAGAAAAGTATTTTTAGATGAGTGAGAGAGAGAAAGAGTACCTGCCTTAAATTATATTTTATGGTTATTTCTCCGATATTAATTTCTGTTTGTTTGGGGGCTTAATAACCACCGTCAGCAATTCGAGGGGCTATAAGCAGTTCTCTGTCTCTAATTTAGGGCCATTGGTTACAGGGAACAGAGAGATCCGGTACTGTAAGACAAACACAACACTCATACCACTCCGGGATTCAAATTTGGACCCATCTTGGACCTGTGCGCCCTGCGGGAGGCTTTCTCCGATTCATTATGCCTGTTTATACAAATAAAAAAGATATCCCTTCACTTCTTTCCTTCATACTCCAACAATGGTAAGAATCCCCCCTTTTTTTTTTATTGAAGGTCTAACGACCACAGTGAGCAACTCAATGGGTTATAAGCAGTCGCCCGTCCCTAATTTAGGGTCACTGGTTCCAGGAAAGGGAGAGAGCCAGTGCCGTAAGACAACCTCACCGGGATTCGAACCCGGACCCATCTCGGACGAATGGTCAGAAGCCATCGCTTAGACCACTGCGCCAGGTAAGAATAACAGTTTTCGTATTCCTAGTGGTTCATAAAAATTGCATGGCATTTTGTCATTATTATTTAAGACTAATTTTATCACGAAGATCTAAAAATTTCAAAAAAATATTTTCATATGATGTTTAAGGTAAGACTTAAAACAGCATATAAAAATATTTTCCGAAATGTTTAGATCTTCGTGATAAAATTAATCTTAAACAATAATGACATGCGATTTTTACGAACCACTGGGAATACGAAAATTGTTATTGCTTCATCTGGAGCACCAAAAGAAAAACGTCATTGCATAAAGTTAATTACGATGTTGGAGAGCAGGGCAGGAATTAAAGTCTTTCTCCTGATCATCAAAGACATTTAGTGTACTACAATATAATCAAAATAAAATATTTCATTGACATTTTGGGTGACTACTTCCTTTCGCTCGATGGCACGGCAGTATGTTGAGTTGACCCCTTACGGCTGAATGACTGACGGTCTGGCAACTGAGAATTCCTTTGAATTTTACTCTTACTGTGTTCCCGCGTGAGGTGTGGTGCTAGTTGTTCCTTCCGTGGAATCGATGGCCCTATATTAAAGACCGACGACTGCTTATAACCCTAAGAAACAGGTCCGTAGTTACCGAGAGGGCAGGGAGGGCGGTTGCTCTCCCAGAATGGTCATTCCAGGGACGAAAATTCATGCTCTGAGGAATGTAAAAAACAGAAATTGTTACTAATAAAGACAGTTACCCCATTCAGTATTTTCTTTTTAAAGACTTTAGTTAGTCTCGCAGAGTATTCCATGCAGCTAACCAGGGTACGGAGTAACATACACTATGAGGTGTGAACATCTCATATCCATGAAGGAAATTTTCCAAAAGAGTAATTGGAGGCATAGAAAACAATAGGCTGATATGTCTAACCACCATGAACTTTCCGAACACGTCGTTGAAATGGAGAGCTAATTAATAATTTGTGCTCTGTCACAGGAAGTTCTCTAAGCGTTTAACCTTCAACGGAATTTTTCCAAGCCCTAACCTTAAAGTTTCTTCCTAACTTTTAAAATTGTTACGTTTACTATCCAATACCCATTCGTTCTGCGCTAGTTTGTTTTTCGTTCTACATTTCTGTGGAGTGTTGTGTTGTCGGCGTTCCCATAACGTTTACAATTTACTTGGTGTTTACAACCTGTGGTTCTTGGGGATTTACCTGGTTTTTATTGTTTCAATAAAATTACGTCAAAAACCTGAAGTGCCATTTTTGAATTATCATAATACTCTTCTATAACAGAAAAACCATGTCTTTTTTTAATGGAACTTCAAGGGGAGTAATTTTAAACTCGAAGGGGCCTAACTTCAGGTTTAACCCTCCCAGATAAGATAAGCTTGCTATGGTCCTGCTAAGAAATAAATAGTTAAACTTCTAAAGAAACAAAACTGCGTTTGACAAGGTCAGTTATACGGGGGACTGCTTCAGTTTTAACACCAGTGGTATACCTCGGTCAAAACAAAAACGGCGAAATCCGTATTTGTCATTCCAAGAGTCAAATGAAATTCAAAATATCTGAATACTGATAAGAAAAGATTGGAATTTAATTTGTCGTTATATGCTACCAATCCTACAGTAAATTGGGGGATACTTACAGCTTATCAATGGCAGCAGCAAATCATGTTCATTCAAGTCTCCATCAGCATAATAACAGCTCCACTGGTTGAATTAGTCACGTGACGGGAACTATTCCATTGTTAATTTTTGTAAACGCAATGTTTAAATATCTTGTGATACAGTACTGAATCTTGAGAGCTCTTGCAGTTGGATTACAGAACTCTTCTTGAGAACTCTTGCCGTTGAAAAAAGAAACGACGTACGTTCCTCAGATACGTACAGTAGCTCCCAATTATACAGAGTAATTTAAAATGATTCATCCGATTTCGAATGACTGTATTTTATGTGTTTCTAAATATACAGCGATTAAATGTACATAGAATAAAGAAAAAACTGTCCAAATTTTGTTTTCATACCTTTTAAGTGTGACTTCCGTTGGACACCGAACCAAATTGAATCAATAATCAAGTTCCTGCCATTCGTGATCAAGCATGTCTGTTGTCAACGACTGCAGAGCACTATGAATGCGAACTTTGAGTTCATCAAGAGTTGTGGGCAATGGTGGCACGCATACATTATCCTTAACGTACCCCTATAAGTAAGGGTCACAAGGGGTTAGGTCCGGAGACCTGGCTGGCCACCTATAGAGGGCCTTGTCGTGTCCACAGCTACAAATCTAGCTGTTAGAAACTCTGGAAATCCTCCAGCATCTGGTGTAGTCGATGCCTCGGCGTGTCCTGGCTGTTATTTGCGCTAGAGGATGAAATTATTCTAGCCCTAATGTTTTGTTTATTGTGTGTGGGTGTATGTTCATTTATTTATTTATTTATTTATTTATTTTCCTATTTAGGGTGGCATTCAAAAGTGTCATTGAAAAAACGAATAATTCGAAACGTTAAAACATTAATCACGTCAAAGTTTTGATATCTGTAACTGTATGAAAGCCTGAAGCTTAAGGCAGGAAAAAACAAAAGAAAGAAAGAACAGAGGCATTCCCAGAAACCAAATATGAGAGAATGAATTTTTCTCTAATTTAAGTCCAGGTCGAGGGAAGTGCCGCAATCATTAGTAAGGAGACTCCACGTAGAATTGTAAGCAATATTTCTTCACTAGTAGAGCTAGCAAATTTTGTATCGTTTTCTGTTAATATGTTAAACTAGATAGTAATTTCACAAACACCAAAAAAAAAAAAAAAATTCATCCGAGAGGAATGAAATTCCAAACTTGAATGTCATAAGCAAGTTTGATTTGGCAAAAGTAATGGACTTCATGTGAAAATCAAACTGAATCATTAAAATTATTGTAATGAGAGTTCTTTTTAAAAATCCTTCTCTGAGTGGAAGATCTGAAAATAAAATGTTAACCTTTACAGTCGAATTTCTCAGATGAAAAATAGTAAAGTTGTACGATTAGAAGCTGAGGTACATGGAATATATTTGTCTGAACTGTGACGTACCTGCCAGCAGGACGCAGACGACATAAAGGCAGATAGCAATCAGAACAAACGTCCGCGTAGCTCAATTGGTAGAGTGACTTATTCCGGAATGAGGGGAGCCGGGTTCGAGCCCCGGCGTAGACAAAAATGACGGAGAAATTTACTTCGTTACAATGGCTTCCGAATGACCCGGCCGTTCAAAATCTCGCAATGGTGTGATGTTCTTTCCACACCGCGAGATAGGAAAAATCAGAGAATCCCTTCTCCAGCGCTTCGAAAAATATATGTGTGTGACGTTGCATTCCACACACTAGATTGACTGGGAGTTCTTGAGTGCACGTTCTACAGCGGATGGCAGCCTGCAACGATTCATGGTCACGGCTGACCCGTGGGCCATGCCCCCGGCCCTCTTTGGGGGAGGGGAGGGGGTGAGATGGGACGTACCTGCCAGCAGGACGCACACGACATAAAGGCAGATAGCAGTCAGAACAAACGTCCGCGTAGCTCAATTGGTAGAGTGACTTATTCCGGAATGAGAGGATCCGGGTTCGAATCCTGGCGTGGACAGAAATGACGGAGAAAGTTACTTCGTTATAGAACATAAAAAGTAAATACGCCTAATTTTTTTTAAAGATACGCAAATTCTTATTTATCGGTAAATATTTCTTTGCCAACAATTAACCTCCTGGTAGTATTACAAAAACATCGCGGTCACTTACCTTGTTCTAGTACTGGGCGTAACTTCGCCTGCACTCTTCACTATTTCACAATTTTTTCTCACTCTCGTAACTGGGCGTAACTTTCTCACTGGGCGTAACTTCGCCTGCACTCTTCACTATTTCATAATTTTTTCTCACTCTCCCGAAATTCGCGTTACTTCTATGAAAAGACAACTGTTCCTTCCTGCTCCGACCCTTAGCACCAACAAGTCTTAAAGAGACAACTGTTCCTTTCTTCTCCGACCCTTAGCACCAACAAGTCTTAAAAAGACAATTGTTCCTTCCTTCTCCGGCCCTTAGCACCAACAAGTCTTATGCCGTGAGTCAGACTTGCTGACAAAACCGTTTCTACTGATTCATCTTGAGAAGCTGTAGTTCGTTCCTCCTCTTACCTTTAGCACCGATAAGTCGTGCATCAGATAATTACTGGTACAACCGTTTTTACTGACTCGCCATGAAAATTCGAAGCTTCTTTTGATTGTTCGTCACTTTTGTTGTTTGATATGAGTTTTGCCTGAAAAAGAAATTTAATACGTAAACAAATTAGACGAAACATGCATGCTTCTAATGAAATATTAAAAAAATCATAAACTACGAACGATAAAGGTACAGCAATTTGGCAGTTAACTGATAGATGAAGTAAGATGAAATACTGAACTACATGAAGCATCAGCATTTATCTCTTTATTCTAAAAAAAAGTAACTGTTGCTGTTGCTGCTGCCGTTGTTTTAGAAATTTCGCGATACTCTTGCTTTCCTAGCTCGCAGCGCAAAACGTATTGAACACAAAAATATAAAATTTACATCGTTTGTAGAGAATTGTTTGGAGAACAAATTGAAATAAACCGTTTTTCGATTCTGACGATACTTCAAGAGCTATTGTATTTCAAAGTTAAGGTAAGCAAAAAAGTGCTATCAGGTCGCGTTCCGGACACGCTAACAGCAACAGAACCACGAAGCTTTGTAGGCATGTAGTGTCATGACCGAATTTTTGCACCTCGTCGCCCTTTTCTTGAATTTCTATTTAGTTTAGGAGAAATTAAATTTTTAAATTTCACAAAATTCTATATTTCGCGATGGGATCCATTTAAAAAAGCGGATATATGGCAAACCATAAATCATAACGCATTGCAATTTTTACAGCATAAACTTACAACTACATCCATTTTTCACAAATTTTTTTAAAGAAAAAGTCATTTTCTGATTTTTTAGCATGTTTTAAAGACACAAAGGAAAGAAACGAACGGCTTGTCTATCTTCACGATAACCACAGAGGAAAGTTCTGGTCCCGTGACTTGCTGCTATGGTGACGCAGAGAATTTGTTATGCATATGTTTTGCTGGTAAAGCTATTTCAGTTGTTTAAAGGTTTAGTATAACGGTTTACGATTTACGGAAATGCTTTTTAGACCGCTTTTGTTTTCCTTAGTGGTAAATTTAGTAAGTTCAAACGACAAAAATCCGCCGTTCCAAAAAATAACGAAAGTAAAAAAACTCGGAAACTTCGGAATGTACAAGGAAACACTATCTTAAAATGTTGTTATTACTTTAATTTCATGTACATGTTTAAATTAAGTGCTCATGTTTCTATCAGTTTTTCCATATTTACTTCCTTAGACATGCAATAAAAATTGAAATTTATATGAATTTTCCAGTTTTTATTTCATGTGATATACTTGAAGATCGGGATTCAGGGCCCGAGCGTTATTCTGGAAACGAGCGTAGCGAGCATAAAGGCGCAGCCCCTAGTAATATAAAATAAAATAAATTTATTCCCAGCTTTCGCTCATCAATCACATGCCTTTTTCAAGCTGACTACAGATTGATTTGTTCGAAGGACTTTAGATCCAGTTTGTAGTCTTCTGTCAGTCTTAAAAAAGTTATTTGGTTGATAAGCGAGAATTGGGCAGTAAATTTGTGCGAGTTGTTGGAACGACTTTAGATTCAGGTTGTAGTTTTCTCTCAAACATGAAAAATTCGTCTGATTGGTGAGCGAAAGCTGAGTATTAAATTTATTTCAATTTTTGTGGATTAGCTTGACATTTAGTTTTAACACTTCCGTCAGCCTCAGTGCAGCCGGCATGAAATATATGATACCATCGGGAGATACGAAGGATCAAAGATTCGCAGTATTGTAGGCTACCAAAATAAGCAAAAATTATTGCGCGCAAATTAGTTTTCTTTTTCGCAGCCGCCTGAGTTTTTTGCTTACATTTACAAAGAGAAATATTCAAGGCGTGGTATCCACTGTTTGAATATTTGGAACCTCACCAGATGCTACTAAAAAAATTCTTTCTGGTCTCCCGTATCTGAACTATCATTTTTAAAAAATGCACTCAGAACATACAGGCTAGCATAATTGTTTTTCCTTCTGGCAATTCATTTTAACCTGTCAGGATCATATAGAGTGCTGCTGTGTGCAAAATGGTCGTTTTATAAAGAACTCTATTTTTTGAATATCTGAATAATCTGATCTTGCCTGCGTTAGTAGTCTTGGTGAGAGCAACTACAAATACATTAATCTTGTATGTCATCTTCTTTGCGAAGAGGGATGAAATGTTTGCGATTTATCAGCAAAGTAAGAGTGGATAAAAACGCAACAGCAAAAAAAAAAAAAAAAAAAAAAAAAATACCTCAGATACTTTTTCACGCTCTATTTTTCCAAGATCAGCTTCCCTGAAAATTCACATTACCGGCACTCCGGTGTTACCGTGATCGCTAAATCACATTAAAAAAAGCCTATGTCTGGAAACTTAATGTAGTCAGGCACAATGAAAAAAGTGAGGCCATGAATTGGCGGCTTTATTAACACAGCCATCTGAAAAAAATAGCTACAATCTTAGCCGATACATCCACTGCCAATGGTATACGGGATTTTCTGTTCCATTTGGTTCTTCAAATGGCCACTGAATTATTTTTCCTATTTTCTTTTATTTATTTATTTTTATACGGATTCGGTTGCTCTTTGTTTTCGGTCGTTGAACAAGGTTAAATAAAGTAAAGTGGATTTCTGCTAAAAAAGATAATGCAAAAATCGTCATAAAAATAATTGAAAACATTATTGGGTTGAAATATGAAGTTTTATTTTTTAATATACAAGCAAACTCTTCTAAAAAATAGATCGAATCTGGCAGTACAGTCTGTGCTTCTGATCATTGAACTCGTCTGTAGATTTAAATTTAGACAGGGCCGAACTTCAAGGTTTCGCTATAAAAAGAAAATTTTGATTTCATCACAGAGAGACGGGATGATTGAAGACTTTTAAAAATTGTATTTACAGTAGCGTGCAAAAGTATTGCATCACATGAAAAAACCGTGATTTTTTAAGTTTAACTCTTTTTTTTAACTAACTAATTTTCATAGGTATTTCATCGTTAATATGTCATTAGATGCGAATTTAACCGAGATTTCAAAAATGTCTTAGTTTTTCCTGTATAGCTACTTCTGTATGATATAAATCATGAAGTTTAACAAACACATTGAAATTCACGTTAGCTGCATATCAGTTGTTACAGCCAATCATAGACATTATTTTACATGATTAGCTGCTTCCTAATGCTATCCTAATCCTACTCCAGCCTTTATAAGGGTTGACACAGAGCTACTAGAGCATTGTGGGGCCGCGGATAGCCTAGTAGTCAACGTTCGTGACTGCCACGGAGAAGACCTCTGGTTCGATCCCAGTCAGGTACGAACGCTCGAGCCACTAAATATCCGCCGTGCATCGGATGGGCACGTTAAGCCGTCGGGCCCCGGGTACTAAGTCCCCCCGGTAATAAATAAGGGCGTCTTTCTTCCCGTTTCTACCTCGCTTCCGGGTGACTTTCCTATCGGTCACTCTAGCCCAAATCTCCTAGCTTCCTATTTCTAAGGGTTGTTTAAGACCTCGGATCAGACACTCTCTTCCTAAAATCCTCTACATATGATCTGATCTGATAATAGAGCATTGAAGTGGTCGCTTCTTGTTGTTATTAAGGTATAATTTGTGTACATTCTCAATAATGGTTGAAACTGCGGCATTGTCCACAGCGGACAGGGTAAAAATAGTTGTTCTGCGGGGAGAGGGATATTCTTCAAGGCAAATCGTTGAAAGAATGGGCTCTAAGCAATCTACAGTTAGTAGGCAACTGAAGAAAGTAAAAGACACTGGATATATTAAAAATATGTGTCGCAGTGGAAGGCCCAGATAAACTACAACCAAGCAGGACAGAGTACTCTGAAAGTTAAGCTTGGCAGACAGGAGGCTCAATTCACCTGAATTGCTTCAACGATGGTCTGAAGTGACTGGTGTTACTGTTAGTACATCTACTGTTAGGAGGAGGCTGCTTCACTATGACTTACGAGGTTGCAAAGGCAGGCGTAAACCACTGTTAACTGCAAATCAAAGACAGCGTTGACTTCGGTGGACGAAACAGCTTGTCTCGTGGACAACCAAGCAATGGGAAAATGTTATTTTCAGTGATGCATCAGAATTTTGCCTTAATGATAATAAGAGTAGTGCCTATGTAAAGAGATTCAAGCATGAAGAATTCAATCGAAGTTGCTTAGTAACTACTGTTACGCATCCGGTAAAGGTCATGTTTTGGAGCTGCATGTGTGCACACGGCGTTGGGAACCTCCATATTGTCGATGGTACGGTAAATGTCCAGAAATACATCTGAATATTAGAAAACAAGATGCTACCATCATCTAGAAGACTTTTTGACGGCAATTTTATTTTTCAAGATGACAATGCTCCCTGTCATCGTGCTAAAGTAGTGAAAACATGGTTTCAGGAAAAATATGTTCAACATCTTGATTGGCCACCACAGTCATCGGACTTAAACTCGATCGAAAATTTTGGTTCAAAGAGTCCTATGAATTATCAAAAAAGAAGCCAACAACCAAAATTAAACTCACTGAAGATGTAATTTAAATTTGGAATCATATTGTTCAGTCCAATCTTTTACGAAACCTTATTTACAGTATGCCATCAAGATGCAAAGCTATGATTAAAGCTAAAGGCTGGGGAAACAAAATATTAGGTACATTTTATAATTTTGCTTCATTATATTTCTGTACTTAAATGCTATTTCATTCCTTATGAATTACAAAAACGATTTATTGCTGTAAACCAAAGTATTGGATAAATGACCCTTTTCATAATAATTTCGACTTGGTCATTGTTTTTGTAATGTATCTTTAGAACAGAAGTAGCTACAGGAAAAACTATGACATTTTAGAAATCTCCATTAAATTTCGCATCTAATGACATATAAGTGATGAAATAACTATGAAAATTAGTTTGTTCGAAAAAGATTTAAACTTAAAAATGCACGGTTTTTGCATACGATGCAATACTTTTCACACCACTGCAATGTACGTATATTGCCCGAGATGGCGCATGTAAGCAGAATATGTGTCAAGAGAATTTGCTCTTCGAAACCGTACACTCGTTTGGCTCATCGTGTTAAAAGTGGCAACAGTGGAAATAAAAGTGGTAACAGTGGAATAAACATATGGAAAAACAAGAATCAGCATACTGTATGTAAAACCTCCGTTGGCGTCAAATATAACGTAACACCCAAATTTGCCGGTGGCGGCTCTCTACTCCGGAGCCAAACGCTTTCCCAATTAAGTTATACCGACGAAGTTTGTCGCTGTAGCTTTGGCGTCTTGACATGTGCGTCACCTCTGAGGTACGTACGTCATACATATCACCACCCTCTACTTCCCCTTGAGAAAGGGCTGGGACGATATCGTAGGTTTCCGGGTCAGCCGGCGAACCACGCTTGGAGGAGCTCACTGTAGAAGAAGGAATTATGACTTATTCTAGACGATGTGTGAAACGAATGTCACACATTTTCGAACAACCCAACGGCCAGGGGATCCATTTTACGTTCAGGCTCCAATATAGCGCAAAAGCAGGGGCGTACTGATAGCTCCTACAACCTCTCCCCTCCCAATTGTGGGGGAGGCCTCAAGGCTGAGAGGGTCTCTAACCTCAGCAGAAAGATTTTACAAAAAAGTTTGCGGACACTTCATACGAAACTGGTGAAAGAAATAGCTAAGAATTCAGGCAACTTTGAGCGAAGTATTAAAAAGAAAAGCAAGTTTTGCTTCTTTTTTCAGTAAATAAGTGGAATCTTTAGTAAACATTTTCGTTGCTTTAGTTCATAATAATAACTGGATGACGAGAAAGTAGCTGTTCTAGAGGACTTGAGCAAGGCCTGATTTACGGGAGGGTATTTAGAGCACAGGAGTGGCTACAGCACTATAGATCATATCCACGTACTGAGAGAACTATAATTGAAAGGGCGAGGGAACATGAACTTCCATTGTGCATGGCTTTTATCTTTGATTCGGTGAAACCATCAGAAGTTATAATGGCTCTGAAATCCTGCGGTATTGAAGATGCTACATTAATATTATTAATAACATCTATGAAAATGCAAGTGCAAAGATTCGGCTGTTTGAAAATACAACACACATAAAAATTGGAAAGGGAGTGAGACAAGGTGACACCATATCTCCAAAGCTCTTTAACGCCACATTGGAAAATGTCTTTCAATCACTGAACTGGGAAAACAAAGGGATAAAGATTAATGGAGATTATCTAACTCACCTTCGTTTTGCTGATGACGTAGTCATTTTTGCAACTACCCCACCAGAGCTGCAGAGTATGATCCAGGAACTTGCTGACAAGAGTAAAGAAGTGGGATTAAAAATGAACTTTCAGAAGACAAAAGTGATGTACAATGCTTTTACAAGAAATGAAGATTTATCGATTGATGGAGAAAAGCTGGAGATAACAGACACGTACATTTATCTTGGACAGCAGATATCAAGAGAGGGTCACATTGATGAAGAAATTAATCGGCGTACAAAACTTGCCTGGAGAGCTTTTGGAAGCAACAGCATAATTATCAAGAGCAATAAGCCATTATGTCTTAAAAGAAAAGTGTTTGATCAATGCATCCTTCCAGTGCTTACGTATAGCGCAGAGACGTGAACTTTAACTAAAAGAGACATACAAAGACTACAGACAACTCAAAGAAGCATGGAGAGATGCATGCTTGGTGTAGCCAGGAGAGATAAGAAGAGGAACTCATGGATCAGAAAAAATGACACGAGTGGAAGACATCGTGATCAGAGTAAAATCCCTGAAATGGCAATGGGCTGGACATATTGCCAAAAGGACAGACCATCGTTGGACAGCCGAAATTTTAGACTGGATTCCAAGGAACAGGAAAAGACCCAGAAGAAGACCACATGTGAGATGGGTGGATGAAATTCGAAAGTATGTGGGAGTAACATGGAGGAGACTGGCACAAGACAGGCTGTTGCGGAAGAAACTTGGTGAGACCTTCGTCCAGCAGTGGATTGATAATGGTTGACAATGATGATGATGATAATTCGGGGCACGTGCCCAGGGCACCGATCTTTGAGAGCTCCCCAAAATATAATTATATTATATATAACTTGCTTTGCATCCGACTGATTCACAATGTTCATCCACTGAAAAAAGTTAAAATGGTAATTTCATAGCTGTACGTTGAAACACATGGAAGTGATAATTATAATTTTCACAAATAAGTAGAACACCATATTACCGGCAAATTAATGTCTTAATCGGCCAATAATAACTAAGTAAGCTGTCCCAGCATAAGAACGTATAGGGTGCAGTCAATCACGGTCGCTTTGTAATGGAAGGAGGAGTGGCCTAACCCATTTTGCTTAGGAGGCCCTGAAAGCCTCTTGCCTAGAAGCCCTAAACTGTCTAAGTCGGTCCTTGGACGTGAGGGCCATTTTCACGGCCATAGCAAAAGTTCCTATGCATATGTATATTAATAACAGAACGTGTGCAAAAAAATATCAGTTCAGTGAGTGGAATTTTTATATCAACGAGGATAAGGTGTTTAAGTATTACAGATATCTGCACATAACTACGCATCTTTCAGAAAGCTAATAGGTGTCCTTCGTTGGAACGAAGAAGCAGAGTCATCTTTTTTATCAGAGTCAAAAAATTTTTACTCTGTGCAAAACATTGTAGTATTATGTTAAATATTTTTTTTATGTTCAAGAGTAAATAATTTAAGTAGTTTTACGTGTTTTGTGCCACAATTCTTAATTGTTAGTTACTTATTTGCTTACTTGTGCTTTGTATTTTCGTATAAACCTGAAAAGGTCATTAGGTACTGTCACGTGGCATTTACATGTGTTCTGCGTGTAATTGTGAGGCATTTAAAAGAGGCTGGCCTTTTACATAGTTCTTCAAAAGAATAGAGTTTGCATATTATGAGTAGCTTTGGCGTAAGTGTTTTGGAGTACTTTGTATAGGTATGAAAGTAAAGCAAAGATTTTAATTAAGAAGTGCACATTTGTATTTCACGCAATAATTTTGGTTTTACTTAAAAATACTTGTAGGTTCCAAAGAATTTGATTTATTGAAACGCCCGTTAAGCCTAACAAATAATATGGAAGTTAAGAATTTTCAGTAATTGAAAGCTAATAAATTTTTGCAAAAGGGCCTCGCATTTGTTGGTGGCGAAAATCGAATCCTTCTGCTCAAGAGACGAATGCTTTCCCGATTAAGCTACACCGACGAGGTTTGTCGATGCAACTTTTGCCGTATTAACATGTGCGTCATCTGTGAGGTAGGAATGTCACACAAACCTTACATCATACCTTACCAAAGAAGTTTCGTAGAACAGGAAAAACTGGGAGTATTTGCGAGTTGGATTTTTATAATTGGCCGAATTTTTTAAAACATTAGGTGATTAGGCTTTAATTTTTTAGTCAGTTTCCTCTGAAGCTAAAAGAAGCATGATTCTGTGAGAGATGTGACATGCCTGCACCGCAGGACGAGCATGAGATAAAGGCAGATAGCAGTGAGGGCACATGTCCGCGTAGTTCAGTTGGGAGAGCGACTTACTCCGGAGTGAGGGAACCCGGATTCGATGCCCGGCGCGGACAAACTTGCACGTTATATTGGCGCCCGAACTTCCAGGATGACCCGGCTGTTAAGTTTCTCGCAATGATTTGATGTTCTTTCCACACACCAAATTGTCTGGCATTTTTCAAATGCACGTTCTTCATGGGATGACTGCCTACAGCGACACATGGGCACGGCTGACCCGTGGACCATGCCCCCGGCCCACCTTCGGGAGGCAGATGTGACGTGCCTGTCCCGCAGGACGCACATGAGATAAAAGCTGATAGCAGTGAGAGCACATGTCCGCGTAGCTCAGTTGGGAGAGCGACGTACTCCGTAGTGAGGGGACCCGGGTTCGATGCCGGCGCGGACAAACTTGTGCGTTGTAGAGACTACAATAAAAAAAACGGAAACTCTTTCCGAAGAGAAGCAGGATTCTCTCTATGAGAGACTAGAATAAACAATGAAGTACTCCGATGAGGATATCGGTTATGAATAAAGAACATCTCCAGAAAAATTTACTGAACACGGATTAGTGTCTGATGATCTTCAAGAACTTGTGTGAATCGAAGCCGGATTTGCAGAAGCCCGTGATTAATCTGTACAGACTGATCAAACAAGTAAAAACATCTGTTCTAATATTTGAAAAAAAGATAAAAATCACAAGCCCTCATAACCAGTATGTTTTCAAGGTTGCAGAAAATCTCTGTTTCTCAAGACATTCACTTCACTAAAAAAGAAAAAAAAGTAATAAGAGAAATCAGTTCGTGGTGTATTCTGCCCTCCCCCACCCTCTTGTTTTTTCTAGAATACGCCAAGAACAGTTTTTTAGAAAAAATTGTTCTTGGTGTATTCTACCCGGTGTTATACAGTTTGTTTGCAATATATCTCTCCTGTCCCAATACAAATCTCAGTCGAATTGCAACAATACTTATTCGCCGATTGCATGTACATCAAACAATCTCTGTAATATCAACTCTTCAGAATCTACTCCCAATCTCTCCTCTCTACATCTCCACAAATTTTCGTTTTATCTCAACAGATATCTCTGCTATCTCTCATTCATGTCTTCATTTTATGTTTTTCTGACTCACTGTCAGCGTTGCCAAAATAGACAAGCTGTTCGGGACGTAACATGCCATTAAGTGAGAAAGTATTTAACCAAGAAGTAGCCAAATTTACATAAGAACACAGAAACTCAAGAGGAAGGTTAAATACGGGTATACGTCGCAACTAATTTTAGCTAAAGAGATTTAAAATATTGAACCTTTCGTACTTCCAGTGAAATATGTTTTATTACTTTTTGAAAAAAATAATCTTCCTTAAAATTTAGGCAAAGGTAAAAGATAGCCATTTAAATTTTAACATGAAGACCCTGATGTTAAGATATACTTTAAATATATCGATAAGTACTTTTTATTTTATTAGTTCAATTATTATATATTGCAAAAGAATTAAATTAATAAATTAAAAGTATTTATCGATATATTTTTCGTAGTTTCAACCACACTGCTGGAAATATCAAGGCACCTTTTAGAGGAAACGAGATTTAATTCCCTCCTGTTTTTTCAGTGTAAACGAAAGTATGGACAACAGAAACAAAATTATTATTTTTCATGCAAATTTCTCAGAGAATTTTTTCTCCAACTCTAGATATGCAGGATAAAATATAAGTTTTCTTTTTCCTTTCAGCAAAAATAAAATTGCTTTTGCTTTCGCTTCGCAAAAAAGGGTTATTTTATTCTGCCTTTAACATTTTGCTTTATTATTTCTGTGGCATGTATAATTTTTCAGAAAGAATACTGCTTCCACAGCATCAGAGCCAAGACTACATCTTTCATCTAAATCTCACTTGGCAAAACTGAATTTCTGTTTACTGGATGTATTGCTGGCAGGGATGCTGAAAATACATGTCAATCCTTAGCCAGATTCGGAAAAGGAAGTTTTCCTGCTAAATAAACAAGTTCTTATCTTCCACTTTACAGTTTCCAAAAGAAAGGTCCATGAACCTTTCAATTTCATCAGTCAGACGTTGATCAACACAAATTAAAGGGCCCAAAGCATGCCAAGAAAACATTCCCCAAACCATAACGTTGCCTTCACCAGCTTGAAGGGTTGTAGCAATGCATTTGGGGTTCATGCTTTCGTGCTGTTTCCGCCAAATTCTCACTCGGCCATCGGCATGGTGCAACTGAAAACGTGATTCATCGGACCACGTAATTTGTTTCCAATTATCGACTGTCCAATCCTTGTGCTCCTGTGTGAACGGAGACGTTTTCTCTTGTTAACTGCAGACAGCAAAGGTGTTCGAACAGATCTTCGGCTGCAATATCCCATCCGATGCAGTGTATGGCGAACAGTGTGTACAGAGATCATTTGAGGGGATCCTTGATTAAGATAGTCTGTAATTTGCTGCACTGTTGCCCTTCTGTTGTCTGTTACCAGTCTGGACACTCTCCGTTCCGCCCGAGCAGTAACTAGTCGATGACGACCACACGTTGCACGTAGAGACCCAGTTTTATGGCTTACAGTCCAGTCTTTAAACACTTTAATAACAGCAGCTCTGGAACATTTCACGAAGGCGTCGGTTTCGGTGATACTCGCTCCATGGCTCCGTGCTCCTACAATCATCCCACGTTGAAAGATTGTCAAATCGCATTTTTTACCCATCTCGTCACCCAAAAACACCTCTACTACTGTCGCAAGCACTAAGCTTTCCCTTTTTATGCTAGCCTCGCCCTCTGGCGGCAACAGCGTGCAGCCATAGCTCATGTGCTTAAAACTGTCAGGTGGTCATAATAAAATGGCCACTCAGTTTATATATGGGTGTGTGTGTACACAGAAGCCGAGGTGGCACAGGGGCAAGTATGTAAATGAATTAGAAATAGGTGTTACAAGGTCCCAACATAATTGCAACGTATACTTACCTGTACATATGGCGATGCCTGCTGTAACGACAATTTACCTTACGATCTACCGTAAGTCTGGGAGAACATTATTCAAACTTTAGTAACTAATTAATGGCCTGAACACTTGCAATTATGTTGGGACCTTGTGACACTTATTGCTAATTATTTTCCATATTTGCCCCTGTGCCACCTCGGCTTGTGTACACATATATACACTGCTGGCCACCCAAAATGCAACACCAAAAAGGAGGCATCCGATTGGCCTGAAATTCGCAGCATGCGTCGCCCGCGAGAGGACATGCAAAGGATTAGCATTGCAGGGCATATGCAATTCATGTGCGCCCGACACGCCACCGAGAAGCACTATAAGAAGGGTGCACAGATGGCTGGGTGTAAGTAGTGGGAAGCTTGACGATGCCTCGTCGTAGAATACGGCAGTCATTGCAGCACGTTTCGGAGTTTGACAGAGGACGAATAGTGGCTTATCGCGACAGCGGTTTATCGTACCGAGACATCGGCGCCCGTGTGGGACGACATCCAGCCACAGTGAAGCGAGTATGGATTCGGTGGGTGCAGAAGGGACGGACGGACCGACGTGAGTGATTGCCGGAGCTGCGGCACACCACCGAACGAGAGGACCGGCATGCTGTGCTGCGGGCATTGACGGCTCGCACTGCCACATCACGAACGTTAGCGCAGGAATTAGGGTGTGTTGCGCAACAACCTGTGTCAGCACGTACCGTTCGACGTCGTCTGCAGAAGCGGGGACTTGTCGCACGGCACCCATTGCTCCGATTATCATGTGACGTTACACCACCGGCGAGTGCGGCGGCAGTGGGCCGTTGAACGCCGCACCTGGACTACGGAATGGCACGACATTGTCTACTCCGACGAATCTCGCTTCTGCCTGCAACACCACGATGGTCGGATCCGCGTGTGGCGGCACCACGGCGAGAGACTGTATGACGCCTGCATTATGCATCGCCATACCGGTCCGTCGCCTGGCGTTATGATCTGGGGCGCAATTGGATATGACACCCGCACCCCTCTGGTACGCATCGGTGGTACACTCAACATCTCCGACGTTTTGAAGCCTGTAGTCCTCCCTTACCTACAGGACCTGCCAGCAGCCACGTTTCAATAGGACAATGCGCGCCCGCACGTGGCGCGCATCGTGCAACAATTCTTCACGGCCCGCACGTGGCACGCATCGTGCAACAGTTCTTCACGGCCCACCAGGTGTCGCTGCTGCTGTGGCCCACCTGTTCTCCCGATATGTAGCCCATCGAACACGTCTGGTCGCTGATCGGCAACCGAGTGGTCCGGCAAGCACCACTCGCAGCTACGCCTGATGAACTGTGGCAACGTGTGGAAGCAGCCTGGACCTACATACCCCAAGCCCACATCCAAAGCCTCTTTCGTTCGATGCCGCGGCGTGTAGCGGCCGTTATTTCCAGCCATGGGGGCCACACGAACTATTGACGTCTGCGTGTTCCGCAAGTTGCACGGGCCTGTAAGCTCAATCGTTTCATCTTTGTATCTGTTGTTATGTGTCCAGTAAATCTGGCTTTGCTATCTCGTGTCCTTCTTGGTGTTGCATTTTGGGTGGCCAGCAGTGTATAATATATATATAGTCATGTTATCTGCTAACGCTTTGTACATCTGAAGATGGTCCACTCGGTGAACCGAAAGTACTTATGTGTGTATATATTTTAGATTTTAGTTTTAAGGTCAGTACCTGATGATATAACTGTTGTGGTATTATTTGGTTTACTTGACAAATTCATTTTTTCGTACATCATTGGCATTTACTTACCTTACTCGTAATTATATATGAATGACTGAGGATAGGGTAGACGAAAATTTGTTTTGAAATCGTGAGTTTTATGATGTATCTAAGAGTGTTGGTAGAAAGGACGAACAGGCAGAGCGACAGATATTTTTTAAAGAAGAAGAAAAATGAAATAAACAATCAAGAGACTTATTGAGAGTGTGAAATAACAAAAAGTTGTTTTAAAATCAGACGTTCTACGAGGTACGCAAGAGTGGTCGGAAGGTCGGACGGACAGAAGGATGGGTAAAGACCGTTCGGTGAAAAGAAAATGAATTAAATAAATAAATGATTGAGGACGAAGTACAGAAAATTTGTTTTAAAATAGGACCTTTTTTTCTGCTAGAATGGATACAATTTTTTTCTAGTGGCACAAGTTAGATCCATTATAAGGACGTAGTGTACAAGGGCCGAAACGGACCGCAGGAAGTGAACATTGGAGAGTTTAACACGACCGAAATGATAAGGCACAACTATTCTGCAGTCTAATTAAGTATCGTTCGGGCATATAAGAATTCATTCATAAACTTTCTCTGATTTATATGCAGAAACTTGGAAGTAATTTATTCGAACGCACTTGCCATTAGTTTTTTTTTTTTTTTTTAATGAACTGCGTACCTTTCAAAGATTTATTGCGCATGTTTACATTTTCCCTGTCTTTTGATTCAAAATATTTGTTCGGCAACAAATGCACTGATTCTGATACCCCAAAGTCTATTTATGGGTACACAAATGTGCAAAAATACGAGTTGTACAAAAGGGTTTGTGCAAAAAAACGAGTAGCATTTTTAATTAAAAATTTCATTATTTGTTCCCCTTTCTCAAATTTTCAAATGATTGCTATTGTCCCTGGATAAGATATTGCATTCCTTATTTTATCCGTTTTTTTTTGCTCAGCAAAGCACTTGTTGTAACGATACCGTTCTCGTATTCTCAGGTAATCGAGAAGAGACGATTCCTATGCTGATGTTGAATCATTCAGATGGTCGAGAGGACAGCTTGCCAAGAAACTGCGCTCGGATCAACAATATTGAAAGAACATCCTCCACTCATGACTCCATCACAGAGTCCCCATTGCCAATCAGCGATGCCAACAGAATGCAGACGGCAACCAGCAATGGTAAGAACCTCTCGTGAACTATCTACAATAAAAGCATTTTTCATAATTCAGATTTTCTTGTTGCTATCTTGCTATCTTGCCATCCTTTCCGCCAGCGCAGAATTCAAACATGCTAAATTCGTGCTGCTACATAAAAGTCGATGGTTTTCCTCGTAATGATTACTTTTTAATCAAGGGGGGGGGGGTATCATCGCGAGGAAGAAAGCAGCTGAAATATGTTATTTAAACTATAAACATGGAGCATGTGGACTTATCTTCAAGACGAGAATAAAATATTTGGTGAAAAGTAGAGCAAAATAAGCAAGGGACAAAAAAGGAAGGAAGAGAGCAGTTTTTTTTTTGAAAGAACGACCAGCCCTTTACCCATTGAATGCGCAGGTAAAATACAGTCTTTGCAAAAAAAAAAAAAAAAAAAAAAAGCACCCTGAGCAAGTCGTTCGATCTTGATGAAACTCCGCATGCAAGAACCTCAGGGACGAATATGCAAATGATTAAAAGATAACGATATATGATGAAATAGTAGTACGCCACAGCGCTTAGAAACCGCGCATCGAGGAGAGGTATATCAAGAGCAAAGCTCGCATGCAAGGATAATTGTGACAGCGGGTTGCGGTTGCATTAACCTCCACGGACTGTGAGGATGCCTCGGCGTGCAAAATACGAGCAATTGAGCGAGTTTGAGAGAGGTCGTATAATTTGGGATGAGAGAGGCCGAGAACCGATTCGCCGTATCACCAGGCATTTGGGTTGGACCCACGCGGCAACTGGACGATGTTTGGCGCCAATGAGTCGAGTAGTGGACGGCCGAGGGCAACGACAGAAATGGAGGATCGAGCGATTGTGAGAGCTGCACGAACACAACCTAATTTGTCGCTCTCAACCATCACCCCTTTATAGCTTACAGGTCCGCGCACCGAATACCGGAAGCTGGGGGACGTAGGAGAGGGTAGTCTGGTAATCCGTAGTGAGTAGTCTAACGGTCGAGCTTGCTCGCTCGCTGTGTAGTGTATAAGCCTCACTGTCAATGAGCGTGGCTGTCGTTGTCAAATTGTCACGTCAACTAAGTTTTTCTGTCTTTGTTCTGATAAATATTTTTAGGACAAACAGCTCCAGAAGAAAATTCATTATGCCGTTTAGATGCAGTGTACCCCACTGTAGCGGTAATTATGACGATCGACCCCGTGTTATATTGATGGACCACGTGTTATATTATGCACCACGTGTTATTATTGCTTATGTGTTTACTGAAAATCGTTAGAGTATTCAAATTCCCTACTAACGGGGACCTCCTAAGAAAATGGATTACTTCAATCAAGCGGGGAAATTTTCAAGTGATCAAGAACTCACGGGTAAGTGGAAATATTTTGTAAACCTAAGGCATGCATCCCGTCGCTGAGCATAAACAGCATTTGGAGCAAAACTAAATATGGTTTCAATTTCTGCTCGCAGAGCATAATATAGCCGCCCCGGTGGCGCAGTGGTCTAAGCGATGGCCTCTGATAATTCGTCCGAACGGGGTCCGGGTTCGAATCCCGGTGAGGCATGAATGTTGTGTTTGTCTTACGGCACTGGCTCTCTCCCTTCCCTGGAATCAGTGACCCTAAATTAGGGACGGGCGACTGCTTATAGCCCATTGAGTTGCTCACGGTGGTCGTTAAACCTCCAATCAAAAAAAAAAAAAAAAAGAGCATAATATAATTAAAGATGTGATATTGCTCTTTCCTTAGCACTTCGTAACAATTATACAACTTCCGGTAATTAACAATGAAATGAAACACGACATGAGATGGCTGTCTTTTTTCTTGTGTATAGTAGAAAATTCTATTACAAACTTTTTTATTTTAAAATTTAGTTGCCCAGCGTAGGCAACTAGATTTTTTATTTACCTGCCCAGGCCAATGATTTAAATGCCCCGGGCATCTAGGGCATGGTATTTTCAAGATCTAGATATTGTCATTTTTAAGAGACAAAAAAAAGTACCTGGATGGGCATAAATCCACATATTGTGGAAACTATGTTCTAACAAACAAGATTTTTAAGATACAAGTTGAAATATATACTCGTATTTTTTTTTCTTTTTTTTTTTTGAAAACATCTGCTTAAAATGAGAGATAAGTTTTTTTATTCATTCATCTGAACTTATCATTTATCTGCTTCCAGACTTCCTGCACCTTTTCTTCACAAGCTACAACTATAATAATTGGAACTAATATATCTCATATTATCTGGAACGTGTGTTTCCAAATGTCAGGGTGGGTGTCATGAAATTTATTTTGAACCCAAAATCATAAAATAAGGAAAAACACAATCTTTTCAATAGCTTTAGTAATGACAGAACATTTGGGCAGAATTTTATGCCATTGCTTTTTATAATTTGTGAGAAAATGGCAGATCAAGGTAGTCAATTTATAATGAGACATGTACGTCTTTTAAAAAAACATCCTATAGTACCAAAAAAGTCGCTCAGATTTATCCAGTACAATAACTGCACGTGCGTTTGTCAGGTTCTCAAAAAATGAAATTCTTATCTGGAAAAATACTTTATTAAAAACTTATTGGAACAAATTCCCAATTTCCTTAGAAATTTGTCTTTGAAATTCTTCGAGGAACAGCTAACGGACAAATAATTAAATTGCGTTTGTGCTACACAAAGAACTACACAAACATATATATATATATATGTATATTGGCAGTTTTCCTGAATACTTCTTGAAAATCAAATTTCAGGAAATTTATGCCAATAAATACTCGTATTTTTCCAGATAAAAAGTAATGTTTATATTCTGGATCCAAATAGTTTTGTTTAATGCTACTAATAAACTTCATACAGATGTTTTAAACTTTCACAAGGAAACGTTTTTTAAATAGTGCTCTGGAAGACAAAAATTATAAATTTTACATTTGCGTACCAAAATTAAGTTGTCCAAACATGTAACTAGATGGTACTAAAATTAGGAAAACTTGTTACGTCCTTAAAATGTCGTTGTACATTTTAAAATGTAACAATTGCGTAATTTTCTTAAAATCTTAATTTATTTGATGCAATCAGTGGATCAAGCAGCAATCCACTGAATGTATGTTAAAGTGTTTTATTGAGCCTTTGGTAATAATTTAAAAACATACAGGAAAAAATTGTTTTTCTTCTTAACCTTTTTTTATACTGTATACATATTAGTGAACATGGATCGCAAATAAATTGCTAGTTACTGTCTGATATGAAAATATATTTTCACTAAAGGAATGACTTCATCACTCAATATTTCGTAGTCGTAAGCTCGTGATGAATTAAAAATCTGATTTCTTAAATTCGTCAATTGACATCTTTTGAAACGACGGTGGTACTTCGTAACGGACCCTCAAACGAATCTTTCAAGTACAAGAATGATTTGTTCACAAGTACAAGAATGATTCAGTGAAGTATGACGACATTATAACATAAAGTGAAAGTATGACAACAGTTTATTATTTCGATTACAGCAATGTAATTTCACTTCTGGTGAAACGACAGCGATGATTTCATTAAGTTGACGAATCTGTCTTGCTTACACTTTTATGTCGAAATTATTGCTACGCTAGATTTACGCTGTAATTTCTTTTTCTTCTGTATTTTGAAAGATTATAAAACAAACGTGTAAACTCTGCAATTATTTAAAAATATCTAACACAACTTATTTAAACGCAGTGAAAGTCTAAATAACGCGTGACTTGTTTGGTTGGTATACGTTAAAGACGTGTTCACTTCGCACATCGCCGTACGGCTTCCAGCATCTCCCTCTCTCTTACTACGGACTACCCTAGTGACGTCATAATCCGGTGCGTGGACCTGTAAGCTAAAAGAGGGTGATGTCTCAACCATCCATGGTAATGCTGCGTCGTCTACAGGCATGGAAATGACCATCCGTATCGTTGCCAAACGACTTGCGGCACGGGAACTGCATTCGATGGGGCCACTCCGCCGCATGCCACTGACCAGCGAACATCGCCACACCGGTTGAAGTGGTGTCGAAACCGATCAATGTGGGAGAGTATGCAATGGTGTCTTCAGTGATGAGTCGCGATTTGCAATTGGGGCCGATGACCAGTGCATAGGTGTCTGGACACGAGCCGGCCAGCGCACGGGTTCTGCCTTTACCATGGAACGACACACGGCTCGCAAACCGCAACTGACTGTCTAGGGAGCCATTTCCTACTATAGCCGGACGGCCTTGGTAGTCCTTCGAACAACCCCCACGGCTCAACGGTACGTGGAGAACATTCTACGACCTGTTGTGTTGCCATTCCTGTCGCAGCATCACCGAGCAATTTTCAACGGGACAATGCCCGGCCACACACTGCACAGCTCTCCCAGGTCTGCCTCCGCAATGTCGACACCCTTCCATGGCCAGCCCGATCTGCCGACCTCTTACCGATCGAACATGTTTGGGACATGATGGGACGCCACCTACGCCCATCTGAGAATGTCGGCGAACTGGCTCTCAGTCTAGACACCATCTGGCTTACTATACCTCATGACATTATCCGTGAAATGTATGCGTTTCTGACACGCCAGGTAACCGCTTGTATCCGAGCCATAGGGGGCGCTACAACGTACTAACTTGTTCCACTCGTGTAGCTGTTTTATCTGAAAAAATGGACCAACTGCTCTGGAAATGTAAGCATTTCTTTTCCAATACATGCACATTGCACATTTTCATCTCGATTGGATGATTCCTTCTGGGTGCTTCGTTCTCTTTTTTTTTTCTTCAAAGAGTGCATATGTACATACAGGATGAGCCAAAAGTCGCAGGATACCCTTGCATTTCAGAAACGGGAGAGAAAATGAAATATCGGAATACCCCAGCAAGGAAATGGTAACGGAACCTATCTTTCAAGCTATTGGGTTGTCGGAAAAGTCATGACGTATTTTGGCACCCCATAGCGGTTGGGCGGTTTTGAAAGTACTAGAGGCATGCGCAGCTCTGTTATCGCTATGGCATTCTACAGGTGCCAGTTCTAGCTGCAGTCTAAAATGAATAGTGAGCGATTTGGTTGATTTGCTGAGATTTGACATCAAGTTGAAGATGGAAGACCAAACTGTGCATTTTCGCCATATTTTACTGTTTTACTTCCGTAAAGAGAAGGACGCGCGTCAAGCTTGTGAAAAGTTGCGTAAAGTGTACGGTGATAATGCTCTACAAGAACGTCAGTGCCAGCGGTGGTTCGCAAAATTTCGTGCTGGTGATTTTGACCTCAACGATGCTCCTCGGTCAGAGAGGCTCACCGAGGCTGATGACGACCAAATCAAGGCATTGATCGAGCCAAACCCACGTTACACGACACGAGAGAATGCAAACACATTGCATATCCATCATTCAAGCGTTCACGACCACCTGAAGAAGCTGGGATACGTAAGCAAACTCGATGTGTGGGTTCCTCATGAACTCAAAGAAGCTCAATTGACGGCGCGTATAAACATCTGCGATATGCTCATTAAACGTGAGGAAAACGATCCTTTTTTGAATCGATTGATAACTGGTGACGAAAAGTGGATTGTGTACAAGAATGTGCTGCGCAAACGGTCTTAGTCCTGACGTACTGCTTCGCCTCAAACGACATCCAAAGCAGACTTTCGCCAGCGGAAAGTACTGGTCTCGGTGTGGTGGGGTTTTAAAGGTGTCGTGTTTTTGAGCTCCTACCACGGAACCAAACAATTAATTCGAATGTGTACTGTTGGCAATTGGACAGTTTGAACAAATCCATCATCCAGAAACGTCTAGAGCTCGTTCATCGTAAAGGTGTTGTGTTCCATCACGACAACGCGAGACCACACACAAGTTTGACCACCCGCAAAAAATTATTGGAGCGTGGGTGGGATATGTTGCCACACCCAGCATACTCACCTGAACTTGCGCCGTCAGACTTCCACTTGTTTCGCTCTCTTCAACAGTCCATGCGTGGTATAACGTTCATTTCAAATGAGGCTGTAAATCAGCACCTTGTACAGTTTTTCGCCACGAAAGACAGGTCCTTCTATATGAACGAGGCTTTCTGCAGCTCACTGAAAGATGGCAAAAGGTTATCGAACAAAACGGGCATTATATCATTAATAGATCTTTGTTCTTTCTATCAATAAATGACATTTGCAAAACATGGCTAAAATACGTCATGACTTTTCCGACAACCCAATATTTCCAGAAAATGGCCGCCATCTTGAAATCCGCCATATTGGATCAAAGTCAAGTTTTTCAAATGGTAAGGGGGTCACGTCGCATATAAAAAAAAGACCAGAATTATCTCGGAAATTGATTGCCGTAATCAGATTTGACATATGGGTTTTGGGTCACAAGTTATCAACACACAAAGTTGAAATAACAATTTCTAAAGTACCCTGTGATGCGCAGCTATTTGATGTGTTTGTGGTGTTCCTGTTGCTGAACACAGAGCTGAAGGCGCTTGATCCAGTTGTTAGGCACAATATCGGGAGAAACGCTGTTACAGACCTGCAGGATGAGTTGCTGAAGGTGGTGTTTGTCGCGGATTTTCTCAGCGTACACCAGGTGTTTCAGAAGACCCCACAGATAAAAGTCGAGTGGCGTGATGTCGGGGATTTGGGTGGCCATTCCACAGGACCTCGCCGGCCAATCCAATGACCAGGGACTTGACAAACTAGCTTTTGACGAACAGTTCCTCCGTAGCGTGGTGGAGCTTTATCGTGTTAGAAATAATAGGGGAAACTGCCATCTTCATTCAGAAGGGCAGGGAACACTGCTTTCAGTAGCATTTCCAGGTAGCGCTGAGCAATTAGGTTATTTTCGATGAAAATGGATCCGATCACACGGGGGGCCCATATTCCACACCACGCCATAACCTTTACATTACCAACGACTTTGGATGGTTCCGTCCAGTGAGGGTTCCTGTCACTCCAGTACCTGTGGTTCTGACGGTTAACCTAACCACTGACATAAAAATTGGATTCGTCACTGAACAAAATGCCCTGTGCGACCGAGGGATCTCGTTGATGTTGGTCAAAAGCCCAGGTGCAGAACTTGATATGTCTATCAAGGTCATCCTCTGATAGTTGCTGCTGCATCTGGATCTTGAACAGTGATCGGTGTGAAGAATCCGTACAATGGCTGATTTGTTGATACCACATTCTGCTGTGAGACGTCGTGTGCTATGTTGTAGATTCTTTGCACAGGATACCAAGACCATTGTTGGGGTTTCCTTGTCGGCAGCAGTTTTCGGGCCGACCACAACATGTCTTGTCGTCCACAGTCCCAGTTTCTTGAAATTTGGATATCAGGTATGCGATAGTATTGTATGAAATTGGTGGTCTTTCCGGGTGTCGGTTGTTGAAGTCTGCGGCTATGATATGGCAGCTGCGTTCCCCAGACATTAGAACCACCTCAATCCTCTCCTCTTTCGTCAATGCCGTCTTCAGTTACCTGCAACAAACAATGGTTATTTCAACTTTCTGTGTTGGTAACTTGTGAATCACAACACATATGTCAAATCTGATTACGGAAATCAATCTGAGAAAATTCTGGTCTTGTTTGATATGCGACATGATCCCCTTACCATTTGAAAAACCTGATCTTGATCCAATCTGGTGGATTTCAAGTTGGCGGTTATGTTCCGGAAATAGCCTAAAAGATAGCCCCTCTCACCGATTCTTTGCTGGGGTATTCAGATATTTCATCACCACCCCTCCCCTCCCCCGTTTCTAAAATACAAGGGTATCTTGCGAATTTTGATTCACCCTGTATACACTGAGTTATGTTTGTATTAGGAACGCATACCTATAACGTGATGGTCTACCTTTGTGTGCAATCACCGCTCGCAGACGCCTAGGAACAGATTCTAAAAGGTGTCGAACATACACTGTATGACAGGGAAAATGCCACACCACGAAGACGTGTATACAGCGCCATGCAAATTGCAGGGTGGGTGCACACGTACAATTTATGCAAATGAGTGCATTTGCAGGCCAATCGCACGAACGGCGCGCGGGATATAAGCGGGGAACCAGCTCGTGAGGCCATCAGTGTAAACGTCGTCACGCCCGCGAGGCGTGAGTGGTTCTGCTGTAACCGTGTCTGGAGAACGAAGAAGGGGTGCCATCAATGCCGTTAAGACGCCGTCGTACGCGATTTCGTCAAACGGATGAGTTCGCGAGAGGTGTCATCGTAGGCCTTTGTACCGCCGGATGGTTATTGCGTCGTATTGCGGAAGAAACGCAACGTGATGCCACAACCGTCGGCGCGACTTAGAGACAGTAGTCGCAGGAAGGAACTGTGCAATATCGTAAGAGGACCGAAGCACGGAAACGGAAGTTCGAGCGCACCGATCGTTGATCCGACGTCATGCCGTAGCGGACGCACAGGCCACAACGGGCGACATTTTGCGGAGTGTACGGAGAGTCTTGGATGCTCCGATATCGACACGGACAGTGTTGTGCCGATTAGCTCTGTCTGTTTTGCTGTACAGCCGTCCGTTGCGAAGGCTACCTTTAACAGGGAGCCATCGTCGTAACCGCTTGGCATGGTGTCGCTCCAGAGCTGCGTGGGGTGCCGAATGGAACAGTGTGGTGTTCAGCGACGAATTGCGGTTCTGTATCACCACGTATGATCGCCGTGTGAGAGTCTCGAGGCGACGTGGCCAACAGACGGATTTCACTGCGATTGTGAAGCGCCACACGGCCCGGCAACGTGAAATTATGGTGTGAGGTGCTATCAGCGCCAACAGCTGCTCGCCGCTCGTATGAATTACGGGCACATTAACGGCACGCGTCTATGTTGACGAGGTGCTGCGGCCCGTGGCACTGCCGTATCTGCAGGGCATCCCAAACGCATCAGCTGGATAATGCCCGGCCGCATACCGCTCGGATCAGGCTGAATGCTTTACACGGTGTGCGGATGCTTCCGTGACCAGCACGATCTCCCGACCATCGAGCATCTGTAGGACACGGTTGAGCATCGGTTGAGTACCCTCCCACCCCCGCAAAATGAAGATGAACTGTGAACTCGGATCAACACCACATGGTCCACGATACCCCAGGATTCTATTCGGACTCCCATTGCCTCGATGCCACGTCGGATTCAACGCTGTATTGCCCAAAATGGGGGCCACACTCCTTATTGATCATCCTGTATATTCGGCCACTGGAGCCTAGTCTGTATGTGACAATTAAATCATTCGTTCAGGACCTATTTGGCTATCTGAGTGTGCAGTTTGGTCTGTTTCGGAGCATTCTTTCACGGTGTGGCACTTTTCTCTGTGAGGCATTGTACTTAGTGTGTAATTTGGCTCCTCTCTGCTGCAGCAGCTCCGTCAGTTCACGTTCAGTTTGGTATATTTCGGGGCATTCCTTCATGGTGTGGCATTTTCTCGGTCAGGCAGTGCACTTCGTGTGTAATTTGGCTCTTCTCTCCTGCAGCAGCTCCGTTAGTTCACGTTCAGTTTGGTATGTTTCAGAGCATTCCTTCATGGTGAGGCATTTTCTCTGTCAGGCAGTGTACTTCGTGTGTAATTTGGCTCTTCTCTGCTGCAGCAGCTCCCTCAGTTCACGTTCAGTTTGGTCTATTTCGGAGCATTCCTTCATGGTGTGGCATTTTCTCTGTCAGGCAGTGTACTTCGTGTGTAATTTGGCTCTTCTCTCCTGCAGCAGCTCCGTCAGTTCACGTTCAGTTTGGTATGTTCCAGAGCATTCCTTCATGGTGTGGCATTTTCTCTGTCAGGCAGTGTACTTCGTGTGTAATTTGGCTCTTCTCTCCTGCAGCTGCTCCGTCAGTTCACGTTCAGTTTGGTCTATTTCGGAGCATTCCTTCATGGTGTGGCATTTTCTCTGTCAGGCAGTGTACTTCGTGTGTAATTTGGCTCTTCTCTCCTGCAGCAGCTCCGTCAGTTCAAGGCTGGATTTAACTAAGTTTGTGGTACTTCGTATTACGGAAGCTTATGACGAAGTGTTGCATCGAAACCTTCTAAATAAATTTATCTGATACGGTTCCGTTTCGACTCTGACTCATTTACGCTTTCCAACCATAGGCTGAAGAAGTGTATATGCTCCAGCATTGTCCGTGTGTCTGTTCGCACGATAACTCGTGTAAAAATGGTTCGATTTCGATGAAATTTTAGCAGGGGACCACCTGGGGACGAACCCTATTGAAAATGGGAGAAATAGGGTCAAAGGTCACGACATAGGAGCGGAATCACTTCCATCGCCATTATGCGTCATAACTTACGTAAAAATGCTTCCATTTGGATGAAATGTTAGTATGTTGTAGGGGCCTGCCTGGGGACGAATCCTGTTTAAAATAGGCAAAATGGGGTCAAAGGTTAGGACACAGGAGTGGGATCTATTGCATAGCCCTTATACATCATAACTTACGTAAAACTGCTTCGATTGCGACAAAACTTTATCATGTTATTTCGGAGGCATACTGAACCTGTTCTGTTGAATATCATCGAAATGGGATCAACAGGTCAGGGCACAGGACCGAAATTTATTCCACAGCCATTATCCTCATAACTTGAGTAATGATTTCTGGTATGTTGGAAAGCGTATCATAATCAATGCATTGCATGTTTTTACTAACTTGTTTTCTTCTAGCTTCTTTTCAACAAGTTAGTAAAATCATGCAATGCATTGATAATGATACGCTTTGCAACGTACCAGAAATCATTACTCAAATTATGAAGATAATGGCTGTGAAATAATTCTCGCTCCTGTGCCCTGACCTCTGACCCTATTTCGATTATATTAAACAGAATTGGTCCAGTATACGTCCGTAACAACATACTAAAGTTTTGTCTCAATAGAAGAATGTTTAGTCAAGTTATGAGGATAATAGCTGTGGAATAAAAATCGCTCCTGTGCTCTGACTTTTGACCTCATTTCGATGGTATTCAACAGAACCGGTTCAGTATAACTCCGGAACAACATGATAAAGTTTTGTCTCCATCGAAGCATTTTTATGTACGTTATGACACATAAGGGCGATGGAATGGATCCCGCTTCTACGTCCTGACCTTTAACCCCATTTCGCCCATTTTCAATAGGGTTCGTCCCCAGGTTGTACCCTACCACATACTAAAATTTCATCCAAAACAAACCAATTTTACGCGAGTTATCGTGCGGACAGACGGACAAAGCTGAAGCATATACGCTTCTTCAACCTACGGTTGGAAAGCGTAAATAAGCAGCATATGCGTAGTTGTTGAAGACACATGTTCTTGCTACTCACCACACAATCCTTAACTGCAGTAAAAATTAGAATATGTGGATTATATATTAAACGTCATGCTCGAGAAGCACTGAGTACAGTTCATCTCGTCAACTATGTGTGAAGCTTAATACACTGCAGGACAATTGCTAAGGACGGATGACAATAGCAACGATAGCAACCATAAAATGGAAGGCAGGAAAATGTGGAAATTAGCATAAGTGCGGGATACAGTAAGACGTGTTGTGCGTATGCAAATTTTGGATTGCCGAACTTGTTCGTGACGTCATAGCGCTAATAAGAGATATAAAGGATTTGACGCGTATTGACCGTTGTTGTTCAAACGCAAAGTTGAAATTGAAAGAATCGATTGACGAACTTGCAATTTTCAGTATGTCTTCCCGACATTACCTAGATGATTTTACGCGTAGCCGTATTATTGGCAAGATTGAAGAAGGGCGAAAAATAACAGATGTTGCCAGGGAGTTAGACGTCAGCCACAGTGTTGTTTCAAGGCTTTGGAAGTTATTTCAAACAAATGGAGAGTGTGGCAAACGTCACGGGGGAGGTCGTGTTCGCAGTACGACACCTGCAGAAGATCGGTACATAGTGCTATCAACAAAAAGACACCGGCGCAGCACAGCTAGTGAGGTAGCAAATCAGTTTATGGCTGCTACTGGCAAGCGGATCTCCCGAAAAACTGTCACCAGACGTTTGCATGAAGGAGGACTATACGCCAGCCGTCCTGTTGTGTGCATCCCATTGTTCAGACGTCACCGTACCGCCCGTTTGCAATGGTGCCATCAACATCGTAATTGGACTGATAACGACTGGTCTGCTGTCCTCTTCTCAGATGAGAGTAGATACAGTCTATCGTCTGATTGTCGAAGACAACTGATCTGGCGTGATAGTGGTACTGCATATTGTCCAGCAAACATAGAGGAAAGGGACCGATATCCGACATGTAGTGTCATGGTATGGGCTGATATCATGATCAGTGGCCGTACGTCCCTCTATGTGCTTCCAACTGGGACTATGACGGGCCAACGATACATTAATTATGTTCTGCTACCTCATGTTCGCATGTTCTGTGGTGCTGTCGGTCATAGATTCATTTTCATGGACGACAACGCAACATGTTATCGAACAGTCGCTGTCCAGGAGTGTCTTGAGAGCGAGGATATTCAACGCCTCGTATAGCCAGCACGTTCTCCAGATCTGATACCCATTGAAAATATGTGGGATGCTTTGGGGAGGAGTATTGCTGGTCGCCAATGCCCTCCAATAAACAAGGACACCCTCATCCGTGCACTGACAGAGGAATGGGATAAATTACCCCAACAGCTGCTAGATAATGTTGTGCAAAGCATGACACGACGTGTGGAATCTTGCATCGCCCTCCATGGTGGCCATATCCCGTATTGACATCTTACGCCGGAACGCTTGCGGACGGTAATAGCATTTTTTTCACGTTTACGTATTCTGCACAAAATGGCCTGTTTGTTCCTTTGAACACATTCCAAAGACTTCTGGATTTCAGAGCACAATGAATTGTCTTTCTTGTAATGTTCTGGCATTCAGACATTATTTTATTTCAGTTGGCATCCAATCACACTTACTTTTTTATGCGCTATATAGCCGTTTATGATCCGTCCTTAGCAATTGTCCAGCAGTGTATTATCAGTAATTTTGGTCTGGTCGACTATCTTTTTTTAAGAATCTAGCCACTGAATCTCGGACAACAGCTAAGTGATATTATGTATATGAATGTGGTATTTTGAGTAGGTACAAGATACGACGTATGAGTCAAATGGACAATGAAGCAGTGGTAATTCTGTCGGCGTAGTTAAATTGGGAGAACAGATGCTCCGAAGTAGGAGGACGTATGTTCGAATCCCACTGTGGGCAAAGAAAGATCATCAACGCTGGATAATGGCTCAAGCTGGATCCCATTCAATCCTGGAAGTATGAATGTTAAGCCAAGGGATGAGTATCTGGGAGGGCAAGTTTCTACTATACCAGGAAAAACATTGTGGATGATCAGAGTTTTAGATATCAGACACTCGATCACCAAATGAGAGTTAAATCGGCCATTTTACAGTCATTGGCAAAAGTTTAAGACCACCTGTCAATTTATTGAAAATTAAGATTTTCAAAGAAACAACGAATTACTAGTCAGAGATATTTGAAACAAGTTAGTAAAATCATGCAATGCATTGATAATGATACGCTTTCCAACATACCAGAAATCATTACTCAAGTTATTACTCAAGTTGTGAGGGTAATGGCTGTAGAATAAATCTCACTCCTGTGACCTGACCTTTGACCCCATTTCGATTATATTCAACAGAACCTGTAAAATGTACTTCCGGAACAACATGATAAAGTTTTGTCTCAATGGAAGCATTTTTACCTAAGTTATAACACATAAGGGCAATGGAATGGATCCCGTTCCTATGTCGTGACCTTTGACCTCTTTTCTTTTTATAGAGGACAGAATACGATGTGGCATACTCTCAATGAGGGATTAGCATATTTTTTTTTGTATTTGGAGGCACTGCAATCGGATTACAAGTGAAATTGATTTTATTATGTGTAACAAGAAATTACTCATCGAAGACTGCAATATGCTAAACAAGTTCAACACAGACACAGGTAGTGACCATATAATGGTGAGGTGTATGATACACCTCAACTCTAAACTGGAACGTGGCAAGCTCATAAATCAAGTAAAATGTATTGATATGACCAACCATACAAATCATCATAATACCTTTAAGCTGGAACCGAGGAAACGATTCTCTCCTCTAGAAGGTCTAACACCAGAAGAAGTGGGCATCTCTGAAGTTATCAGTAAACTAACCAAGGCTCTTATGGAAACAGCAACAAAAATAAGTGGTACTAAGAAGAAAAGTTGAGGTGTATCTTACATCTCACCATTATATCGTCACTACGTAGTCACTTGAAATGTCTTTGCCCCACACGTACTTTATCGCGTCAATCAAAGCTTGGGAATTTGATGGCTGTTTTTCTGCTACCTTGTCTCTTAAAATGGTCCATAAGTTTTCTATGGGGATAAGGTCAGGACCATTACCGGGCCAGTCAAGTACAGTTATGTTTTTCCTCTGCAGGTAGTCTTTTACTGTCTAAGATGCACGATCTTTATGCATGATGGAGCACCATCATGCATAAAGATCGTGCATCTGTACACTTCCTTATGAGTTAACAGCTTCTCAAGTAATATCTCCACATAACAAGGACCAATCATGGTGGTGCCTGTCGGCAAAAAGAACAATGAGGCAGTACCCGATGCTGACATAGTATTCCATATCACCTGAATAGGCGGATGTCTCACGGTGCTAACGGTGTATTTTTCATCAAACCTATTGCCTTTTGGTCGTCGAATATGTGCTTCACGTGATTCAAATTGATGCACAGTTGGTCCATGGGAAAAAAGAACTTGGCTCCAATTTTTAGCACTCCACGATTGACGACGCTTTGCAAACTGGAGTCTCTTCTTTTTAATGACAGAGGTTAGTCTAGGTTTATAAGACCTGCACATAAACCTAGACTAACATAAACCTTTTAATCCAAGATCTTTGCTAAGACGTCGGGAAACAGTGTTGATACTATCACACCTTTTGAAAGTAGAAAGGACTTGATTTTCTTGCACGAACTCCTCGGAGAACGCATAACTATTCGCCTTATGGTATTGTCATCACGTCGGATTGTTTTCTTTCGACGTCCACTTCTCTTTCGGTTGCTAAATTCACCTGTATTTCGATATTTCATGATCGTAGTATGAATAGCAGTCTTGCTCATATTCACCTTTCTGCTCGGAGTATCCTTCATGATATAAAGTCACTATTTCTGCCTTCTAAACAACACATAATGACGCTTTCTTCCCAGTTTTTTGCTATATAAAAAATACATACAAAACCTCTTAGCATGAAAACTAGCAGCAACTCCCCCAAATTTATCAACAGCTGCCACTGTAGGATGATGCAACACCGACAGAAAGTTTTGTAATACAGACAGTAGCTGACGCAATTGGCAGAAATCTCCTAATACCAACAGGTGATCTTAAACATTTGCAAATGACTACATATACACTGGCGGAAAGTGAAAAAGAACACCAAGAAGGAGACGTCTGATACCAACAAAATTTATACAGCATAATAAAGGAATACGGAGGATAACGTGATCAAAACATTATGCCAAAATACAGCTGTATTTGCTGGTAAACTGAAGAATAACATTTCCATGTAACATGGTTAGTACGAGGTTGAACCGCCATGAACTGCGTCACACTGTGCAATTCTGGCATGGAGTTTGTCGTACAGATGTTGGATGCAAGTTTGGGGTATTGAGTTCCAAGCATCCTCAACCTGGATGCGTAAATCGGGGATGGTTGTGGCTGGCCGTGGAGACCGGATAAGTCGTTATCCCATAAAATTCCACACGTGCTCAATGGGGGACAAATCCGGTGAACGTGCAGCCCATGGAAGTTGTCTCACACCCTGAAGTGCATGTTGCGTTGCACGTGCCGTGTGTGGGCGTGCGTTATCTTGCTGGACAACACCACGATAGACCGACCTTACAAATGGCACAACAACGGGCTGAATGATGTTGTTGATGTAGGATGTACTGTTTAACGTACCCGGTACAAACACTAGTTGTGTACGGGAGTGATAGCTGATCGCTCCCCACACCAGGAGACCAGGTGTAGCCCCTGTGTGTCGCTGGCGGATGCAAGAAGAGGGGAGACGCTCCCCTGTGTGTCTGCGAACACGCATACGGTCATCGGATGCTCCCAAGCAGAATCTGCTTTCATCGCTGAACACGACAGTTCGCCATTGCGTTCTCCAGTGCAGACGTTGGCGACACCACTGCAGCCGTTCCTGACGGTGGGCTGGAGTCAGAGGTACACATGCCAGAGGCATACGTGCATGCAGTCCTGCATCCAGTAGACTGTTGCGGATTGTTCGCATAGTCACCTCAGGTGCAATGGCAGCTCGGATTTGCGTCGCAGTGGATGTTCTGCTTGACAACGCCGCTCTTTTTATGCGTCGATCGGTCCGCTCATCAGTCCGTCTGTGACTCCCGGTTCCACGTCTTCTCGTGTGGGAATGTTCCTCGGACCATCTACGCCACCATTGTACCACCACCGATACTTCCCGTCCAATTCGCTCCGCAATACGACGATACGACCACCCGGCCTCGCGGAGTCTGACTAGACGACCTCGCTGAAAGTCCGATAACTGCTGAAATCGTACACGTCTTCCATGTCTAGGCATTGCAGCTTCTTCAGGGTCTTCGCACGTGTCCGTACGCCGACGACGTATTACATTCCCTTCGCCGTACTCCTTAAATATCACCGACGATAATTTGCATATTATGCCGTACTGTGGCGTAAGCGCTCACCGGTTGGTCCCGAAATTAACCTCACACCTACATAATCTTGACCCCATTAACATATGTAAATTTCATGATCGTCAGCCAATTCCTTCTTGGTGTTCTTTTTTCACTTTCCGCCAGTGTATGTAATTGCCGCCTGAATCAGTTCTCAGAAGTCAGCTGTTATTGCGCTATAGCCGCACGTGGAGTTATATTGCATAAGTCATAATAATATCAGGTGCTAGTATGGTTTCTTTTGTACAGTCTAAAACACGGCCACATCCTTAGCAGGAAAAATAAAGTCAAGAGTTAGGCACTGGAAGTTTATAAACCCCACAGTGGGCATGTTTTATAAGTTTAAAAATGAATTAAACACAGCTCAGCCTTTGAGAAACATAGCTGATGCCTACGAAGAAGCTTTTTTTTTCCTTTGTAGGGAAAATCCTGCCGTAATTCGTTTGAAAATTTCTTCTAATCTGACGATTGCAATTGCAGCCTCTCAGGCTGTCAAGGATCGATGAAGGGCATGATGATAAGCGTAAGCCAGTTTGTCGGCCGATGAAAATGGGTGCCTATCTTTGGTCCACACATTCAACATTCCATTGCCATGGTTTGGCAGTAGGAAAAGTGTCCAAGTTAAATCAGTGAACCCACATAAAATTGTGGTCGCAAAACCACTCAGCAAAGAAACAACATCTGCCTTTCACTGCAACGCCGTCAACGAAGTGAGTCGTTTTTGGTGTCTGCATTGCTAACACAGATACATGATGTGTCCTTTATGCCAACGTTAAACGTAGGCAAAAGTAGATTGACAGAAGCATCTCAACGTCTACCCTGCTCAGATATGGTCTTTACCCACGGAAGGTTATGCCAAACGTGTGGTGGTATATCAGATTTCACTTTGATTTGCGACCGGCAAACGACTGATATATATAGTATTTTCATCATTTGGAATTGCTTTAGAATCTGGGCGCTTACGTCTGCTCAATCGAAAGGCAGTCCTACTTCCCTCAGATAAAGCTCGTTCATATACGCCAAGAACAGCTTAAAAATTTGTTTGGTAACATCGTATTTTCAGAAACTTTTCCCTATCGGACTTATACTTATTTCCGGCGTTGCAGTAGCATCTACAACAATGAGCCATTACATTATGACCACCTACCTAATAAGCTGTAGGACCCCACTTAGCCCGCAAAACAGGGCCCACTCGGCGAGGCATCGATTCGATGAGGTGGCGATAGGTATCCTGGGTATCTGGTACCATATTGTCAACAGCAAGTCCTCCAGTTTCCCGTACATTTCGGGATGGTGGTGATTTAGCACGAACACGCTTTTCCAAGTCGAACCACAAATGTTCGATGGGGTTCATGTTAGGTGAATTTGGAGGCCAGGCCATTAACAGGAAGTCACCTGCATGTTCCTCGAACCACTACTTGACGATTCAGGCAGTGTGGCATGGCGCATTATACCGTTTGTAATGGCCATCATCAGCAGGGAACACAGTTCCCATTAATGGGACCGCAAAGACGTTCAGATACCTGACAGCTGTCCTGGATTATGCTATTGGGATAATGGGGCCTAAAGTGATCCAAGAAAGCATCACCCACAGTATAACACCACCGCCACCGGCCTGTTTTCCGCCCAATAGTGCATCCAGGTACCATAGCCTCCGTTGGTAATCGGCGTAACCGCGTTCGGCCATCTACGTGATGCACCAGGAATCTTGATTCGTCAGACCAGGCCACTTTCTTCCAAACATCCACGGTCCAATCTCGATGATCTTGCGCCCATTTCATGCGTTGTTGGGGATGGTGTGAGTGAACATAGGGACCCGGCTGAGTCTTCGGCTACGCAGGCCCATGCGCAGAAGGCTGCGATGAACTGTGCGCCGTGGCACATTGCCCTGATCACCACTGTTGTAGCTGCGGGTTATTTGTACTGTGGCCCTGCAGTCTCTGTGAACAATGATCGGCTGTCTCCTCTTCCCTCTGGCATCAATGAGCCGCAAACGGCACACAGCTGGACGACGGTTCGTCGTTTGGCCACCTGTGCACCACTTTTGATACGTACTCACTACAGCGGCACGTTAACAACCCTCAAGCCGAGCCGTTTCCCAGATCGTAGTTCCGATGCGCCGTGCCATCACAATTTTTCCTTTATCAAACTCCGATAAATCGGCAGCTTTTCCCATTCTGACTCCGAGCACTCGACTAACAGAAAGCCGGTCCTCGGGTTGTATACACTGGTGCCAGAAAAACTGGTACACCAGTCTAATACTTGGTAGGTCCCCCACGGGAGCGCAGGACTGCAGAAATACCACGGGGCATGGACTCCACTAGCTTCTGGAAATATGCTGTAGGCAATGCACACCATACTTCCAGCAGAGCGTTCCACAATTCGGGTATATTCCGAGGTCTCGGGTTCCTGTGTTCGATAGCGTGTTGCATGACATCCCAAATGTGTTCTATCAAGTTCAGATCTAGGAACTTGGGTGGGAATGGTAACACCCCAAACTCAGATGAATGCTCCTCTAACCATAATGTGGCGTCCCGACACTTGTGTGGAGGTGCATTGTCCTGTTAGAACAGGCCCAACCCATCAGCATGAATGCAGGACATGAACAAGGGTACCTCGTCAGAAAGGATGCACACATAGCGTTGGCCGGTCACAGACGTTTGTAGACGTATCAGAGGTCCCAGTGAAGTCCAGCTAAACACACCCCATACCATTACGGACAGACGGGATCCATGGCTTCATGGGGTTTTCGTCACACACGAATCCTTCCATCTTTCCGATACAGTTGGAAACGGGACTCGTCAGATAAGGCTACTTGTTTCCAGTCATCAAGTGTCCAAGGTGGTGTTGCCGTGCCCAAGCGAGGCGCATAGCTCTGTGCCGTACACCCATCAAGGGGACTCGAGTTGGGCGTCGGCTCCCAAAGCCCATATCGTACAGGGTACGTTGCACAGTCCGGACGCTGATGCTTGTTGAGGCTCCAGCATTGAATTCCGATGATACCTACGAGAGTGTTGCACGCCGCGTGAAACGATTCTTGACCGACGATGGTCACGTTCACCCAATGTCTTTTTACGGCCACACGGGTATCGTAGGTTGGAGGTTTTGTCGGAATTCTTGTAGTCACGGTACACCCTTGCAATGGTCGTCCGTGAAAATCCGAACTTCATTTCTACCTCCGAAATACTATGACTCATCTCACGAGCGCCAACTATGACACCGCGTTGAAAATCGCTTAAATCGTTATTACTTGTCATTCTCATGCCGAAAACAGCTCTGACAGCTGGCAAGGTTGTCTGTTGCTTTATATACGCACTGGCGGACGCAACCGAGTACGCACATAGGTGACGTTGCTATGTATTTTGCATAAGCTCGTCTGTACCAGTTTTTCTGGTACTTCAGTGTGTATACTGCTCTATGAACTTTACCTGCGCCACTGTTGTGTCTCCAAGCGCGCTCCTTTCTCTAAGCTGCGGGTGGTCATAATGTAATGTCTCATCGGTGTACATGACGAAATTTCTCAGCACATGAAATGTTTTCCAAATGGCTTGCGATCTTTATTTGCTTCCAAACCTGCAAAGTTTTATCGAATTCGAATTGAAGGCTGAAAGTGAAAACAATATCATCGATTTTAATTAGGCATATACTGTAGATTGATCACTTAACATTTCTGCGCTTTGTTTTTTCGGGGTTGTTTTTTACCATTTTTTCCCGAGCAGTGAATTCTCTTTACTGTTCGAAAAGGGCAAGTATTTATGAAATAGCCGATAACACAGGTTGATATAATTCATTTTGTCATTGTCTTACCAATAAACGATATATGCTTCGATGCATGTGTGTTCTCTCTAAATCATTTGTCTTCGCTCAGCAAATCGTGCATTTATTGTTTTTATTACTTTCTGTGTTTATTACAGGTGCCCCTAGCCCAGCAGGGAGCCAGCGTCCAGCCTACTCTTCACCAACAGCCGTGAATCTGATCCATTTCACTGAGTCAAGCGCAGGATCCAGTGGTCAAATTCCACAACCTCGTTCTCCTACTGTATCCACTGCAGAAGCTTGAGCTGTCTGTCTATCCTCCATTCGTTTGGAGAAGGGGAAAAAAAGCTAGAGATGATTATAATGGACGACAGTGACGCCGATCTAGGATCTCTGAGTGGAATTCCTCAGAGAGAGAGAGAGCGTATGTCTCTGATCTGAAATCATTGCTACACCTACGACATTTTTCTTCCGCACTTCAGCAAATGACTAGGGAAGAAGCACCCTGCTAAAAAATAAAAATGAAATCGTTGTATCAAGCCTTTGGTTTAAACGTCATCGATGTCCACTTTTGCGCACAATAGGACAAGTACTAAGCTGAAGTCAAGCAGAGCACAGGAATGACACATCTGCTTTGCTAAGTACACAAATACACGTACATTCATGTTTGGGAGGAATTCCAAGCTGGCAGCAATTACCTGGGGTTCTTTCGCCCTATTCACCACAGAGGATGCAAAAAAACACTTTTAAAATGAACATATCAAAGTTGAGTTGCCTAAAGTCTTATTGGTTTAAGCCTTATCTCTGTTATTGTCTCGAAAACGTCAATCGTCGCCGTTTCTTCCACATGAAAGGAGGAGTGAAGAAGCCAAGAATGACGTAAAATAAAAAAATGTACTTTTATATCTACCTTTTTTTTCGCATTCGATGGTAACATGATATGCGGACTCTACTTTTATGTTAGCATAAATTTTCAACGGTCAAAGCATTTGAGTAAAATGTCTTTGACCGTTAAAAGTTGATGATAATGAATTTAACTGTGTGGAATAAAATGCAAATCGCCTCGAAGTTATAGACGTGCTAACATAGAAATTGCTTCCTCTCTCTCTCTCTCTCTCTCTCTCTCTCTCTCTCTCTCACTTCTCCATTTCGTACTTCCTAGATTTTTCATCCTTCCTTTTACTGTGTCATCCACTCTGTCTTCTTAGCTTCTTTCTGTCTCCGTCTCTTCTTTCTTTGCTGTCTACCTTTCTTTTTACCCACCCAGTCTCCCCTCTTCTTTCTTTTCCGCAACCCTTTTTTTCTACCTTCCTTTCTCCCTCTTCGTCTCCCTCTCTTCTTTCACTATCTCCCTCGGTTTTCTTTTTTCTCCTCCTTTCACTCTGTCTGCCTTGCTGTCTTTCTCTTTTTACACTCTCATTTCTTAGTCTTTTCTCTCTCCCCCTCTCTCTATTATTGCTTATTCTTCCTTCTTTCTCTCTATCTCCATCTCTTTCTCAGACATTTTTATTCCTCTTTCCTTCTCTCTCTGTCTCTGTCTCCTCCGTATTTTCCTCTCTGTTTTCTTCACTTTTCGCTTACTCTTCTGCTTGTATCGTCTCTCTTCACCATCTCTCCCCCTCTCATTTTTTTCTCACCTCTCGCTTACTCTTCTGCTTATATCGTCTCTCTTCACCATCTCTCCCCATCTCATTTTTTTTTCACCTCTCTCTCTCTTCTCCCTCTCTGCATGTCTCCGTCTCCCCATGTTACCTATCCACCTCATCTCTTCTTCATATAAACATCAAATCACAGAGAATGCAATCTGAAAAATAATTGTAATACATTATGTATTAAAATTACAGCAACCTATAAAACAATATAGATGTTGAAAAAGAAACTATTGCTTTCGAAAATGGCATTTCAGCTTACCGGAAGGTAGAACAGTAAGAAAACATTTGTGCACTTGAAAAAAAAGAGAGGAAGTGATTGAGAGAGGCAGGAAGAGAGAATTACAAATTGGAAGATCACAAGGCTTCTAATGGAAAAAATTATTCGATGATGAAACTTATGTCATTGCTATTTAATTATACCATGTCAAAAACCATGTAGAAATTATTTTTCACCACATACACACACGTTTCAGAAACGTTTTACACAATTTAAACTAATTAAGACACATACATACATATATACATATACTGTATATACGTGTGCATTATTATATTATTATATATAGATATTATATTATATATTGTATTATTATGTACATATAAATTCCCATTGTTCTTCCGTCACCTAGCTCTTGGAAGAGCTGTTGTGGTTGTGATTCAACTGCTCCAAATGCTGCAGTTCTGTGCTATATATGAGGCCCCCACATTGTTTAGATAACAGATACATACTATAAAAATGTATATTTAATTAATAATATAACACCCAGATCCTTCTCTCTGGAACGCTTGACGTCACACCAACGTCTGCATTGTTGCGTCATCATTTATCTATCAATTCGTGTGTGCTCTCGCGATGTCAAAATGATTGCCTGCTATATATATTAATAGCATCACATTGAGATGTCAAGGTGATCGCGTGCATATTTAAAAACATTGGATTATCAATGACTCGAGTTTTATTTACCCGTTCTACAAAATTTCGAATGGGAATCTTAATATCACGGCAAGTTGAGTTTGTATATTGATTTAATTTAACACAATTCGAATATTAATTTGTACGCTTTAATTATTTTTTACTTTTTTAATTTAACTAACTTTCCGAGTTTAGTGCTGATTATATCGTACATTTTGAAAAATATCGGTCTATACCTACAATAAAAACTGAAATCTTGCGATGTCGAAGTGAGTGAAATTGCATTTAAAAACAGATGCAGCCCCAACAGCACGTTGTCGATAATTTAGATAGTTCCGATTTGTAATGCCAGATGTCGCATTATTTTGTAGAAAAGGCTTCGGTATGAAGTTTCAAACTAACCTCCGAATAGGACAGTCTAAAACAAGCCGTGAACGGAATAACATGTGTGCCGGAGAAAAAGTAATTTAACGCGAAAAATCAAAGCAAAAGTTATTAAGGTAAATCATGAATGGGATACAAGGTTACACCATACAATACAAATTTTGAAAATGACAATCCGTTTTTTGGTGTAAATAAATTGTTAAATAAGAGGACGACGAAATTTTCAAGTTTTCGGATATTATCTGACTTACCATCCTTGTCATATTTACACCAAAAAACGGATTGTCATCTTCAAAATTTGTTATTAAGGTAAGTTTACACGAAAAAACTGGACTGCAAGGAAAATTGTTAAACAACAAATATTTCGCACTGAATGTTTATTTATCGCGAGATCTTTTGAAAAACGGAAATAAACAGCATATAATTTTCAGTTCTAACATGAATGAGTTCTTGCTATATAAAGTTTTACTACATTTCCTTACAAAAGAGCCGGCGGCGTCTATTTGATTTGTTTCCAATCTGCTTCAACTAAAAATTTCACCATCTTAGGACGGGAAACATCCCCTATACATTAATATTTATTTAAAGCTTAAAACAAACGTCCTAGTTTGGTTGTTAATTATCTAAATCAATAACATAAAAATTTTATTCCTTTAAATATTAAAAAATGTATATTAGAATAAGTACTGAGTGTTTGTTAAACCTGAAGCTCAACAAACATCCAGTATTTATTCGTTCATCTTTTTCATTTCTTTGATCAAAAAACGCTAAATTTAAAAGCACTTTTCTTCGGAATCAGTACGTTTTCTGTTACGTGAAATTCCGATACCTGAAAAGATGGGTTTTGTAATACAGATCCTTTTAGTTGTTGATGGAGCGTGAAAATTGCAGACTTTGCTCGAATATCAAATAACTTGAATTTCACGATAATTTTTGGAGAAAGTCAGAGAAATGTCAAAGAAAGAGAAAGGAGTTAAGTGTGTGTTAATAAAAAATTGAAAGTAGTGCGTACAATAAGAATCATTTACATATTCCCCATAAATTTGCATGCTTATTTCCCTTTCGTCGCTCTCACATACACACGTCAGTCATCATTGAAATCACAAGTTGCATAACTTGAATAATTCACAAGTTCGTAAAACGTATCTTTAATAATGAAAATAATCATATCATGTTACTGCTGTGGAACTGAATTTTATTGTTTATGAGACATCTTTGTGACCAAGAACAACTTTTTGGACCTACAGGAATTTCTGCTCAGTAATGGTCTCATATAACAAACACCGAAATGTACGCATGAAGTCGAGTATGCAGCACGATGTACGTGTCACATATGTTTTTGAAATCAAGGACAACTGTACAGAATTGGCTCAAAGAATTTTTGTACTCTGAAACGCTATTTATTATAAGTTTCTGTGCAATAAATGCTAACACCAGAAGAAGTATTTGCATAGTTATTCAGAGGCGATCTGGAAAATGCGATCTGGCGTTGTAAACATGTGCTAAGCAATCAAAATGGAACATCGCAAAGCTTTTGAGTCGATCAATGAATCTTTGTCGCTCTGAATGCATGCATTTCATTTTCCAGTAAAATCGGCGCCTTTTCAGTGAGGAAATCAGAATGTTGGCATTCCGAAGTTGCATACGTTCCCCCATTTACCACATTAGAGAAAAAAGAACTTGCGCAGATCTCATTGTTACTTATACAGCAGTGGTTTCAAACTCAGACCCTTTGAAGGAACATTTACCAGTCTTGGAGGACTGTGGGACCGCATGAATATTAATAAATTTCTTATAAATAAATATAAACTTTAAGAAACTACCCCAATGGCTTGGCACTAGAGTGGAATATTATTTCTAATTATTGGTAAATAGTAAAAAAAAAACGCTTCGTCAATCACTGAAAACAATCACTTTTACGTAACAATTATTTTTCACTTAAGTCTTAAAAAATCACATTTTACCAATTTAACACGGTACAAGGTACAGAAAATACTACATGTTCTGACCAAAAACTTGGGCTCGCTTTTCTGTCACTAATTTATCGATATCTGGAATAATGTCGTTTGAACATGCTACTTTTAAAAGTGAGCATGAGTTGTTCCGATCATAGACAGAACAAGTGCAGTTAAGTTGTGAATGCTTACGTACTTGTCCTTTGAAAGTAACTGCTAAAACTATGTTAGATTGTAGCTGCTGATATTTTCTTTCAGGAAAGAATCATACTCAAAGTCTATTAATTCACGCGGATGTTCTTGAGGTGCGTTGTCAGCATTATAGGGAAATGGAGACTTGAATATATTGGAACATATTTTCCATGTCTTTGAAACATTCAAACCGCCATACAGTTATATTTTTCGTAAATAGACTTGTTACTTATAAAGCAGATGGCTTTGCCAAGCATTACTATGTTTATATTATATGTAATATATTACAATATATTTGAAAAAAGAATGATTTATTTTTATTTTGTAATAATTCATGCTGGCCGCAAAACAGTTGGCGCCGGGTCGCGAGTTTGAGACCACTGTTATACAGGAAAAACTGGAAATTCAATATAACTTTTCATCACTGAATAGTGCCAATATGGGTTTTCTGGAACAGTTTTTTCTCACAGACGTAATGTTAATTTTGGAGTTGCTTCTCTTTTGCTACCCCTTGTTCCTTCCCCTTCTTCACTTTAATTAATTTAAAGGGGGAGCGGGTTAACAAAAATGAAAAAAAGTTATAATTTTTTTGGTTAACCCCACCTCAATTTAAATTAGTTAAAGTGAAGAAGAACGGGGGAGTAACAGGGGAGCAGCAAAAAAGAAACCACTCCAAAACTAACATTACATCTATGGGAAAAAACTGTTCCAGGAACCCTATATTGACATTTCTTCATTGCAGTATTTTTTTGCAGATGTATGTAAAAAATTGTGTCTAACGCCTTGAATAAAAGAAATTTTGGAAAATATTCGATTTCCATTGACTTGGAGAAATTAGCATTAGAATCATCTCAGCACCAGGTAACAGTTTTTACCACTCTAGAAACGAAAAATAAAACCTGTTTCATACTTCCTGAATGAATGCTGTACATTTTTAGATACCACTAGGTAGAGGCTTTGCTGGACTAAGAAAATTAAGGGGGGGGGGGGCTGAACAGAGCTTAATTTTTTTTCATTACCTCGTACTCGCCCATTCTCCTGAATTTAAAAAAAAAACCTGCTACATTTTAAAATTGGTAGTTGTCACATTCGATTTAATTGCGTTTTAAATATTAAATATTTGAATTAATTTAACTTCACTGACAACCACTGTAAACCAGAAATCCTCAATTTTGGTATAATAATTTTACCACAGCATTAATATTATTTAAATTGTGATCATTTCCCCTTCATCATTTGGTTTTTTGAGAACATGGAGATAGCTCCCAGTGCTACGGTGAGGAGTATTGAGAAGTGCTGTAGAGTGCCAGCCTTTCTTCTATTTAGGAGGATTTTTACTGGTGGCTTTTGTTAGTACGTGCAACAAATTCTGTATGTAGATCGTATGGAAGCCAAACATTTAGCTTCATATCCCCCGCAATTTAAACAAGAGACGGAGTGAATAGTTGATCCAATGTTTATTGTGGCTTCGGCGACAGACAGACAGAGCATCTTAGGCAATTAAGAGAAATGAAGAAATAGAGAGAGACCCACTGCACGGCAAAAGAACCTGCCCTAGCAAAGAGAACCAGCCCTGTGGCAAGAGAACCAGCCCTGTTGTAAAGAGAACCAGCCCTGTAGCATCAGATTCGGTGTAGGATACCTAAATTCTGTAGGCGTTCAATTGACGTCAGCATACAGTGTTTAGACGCACACAATGTTGCCAACTCTTGAGAAGATCCTATGGCTAAAATGTTAAAAAAATGGCGTGTCCAGAAATTTTTTTCGGGGGAGAATGGAGAGGGTTACGAAATTTATTCTTTATACAACTAGATGTGTTATGAGTGCACTTTTAAAATGTTTACAACATCCGCGCAAAAATATTCAAATCAATCTTTCTTGAAATTTTTATTAATATTCGTATTACCTATATTCTTATCACCACATAATGGTTGACCACTTATATTTTGCCATTTATCAGTGCAAAAAACAAGTTCGGAAAAGTGACTGGAATCCTGATAAGACCAATTTGTGTGCGAGAATCTGATTTCTAATGCACTAATAAACATGTCTAAAAATGGTACATAAATTGAAATCCTGTAATAGTTTTCTGTGTTTATGTTACAGCGTTGGGTTTGTTTTGATGTGATTCTTGGTATTTTAATCACGATTCCTTGTCTTTCAGCGTGCTTTAGAGCAATCTGAAATCAGTCATGGGAATTTGGCGTTGCCTCGTCGCCACAGAAACTTTCAGTACACCCATGTATTGGCTTTTCATTACAATGGGACATTCTGGTCCTAGGCTGCTTGCCAAATCCTCCTCTTCATGGAGAAAACACGTACAGTTGTTGCCATGAGACATGAAAACAATTTCAAATGCCATCAAAACTTTGCGTTTTAAAATCATGTTTTTGAAAAATCGAAAGGTTCCAAACTCTTGGGGTGGGGGAGTTAACAATGAAACCCATTTCCTTGGGCATTTCACTGCGCATTACACACCGCACGATCTCGGGGTTTGTCCTTAAGCAAGAGGCAGTTCCTTACGTGTCATTCGGTAGCATATAATGGTCAAACATAAATTTGCCATTTACTTTTTCGTTTACTTAATTTATTTATTTGTTGTTTATTGACCATTGATTTAAATTATACTATTCCAAACTTATTAAAGTTTCAATTTTTTTAAACTCAAACGAAAAACTTATTTCGAGATTATTATGGGGCTTATAACGTACAAGTTTGTCCGCTCCGGAGTAAGTCGCTCTCCCAACTGAGCTACTATCTGCCTTTATCTCACATGCCTCCTGGGGTGCAGACACGTCACATCTCCCCCCACCCCCACCCCCACCCCGAAAAAGGGTCGGGGGATGACCCACGGTTCAGCCGGGACCATGTGTCGCGGTAGGCAGCCATCAACGAAGAACGTGCATTTGAGAAATCCTAGACAATTTGGTGTGTGGAACGTAACATCACACTGATTTATTTTTTCGAAGCACTGAAGAAGGAATTCTCATTTTTCCTGTCTCGCCGTGTGTAAAGAACATCACATCATTGCGAGAAACTTAACAGCCGGGTCATCCTGGAAGTTCGGGCGCCAATATAACGTACAAGTTTGTTCTCGCAGGGCATCGGACCCAGGTACCCTCACTCCGGAGTAAGTCGCTCTCCCAACTGAGCGACGCGGACATGTGCTCCCATTGCTGTCTGTCTTTATCTCGTGCGTCCGCCGGCGCAGGCACTTCACAGGCTTCAGATGCTATTGATGGGGCTTCAGCTACCTCCCCTAAAATGATCTAGCAACATCCCTTTCACTAGGATACCTTCTTTCGTCTCTTTTTTTATCCGACGTTCTGTATACCATGAAGTGAATTTTTCGCTAGTACTGTCTTAGTACCAGACTACAGTTTAGATATTTTACAGCTCTATAGGCAATGAATTACTTGCATCCCAGAAAACAGTACATGATTTCTTTTCTTTTTTTTTTATCTACAATGATGACTATGTTTATGAAACCAATAAACAGAAAAGAAAATTCTGATATTCAACTTAAGAAAAAGATCTAGATTTGATTGTTGCTCAATAACAGAAAGAATGAAAACTGCTAACGCGAACGTTATGAGACAAACCAAAATTTATTAGACAGTGTTCTGTTAAATATTTAATTTGTTGGGAGTCAAAGGAACAGAAGAGGAAACGGGAAGAACAGTTTGAATGATTTTTCTCTCTTGATTTTCCTCCTAAGAAACCATTAATTTTATCTTTAGAGTTCATAATTTTGGTTTAGTCCAAAGTTATAGCAATTATATCGCCACGCCCTTAGCGCACAATTCAAAACATACTATTCACACCCTATTAACCACAGCCATTCAATCAATACAACTGAAATGACTACCGTTCGTGTACGATTAAAAATAAGGATAAAAACCTATAAAACCTTTAATGGATCTAAATAAAACCTGACATAAGACCTTTCGTATCGTAAAATACGATCCATCATCAGATGTTACAAGTGCTGGTAATACACAATACATACATACAATAGGAACCGCCCTCGACATAATTGGTGTGATCGCTGCGAGGAGTCAACGTAAATCCGAATTTTGATTAGATGCTGCTGTTGTTGGCGTCAAAGAGTTGTTTGTGTCAAAATTCCTCCGGGAACATGGTGGGTAGAATCGGGAAGTACCGATTTCCAAGGAAGCGGTATTTGTTCCGGTGTGTTATAGTTACACACCCTATCCCCGAAAGAATGAATGAAAATAATTTCAGTGAACCTGAGGTGTGATCTGGACATTGGAACGTTCAGTACAAAAACATGACCCCAAATGGGAACATGGGAACCCTGGCTGACGAAGGTTATTTAGATTTATTTAGATCCATTAAAGGTTTTATAGGTTTTTACCCTTATTTTTTAATCGTGCATAGACGGTAGTCATTTGAGTAGAATTCGCCACAGACATCTTGTATTCCCACGACCTTGCACAGTTTTAAATGTCATTTGTTTTGTGCGTTCACGTCCTTCGTACACAATTGACCTCCACCGTCTTGTGTCCTCAAGCACTTTGTGCACCCTACAGACTTCACTCTTCTCATTTTCCTACGTACTTAGCACACTATTCACAGCAAACCACTCGCACGCTATTAATCTCACCCGTCTTGTGCCCTTTGTACAGTCTTAAACTTCATTCGTTTTGTGCTTTCATGTCCTTCGCACATTAATAAACTCTTCCATCTAGTAGCCTCCTACTCTTTGCACTGCCTGGGACTTCACCTTTTTCTTGCCGTCGCGTCTTTTGCACACTATTAACCACACCTGCATTGTGTTATTATGCACTCTGGGCATTATTGACTTCACCCTTTTTATTTACCTGCGCACTTAGCACACCATTCACAGAATACCATTTTCATACTGTTGTCCTCACCCATCTTGTGTCCCCATGACCTCTCATGGTCTTTAGATTACCGCCCCGGTGGCGCAGTGGTCTAAGCGATGGCCTCTGATCATTCGTCCGAACGGGGTCTGGGTTCGAATCCCGGTGAGGCATGGATGTTTTGTTTGTCTTACGGCACTAGCTCTCTCCCTTCCCTGGAACCAGTGACCCTAAATTAGGGACGGGCGACTGCTTATAGCCCATTGAGTTGCTCACGGTAGTCGTTAAAAATCCAATAAAAAAAATGGTCTTTAGATTCTTCTGTTTTGTGCCTTCACGTTCTTCGCTTACTATTATCCTTACCCGTCTCGTTTCCTCACGCACTTCGCGTAGTTTAAACTTCATTTGTTTTGTGCCCACACTTCCTTCACACACTATTAACCTCGCCGATCTTGTGTCCTCATGTACTTTGCACACACTATTAGCTATACCCTTCTAATTTCCGTATGCACTTAGCACACACTATTAGCTATACCCTTCTAATTTCCGTATGCACTATTCTCAGCATACCATGCGCACATTATTAATCGCACCTGTCTTATGTCCTAGCGAGACTTCATTCGTTTTGTGCCTTCCTGTCCTTCGCACAATATTGACGTCATCCGTCTTGTGTCGTCCCGTTGTTCGTAGTCCCAGACGTCATTCATATGGTGCCTTCACTCCCTCGCACAGTCTCAAACTTCGTTCTTTTTGTGCCATCACTTACTTTGTACATTATTAACCTCACCAGTCTTGTATCCTCACGAACTTTTCACACTATTCTACTCACCCTTCTTATTTTCCAAGGACCTTAGCACGATCTTCATAGAATACCATTCACACACTAGCAACCTCACACATTTTGTGTCTCCATGACCTTTCACAGACTTAAATTCCATTCATTTTGTGTCCTTGCGGTTGTGGTACACTCTTAACCTTACCCGTCTTGTGTCCTCACACTCTCCGCATAGTTTCAAACTTTATTTGCTTTTTGCCTGTTGGTCCTTTTCACACTATTTACCTTACTCATCTTGTGTGTACCGTCCCGGTGGCGCAGTGGTCTAAGCGACGGCTTCTGATCATTCTTCCGAAAGGGGTCCGAGATCGAATCCCGGTGAGGCATGGATGTTGTGTTTGTCTTACGGCCCTGTTTCTCTCCCTTCCCTGGAACCAGTAATCCGAAATTAGGGACGGGCGACTGCTTATAGCCCATTAAGTTGCTCACGGTGGTCGTTAAACCTCCAATCAAAAAATTAAAACAAAAATTGTGTGTCCTGATTCCCCCGCACAATCTCAGATTTCATTGATTTCGTGCCTTGACGTTCTTGCACTATCACTCAATTTGTATCGCCACGCTCTTCGTACATCATTAAAGTCCCCACGTTTTGTCCCTAGGTAGTTTGTTCACTCTTAACTTAACCAGTAATTTGTCTTCATATCCTTCGCTTACACTGTCTTACATTTTATTTTGTTTGTGATCCCACGTCCTTCGCGCACTATTCGCCTCCCTATCTTGTGTTTCCATCACCTTCACAAACTCTTAGACTTCATCACTTTTCTGTTCTCACCGTCTTCTCACACCATTAACGTCATCTGTCTTGTATCCTCACTCCTTCAGCACACTGTAAAGCTTCCCCTGAGTCGTATCTCCATGAATGTTCTTAGCACACTGTTGACCTGCTGTCTCTTGTATCGCAACAACTATCAGAATCACTCAACTTGTACGAGCCGCCCCGGTGGCGCAGTGGTCTAAGCGATGGCTTCTGATCGTTCATCCGAAAGGGGTCCGGGTTCGAATCCCGGTGAGGCATGGATGTTGTATTTGTCTTACGGCACTGGCTCTCTCCCTTCCCTGGAACCAGAGACCCAAAATTAGGGACGGGCGACTGCTTATATCCCATTGAGTTGCTCACGGTGGTCGATAAACCTGCAATCAACAAAAAACTTGTATGAATTGGCGCACTTCTTACCAGTGATGCAGTTCTAAATGAAAAAGTGCCTTAGCGGTGAACGGATTGGTAAAACACAATCCAAAAACCTTGTCTGTTGTTTTTATTTAGCATTTTTATCAAATTTTCATTATTTACTAATTTTATCAATTTATATTGAAATTGCTGAATTTGATCAAATTTAAAGGAACATAAGAATGTTGCATGAAAGTTACACACTGAAATATGAAATTCTTATTTTAATACCGCTCTCTCGTTCTACACGATTTCTCTACAAATAATAATACATTAGTTACATTGAACAGAATGCAACTACCTAAATAGACACATTAATATATGTAGTAACTAGTGCCCAGTTTTTACTAAAATTATGAGGTGAATTAAGGGGATTTCTTTTATGTTACCCGGAAGGAATCAGAGTGAGCACAAGGGATTACTTTTACTAGAGCTGATAGTCGGTGGTCACATTGGATTTGAACCCAGACCCATCTCGTATCAGAAGCCAGCGCTTTGAACACTGCGCCACCGGGACCGCATTCGCTCATTTCCGCGGAGTGTCCACCGCCTTGAACTTTATTTTTACTGGCGTCAAGACAAAGGAGTTCACATCCTGTCTTTGCACTATAATCCTTATGATTCGTGAGACGTCCTAGTGCGTGATTCGAGTGAATCGTCTCATCTCTACATAACATATTTGTATAAATTTTGTTTCTGGGTTTAACGACCACATCATGAGTACCTTGTAAGACTTTACGCAGCCATCTGTTCCTAGTTTCGGGACACTGGCTGCAGGGAAGAGAAAAATTCTGCACCCTCAGACAAACTCGGACAAAATATCAGAGTTCAGCGCCTCAGAACACTCGACCACTGGGGCGGCCATCTCTGCTGTATGAACATTCGGTTAAGATACTGGTATGCTTGCATAAAAAACACAGTTTTCTCTATTTTTGCATGCATGATCATCAAAACAATCACTGCTTTTTCTTTCCAGCTAACCACCAAAAGTACCTTAGCGCCGGTAAGTCTAATGAATGTTGTTAAGCCTAGAACAATAGCGCCGGTAAGTCTAATGAATGTTGTTAAGCCTAGAACAATAGCGCCGGTAAGTCTAATGAATGTTGTTAAGCCTAGAACAATAGCGCCGTTAAGTCTAATGAATGTTGTTAAGTCTAGAAAAATAGCGTTGTTAAGTCTAATGAATGTTGTTAAGTCTAGAACAATAGCGTTGTTAACCCTAGAACCGCGCCTTAGCGCCGCTAAGCCCCTTCTACATCTCTGCTTCTTACTAAATGCTACATATTTAGCACGATTCTTGCGAATTAGCAATCTGTTAATCTCATCCGTTCGTGTCCCAACACTTTGGGCACACTCTTAAGGGGACCAGTTGCTTTTTAGGCTTCGCATGTTAACATTATGGGAGGTCTCGATGTACTTAGACACATGTTTCTCACGATAGACTTGGCCTATCAATTGCAAACTTGGCATGCATTTTCCTAAGGATATTATACAACACCTGAACTAGAATTATCGCAATCGGTCAATTAATTAATTTTGTGTTAATTAATCAAAATGGCTGTCGATTTTGCTGACGTTTTCATTAGCAATTGTATTTATTATTTTAATTGAGTATATTATTGAGTCATGATTCTAGTTCAGGTGGTTGTTGATATACACTGAAGTGCCAGAAAAACTGGTACACCAGTCTAATACTTGGTAGGTCCCCCACGGGAGCGCAGGACTGCAGAAATACCATGGGGCATGGACTCCACTAGCTTCTGGAAATATGCTGTAGGCAATGCATACCATGCTTCCTGTAGAGAACGTTCCACAATTCGAGTGTATTCCAAGGTCTCGGATTCCTGTGTTCGACAGCGCGTTGCATGGCATCCCAAATATGTTCTATCACGCTCAGATCTGGAGACTTGGGGAGAAATGGCAACACCCCAAACTCAGATGAATGCTCCTGTAACCATAATGTGGCGTCCCGACACTTGTGTGGAGGTGCGTTGTCTTGTTGAAACAGGCCCAACCCATCAGCATGAATGCAGGACATGAACGGGTGTACCTCGTCAGAAAGGATGCGCACATAGTGCTGGCCGGTCACAGACGTTTGTAGACGTACCAGGGGTCCCAGTGAAGTCCAACTAAACACACAGCATTCCATTACGGACCCCACACCAGCCGGTGAAGTTCCCTGTTGACAGGCGGGATCCATGGCTTCATGTGGTTTGCGCCACACACGAATCCTTCCATCTGCCCGATACAGTTGGAAACGCGACTCGTCATACCAGGTTTCCAGTCATCAAGTGTCCAGTGGCGGTGTTGCCGTGCCCAAGCGTGGCGCATAGCTCTGTGTCGTGCGTGCACCCATCAAGGGGACTCGCGTTAGGCGTCGGGTCCCAAAGTCCATATCGTACAGAGTACGTTGCGCAGTCCGGACGCTGATGCTTGTTGATGCTCCAGCAATGAATTCCGATGATACCCGCGAGAGTGTTGCACGCCTATCACGTGAAACGATTCTTGACAGCCGACGATGGTCACAATCACCCAATGTCTTTTTACGGCCACACGGGTATCGTAGGTTGGAGGTTTTACCGGAATTCTTGTAGTCACGGTACACCCTTGCAATGGTCGTCCGTGAAAATCCGAACTTCGTTTTACCTCCGAAATACTATGGCCCATCTCACGAGCGCCAACTATGACACCGCGTTGAAAATCGCTTAAATCGTTATTATTTGTCATTCTTATGCCGAAAACAGCTCTGACAGCTGGCAAGGATGTCTATCGCTTTATATACATATTTGGCGGACGCAACCGAGTACGCGCATAGGTGACGTTGCTATGTATTTTGCATAAGCTCGTCTGTACCAGTTTTTCTGGCACTTCAGTGTATACAGTAAGGTATAAAAAAATTTTCAAGCCATTATCTTCAGTGGTTTATGAGAAAAATGTTCCTAAATGTACAAAACCACAACTTTACAGGGGATGCAAAAAACGAAGACCTGTGACTAGAAGCCTCCCGCGTCATACTCCGTTTCCTCTGCTTTGCTCAAGTGTCGTACACCATTCGATTCAGCAAACTCTGTAGGGAAAAAATTGAAATAAAAAAAATTTTATTACATTTTTCTTTTTGCAGGACTGGTCCCCTTTTAACAGCACCAGTCTTGTGTTCTCTTGCCCACAGCACACTATTCAGCTAGCTCGCTTTGTGTTCCCGTACCCCCAGTTTGCTATTTTTTATACCTATTCGAAACATCTTGTATCCTATCGCTCTAACATTACTTACCACCCATCGATCTCATGTAGCACACAGCACATTATCAACATCATACCTCTTACATCTCCACACCTATTAGCCTCGCTTAATTTCTATTCCCATGTCCTTATCATAATACCCTTTTCATCCGTCTTGTTTGTACGCCGCCCTTTGCTCAACTTTGGGGGGTGGGTAACCACAACCTTGAGAAATTTAATGGGCTATAGGCAGTCGCCCGTCTCTAATTTAGGGAAACTAGTTCCAGGGAAGAGAGAGAGAGCCAGTGCCGCAAGACAAACACAACATCCATGCCTCACCGGGATTCGAACCTATACCCATCTCGGACGAATGATCATTAACCAGATCTTAGACCACTGCGCCACCGAGACGACTCTCACTCTTAAACCTCTTCGTTCTTGTGATACCCAAGCCTTATGTGCACTATTAAACTCACCTGTCTCACATCCCCTCACTTTTGGTACAGTTCGTTCTCTTATCCCACTAGTACGCACTTAATTTCTTTCGTTTGGCGTCTTTGTGGCCCAATCTTTGCCTTGGCTTCATAATGCCTTATAATTCATGCCCGACGAATTTCACAAGAGGGCCATTTCAAAAAGAATGATGATAATAAAAATACTCGCCTTAACATGGTGGAGTTTCAAATCTCGTTCAGTCACTCTATACGTGTACATCTTACAAAAATCAACGGCAGTCTTTGAGCCAATTCAAGATTTCTTTTATACAATGGTAAAATCCAAGTTTTCAAATTTCAAGTATACAATAGTTTAAGGAAGCGCGACTGATCCAAGAATTAGTAAGAATGATTATAGTAAAACTCATGCCAGTAAGAAGTAACGTGTCATACAACCACAACACAACCCCTATTATGTACAAGGTCCTATGATTTTTCAAAGCATACTCGTGATACGTACCGAGTGTTCACCATCTTCCCTGCGTGAAACTAAGAATTTGAGATCAAGAAGTGATCATGCAAAATTCGTTTATATGCAAAGAGAGAGTGTCTTTAAACATGTACTTTGTATTTACAAATAAATATATGTTAAACTTTCTTTTTAACTTGTGAATGAATGTACAATACATTTTCTGAATTAAGATTTGTACCTAAAATGTTCCGACTAACCCACTACGGATCAGTCATTTTCTAAACTACATTTATTCAACACTTCATTGAGGCCGAAAGTAACGAAACGGATACTAGAGCTCTAAATGTTATTAGTATAAAATATTTATCTTATACAGAATCTAAAAGAAAGTTGCTGGACCAAAGCTTCTTCAAAGCAATGTAAAGTGAATATAACGTTGTATGAAAATTTAATAAAAATATTTGCCAGTATAGTAGTGTGTTTCTTTCGTGTCTCGTGTCAACTCAGTCATTTGTGGGCAAATGAACCTTTTCAAAATATTAAAGTGAGCAGTCAAAAACACAAACAAATTGGACTCAATCCTCCATCCACGCTGGGGTTCCGTTTCTCAGATACCTAGAGCACAGTAAATTCGTAAGAACGGCTTACGAAGCAACAGGAAGTAAGGGGATTAGGTTCATGGATCGCTTGCAATTGCATTTTATTCGGTTTTGTTTTGCAATATTTTGTTAATTATGTAATATAATGAAATAAAAAGTGATAAAAAAAGGTTACGACAAATGAGTTTGCATTTTCCTCAAAGGTGCATTAGAAATTGGAAACTTTCAAACGGTTTTATAAAACAATCACATAAACTTAATCAGCATCGCGTCAAATTAAACGTTTTCCATCTCCAAAGGATGTGTTATCTTGAAGTTTCGAGCTGCGAAACGTTGCTGAACCAACAGATGACCATCATTGGCGTTGGTTGTCATGTCGTTTTTCTCATCTCAGCCAAAATTGTTGGCATTTCTTCCCATCAGTAAACCACGTTCATATAAGAAGGTCCAAGAAAACGCACTGCGAAATAAGGCAAAAAAATAAAAAACTCGTTTGACTTTTGCTTGCCTGCCGACGGCGGCTGCGAAAACTCTGCCGGATTGCGATGTCTATCAGTGGCGATTCGTGCCGAACGCGAGGTGTAGTGAGATAATGACTTCAGCCAATGATCAGCAAACTGCATTGTCCGGTGAACATGGCTAACACGAAATCCGCAATTCCGTCAAAGATGAGGGAAGAATGGGATGCAACGGTCGAGGAATGATGTGCATGACAAGGAACAGGAGTCCGTTTATCGCGATGCCTAACTTGCCAAAATTTTACAAAAAATTGAGGTCAATGAGAATAATTGAATTCGGGCAAAAACAGAAGTCGCGGATATTTCAGTTCGGGCAAACAGAACTTGCGCACATGGAGGGATGAGAGTAATGTTAAACGTCAATTAGCCATGGTAATTAAGGGGATGCTAGACCCCGGATAATGGGAAAACACGGTTAATCCAAACTTCATTTTATGTGTTAAATAGAAAAAAAAACTATGAAAACACAAGATAAACATTCTTCTATTATGTAAATACAAAACTAAACATTTTAAAACTAGGTAATTTAGATAGAAAGTCTGTGGTTTTTGTTTCCTTTGTAGCATTATTTTCTGTTATTTTTCTTATACGTCCACGAATTTGTAAAACTTCTATGTAATCAACATTATCTTGACATTTCATGGATTTAAGTAATGTTTCTACCAGCTGTTAAATAGTTGGCTAACTAATGCCAAACTCTGCTGAAAGTGAAGACACACTTTCATGTTTTTCACGCCCTTTAATAATCTTAAATTTATTTTTCACAGTTAAAACAACCCCTTTTTCAAATATTTTATTGATCGAAATGCTAGGTTAATTTGGTTACACAAAAACAGCACACGAACAAGCTTCCGTAATGCTTAACAGAGTACATTAAATTAGTAATATACTTGACTGCGCACTCTGGCTGTAGAACGGAAAACGGCAACAGTGATTGATGACAGATAAGTTGTGCTGGAAGGATGTGCAATACTGTTTGATTGTGACGCAATATTAGAGAGAATGAGTCGAAAGTTTTGCAATATTTGAATTACTTTATGTCTTCATACGTACCTTTACGACGAAAGCTTACTAACATTCAAAGTATAGGCCATCGTGTTGCACCATCTTTAGCTATCTGTCTGCCAGTTCTTCGATTTCACGGGGGTACCAGTTCTTGTCCTTCGAGGCGAAGAACTCCTTCACCCCAGCTGCCACCTTCTCCTGGTTGTTGAAGTGCCGCCCGCGAAGGAAGTGGGCCATGGACCGGAACAAGTAATAATCCGACGGGGCAAGGTCCGGACTACATCCTAAGTGTGTTATCAATTCGATGACCTCAAGTTCCTGGAGTTTTGTCCGCGTCGTTCGCGCGGTATGAGGCCGAGCGTAGTCCTGATGTAGGACAGCGCGCTTTCTATTCACCAGTTCCGGGTACTTCTCTTCCAAAACGGCATACATCCACTCCAGCTGTTCAGAGTAGAGGTTGGCGTTGATGGTCCGACAGTCTGGAACAAACCTAATGGATTATCCCCTGGAAATTCCACCAAACGCAGAGCACCACCTTGTGCTCGAAGCGACCACGTTTGGCAACAGGTTCTGGAAGCTGGCCCGGGCTCAACCACTACCGTTGCATGTTAGGATTACGGATATAGACCCACTTTTCATCGCACGTAACAATTCTTTTGATGAAACGTACATCGCATGGGTTTTCTAGGAGTTTCGTGCACACTTCCACTCGGCGGTTTGTCTCAGCTGGCGTCAGTTCGAGAGGGACAATGCGGCAGCTCCTGTACACCTTGCAGAGGTCCTGAAGGTGACGAACTACGGTGGCCTGTGATATGTCCAGCTCACCTGATAATCTCAGAGTGCTGGTTGTCGGATTTGCCTCTACGCCCTGGCGCACGGACTCCGAATCCACTGTTCGCGGCCTACCTGACCTTGGCTGATCGTCGAGGTTTCTGTCATTTGAGCAAAATTTCTTGAACCATCTGTGTTGCGGTGCTGTAGTCCACAGAACTTTCCCCTTTCGCATGACTGTTTCGTGCTGCTTGAGCAGCGTTATAGCTGAGTTCAAACACGTAAAGGAAAAGTTCCCTAATTAACCAGTTGTGGCTGTTCATCTTTTAGGCGTCCCAAACACTGACAGAACGACGACATGCAATGCTGTTCACAGCAACGACTACCACTTCACATCCCTTTCGACTGACTGCAGTGCATGACTTCAAATCCTTTAAACACCTGACATAACCGCAGCAGCACATGCGTTTACGCAAATATTGCAGAACTTTCGACTCGCCCTCTGTATTTTAAAATACGCCGTAATGACTTTCCGTTTTTTACGAGTCTACTTTCATAGAGAATTAAAAAAAATGAAATTTGTATGTACTACAGAGGGCCACGGAAATACTTGAAAACTGTCTTCCAGACATGTAAACTAGCGAATAGTTTTGTGTGATGTTTCGTCTGAAAAGACGTGACAACCCATGTACGAAAATTTTCGTGTGTTTCAAGGACAAAATTGATTACAAGAATTTTTTGTCGCCTGCACTTTTCACGTTGCTGTCGCTCAGAAATCTCATGCAGTTGGTAGACACAAAGTCAACCAACTGCACGAGAATACGCCATGTCGGTAAACCACTCCTGAGTTTTTGATTCTTCAAATTAAATTTTTTTTGCCGTGAGTATTCTACTTCATATTTTCTTCCTTTCTCTCTTTATATACACTGAGCCGCCCCGGTGGCGCAGTGGTCTAAACGATGGCCTCTGATCATTCGTCTAAAAGGGGCCCGGGTTCGAATCCCGGTGAGGCATGGATGTTGTGTTTGTCTTACGGCATGGCTCTTTCCCTTCTCTGGAACCAGTGACCCTAAATTAGGGACGGGCGACTGCTTATAGCCCATTGAGTTGCTCACGGTGGTCGTTAAACCTCCAATAAAAAAAAATATATTATATATACACTGAAGAGCAACTGAATTAGAGATGCCTGTCTAGTAACGTGTAGCACCACCTTTCATCCTGATGACGGCGGCGATTCGTCTCTGCATGGACTCGACAAGACACCGGAAGCGTTGGGAAGCCATACGGATCCACGAGCCCTGAACAAGCTCCCACAGTTCACGAAGATTTGATGGAGGGTGTCAGAGCCTCGAACATATCTCTCGATGGCATCCCAGATGTGCTCGATGGGATTGAGGTCAGGTGACCTAGCTCGCCAAGGAAGCGAGGACACGTCGGTGGAGTGTGCATCCAACCATTCGGATACAATTCGGAAGTAGCCGCCCCGGTGGCGCAGTGGTCTAAGGCGCTGGCCTCTGATCATTCGTCCGTAAGGGGTCCGGGTTCGAATCCCGGTCAGGCGTGGATGTTGTGTTTGTCTTACGGCACTGGCTCTCTCCCTTCCCTGGAACCAGTGACCCTAAATTAGGGACGGGCGACTGCTTATAGCCCATTGAGTTGCTCACGGTGGTCGTTAAACCTCCAATCAAAAAAAAAAAATCGGGAGCGATGGCACGGTGCATTGTCTTGTTGCAGGATGAGGTCCCCAGTGGGATGTGAAGACGCACAAACGGGAGCAAATGGTCGTCCAGGATATCCCGGTAACGTTGACCTGTGAGGGACAATGTTACACGTACCAGGGGTCCCATTTGAGCCTACGTAAACAGTCCCCAGACTAGAATGCCACCCCCACCAGCTTGAAGAGTACCCTGCTTGCAAGAAGGATCCATCACTTCATGTGGTTTGCGCCGTACTCGTATCCTTCCATCCGCATACATCAACGTGAATCTCGACTCATCAGTCCAGGCAACATTTTTCCACATGTCTGGGGTCCAGTGGCGATGTTCCCGCGCCCATGCTAATCTTTGCACCCTGTGATGTGCGGTCAGCAGCGGTACCAGCGTGGGACGATGGCTTCTGTACCCAAAAGCGATTAGATGGTTCTGGATGGTGTGGCTGTTTACACGTTTTTGTGCACCAGCGTTAAATTGCCGAGTTATTTCTTGCACTGTGGCCCGTCTATCCGCTGTTACAATGCGAGCTAGCCGACGATGACCCCGCTCATCCACACGCTGTTGTCCACGGCAGTTGGCCCTTGCAGGGATGGTTTTATCGGATTCGATGTACTCACGGTGCCCCCGTGACACAGTGGCTCGTGAAAATCCCAGTGCCTGCACGACTTCCAAGATGGAGTGACCCATTCGTCGGGCCCCGACAATTTGCCAACGATAAAATGCGCTTGGTTCTTTCGTCTTACCCATACTGCGTCCGACTCGTACTATTCCCGAAACATCACTCTTTATATTGCCGGATCGCTGCATACGTCATGTCATTTCCGTTTACAGGACCACATTTGCGTAACGCCAGCTGTCTCTAATTCAATTGCTCTTCAGTGTATATACACGGCCATATCAGAATAATATGACCACCTACCTAATAATGGGAACCACCTTTGGCTCATATGACTGCGGAGAGATGGCGTGGTATGGACACAATGAGGCCCTAAAAGGTTGCCTGAGGCACACATGCCCATTCGCACTGCAGCAGAGGACGGAGGTTCCGGAAATGGCGTGGTTGTGGGTGGACACGTCGAACCTGTCGATCCAGATAGTCCCACACGTGCTCTATGGGATTGAGGTCGCGAGATTTCGCCGGCCAAGAGAGAACGGAGGCATTGTTGTCATGTTCCTGGAACTAGTCACGCACCCCTTAGCGACATGGTAGGGCGAATTGTCCTATTGGTAGACACCACTACCAAAAGGGTAAACGTCCAACGTGAAGAATTGCATATGGTCAGTGAGGATGGACAGGTGGCCATTGGCGTTCAGGGACCCATGTAGTGGCACCAGCGGTCCCTGGTCATACCAGGGATACATCCTCCAGACATGCACACTGCCACCGCCGGCCTGTTCTTGACCGACAAGTGTCCTGGTGTTGGTTCTCGTGTGTCTGACGTCATATCCACCACCGCCCTTCACTTCTGTGGAGTAGGAACCTCGATTCGTCGGAGAATAACCTTTTTCCACTCTTCTACTGTCCAATGACGGTAGTCCCATACGAGCTGCAGGCGGCATTGCCGATGGACCAGGGTTAACGTGGGCGGCTTGACGCACTGTTGACTACGATGGCCCATGCATAATACGGTTCATTCTACTGTTATTAGGGACACGTACCTGGGTGCCCCAGCGTTCATTTCCGTGGTCAATTGCTGCACTGACTGTTGCGCGTCGATTGTCCTTTACCAGTCGATGTAAGCGACGTGCTCCTCTGGGGTCGATGGCCTTTAGGGATTCACAGTTATGACTTCGGGAGGTACCCAGTGTGCCAGCGGTCCATTCTTGGTACACCTTTACTACAGTACCTCACGAACAGCCCACGAAGTCTGCTGTTTCTGAGATGCTTCCACCTTTGGTGTGGTAGCCGATGAACATTCCTTTTTGAACGTCCGTCAAATCACTACCTCTGCCCAATTTGATCACGCAACGCACTGTGGCTTATCTGTTCGAGCCGGCAGTTTATATCACCATGTGGTCGACCTTGTCATGTACACTCTGAGACGTGCCTGGGGCGGGTACACTGTGATTCCGAGGCGGGTTTTTTTTTTTTTTTTTTTAATTGGAGGTTTAATGACCACCGTGAGCAACTCAATGGGCTATAAGCAGTCGCCCGTCCCTAATTTAGGGTCACTGGTTCCAGGGAAGGGAGAGAGCCAGTGCCGTAAGACAAACACAACATCCATGCCTCACCGGGATTCGAACCCGGACCCCTTACGGACGAATGATCAGAGGCCATCGCTTAGACCACTGCGCCACCGAGGCGGCAAGGCGGGGGTTGTAATATTATTCTGATAAGACTGTGTATATACTGTATATACGTATTCCTGATGATTTACTGTTTTCTGGACTGTAATGCAGTACCATTAATATCATGACACCTCATGCATGTCTACGAATAACTTCATTTACAGAAAATTTAGTAGTATGTACTGAAACCTTTGACTCTTATGACTGCCTCTTGTCTTCGTTGAATACTCACCACCAGCTCTTTGTAAATGTCCGCCGATATGCTTCACCTTTTGGACTTCAAAGCAGTGACCAGCTCAACCTTGTTTGTTGGGCGATCTCTTCTTCTGCACACCCGACAATCCAAACACCTTGTCTGAGGGTCTCATTTTTTTAAATACCTTCGATGTTCTTTCACATATCTCATTGTACTGGAGGGTCCTACACTTACTTCGATGGAAGGGAGGAATAAGCAAACCTTCAGTTGTTACTAGTGTTTGGCTAACTTATAAACATTTTCTGTCGTCCTATGTTTTGACAGATTATTATTATTATTTGACATATTTATTAAGAATGGGAAATACTGACATTAAATTGACATTTTGCTACTTTTTAAATCAAAGAGTTTTTTTTTTTTTTTTTTTTTTCTGGGGTTTTACGACTACCACGAGCAATTCTAAGAGCCATAAGCAATCTATTGACCCTTATTTGGGGAAACTGATTCGAGGGAGTAGGTGCAGGAGAATTCTCAGTGGGTCAAGATGTTCTAGACCAGTAATCCCCATGCTGAAAAGACAAATGTAGAATTTAATTTCTCTTTCATGTACTAGCAAATCTTGTTCACACCTTGAACTGCCCCCATATGCACTTTTTTTTTCTTGTCAGTTTAGATGTAATGACAAGATCAAAAGCAAATAAAATGTTTCATGGCACATTTTTGACTGCACTTTCACTCAATGCATCCACATCTTTGTTTTACCCATAGTTCTTTTTAGATTAGCTTTTTTCAAGAGAGCTATGTATCAGTCTATAAATAATTTGGAGCTTAATTCAGCTGATTCGGATGTAATGACTAAAATCAGAAGCAAATAAAATGTTCCTTGTGTATCTTTGGCCACATTTTCACTCAGATATTTTCTACAATAAAAGGACTTGCATTTGATCCTCCAAGTCCAAGCTTTATACTATTTCTAGTTTCAGCATCTGTTCTTGAGCTTCCATTCACTGCTAGCACAATCTTTACCAGTTTTTCAGATACTCCCTTGTTTTTTAATGTTCAGTATATGACTTCACGTGGCATCCTGTCATGTGCTTACTCTATACGTAAAAGCGTAAGTGCAGGTTTCTGATCTTTTCTAAATATTTTTCTTGGTAGCCTCATTATGAAGGAGGCATCTGTGGTTTCTCTGCCCTCCATAAAATCAGAATATTGTTTATTTTTATTATTTCTCCTAATTTCAGCTTTATACCTCTGTAACTACCTACCACAATCCAGAACGTCTCCTATTTGCTTAAAAATTAGATTCTCTATTTTACCTTCAATTCTCCAGAATTTCTTCTCTCCATACTCTATGAAACATAAAATTCCAATCTTGTGATTCCACTGTCTACAGATATTAAACTCCTTTATTTTTCAAAGCTTTCATCATCTTTTTATTATTATTTTTTTTTTTTATTGGATGTCTAATGACTACTGTGATTAACTCAATGGGCTATAAGCAGTCACCCATCTCTAATTTAGGGTCACTGGTTCCAGGGAAGGAAGAGAGCCAGTGCCGTAAGACAAACTCAACATCCATGCCGCACCGGGATTCGAACCTGGACCCTTCTCGGATGAATGATCAGAGGCCATTGCTTAGACCACTGCACCACCGGGGCGGCCTTTCATCATCTCAACAATGCCCTGTCATATCAAGTTGGAAACATATGGAATAACTAATATAGATATAAATCAAGCTGTTCTTTCCATGTAACATAACCATAGAAATTTGAAAATTTAATCAACACAAGTGCAAATATGCTAATACTCAAGCACAAATCAGGAGATGTGGATTCGATTCCCATCAAAGGACGATTAATTTTTTAAATTTCTGTGGTTATGTTACATGGAAAGAACAGCTTGATTTATGTCTTCTCATATTTCACCTTTAGACGGCGTCTTTCACTTTTCCTGCAAATTCATTTACTTGGCCTCCCATGTTTTTGGTTTTCTAATAGACCTTTATTATTTACACTATTTTATAACTCATGGGCATATATATATATATTTTTTTCTGTCATGCTTTTGGTTAACAATCATTGACTAAGAACTTTACAAGGTTCAAGATAGTACAACACTAACAACAAATGCAAATGTCATACAAAATAACTAAATACACAGAAACATGCATTTATTTGTTTATTATTAAAGCAGCATGCATCTACACAAAAGGAATGTTGACAGCAAGTTAAGTAGTTTAGAAAAAATAAACATATAGCAACAACTCTACAATAACAAACATTACAGTTCTGTATGTATATGACCAACTGGATTAGGAGGGTCCGTAGGTTTAATGAAGACACCTTCTGCAACCTTCCAGTAACTTGAGCTATCAGAATATGGCAATGCGCACACTTCTTTTTGTCCTTGAATGGGGCGACCATATGAATGACCAGACATGGCAAGGAACCTAAAATTTTGTGGGGGAAATGTGAATGTGCTTAATTGACTGATCAAGGGAAACCTTAGGCACAAGCAAATCATTATTAAAATACTCATGTGTCAAAATATATAAAAAATTATATGGAATAACAGCATAAATACAGTAGCCTCTGTATAACGAACTTCCATTTAACGAAATCTATTTAATGAAATTTCCCACAAAACCTTGACTTTGAACGACATTTACATGTAAGTTAATCTTTATATTACGAAAATAAATTTCTATATAACGAAGTTTTTTCTACCAAAAGTTACCATTTTCTGTTTCAAAATCTTTGCTTTATTTTTTTTTTCACACATATGAAAGCAAAGCATCTTTAATTCTTTATCTTGAAACTTTTGATTCTGTGAGGCGTACTGAATATTGTTGGAGGAGGGACGCCATGAGGGGAGTCATATCCATGGGGACTTGACGAAGCAGATGTTTTTCCAAATCTAGATAGAAAGACAGAAATTGCATTTCAGAGGGGAAAACTGGTTATAACTGGTGTATGTCTGACTCTGTAGAAGTTGCGTATTCCTTCTCATTCAATCAGCACATGATTGACTCACCTATGCTGTTCGCTCAAAATGTTGAAAAGAAAATGCCTTTTCTTGTGGATAAAGTGAAACTTTTAGATGATGTTGATCAAAAAGAAAGCTGTGGCTGAAGTATTAAAATAGCAGCAACTGAAAGACAAAGGAAGTGTTGAAGAAGGTGCAGAGCTACACTGATTTCCTCAACGATGATGAAAACGTTGTGATCTCTTATTACCCTACAGAGGATGACATCTTGGAAAATGCTAGAAAATGTAGCGAAGAAACTATAGTAAATGACAAAGATGATGAAGATGTTATCAAAAAACCTTTACATGAAGCAATGATAAAAGCATTCAACATGATTCAACAAGGATCACAGTTGCAAGAAAGTGTTGTAAACATTGAAATGAAACATTTATATAAACATCAAAATGTTCTGATGTTTACAAAAATGTGTAACTTTTTATAGGAAATTCGTACAGAGCAGAATAATGGACTCTTTTTACGATTTAAAATAAGTGCATATTAGGATAATGGAAAGGAGAGCTAAGCTTTAGTCTTCACTTCCTTCTCTGCAGTAATTTGTTTATTCAGACAATGTATCTTACTTCTACGAATATATATACAAAAAAAAAAAAAAAAAAAAAAAAAAAGATTTAAATTCATTTAGGAAAAGTTTGTACTCAAAAGTTCAAATGAAACTATATTTTATGGTTTCTTTCATTTTATCTGATTAAGTTTACAAAATTTAAGTTCATTTCTATTTCACGAATTTTCTTTATAACAAAGTTTTTAAGGGAAACGATGGGACTTTGTTAAACAGAGACTCAACTGTATATGTACAAGCACATTGTTCAAGTAATCACCAAAAGTATGCTTTCATTGTATCCACCCTTACTCCTGTTAATAACAAAGAATGGTTATCAGGCATTGGAATGTGATTTTGATATACTTACGAACTAAATTTCAATTCATAGAAATGAATGGGAAGCGAATCCCCAGGAATTATTTTTTTGCAAAAACATGAAAGGCATACATGTATCATTGTTGCCATACAGATGCCATATAATTTCTCTGTTTCCCATGAAGTTATCCATCAGAAAAATTTAATATTGCATCACCCTGGAATGGGAAACCCGCACCTCCAGTTCCAAGCCAATGCAATTTTCAAGTTTTCTGAAGGATGGATAAATAAGAAACAGTAAAAATGTATGCCATCTATATTCTGACGTTACGCAAATTCTGATTTCTACCATACCACAATGTGACAACCGTATACACTACCTTCCAAAAAGTACCTAAACACATATTACCTTCCTACTGGCATCACTACCACTCATCCCAAGGCCAATTTGGTCAATATACTACACTCCACCCTCATGAGCATGCTTTCTACTAATGAATAACTAACTGCAACTGGTATCATCCTCCATTTCATTCTGCAGAATGACAACCAGTATGGGATATGTTGGTTCAGCACTCACCCAATATTAAGGACTCCCCAATAAAATAGGGTCAGACCAAAGTGATGCAAAGGTGGGATATTTTTTTCTCTCATTTTGTTCTTGACCTTCCAAATCTGCAAATTGCTCTGATAGCAATGATCACAAAACCTGAAGAAGAACTTTTCTGACATTCTCTGTACAACATCTAATTAGGTACACCACATGCTGGGATGTAGCAAACTACATGAATTTTGATACAATTACCACTTTTGTTTGAACAGGATACTGCAGCTTATTTTACACTCTTGATGGTGGAGGGGAAGTAACTTCTATACTCTCCCTTTACAGCATTTATCTACCATCAAATATTGACGAATGATGGTGTCAATTGTTCATTGTGCCACTCCAACAGTTAGTTGTTGTCATTTTTTCAGTTTTGGAACTTCCACCACTGGCAAGATGTTGCCTTTTTGCCATCACATCCAGAGTGTGATTTGGGACACACCTCTTTTACAAAGTCTACACCATGTGCCAGTGGCATCGGGTCATTAAGGGCATGCGGGGCGTTTTTCCTTTTAACTGAAAAAAACTCAGAAAGAAAATCTGTATTTTGTGAATGCAAATGTGAGCCACTACAATAATTGATAACTGAGTAACTGAGTATTGCATTACGGCCATTACGTCAACTCGTTGCCTTGGCAAAGCATAGGCATACAGTGATGAATGAGCGTATGCACGCTGAACTGCGCATGCGTAAAACTGATTTTCGGGGCTGGTCACCTCACCGTTTTACAGCAGGGATTTTGCTGCCCGTCATTCTGCAGTGAGCGGCTGATTTTCGTTCATGGAGTTTTTCGGTGTGTGACGTTCGCGCTCATGTCGTGTAAGTAAAATGAACAAAGTGGACTTTTTATTGGAACACCCGTTTAGTTTACTAAGTGATGAAGAAAAAAATGTTAAAGATTTGGGCACACATCAACCAAATATTTGCTTGGTGCAAAAACATAAGAATCAGTGTAGAACTTTTAATGTGGAGTGGTACAGCAAAATATCCTGGTTAACTGGAAGCAAAAGCAAACATACTTTGTTTTGTTTTTATTGTTTACTATTTGGTGGTGATGTAAGCTGGACCCTACATGGAATAAGAGACTTGAAGCATCTTTCGGAACGAATTAAAAGTCCCGTACAAGCATCTCGCCACATGTCAAATTGTGTTAAATTTTAATTATTTGGCAAAGTAGATATAAGAACACAGCTTGATGAAGGGTATAAGCTTTCAGTTAGAGTTCATAATGAACTGGTTGACAAAAATAGATGTTTTAAATAGAAATATTGACTGTCTAAAATTTTGCGGAAGTATTGAGCTTGCCTTAAGAGGTCATAATGAATCTGAAGATTCTCTTAACAGAGGCGTGTTTCTCAATTTAGTTAGTGACATTGCAAAATTGGACGGTCAGTTGAACGAACATTTAGAAAATTCCAAAATTTCAAAATATACCTCTGCCACAATACAAAATGAATTGTTGGATTGTATATATGATGTTTACAAAGATTGTCTTCAGGAAGCTGTCAATGCGTTCAAGCTGATGAAACAACGGACATATCTAATAAATCGTAGCTTGTTGTTATTCTCCGTATTGTTCATTGTACAAAAGTTGTTGAACATTTTCATAGCTTTTCGCAAATAAAAGACAGATCTGCTGCTGGAATATCTTCCCGTATACTAGAGGAATTGCAGCCGTTCCATTTAAAAGACAAATTAATTTCGCAAACTTATGATGGAGCTGCAGTAATACGTGGTGAACTCGGTGGTGTTCAGAAACTAGTCAAAGACGTCTATCCTCATTCCTACTTTTTGCACTGCTACATGCACCAACTGAACTTAATTAAATGCAACAGGTTTGTTCTACAGTTACTCCGGTGAGAATATTCTTTGCAAATCTGACAGCATTTTTGTCGTCCTTCTCAACATCAAGCAAAAGAACAGACTTATTACAAGAAGAGTGTCAACGGCGATTACCACGTGCTGTTATAACTCGGTGGAATTTTCAGAGCAGAACTGTCGAAGCTGTTTATCATGCTAAAGAATCATTAATGATGTGTTTTGAAAGAATCCGCGAAGAACCTGGGTGGGACGCACTATCAATAAGAGAAGCAAGTGGCCTAATGAAATTTCTTGAAAGTGCAGGATTTCTTTTCTTCCTCAAGTTTTTCAGTGCAATTATGCCTCACATATTTTATAATATTTTACAGAAAAAGATTAGCACACATATTTCTGCCAGCCATCATCTTCAGAACTTCCAAAAATCTGTACATGATATCCGATATAAAATGTCTGAAACATCTGTAAATGTTAACCTGCCTTCTGGGTCTAAAAGAAGAAAGCAAGACAACATATTGGCCTGCTCGTAGAGTGCTGCGACTTAATTTCGAACCAGGCACAACACAGATTCAGAGCAACTGAACACCTAGAATGTTTCGGTTTAGTGGATCCTGAGAAATTTCCTGAATTTCAGAAAAAAATTCCCAGTGATGTAGTGCGAAGCTGCACACATTTCTATCATTTTATTAACAGTGAAAAACTTCAAACGGAACTCAAAGTTCTTTACAGCAGTGGAGAATTCAAAGATTTCAAGTCAATTGGCAATTTGTACTGTTTTTTGACAGAAAATGATTTACAGACTGATTTTTCAGAAGCAATAAAAATTCTCAACATAGCTCTAACTTCTCCCATTGTGACAGCTGAATCTGAAAGATGTTTCAGTACTTTGAAGCATGTTAAAACTTGCTTACATAATACAATGGGGCAAGAACGGTTAAATGCCTTAAGTGTATTATCTGTTGAGAAAAAGTTTATTTCAGAAATTGATAATTTTAACACAAAGCTTATCCAGAAGTTTGCCGAGCAAAAAAACAGAAGAGCTCAGTTCCTTTATGTGAGGTAAAACAAAAACCTAAACTTTTGTTTTATGTTATACAGTGCATCATATATATATATATATTGTAAATAAAATTTCTACTTCATTCTATATGGTTAAGTATGATTTCAGCAAGTGGCGTTTGGAAACCTCACAATCAACTGAAATTATATTTCACAGTACGGAAGAAGGTTGAGAGCAATATCAAAAATATTTAGCCCCGGATGAAATTTAGGTCATCCTATGCCACTGCCATGTGCCAACAGTCTTCCTTGGTTGTGGATATTTCTGTAAATGGCTATGCAAATTCAGTATATGGAAACAAAAAATCTCCACTCTTTTCACATTTTAATTATCTGTAACTGTGAATACTTTGCATCAGAAAGAGTGGTAATGCAGGTGCAGATTGATGTTCAGCAGCTCAATCATTTTAGTGCTGACAACGACAGCTAATATTAACTCTTCAGGTGTCCATGAGCTGCACAATTTACTGGCAACAACAACCTATTTCCCTCGGAAACATGCATAGTATTACCATATGTTATGCAATCAACTTTATGTATAAATATTCAAAATTCAACGGACTTACATTAAATTCATATAAAAGTAAATTATTGTGTGGGGACAATTCTAAAGTGAACTGCAAAGCATAATCCAAAAAGTATAGAAAGACTAATATAACTTAGTTAGTCACAGCTACCCACTTGGTTTATGTGGCAATATTATATATTAATAGTTGTATAACTATTATTATTACAGTTACACACGTTATAAATGTCTTCAAGTCGAGTGCACATATGCCTCGTAATTCCTGCTATAACATAATTATTTAAGGATGTGGGATATAAAATATTTTAACTATTATAACTTGTGGAATAACTTTTTTTTACGGGTCTTTTAGAGGTTATTTTTAATGAAAGTTGGTCACTATGAATAGAGGTGCCATAAATGCATTTACAACTATTATAACTTGTTCAAAATAACTGCACTTACCCAATATGGCACAATTGGGAAGGTTATTGTTGGCTATTTTTACTCACAGGTACCTATCTCAGACATTCAGGAGTTGACAGGTTCATGCAGACTAAGTTCGTAGAACTAAAAACACTCACGGATTTATATGAAAACTTACAACCAGAGTTGAGATTCAAATAAAAAATGAAGATGAAGTTTAAAAGAATCAATGAAATAAAAGAACTATATACATTGTGATTAAAATCATTATCTGTTATTGACGTCGTCTTCATGTAAAATCAAACCATAAAATAGCATTCATAGTTACACCAAGACCTAGAGGTTTGCATAAAATTTGGACAGAAAGCAGAGAATTCCTTGCAATGGGCACTCACTACTCAAAAAGTACCAGACTAGTTACAATCTGTTTACACCAAGGTCGTCTTCAGTGGTACAACTATCGTAGGTTGACGTTAAGCAAGGTTGGTACTAAAGTGCCAACTTCCATGTATCATTCCTAACTAGGATGTTCCACTTCGACAAATCACGTCTGTGTTCCCATAAAAGTGTGCATACGTGACTATCATGTATGCGCTGATATGTATGCACTGATAGTCACATATGCACACGTTTATGAGAACACAGAAGTGATTTGTCGACGTGGAACATCCAAGTCTGGAATGATACGAGGAAGTCAGCACTTAGTACCAACCTTGCTTAACATTGACCTACGATAGTTGTACCACTGAAGACGACCTTGATGTAAACGGATCGTAACTAGTCTGGTACTTTTTGAGTAGTGAGTGCCCATTGCAAGGAATTCTCTGCTTTCTGTCCAAATTTTATGCAAACCTCTAGGTCTTGGTGTAACTATGAATGCTATTTTATGGTTTGATTTTACATGAAGACGACGTCAATAACAGATAATGATTTTAATCACAATGTATATAGTTCTTTTATTTCATTGATTCTTTTAAACTTCATCTTCATTTTTTTATTTGAATCTCGACTCTGGTTGTGAGTTTTCATATAAACCTGTGAGTGTTTTAAATTCTACGAACTTAGTTTGCACAAACCTGTCAACTCCTGAATGTCCGAGATAGGTACCTGTGAATAAAAACAGCCAACAATAACCTTCCCAACTGTGCCATATTGGGTAAGTGCTATTATTTTGAACAAGTTATAATAGTTGAAATATTTTATATCCCACATCCTAAATAATTATGTTATAGCAGGAATTATGAGGCACATGTGCACTCAAGTTGAAGACATTTATTACATGTGTAACAGTAATAATAATAGTTATACAACTATTAACATATATGGAAAGACTGTTTTTATCCATTTTTTTATTTTGTCCATAATGAACATAGCACCCACGTAACTCACATAAAAATTGAAGTTATACCAAAGAAATTCTGTTTTTTCCATTTTTCGTACATAGTAATTTACAAGCAGTGGTACAAGTGATTTCTTTTTCACCGCATAGGTTGGTGTGGTGGGTAAAACTCGCCAGACCAACCTAAAAAAAATGTGAGTACAGGTTGAGTTTGGGTGAAATGTTATTCGAGTGGAAAGGGTTAAGCTATCTAGAAATAAAATAATCCTTGAATTAGTATTATATCAAACAAATGTTCTTGTTTTCCTTGCTAAATAGGAGCTCATTGTAAGGTGGCTCTACATTCATGCTTAAATTTTCAATATGAAAACTACATAATATTTTAGAAAAAAAAAATGGTTAAGCCTTTAGTCAGCACTTGTTTTGCTCACACATGAAGTAAATTAGCAATTCCCAAGTTCACATGTTGGCAGTTATTTTTCAATTGTGAGGAGAGATTGCCAAATGATAAGTACATTGTAGGATGTATCTCCTTTTTGCAGGTGATAAGAAACATTTATTTGCTTTCCTGATAGAATGCTGCTTTATTTCCAAGTGGAACAATACCTGTCTTTTGGTGGTCCAGTTTGTCAAAGCAGAGATGTCTTCCAAGTAAAAATTGAGAAGGAACAAGAATACATCCTTCTTGAACACTTGCCTTTATGCTCTGTGGCTGGGAAATTAATGAACTGATTGTGCAGATATTGAAGCAAGTGTTTTTTGCAGCAATCAAGGCAGGAAAAACATAATTCCAAGGCAAAGCTGTTAATACCCTGCAATGTCCCAGATAGTGTGCATATACACTTTACAATGTTTCCATTTTGGGAAATCCTTCCTAGTAATTTAGAAAGAAAATATCATCACACGAATTCTGTGAGCGGTAACCCTTCTATCTACAATAAGAAATGAGGCAAAGATTTCATAACCCATTTTTTCTTTTCTTTATTTAACTCAAGAAACAAAAATTTAGAGAAGCATGAATGTATAGTTGATATTTCTCTCACCCTTAGCAAACAACTTTGTTCTATAAAAATCTTGTTAATGCAATGTATCACTAAAATTGTGCACTATTTTAGTTTTTCTTTGTTCATTTTATACAAACAGAAAGAAATTCTTGAAGCCCAGAAAAGGCTAAATTTATGCAGAGAAAATGTAAAACCTTCTACCAGTGTCACTCATCCATTTATACTACGTGTGAGCTGGCATAATGCTAATTGGGCTACAAAGCAAAAAATTGCATCACAATTAGTCACAACTTATGAAAGGAAAAATCAGCCAACATTTTTAAGCCTGAACCTCAAAAACTTTTAAATTTTGTGCTTTCCCTCTGATTTTAAAGTAGCAGATTAAAAAAATTATATCAGACAGATGTATGTATGATGCAACATTCCCCTGAGAGGTACTTTCACCACTGTTTCACTCTGTGTCATCCGGTTGCAAAGAATAAAAGGATACACACATTTTAATTTACCTAACAATGGAATTCCCAAAAATTTTCCTCAGATAGAACAGACACTTTAGTGACAATCACATTGCACCCCCTCCTTCCATTTATAAATTTTAAGGCCATACCACCATTTTCCTAAGGAATACCAAATATAATTATTGAGGGGAGGAGGTAACAACCACTATGAACAACTCGATGTGCTATAAGCAGTCGCACATCCCTAAATTTAGAGCCACTGGTTCCAAGAAGGGAGAGAGCCAGTGCTATAAGGCAAAAACAACGTACATGCCTCAACAGGATTTGAACCCAGACCCATCTTGGATGAATGGTCAAAAATATAAAATGCTTTTTGGATTCTGCATCCAGTTTCATCAGTGGTATTCAGAAAAATCCCTTCTACATGAAAATGGGCTTTATTGCCCTTTATTGTAACTAACACAATTACACTGTTTTTTCCAGTTTTCCCGCAGAAAACATGAATCACTTGTGGTCATCTAAACGTCTTGGTGTCTGCTTAAAAAGGGCAACCTTTCAAACATACCCACTAGATGCTTCTGTTTAACATGTCAATAACTATTTTAGTACAACCTCTATAGCTCTGACTTCACTCACTTATATTCATTAACAACATGACCATTACTGTATCTCGGTTGTAGTATTTGTTAAAAGTAATTCTCGCTTCAGTCGTGTAATCCATTGATTTTACCTGTTGACTACCCTCACTTTTAATACGAGGCCATCTTCGTTTCATTACCAATGTGTCATACGAAAACCTGCAAGATCAATTTTATCATACGACAACCTCCAGCACAGGAGTTGAAGAATAATGGACTTTGTACAGGCTGACCTGAATATAATGTGGTATGTTGTTTTTAAAACTATTTCTAGTACTTTTAATAAATACTACAACCGACATACCGTAATGGTCATGTTGTCAATGAATATAAGTCAGCAAAGTCAGAGCTATGGAGGTTACACTAAAATAATTACAGACATGTTGAACAGAAGCATCTAGTGGGATGTTTGAAAGGTTCCCCCTTTTTAAGCAGACACCAAGACGTTCAGCTTATAAACCATGTAAACGTATAATACAGTACAATGTATATATTGATTATCACTCTATGAACTTGTGGTCATGTTTCTCTACTACTGACACTGAAAGCAAAATATATTTTTCACCTACATTTCCAATTCTATTAGTGATCCTCTAAAAATCTACTCTATGTCCAACATAGAGAAAACCTGAAACAGTTCTAATAAAAACAGCACCATGAGATGCAAAAACACTTTAACATTTCATACACTGCAGTATTTGTCATGGTACAACACTTGCTCACTAGGAGAACTAACAGTTAATGTACATGTCCCCAATCTCAGCATCTAAATAATAAAATCAGTGTATGTGCTGGACAGACATACATGAAAGGATGCTTTCACCCCTTTCTCATTCTATGCCATCACAACAGGGCACAGTAAAGGTTACACACGTATGCATCTCTTTATGCTACCTCTGCTGATAAATAAGGAAGTGTTATTATTAATGTTGCATGATGGCCCAGTTTGTTGTTACACTAATAAGCTTTAGATTATCCAAAGCAACCAGAATTTCGTACTGAACTGCCTGTAGTTTACCAGTCTCCATGTGAAATCTCCTTAGAAACTTGAAAATTACATCACTCTGAAAGGGTTGTTGACACTTCAACTAGAGAAAATCTGAAGTTCAGATTCCTAAGCTGTAAATGCTTAGCCTTAACTGCTTGAAACTTCATTATCCTGGGTGGTGTAATGGATAGCACGCTCAAACAGAAATTGGTAGATGTGGGTTCGATTCCCTCTCCAGGGCAATGCACTTTTCAAGTTTTCTGAGGAGATGTTACATGGAGACCACTAAACTACAGGCAATTCAGTACACAATTAAGGAGCTTGCAGCAAAAGAGAGGCAGCTCCCTTTTCGACATTTTGTGGAAAATAAGAAAAAAACTGTTTATAACAAACTGAGGTTGGTGATAAATTCTCCACAGAAAAGATAACATTATCTCTAATAAATAAATGCATTTTATGAATGTTTTGTCCCTAAAATGAATATAGAATAAACAAAAAAAAATTGGAGCCTTTGCACGAAATGTCATAAATTTCATTAAATTTTCATTTAGTAAAGGATAGAAAAACTACATAATGTTAATAAGATGTGTTTAATGACCATTAAACAACATTACAGATAACTTTGTTAATAAACAAATAAAATATTACAATTTTATTCATCGGCCCGCATCGTACTTGCACCAAACGGTGATGGAGGAAGCTCCCAAAATATTAAGATCTCACCAATTTATTATCGGATCTTTCTGGTTCTTGCATCAATCAATCCGTCATATTTTTCTTAGATTAGTAAACATGTTAAGTAAAAATCGACCAAAAATGAAGCTACCCTTCCCCCTTTTGCTGCGAACTCCTCATTCTGATTGCTTTGAATAATCTTTTGAATTTCCCATGCATCTCTGAGGAATATTTCTTCCTTAATTTCTATACCAGTAAGCTTTTCTTCGTGCAGGAATTCACCACTATGCCATACTTAGCTCTCACAACTTTGCATTGTCTCTTTAGGGAAGGCATTTTTTTTTCTTAAGAGTTAACAATGAATTCAATTTTTCCTTGATGAATTAATATCGACTGATGATTAAAAGTTCATTTCTTACCACTTTTTTTTTTTTACAATACTGTGGGTAAGACATGCAAAACTGATACAGCTAGGTGTTACACAGTGAAATATGCAGGAATGTACCACCTAACTCAGTGGTACAAGAAACAATCACCTCTTCTCCTGCTTCCATGGGGAAGAATTATAAATTTTACAAAACAGTGAAACCAAAAGCACAGAGTGATAGGAATATGGGAATATATGAAAATATGTCAATATAATTGCATTCACACAGTATAATGTACTTTGATAGCTATAATAACAAAATGTTATAAAAATGATTTTACAGGTGGTATATTGCAATGTAACAAAATAAAACACAAAGTTGCATGTTGAATAACATAACATCTTAAATATATATGCATTTTTAACATGTTTCCAATCTTAATATACATATTTATTTATGTGTTTTCATATCTACACATTTAGTTAGACATTCTTCATTCTGTGTATGTAGATTTTACTTTAAAAAAAAAAAAAAGGTTGATGCAAATATTAATTTTGAGTGTTTTGCTTAACTGCTTTCTTTCAGAGAACCTTCTAGTTGCAATTCGAGTTTTACTGGGTCAACATAATATCCAGGTCACCAGGTGGGGTTCTTTTTCCATACTAAAAAAGCTGATAGCACTTGTTCTTAGGTTGAAAACTTCAATGAAAAGCCCTCAATTTGTAGAAGTCACCCGCACATTTCAAAAACATCTTTCATTTTCAACCTCCAGTGTTACGCCTGTAACATCACACTTTACCCACATCAACTTCATTGTGCTTTGCCCATGTCTCAGCTGCTGAAGTAATATTGAAGAGTTTTTTGGGGGTTTTTCAACACACTTCCCATGTTCAGTCTTCCTTACTGATTGGTTCTTTTTACTGTCTTCATTTCCTCTATGTCACTCATGGGACCATTCTTGGAACATGTGTTTATTACCACATTCCAAGAATGGTCCCAAGAGAGTGACATAGAGGATTTTTTTTTTTTTTTTTGCATGTTATTTTCTTAATATCTTTTCATTTTTCTCTGTTAATTTCCTCTCGGATCAAATCTCTCCATGGATATACCATTGCTATTAAAATTTTTAGCTTTTTTGGTGTATACTGCCTGTACTGTTCTTAATTCACTTTTTTTTATTGTTTTAAAATTTTAATATTATCAAATTCTGATTTATTATTTATATCATGCTGAATTAATAATGTTTTTGGATCTTTTTTATTTGAATCATCTGCTTGTTGAAACAATCACTTTTTAAGTGCTGCTTGTGTATTGAATTTGTTTATTATCATTATTTTCTTCTTTTTCAATATGAACACTGTATATTCCCAGTTTTGTAGATTCTTTTAACATTGGCAAGGCTTAACGAAGTTGAAAATACAAGTGTAAACACCTGAGGATGAAAACAGCAGAAGTTTTTGAAATCACTGAATGACTTTTACAAATTGAAGAGGTTCTCAATTGAAGTTTGAGGAGTTTTTAACTTGAAAAAAATCAACAAGTCTTATTTTAAATATCTGATATTTGTATACAGTTTTTTAATAAAAAAAAAAACAAACTTAATTGGTGATCTGGATATAGCATTGAGCAGGTGGGAATCAGATTCAAGGATTGTGGCCAGAGAGTCTTGGAAAAAAATACAGGTTAAAAAACTCAAAAGTAATATTTACAACAACCTTTCCAATTTATTGATTTTAAAAACAACAGAGAATGTCCCTGTACCTAAATGTGCAGATGTGGAAAAACAGTAAAAACATATAAAGTGACATATGAATACATAGACAAATACAAAGCAAAAGTAATACAAAAAAATCTTACATGTCAGTATCTGCATGCTTTAAACGAACAGAACTGTCTCTCTCCCAAAAATCAGAACTGCATACAATTGTCCAATTATCACCTAATCAGAATGAGGAAAAAAAAATTGTTCATATATTGTTATCAATTAGAAGTCAATGCAATCAGTATTTCCAAACAATCTGAAAATTTTGACTGGTGCAATTTGGAAAGTCTCAAAAACCACACACACTGTGCAATTGTGTTATTTCCAATGCATGTGGGAGCTACTTGCAAGAAACAAACTTGCTCTCTGTTATAGGATGTCACAGCCTTGTAACATACCTCTTACACCTAGTGAAGGCAGAGAACCAGCCCAGTTTTGGTTCTAGTTGTACAAGAAAATTTGTGTGTTGTGTGGTGCGTGTATGTGTGCATGAGTGTGAAGGATAAAACTCTTGAATCTTACACCATCAAAGTGTGTGTGCTACTAAAAGTTCCTGCAGTTTACCAGCAAAGATCCAACCAATAAATCATTCATTCAGTTTATGTTTTGAAAGGAAAAGGGACTTACTTGTGTATTCGAATTCAGGACACCATGTAACACTGTGATAAACAAAGCCGTGCAACTGTTTCATCTGTTTGTTGTCATGCCCACATATTTTTACTCATTGAATAATGTTCCAAGTTTTCATATTTTTATTAAGTGTATGATTCATCATCATGATATCTGGCCAGTGGTCTTTTCATTTTTCCTTGTTACCTTGGATGTATCACTCATTACATTGAGGAGTGTTTTGGTCAGCAAAGTAATGCATACAATTCTTATCATGACACATGTGAATGTCCTACACAGCTATAATAAAAAAAAAAATGGTGAAAAATACTTTTCCTAACTTCAACAGAAATAACATACTGTAGTTATCTACAAAAATGTATTCAATGGTACACATAATAAAGCAATTGTGAAATTTCACTTTTCTCTCAGTTCACATGCTACATCCATTACCAGGCAACTATTTCAAGGACTAAAAAAAAAAAAAGGAAAAACCATCCAATTCTGCAGGATATTATTTTATTCGTGGCTTCAAAATTTATCATGAGTTCAGCAGCATAATCTTTCATACACAGAACCGCAACCATACAAATAATTGTTCATTCATCAGAAACATCAGTAGTTCAGATTAGTTACCTCAGTGCTCGAAAAAGTGACATTAAGTAATTAATCTCAAACCATTAAGGTTTTATGCCAAAGCCTGAACTTTTAGTATGAGGGGAAGTCAGAAAGTAACTTTCTCTATTGAAGAACTTTATAAGCACTGCCTGTATTGAAAATGTTTTTTGCTGACGTGTAACTTGACATGTTCTGTTTGAGGTGGCTGGGGTTGAAGCTACAAAAACATTATGTTCCTGAATTACACGGATTTAAAAAGGCTACTGTATTCGCTGAATGGACAAAACGGAAGAAGTCTGAGGAGTCATTTGCTTCTTGGGGGCAAAAGGGATGCCACCTATTGAAATTCACCTTGAACTTCAAGCTGAGTACGGCCCAACAGGTGTGAACGTGGTGCCGCGATTTCAGTTGTGGTAGAGTGAGTGTCCATAATTAACCAAGGACCAGACGTCCTTCCACATCACCAGATCATATTGATGCAATTGAGGAGTACTTATGTGAAGATTGCTGTGTGCCGCTGCATCACCTGGAAGAAAAATTACATCTTTCACGTGGCACAATATGGGACATTGTTCATGATCATTTGGGCTGTCAAAAAGTGTGCAGTAGGTCGGTTCCCAGACATTGACAGAGGAACACAAGAATAACCACATGAGTGCTTCTCTCATCCATCTGCTTTGCTTCAATGAACATGGCAACAATTTCTTACAGCACATCATCACGGGAGATGAAACGTGGATATTCCGCTACACTCCTGAGTCAAAGACCCAATCCATGGTGTCAAAGCATCCACGGTCTCCCGTTGCCAAAACATTCAAGACATCCACCAGCAGTGGGATGATCATGGCAACCGTGTTCTGGGACATGCATGGTGTGCTTCTGGTGGATTTTACACCTTTCATGACAAGAATCAATGCTGCTGCTTATCAAGCTACCCTGAAGAGACTGAAGAGAGCTGTTCAACGAAAAAGGTTTGATATGTCATCCCAATGCATGCTTTTTGTTGCATGACAATGTTCATTCGCATACAGCTCGTTACGCAGTGAATCTGTTGGAAGCTGGGAATGGGAAATTCTGCAACATGTAGCCTACAGCCCTGATCTGAATCTGTCAGATTTTCACCTCTTTCCATGGTTCAAGCAGCACCTTCGTGGAAAACAATTCCTGTCAGATAACGCTGCGAAGTGTGCAGTAAAACAATGGCTGTATGGACAACTGCCAAACTTTTATAGACAAGGCTTCAACACATGGATCTTCTGGCTTCACGAGTCTCTCAACAGACAAGGTGACTATGTTGATAAGTAGAGTACAGATAGCCATATCTCAGAGATGTACACTCATTGTCATAAAAATCTGTGCACCAAGAAAAAACTGTGTGATTAATGCAAAACTCAGCGAATAGCTACTGGGAGGGCAGACGTGCAAATGATTAAAGTTTCCTGCGATTCCGCATGCCGACGTGTCCAAGACCGGCGCTGCATTCAGAATCCTTGAAGGCGCCATGCAGGGACTCCACCTTTGCGCTGAAGTACATGGTAAGAGTCAGGTGATATCCCTGAGCGACAGACATGCCGAGGAGCCGCCACAGATGTGTGTATGGGCAACTGACGGAGTTTGAAATAGGCCGTATTGTCAGAATGAGAGGCAGGGTGGCCGGCATGCCGAATCGGCCACCATTTTGGGATGGTCGGACAGTACCATGTAATCATGTTGGAAGCAATGGATATGGGAAGGCACCCAGACATGGCGGACTGGCTCTGGACGACCCAGGCACACCACCAGCAGAGAAGACCATGGGATCGTAAAAGCAGCATGCACAGATGCAACGACGTCCTTGTCCAATATCCAGAAACATGTGGTGGCTGTATAATGGACTCCTGTGTCTGCCAGTACCATTTCCAGATGCTTGGCAGAGGTGAATCTGCACTCTTAACAGCCCTTACATTTTCTGCCATTAACACCTGACCAATGTCGGCATCGATTGCAGTGGTGTCAGCAGCGAGCAACATGGAATGCTACGGGCTGGCGATGTATAGTGTTCAGCGATGAATCCCGCTTCTGTATGGGAACGGACAACCACCATGTTAGAGTGCGGAGGACTGCAGATGAGCGCTACAATCCCAACCTCACTGAATAGCGGCACACATCCCAAACTGCAGGAATGATGATCTTGGGAGCCATTGTGTATGACAGTCGGACTTCCCTCGCAGTGATCCGAGGGACGTTGACAGCCCAGTGCCGGAGATCCTGCAGTCCCATGTGCTGCCTTTTCTGGCAGGGTGGCCTGTATCCATTTTCCAACAAGATAACACCCATCCACACATGACTCAGGTTTCCCAGGGCTGTCTACGCCATGCTTCGACTCTTCTGTGACCTTCCTGATCACCTACCTGATCTCTCACCCATCGAGCACAAGTGGGACCAGATGGGACGCCAGCTTTCTCCATAATGCAGTGTTCATGATTCAGAGCATCAGTTGCAAGTGTGGGCCAATCTGTTCCAGGATAAGATACAGCATCTTTTTTACTCCATGCTGGACAGTATCACCACATGTACCTGAGCATGAAGTGATCTGATGTGGTACTAACGCTGACCGGAATGTGTATGATATCGTATGTCCGCAGGAAATTGTCCTGCTGCTGTGATATTGTAATCACTTCTGTCCTTGGTATGTACCATCTCACTACTAAAACCTCATTTCAATCCAACGCCTCCTTCTTGGTGCATTGATTTTTATGACAATGAGTGCACATACTTTTTCTCATACTAATCAATACAAAGCATATGATGTTGGAAAAGTTACTTTCTGACTGTCCCTGGTACTTAAAATGCATATCACTGACTGGTTAGAAATGATAACTTATTAATTTAAACAGTTCAAAATAGGTTCTGTAGCTCTGTTAAAGTAAAGTAATCTACATGCATGAAAAGAATAAGACATGAAACAAGCAAAATGCAATGCATCAATTTGTTTTTATAAACACAATTCTAATAAAATAAATTTATTTGCTGCACTTTTGAAGTGCAGCTTGTATGAATGGATGAAAGATAAAAATCAGAATGGAAAATGGTCACAATCACATTAATTACATCACCTCTGACAACTATATTAATTAATCAGAATAACTACTTTTGGCTCCCACACAGGCTACAAAGTGCCCTTACTAAGTCCACAGTATAATCAGTCTTTAATGTGAGATTGAAAAATCTAGTCTTCTACTTGTTAAAGCACATAATGATGCTACAAAGTTTTAAAGTTTGCAATTCAGACTTACAGAAGTTGTGGTAATTATTCTTAGTTTTGAAAGCCAGTTATGAATAAAATTTAAGTAAAGTAATTTTTTGGCTAAAAGCTGTAGCTCCTGCATTATTAAAATATTAAATTTCCTGCACTACAGCTTTTATACTGAATTTGTTTCCATGAAGTGCTCCCCCAAACAGCTCCAAATTCATTTTCTCATTCATTTTCCTTCTTTTTTATGCCCTTTATTCACAAGAGGGAGGAAACGCATTTTTTCAGGATAACTGATGGGAAAGGTACAGCAGAGAGAATGAGAGAAATAATGAGATTCGTCCTATCCCTTACACAGATCCCAAGCAATGTTACATAACATTTAGCTCTGCGCACTGAGTGCCCACAATCACATTGGCACTACGTGTAGGGTGAGTTTCCAGCCTAAGGATAAGATTGACTTTGTTCGCATCACTGTTGTTCTTGCCCTCATGTAGATATTTTTTTTATTTTTATTTTTCCTCTTTGATTATTACTGCAGTTAAATTTATTAACATTTGATGGCTAAAACACAAACTACTAAGTAAGTTTCAAATGCAGTAATCTAAAAAGCAGAAGTTAAAAATCACATCCATGGTCGTCATTTCAATATTGATGAAAAGTGTGTGTGTGTGATGGCAGAAAAATAAGACTTTGCTATTAGCTATAAAAAAGATAAGAAGAACAAATGCTGTCTTCCAATGTTGCCAGCCTAGGAAATAAATATGGCTATTTGAATTCAAAATGAAAAAAAAAATTGAAAATCCTCTATCAACCAGAAAAACATTTGCCTCCAAGCCAGAATTATTGCAGCTGAAATGGACATTAAACATTTTGAAGGTGGGCCAGTAGGGTGTTGTCACTTTATGAAGTGGAAAGCCCTCTTTGCTAAGTGAAAATGACATTCGGACAATGCTTACCATTTGACTTAGAGAAAGAAGTAATTTTATTCCAAACATTTGTGGCCAATGTAATCGCTTAAAAATAATAATAGCAGGCATCACAAATCATAAACTTGGACAAAGCATCACTGTCACTTGATGCCAAATTGAACTGTCGATTCAAAGGGAGAAAAACTTTTATCAGAATTTAATAGGAAAGAAAGAATGTCTTTTAAATGCATTTTAGCATGTACAGCTGATGTTCAAAAATCAAAACCCGCACTAATTTTTAAGAGAAAGATGATGTTAAAAGAAAATGTTCCATCTGGTACTGTTATCAAGTCAACGAAAACCGATGAATGACAGAAGATGTCATGCTAAATTAGCTGGAAGAAGTTTGGAAGAAAAAAGAATACCCTTCTTCCAGCCTGAGGGGATATTGATTTTGAAATCTATGGCCACCACTTCAGGGCTGTAGGCTATTTTTGGTCATCCACACTTCAAGGATTGTTTGCTACATCATCTCTTCCCTCTTTAAAATGGTTAAAAAATAAATATTTATACCCAACGCATAGCCTCGTAAGCTGATCATAACAATTAGTGTGTTTATGTGGCTTTCCATGCTAATCAACAGTCACTTGCAGGCAAAATACAGACTTTGCCTGCCAATTCAGAGCTGTTGGTTGTTTTTTTGTCATCCACACTTCAGGGATTGTTGGCTACATCCTCTCTTCCCTCTTTAAAATGCTTAAATCATTATGTTTATGCTCAGGACATGGCCTCATCCCCATAAGTTCTTTGTAACATTTTGTGTGTTTTAGTGGAATTTTTTCCACTACTTTACCCAGAGTTGATGCTGTGGTATCATTCCATTTCCTAGTTTCTGATGGTGATGTTGTACACAGTGCACAAAGAGCATCTGCACAAAAATAAAAGCAGCTTCAGATTAACTCGTTTGGGTAGAACTGCTGAGGTTACACTTCAGGTCACCACCACTAGTGCTTTCTCCTGAAGAAACACTTGTGCTAGATATTTTTGCTTTAATTCATTCTCATTACTTCCGTGATGAACTATGGGAACTTTTTATATGGGGCACGAGAGTTCTGTAATTCACTGTTCATTCACGTGACCAACTGCTCAGGAAACAAGAAAACAGAATCATTTGAAGTGAAAATCAAGCCTGCTTCTTCAATTTTCATCCAAGAATGTGTGTGTGTTACCACTGCATGAGCCATTAAGCTGGAGCATGTTTTTCTTATTTGAAAGGGGAGGGGGAAGAGAAAAACTTTGAAATTGAAGTTCAAAAGTTCTCACTTCCACTCAAATAGTATGCCATTTTTGCTTTCTCAAACCTTCTTTATATGAATGCATTATGATCAGTCAAAATGTGCACTTCTGGTTTTTGACATAATTTTACCAAGCGTATGTATAGAGTGAAATAAAAAGTATATGTTATGTAAACACGGACAACACAGCACTCCAAAAGAGATGCAGAATGGAAAATGAACCAGCAGGGCTTGGGAAACTCCGTTGAAGGTTAAAAGCTCAGAGGGATAAAGTTCATGTGATTTACGACTTCTCATAAAATCAATTTGTACAAGGAACAAAATCATTGGTAAACACATGGATTATTTGCAGTATAGTTTTTTGAAGACATGGATGTACTATTTGATGACTTTTTATTAAGGCTAGTCCTCTGTTTTGATTTTTAAATAGTGACGTTTCCATATTAAACTGCATTATTTACTAAAATCTTTTATTATGACGCTACCCAAAGACCCGTGATTTTACTGTACTTTTTGCCATTCATGATGATGCTATAGGACAAAGAAATAGTGATTTTCAATGGTACAAGGGATTACAGAAGATTGATTCCACTGCAGAACAACCTGAGAAAGCTGCTACAAAGAAATAGGTAATCCAGTTTTTTTAACGTATTTGAAAAGTTTATATAACCATTTAAATTCACTTCATTCACATTAGCGGTAGACAAATAATGTTGATACGCTGACCAATCGATTTACGTAATGAACAGGTACTTAGAAACTTATAGTATATCATTATGTGCTAGACAATATTAGCGCAGAGGGATTTTCTGCAAAGAGCACAAATGACAAAATAGTTTTTGATCCCTTCAACATATTTGGAAAGGTTATAGAAGTTTGGCTTATCTACATATTCCTCTCCCTACTGTTTTGGATAATCCCTTTGATGCATATGAAGTGTCTACACCTCAAAAAGTAGGTTATTCTGTGCCCTGGTCATCTGCACAGAATATTGTAAATCATCATCATTGTCAACCATTATCAATCCACTGCTGGACGAAGGTCTCCCCAAGTTTCCTCCACAACGGTCTGTCTTGTGCCAGTCTCCTCCATGTCACTCCCACATACTTTCGAATTTCATCCACCCATCTTCCATGTGGTCTTCTTCTGGGTCTTTTCCTGTCCCTTGGAATCCAATCTAAAATTTCGACTGTCCATCGATGGTCTGTTCTTCTGGCAGTATGTCCAGCCCATTGCCATTTCAGGGATTTAACTCTGATCATGATGTCTTCCACTGTTGTCATTTTTCGGATCCACGAGTTCCTCATCTTATCTCTCTTGGTTACACCAAGCATGCACCTCTCCATGCTGCTTTGAGTTGTCTGCAGCCTTTGTATGTCTCTTTTAGTTAAGGTCCACGTCTCTGCACCATACGTAAGCACTGGAAGGATGCATTGATCAAACACTTTTCTTTTAAGACATAATGGCATATTGCTCTTGAAAATTATGCTGTTTCTTCCAAAAGCTCTCCAGGCACACAGCTAACTAAATTATTTAAGGGAGAAAATCTACCAAAAGTGTACAGGGTGGTCTTGTTACCCACTTATGGTTATTACAGTGGAACTAATTAAATTTGTTCTCTGCTTTCAGATGGCTGACACAAGCAACCATATTATGGAAGAACAGTTAGTAGCAAGTGTATGGACACATGAACATCCACAGACTGGTAAAACAATAAGGGAAGTGCAACATGACTTTACTGCAAAACTTAACAAAGAATCCCCACCGAAACAGACATTATTGGGAAAGGACTGGAAGACTACAATGGCGGCAAGAAAAATATGCAGCTGTGGCAGCATCAGTGCTGAGATCACCCAAACAGTATCTGAGGAAACGATCAGCAGAACTTGGAATCCCAAAGACCACCATGTGGACTCGCATGAAAACAGATTTACAATTGAAGTCCTATCATCCTGTGTTTATCAATGAGCTTACTGATACTGATTTGGAGAAACAGAGTGCCGCATATGCAAGATTGTTGGAGACGTTTGTGATGCTCCCTCAACATTGGGTGGTGCTCTTCAGTGATGAATGTGCCATCTACTGAAGTAGCAGTGCTAGGAATGTTTATTTTTGGAGCAAAGAAAACCCACATTATTACCACACATTTTTATGACTCACTTATGAACGTGGAAAGAGTGAAGACCTTTGTTTGAATTTCCTGGTCCACGTTGAATGTCTGTATTAATTATTTATTCGCCTTCTAATTATTTCTTCAGTTGCTGTTTACCATCTTTGGTGAATCCCCAGCATTGTGCGGAGCTCCAAGAAGCAACCTGCCAACTTGGCTTGGCAGTTAGTGTGTGTGAGTTTGGAGGAATTCGAGGCTGCTGTGGTGTAGCAGAAGCATATCCGGCGTGTAACTGGAAGACCCTGGGTTCGACTCCTAGTGGCGACCAATGAGAATTTTTCTGTGACTCACTTATGAACGTGGAAAGAGTGAAGACCTTTGTTTGAAGCACAATCCACCATATGTGATGATTTGGGCTGCACTGTCCAGTAAGCACTTGATAGGCCCCTATTGTTTCGACAGCTCAGTCGATCAGCATTCCTATCTCAACATGCTGCGGGACTGGTTTGTTCTCAAGCTGAAAAGACGTTGTCTTCTGGCAGAAAGCTGGTTCCAATAAGATCGCACTCCACTTCATTATATTATCCATGTTTGGGAATATCTGGATGAAATGTTTCCTGAAAGATGGATTGGGAGAGTATCTGCTCACCTGCCTGCCCTCTTGAATGGCCTCCAAGGAGTCCAGATATCTCCTCTTGTGACAGTTTGCTATGGGTATTATTAAGGACTGTGTCCATGACAAGGTACCAGACACCTGACAGTTGCTGTTCGTTTTGCATTTACACGAATTGATAAGGCTTGTCTCCATAAAATCTCACACAGGACATAGAGACGAATTATTTTGTGTCACAAAAATGGTGCAAGTCATACTGACCTTCTGGATAGGTAATTTCGTAAGTTTGGCAGGGGGTCTTTTTCAGCAACAATTTTTTGTAAGTTAATTCAAACATTGTGCATTTCTATTTCTATGCCCCTCAGAACATGAATTTACACCACAAGTATGACCATTCTGGGAACAGTAGCTACCAGTGGCGGCTTTTGGGAGGAGGCAAGGGAGGCAGTGCCTCCTCAGAATTTCAAGACTCTTAGTAAGAATTATTCGTTTTGTTCATTCAGTACTTTTGGATATAGCAGAGCAAAAATTTATGCTAGTTAACTCTTTTGAATTATATGTCGCCACTTATGGAAAACAATCGGTAGCGCGTAGTTACAAAATGTCTTTAGCTTGCGATCTCTGTATGTGAGGCATGAAGCGAAAGGCCTCTCATAGATTTTGTGCCAAACCTGTTTACTTCCACTGAATCAGTAGATACGAAGGGTGGGCAGTGGAACAGCGAACACAAAGAGCGCATGCGCACCGTGGATTTCCTGTGAAGCAGATGTTTTCTTGCCTCACGGGAATGGCTGTTTCCCTGCAGGCAGCTCCACTGTGTTAATTCCTTATCCTGACAGCTTCGAGAAGCATTACATAGCCCCTTCTTCTAGTTGCTTTTTTTTCCCACACTAATGTTTGTGTGCCTAATTTTATTTATGTTTTATGAAAGAGTTGTTTGTCAGACCATGGCCTCTACTTCAAACATATCTAATATGGTGGAGAGCTTACTGGAAAAGCCTTTCAATAGGAGAGATTTTGAAGAAAAGAATCAAATTAAAAATGATGGTAGGCCTACACCTGAAATGAAAAAGATGATTACTTCAAAGGGCAAAACTTCAAACAGAGGTTTTAATATTGACTGGTACAGAAAAGAACAACGGATAAGTGGTAGTGAATCAACGAACAAATTATATTGTTGGCCATGTTTGCTGTTTCCTGTGAGTGGCAATGAAGTCTGGCAAGAGAAAGGCTTCAATTATTTGAAAAACTTACCACGTGCTTTGGACAGGCACAAAAAGTGTAAAGATCACATTCTGGCAGTTGTTAAATTAGAGTTGCTGAGCAAAACAAGGATAGACTATTCTCTCAACAAAGCGAAGAGAACAAGTGACTTACGTCATAATGAAAAAGTAAAAAAGAATCGTGATGTAATGAAGAAGTTGATTGATATTACAACACTACTGGCCCAGCAAGAGCTCCCATTTCGTGGACACAATGAGTGTGAAGTCTCTGAAAATAAGGGAAATTACCTCGAGATGATTGATTTACTCTCCAAGAGTGACGAAACATTGAGAGTGTTTATGGAGAATAGTACAACATTTTCAGGAACTTCAACAACAATACAGAATGATTTAATCGAATCAGTTGCTCATATAGTTAAGAATGAAATCAATGCAGATATTGAAAATGCCCAGTTTGTTTCTTGGCAGATTGATGAAGCAACAGACATGAGCTCCCATGCACAAGTATCAATTATAGTTCAATTCGTGAAAGATGGAGTACCAGTAGAAAGATTCTTGGGATTTTTTGGCCTAAGTTCTGATCGGTGTGCTACTTCGCTTAAAGAATTACTGGATCGTGAGCTGGAAAGATTTAGCTACAAAGAAAAACCAGTTACACAGACATATGATGGTGCAGAAGTGATGGCATCAGAGCTGAATGGATTGCAAGCAAAAGTAAAGTGTGATGCCCCTCAAGCATTATTAGTTCATTGCTACGCACACAAGCTGAACTTAGTTTTGAGCAAAGCAGCGTCAGTGTTGAAAGAATCATGTATTTTTTAGCAAATTTAAATGCAATTTGTGCATTCTTTTCCAAATCGACAAGCGTGTTCATTTACTAGAATCTGTTGGTGGACCCAGACCACTTCGCGTATCACAGATCAGGTGGTACTTCAAATCACGTTCAGTGTCTACCTGACCACAGGTGGCTGCTAATTGAAGTATTTGAAAAAATTGAGGATGATTCCAACTATGATGATGAGACAATTCACAAAGCAGCAGGACTAAAACGGTGGCTTCAAGATTTTAATTTTGTTTTTCTTCTCTTCTCATATAAAAAAATATCTGATTTGACTGAGGTTACTTTCTCTGTACTGCAATCAAATAGTTCCGATGTTACATTCTGTAACAAACAAATTACTGGCTTATGTGAAAAATTGTTGTACTTTCGAGATCAGAGACAGTTTGATGATCTCTATCATAACGTGTACAGTAAGGTTGGTTCTCCAAATAAAAGATTTAAAGCAAGCAATGATATCCCACCCACCGTGCAATACAGAAGACTGTATTATGAGGTAATAGACAACGTTACAACTGAGTTAAAATGCCGGTTTTCTGACATTGAGAAATTAAAATTTCTTCAGCTGATCGATGCACACTGCTTCGAAGCTCATTCTAGAATTTTTCCTGAACATTGTTTTACAACTCTGCTTCAAACTTTTGAAAAATACTTTGACAGCACCAAACTGCATAGTGAGCTGCAGGTTCTGTATTCAGACAGAGATCTGTGGAACAATGCCCAAAAGTACAACAGAACTTCTATCTGCCATGTACAGTAATAATCTAGCACAGGCACTGCCAGAGTTGTTTAAACTTCTTTCCCTCGTAGTAACAATTCCTGCAACATCAGCCTCTGTGGAATGCAGTTTCTCATGCCTGAATAGGATAAAAAACTACAAGAGAAACTCCATTGGGCAAGAAAGGTTGTAAAGTTTATCAGTTCTGTCCAATGAGAAGGCGCTTGTGAAGAGGATGGAAGCAGAACAGGCATGGTATGACCATATAATAAATCACTTCACCAAACAGAAAGAACGAAAGATAGACTCATATACAAGACAAGATAGACCTCATGTACAGACACTTTCTCTTTTGCTGTGTAGGTAAACGCTGTGTGCAGAAGTTTTCAAGACTTTTTTCTTTTGGCATCAGTGAAGGTAGAGGTGTACATAGAATTTCTTTGGAGATGAAAAAGATGTACATAGTTCAGTCTTGCTTTTTATCTTCTGTTGATCTTTTTAATAAAAAAACTATTTTGATGCAATATATTTCACATTCAAACTGGCTTAACAGTTCCTAAATAGTCCAAGAGGGCAATTCAGACTGAGAAAAAATATATTTAGGCGAAAGGCTGGAATCTTGTTTATATAAACAGGTTTTGTGTTGGTCTTCAAAGTAATCTAAAACGTGCTTCTCCGGTAAAATTTTTATAAATCTTTTCACGGGTCACATTACTTATTTTATACTTCGCACATGATAAAGTAAATAAAAAAATTATAATGTGAAAAAAATGACATTAAATTGAATAAATTTATTTGAATCCAGGCTGAAAAGTAGTTTGCCTCCCCAGCAATTTTGGTCCCGGGCCACCACTGGTAGCTACTGCTCTGCTATTACGTATGTTACCACTGTATGAGCTATTAAATGAAATGATTGTTTACCAGAATTTGAAAGGTGTAAGTCTGATTCCTTACCACTGACAATACAATTAAGTTCTCTGAGGTGGGCAAATGAACAAAAAGTGAATTGTGGCGTTCCTATGCCAGAAAAAACAGTTGTCATTCTTGCCCTTACACACTGAATGCATCGCAAAAGTAGGGAACTACAATGAATACAAGAGGTACCACAACACAGAAAATCATTTTGTTCACCTAGTAGACATACTATATTAAACAGCTGTTGATTGAAGTAGAATAACCTTAAGAAAGAAACAAAGAAAGGAAAAAGCATATCTCCAATAAAATAGTTTTCTTACCAGTATCCCCTTCACCATTTTCTCCGAAGGCACTAACTTCCTGGTTGCCAGACAGAGGTGATGTGAAATGATGACTATGCAAATTTTTATGAGTTGCTAAGTGTTCCAACCTGACAGTAGCACCACAGTTTATGGGATCACTGTGAACATAATAAATTGCATTTATGTTAAACTTCCATTGGCCATAGAACTTTAGTATAAGTTAATTACAAAGCACTAAAACATTTCATGCTTATTTTAGAAAACAGCCAAATTTACACTACAGTATTTGCTAGTTGATAATGTGAGGCATCAAATGTTTATACTTATGTCAAAAGAACATACAGATGACATGCACATAAAAACATGCACAGATACCACATGCCCATGGCACTATACATACATACATAGAAAATGACACATGACATTTCTCTCACACCTTTATTCCTCTTTTTTACCCTTTCCAACCATAGGTTGAAGAAGCATATATGCTCCAGCTTTGTCCGTCCGTCTGTCGGCACAATAACTCGCGTAAAAATGGTTCGATCTCAATGAAATTTTAGTATGGGGTAGGGGACCACCCCTGGAGACGAACCCTATTGAAAATGCACGAAATGGGGTCCAAGGTCACGGCATAGGAGCGGGATCCAGTCCATTGCCCTTATGCGTCATAACTTGCGTAAATATGGTTCGATGTCTACGAAATTTTAGCATATTGTAGGGGACTACCTGGGGATGAACCCTACTGAAAATGGGTGAAGTGGGGTCAAAGGTCACGGCATAGGAGCGGGATCCATTCCATTGCCCTTATGCGTTATAACTTTCATAAATATGATTCGATGTCGATGAAATTTTAGTATATTGCAGGGGACTACCTGGGAATTAACTCTGTTGAAAATGGGTGAAGTGGGGTCAAAGGTCAAGACATAGGAGCAGAATGCATTCCATTGCCTTTATGCGTCACAACGTGCATAAAAATGGTTCGATTTTGATGAAATTTTAGTATGTGGTAGGGGACCACCTGGGGACGATCTTATGGCATCACAATCTCGCGCTTGCGATGTTGGCGCGCAGTCACGATATCTGTCTCATTACGTCATGCATTGTGTGTGAATCCTATTAAAGTTTTATGACATCACACTCTTGTGAGCAGATGGTTGCGATTCCCATCTGCCTCATTACGTCACGGGTTGTGTGCGTATGTCCGTCCACACAATAACTCGCGTAAAAATTGTTCGATTTCGATGAACTTTTAGTATGTGGAAGGGGATCACCTGGGAAGGAACCCTATTGAAAGTGAACAAAATGGGGTCAAAGATTAGGACATAGGAGCGGGATCCATTCCACTACTCTTATGTGTCATAACTAACGTAAAAAAGGTTCGATTAAATTAAATTTTAGTATCTGGTAGGGCACCACCTGGGGACAAACCCTATCAAAAATGGGCGAAATAGGGTCAAAGGTTAGAACATAGGAGCGGAATCACTTCCATCGCCATTACGCTTCATAACTTACGTAAAAATGCTTCCATTGCGACAAAACTTTATCATGTTATTTCGGAGGTATACTGAACTGGTTCTGTTAAATATAATCCAAATGGGATCAAAGGTCAGGGCACAGGACCGAGATTTATTCCACAGCCATTATCCTCATAACTTGAGTAATGATTTCTGGTATGTTCGAAAGCGTATTATAATCAATGCATTGCATGATTTTACTAACTTGTTTTTTAGGTGTTTTTGCATTATTAGTTTGGGCACAGCAGCTAACATGCATGCATGCTTGTTCAACATACGACAATTTTTTACAAATTATCATTAAGATATTGAGTCCATGTTAGTGTACATGAGCACTATATCTAGACTTAACATTAGAGGATGCTTCACATCCAGCAGATATTCCAATGCTTCTTTTGATTTCCTCTTAGCTTTTTTTTTTTTTTTTTTTTCTAAAAATGCAAGTTCTGCAAAGATTTTCTTTAAATGGTTCAATTGATTATATTTCTAGTTTGGCAGAAGTGTTTCTTGAGTCCTCAAAATACAACTTATAGGAACATCAACTTTTATCATACCATACAGCTGTGGAACTCTGTACTGAAGTTCTGAATAACTTTTTAAATGTTAACTCAGTTGATTTTTTAGCTTTTCAAATTTTTTAAATCTCACCATAGTGCTTCATAGTTAAATTTATAGGGAATTCATGTTGATCTTATATCACATTTTAAGTTAAAGATGGTGACAATGGCTCAAGAAAAAGAAATTAGGAATGTAGACTTTTTTTTTTTTTTTTTTTTTTTTGGTACAACACATACTGTTTTTTTTATCTTTGAGTTTTTATACAAAGTATGCACATCATGTGTCAAATAATGCCATAATGTAAGTACCAAGACAATAAAAAATTCTTGTAAATCTGGTGACTAATTTTAAGGCTTCCCTAGCAGATGATTTTGCAGTGAAAAATGTAACAAAATGTTCTCAATATTACCATAACACTGAAAGAAAAAAAAAATCGTAATTGTCAACAATTTCTATGGTTATCAATCAAGAAACTGTTCACCAATGTAGTTTCAGCTGAGATTTAGCCAGAAGCATGCTCACTCTGATTGGGTACAAGTTTGCATGTACATTCAGCACAGATAAAAGGTTCCACTACTGTTCAATCTTGGTATATTTGTTTGCAAAGAAGCTAATAGGGGTTCAATAGTAATTTCATTTTATCATTTTGCAATTAACTTTTGTTTTCTACAATAAAAACATCCCAGAACTTTTAAAACCCACAGGTTTTAAGTTACTGCATCAGCCACTGATACTTTTCACCTTCTGTCAGTTACATCCTCAGCTATGCCTCCATCCCACCCCCTTAAGGGGGATAGCTATCATAATAACTGGCACCTATAATAGTAATAGTACTTAAAATAAAGTTATAGGAAAACAATATATTTCAATTATACTTTTTTAAAATGTGATCATTTTTCTTATGGGAAAAGTTGTTCTGTGCTTTTCACAAAATTATTACTGAGCGATAATGCTGTTCTCCCAAGACATAGTAAGAAAACACCAGTCCTTCCATTAGCTAACGAGGTTCCTTGTTTCTCGTCATGAGAGCAGTTGGCTTCTCACATGGCAAAGTTGAATTTGAAGAGTTACTATGACCTCTGCTTTCTACGGGGAAACTTCCAGTTAAATCCTGTGGACCTTTAGACACCTGTTCTCAGAAGTTGTGGCAACAAGGAAATGTGTATTACGTGGTGTGAAAAGAATGAATTATTGTGTACAAAGAAGAATGTGTTCCACAAAACAAACAAGATGACATTCTTAAGGCTTGGCAAAACACAATGAAAAAGACTGGACAGCAGCATCACCATCTACCAGTAAATGCAAACTTGCAGGTGATCAGAATGAGGGGGATGATGACTAAAGCATATCCAATTTTTCTTTAAACAATGGACTAAAATTAAAGTAATGGACTTTCTCATTCCCTAATAGAGTACATCAAAAGAGAAATATAAACAATGTTTTTATGGACTTAATTATAGGAAAATGACCAAATACATGACATACTCTAAGATACAATGTCTTGTTACTTCGCATAATCAGTTCAAGATATGTCACATTTAAGTTTGTGATTAAGTTTGTGATTATGATTTATAAAGGCTACATTAACTACATAACTTGGGTCTTGGGTGAGCATTTAAAAATTTCCAACTTTGGAATGTTCTCTTTGTCATGAAATCAACAAATATGACTAATTTACATTTACTTCAGGAACTTTTGACTATATGACAGTAGAAATAAGAAAAGTTTGTAGGGTACACTTTAGAGTCCTCAAAAATAAATATGCAATACCTCCTGGTGACAAAACTGTGTAGTACAAAAATTGGCAAATATAAGAAAAATATTACCCACCACAAATGTTATCAGTAGCAGAAATGTTTTAAATCAGGCTTTTGGAAGCAAATATATCATATCACAGAGATTTACATTAATATCCCTAGCAGAAAAACTAATCATTATTTTGAAAAAAAGAAGTACAAATAAATGTTTTCCCCAGTAAGTGGTTACACTTTTTAAAAGCAAAGACACAATTGCAAAAATGTTAACAACAGAAATATGTACTTATGCCCCCAAGTGGCAAAGTATTTTGTCACAAAATATTGTAAAATGCATGCAAAATATTCATCATTGTAACCCCTATCTAACACACACAAATTAATCCGATCTTTAGAAGCAATACAATATGCATTTATGCCAATAGCAGTACAGTAACATGCATTATCATTATTTCAAGCAGAAACTGTACATAGAATGGCTTTAATGGGAAAAAAGGCATCAGGAGATAAAAATAATTTTTTGAATTGTATTTTTTTTAAGCAATTGTATATAGCAAGATATATTTTGAATTTAACTGTAAGTGCAATTACATCCTCTAGTGGCAAGGTTGTACACCAGAAAAAGACTAAAATGTATGGATAGAATTGTTCATACAACTCAGGTTTTTGACTGTAAAAATAATTTTTCAAATTGGACTAATGTTGCAGGGATATGATGTCCACAGACAGATGGATTGACATAGTAAATCTATAAGCACATACTTAAAAAAAAAAAAAAAACATGTGCTGCTGAAAAAGTACAGGAGAATGGTGATGAAGATTAAGAAAACAATGAAATCTGTCATTTCTATGTATTGATTGATAAGTGAAATTTAAAGATACAGAAGAGGTAGTTTGGACCAGTTCATGGTAAGTTTTTGGACAAGGAGTAAAAATACTTCTCACATTGATTTCTAGAAGTAGTACCCCCCCCCAAGTTTGCAAATGACGGCCATAAAAAAACTCACTTCTAAAGAACTTCTTTTTTTAAATTCTATTAGAAATATACAGTATTTGGATTACAATAAAAAAATCTGTCCTTTAGACATGCAGTTATTATAATTATTTTCAAAATTCTAAATAGAGTAACAATTCCTAAGGTTAAAAACATGCAAATATGCATCCTTACATCTGTGGCAAAAATTTCTTTCAATTCCCCCTAGGTAATGCTCTTTCTTAAAGGCCACGTCTAAACAATAAAGATTGGAATATTTCTTGTCTCCCTTTTGCTACTCTTCCACCCCATGTGTTTTATCTTAAATAGAACATAGTTAGTTTATGATTGTCAGGATGTACCATACTGACTTAAAAACAAAGCAGCGGGAAGAAAGGTGTCTTCCGTTCCTGCGAACGAAAGTTGTGAAAAATCCTCCAAATACGTGGCAGCAGTGAATAAACAAATACATCGCTTTTTCCACGTTTTACCAACACACAGCTACCGAAAAATTGCTATTCAGTCACCGCCAGGGAAACGAAACCCGGATCTCTCGATATCTAGCCGAGAGCGTTAGCCTTACACCATGGTGGCCAACAATCCATGGCGCTATGTGTGTTTTTCAGTCAGCTTCTAGGCTAATGTGCTCAGCTAGATATCTAGCAGAGTGGTGAAGGCTAATGCGCTCGGCTAGATATCGAGATATCTGGGATTAATTTCCTCGGCGGTGACTGAATAACAATTTTTTGGTTGCTGTGTGTAGGTAAAATGTGGAAAGAGCGATGTATTTGTTTATTCAGTTGTGGAAAAAATGGAAGGGGGTGGGGTAATTAAAGACACCAAGAAAATGCGGTGTCAATCACACATGTACCATAATGTCAAGCAATCTTTGTTTAATGGAGAAAAGGTAGGAAGTTCGTCTAACAGTAAAACAGAAAAAGATCAAAGCAAATCTATCTGATGGTCCAATTGTGATATTTCCAGATGTTTTAGTGTGAGAGGAAAACATATATATATATATGTATTTTTTACTGTCTGCAATTTTTGTTCACGTTTGCAAAACAATGCAGCTTACTCATATATTGAGGTTTCTCCAAAATATTAAAATACAATAAAAAACATTGAAGTTGTAAATATAAAAGAAATTTGCCTCCCCGCCCCTCCAACTTTTTTAGTTGCAGCATGGATATTTCTTTTTTGACAACACTGTCCATAAACCTTAGGAACTCTAAAAAAAAATTGTTTTCCTCCATTTCGTTTGGGCTTGCACGCACATGTTGTACTGGGCACCACATGACTGAGCTCAAGGTCACTGGAATTTCTCCTAACAAGTAATGACATAGAAAACTCATTTTTTCCACACATGCCTTGAGGCTTGGGAGTCATGCTTTCCTACAGCACGGGATGTGTGAAATCTGAGAAGAGATGCACAGCTGGGGTAAGGTATGAGGGACGAATTACAGTACATTCTCAATGGCTGTACTGCTGTGCTGAACAGCCAAGGAAAAAATTAATAGTTAGGATAATAATTATAAAAAAAAACTGGTTTTAAAATTAGGATGGATCATTTTTAGAGCAATGAGAATACATCCTGATTTCATTTTAGGAAGTAATTTTCATTTTTGATGCATGAAATATGCCTGTCCAGGTGTTAATGCGATCTCTGGTTTAGACATATGAATGAGTGGGGGGGGGGGGATGACAAGCAGTTAGACAGAAACTTAAGTGGTTCACAACTGAAAATAACATTTTAGAAGGCCATCCAGGCATTGGTGAGAAAATCTTCATTAAGATTTGGAAAGAACAGAAATCTTAGTCTGGGGGGAAAAAAGGTGGTGGACATAGTGTAGTGAAAGAGGTGCTTGCAGTTAAAAACATTAGAGGATCAGACAGCTAACAAAGAAATAGTATAAGTTGTGAACAATCAATGCAAAAACACAGCAGGTAGTACAAAATAATTTGAGCCATGCAAAACAATGTAAAATTAAAAAAAAAAAACCTTTTTTCAACACTCAGATCAAGAAACTTCTAGTTTTCACAATTTATCCTTTCCTTGTGATTACAAGACAGTGAGCAACGTAATTTGTGTTGTGATAGCTTATCAACAGTGCAGACGGATATGAAATGACTTGTATTCTTCAAGTGCTTTGGTTGAACAATTCTTCTAACTTATGAAGTTATGAAAAGTAATAAAAAATGCTTATATGTCTATTGAAGTTATAAAAAATAATAATAAAATGGTATATGTCAAATAAGAGAATTCCACACAATGGCAAAGAAACAAAAAATAATTTCTTGTTACACAAGTTTTCTACAATCAGGAAATCAAATATACTGTGATTACTTGTACTCAATGATTATTTTGTACTTATGTGTGTGGATATGAAACACATATTGACTTATATGTATGTGTGTGGATATGGAATTTTTACTTACCCTCTTTTACAAGTTTTACTACTTTTGCCTTTTATTACCCAATGGCTGTTTACATCATCTTGAGTGTCAACAGCAGTAACTGACTATATATAAAAGAGAAAAGAAATTCGTTTTTACTTTTAAAAATACTCAGATAAATGACAGATATATCAAAGCAGTTTGCTTACACAAAGCAGTTACTTGCATAAGTAAATTCAGTAATATCACACTTAAATAAGTATTGTTACACTTAATACAAAGGTCAGTAGAAAAGGCTTGAGACACAGATCAAATAGGCAATTAAAATTTTATTCCACCATATTTTTTTCAAAGTACTCCCCCTGACACTATACAATGTCTCACCCTCTACAACTGTTTCCAGAAATACTGAAGCCACTCAATCTCCAGCACTGTTTCCATTTGTTCTTCCTATGATAGAAAACCAGTGTCCTCTACTATGTCGATCCTTCACAATAGGGAAGAGGAAGGTCACAGGGTGACATATCTGGACTGTAGGCTGGATGGGTCAATAATTTTACCCGTGTGCCCTCCACAAAGGTAATGGTCAGATTGGTGGTGCAGGCAGAGGCATTGTGGTGCAAAAGTATGCCCCTTAAGCCAGTTCTTGGTTACCTTTGCTTTGGCAATTTTAAACACTTTCAAAAGGCAAACAGTAGTGTACCAATAAGCAGTCACTGTATGTTGATTTTCTAACAAAACTATAGCCACATGGCAACTGATTCCAAAGAATGTTCAAACCATTTACATTTCAATCATTCTTGATCTCTTCACCTTGACAGATGAATTTTCATCTGGGAAGACCTGGAACACCAACTGTCACTATGTTTCTGGGTCAGATTGGTGGATCCAATTGTTGGGAATTATTTCCCACTAATCTCTAGGATGTTCTCTAGAGCACAAGCAATTCTACTGAGCACTTAAAAGACCAGGAGGCTCTCATCTTGATCAGCAGAAGGGTGGAGGGGAAAAAGTGCTGCCCAAATGACACTCCTTACCATCTACCTACTTCTTCAGCTTTGCCTACCACTTTAAGTTTAAACTCAGCAGTGTAACTGCAACGTTTCCTTTTCAAAGACATCATAAACAGCAATGAAGGAAAAAATTAGCAGCAAGGACGGTCAAAACAGCAAAGGATAAACTAAAAACAATGCACAGTGCACTTGAGTCGTGGCATCCACAACAAGGAACTTTGAAAGGAGGAATGCATAGGCTCATGCTAGGGCTGGGACGTTCTTGCGGTGAGTGCTGTACGTACGTTTCCATTGGATGCTTGCCAGAAACAGAGAGAGCACAAGCAGTCAACGTTGACCTTCTCAACAATACAAAATGACTCCCACCCCTGCCGTCCCTCCCCACAGTTTCGTCGATCTTTCATTATGACACCCCTTCCTCCTTCTCTCCGCTACATGCGAACTCTTGAACTGAGAAATTTTTTCCGAGAGAGTTCCTTTTCTAATTATACACTCTCTCCTGCACAATTAGCCGGCGGAATTTAAAGAAATTGAAGGGCCACAAAAAAGTTGTTTTTTAAAATCGGCATATAATCCACAGAACCTAAATTTTTAACTTTTTTAGCAGATAATCCGCGGATTATACGAAAAAAAATTACGGTAGTTCTTTTACAAACAAAGATGTCCTGTTTGCAGCGACTCTGGCAAAAACGTAGATGTACATTCTCAAAAACGTTCTACCAAGTTATCCCAAACAGTACCTTAAAAGAACCAAACAGTTGGTTCTCTTAAGGTACTATTTCACTTTGTTGTTGTTTTTTAATTATTTACTCAGTCACACATGAAATAATTCAGCATGTTCTCCTTTTTCCATTAGAGTTTTGATTGTGAACTGCTTCATGCATTACTTTGAACCAAGCAAGCACTTTTCGTGTAGTATGTTAGTGATTTTTGTTGCATGCAGAACAGCATTTAAAGCAATAAAACATGACCTAGTTCTCTTTCAAAACAAAAGAAAGCAATGGAGATTTTAACAAATACATATCTATGTATATAGCCTTACTCCTGTCCCAAGAAACCTACAAATGGCACAGGATTTGAAGATTTTTTTTTTTCACTTTAATAAAATAACACCTTTTGTAGCATAATTTTCCACTACCAGCTAGTTATTTCATAGTATTGCACATCTACCTTTTTCTATTTGTATTGATGCTACATATGCCATTCTACCACCATAAAAGTAGTGTGCTACTTTGAATCGCTGGTGACTGACGACAGTCTTTGTGATTAAGAATTCTTGAACACCAGCTAAAGTTCATTGCGGCACAATGTAATACACTATCTGCCAAAATCATGGTCCACAGTGCTACTTCCCTCATTCCTGCTGTTACAAAATCTGCAGTGATGTCACATAAGCAGATTCTTCATGCTGATTTTTGGTGAACAACAACTTTTGCATATATATTAAGGTTTAAAGGGGCTGTGAATACACCAAGAATATTTACAAACATGAGCGTGCAGATTTTTGTTTAATTGGCATAAGAGTACAAACTAAAAAACTAGATTGCTAGCTTTCACCACCAAAGATGGGTTGAGTACAGAATCATAGTATGATTCTGTACTCAACCTTCTTCAGCTTTGCCTACCACTTAAAGTACAGAATCATACTATGATTCTGTACTCAACCTTGTAAACATTAGCCTGATGAAGCCGCCCATCTTTGGTGGTGAAAGCTAGCAATCTAGTTTTTTAGTTTGTACTCTTATGCCAATTAAACGGAAATGTGCACGATCATGTTGTAAATTTTACATATACAGTAGGGGGAAAATTAATAGCAACTCTGGACATTTTTGAAGTTTTTGAGGTTTGAGAGTTGCTCCAAAAGTAAATATGCAGAGAATATGGACAACATGTACATCATTGGAAAGCAAATTTTATGCAGAATTCAAATCAGGTTACAGAATGGGAATAGCTAAATAGAACTCAAGTTATGAGCAGAAATGTGCTGCAAAAGAAGCACACGTCGTTATGTGAAATGTCATTGCCGTTGTACAAGGCGACGGAGCTTTCTCCGACGTCCGGGTACATGCGATATAAAGGGCAGCCGAGGTGCCTGGGGTCATTCCCGAAGTTTTCGGCGTGCTCGTAGGTAGTTGGTTGCATTGCTGTGCGTGTAGGCGTGCCTACTCTGGACTGCAGTGCAAATCTGAAGTTTGTCCTTTCCGATTACAAACTGTGTTGCAGGTATGGGAAGATTAAGTGATGTTTCACCACGAAAGGCTTCCAGAATGGTGACATTACGCGACAGTGGCAAAAGCAATGCCGAAATTGCCCGCATGACTGGAGTGCACAAGAGTACTATTGGACGGCACCTGGCAAAGATCCGTGATATGGGTGGTATCAACAATTGCAGGCTGGGTAAATGTGGCCGAAAAAGGAAAACAACAGCAAGAACTGACAAGGCCTTGCAGCGGTTATGTCTGCGAAACAGGTTCTAATCGTCAACAGTTCTTTCCAAAGAATTGTGGAAGAGCTGTTGTGTTGCTGTTTGTCCTCGAACAGTGAGGAACAGGTTACGTGATGTGGGTCTGACGTCTCATAGGGTGGTTAAGAAGCCCTTGCTAACCCATGTGCAACGTAAGAAACGTGTCAAATGGGCTAAGCAACATAAGGACTGGAGCACTGATCAGTGGCGTCAAGTTTTATTCAGCGATGAGACCAAATTGAACATTGAATGTAAGGACTTGGGGTGCCGAGTGTTTCGCCGACGAAATGAGCCGTTGAATCCCTCTTGCACACTGAAGACCACAAAGTACCCAGGCAGTGTTATGATTTGGGGATGTTTCGCTGCTGCTGGAGTGGGCTGAATCCATGTGTGTGACAGCACTGTTAATGCACAGGTGTACAAGAGTATCCTCCAGGACAAGATGGTTCCTTCGGGATGTGATTTGTTCCAGGGTCAACCATCTTCCAGAATGATTCGGCCCCATGCCGCCATGCAAAAAGCATTAAAGCTTATGTGAAGTCTTTAGCAAATGTTGTGCCTCTACCTTGGCTTGGTAATTCCCCAGACTTGAACCCAATAGAGAATTTGTGGCGCATTTTCAAAAGAAAGGTGAACGACAGGCACCCCACAAGTAAAGTGGAACTCATTAATGCCATTACTCACATTTGGAACAACTGCATGTCATCCGAGATGTTGGGTAACTTGGTTGACTCCATGCCCAAGAGATGTGCAGCGGTCGTTAAATCCAAAGGTCACCCAACAAAATATTGGGAACGTTATTTCTTTTCATGTCATCCCGTTACTTTGCCATGATTTCTGTTTCACAGCACATTTCTGCGCATAACTTGAGTTCTATTTAAGCTATTCCCATTCTGTAACTGATTTGGATTCTGCATAAAATATGCTTTCCAATGATGTACATATTGTCTGTATTCTCTGTATATTTACTTTTGTAGCAACACTCAAACCTGAAAAACCTCCTAAATTTCCAGAGTTGCTATTAATTTTTCCCATACTGTATATCTGCCCTACTGAACTTTCGACACATGACTAGGAATCTGTTCCAAATAATAGTATTAACCCTTTCCAATCAACAGTCAGGCGACATCCGACTTTACAAAATTGCTGAATAGCTTGTGTGTCAGGGGTCTCTCGCCACGCTGATGATGCCTCTGCAGCTTGTATGTCGGGACTGGTGAGAATTTTTTTCACCCAATTTGTGCTGCCATCTATTGAGAATGTGGAGAACTGTTTCATGCTTTTTAAAAAGACCAACTTGGAGCATTTTTTTCTTAATCTGAAGTAAACAACAAAATGGTGGAGTAGTTTTATGCTGGATACTTTGAATGAGTGATTTTGAAAATAGTGATGAAAGTGAATTAGAATTTGATGCAGATACATTAGATTATGAATATGGTATGTCCAATAGAAGTGAAGAATCAGACAGCAAACCTGGAAGTGAATAGAAGTGAAGAATCAGGATCCAAATCCTGTTGATGTGACACAGGATGGATGGGACAGATATGCAAATTCTGCTGATTTTCCTAAACATAATTTTACTACAACAGAAGGTGACAGCAGAAAAGAAAAAACACAAGTGTAGGGTGAGTCTGGGTGAAATGTCAAATTGAGTGAAAAGGGTTAAGAAAAAAAAATCCTCACCATCATGTCAGAAATATTAGGAGATGGGACTTATTGTAAGAATTACATTCTTTTTTTATTTTACATCATCACATAATTTCTAACACAACAAAAAATTAAATCCCATGTGGTAGTATGTCCAATAAAAAAAAAAAGAACTTCAACTTCACAGAAAAATAATTTACCTGCTGGCCACTTCCAGACCCATACTTCACTTCATGAGAATGAAGCCGCACTTTGAAATTCGTGTTCATTAACTTTGCCACAGAACCACATGTCACAAACGGATAAAGAACTATGTATGAGAAAATAAAAATTAATGTAAAAAACAAAAATATATACACAAACGTATACATAGAGATAAGCATTCATACCAAGATATGAATGCATAATACTGCTATTAAAACAAATCTAATTGCACACATACATAAACATGAATTACAGCTACGAGAGTGAGTCCTGAATTACCCACATTGCAGCTATAAAATTTATTCCAATAAAAATAGGAAACTTATCATAATTTCATTTTTCAACATAGTCTCCTTGCTTTTCAGCACACTTGCTCCATCACTGCACAAGCTTCTTTATGCCCTCAGACAAAAAAAAAGTTTTCAGCTGAACATCGAGCTACAAGTGCACCGCTTCTTTCAGTTCTTGGTGAATTAACGGCCCCTGAAGACCTCTTTGAATGGACTAAATAGGTGATAGAACCATAATTAATTTGCAGACGATTTGCCACTTCATCAATAGTCACTCATCTGTCTAACAGTACCATGACATGCATGCACTCAATGTTGTCGTCAGTTGTGACCGTGGACAGGCGTCCAGCTGCATCATCATGTGGTAACACTTGTGTGACCACTTTTCAACTTCTCAATCCCTTCATAGACACTCTGTTGTGGCAAGACACCATTCTTGTACTGTGCTGAAAGTCTTCAATAGATTTCGGTGCCTGATACACATTCAGACCATAAAAAATGGACCGTTGAACACTGCTCCTCTTTGGTGCAAATGGAAAGCAGAGCAGTCATGGTTAACATCACGGCGGCGACAATGAAATTGACCTAGCAACTTCAAACCTGGGCAGCAGTGATGAGATGGCAACCTCACCTAGTAATGCACATGAAAACAACAGTGGTGCTGACAGGAACACAAATACAACTGCATTGGGGATAATTATTATTGGCTCACCCTAGTACATGGATTTCTGAACTTTAACCCAAGTTTGAACTTTCACTTTCATGTTCATTACAGTTGCTAGTATTCCTGTTTAAAATCAAAATGTGTGCATGACAATTTTGATTAATAAATAGGCCAATAATCCATAACATTGCAACTGCAAGATATTTGTTACTAGAACTGCAGTAAAAAACAGCCTGGCTATTCTTTGCATTATACTCCACTTCCGTGTCATCACCTATCAATATTCAGTGCTTTACAAGTGATCCCCAGATTGCTCTTGTGATATCTGGGGCTCATGATAGTTTTTCTGACCTTCTGTTAGTTGTATCATCAGCTGTGCTTATCCCTGCCCCATTAAGAACAGGGCATAGCAAATGGATAATAACTGGCACCTATGGTTAGTAAGTGATCATTTTTTTTTTATGGAAAAACTGACCATTTCAGGAAAATATCAATGTGCAATAGCACAGAGGAGAAGCACTTTGGTATGGCTGCTGTTAACCTCCTGAGACACTGCAGAAAAATGCCACTCATTCCATCAGCCAATGGTGTATGTGCACTGGAGAAGACCCAGATGTCACATCAATGGACTTCATCATTGGCTAGAATGGTCATCCTCACCATATGAGACTGATATGTTGCCATCTATTGGCATTTTGCCATACAAATATATCAAGCAATGGAATATAATCTACAGCTTTACCAACAGCTTTTCTCTCGAACTTTATTAAAAATACCAATACCATCTCTTTCCCCATGACTACAGAAACACTGAACCTGGGCATTTGAAAAAAATTTTTTAGTGGCTGGGGCAATTTTTAATGAAAAATGTGAGATAAAAGCAACCAAACATGCAAAGGTCAAATATAGTTCAAAAGTGAAAATATACCATTTAATAAAATGTATAGGAAACAAGAAGTTTCTATTCATTTAAAATTTATAGGTGCAACAAATTTATGCACACAAAACTGAGCTTTCACACATCGACCAGACAGCTTTTTCAAGGTATTAAACTTATATCACACACAGTGCAGAATAAACAAACTTAAATTCCTTTACGTGTTTACAGTTCCTGAAAACATTCAGCATGCTCTTGTTCATCATGCTGTTCGTCATGCATCACAATTTATATAACAATGAAATATTACACAACACACAATTTTATCTAAAGATGAGCATACAGATGGCAGCTCATATGATCCATTTTCACTGCAGACATCTGGTCTCGTCAAGATCTCAATAGTTTTTCTCACTGCAGCTTCTTTTCATGTAGTGTACCCAGATATGCAATTTGAATCCTTCTAAACAGGGATTGCTGTATTGAATAAGACCTCCCAAGCAAGAAAGAAGCTGGTTTTCCATGTTTTATGTTCCTACCATGCTCCTTTATTCTGGTTCTTATTGTCGCTTGGTCATTCCTACAAAAACTTTTGTAGGAATGACTGTTCCATCCTCATAATGTACAGGAATGGCACAGATCCCCGCATTTTATATAGGAAACTTCTAGTTTCCTATATAAAGGTCAAATATGCTTGTTAGCATTTACCTTATTCAGAAAAGTATTTAAACAAGAAAGATGACACTGATTTTTTGCTTGTTTGTTTGTTTTTATTGGAGGTTTAAAGACCACCATGAGCAAATCAGCGGGCCCCATCCCTGATTTAGGGCCATTGGTTCTAGGGAAGGAAGAAAGCCGCCAGCACCGTAAGACAAACACAATATCTATGCCTCACTGGGATTCAAACCCGGACCCATCTCGGATGAATGATTAGAAGCCATCGCTTAGACCACTGCGCCACCAGAACGGCGAATTTTTGGTTGTAATGAGCACATGCATAGATGCCAACCTCTAAAAGTAGTTTTCAGTAACCAACATGTTCATTTTTCAGTAATTTTCAGTAACAATTTTTTTTTTTTCAGTAATTTTCAGTAATCCAGTCTACAGCGGCAAATTTGGGTATTTAACACTGTAACAAATTTTAATCTGTTAGAACTATTAACAAAATAATAATAATAATAATAATAATAATAATACAATAAAAAATAATTTGCTAGTGCGAAAATTTAAAATACTGTCTACCAGAAAAATATAATAAATTACCTCCAGACACGAAGAAAAATTATTCCTTGGAATGTTGCCAAATTATTATGATAAACTGGCTGTAGTTGCCATTTTGGCCTTCCTTAGTTCAATTTGCGAAAGCTTCTTCTGATAGCATAGTTCACTGTGTGCAATGCTGTTTATTTTTTCTACTAATAAAGAAGACAGCACATGACTACTTAAATTAGGTCTGAATCATTCATGGGTTTTTTTTTTCACAATACTGAAAATTCTTTCTGTACTTGCATTGCCATGAGGGACTATTAAAATCATTTTCATAATTTTGCTTAATGATTCATACTTTAACTGGCCACTTTCATTTTTCATTAAAGAAATTCTGTGCCACACTTCATCCATTTTCCCAGAAGTAACAGCACAGTTAAAATTTTCAAACTGGTAGTGAGCAAATTCAGATTCTTCTGGTTTCAAAACTGGAAACAGGGAGCACATATATTGGACTGATGCAAAAGAAACACTTTGCCTTAATGCTACATCTGCAATTTCAGAATGACTCAGAAATTCATCATTAAGTGGAAATTTTCTTAAAATGTAATTGCAGCCTGCCTTGTAAAATTCCCTTACCTCAGAATAAAAAGTAGCCACTGTGTCTTCACTCAGATCTGCAGTTGTGCGTATATAAGATCTCGCTTTTGACCCAATTACGAGATCACAGTTTTCTTTTTGATTTCTCCTTCTTTCAAAATTTCCATCTGCAAGAGATGTTGCTGTCACATCAAATGCCGATGGCTTGATAAATCGTACAAGCAATTCAGATAACAGACTATGAAGTTTTCTTTTTAATACATGCACAAGCGGAGTTTCCTGCTGCAAGAACACGTTAACAGATGTAAACAAAGGAAGAGTAGCAGATAAAAAAAGACAATAAAGTTTAGATGAAGGATTTCCAATCATACTTGCAAGGTTCTTATACTGTGACTTAGCTTCTTCATTGTCACTAAAATAATGTTCTAGAGCCTCTCACTGTTCTAAAATTCTGTCAATGGATTCCAAAAGTGATAACCAGCGAATATTGACATGCTTTAGAATTTTGTGTGGTTTAGTACCACAAACAGCTTGACTCAGTTTTAGATTGTGTTTCCTCTTTTTGAACTTTTCTCCAAAAAAAAAAAAAAAAAAAAAAAAGTACAACTGTATCAGAAACTGCTCAACATTAAATCTTTTGAGTTGAGTAGCAGATTTCTGTGCAGCTAAATTTACTAAATGGCATGAACATCGCTGCACTATGATTGCAGGCTGAACCTTCTTTATGTGAGAAACAACACATTTTACTTGACCTATGATAGTGTTTAGCATTGTCACAGGAAAATGACACACAGTTGCTTCATGAGATATTTTTTTTAACAAACTCATTGTTCAAAACGTTGAATATTCCTTCACCTGTATTATTACTTGATTCAACCAATGATAACAAAACAGTTGAATTTTTCCCTATTGTTTCGTCAAAATATGTTATTGTAATGGGATAAAGTTTATTTGCTTGAGCATCACTACTTCCGTCCATAGATAGAGAAAAATGATTTTTTTAACTTCAGATACGATGTTACTTGTAGAAACACTGGCCATATGCTGAATTAGTGCAGTAGCCTTGGTTCTTCCACACGAATATTTTTTTGCGATCGCTGAATCGGGAAACATGGCTTGAAATAACGGTTTTTCAAGCCTTCAGTTTTCGGAAATTCATCCAACCTTTTCAAGCTGAAGTGACTTTACTTTTCGGAAGTTTATCCAACATTTTCAAGCTGAAATACAAATATTTATGGAATAAAATGATATCTAACAATACGGGGTTAAGGAAACATCGCGAGAGAAAAAAATTACGATTACCAGAGAAATCTTATCTCCGTCTACTTTTCGTTTTCGAAGGATGAAATTCCGTCCTCCGACGTAGAAAACGCCCCCTCCCCCCATCGCCGCCGCCAATCCTCCCAAAATTTAAGTTCAGTTATGCATCGATTTCGTACATGGTGCAAATGATAACAAAAAAAGACTGAATTCCTCGAATCAGCGTGAGAATCTCGTCGCCGATGATTACGGGGAAATTTTCGGGCGGCCTAACTTCCGTTTTCGGAAATCGTTGCCTACAATTTCAAGCTGAAATTATGCAATGAAATTATATTTAACCGTACTGAACAGAAGCAACATCGCGAGAGAGAAAAAAATACGATTACGGGAAAAATCTGCATTTCGTTTAACTTCCGTTTCCGAACGTTTAAAAAGACAAAACAACGTCCCCAGACGGAATCGACCCCCCCAACTAATATCCCGAAAAAATTTTCACTTTTGCATTGATCTCGAAAAAAAAAAAAAAAAAAAAAAAAAACGGAGGGAACTCCGCGAACCCGCGGAAGAATCTCACGTACGAATTCATTGCTGAATCGATTTCGAATGTCGTAAGATAACGCTAAAATATCGATGACCGGTAAATTTTAACTTTTGGCGCAAAATTGGCGCAGATTTCGTCGAAACGGCGATTTTTTAACAGAATGGCGCAAGAACAACGTTTTGGCGCGGGCTGGCGCAATTGGCGCAGGTCTGGCAGCCCTGAATGTAGCATTTAATTTTTTTCCCCCAGAAAAACTTGAAGAACCTACAAAAATTTTTAAGTTAATGAAAATTTGCTTTCTATCTCAGAAAACTAAATCAAATGGCGATTTTCCGTAATTTCAGCGGTGTTTCCGTACTTCCGTAACAGCAACCAAAAATCGGTAAAATTATGGAAAATCCGTACTAGTTGGCATCTATGCACATGTGTTGAATGCTTTCCAACACAAATTAAATATTTCATTCATACTTAATTGAACCCATTAAAAAACAGTCAAGCAGCTTTCTACAATCAATAAAATATTTAAAAATAGTTACTTTCTCCCATTAGTGACTGAAAAGTATGCAACAAAACTTAAAATCTGTGCACCAAAATTTTTTCCTAGATGAAGGAAGATATCAGAGACAGAGATTTTCACATCAAACAGTTAGAAGAAGAGATAGAGAGGTTAACATTATACAAATTAATACCACCTAGCAGAATAATTTTGAATAATGGAAAGGTGGAAAATATGAAAAGTATTCTTCATAGCAAAAGCTATGCTAAGAAAAAAGAATTTTTTAAATATATCTCCTGGAAGCACAGATAGCAAGACTTTAAAATTTATCCCTAATAGTGGGAAAACTGTACATAATTTAAAGACAATAACATTCTTGATCAAGCGAATGTCATATAGTAAAAAAAGAAAGTTTTCAATAAGATTTTTAGAAGTGGAGACATGACTGCAAACAGAAATGTACACTAACATCACCTAGTGCCTTATCTACAAACTACAAAAACCTCATGAGTACAGACAAAGCATTCCACAAGGTAAATGGAATGCAGTGTTAAGATTTATTTTTTTTTAATTGGATGTCTAGAAGCAGAGATATTAAGAAAAACAGATTAAAGTTTTGTACCCACTAGCAGGAAAATTATGCATTATTTTGGGAAGGAAATACCCAGAAATATTTTTCATAGTTAGTAGTATCTGACTGAAAAAGAATTTTTTCAATCGGCTTTTTGGACGTGCAGATATTGCTGTAAACACAAATATGTACAAATATGCCCTCTGGTGGCAAACTTATATGTTCAGAAAAGTTATAAATTATATGCAAAACATTTTGCACCAGAAATACTGTCAGACAAAGAAAGAGTTTATCAAATCGGACTATTAAAAGCAAAGATATTGACGAAAGTGAGACACGCATTATGCCTCCTGGCGGAAAAACTATGCACCACTTTAAGCAGAAGATATTTTGGAAAAAAAAAAAAAATAATAATAATAATGAGTGGTATCTGACCAGAAAAGAATTTTTTCAATCGAGTTTTCAGAAGCACAGATATTGCTACAAATATATCAGAAACAGAAATATACATTTATGCCTTCTAGTCACAAAACAGTTCTTTACCAAAAACTAGGAATTATATGCAGAACATTTCCCACCAAGAGCTCTATCCGATGAAAAATAAATTTTTCAAAACGTTCATTTACAAACAGAAATATTAGGAAAATTGCAATTTTCTTTTACGCCCTTGTCGAAAAACTATACATTACTTGAAAAAGGAGCTGTAACCAAAATAATCTTTGTTCTAAGTAGTATCAAAAGGAAGAAAGAATGTTTGCAATCATACGTTTAGAAGCAATAATATGGGATAAAATGTATTTGGAATTTGATAGCATCCACATTTATGCCCCCTAGTGGCAAAGTTGTGCAATGGAAAAAAAAAAAAAACGGAAAGCAAGGATCATCTTTCTCACATTTTGAGTTTCCCAACATAAAAAAGAATTTTCCAAATTGGACTAATAGTTGCAGAGAAATATGCTGTCCACAGACAGATGGATGGACAGACATGGTGATACTATAAGCACATACTTTTTTTTACAAAAGATGTGCTAAAAAAAGGAATAAAACTACAGACTAAATAATTACACAATTGCAAAGCACTGCAAGCAGAAAAGCAGTAGAACAAAACATCAAAAGAGCTGAAAAAGATGTAAAACAACATTTATCCTCCAAAGATAGCATAAGTGTAATTACAAAATATATTACTGATTTCCCTTTCACACAACCCATCAATTAAAAAAATCTAAAATATTTTGCTTATCCAACAAGTTGCCTATTTTAAAAATTTTATCTATCCATTAATTTTCATCTTTCAGGTAATAATTTTAGCTACAGTAAAGTTTCCAATGCCATGACAAAAATACGAACTCAAAGATGAACAGGGCATTAAAATTCAGGGCAGTTGCAAAGAGATCAACTGGATAAATTAAAAAATATATAAAAAGCATGCATCGTTTTTTTCGAAACCCCCACTCCCCTGCAAAGTCTTCAGTGAGCCAGTGAACAAATACCAAGACAATAAGAACAGCAGGAAAAATTCAATGACCTAATATGAAGAGGTATATCTTATCCTCTTATAAAAGCCTAGTGTTTACATTTCTATTAAAGCAATCAATTATGTAAAAAAACAAAACAAAGACAGTAAAAAAAAAATGTGTGTCTCTACTTTGAAGAAAAAATAAACATAAATGCCTGACTCTCACCTATCAATGTGTGGCTTTCTCAAGGCCGACACAATAATGAAGCAGGTAGCACCTACCTATGATTTATTGTGTGGTGACATATGCTTCCTATAAATGCACGTTACTTATTTAATTTCAATTTCTCTTGATCAAAAATTACAGTTTCACCCAGTAAAAATTTAAATGCTTAAATTCATGTTCTTTATATTTGAAAGAAAAGAATGAAGGTATCTTATCTTAATTACACAAAGGTCATTCCATCATTTTTACAAGATGTCGCACCCACCCATCTCATTTTTTTGTGAAAATTGGCACAAAGTATTGTACTGGTAAGATATGAAACCTGTTAAAATTTTAGGTCAGTCGGTGCAGTAGATCTTTAGTAATGCCACTTTAAAAATTGGGTAGCTCTGCCTTTAATGTTTTCATGCTATGAGTTTTCACAAGTACACTGTAGGACAAAAAATTCATAACTTCACGTCTAACTCTTGCAGCCACATATTTTATTTTCTTAAATGATCTGCATGATCCATACATTTGGGAACAACTTGTTTCTACACATTTTTTGAATTAAGAGAACACTTTTTTAAAATTTAATGACAAAAGACATGGAAAAATAAGGCCACATTTTTATTAAACAAAACAATTTTTTTCAAAATGAGCTCCCACTTCAAATTTGGTAAAAATATTTTCATGTGTGTATTATAATGTAACCTTTCAGCAGGAGAAAAAAATACTTTGGGCGATTCGCAATTTTGGCAACGAAAAAAAAAATCAAAAATGGTGTGTTTTATATATGGAGTATTCCGACACGATATTACCCACGTTTTTAATTAAGTGGTTGCTTGATGATTTTATAGTATTCCCCCTCCCCCATAGTCTAACCCTATTGGTGAGTAGCTCAAATAATTTTCATATCATTTTTATGTGCCACCATCTTGGATATAGGTTCATTTTTACTTTCTGAGACACACCAAAATAGGGCCTCACAATAGTTTTGAACAATGGCAACTGCTTTCCTCTTCTTATGGATCAAAAGTTTTGATTTTCACTGCCATAGAGAGGACATTTTAGACTTACAGAAAATGTAGTATAGAAATGATAGAAAATATATTTTTTAACCTTGCTTAAAATGGCATTGAAATCTGCAATACTCGCAAGCATAAATCACCATTTTTGATGGACTGTTAAGGTGATTGGGGTTGGAACCCCAAGTTGAGAATTTTTGTGTAAAAACTATGGCTAGTAGTTTTCAGCTATGGAGAACTTAAGTCTGGGAGAACACACACATGCATTTCAGATCATCAGCAAATAGAATAATTTATTTTGGATGTTCAGATTTTTTTTTGTCAGTACAGTAAATAAACTCAATAAGGAGAAATATTCTATTTTCATATTAAATATGCAATCAAATAAAAGTAATTTAACCTGTTGAATGTAAAGTTGTAATAAGGTACAGGAATTTTCTTTAGTTAGGTTTTCATCCAGTGCACGTAAATACTTGTAAGAAAATGAAAAAAAAAAAAGTCCAACCTAAATTGTTTTGTATCAATAATGAAATGCTTGCCATAAGTACTAATGAATATTGAGAGCACCCCCCCTATCCCCAAATCATTGCTCCTTATTACAGGATTTCAAAATAAAGTTCTATCCTCATTTGCTATATGTTTTTGCTTCCTACTAAAATTTCTGGTCATTGTGGATGTTTCTACTTCCTTCAGTTTAGGAAAATGGTTGTGCATTACCAGACTTAGATATATTGAGTATTTCACTGATGGTTGTTCTGCACAATATAAAAACTGCAAGCATTTTCTGAACTAGCACTATCACGAGCAGGATTTTTTGCATTGGTAGGGGAAGTGGTCATTTCTTGCAACAAGCCATGGCAAGTCACAATGTGATGATATTGGTGCAGTTGTAAAAAAGCTAACAAAAGCCAGTTTGCAGCAACCTTTAGCTTAACAAATAACATCTGATGCAACAATGTGCAACTTCTGCAAAGTTAATGTAAAAGAAATTACATTTTTTTTGTGTGTGTGTGTGTGCAGAAAAGATGAACAAAGTGCGTAATCAGCTTACTCTCCATTATGAGAAAGCAAAAGCTCTTCCTCGTACACGAACAAAGCATCACTTTACACCACTTCCCAATTTCAGAATTGGTGCTAAGAGATTAAGTTCTGATAAATATTACAGTATTATTTCCGAAATCAGTGTAACTAATTTTCAAGATGAGTTACAGTTACATGCTAACAGTTGGGTACCGTTGGTATGTGGGATTTGTTGAAAAGATTAATTATGATAAAGGTGATGGGACTGTTCGATTCATGCACCCACATGGGTCTTCTCCATCTTTTTATTGGCCTGATAATGATTGTGAAGTACCTCTGGCACATATATTATGTTTGGTTGAGGTAAACACTGCAACAGGAAGAACATAAAGCCTAACTAAACAGACTGAAGATTTGGTTCAGTCAAAGTTTTTTTTCATATGAAAATTAGTAGTTATTTAGTTTTAATTTAAACTGACAGAGAAAATAATTAATCTATCTCTTATGTAGCCAAGGAAAAGTTCATTTATAAATCACACATAGACGTATCCTTCAATGTCAACATAATTCATAAAACGGTTTGTTCCATTAGTTTACATTGTTATTAAAATTAGTAAAAAATTTAGACACCTAATCTTTGCAGTTGCTTGTATTCTTACAAACAAAAAAACAGCTTGGGATAGCATAGGTAGCCCTGTTGGTTGCATTTTTCGCAATTGGCGATTATTTTTAAGCATAGCAACTATAAAAAAAACTGTGGGGATTTGACTAGCAATTGTACGCATGGCTTTGTAGGCTAGCATTTTGATCGGTTACACACTGCAACATGAAACTAGCTGTACATACATCTATTTGACCAAAAAAGAAATCTCACCACATTCAGAAAGTGAAATGATGCAGAAACTGACCCCAAAAAATAACGGTAAAAACGCCGTTTTTGAATTTATCACCCACTGTCCCATCGCCGTCTGTAACATTGTACTTAAGGCTGACGACTCTTTAAATGTATCCGAATGACTATTTTTACCTACTGATACTTGCCGATCGTAGCCTCCGATAGCTAAATACCTTCAGTAATTAGAAAAAACGGGGCAACACCTTTTGCCTTTAACGCTCGCCAGGAGTCGTTGGAGGCAAGCTGACCCTCGCTTGATTCGTACTACAATGCGTAGCTTATAACGTTGTTATTGGACGATTGTTTAGGCGGTCATTTTGTTTTATGAATTAGTAATTGATTTTGTTTTGGATATTTATTATCGTGAAAATAACGATCTTATCAGTAGATGTAACGATGGTGCACTGCATTGTTCCTGGTTGTTCTTCAGACAGTAAACATCAGGTAACGAGTTTTCATGAGTTTCCCAGTGATCTGGAATTATGACAACAAACTCAACTTGACAAACTCATTGGCTAAAATTACGACTCAAAGATATTTTGTGTTTTTAGTGGTCTGGATTCAGTGTGTCGTAATAAAGCTAAAAATTGAATGTAAACTAAATGATGCCAAGCAATTCAGTAGATTTGATCTCAGAAATATCCCCAGATTTGTGAAAGTGGTGAAATTTTACCTTAATACACAGAAACGTTAATAATGCAAAATTCAGAAAAGTTTGTAACTGAAACCTAACGGAATTTTGCAAAAGAGCCACGAAGATACTGGGGGGAGGGGGGATCTTTCTGGACGTCACTGGCTTACAAAAAATTTTCCTGATGTCATTGTCTTTACAACTCCGGTGGCCGAGTCGCACGAGGAGCTTACTTCTACCCATTCGTTTGAGATCGGTCCGGACTTAATTGAATCCTTGTTGAGTTATGGATGGTGCTTTTGCTCTACCCATTTCCTTGAGCGAGTGGCTCCAAATTAGGGTCTGCCGCTGCGGTGGTGCAGTGGTCTAAGCACTGGCTTATGACGGTTCGTCCGAGAAGGGTCCGAGTTCGAATCCCGGTGAGACATGGATGTTGTGTTTGTCTTACGGCACTGGCTCTCCTCCTTCCCTAGGACCAGTGACCTTAAATTAGGGACGGGCGACTGCTTACACGCGTAGACCATTGAGTTGCACACGGTGGTCAATAAAAAAAAAATAAATAAATTAGGGTCAGGCGTCGTGCGATTGCTTATAGGCCATTAAGTTTTTTTTTCTTTTTTCGGTGGATAAAAGGTTTAAAGACAACAGTGAGCAACCACTGCCTCGTATTGGGCCGCGGGTGGCCTAGTAGGCAACGTTCGCGACTGCCACGGATAGGACCTCAGGTTCGATCCCAGCAGGTACGAGGAACGCTCGATCCACTAAATACCCGCCGTGTGTCGGATGGGCACGTTAAGCCGTCGGACCCCGGGTACTGGCCCTCCGGTAATAAATAAGGGCGTCTTTCTCCCCCTTTCTACTTCGCTTCCGTGTCACTTTCCTATCAGGCACTCTACCCCAAATCTGCTAGCTTCCTATTTCTAAGGGTTGTTTAAGACCTGAGGTCAGATACTCCCTTCCTAAAATCCTCTACACATTTTTTTTTTTATTGGAGGTTTAACGACCACCGTGAGCAACTCAATGGGCTATAAGCAGTCGCCCGTCCCTAATTTAGGGTCACTGGTTCCAGGGAAGGGAGAGAGCCAGTGCCGTAAGACAAACACAACATCCATGCCTAACCGGGATTCGAACCCAGACCCCTTACGGACGAATGATCAGAGGCCAACGCCTTAGACTACTGCGCCACCGGGGCGGCCCTCTACACATGATCACAATGATCACGATCACTGCCTCCTACATTCAGGGAGCTGTGGAGCAACTCGATTGGCTATAAACAGTTGTCCGTCCCTAATTTAGGGCCCCTGGCTCTAGGGAAATTTAAGGAGAGAGCCAATGCCTTAAAACAAACACAACATCTATGCCTCACAAGGATTCGAATCCGGACTCTTCTCCGACGAATGATTAGAAGCCAACGATTAGACCACTGCGCTACAGGGGAGGTGCCATTAAGTTATTCACGCGGTCGTTAATTCCCCCACCCGCCTTACGAAATAAAAGAAAAACAAAACTAATCTATTTCTGACCCATACTCTGTTCTGTTCTAATCTATTTCGTTTCGAAGAGCATGAGAAACGTTGTTACAATATGAAGTGAAATTTTCTTTAGCGTCTTTGAAGTGCGTAATGGCAACGACGGGTTTAAGTATGGCGCTGAAGTGAATTTTGGAGGGTGTTGATAAAGCTGATTAATATTACAAATTATTTGCCGCTACAGCTGTAAGTTTTAGCGGTTAAAGATCTTCATAGTGCTACTATTTATCTCTGTATTTTCATAAAGAGATGATTTCTAGTATGAAAAAACTAAAATTAATTTGTATAGTTTTTTGAGCGTTTGACATCTTTTTATTTTTTAAATTAAAATTGGGAATGATTGACGCCGGGTTCTTAAATTTAAAGTACAATAATATGAGCGAGATTTCGTGACTGAGATTTTAACAATTCGTCATTGAACGACATAGTTTCTGTTTTGTGGAGTGTGTGGTTTTTATGTGGGAGTGTATTTTGCTTACTTTACCATAAAAGGCACCGGGAGATGTTGGATGATACCTGCGTTTTGCTTTGCGTGTCATTATTACTCTAAGGTATTTTTTTTCCAATACATTTCCATTTTCATTTTAGTATCTGAAACAACACTCAGAAATTATTGTGACAATTGTGCGTATGAAAACTTTGAAATGGGAACCTGAGAACCCAGTTTTTACTTTTCAAGTACCTACATTGTATTATTGTTGATGACACATGTTGTGGAAAATAAATGTCCAGCTTTCCAATGCATTCAGTTGATTCCTGAATTAATGGGTCTGTCATAAAAATTTGTCCTCTCACCTTGAAAACAAAACAACAACAATAACAAAAAAAAAAAGAAAAAAAAAAGAAAGGCATAGTGTCCAACAAAAACTGTTGGATCCTTATATAGTTTTGAGGGGTTGATTTGTTTGTAACCTCTTCATGTGAAAATTTATAAACCATTATTTAATCTTAACAATTCATGACAACAAATAAAGAGGCAGTTGTTAGTAAACTAATATTTTATGTCAACATCAAATAATTTTGTGTGTATATGTGTATTAAACTGGATTTTATTTTTCTGTAGCATGGAACATTGTTATCTGTAAACCAGTTGTTGGTAAGGTATGCCCTAACTTAAGAACGTCTTAATTTTTTTTTTTAACTGTAGCAGACAACTGAAGTTAAATATTAGAGAGAGTTACAAAATTATGTCCTAATGTTTCATTCTAATGAAAAATTCTGTAGTTGTTTTTTAAGCGTGAAATTTGTGAAGCTTTTTCTCTACTAATTGCATACCATTTTAGGTATCTTCATTGAAACAGTAACTGGTGTACCAGTTGCTTAATAAGTGCTGCTACTGCATTTAGAGGTGGTTATGCACAAAAACAGTTTTCTATATTCTGTCTTACTTTGTACATTTAATTTCTACAAGTGGCATGTATACCTATATACAAGGGTTTTGTTTTCTGACTGAATGCTATTCAGTTTATTTACACAAAATTTTTCAGTTTTGGATAATTATTTAATTATAAAAAAATAATTAAAATGTAATATTTACTAAGTGCTATGAAACTGTTTTGGGTTACCAGCTATTTTTTAATTAATAATTTAATATGTGAGCATATAAATTGTGTTTCTGTAGTTGGTACCATATAGCGATGATAAGGCCTAAAGAACAATGTTCAAGAAATTGAGCTTGGCTGGGCTTCTGAATCAGAATGCTTTCAAGTAGTTCCAGATTTTGATTGTATCATTCCGCTTTGTTTACGTAGAACCTAGTCGCACCAAAGTGAAAGTAGTTCACAAAAAAATTTGCAATGGGTTTTTTTTTTTTAGAATTTCATTATAATAGATGCCTTAATGACTACTTTTATTTGTAAATATTTTAAGAAGGAAATATATTGAATAATCGCACCAAAGTGAAAGTAGTTCACAAAAAAATTTGTGGATTTTTTTTTTAGAATTTCATTTTAATAGATGCCTTAATGACTACTTTTATTTGTAAATATTTTAAGAAGGAAATATATTGAATAATATTGATGCGAGGGTTTGTGAGTGTGTGTGTGTTTTAAAATCTGGAGCTGGTGTGTTTTTTTTTGTAAAGCTATTTCCAGCTTTCGTTCGGAAAATGAACATTTCACTCATTTAGCAGTCAATGACAAAAAAATTTTTACATCCTGACAGTGGAGCACGTACTCAAGGAATCAAATCAAATTGGAGATCTCTCAAGCAAATTTTGAGAAGACAGCCGAATCAGAACAACTATTGCCAGATAGTGTACTGAAATATTTGTTCTGACAATTTTGTAAAAAAAAAAAAAAAATTATATTCATTTCAACAGTACATTGAAATAGTTAGTTCTACCAAGTAGAAAATATGAATGTCAGACCAAGGTGCTGAACTGGAACAAAAACAGGTTATAACATTATGATGCACTTCCATATCTGGCCTGCGTCGTCTGCTGCAATAGAGGAATGCGGAATCATGGGTAATATGTTTCCCGAGTGATATAGTGCTGCCATCTATAGGGCAACATAAGAAACAATGTGTGAGGTGTATTCACGAGACAAACACTTCTAATTAATGTTTCGGTATTCTGGCTGGGCCCTTAAGGGCCTTTTAAAAGTGACAGGTGATTTTGTTCGTATTCTGAAACATTTACAGGGACAGTAGAGACTTGTTTCGTGCAGAATTTAAACTGATCTTGGTAGCATATAATTGAATAAATTAATTACGTTCAGGAAAGAACTGTTTTATGATCCGAATCAAGACCTCAAAGCAGTGTTGTAGTTCTAAATAATAAAGTGCCTTGGTAATGAACGGACTAGGAAAAAAATACCTTCAGAATGTTCAAAATCTGATTCATTGTTTTTATTATTTATTTTTTAATTTTCATTATTAATTACAAATATCAATTTATATTAAAACTGCTGAAAACTGTGTAATATGACCAATTTAAATAAAACTGGCAAATGTAACATAAGAGACATATATGCTAAGATTATAAATTTTTTTGTTTAGATATGGCTCTGTGCCGTTCTATACGATTTTAAATATGCATTGGGAACATTTGTGAAATAACAGAGTGACATCAAAGATTATGTGGTACATGTTGAAGGTTTTTATATTGCCAGTAAAGAGTCAGAGAGTGAGCTCAGCGGATTACTTTTATTGTACCCGTTACCAGTGCTGAGTTGTTTATTACAAATGTCCATCACTACCTTTTTCTTTTTGAGAACTGCAATCTTAACCCTACAGGATAACGACCTTCTGAACATGTTCTACTGGTTGTAATCAATCCCTGCCACTCACACCATGAAACACAAGTTCCTCATCCTGGGCAACTTCTTGGAAAAAGCACTTCCAATTCCAAATGGTAAAAACAAGCAAAAAGAACAACAAAAGAAGAAACACGAAACAACATTTACAGAATCGGGTAACACAAGGAAAGAATATCTAAACACAAGTCAGCGAACGGACTTCACGCACGGAGGAAACGACACTGTGACATAACGCAGTTAGCAGTTACCAGTCTCGGCTGCGATGCAGCAGAAGCGCCACCTATCGACACGCTACAGTGGAGCAACTCACTGGCCTAATTAACCAGGGGGCTGCCGGATGTATATCTGAAATGACAGTTCAGCGAACCCTGCTGCGTATGAGGCTCGGATGCAGACGAATGGTCACCTCAGACCTCACCTATGCTAATGAAAATGCATCGGCATAAAAGGCTTACATTTGCACGGCAGTATCGGGAATTTGACTTCTGCTGATTTGCAAAGTATTGCCTTCTCTGATATGTGATGTTTTCTGCTTCATCGAATGGATGAACGTTGGTATATAAGGCAAGAAACATTAGAGAACACTCACTCTTCAACCATTGCTGGAAGAACACAAGTTGGTGGGGGCAGCATTATGGTCTGGGGAATGTTTTCGAGGCATTCCCTGGGTCCACTCATACCTATGGAAGGCTCTATGGACCGAATTCGTTATGAATCCATCCTTGCAGACCACATACACCCACACGTGCTGATTGTCTTCCCTGGAGCAGATGGGATCTTCCAGCATGACAATGCAACATGTCACATAGCTAGAAATGTCAGAGAATGGTTGGAAGAGCACGATAAAGACTTCAAAGTACTTCCCTGTCCCCCTAATTCCCCAAATCCAATTGAGCATCTGTGGGACCACCTCGATCGTGTTGTTCGCTGTATGGATCCTCCACCATGCACCCTCTAGCAGCTGTCAGATGCACTGCAGTCAGCATGGCTCCACATACCTGTGAACACCTTGCAGCACCTCATTGAATCACTCCCAGCCCGTCTAGCTGCTGTCCGCGCTGCAAACGGCGGTTACTCTGGATATTAGCTGATGGTCACAATAATGTGACTCGACCGTGTATAATCCACGTTTATTATGGTCTGAGTTGTATAAATATAAAATGTATCTGCATACACAGCGATTGAAACAGAAAACTTGCTAAAACCCACGAAGTGCAAACCATGATAATAATAGAATAAGGTAATTTATAGAAAAATTAATAAAACAATAAGTAATTATTAGAACATTACAGATTCCAGTGAGGACAAAATAAGTACATTACAATTGAATGTGCAGCAGTGTGCGTGAAATAGACCTTTATGGCAAAATATTAAAATATATGGGACTATGAACTTCGTAGAAACAAGAGACTAATTAAAGAACATTTTTATATCCAGAAAAACAATTCCATTAATGAACCTTCAAAAATTATAAATAACATTTTCAACGATTTAATTCAAAAATAGCCACCCCGGTGGAGCAGTGGTCTAAGCAATGGCTTCTGATCATTTGTCTAAGAGGGGTCCCGGTTTGAATCCTGGTGAGGCATGGATATTGTATTTCTTGTCTTACGGCTCTGGCTCTCTCCCTTCCCTGGAACCAGGGGCCCTAAATGAGGGACGGGCGACTGCTTATAGCCCATTGAGTTGCTCACGGTGGTCTTTAAACCTCAAATAATAATAAAAAAAATCAAAAATAGTAGACTTTCAAAATACATATGGTAAACATTTTAATTTAATAACTGGCACCTGCAAGAGGAACCTGGCAATGAAATTTAAATTCTGTGTAAACAAAAGTTTTAATACAGTTCCTATACATTGAGAACAGGCCTTGATTAAATGTAGACGCCAGGAGCATCTGTAAAAACTAAAGAACTCAGAAGATGTTAAAAATAATTAAAAGCTCTTCAAGTTAAAATTAAATTAAGTATATTAATCTGAGTAAAGCCTTGAGTGTTATAATTGCTGTATATATTTTTTTTATTTTTAATATACAAGCAAAAACTATCTGCAAAATCTGCTAATAATTTTGAACATAATTCACTTCTATCTGCTTATAATTTGGAGCATAATTCACTTCCATCCCTGTTGGTGTATGAAGCAAAAATGCAGCCATTTCCAAGAAGTTTTTTCAAAACTAAAGATGTGAAGTCCAACATATGGTGGAAGGCATTAAGTAATAATGCGAAGATTGAATTGGAATTTGTGCGCCTTATGGTGAAATTGTATTCCATGCTGTGCAGTTCTGCTGCAATAGAAACGCACCTTCTCAACTTTTTCTTGTATTCACAATAAACTTAGAAATAGACTTGGTGTGCAAAAAGCTGCAAAGCTCATGTTTTGTTATACACTGGCATGCAAAAATTAAGGACCAGACATTTTTTCGAATGTAACGCCATGCAGAAGTGCTCCACATCGACTCAAATCATACCATAAGATCCCCAAGATGTAAGAATATGGGACAAGTGAGCAAAACCATCCAAACAAGGAATCCAAAGGATACAAAAGAACTTTATTGAAAAGGTAGCTTTGAGCACAACTGGACAGAAGACAGAAACGTCCATGTGGCAGGCGGCTGCCTAGGAAAAATCCAGTCTTTAGTAGGGGATATGATCATCCCTGATTGCGTTGCAGGATTTACAACGTCTGTCCATGCTGAAGACGAGGTTGTCAAGGAGCTGTTGAGGCATCGTGGCCCATTCCTCTTGTAGCGCCAATCGCAGCTGTGGAATCTTTGCTGGCGGCTGGTGACGTGCTGCCAAGCGTCTCCGGAGAAGGTCCCACACGTGTTCGATTGGATTTAGGTCCAGGGACCTTGCGGGCCAATCCATACATTGAATATCTTCACTCCCCAACAGCTCTGCGACAGCCACTGTACAATGAGGTGTAGCGTTGTCGTCCATGAAGAGGAACTCAGGACCCACAGCACCTCTAAACAGACGCACGTGAGGCAGGAGAACCTTGGTAGAATAGCGGACACCAGTGACTGAACCTCCTTGGAAGATGTGGAGGTCAGTACGGCTACCAAGCATGATACCGCCCCAAACGAGAACTCCGCCACCTCCAAACCGGTCCCTTTTGATGATGTTGGAAGTGTGATTGCAGGTTCCTGCTCTCTCCAGATGTGTATATGTCCAGAATTGCTCGTCAGACTAAATCGGCTCTCATCCGTAAAGAGAACTCAACTCCATTGCTGATGTGTCCAGTTCTTGTGTTCCTGGTAGTACAGAAACCACCGTCTCCGATGAGCAGGCGTTAATGGCACACACCGTACTGGTCGTCGTGCAAATAGACCACCTTTGTGCAGCCTCCTGGCCACGGTAAAACGCGATAATGGACGTTCTTGCGATTTATCCCGCTGTCTGCCGTCTGTCTCTTCTCGTCTGTAGGACAATATACCAGTCGTCTACCGCTGTGGTTGCTTATGGACGACCACTGCTAAACTCTCGGACAGCTGTTCCTATAATTTGAAATGCTCTCCAAGCTCCTGAAACAATGCTGTGAGCGATTCCGAACTCCTCGGCCAAACTAGTCACACTTTGACCTTTCCAACTTCCCAATGACACAACCTTGGGTAAAGTCATCCAGATGTCATCTACTGGATTGCCTGTTGGCCATATCACACGGTGGCAGCATCTCGACGTCTTTCAAACCGATGTACACCGTGCAATAGCTTTCACCAAATTGCTGAGCGTACACCACCCGTGTGCTTTATACCCTTCCGACCCTCCCCCCGCCCTACGTCATGCTGCATATATGCGCATGCCCTATTGTGCCGAACCCTAGTCTATCTCCTGAATGGTCTTTCGGTCCATTCTACCTGCTCATTCCACTGTTATGCTAATTTCTCCTCTTCGTCCTTAATTTTTGCACACCAGTGTAGGATGTTGAGAGGGGAAAAAGTCCAATGACTTGACAACCATTTCCCTGCTTTTTTTTCTGCAGCTTCCAGTACAAACTGATACACGAACTTCTCACACAAATTTTTTATATAGCTGCCTTATCTACATATAAAGACGGTGGCACATGACGACCAATCATCAGCAAACTATGCAAATTTTTACGTACATTCTGGACAACCCAATAGATTGTCTTTCAATCATCAAACTGGGAAGACAAGGGGATAAAAATTAATGGAGATTATTTAACCACCTTTGTTTTGCTGATTACGTAGTTTGATTTTTGCAAGTATCCGTCACAGCTGCAGAGTATGGTCCAGGAATTTGCTGACAAGAGCAAAAAAGTGCACTTACAAATTAACTTACTGAAAGCAAAATTTATGTACAATGCTTTTACAAGAAACAAAGATTTAGGATTTTATAGGACAAATCTAAAAGTAACAGATGCCTACATTTGCTTTTGATGACAGTATCAGATATCAAGCAATGGCCTCATTGAAAAATTTAATAGGCAGTAAAAATTGATTGGAGAGCATATGGAAGAAACAGTGTATGATGAAATTTTGAAATGTTCTGTCAAATTACTTAGAAACTTGTGTCATTAAAGTATGATTTTGAATGTAATATCATTGTAGGCATTTCAAACGCTGCATTCATGTACTGAATGCAATGTTCAGTTTTGAAAGAAATAAAAATACATTTTGGGAAGTGAAGCAAGCCTTTGTCAAGAAGTTAAGGCCATAGAAATTACTACTTTATCTATGTGATTAGTTGTAATGGTTTTAAGTCTTTTCATTTTCATAAACAGTACTTTCATTCTTCAGTGATTATGAAACTGCCTTTTGTAAAATTTACACTGTTTTGTCAGTTTTTTTTCATGTTAAAATGCCTTAATTTTGTGCATTTAAGTTTATCTGTATATCTTTTTAAATATATTTTTGTATTTCACTTTTAGACAAACAATTATGAGAGCATTTTTAAATCAAGTCTTGGCACATCATTGACATGGATCAAAAAGAAATAACCGACAAGGCAGCTGATGATTTTAGTGAAGAAATTTCATCATTTGAAGAGTATGATAAAGACGTGGTAAGTGAATTTTGTTTTATTTAGGACATAAATAAGAAGTGATAAACATTGATTTATAATCACCTGCTCCAAGGCAGTGATTTCATTCTTGAAGAACACTGCTTTAACAAGAATGACAATTTATTTAGTGAGAATAAGACAGAGGTTAATGTCTTGAAGATACTACCATATTGACATTTGTTTTATTTCTTGTGTTCATTAATAGTACTGTAAAGTTTTAGTGTAACAATGTTAATTGAAGAAAGAGCCTGGGCAGTTATTACATGCTGATGGAAAATGTTGCAGTGGCTGTTAGGACTCATTATTTTTTTCATTCTGTCATGGTAATTTTTATTGCCAAGTAATTGCATTTATTGTTTCACTTCCACAATTAATACTGACAAAACTCATTTTGTGTGATTCAGTAGAACTGCACAATTAAAAAAATAGTATGAAATTAAATAGATCCATAGTAACACAGGAGGTGTAATCAGTGGTATGCATTGTTTGCCTGTGAGTATGCTGTTTGAATTTTTAAAGGTTTTACATCTGTTTATTCATGAAAGCTCTTATGCCAAAATGGTGTTTATGGCAATTGTTGCATGACACAAACTTATTTGGCTATCACTGAGGAATTAAATAAAACTGATCTCACATACATTTGAGAACTTCTGAGTGGAATATCATAGTGTGAGCAATTTTTCAGATGCTTTAATCGAGATTTAAAAAAAGAAAAAAAAAAGTACAAAGTGAGAGATGCTTTTATGTATTTGGTTTCACTCATTCGTAATATATCATGCTGAGCTTATTAAATTACGTGTTTGTATTTCTTGTTAAATAGTAAAGACATCTTATTACTATATTTTATGTTATACACATTCTTTTATATCTTTCGGTGCAAATTCAGACACTCCGAAAGGAAGAATCTTTCATTTTTGAGATTAAAAATTCGATATAAAATTAACTGCCTGTTAAAATCTTTCTTAATACTAAAAAAAAAAAAAAAAAAAAAACACGAATGAAATTACTCACAGTCAAAAAATCCCTTTATGTCAGTCAGTCATTCACAAGTTTTATCCTCTTGTGGTTCACAAAGTAGTAGGCCATATTTGGCATTGCGGCCACGCTCCTTCTTTGTTAAAGCTGCCGACTTTGTAGCAACTATGGTTCTCGAAAGTATGTCATTATCCATGTACACTTAAAATAACTGAATATGTAAAATCTTTATAAATGAAGAATGTCTAAAACGGTCATTGATGCCAACGAAGGGTCGTTCGGTCGAAACCTGTACTATCTCGAAGTGCAAAGAAAGCACTTTTGGAGATGATTGATTTTTGAGGGATGAAATTACCTCCCTAACTTCAGAGAAAGCACAAACACTAATATTGCATGATTTTATATCTTCAAACTCAGCCCTCAGGAGATTGTTCCAGAGACATTCCCGCACATACACATAAGATAATTTTGACGGAACTAAGTTTCCGCAAATAATCATTTCATTTGCTTTTTTATTAAATAACTTTCAGAAATGTAAAAATCTCATCATGACTTTTGAAGTCAATTCTCTTTTATGAAGAACATTTTTTTAATGCACATAATTCTGACAATATTTAGATTTCCTGGGGGGGGGCAAATGCCCCTTCTTTCCTGTCCCTATGGGCACCCATGAATTCAGTACTAACTGTTCCTCACTCAAAAACAATAACTTTGACCCACACCCCTTTACACTCAGTTTGAATTCCATACAAACTTTATACATCTGAGACAACATACTCTGTAACTGACTTTTGCTGTCTTCCAAGAGGAGTGTGTCATCAGCAATCTGTACACATGGATGTTACCGAGACATAAACTGTTTTGGCATCACACATTCACACACACTATTGCCAGCACACATAGCTTTCATACTATTAAGCAGATTCCCAGTTATTCAATTATTTTTATTTCAGACCTTCCACAGAAAGCTTTCTCTAAATCTATGAAGGCTGCAAAACCTTCCTTACCAACAGACAGATAATTTTTTATCATACATAATGCAAATTTGGTTAGTGCAGCCCTTATCAGGCATAAAATCACTCCGTACATTCCACACCTTCTCTGATGTGAGGCCTTGTATCTTATCAAGAATGACATTTCCAAACACTTTACGTGATACACTCAGCAGGCTGGATACTGTGAAAGTTATTGTATTCAGTCTGATCACCTTTTTCCTTATACAAAGGAACAACGATAGCATCCTTCCAATCCTGACACAACTGGCAAATTTCAGTTAGTCAATTACAGAGTCAACACCATATTTTAACATCTCAGCAGTTATGCCATTTACTCCCGAAGCCTTGCAGTTTAGAAGAGATTTTAGAGCTTTGCAAATATTTTACCTTGAAATTCCTCCTGTGTTTCCATCTTTCACTGTGACATCATCTGCTTCTGCCGCAGAATCCCCTTTTATTTATTGATCTAATACCTCACAGAAGTATTCATGGGTCCCATCTTTCACTTAACTCATTGGGCTCCCATATCATTTCCCCTATCCTATTCTTCACACAGCTTAGAACTCCCCCTTCCATTTCCCCCTTGTCTTGTATATTTCTAGAATGTTTTACTATCTTTCCAAACAGCCAATTCATGTTTTCCAACCTTATCCTTCCCATCTTCTGCCTTACTCTGATGAACCAGCTTTGCTGCATCACGCTTCTCACATCAATATTCATTCTCAGAAACTCTACCTTGCAGCACCCCCAAATATGCTTCCTTCTTTCACTTTACTGTGTTTTTAATCTCACTGTTCCATCAAGCATCACATTTAATGCTACCCATTGTTGCAGTGACAACACAGTAGTTATAACTTCAACTCATTCAGTCTTTCATTGAATATTTCAGAGTAATGCTGATTGTATTGAGGAAACCTTTCAACCTAGATTCTTTTCATGACAGGCATCTGTGTATTCCTCTTTTTCCAACAGACATTCAGTTTCACTAACAGTTAATGATCAGAGCAACAGCTGCACCTCTCATCATACAAGTGTCAACAACTGTTTCAGAAGTGATCACAAACAATAAAATCTCTTATGTTTTGCTCCAGAGTACAATTCTCCCAAGTATAAGTGTCGATATACTTGGGGCCGTAAAATGCATTTGATAAACACAATCCATTCTTAATGCACAGTTCAGTTAATCTTTCACCGGTAGTATTCATGCCAAGACCATTTAACTTACCCAGAACGTTATCAGATCTCTAATTCTGAACACCTACTCTAGTAATGAATTCCCCTGCTATAATAACTTTCTCTTTAGCACCAAACACTCAAAAAGCTTTCAGCTCATTCTGGAAATCATCCTATCAGAAGGTTCTGAGTCACAAGGATCATGTCTCCCTGGATTTCCCAGCAAGCTTTGGCTCCCACAGAAACACAAATGCTCTCTTTTATTACTACAGATTATTATAATGCAGTTAATATTAATCAATAGAGCCTTTTTGTGCAAACAAGCTGAAGGCACTTATAATTGATGAGGATATGCTACATTTTTCTGCATCTCTATTCCATTTGTGGCTTTACCCATTAGAAGCCATGTTTACTTTTAGACAACTCACGGTGAAATTTGGAGAAAGTCATACCTGCCAACTACTACGGAATGTGCGTAGTTTCTACGGATTTAGTTGTCTGACTACGGAAGTACGGGACTCACTGCCAAAACTACGGATTCTACGAATTCTCATTATTTTTTTTTTTTTTTTTTTTGGGCTATTGTTTTATGATATACATGAGATTCTTAAGCGGATTCACGGAATTTCGCTTTTTTTTTTTTTTTTTTTTTTTTGTCATTTAAAGTATTCTCAAGATCAATGCAAAACTGAAGAGAATTTGAAGGGAAGGGATCGTTTTATCTGGGGATGTTATTTCGTGTTTTAAAACTTTCGAAAACAGTAGTTAAATGGAGAATTTTTTTTTGCCGTAATCATAATTTTTTTTTCTCCCGATGTTGCCTTTATGTCTTGTATTCTTGTTAAATACAATTTTATTGTATAAATGTTCGTATTTCAGCTTGAAAGTGTAAGCAACAATTTGCAAAAACAGAACTTAGACGCCGCGAAAATTTCCCAGTGATCTTCAGACATAAGATTCTTCCACGAATTCGAGGAATTCCGCCTTTTTCATTATTAATTTGGTCATTCACGCGATCGATGCCCAAGTGAACAGATATTAGGGGGTGGGGGTTGGTGGTGACGGGGGATTGTGTGTTCGGAGGACAAAATTCCTTCATTACGAAACTTTCGAAAACAGAAGGTCAACGGAGTTTAGATTTTTTTTCGTAATCGTAATTTTTTTTTTTCTCGCGATGCTACTTCTGTCCAGTATTATTGTTAAATAACATTTTGCTGCATAAGTATTTTTATTTCAGCTTGAAAATACGGGAAAAATTCCAAAACCGGAATTCGGATGGAGCAAAGATTTCTCCCGTAATCACCCCTCCCTCCGCTCCCGCGATTGTCCCACTCTCCTGCGTCTATGTATGCCACGCAATAATACTAGTTACTACTGACAAGGCTCTTGCCAATGTTGGCAGGTATGGAAAGTTAAAACATCTGCACATAAGGCACACAACAGAAATCCAAGGTGGGAATGTGGAGTTAGTTGGGTGAGGAAGGAAATGGTGCCAGAGAAATACTTGAAGTTAATGAAGGAAATGTTACGGAGATTCCTGCATATGTGTGCTGTAGCTTAAAGCAGACAGAGTAAGATAATTCTCAGTGATCAGACTGTGATACTGAATTGCTTGTAGTGTACTGTTCACAATGTAACCTCCCCTCAGAAAACTTGAAAACTGCATCGCCTTGGAGTGGGAATTAAATCTGCATCTTCCGAAATTAGGATAATTAGGAAATGCAAGTTCAATTCCCACTCCAGGACAATGCAATTTGAAAGTTTTCTGAGGAGATGTAGTGAACAGTAAACTACAAGCATTTCAATATCACAACCTGATTGCCCAGAATAATCTTGTGAATTGCCCCTATATTTGCGAGGAATATTTCTTCCTTAATTTCCATGGCAGACAGAGGTATTTGATATGGAATGAGAAAATCAGCATTAGGACTTTGTTTATAGATGATGCAGTGCTATGTGCTAGTGCTGAGAAAGAGACAGAAAATTATCGAGGAGTTTTAGACAATAGAGAGCTGTTGAAAAGTAGAACCAAAAACACAAGTATGTAAGCTGCAATGAAGAAGGGAAGAATAGCATTGTTGGTCATAACATCCAAGAAATATATTGGGTTGTAAAGAAAGTTATGTCTGATGACAAGGCACCCGAAGTCGAAGTCCCAGCCACGGCGCGCATTGGCCACTGAGATTGATCGGCATGACATCAGCAGGTAGGTGGCTTAAGTCAGTGGCGGTTATCTGTCAGAAGGTGAAGGGTGTATGAGCCAGCCAACATGGAAGTGGACAAGGAGCACATCCACCATTGCATGCTGTATGAATTTCGTCGCTGTAGCACTCCCGCAAGTTCTGTAAGGAACATTGCCAGTGTGTACCCCAATGCCATATCACATCGTCAGTGCTGTCAATGGTTCGAATTGATTTTAGAGGGAAATTTTAACCCGTCAGATCGTCCAAAGCTGGAAGACTCACAACAGTGGACATGCTGAAGGCCTTAGTGGAGACCGACCCATGTGTGACCACATGGGAGTTGGCCAAACAGCTAGGGACCACCCACATGAGCATTATCACGCACCTGCATCAACTTGGGAAGATGCACAAGAGGGAATTTGGGTACACCATCAGCTCACAGTTGAGCAGAAATCGAATCACAGGAGTGCATGCATTCCCCTCTTTGCACGTGACCAAGTCGAACCATTCTTGGACCACACTGTGACAGGTGACAAGAAATTAGTTCTGTATGACAATGCCAGTTCTCAAAAACAGTGGTTGGACCCAAAACAGTAACCCGTGCTGACCCCCAAAGCCAGCTTACACCCACGTAAAGTCCTGCTGTCTGTTTAATGGGATAAGCGGGGTGTCTTGTTTTTTGATCTGCTGCCAGAAAACATCACTATCACTGCTGATGTGTACTGCCATCAGCTTGACAATCTGCACACATCGCTCATGTCAAAATGACCAGCACTGCCGAACTGCAAGGGTATCCTTCTGCAGCAGGATGGAGCAAGACCTCACACAGCACAGGTGACCTGTCACAAGATTAGGGACCTTGGTTGGAAGCTGCTGCCGCACATTGCCCCAAGCGACTACCCCCTTTTCTGGTCATTGCAGCATTTCCTGGACGGACAGCAGTTCACCAATGGGGACGATGTTGAACGCACGCTTATTCACTTTGCGTACAAGCCGCCATAATTCTACAGGGACGGTTTCCGACAGCTGCGCAGATGCTGGGAGCAGGTTGTTGCAAACAATTGCGACTGCATTTTGAACTCATTTTTACTTGTATATATGGCTGTTAGCACTTTTCTGTTGCCTTGCATTTGCAGACATTACTTTCTTTCCAACCCAATAAAAGAGGAAAAAGATGTGTTTAGGTATGTGGATTGGAGTAAAATGGAGATATAGAAGAAGTTACTAACAAGAGTGCAGGCAGGATGGAATGATTAGAGGAAAACATGGTGTACTCTGTGCTTTAGCAGTCTGCCAGTGAAGCTAAAAATCAGTTTTCAAAACTGTAGTATGGTTGGCATTGTTGAGATATATTTGGATCAGAAAATGTATTGAGAAAGCTAAATACTGCAGAAACAATGCTGAGGTGGATGTGCAGTGTCAGCAGGAAGGACAGAATAAGAATAAAAGTTTCTGTAGATATTCTAGAGAGGGCCTAAAAAGCAAGATTGAGCTGGTTGTGGACATGTATCAAAGAGGATTGAAGATATATGGGATGTGAAGTTGTGTGAATATGTGAAATTCGAAATTTAATGAGGAAGACAAAATCGGTGCTCTGACATACAGGAGGGAGAAAAATAAAAATGGAACACACAACAAAATTTGGAAAGAATTTGACTAGTGAGTGAAAGTATACAGGTACTATAATTCACTTGGAAAGAGTATGAATTAGTACATCATTTCAGTGTTAATATACATGAATTTATGTCATAAGTATAGTGAAAGGGCACCACAACACATAAGTCCTTGGAATTTCTGTTCATCATGTCAAAAGTCTTAATACATATTACATTGGCATATGATGTGAGTTCCAGCCACTCTTGAGGTAAAAAAAGAGGATGCCTTAGAATAGAGGAAGACACATAATAAAGACGTTTAAAATAACATACTGTTTTATTTCTCTGGATCCATCAGAGTTGTCATTTTTAGAAAACTTTTATGATTGTAAAAGTTTTTTTTCACGTCTTGACAGATTACATGAGTGATTTTTAATAAGACATAACCTTAGTTTCAAAGTTATGGGAGCCTTATAACTGGCATGATGTGTATGATTTTACCACCACACTACATTTCTGCCTTCTTTTCAAACTGACTGTGCAATTTCTGTCTTGTTTTTAATTGGCCAGTTATGGCTCTACCATTTCTATAACAACTTGCACACTAAAATGTGTGTGTAGGGGGTGGGGGGCATCAATAAAACGTAGTAACACACCTAATTAAAAATATTCCAGTAAATAAGACAAGAATTGGGCATTATCTGTAAATGACAAAGTGACTCAGTCATTGTTAGGGAATAAGAAAATGGTGATGAAAAGTCATGATATACAAACTTATCTCTTACTATTTTAACATTGGAAAGCCAAATAAGGAAACATAGACATTTGGAAGCAGTGTTACTGCTACTAAAAGTTTGTTTTGAAGAAATGTGAGAAAATAGACTTGCGTTGGATGTTATTAAGAAATCATTCGAACTAACTAACTAACTAATCATTAAGCTGTTCTCTGAGATTCAGAGGTTAGCTCCACAAAGAAATACAAACTACCAGATAATTTTTACTTACTGTTGCCGTATCATAATTCTCCATTTACAGTGATCTTGACATACAACTCAGGCTTCACTTACATCCATCACACAATGCTCACAAGATCTTCTACACTTCATACTCATCTTTTTCTCATGCAGACACTCTTGAATCTGATCCTCCCATGACTTCCTTGGTCTTCCTCTGCGTTTCCATCGTGCCACTTGGGCTAAAATGATTTTCTTTGTAAGCATCAGATCTCATCGCTTATTTTTTCAACATGGCCAAACCACCGAAGCGTATTAGTCTCCACCTTGCTAACAACATTTTGCTTCACATACACAACTGCAACACATCTTCATTCCTCACACAATCAGAATGTGCCCCCCCCCCCATAACACATTTCTCCAGTACACAAACGACTCCTATGTTTCTTCTGTAGCACCCAGGTTTCACAGCCATACCTCAGAGTAGGAACAATTACACTTTCATTCACAGCCATGCGGGACTCTCTTGGAAACTCACCATTCCTGTGAAAACCTCCCAAAGCAGCCATGACTTTCAATGAAGAATTCACTCGCCTACTAATTTCACCATCCAATTTGTTCTCTCTGTCAAACATGCTTCCTAAATACACAAACTCGTTCACCTGATCAATCACTGTGCCATTTAGAATTATTTTCTATTCAGTACTACCAGTTCCTCTCTCAAAAACCATAACTTTGGGTTTCCCCTTATTTATACTGAGTTTGCATGAAATTCTATTCTAGAGCATCTGATGCCAAAGGCATTTCATGCCACGTTTCCTGAGCTCCGATATTTCGTGCTGAAAGTTCAGTTTATAGTGCCCTACGACTTATTCTTTTGTGTATTTCGTGCATCTAAAGGTTTGGAGCATCATTTTAGTTCATTTCCCGAATCGTAAGTACGATATTTTACTCGTATGAGCTTTATTTACCTTTTGGTCGAGCTGGCCAGAAGAGCTGTTGGGTGCCACCATTAGTAATGGCGTCATCCGGTGGGGATGTTGAGTTTACTTTGCCAACTTCCGGTTCTTCCGTACCTGGACTCTTGCCAGTGCTGCTACGTTGCCTTCCCCGACCGGCGTTGGTCAGATGCATCGCCACGACGAGTTTCCAGAGCTCCTCAGCGCGTGTGCTCATCTACTTCTTCTTCCTCTGTGACGACTGATGACGTCATGGACACGTTGGACAGCGCTCTTCCTCGACAACAATCATTCTACTCTGCGGTTTCAGCAGCCTTGGCATTTCGTGCGTCCCCTCCGTTGTACAAGGATGCAAGCACTCTTCAGCCTTTCTTGCGTCGTGAGAGCGATGAGCTTCATCTTGATCTCCCTGTTGGAGTCGTCTCTGTTAGTCCAAGGGGTATGTTTTGGGGCATTGCCTAACACGCCTATCAAAGTCTATGCCTCTGCTCTTAAACACCAGTTTTCCCCATCAGCCATACTCCATATGTCTTGTCGACCACGGCTTGTCATCGTGTACTTCACGAAGGCAGCCTTTGCTCATTCTGTCCTCCAGACTGGATTATTCATCCTGAATCAACTTCTTCTGCCAGAACCCGTTGCCCAGCATACAGTTGCAGTGTCGCTGTACCCGGTCCCTCCAGAGGTGACCGATCTTATGCTCTATGCTGCCCTTTCATCGGTCGGCCGTATAAGCACATTTTCCGCTGCACCACGTGATGCAGAGGACCGCTCTATCCTTAGTGCATGATGTACGGCACAGATGGTGTTTGCCTCAGATGATGATATTGTTTGCTGCCCCACCAAGCTCATAGTTAAGTGTGATGGTCACGTTCGACGAATCGCACTCCTCACTTCCTACCACTGTGAGAAATGCCTGGAGAACGGCCATCACAAGGCAGACTGACCTACTCCTGTATCTGTTCCATAGTCATTTCCTTGCCGAACTAATGTGCCTTCCACAACTGATGATCAGTCATCGACGGCTGCCTCTGGGGTGGAACAAGGTGTTCCTTCCTCATCGCCTTTGCTTCTTCCTGTGGATCCCCTCTCTTTTCATCCGGCGTCTTCGAATCCGGCTGCAACTGACCTTCCTGCATCCATGGAAGATACGGAATCTGCCTCTGAATTGGAATCCTCTTCTGATGCCTCCTTTGAAACTTCTTCGGTTGTGGAAGTTCTTGTTACATCGCCCGTTGCTCCTGCTTTAACTCCTACGTCTAGTGCGCCAAATTCTGCTTCCTCATCAGTGCCTGCCAGCGTGGTCGGTCAGGGTGGAACTGACCCGCCTCCTGATGATAACTCCGCGAGTGATCCTCGCTCCTGGAGTGAGAAATGAATCGCTTTCCTGGCTTCTAGTGCTCCGGCCAAACGTGGCCACCCACGGGTCTACCGTTCTCGTTCATCCTCTGAAACTTGTTCGCCTCCGCCATCTCCGCGTGGGTGCGAGCTCACTGATAATCCTGTGGAACTTGCTGAAGCTGCATTACAGGTAAAGTTCAAACAATTTTGTACAACTGCTGCTGTGCGTACTATGCCTCTGTCCCAACGGCAATTGTGTCGTCTCTTTGCGTTAGCCCACGATAAATCATTCTGCTTTCCTACATATCTCTCTCGATGTACATATAGAGTATGTGATGTTGACTCCCAGTTGTTTGGACTTATGTCTATGCTTCGACATTTTATGCAGACCAACCCTGACTTTGAACCTTGCCTTGAACGCTGTGCCTATATTTCTTGTCAGGTGCACACTCGTGCTATGTCTGTTTCTAATTCTGGGACTCGTGCAGTCTGACTTCTAGCTTCCTGCTTGCTCTCTCAGGGATGATTGTGCTGACAGACTCTTTCTCTATATGGACTTTTCCTGTAAGACATTGTATTTCTGCCTCCCTGGATTGATTCCAAGCTATTTTATTTTCATGTATATTATTGTTTTTCATATGTTTACCTGATTTTAATCTGTACCGTGTCAAACGTGGTTCTTAATAAATATTTGACCTCTCCATACATCCAGAACAACATACTCTGCAACTCAGTTTTGCTTTCTGCGAACAGGACAGTGTCATCAGCATACAGCAATCTGCGCACACATATATCACCAAGATATAAACCAGTATTATCTATTTTCTCATCACGCATGCACAAATCCATAAATATATTAAACAGCCATGGTGACATTACACAACCTTGTCTGACTCCTGCACAAATAGAAAACCAGTTTGATAAAACACCATTCACTCATTCACAAGCTCTACTGCCAGCATACATGGCTTTTACACTGTTAAGTAGATTCCCAGTAGCACCATATTCATTCAATACCTTCCACAAAAGTGTCCTATTTACTCCGTCATAAGCTTTCTCTACATCTATGAAGGCAGCAAAAACTTCCTTACCAACAACCAGATAATTTTCAATCATCATGCATAATGCAAAAATTTGGTTACTGCAGCCTTTACCAGGCATAAAACCACTGAACATCCCACACTTTCTCTGATGTAAGACCTCATACTTTTTCAATAATGACCTTACCAAACACTTTACCTGGCACTCAGTAGGCTAATACCATGATAGTTCTTGCAGTCAGTCTGATCACCTTTTCCCTTATACAAGGAAAACAATGATAGCATCCTTTCAATTCCGAGGTACCATTCCTAACTCCCAGCACAACTGTCAAATTTCAGTTAACCAGTCCATTACAGTCACCACCATATTTCAACATCTTGGCAGTTATGCCACATCAACTCCTGGGGTCGTACCATTCTGAAGAGATTTTAGAGCTTTGCACACCTCTTCTCTTGATATCCCTCCTATGCTTTCATCCTTCACTGTGATGTTATGTGCTTCTGCCTCAGAATCACCTTTGCTTTTTTTATCTAATAGCACAGAAGTATTCACCCCAACTTTCACTTAACTCATTGGGCTTCCATATCATTTCCCCAATCTTATTCTTCTTGCAACTTTGTTTCCCCTGTTTTTCCTGAGTCTCATGTACTTCCAAAAAGTCTTCCTATCTTTCCAAAAAACCAATTCATGCCTTTCCACTTTCTCCTTCCTATCTTTTGCCTTACTCTGGTGAACTAGCTTAGCTGCTTCACGCGTCTTACAGCAATATTCATCCACGGAAACTCTTACCTTGCAACATCACCAAATAGGCTTCCTTTTTTCTCTTTACTGCCTTTTCAATCTCACTATTCCACCAAGTATCACCTCTATTGCTACTTACTATTGTGGTGCCACAGACCTCTTCAGCAGCAGTGACAGCACAGTTCTTAAAACATTCCCACTTTGTTTCTACATTCCTCTCACAAGACTTCAGCTCCTTCAGTCATTCTCTGAGTAAGTCAGAATAATGCTGATGATCTTCAGGGAACCTTTCATCTTTATTCTTTCCATCCCAAGGCTCTTCCTATTCCTTTTCCTCCAACCAACATTCAGTTTCACTCGTGACACTACCAAGTAATGATTAGAACCAACATTCTCACCTCTCGTGACACGAGTGTCAACAACTAAATGTTTCAGACGCTGATCATAGACAACAAAATCTATCACACTCTTTTGACCAAGAGTACGATTTTCCCAAGTATATGTGCGGATATACTTGTGGTTGAAAAACGTATTGGATACACATAAACCACTCTCAATGTAGAGTTCAGTTATTAATCTTTCAGCATTATAATTCACACAAGGATCATTAAACTTACCCAGAACATTGTCAGAAATTGCATTCTGCTCACCTACTCTAGCATTGAAATCCCCTGCTATTATAACCTTCTCTTTAGCACCAAACTGACTCAAAACAGCTTTTAGCTCATTCCAGAAATCTTCCTTCCTATCAGAAGGTTCCGAGTCACAAGGAGCATACACTACAACAATTACTGTTCTCTGAAGTTTCACTTTCAAACGAATCCAAAGAATTCTCTCACTTATGTAGCTATAGTGAATAAAGTTGTTCATCTTTTCACTTAAAATCACACCTACACCAGCCTGTTCTCTCACATTATCCAATACTCCAGACCACACACTCATTGTGCCATTCACTTCTTCTACCCCAATTTCCTTCTTTTTGGTTTCATTTACACACAGCACATTCAGTCTATACTTATTCATCTCTTCAATCACCTCGTTCATCCTGCCATTTATACCTCTAGTATTCCATACGCCAATCTTAGACTCCCTGAGTCGAGATCTCTTTCTGATTTTCCTTTTTCCAGTTCCAAGTTGATTCTGTGGTGGACCATTCTTCTCAAGTGTGTTCCATTCTTCTTGGGGTGGACCATTCTTGTCAAGTGTCCTGTTGCCACCGCCACGTGGCGACTGGATAAAAAAATGTCCAGTAGGAAAAGGTATTTTAGTAGCCACGCTCGAAAATTTGCCTTTTTTCATTGCTAAAGAATTTATTTGCATTTTTTAAAACACTTCAGTTATAGGAAATGCATTTTCAAATCATCCAACTCATGCGTGATGAAAAACAGCCCTTTCCTCCGCAAATAATAATAATAAAAAAAGACCTGACACTGGGTTCGAAAGCCGAACAGAATCCGATGGAATCAAGATACTCTGCAGTGTTTTCTTATTTTGTCATGACTATTTTTTCAACAACTGTGAAGATTTATCAGTGTTTTTAATTTAATATTTATTAGAATAAACCAGTAAATTACTGAATATTTTCTGTTAGTGGTCAGGAATCATTGCAAGTCTGTAAAATAAAGTGACCAGGTTGGTATCACATTTCTCCCAATCTCAGCTGTACCACAAAATGATTCTGCTATAAGATATGAAATTCATTTTTGAAAGCTATACAGCCAGTTTTCATTTTGATACCAAGAACCTTAAACCAAAAATAAATGGAATGAAAAGAAAAATTTAGCAGAATGGAAGCAGCTTCAAAACATAATGTCTGAACATTTTTGACCATCAATAACTCACTAAATGCTAGAGAAACTAAAAACAATGTTTGGTATGTGAAGGCACAAGTTGTTGAAATACTGCTGACTGTTATGCCAAGCAATGCAGAAGTTAAGAGAATGCAAGCACTGTGGACAGTGTTCTTGATGGCAAGACAATGCTCATGCAAAAAATGACTTCAGGAAATAGACAGCAAATAAAGTAAGTCAAAATAAGTATTGCTTGAAAATTTTGACCCATCCACTGCTACCAATATATGGTGAATAGATTGAGAGATTTTATTCGTGAACATAGAGACCAAATAAAAATTATCTTTCCCATAAAAACTGTCTAGAAAATTTGGTTGATGTGGTTGAAGAAAAATATAACTTTTAAGATTATATTTATTCATTTAATTGCACTGATTTTCATTTAATTACAATAAGACAGTGGGCCCTTTTAACTACTAAGCTTAAATTTAACTATGTCTAAATAAATGAAAGGTTAGTGTTCTCCCTAGATTTTTATTACAGCTGGGTGGTAAAAGATTTTAGCTGGATGGTACTTTTAATGACCCCTTCCTCAATCAAGAAAATAAAAGGATGTTTAGTTTAACATTATTATACTTATTAAACATCTTTAGGGTGTGGTAGGCATTAATGTAACATAACATGATAAAAACAACAGAAAATTGTGCATAAATGATAAAAAAAAATTAGTTATATTCACAGATTTCAGCCAGTTTTCATCAATATTTATGGAGCATGTGGGAATAAGTTTTCCTCTTACTATTATGTGTATTGCGAAAACATTAAAGAAAATTTAGCTGGGCGGCCGAGAAAATTAGCTGGGTGGACCGCCCAGTAAAAAGGCTCTAGGGAGAACACTAAAGGTATACAGGGCAGTGATAAAATGTGTATACAACACGAAATAGAGAAGAAAAGTGTATGCAGCACAAAATAGTGAAGGAAAGTGTATACAACATGAAATAGTGAAGGAAAGTGTATACAACATGAAGTAGTGAAGGAAGGTGTATACAACATGAATAGTGTAATAAGGAAAGTGGCCACTAGATTTTGTCCACCCAGTGGCCAATGGCCACTTGAAAAAATCACCAATTTTAATCTTTGCCATATCCCACACTAGAGTCCAGATACTTATATCTTTGTGTATTTCTAATTCACTTTTCACAGAAATTCTGATTTGGCAATAAATTTGGCTGCAATAAAGCTTTGAGCTGAGAAATGTGCTGTTTAGCTCAGTTACAAAGATTTTTCATATTCTAGTAGGTGGTATCACCATTTTAAAATATGACACATTCACTGGGAAAAAATTAGTGGGGAAGCAGTGTCAGAGGGTACGTAAGAAATGCCAATGTGATTAGATACAGAATGAAACATTTGTAATAAAGAAGGAATCTCACACTATAAAGCTTAAAGCTGGGAAGTGTGCGTGTAGGAAAATGATAAAGAATTGTTTGTGTTAATGTGTTTCAAAATGTCTGGCAAAGACATGTGAAAATAGTTAGTGATAAAGAGAAAAACTGTAAAACTAGTTTTAAAAACGTGCTATATCTTTCTCTTTCATGCAAGACTAGTGTGAAAACATGAATGACAGAATATTTTGTCAGGTAATGGGACATGGAACCACATTTGTCTTTCTTTCTGTGGATTATGTTGTAGAGGTAGTTCAAGTCATCAGAAACTAATCAGGCAAATGAAGAAAACCCTTGCTTTCACTGTGGCAGTGTATGGCCCATGCACCATATTTAAAAATTGTTTTCTTGGCACTCACGTAAAGCAATTGTAAAGCACCACCAAAAAAAAAAAAAAACTGACTGCTTTTCTTAAATCTTTCTGCATGATTCCAAGTTGAAGATTTATTGTTATTTTTCAGGTAAGGTTATCTGTCTGATGTGCAGTGCGTAAGCTTATTTAATTTTAATATGTAAAATTTTTTAATCAGTTAAAACTTTCAAGAACGCACAATTTTTATGGAAATGTGTACAGTAGTGTTAAAAAAAACCCCTGCATCATCTGCATGTGTAATTGTTGTTGATGTGTGAAACCAAACTTATGGATAGAAACTGTTGTAATATGTCGATGAAATATAAGAGTTCAGTATGAACAGTACTTAGGAAAGGAATGCAACAATAATCAACTAGCAACTTTGTGAAGTGTTCATGTGGCAGAAAGAAGGGAAAAGTGAAAATGTCTGATAATTCACAAGAAACAACATTTTTAGAGTAAATTAAGAGACCTTATAACATTTGACACATGCACAAACCATGTGAAAAGTATCAGGGAAAGTTGAGCCATTAACATTTTGTATTACCCCTCCTACCCTTTTGTTCTAATATCTGCATGACATTAACTTATTTAGTTTCAAAAGCACATGACAATTAAAATCATTGCACAACCCAGGAAATACATTATCCTTGACGTTGTAATGACAAACCTAAAAACCCTCCCACTTTTAAGGTGGGAGTTTTCCAATTTTAAGTCATTTCACGCATCCCTTCTGACTGCCTCTGTTAATCTCCCACTTTTCTATTAACGTGGCATTTTTATGGTGAAGCTTTTTCTGTGTAATTGTGGAGATTAGCAATTTTTTTTTTTTTTTTTTGTGATCACAGGTTTGTTTTGGTGAGTATATGTACGTACGTTTATCAATGTGGGAGAAAGTTTTCCATCCTTAGGGATGGGGTTCTGCATTTCAAAAATTTCTGTGTAATTAAAAATTTTCCCACACTACATTCTCTTTGTTTTGTATTGTTGCAAAATATCATTTTTTTCCATAAATGTTTTTTATTTCAGCTTAAAAAAAGTAAGTAGAAGGATTTTATTTCATTTTTAGAACTGTAAATAGTGTCATTGTACTCATGTTGTTTTCTTAGCTGTGGCAACGCTGCTGTCAATCACAGTGAAGTGAAGCCGCCCCGGTGGTGCAGTGGTCTAAGCGATGACCTCTGATCATTTGTCTGAAAGAGGTCCGGGTTCGAATCCCGGTGAGGCATGGATGTTGTATTTGTCTTACGGCACTAGCTCTCTCCCTTCCCTGGAACCAGTGACCCTAAATTAGGGACGGGCGACTGCTTATAGCCCATTGAGTTGCTCACGGTGGTAGTTAAACCTCCAATCAAAAAAAAAAAAAAAAATCACAGTGAAGCTTGGATGAAATCAGCTGTGATGTGAATGAATATATACATTCATATGAAAAATATGTTAAATGTAATTGTGCTGTGAAACATATAAATACCTTTTGATTGGATAAAATTTTGAGCATTTAGTTATGCTGCAATGGGGTCTAACAAATTTTGAGGGTAAAAAAAAACAAGTTAGTAAAATCATGCAATGCATTGATTATGATACGCTTTCCAACATACCATAAATCATTACTCCAGTTATTACTCAAGTTATGAGGATAATGGCTGTAGAATAAACCTCGCTCCTATGACCTGACCTTTGACCCCATTTCGATGATATTCAACAGAACCGGTAAACTATACTCCGGAACAACATGATAAAGTTTTGTCTCAATCGAAGCATTTTTATGTAAGTTATGACGCATAAGGGCGATGGAATGGATCCTGATCCTATGGCTTGACCTTTGACCCCACTTCACCCATTTTCAATAGGGTTTGTCCCCAGGTAGTCCCCTACCACATACTAAAATTTCGTTAAAATCGAAACATTTACGCACGTTATGATGTATAAGGGCAATGGAATGCATCCCGCTCCTATGTCCTGACCTTTGACCCCACTTCCCATTTTCAATAAGGTTCGTCCCCTACCACATGCTAAAATTTCATCGAAATCGAACTATTTTTATGCGAGTCATCATGCGAACGGACATACGCACACAACGCATGACGTAATGTTGCAGATGGTAGTGAGAGTGTGACGCCATAAAACTTTAATAGGATCCACAAACAACGCGTGACGTAATGAGGCAGATGGTGTGACCACGCGCCAACATCTCAATCGCGAGTCGATCGTGAGAGTGTGACGTCATAAGATTTCTAAGAATGGGAAACATTAATAGGACACCGCCATGACACTAAAAACGTGGTAACTCGGGATGGTTATTTAACCCACTAAACGAATTTATTCAAAGTCGAGATCAAGCTAAATTGATTTCTAGTACCAGAAAACGGTAGGTTAACTACTTTCATCAAAATTCTTAGAACGTTTTCAAAATAAAATTTATATATATATACAAGAATTGCTCCTTTAATAAGATGTGATAGAACGCATCCCACTCCTATGTCCTGACCTTTGACCCCACTTCACCCATTTTCAATAGGGTTCGTCCCCAGTTGGTCCTCTACGACATACTAAAATTTTATCGAAATCGAACCATTTTTACGCGAGTTATCGTGCGGACAAATGGACAGAAAAAGTTGGAGCATGTATGCTTCTTCAACCTATGGTTGGAAAGCATAAAAAAGACCTGAAAAACATGGAAATATATTATTTTTCCCAATATACGTAATAAAGTGTCACCCTAATGTGTGACTGTGTATGTGTGTGTAATATGAACACATGTATAACCAAACTTGCAGAATGTAGACATACGCAGATAGTTTTCCAAATTATTAGTAGATTTTGCATATAGTTTTTGCTTGTAGATTAAAAAATATATATATATATATATATATATATAAATGTTATTTTCAAAAATTAAAACAGTTACTCAAGGCTTTACTCAGATTAATATACCTAATTTTAGTTTAATTTGAAGAGCTTTCAATTATTTTTCACATTCGTGCTCTTTTATCGAGGCCTATTTTCAATGTATAGGAACTGTATCAAAAGTTTTGTTTACAGAGAAAGAATTTAAATTTCATCGCCATGTTCCTCTTGCCAGTTATTAAATTAAAATCTTTTCGTGTATTTTGTAAGTGTTGAAAATGCTATTTATAATTTTTGAAGGTTTATTCATGGAACTGTTTTTCTGGACATGAAAACTTTCTTTAATTAGTCTCTTGTTTGCAGTGTTAGAATTAGAAATAAATCTTCTACTGGCCCAACGGACCAATAGAATTTGTAAACCACTGGTCGACCAAAAATGCCCACTGGTCCGTAAAAAAATAAAAAAAACAACAACTTAAAAACATTCAAAATATATGTAGAAAGTAATGTATAATTTCAATGGAATTATCTCCAATATTTGCTTTTAAACCTATCATTAGTATGCAACCTAAAAAGAATACCATACAGCCAGGTAAAAGAAAAAAATATTTTTTTAACTTGTGACAAATTAGGGAAAAAAACTTGCTAGCCATCTGGGCCAGTAAAATAAATAGTTCAGTGGTCTGACAGAAGTTTTACTGGCCAGTGGACCACTGGGTAATTCGAACGCTGCTTGTTTGTATGATGTTCATAGTCAAATATTTTAATATTTTGCCATAAAGGTCTATTTCACGCACATTGTTGCACATTCAATTGTAATGTTCTTTCCTCATTGGAATCTGTAATGTGCTAATAATTATTTATTGTTTTATCAATTTTTCTTTAAATTATCTTATTCTATTTTTTATCATGGTTTATGCTTCATGGGTTTGCAGCTAGTTTTCTGTTTCAATGGTTGTGTACGTAGATACATTTTAATTTTATACAACTGTGTATATAACTACATTGTGCATTCAAAACTAAAGATAAAGAGACAAATGCAAGCATAGTGCCTAATTTGTTATGGTTTAAATAATGTGTGTGGTATAGGTTCTCCTCTAGAATGAAAAAGTTTTAATTCTTGTCAATGTCTCATAGCTTAAACCCATGGGTGTCTTGACTTGTACTTACAAGCGTAAACATGTATATCTGCCAACACATTAACAATGTTGCATTGTTAATAGTGGTGTAGAAGTATAATTTTATAAGCATTTGAAAATATTTTTTCATGCATTATTGTGGAATTATCATCAACCGTACAGACGGAAATTTCTTCTCACGTATGTCTGTTTTTTGCTACAGGCTACAAAAGTTCATGGGGACTTTTTGTTTAAAATCTGTGGTTTGTATTTTGTGTTGTGATAAAGTTGCACCTGTTTTCCTGGAGTTTCAGAATCCTCTGGGTTTTTTTTGGGGGGGGGGTTAAGTTGCCATTGAAATATGTAATAACGATATTGTGTGTAGTTAAAAATGGGGGAGAGGTGGGTTTGATTTCCACTTCAAGGTGATGCTGTGTTCTAAATTAAATTTATCAAAGCTATTCAAAGTCAATGGAACCGGTATGGAAAACAATAGTATCTGACGAAAGAAAGAAGTTTTTCAATCGGGTTTTTAATCCCTCAGATATTGCTGTAAACGGAATCGTGGGCTTTACGCCCTCTGGTTGCAGACTTGTGCGTTAAGAAAACATGAATTTTATGAGAAACGTTTCACACCGGAAACGCTTTCCAACATAGAAAGAATTTTTCAAATCGGACTCTTACAAACAGAGATATCGACAAAAATAAGATGTTACTTTATGTCCCCTGGTGGGAAAACCATGCATTATTTTAGGAAAAAGGATTCTCAAAAGGTTTTTCCACATGAACAGTATCAGTCCAAGAAAAAAAATATTGGAATTTTCAGGAGCCCAGATTATAAGCTGCAGGCCAGGACAGATGAGCCACGTAACACACTGTGGCTCATCTGTCCTGGCCTGCAGCTTATATCGCCATGCGGTCGATATTTTCATATGCACTCTGTGTCTCGCCTGGGCTGGTGCATTGTGATTCCAGGGGTGGTCATATTATTCTTATACGACTTTGTATTCCACTTTGTAAATGACATCTTCTTTATTTGACCTCATCTCCCTTCTAGTTTGCATTAACATTTTCCTTCCCCGATATTTTCTTCATGTGCAAATTGTTCTTAGTACCACATAAGGAGCCATTACATTACTACCTAATAAAGTGTAGGATCCCCTTTAGCCCACAAAACAGCAGCCACTCAGCGCGGCATCGATTTGATGAGGTAGTGATAAGTATCTCAGGGTATCTGGTACCTTAATGTCAACAGCAGGTCTTCTAGTTCTCGTACATTTGGTGGTGGTGATTAAGCGCGAACCCGCTTTTCCAAGTCGAACCACAAATGTTCGATTGGGTTCGTGTCAGGGGAATTTGGAGGCCAGGGCGTTAACAGAAAGTAACCAGCCCAGCATGTTCCTCGAACATGCTGGGCTGGTAAATTGAATCGTCAAGCGTGACTTAGAATGGCAACTTGAATCGTCAAGCATGACCCAGCATGTTCGAGGAACGTGCTGGGCTTGATGATTCTGGCAGTGTGGCATGGCCCATCACCAGCAGGGAACAGTTGCCATGAATGGGTGAACTTGGTCCGCAATGATGTTCAGATACGTGACAGCTGTCAGGGATTGTGCTATTGGGATAATGGAACCTAAAGTGTCCCAAAAATCATCGCCCACATCAAAACATCACTGCCGCCGGCCTGTTTCCACACAACAGTGCATCCAGGTGCAATAGCCTCCACTGGTAATCGGCATAATCACGCTCAGCCATCTACGTGATGCAGCAGGAATCTTGATTCGTCAGACCAGGCCACTTTCTTCCAATCTCGATGATCTTGGGCCCATTTCATGCAATGTTGGCAATGACTTGCAGTGAGCATGGGGACCCGACTGGGTCTTCAGCTACACAGACCCATGCGCAAAAGACTGTGATGAATAGTGGTGATCAGGGCAATGTGTGCTGTGACACATTGCCCTGATCACATCACACTGTTTTAGCTGCAGGAGATTTGTCGCACTGTGGCCTTGTGGTTGCTGTGAACAATGCGCGGTGGTCTCCGCTCCCCTCTGACATACGAGCTGCGGACAACACACGACTGGACGACGGTTTGTCGTTTGGGCATCTGTGCACCACTTTTGATACGTACTCACTACAGCGACACGTGAACATCCCACAAGCCTCGCCGTTTCTGAGATCGTAGTCCCAAGGCTCTGTGCTATCACAATTTGTCCTTTATCAAACTCCAATAAATTGACAGCTTTTCCCGTTCTGACTCTGAACACACTACTAACCGAAAGCCGGTCCTCAGGTTGTATATATACTGCCTGTGAACTTTACTGCACCACCGTTCAGCTTCCAGGCTCGCTCTTTTCCCTAGGGTAGGGTGTGATCATAATGTAATGGTTCATCGGTATATGTATATACCAAGTTATATGTAAATGTAATCATGTTACGTATTATATATAATCTAGTTAATCAAGTTATATGTGTATGTACACCAATGAGCCATTACATTATGACCACCCTCAGCCTAATGAGCGCATCTGGAGACCGAACTCTGGCGCAGGTGAATTTTACAGAACAGTATACAGGGTGCCCAGTAAAGTCCTTTCTTAGCCCTGTAACTTTCGAAAGCTGACAGCTATAGCCATAAAAACAGTGTCTAGGTATAGTAAAGTGGCTATGCGCTATTCGACGAGACCGCTTACAGCTCCTCCTAGCTGCAAAGTCAAGAGTTAGCGTGCTGATCTCGAAAACTATACGAGATACGGAATAATAGTCAATTACGAAGTTGTAGAGCAGCATCGATTTAGTAGGAAAAGACACCTTGCACATATGAATGCTAAGAATAGAGCGCATACAATGCTCGTTTGTTCGTTCGTGATGTCGAACACTGTTACATCACGAAAACACATCAGAAAAAAGCAATTAGTTGTCACTAGGCACATTTACCGTCAGTGATCAATGTGCTCTCCGTCAGCCACAATACACATTTGGACTCTAGATTGAATCTCACGCTGCACATTTTGCAGCGTGTCGGGTGACATGCTGCAACAAGCATCAGTTATACGGTGTCGAAGGTCCTGCAACATTGTCGGAGGGGTCTGATACACCTGCTCTTTGAGGTAGCCCCACAGGAAGAAGTCCAATGAGGTAAGGTCCGGTGAACGTGCAGGCCACTCTACGCAACCACCTTAGCGGATGATTTGTTTGTCGAATGTCTCGACCAGGTACCTTCTTACGTTTCCTGGCTGGTGCGGAGGGGCGCCGTCATGTTGGAACCAAACATTCCGCAGTTGAGGCAACGGCAGGTTGTCCAAAAGATCGGGTAATATGTACTGTAGAAGCTCCAAGTATCGGGCTCCCTTTAACGTACCCTCGTAAAATACAGGTCAAATGAGGCTGTCCTTGAAAATGGCATACCACCAAACATTAATGGACCACCGCACCTGATGACGAACTGGTAGACCACGTGCAAGATTTTCCAGCGCCCAGTAATGGGTGTTCTCCCTATTGTAAATGCCATTACGCCTAAAACACGCCTCATCTGTCCAAATAATGTCAGCAAGGAATGTTGGCTGGATCTCTAATTTGTTCATGGCGAAGTTACACCAGTCGTAACGTCGCTCAGCATCCCCTGGCTGTAGTGCCTGCAACGATATTAGACGGAACGGATGAGCACCTGATCACTACAGGATTTGCCATATGTGGCTTTCTGAGAGGCCACACTCGGCACTAACCTCTCTTGTGCTGCTCTCAGGATTCTTGAGGACGTATGCTAAGACATCCTCTGGTTGCACTTGACGGCCTACAGCAGCTGGTCTGCCGGATCAAGGTCTGTTGGTCATGCAGTCCGTCTCCCTTAACCTATTAACAGCATTGAGGATGGTCTTCCATGACGGATGCGGTCCTGCAGGAAAACGTTCACGATATAGCCGTTCTGCCTTTCTTGCATTGTGACCACATTCACCGTATAGGAGCAACATCTCACAATACTCATCATTGGAATATTTCTCCATGACCACGAGGTTTGGCATACACATCGGAAACTTTCTTTTATATCCCTCCAAAAAGGTATTACGTTCCATACGTATTTGCATATCACAGAAATTGCATGCGCCTCGCATACCAATCGCGGGTTGGGTTGAGTTGAGTTGGTTAGTCAATGCGAGACGAATTGTCACGTTCGCCACCGAGTCCACTCGTTTCTTACAGACAGTGACTATAGCATGGACCCGACGAGGATCAAACCAAGGTCCTATCGCATGCAAAGAGAGCGCGCTACCACTGAGCCATGAGTTGGGCTAATGCTTTGCGGAAGGCGATATTATCGCCTTTCTGACGCGTTTCGTGGCGTAACAGGCTTCGACATCGCCAACAAACAAACAAGCGCTGTACGCGTTCTATTCTTAGCATTCATGTGCGCAAGGTGTCTTTTCGTACTGAATCGATGCTGCTCTACAACTTTGTAATTGACTATTTTCCCGTATCTCGTATAGTTTTCGAGATCGGCGCGATAACTCCAGACTTTGCCGCTAGGAGGTGCTGTAAGCGGTCTCATCAAATAGCGCATAGCCACTTTACTATACCTACACACCGTTTTTATGGCTATAGCTGTCGGCGTTCGAAAGTTACGGGGCTAAGAAAGGACTACTGGGCACCCTGTATATACAACCCGAGGACCAGCTTTCGGTTTGTAAAGCGTTCGGACTCAGAATGGGAAAAGCTTCCGATTTATCGGAGTTTGATAAAGTACAAATTGTGATGGCACAGTGCCTCAGAATTATGATCTCGGAAACGGCGCAGCTTGTGGGTTGTTCATGTGCCGCTCTACTGAGTACGTATCAAAAGTGGCGCACAGATGGTGAAACCATGAATCATCATCGTGCCGTGTGCCGTCCGTAGCTCATTGTTGCCAGAGGGTACGGGAGACAGCCGAGCATTGTTCACAGCGACCGCAGGGCCACAGTGTGACAAATCACCTGCAGCTACAACAGTGGTGATCAGGGCAACGGGTCACAGCACACAGTTCATCGCAGCCTTTTGCGCATAGGCCTACGTAGCCGAAGACCCAGCCTGGTAGTTATACTCACTGCACGTCATCGCCAACAACACATAAAATGGTCCCAAGATGGAGATTGGGCCATTGATGATTGAAAGAAAGTGGCCTGGTCTGACGAATCAAGATTCCTGGTGTGTCACGTAGATGGCTGAGCGCGGATGCGCCGATTACTGACGGAGGCTATTACACCTGGATGCACTGTTGCGCGGGAACAGGCCGGCGGCAGTGATGTTTTGATGTGGGCGATGTTTTCTTGGGACACTTTAGGTTCCATTACCTCAATTGCACAATCCCTGACAGCTTGTCAGGTATCTGAAGGTCGTTGCGGACACCAAGTTCACCCGCTCGTTGCAACTGTGTTCCCTGCTGGTGATGGTCATTATTAACAGGATAATGTGCCATGCCATACTGCCAGAATTGTCACGGAGTTGTTCGAGGAACATGCTAGTGACTTTCTGTTAATGCCCTGGTCTCCAAACCCAATTGATCATCTGTGGTTCGACTTGGAAAAGGCTGTTTGCGCTTAATCACCACCACTACGAAATGTACGGAAACTGGAGGACCTGCTGTTGATATTTGGGTACCAGATACCTCGAGATACCTATCTCCAACTCATTGAATCGATGCCTCGCCGAATGACTGTTGTTTTGCGGGCTAAAGGGGGCCCTACAGCTTATTAGGTAGGTGGCCATAATGTGAACACTGAAGTGCCAAAAACTGGTACAGACGAGCTTATGCAAAATACATAGCAACGTCACCTATGCGCCTACTGGGTTGTGTCCGCCAGTGCGTATATAAAGCGATAGACATCCTTGCCAGCTGTCAGAGCTGTTTTCGGCACGAGAATGACAAGTAATAACGATTTAAGCGATTTTCAGCGCGGTGTCATAGTTGGCGCTCATGAGATGGGCCAAAGTGTTTCGGAGGTAGAAATGAAGTTCGGATACACTGAAGTGCCAGAAAAACTGGTACAGACGAGCTTATGCAGTTTGCAAACACTGAAGTGCCAGAAAAACTGGTACAGACGAGCTTATGCAAAATACATAGCAACGTCACCTATGCGCTTACTGGGTTGTGTCCGCTAGTGCGTATATAAAGCGATAGACATCCTTGCCAGCTGTCAGAGCTGTTTTCAGCAGGAGAATGACAAGTAATAACGATTTAAGCGATTTTCAACGCGGTCTCATAGTTGGCGCTCATGAGATGGGCCATAGTATTTCGGAGGTAGAATTGAAGTTCGGATTTTCGCAGACGACCATTGCAAGGGTGTACTGTGACTACGAGAATTCCGGCCAAACCTCCAACCCACGATACCAGTGTGGCCGTAAAAAGACATTGGGTGAACGTGACCATCGTCTGCTGTCAAGAATGGTTTCACGCGATAGGCGTGCAACACTCTCGCAGATATCATCGGAATTCAATGCTGGAGCCTCAACAAGCATCAGCGTCCGTACTGTGCAACATACCCTGCATGATATGGGCTTTGGGAGCTGACGCCCAACTCGAGGCCACTGGACACTTGATGACTGGAAACAAGTAGCCTGGTCTGACAAGTCGTGTTTCCAACTGTATTGGACAGATGGAAGGATTCGTGTGTGGCGCAAACCCCATGAAGCCATGGATCCCGCCTGTCAACAGGGAACTGTACCGGCTAGTCGGGGTTCCGTAATGGCATGGGGGTGTGTTTAGCTGGACTTCACTGGGAGCTCTGGTACATCTGCAAACGTCTGTGACCGGCTAACGGTATGTATACATCCTTTCTGATGAGGTACACTCGTTCATGCCCTGCATTCATGCTGATGGGTTTGGGCCTGTTCCAACAGGACAATGCACCTCCACACAAGTGTCGGGACGCCCCATTATGGTTAGAGGAGCATTTATCTGAGTTTGGGGTGTTGACATTCCCACCCAAGTCCCCAGATCTGAACGTGATAGAGCACATTTGGGATGCCATGCAATGCGCTATGGAACACAGGAATCGGAGACCTCGAAATACACCCGAATTGTGGAACGCTCTGCAGGAAGTATGGTGTGCATTCCCTACAGCATATTTCCAGAAGCTAGTGGAGTCCATGCCCCGTCATATTTCTGCGGTCCTGCGCTCCCGCGGGGGACCTGCCAAGTATTAGACTGGTGTACCAGTTTTTCTGGCACTTCAGTGTATATGTATTTCTTATCAATATGTGCCTACATCCGAAACTATATGTGCATTGCTGTGTCCATCATAACACCATGGGGTACACAGCGTTGAACTCTACTGGGTTGGCGTAACCTCACTGTACTGCATCCCAGCTTCAGAAATATCGATTTTTCTCGTTTTCCCCGAGTTCAATAATTTCCCATATGGATTGTCGTTTCCTTCCCTTGGCATGAGAAGTTCAAACATTGTACTCTACCTCCACCACTTTTTATATTCTGTTCACTATGACTTACCGTAATAACTCATTCTGCATGAATACATATCCTTAACAGGCCTCAAAGCAGAAAAGAAATAAATTTTATACCTGTTCAAACATGTTTATATAATGGTTATTTGGCATAACAATAAACTTACAAATAATCTTCCACTTGAAAAAAAAACCACTTCTTTAGCTGCAACCATAATATTGTAATATTGTAAATATTAACTTTTGGGTGCATTAGACATATTTATCATATTCTGAAATTTCTATCCAAATGAAAATTTGTGCTAATAAAAGTATTTGAAAAGTTATTGTGTGCCAAACAAGATTTTCACCAATGCATAAGAATATAATGCTAAAGGCTACGTGTAAATTCATGCGCATTCATGGATTGTCAGTCGCTTCGAGACACGGAAAATATCTTCGAAAACTTACTTCCTGTCCTTTAGAGTTGGATGCACTTCATTGCTCTATGTTATTCTCACGGAGGGAAATTTTTGTGCAAAAATGCTTTTTGAAAAACCGTTGAGTTTTGAAGTATGATCGAACAAACAATTATTCATTTATTTTGAGGTAGTGGTTTTTAGAAATGTTATTGATTGAAAACTGTTACAGCCCTAATGGTTCTTTTTAATGGTACCAATGTATATATAATCTTTTTATAAAAACAATCTATTGTTTGCAGGGAAATATTAGCGATTCCTTAATTTTTTTCCTTCTCTAATTTTCGCAACATCCATAGATGCTGATACAAATTTACAAAATGCCACTAGCAGACGAAATCGGTCCTAACTAATGTTATGGAAGAAAAGTGCACTGACGTATTTGACCATTAGACTCTCTATATGGAACTAAAAGTGTTAATATTATGAACTTCGTAATTATGTGCTCGTTTTATTCATCTGTAGTACTGGAGAAATATGGATTAATGTGGGCCAGTACTATGCCCATAGCACAGATGCTTTATTTATATTTCAGGTCATGTATAGTTTCTTGATAGCAAGCACAGTCGAAGCACAACATCCTATATCCTAAAGAGGATTTACTCTCCAAGCCTCATTCATGTAAAAAAAAAAAAAAACGTCCATAATAGCCATAAAAAGACAAGAAATTCAACCTAGGTTGAAGAAAATGGTTCATTGGGAAGGCATCTGCTGATGTCTTTTGGATGACATTCAAACGAAATAGACTTTGCTTGATACCTATGGCTGTCAGACTTTACTGGTAAGAAAGTACACGTATGAAATAGTGCAGGATTTGAAAAATATCTGAAAAGTTATATGCCCAGCTGGGCACATGTGCAGAAATTATTTACGTGCACAGGTAGTAAAAGCTGGATGCCCAGGAAAATAATAAAAACAATTATTCCAAAAAAATTTCCCTAGATAAGAGTTCTGATTTTAAGATAATAAATGAGAACCCTTTTTTTTTTTACATTTTTGAACATCACTTTTATGAAAATATTCCAAATACGTGGCGACAGTTAATAAATAATACTTCGCTCTTTCCACGTTTCAGAAACACACAGCAACCGAAAAATTGTTTTCCACAGCGGAGGCTGAAAAACAATTTTTCGGTTGCTGTGTGTTTCGGAAACGTGAAAAGAGCGAAGTATTATTTATTAACTTCACTTTTAGTTGGTAAAGTTCGATGAACACTTACCGCACGTGGGGCTTGGCTTTCAATTCATATTTCCGTTATGTGGATGCGGCATGGGGGTTTTTCATTTGGCCACGGGTCCACTTCTTTTTTTTTTTTTTTCCGTTGGAATTTATTTTGCCTCATCACCAAATGAGTTTTTTTTTCCTTTGCTGCATCCTCATTTACTTCAATACTTATTCATAACCCTAGTACTTTCGGTAATACTCCATTACCGTCTTCGAGGGGACGTTTTGCTCCGACTAGCACGGACCGTGTCAGCTGGGCATTTCGGTGGTTCTCGCGGGCTGCTTCTGTCATCGGCTATCGCTTCTTCTTGGGCGTTATGGCGCCATCTCTTGTTGGTCAGTGATCTCATTTTTCAAACTTTTTCATTTTTTTGCTCAATTTTAATTAAATTTCTCCAGCTGTTTCTCAAAATATTAGGGTCATTATGGTTGCAAACTTTTGTCCTATTTTTTTCAATCATTACCGACTCTGCTATTCTGAGGTGTTTTTCGGATTTACAGCTTTTAATGATTTTTATATTTTCGAATTTAGGATATTTTTAGTTATCCAGACAGTATTGAATAAGTGCTGTTTTTTCTTCTTTTTTCTGCCAGTTTTTTTTTAGTTTTTTTTTAAGTTAAAAAATATGCTGAACTTTTTTATGTTTGCATTTCCATTTTAGAAGTCTGTATTCAAAATGTTCAATGAACAAAAGCGTGTATCCCAAGTTATAAGATGATGATGATTAAATTGGTATTTGAGAAATTTAGTGATTCTGCCATGTTCCTTTCGTACAAGTTTTCTTCCTTTGTCACTAAACATCGGAAGCTAGTTTCACCAGAGGCATGCGTCCCATCGCTGACTATAAACCACATTTGGAGCAAAATTACATATGGTTACAATTTCTGAACCTAGAGCATAATATAATTAAAGGAGTGATATTCTTCTGTCCTTGGCACTCCAGAACAATAATGCAACTTCTAGTAATTAGCAATGAAATGAAACACGACATGCGATGACTGTCATTTTTTCTTGTAGTAGGAAATTCTGTTCCAAACTTTTTTATTTTTTAATTTACTTGCCCGGAACGGGCAACCAAATTTTTTATTTACCTGTCCAGGCCAATAATTTACATGCCCAAGCATCTCGGGCATGGTATTTTTCAACCCCTGTAGTGAAATTGGAAAAGGACAGAGATAGAGTGTAAAGGATAAAATAGTGAAACTAAATGTTCTTTTTCAGTGTTACCTGTAATAATTGGAATTACTTTTTTCTGTTCCTCTATGCTGTCATATATCACAAACTTTTAGAACATTTGTTAGCAGAGAAAAAACAGCTTGTGTTTTTCATGACTAAAACAGGGTTGTACATGGAGCATGGCACTGAGCTTCCCCTTTGTTTTTGTTTTTTGGGCAACATGGGGGTGTTTATAACTCCTTATCCTCCTTTCTTCAACCCTCTTATCATCCTTTCGTGAGGAAGGAGAATTGGGGGTTGAAAACTGATTCTGCATCTGATAAGGGAAATAACATGAGGTTCGGTCAGACCCTCAGAAGGAGGGTAGCAAATAGTCGTGCAATTTCCAGTGCCATCTATGAACAGAAGCTTGCTTTCCACATGCCTCGATGACCACCTTAACACACAATTTGCATTAAGTTTCTCATAAGAAGTGATGAATTTTCAGGCTAATATTCACTGTATGGTGCACCTTCTCTTGTTACTACAGAGTTCAGTGTTCCCAACTTTCTGCATGAGATACAGGTTTGTACCACATATCAGTTAAGAATTCCTAAGTAAAAAAAGAACTTGCTTTAGAGACTTAGCTTCTTTATTTTCTCTAACTTCTTAAATGTGTCACAACACACTGTTTCTTTCCCTCAAAATTCAAGAGAAAAATATTCCCGGTGATGATAGCATGTCCCTATGTATGTCCAAACACTTTATTCTAACTTCACATTTAATTCTATTCAGGCTGTAGAAATTTGTTTCTGTTCCTCTGATTGTACTAACCCTCTCGGTAGCATTCTCGCAAAATGTCTGTCAAAGAGCATTTGTGTGTTCCTTTGACTCACACCATAAGTCATGACTGTCATTTTTTGTACATACAATTTTCAAGAAAATATGATTTGGAATATCTCTAAAAACTAAATGTTTTCCTATGCTTAATTATTAAGGCTGTCTTGGGATGTGCTTCACATGTTCTCATGAAGTGTGTTTAGTGTTTAAACACAACTATAAAAATGATATGAATAAATAGGAAGTACCTAAATTTTTTTATGCATTTATTTTTTTATAATTTTTTTCTTTTTTTTACTCTTGCATTCTTTGTTTCAGCAAACTAACTGATGCCCCATATATCCTATAAGCAATAGGAAATAAAATGTTTAGATATTTTTTGAATTTTTCTTTTTTAAAATTTTAATATTTAGTAGGAATATCCACTTTTTCTGGTTTATTTGCTTGTGGGCAATTAAATAACTGCATTTTCAGTTATTAAAACATATGTCAGATCTTGTAATTTTCCTCTTTCATATTTTTTCTGTTATTTTGCTCCTTGCAGTGGGACAGAAATGATGTCTCCCTTTCATGCCCAATCTCTGTCTGCCCCCCCCCCATAATTTGGGGTGAAGTTGGCACTGATGCCACACGCCATTTGAAACATAACTCCCGTGTATACATAATTTCAGTAGAAAATGAAATCAATTCTGATGAGTCCATCCTAAAAAACAAAAAACAAAAAAAACGTATAAAATTGTATCCATTTTTATAGTTTGTATCCGTTTTTATAGTTTAACTGTATATTTTTGTTACAAAATAATGCACAATGGTATTATGCACATTGGTATACAATGCTACTTATTACTGTTTCACACGTATTGTTTCATGAACTAAACTAGTTTCAACTCTTCAGTTTGCGAGTCATCCTCATTAGCGTACGATGTTTGTGTTTCCAAAGAGGTCGTTGTAACTGATCGTTCTCATTATCTGCTGTGTCCTTGTTGCGCATGAGTATTATTGTTGTGGGTTTATTTGGACATCTTCTTTTTTATTTTCTTCTCACGTTCCACCAAGAATTTCCATGCATATGGCAGGTCGTAGGGGGTGTTGTTATTACAATTTATATCGCGAGTTTTCTCGATCAATACTGCCTCTGCCATTAGGATTTGTTGATGTGTATTGTGTGTTGTTAAGATTTTCGCGTTTTCCCAATCTGGGATAACATCATTCTCTTGGCAGTGTTGGATTAATGCCATTTTCACCTCTCTCCTGTTCCAATTTTTGACATGTTCCATAAGGTGAGTTTTGAATCGTCGTTTCGTGCTGCCTATGTATATTTTATTGGTGCGATTGTTGTTTGCCTTTCTTGTAGAGATGGAGTATACACCTGCAGCTTCTAGGGTGGGTTGGTTGTTGTAGTCAGTTGTCAAAAATTTCGATATGTCCTTAACAGTATCAGCAATTTCATAATTCAGTTTCTTGCATTCTTTTAAGGATGTTACTGATTGGGTGCATATATTGCTGATACTGTTAAGGACATATCGAAATTTTTGACAACTGACTACAACAACAACCCACCCTAGAAGCTGCAGGTGTATACTCCATCCCTACAAGAAAGGCAAACAACAATCGCACCAATAAAATATACATAGGCAGCGCGAAACGACGATTCAAAACTCACCTTATGGAACATGTCAAAAATTGGAACAGGAGAGAGGTGAAAACGGCATTAATCCAACACTGCCAAGAGAATGATGTTATCCCAGATTGGCAAAACGCGAAAATCTTAACAACACACAATACACACCAACAAATCCTAATGGCAGAGGCAGTATTGATCGAGAAAACTCGTGATATAAATTGTAATAACAACACCCCCTACGACCTGCCATATGCATGGAAATTCTTGGTGGAACGTGAGAAGAAAATAAAAAAGATGTCCAAACAAACCCACGACCATAATACTCATGCGCAACAAGGACACAGCAGATAATGAGAACGATCAGTTACAACGACCTCTTTGGAAACACAAGCATCGTACGGTACTGAGGATGACTCGCAAACTGAAGAGTTGAAACTAGTTTAGTTAATGAAACAATACAACGTGTGAAACAGTAATAAGTAACATTGTATACCAATGTGCATAATGCCATGCAATTAGCCACGTATTGATGTAGAGCATATATTGAATATTTGACTCACAAACCACAATAATGCACAGTTTCGCCGCTGGAGGTGCCAGTGTTTGATTTTTTTTTTAATATCTCTGCTTTTAAGCGTGCGATTTAAAAATTTATATCTACATCAAATGCCATTTACCTTGCGGAACACTTTACGTTTGTATTCGAGGAGTTTTGTAGTTCACATTTCTGTCGCTTGGTGGTGTTTTTTTGCTTCTATTTGCAACTGTATCTCTGCTTCTAAAAACCCTAGTGAGATTTTTTTTTTTTTTTTTTTTTTTTTTGCTGTATGCCATTTGGATCCTTTTTAAATAATGCGCAGATTTCTTGCTAGAGGCATAGAATAAATTTTTTTCGCTATCTCTGCTTCCGGGAGACATTTGAAAAGTGCTTTTTCCGTGAAGAATATTTTTCGCCTATTTTCAACTTTTCCATTATGCAAAATTCTTCCACTCGAAGGCATAGAGTTGTATTATGTTTCTTTCCTTCTATACGTATTCTAACTGTTCGATTTGAAAATCTCTTTTTCTTGGATACATTCCTTCTGTTATGAGAAACTTTTTGTGTGCTGTTTGTTAATTTTCTTAACATTTTTTAACGCTGGTGGAAGTAAGTAGCTATTTCTATTTCTGTATGTTTTATCGATTGTAAAAATCCAGTTGATTTTTTCTAACTGGTCGCACTGACTTTCAATAACTTTGATAAATTTAATTCGCGTCAGAAAGGATTTAAAAAATGTTCTCATTACAACCGAAAATTCTGTCATCTTTCTTTTTTTTTTTTTTTTTTTTTTTCAAAAGACGTGCTAAAAATATTAACTGTACATGCGAACATAAAAAGTTAGAAAAAAAATCGGGGACGTAGTATCATATAGTTATTTAAGTGATTGCTCATGGAATTCGCGTTTTTTAAATGTTTCGAGTTTTTCTTCTGGGGTGTCGGGAAATTCAAACGAATCCTGTAATTTTTCTGTCAGGCGAATAGCGAAAACGTAAGATTATTGCAGTTAAGGAGTGGTAAATTTATATGCTATTTCTTTACGTGGAAACTAAAAGAACAGCATTTAAATTTATCATCCGTCCTGAACTCCGGCAATGCTTTGACGAACTTTGCCGTCGAAATGTTTGTCTGTGTGAATAAGCATTTTTTTTTTCGACGAAAGATTTATTGCTGCGCATACCATCGCAGAACATATCGCCCATTGTTTTTCATTGCAGACTATATTAATAACAAAATAGTGTACTGGCGTTTATGCGTGTGACGGATGAGTTCATTTGCGTGGAATATGTGGTCAACCATCTTGAAAATCTGTACATGATTTTCGCACTCGTTATGGCGTCATTATTTATTAATTCTATCAAACTATTTGACATAGCCGTTAAACACAGAGACACCTCAGGGCAGAAATGTTCACGTTCCTTGATTGCACCTCTTCGAAAGATATTACGTGTGCTGTATGAGAAACACTCTTGAGAAGTGCGTTTCGCATTTTTTTTTAATGCTTTTTACTGTGTATCATGTGTGATTTGCATAGTAAACTGCTGATAATAACTGACCCTCCATCGATTTTTTTCCCCTGCCCAGGCGTTATTGCCAGTCAAGTTCATGAGGTTATTCGATCTTACTGCGTTACGGGAAGTGATTCCGAGCATCTGGGTGATCTTGTTTGCTGAATCGCTCTGGAGGCTTTTAGCTTTTTTTGTGGAAGCAGTTGAATTAGTTCCTTAAAGGAAGGTCTTTACCATGGTAGTGACCATTGATTTGCGCTGGATGATTATAGCTGGCTTTCTCTGGTGCTGAGCATCAAAGCCGTCATTTTGAAGTGTATGTATTTATGATGGTTAAAGGTTAGACAAGCAAGCACTTTCCACTCTTCTTCCATTTGGAAACGATGTGAAAACCAGCGTAATGATCGAAGAAAGTGAAGACATCGCAGGGTGTCTCCGTTGCCTGTGGTGCGGTAAAATAAGATGGTTTTGAAACCAAGCGAATATCTCAAGTGGAAAAGATAAATAAGTGATTACTTATGACCTATTGTAAATAAAGAACATGAACAATTAATTACACTAGGGAGACTCGCTGTAATACGTTTTAATGTGATGTAAATAAATCTTGAGGGTGAAATATGCCAATTGTGATTTTTCTGGGATGTTGCATTTTGCTGCTATGAAACAGCGATTTTGTTCAGCGAAAATCACAATAACATTTGCAGGGTGGAATTACCCGCATTTTACAATGCGAATTAAATGACCAAGTGACGCGTTAAAAATACTGTGTAAATAACCCGTGAACTTGCTTCCTGAAAGCAATTTTTTTACTTACAAAGCTAAATATATATATATATATCCTTCCTCCCTCCTCTTTCCGTTTTTCTTTTTATATTTATGATATAAGAAAGTATAGTGATCGGTCGAAATCATACTTCCGGATTTACACACTGTATTCAAGGAACAAGATTTCACCATTTGGGACTGCCAAGTGAGAATGGGTTTTGAGACTAACTCTACCTTAAAACAAACATGGGACATTAATTCCATTAACTGTTAACTATGCAGTTTTTCTGTTGCATTTTTTGTATTGGAAAAAGAATTATAGAATTTTCGCATTTTAAAAAGAGAACAAACTATGCTGTTAGGGTTTACCTGAACGCGTGCCGTCTAGAGAAACATAGTACCGGAACGCCGTTCCGTCTAGAAAAATATAGCACCGGAACGCCGTTCCGTCTAGAAAAATATAGTACCGGGACGCCGTTCCGTCCGACCCCACTACAACAGTGTGGTCTTCGCATGGGATTCATTACAATGAAAATTCGATTTTTTTTTTTTCGCCGATAGCGGGCAGTCTGTGTCAATTTTTTGCCCATTTTACTTCTGAAATGTGGGCGAGTAGAAAAAAAAATAGCTACGAGGAATTACCAGACTTTGCAGCACTATGAATAAAATTCTAGAAGCTTTCCTTGAAGCGGCTATGGTCGTGTGCAGATCATACTCGCAACTGTCTCTTAATTTTGTTAAAGCAGAATTTCGAAGCCTTTCTGTGTTGTGGATAATCACCTCTGTGCTAAGGGGTGAACGCCTTCTACGTTCGTTTTGTGTTCTTTATAATTTCAGGTGTGGTTTCAAAGGGCGTTCACAGGACTTTTTCTCGGGCGGAGGAGGGCAGAAGTTTTACCCATAATGACTAGAATGAATCGTCGTCATTCGCCGTACACGTGTTAGTGGAATGTTAATGCTAATCATAACCATTAGAGGAGCGGAACAAAGAAAACTTAACAAATAAGTGTTTTACATATTTAGGCCAAACCTTTCCGTTAATGAGTGCAGTGCGAATACAGCAATCAACGTAAATCAATTTTGCTTTCAACTTTTTCCGGGGGCAACTACCCGTCTGTGCTACAGGAGCTTCGGCGCTATTGCCCACGCATACACTCCGTATTTGTTTCGCTTATTAGCACGCCTTTTGAAGAAAGAGAAAATGGGTGTGCTTTTAAGTAACATTTCGTCCGTTCTTCTGATATCTCTGCACCTGGAAATGGAATTCGAAAACTTCCTCTTTCACCCAATTGATAGCGTATACGATGAGGATAAAGAACCATGTAATTTCGAGTGCATATGATTTATAGTTTTCCAACTAGATGGCTTAAAGGCATTTTTATGTTTGGCCGGATATGTACACTACTTAAAGTGGAAAAATTATTTTTGCATGTGAAAACTTTAATACGTAGCAGTTTTTTTTACGCACTTCAGAATAATTTTTTACGTAAAATGTTGTCGCTAGGTGGCGTAAATTTAGTTTTTTAGTTCAATAATTTCTCCTTTTCTAACTACCGGATTGGATTTTTTTTTCTTTTCAGCTAGCTTGAGTAATGAACAGCATCGTACCTTTACAATAAAATGCCAAAGGTCATGGGATAGCAGTATGCAAATTTTAAACTGGCGCTGCCGTCGTATAAAGGCTTCGACAGACGCCACGATTTTTATCAGTTGCGAGGGGTAATCTCACTCCTGAGTCAGATTGAATAACCGCCAGTGAGATTATAGCAAGCCGACGTGAATTATCGGAGTTTGAACGAATTATGGTAGTGGGAGCCAGATGAACGAGACATTCAATTTCCAAAGTTGTACGAACATTCGACATTCCTCGATTCACGGTGTCACGTAGGTACCGAGAATGCCTCATGGGAGGCATTACCACCCACAGTGGACAGCACAGTGGCCGATCACGGGTGCTGAATGACCGTGATCAGCGGCGTCTGACCAGGATTGTCCATGCTAACAGACCACCGACACTGGCTCAAATACCATCCACATTCAATGCAGGAGGTACCAGAGACATATCCATCAGATCAGTGCACTGTAATTTAGCGTCCATAGGGTATAGGAGCAGAAGACCCACCAGAGTGCCTTTGTTAACACCACGACATGGGACACAGCGCCTCACCTGGGCTCGTGAACATGGTAATTGGAACCTGGAAAACTGGCAACATGTGGTGCGGTTCGATGAGTCATGCTATCAGTTGTTACGAGCTGATGGTAGGGTTCGGGTGTATTGCAGACCCCATGAGGCCATGTCCCAAGCTGTCAACAAGGCTGTGTAAGCTGGTGGTGATTCCATACATGTGTGGGGTGTTTTTATGTGGCATGGTCTTTGTAAACACGTCATTAACCGGTAATCGCTTTGTTGCTCTGCTGGGTGATCATTTGCAGTCCTTCATGGACTTCGTGTACCACAACAACGATGGGATTTTCCGTGTGGACAATGCACCATGTCATCCGGCCCAAGTTGTCCAAAATTTGTTCAAAGAGCATTCTGTGACTAATGATGTGGCCACCACGCTCGCCCGACACGAACCCAATAGAACATTTATGGGACGTGGTAGAAATGTCCATTCGCACCCAAGGTCCTGCACCTACAAATACCAGGAAACTGTGGGTGGCTGTTCAGACGGCATGGCTCAACATCTCTCCAGAGGTCTTCCGGTCACTCGAGGAATCGATGCCACGTCGAGTTGCTGCACTTCGATGGGCTAGAGGAGGTTCTACATTATACTAGGTACGTATCCCATGACATTTGTACTTCAGTGTAGTATCCTGTTTTTCGGGTGCACATTTTGCCTTCTAGGGAGTGCCGCGGGCTATTTGCGTTCAGAACTAAACCGCTCCTGCAACACTCATTTACGCTTTCCCACCGTAGGTTGAAGAAGCGTATATGGTCAAGCTTTGTCCGTCTGTCTGTCCGCACGATAACTCGCGTAAAAATGGTTCGATTTCGATGAAATTTTAGTATGTGGTAGGGGACAACCTGGGGATTGAAAATGGACGAAATGGGGTCAAATTTTCAAAAGCGTAATGAAATCAGATTTTTTGTTTTTATTAGCATTTTTTCCATATTTTCATGTACTTTTATCAATTTATATCAAGATTACTTAATTTGGGCAATCTATATATATGAAAGTGAAAGTTTGCAGATTTGTTTGTTTGTATATTTGTTTGTCCGCTGTACAAATCTACAGTTTTCAACTCAGAACCATCAAATTTGGTATACAATATCATGGTACTCTAACTTAGACCGTAGAAGGGTTTTGGAAGGGATCGGAGTCGAGAGGGGGTCAAGGGGGTCTCCATGCAAACTTTTCGTTATTTTAGTTAATATTTCTGCAGTTTTCAATTTAGAACCACCAAATTTGGTATACTATCTCATGGCTATGTGACTCAGACCGTAGACGGTTTTGGGAAGGCGTATGAACCTGGGGATCAAACGGCCCTCCATACAAAATTTTCGTAAAATTTTACAGTTTTCAATTTAGAACTACCAAATTCGGTATCCTATCTCATGGTACTCTAACTTAGACCGTGGACGGTTTTTAGAAGGTCAAGGGGTCCCTACGCGAAATCTATAGACAACTAAGAGATAACTGATAGAGATTCCACGAATATTTTCCCGGGAAATACCGGGTACCCCTGCTAGTTTTAAATAAAAGAATGTTGCTTGAGCGAGAGTCATATGGTATGAATATCAGATTTTTATTTAATATCGTTCTACACGATTCTAAATATTCATTGTAAGTGATACCATGTTAACTAATATTGAACAGATGCATCTATCATAGTCACATGAATTCAGTGCGCAGTTCTTTCTAATATTATGAGATGGTATATAGAGATTTCTTAATGTAATCGTTGGCACAAATGGGCCGTATTTTCACTATTTCCACGTAGCAACTCCTTCAGAAAACTTGAAAATTACATTGCCCTAGAGCGGAGATCGAACCCGCACCTCCCGATTACCGGTCGAGCATTCTATCCGTTACACCACCCAGGACAAAAAAGTTCCAAGTAACTGAAGCTAAGCAGATGTAGCTTAGAAATCTGAGAACATGTTCAGATTTGCGCTAAAAGTCGAAGCAGTTCTGCGCTTCCTCATAGCGTCACCACGTTTTGTCACATCCGGGGTCGGATGTAGGTCCCAAGTTCTAGTGCTTCAGAGAACATCATACATAAGTGGGGAATGAATTTCTCCGAAGAAATAATTCTTCACAAATACATGAAAGGCAATACAAATGTAATACATCGGACCTCGGATGTGAGAAAAGGTCGTGGTGACGTTATGAGGAAGCACAGAATTGCTCCGACTAGCGCAAAACTGAACAGTTCTCAGATTTTTAAGCTACTTCTGCTTAGCTTCAGTTGCTTGAACTTCCTTGTGGTGTAACGGGTAGTATGCTCGAACGGAAATCGGGAGATGCGGTTTCGATTCCCGCTCCAGGGCAATGCAATTTTCAAGTTTTCTGAAGAAGTAGCTACATGGAAACAGTGAAAATTCGGCACATTGGTGTCAGCGATTACATTTGTATTGCCTTCCAGGTATTTGCAAAGAATTATTTCTTCAGGGAAATTCGTTTCCCACTTATGTATGATGCATAGAGATTTCTTTTGCATTACCCGTAAAGCGAGTGAACTCAGAAGTTTGCGTTTATTGGAGCCGATAGCCAATGGCGAGCTGCTTAATAGAAATGCCCCCTTTAGTACTGTTGTTTTCCCTCACAGCAGGCAATCCGAAGCCCATAGAGTAGTCACCTCCTGTAACTTCATTTTAAGGTCCGCCATTTTTTAAAGGAGTTCACATTTCCATCGTGCTAGAACCCTCGTGATTTCTGAAACGTCCCCTACTGCATGATCTGTCTGTATCGTCTCATCTATACAGCGCTTTTGTTTTGGTTTGGGGCTAAAAGACCACGAACAAAAACGGGGGCTAAAAGCAGTAGCCTGTCCCTAATTCTTTAGGCCTCTGGTTCCATAGAATGGACAGATTCTGCGCCATTGCCAAATGCTCTACAAATGCCTTACCGGGAGCTCAGGTTCGGCTCAGATGAATAGTCAGAAACCAGCGCCTCACACCACTCGACTACACTGAGACGATCATCTCTGCAGTATACATTTCGGTCAAGATACGAGTATGTTCTCATACAGCAACCCCCCCCCCTTCCTCCCCATTTCTGCATGCATTATCATCTGAAAAAAATATTCTGCATTTCTTTCCAGCTTCCTACGAAAAGTGCCTTAGCGCTGCCGTGGGTGCAATGTCCACTCCTTGGAGCCCGTCCTCTTTACAAAGGACAGGCTCCACTCTCACGGAGGTGCTAAGGCTCTTTTAAACGGTAAGGAACGCTAAATTACACTGCACTGACATTTTCATCTGAAAAATTCTTTTGTCCTGCTTTTTCTTTTTCTTTTTTTTTTTTTTTTTTTTTTCAGCTTCTCATGAAAAGTCCCTTTTTTACTGCTGCCGTGGGTGGAATGTCCACTCTCTGGTGCTTGTCCTTTGTAACAGAGTGTGGGCGGGCTTCACTCTCTTGCCGGGTCGATCCCGATGAGTCGGCAAGGAAAGGAAGGTGTGACGGATTTGATGATGTCATTGCCGTATTGTCTCATCCCCTCGTCAGAAACATGAACAAGAGATTCCTGCTGCTGTACGTGTGGCGGTTGCTCGCAAAGGCCCCCGCACGTCGCGTTCATAACGATGGCGCCGTACGGATGCTCGGCCATCTGGCACCAGGAATAGAGCCTGCACTTGTTCATGAATAACACTTTCCTCTATCCCACAGTTCAGTGTCATCTCTCTTAGCGCCATTCCTGACGACTGGGCCTGTGATGGGACAGAAACGGGAGGTTCGGGGCGGGTGGCTTTCATTACCGCATCGTGTCGTTTGGGTGGACACCTTGTGTACGCGTAGCAGCGCAGTCGTCATGACGAACGTGTCTCAAACAGTTTCGTTACGGAATAAGCGGTCTTTCTGTAGTATGTTCTGTTTGTTATCTTGGCCCACTAACTTCTGGTCGTGCCATTCGGTGCTGTATGATATAGCGTGGCGCATAGCATTGTACTCTTCTTTAGCTGCAGCCGTGCTTAAATTGATTGTTAAGTTGAAACTCAGTTCGTGCATAGCGATGATCCTTTGCCGCGCAGTTAGTTGAACATAGGTGTTCTCATCGGCGTATTCGGAACGTTTTCGTCGAACACACACTATCCCAAACATGTACCTTACTGTCTGGGAAGCTTGCCCATGTGCCATCTTTAAAACGTGCTCAGCCGGAGTCCACGTGACCGTTTGCTGCGCAACTTGCATCTGTATTTCTCGGGCAAGCCCTTCCTTGTGCAATTTGCACACTTCTGCGTCGACTCCGTATCAGTGTTGTGATTTCTGTGTGAGCTATGTACAGTAGTGGCCAAAATTGTGGAAACCTTTTGGAAAAAGTGTATTTTTGAGGTTTGATGGCTCATAACACCACTTTTTTTGGAGTAATACCATAAAATTATATATCAATGGAAAGATAATTTCATCAAGAATGTAATGCAATAAAGTTTGTTCAATTATCTGCATTCTATGAAAAGTTATAGCCAAATAACCAGAAAAAGGAAGCACAACTTGCTTAGGTTGATATGAAGTAGCTTTCCTTCATTTGAATGTAGCCAATGAGCACGAGTGTTTAGCGAGCCAATCAGATGTCATCGTGTTTCGGCAATGAGCCAGTCAGGTCACAGTGGGATTCAGCTATTGATGTCATGTATTGGAGCTGAGAGGAGGACATTTGTCAGTCTGTTATGTGATCGCTATCAAGTTTTGTGTGTGTTCTTTCATTTAGTGAGCTCGTAAAACGTAATAAAATTAAAGAAATGGCCCAAAGAGTTGACTGCTCACCCAGAAAGCGATGTAAAATAGTACTATGAAGTGAACAAGGCTTCAGTTATGAAGAAATTAGAAGAAAAATTGGTGGAAACTTAACCAAAGGTGGCATTCCTAAATTTTTGAAGAGGTATAAGGAGACTCAGTGACTACAAAACCAGACTGGTAAAGGCAGGAAAGGTCCACAACAGCAAGTGATGATAGAAGAATTAACAGACTGTGTCTAGGTGACAGAAGAAAATAACCTGGGTGTATACAAGATGAAATGGCGCAATGCAATGTGAAGTTGAGTGCAAGGACTGTTCGGCGCAGACTGCAGGAATTTGGTCTAAAAGTTAGAATTCCACAAAAAAAAAAAAAAAAGGCATTTTTATCTCTCAAACAAAGGTTGAAAATATTGAACTGAGCTAAAACCCATGTTAATTGGACAGCGGAACAATGGGACAGTGTTATTTGGAGCGATGAGACCAAAATCTCCCTGTTTGGTAATGATGGCATAAAATACGTAAGGAGAAGAATCGGAGAAGATTTGCATCCTGATTGCATTACATGTTCCGTGAAACACCCAGTTAGTGTTATGATCTGGGGTTGTATGACATCAAAAGGTGTGGTTTAGAATTTGCGTGATTAATGGAAATATAAATGGCCAAAAATACAGTAATGAAATACTTGAGCCCAAACTGAAGCGCCGCCCCGGTGGCGCAGTGGTCTAAGCGATGGCCTCTGATCATTCGTCCGAACGGGGTCCGGGTTCGAATCCCGGTGAGGCATGGATGTTGTGTTTGTCTTACGGCACGGGCTCTCTCCCTTCCCTGGAACCAGTGACCCTAAATTAGGGACGGGCGACTGCTTATAGCCCATTGAGTTGCTCACGGTGGTCGTTAAACCTCCAATGAAAAAAAAAAAAAAACTGAAGCCTTCCGCACGTGATCTTTTCCAAGATAATGAAGCATTTATATTTCAACAGGATTCAGCTTCATGTCATGTTGCTGCTGTGTGCAAAAAGTGGTTTCAAGATAATAATATTCTACTGCTGGAATGGCTTGGGAATAGCCCAGACCTTAACCCCATCGAAAATCTATGGAGCCGACTAAAGAAACTTGTTAGTCAGAAGCAACCCAGCAATAAAACCCAATTAATAGAAGCAATAATTCAGTCTTGGTTTTACATTATAACAGCTGCAGAACTAAAAAACTTGTTCACTCCATGGGAAGGCGTTGTAAGGCCGTAATTAACGCTAAAGGTTACCCAACTAAGTATTAACTGACATGGTGAGAATTTTTGTGTATCTCATTTTTTCTCTGTGTTTCAATTTTCTTCTTTATAACTGCTGTTCTAGTACAAAATCCTTCATAAAAGTTATTGCATTACATTGTTGATGAAGTTATCTTTCCATTGATATATAATTTTATGGTATTACTCCAAAACAAAGTGGTGTTATGAGCAATCGAACGTTAAAAATACACTATTTCCAAAAGGTTTCCACAATTTTGGCCACTACTGTATATTAGTAAGCAAACATTTAATGCATACCTGTAGGTTCTTATTATGTTTGTGCAAAAGTTCTACCCGTTTTCTTAGAAGAGAAGAAATAACAATTTTTTTAAAATAAATAACATCTTTATTTTTTTACATAATGGCCATTATTATCTATGACCGCTTCCCATCTTTCTGGTAGTATTTGAATTCCCCTTATGTAGAACTCTTGCATTTTGGTGTCAAAAAACTCTAGTAATGCAGTTTCGACATCTTCAGGTTCATCAAAGGTTTTTCCAGCGAAGTTATTCTGAAGAGATCGAAAAAGGTGGTAGTCTGTAGGTGTAAGGTATAGGGAATACGAAGGTGGGGTAACAGTTACCGTCCAGTGTCCAGTAATTTTATTTTGAGAAGCTAAAGCGTGGTTGATCTCTGCAGCTTCCGTTTCCTTCACGGAATTGTGCTTTTGTCTACAGCATCCTCACCATACACCTCAAAAATGTTGTGTCAGGCTTCAGCGCTGCATTGTTGCCTTTGTCGAACTCGCAAAGCAAACAATGTCTAATCTGATCCTTATTGCTTGACATATTAACTCGTGTGTGGCATGTTAACGAATGAGATGCACCTGCGTACTTGGTGCCGTCTTATAGCGTACTCATCGAAGCATTTTGGGCAGCACACGCGCCATCTGTTATTGCGCTTGTTACTTAAATTTTTTACTTGGAATTTGCATCATGAAACTCCGGTGGCTTAGTAATCAGATCGCTGGTTTCGAGTTCAGGATGTGGCATGGATGGTTTGTTCTACGCACTGGCTCTCCCCCATCTCTGGAACCAAAGGCCTCAGATTAGGGATGGGCGATTGCTTATAATTCAGAGAGTTAGTTGCTCATTGTAGACGTTAAACACTCGAACAAAACTGACCGCAAGTGTGTGTGTGTGTGGAGGGAAGGATTCTTTATTTAGTACCGAGGTAATATATACTCGTATAAGAAAATACTATGTAAGTACAAGAGTTGTCCCAAAACAGCTGAGAATGTTTTTATAAAACAATATGAGTACCTTAACTATCAAGGAAGTGGTTATCTTTTTCAAAATACTGTCCATTTTTATGGAACTTTTCCACAACAATTTGGTTCCACAAAACTTGCCAGTAAGGCAAATAACGGTTTCATCGTGTTGGGAATAAAATGAAGTGCGTAGTAGCTCGAAAACGCATGGAGCTACTTCTACTAAATTTTTGACGGAGGGCAAAGAACAATTCTTTCGAAGCTGATCTCAATCATTACGCGCCTATAAGTTTGGAGATCTATAGATACAGGTGTCCCAACGTTCCTCCCACTTGTTGACTGTTTTCTGGAATTCTTCTGAAATGCTGTTGAAGCACCCCTGCGCAGGTGCAATAAGTTGTTGATCAGTCTCAAATTGTCGTCCCCGTGATGTCTTTTTTTAGCATGTCTCTTGTAAAAAAAGATCGTGCTTATGTTACCGGTTTGTCCGTCCGTCCGTCATCTGCGTTTCTGAGCCACAAATTCTGGAATTTAAGACCAGAAAATGAATGGCTGAGTTGTCGACATTTTGAATTTTCAACTGACGAGTCCGCCCGTTCGTCTGTACCCACGATATCTCTGCCACTATTGGTCCGATTTCAAAAATTCTTTTTGCATTGGGAAGCTTGAAATATGCGAATGATGATCCTTTATTTCGTTTTTTTTTTTTTTACGATGTACAATTTCGCCGCTAGAAGGCGTAAATGCAAATGATTCAAAAATACGTTTTATTCCACATATTTGTTTCTAAACATCCGATTGAAAAAATTATTTTATCTTTCGATTCATTTATGTCTAAGAGTATTTTAGATATAGTTACTTTTTCAAATTACGCATAGATTTTCCGCTTGGGGGCGTAAAAGTAAATCACATTTTTTCCGATAACTCTTCTTCTAAAACTCCGATTTGAAAATTTTTTCTTCAGCGGATACACTTCCTGATAGAAAAACTTTTGCATATAATTTCAAATTTTTGGTAAAGAATACTTTGGCCACCTGGGGACGTATGTGTTAAATTTTGCTTCTGATGTATTTGTCATAAAATCTGAGCTTCTAAAATATCGATTAAAAAAATTCTTTCGTGGACTAATGCCACTCACATCGATAAACATTTTTGGAATATTTTCTTCTTAAAATATCCCACAGTTTCTCCTCCAGGGGGCGGGGCGTAGATGTATATCTTATTTTTGTCAATATCTCTACTTCTAGGAGTCCGATTTGAAAAATTCCTTCTTTGTTGGATAGTATTTTCAGTGTGACATGTTTTTCATATAATTTCAAAATTTTCAAGTAATTCATAGACTTTCCGCTAGGGGGCTTAAAGGTAAATTGCTTTCCACCCTATATCTCTGCTTCTAAATCCCCGATGTAAAAACTTCTTTCTGCACCGGATACAGCTCCTGATGGGAAATCGTTTGCACATAATTTCGAATTTTTGTGAAAATGGTTTGGCCACCAGGTGGCGTAAGTCTTAATTTCCGCTTCTGATGTATTTGCAGCAAAATATGATCTCCTAAAATCTCGATTGAAAAAAGTCGTTTGTTGACCGATACTACTCATGTCGACAAACCTTTTAGGGACATTTTCTTCTTGAAATAATGCATGGTTTCTACGCCAGGGGCGTAGGTGTATATCTTATTTTTGTCAATAATTCTACTTCTAGGAGTCCGATTTGAAAAATGCCTTCTTTGTTGGATAGTGTTTCCGATGCGAAATGTTTTTCCTTTAAATTCAAAATTTTCAAGTAAATCATAGACATTCCGCTAGGGGGCAGAAAGGTAAATTGCGTTTTCTGCGTTATTTCTGCTTCTAAAACTCCGATTTGAAAAATTCTTCCTGTATCGCATACAAGACCTGATGGAAAATATTTTTCACATAATTTCTGATGTTTGGTAAAGAATGGTTTGGCCACCAGGGGGCATAAGTGTTAATTTCTGCTTTTTTTTTTTAATTGGAGGTTTAACGACCACCGTGAGCAACTCAATGGGCTATAAGCAGTCGCCCGTCCCTAATTTAGGGTCACTGGTTCCAGGGAAGGGAGAGAGCCAGTGCCGTAAGACAAACACAACATCCATGCCTCACCGGGATTTGAACCCGGACCCCGTTCGGACGAGTGATCAGAGGCCATCGCTTAGACCACTGCGCCACCGGGGCGGCAATTTCTGCTTCTGATGTATTTGTAGCAAAATCTGGGCTCCTGAAAACTCGACATTTTTTTTTTTTTTTTTTCTTGGACCGATACCGCTCATATGGATAAACCTTTTGAGAATACTTTCTTCCTAAAATAATACATGGTTTTCCCACCAGGGGACGTAAAGTCATATCTTATTTTTGTCGATATCTCTGTTTCTAAGAGTCCGATTTGAAAAATTCTTTGTGTGTTGGAGAACGTCTCCGGTGCGAAATGTTTCATATAAATTCATGCTTTTCTTAACGCACAAGTCTGCAACCAGAGGGCGTAAGTTCACGATTCCGTTTACAGCAATATCTGAGGGATTAAAAACCCGATTGAAAAACTTCTTCCTTCCGTCAGATACTATTGTTTTCCATACCGGTTCATTGACTTTGAATAGCTTTGATAAGTTTAATTTGCGTCAGAACGGATTCAAAAGACGTGCTTATTACACCCGAAAATTCGGTGTCATCTTTCTTGTTAAAATGGGGAACAACCAGAAGTCACATGGTGACAAGTCGGGACTATATACACAGGTTGGGGCATTAATTTAATATTCATTTTCTCAAAATAAGAAACGACAGAACTGGCCATGCTTTGTCAAGAAATGGGGAACCGAAGTTGAACGAATTCGTTTCGTGCCCAAATGCTCGGGGTTAAAATTCTGTGAATTGATGATTTTGAAATGTGAACCATATCTTCGATATCTCTAATAGACAGGTGTCTTCAGGGGTTGCGCTGGCTCTTTTAAAGTTTTCGCCAATTTATTCGCCAAATTAAATTTTTTATTGTCAAAGTACGAAAAGGTAATCGCCAAAACTCTTTCTCCATCGCCAAAACGATTTTTTATATTCGCAAATTGCGAAGATGGCAATCGGCAGCTCTCGACCCCTGTGTCTGTGTTTCCGTATAATAACACCTACTGCATTGATGTTTACCTCTCCGTTGAAGGTCTTCTTCCATGTCTTCCATGCGTGATTGCCGCCGACTCACAACCATCCATAAATTCTTTATGCCATCCGTAAATTGTTGGTTTTCCCAGAATTTCATAATATATATATAAGCCTCTTGCATAAAACGGAAACCCTCTCCGGCAGACTTCTTAAGTCGACAGCAAAATTTAATGGCGCAATTTTGTTCTGTCACATCCATTTTTCCCGAAAAATCACAGTGCGAAAACACTTGTTAGGGGTTCACGAAAGGACGCTTATAAAACTGCGCGCTACCGGCGACGCATGCATCATAAACCAGTGTGGCCGGTTCCTATGGTTACTACAACGACTACCGTTTTTTCGAGACTTTCCAAGGTCGAACCGAAGTATTGCACAATTTTTTTTTTTATAAAATCGTTCTCATTTGTTTTGGGACAAGCTATGTATATTTGTTATACAGTATACGCTGTAACTCGAAGCAGAGTACAAAGACGATTTTCGTTTAGTGTGCTTACTTACCTGTGACGTTAATCTTTCACTGTTTTCTCGAAAACTATGTTAACTCTGCACAACGTATTAAAGTGTTAATTGAGCCTTGAAAATGCTTTATACTGTGTTGTGACCCGCTATTTCGTGGATTCATTTTTATGGAACTTTTCTACGACAATTTGGTTCCAGAAAACTTGCCAGTAAGGCAAATAACGTTGCATCGTGTTGGGAATAAAATGAAGTGCGTGGTAGCTCGAAAACGCATGGAGCTACTTTTACTAAATTCTTCACGGAGGGCAGAGAACATTTCTTTCGAAACTGATGTCAATCATTACGCGCTTATAGGTTTGGAAGTCTATAAAGATGACAGTTATTTGGTCTCAATAGTGTTCACTCTCGTGTGCCAGTCACTTTAAAGTAAGAATTAACCGCGATTTTCACAGAATTTTTTCCCTTTGGTGTGTGGCATCATATGTTACACTATTTACAGCAACTTTAGTTGTTTAGGTAGTTTTACTGATGCTAAGAATTCGTTAACTCAAGAAGCTATGGTGCGTCGCCCGTATAGCCGAGTGGTTTAAGGCGCTGGCTTCTGACCATTCATCCCAGTCGAGTTCGAGTCTCGAATGAGGCATGTCTGATGTGTTTGTCTTACAATGCTGGCTCTTTCCCTTTTCTGGAGGCAGTGGCCCACCCTTAAGGAATGGCGACTGCTTTATATAAGCGCGAAGAGTTGCTCATGGTGGTCGGTCGTTAAATTATGAAATAAATAAATAAAAACAACCCGGATGTGTGGTCCGCCGAAGACAAAACCTGCTTGCTGATTTGATGTTCTGAGAGCATCATCCATACCATATCATTAAATACTTAAGTAAGACTGAGTACTGGATATCTCTTTGGAAAACAATTACTTCGGCAACAGATAGCCGACACGTTAGCGCGCACGGCTTGTCGCCGGAAGGTCCCGATTCGTGTCTCGCTGCTGCCAGATGCCCAGAGCCAGATTATCTCATGCTGTGGCCCGGATTGCCGCCCCTGTCGGAAAACTTTTCTTATTTCTATAAGTTATTTTTCTGTCAATTATTTTTAGTGAAATATTACAAGGTTATCTTTGTTGGAGAGAGTAATGTATCAGAAAGAGATAATTGTACCGCTATCATTATTTCTATAAAATCATAGTTATTATTTTTATTACTGTTAACTCACATTCTGCTTTTCCTATCTAGCGGCTTGTATATTAATTGCCTTTTTATTTGTTTTACTTAGCTGGATTATTCAAATCAGTCGCTTTTAACTAAAAATATTTTTAAAGACTAAATAAAAACGATAACAACCGTTAATTGTATTCGTTAATAACGCAAATTTCTGCCACCCTACCCTCTACATTTTATCCATGTGCTCCAGTCTTTCAAACTAACACATATATGGTGTGAGGCGGCGGAGGTGGTTTAATAGCTAAGTTACTGTCCGACCAATTGACTTTGTTGTTGCGTCGTGTCCCTTCAAAGTTCAGGAGAAAACACACTGGACACAGGAAGAAAGGCTCCCATAGGATGGTATGGGCCCCCAAAACTATTTCTTTCAGAGCCTGTGGGATAATTTCATGAGAAAGTTGAATAACACAAGTGTTGTTTCATGATTTTGTAGAAGCAATCGTCAGGAGAAAGAAAAGAAAACAACAAAGAATCATTCTGCATAGAAGATAGGACCGAATTTTCGCATAGCTAGATTTGTTAACGCTCAAACATGGTGGCGGGCAGAGGGGTCACCGGCTTGTTAAGCGTAAACAAGACAAGTGCAAGGAACAAAATTAATTTTTAAGTTTATCAATGAAGTTCCTGTTATCTTTAGCTTGCCGTCCCAGTGGCGCAGTGATCTAAGCGCGGTCCACTGACCATTCGTCCGAGGTGGGTCCGGGTTCGAATCCCACTGAGGCATAGATGCTGTTTTTGTCTTACAGTGCTGGCTCTCTCCCTTTCGTGGAACCAGGCTCTAAATTAGGGACGGGCGACTGTTTATAGCCTATTCAGTTGTTCACGGTGGTCGTTAAACCCCCAATCGAAATAAAAAAGGCCCTGTCGAGGTCGCGGCCCTGGGCTGGGCTTCAGCCCCCAAACCTCCCCACCTACCGTTTAATCTGGTCCTGCAGATGCTTGCCTTGGTTCAGAGTCTCGTTAAGCTGTCATTCCTCGCTATAAAGAAGGCTCCCTTTCCTACCCTTGTAATATCCGCCCGATCCATTTTAGTCCACTGCGAAACGTAAATAATAACTCTAAAGCCCGGATGTTCAAGCACTAAAACCCCACAAAATAAAGAAGCATTTTTGCACTAAAATTCAAGAAATATGCACTAAAATAGAAAAAATGTGCGTTCAAAATTCCTGAAAGTTTTTATTTACAGTAGGAATTATGTACACTGTCTCAGCGGTTGCTCTGGCTTTTTTAAAGTTTTCGCAAATTAAAAAAATTTTCGACAAATGTAATCTGAAGTCGCCAATTTATTTTCACCCTCCATTGGAATTATAAAAATCATAAAAACAAAGTGTTATAATAGGTTTTGCGTCACTCTTTTCGCATAATCGCGTCCCGTCTCACGCGCAATGTAAACAATGAATGTTAGCTCTAAAGTAGCTACACCAGACTATACACAATCAAAATGCGCATGTAGCCTAGTAAAATCCATTTGTTTAGTGGTGTAAGGCGCATATAGTTTCTCCAAAGAATATAAAGCTTCGATATTCTTTGGTTTCGCCAAGCCTTCGCTCTCCACTGGGAGGCTTTTTCAAGAAAATCCCTCCAAGTGCGAAAGCCTGGCAAATATATATACGTCTGAAATCAATAAATCAACGAATTTTACTATGCTGTAAGTGCTTTTTGACTTTAAACAATGAAAAAAAGTAATTAGCATTTCATTTTTCAAATACCAAATCGATTAAAAGTTTGATTATTTTAGCTCGAACTTTATTAACCACTTAAGATAGATCCCAAGGAAATTAAAAAACACGCAATTGTTTTTTGCAAGGTACAGTAGCTCGATTCCGGACAATGAACGTAGGTGAAACGTAAAATTACGAGCATCGTTCTGGTAGTTATAAAACAAAAGACGAAAGTTCCAGTACACATCGTGTGGAACGAAATGAAAGGACAATTATTTCAAAAGTCGATATTTGTGTTATATATGCGAAAACATGGCGCCCAAACTCACATCACTGGGCCCGTAATATTATGGATCTCGATTTTCTTGCACTATCATTTGTTAACGTAATATTACGTACCTTGATGCTAAGTGGTTAAAAAAAGTAATCGCCAATATTTTCGCCAAAAGAATTTTTTTTTTCGCAAATTGCGAAGAATGTGATCGGCAGCGCGACCCCTGTGACTGATCAAAATTTGCCGAACACTTGCCTATCCACAAATTCCCGGTAATTGGAAAGGAATTAATATTGAGTTGGCCCACCCATTGCTGCAGTCAATGCCTCCACTCTGCTGAGAATGCTTTCCACTAGATTTTGTACTTTTCTGCGGGAATCGCCTTGCATTCTGACAAAGGAACATTAGTCAGGTCGGTCACCGATGTCGGGTGGTGAGGCCTGGTTGGCAGTCGGCTTTCCAATTTGGGGGAGCACGCAAATTCACTGGAAACTGAATTCATCAAAGATAAATTCGCCGGAAACTAATTCGTCGAATGCGAATTCATCGAAAACAAATTTATCGAACGAGCAATTTACCGAAAGACGACTTTTTCGAAAAAAAAAATGAAAAGAAATTCATCGCAGTGGAGTTTTAAGACAAGTGGCCACCGGGCAACTAACTGGCCACTAGACAGCTAGGCCACACACACTTTTTAGGGGCCGTATAAAAATTGCTGTTTTTTTTTGTTTCATGAGTGCGAAACAAATATTAATGTCACTTATAGAATGAGAATTAAAGTGGAAACTGTATCGATTTAAATTAGTCTTATACCAATAGAGGTGGTATGTAAATCGCGAACTAAAATTAGACCGCCATTAAAACTCTGTGTAAATTTCGAACCAAGGCCCATGACCGCTATATGTAAATCCGAACCGACTTCTCTGAACATCTGCTGGAATTACCTAAGCTAGCTCGTCTGTTTTGATTGCTTTGCTTTAGATATATCTTTTGTTGTTCGACAAGTTTTACGATGGAAGTGACGCTCTCAATCTCTGAAAAAGGAAAAGATTTGTTAATCGTAGACGCCTACACTTCTGCAAAATAAAGATATTTTCGTGAATACAATGAATTAAGTACAAATGTACATATACTAAATATGGAACATCACAGAAAAAAATAACATAGCCCCGTGCAAGGATGACAAATTAGTTTTGTTGTTTTCGTGAATACAATGAATTAAGTACAAATGTACATATGCTAAATATGGAACATCACAGAGAGATTTAACATAGCCCTGCACAAGGATGACAAACCAGTTTTGTTGTTTTCGTGAACACATTGCTTTAAATTGTTTTAATCATTATTTTTTCATACTGGTTTATTTTTTGATATCGTCAGAATGGGCGCAGAAAAGTTGATTTGCAATTACACATCGGGTCCAGAAAAGTTGGTTCGGAATTTACACATAGGGGTCTTTTGGCTCTTAGTTCGCAATTTACATATAGGGGTTCAGAGCGGTCCGATTTTAGTTCGCAATTTACACACTCCGCCAATAGAAACGTGCTCTGTTGAATTGTATTAGAGGATCAAGTGAAAATTGCACTTCCATTTGGGGAAATAAATTACTGTGACTTCATAGATTTTTTAAACCTGTGGTTTTCGGTGAAACAAACAAATCATAGCATAATTCATACGAGGTTTGTCAGGAAAGTAATGAGACCACTTTTTCCTGGGCTAATCAGAAGGGCCGGAGGGCGGGTGAGGATCGCTTGAGAAGTGGACACCTGTGTGATCGTCGCGTAACGGTCAAAATGCAGAAGTGTCGAACAGCGATACACAGTAAAGTTGTGTGTTAAACTTGAAAAATCCGCAACCGAAACGTTTGTTATGATACAGAAAGCCTACGGGAAGGATGCTTTATCGAAAGCACAAGTGTTTCGGTGTCACAAAAGGTTCACAGAAGGAAGAGAGAGCGTCGAGGATGAGCCACGCCCAGGGCGCCCTTCAACGTCTCACACTTCGGACAATGTGGAAAACGTGAAAGCGGTTTTGGACTCTGACCGACGTTTGAGTGTTAGATTAGTAGCAGAGCACATGGGACTCGCGAAATCCTTTGTGAATGAAATCATCATGCAAGAATTGCAGATGCAGAAAGTTTGCGCCAAATTGGTTCCTAAGGTTTTGACCGATGAACAGGGGAACAACCGTGTGTCGATTTCTCGTGAGCTTGTGGACTGTGTGAGGAGTGAACCTGGTTTTTTTTTGGAGAAAGTGATAACAAGTGATGAAACGTGGGTCTTTGAGTACGATCCGGAGACCAAAAGACGGAGCTCAGAGTGGCACACTCCCAAGTCTCCTCGACCAAAGAAGGCTCGAATGTGCAAATCGATGCTCATTGCCTTCTTTGACTGTAAAGGTGTTGTCCATAAGGAGTTCGTACCACCCAGACAAACGGTCAACGCAGCATTTTACGTGGAAGTGCTTCAACGGCTGAAAAACGGAGTTACGCGCGTCCACCCGGAGATCACCAACACTTGGATTCTTCTCCACGATAATGCGCCGAGCCATGCGTCACTGAGAGTGCCTGGCGAAACACAACGTGGCAACGCTGCCCCAACCTTCCTACAGCCCGGACTTGGCCCCGGCTGACTTCTTTTTGTTTCCCCGGCTTAAATCCAGCATGAAAGGACATCATTTTGGGACTGTTACAAACATGCAACCTGCCGCGACGAGTGCTTTGAAAGCGATCCCTGTTCCCGACTTCCAGGCAAGCAACGCGGCGTGGCAGAATCGCTGGCAGCAGTGTATTGGTGTTCAAGGATGTTATTTCGAGGAACTTTAATGTTATGTTAGTATAACTTTAATTAAACGTCTGTTATTGAATGAGTCTCATTACTTTTCGGACAGACCTTGTACGTTGGAGGATTGTTTCTTCCTTTTTGTGTGTGTGTGTGTGTGTGTGTGTGTGTGTGTGTGTGTGTGTGTGTGTGTGTGTGTGTGTGTGTGTGTGGGTGATATTCGTGGGATTAAAAAAAAAAATTTCGGAAGTTGTAAACTGCAGAGACTTTGGCAGTGTCAATTATTTGCTTTGGCAACATACGCGCGACCTCTTTCCGCCAAAAAAACAGCGGCTTTCGGTGCTGTGAAATGTCACATTTTTACTGAGGGTCAAAATTTTAATTATAAGACCCTAGGTCGAGACGTTTTCAACTAATTTGATCCTGCCTGTTCATATTCATAAGGCTTAAATAACCTGTGAAGTTTATAATGTTGCGCTTTTACTGAGGCAACAAACATTAATCAACATGCCATGGGCCTAGACCTTTTTAGCAATTTTTGATCCTACGTGCTCATATTCATAACGTTTACATAATAAGTCAAACTAATAATGCTGCGCTTTTACCAGCACCTAAGATTTCGATGAATTAGACTGAAGCCCTGGTTTTCGAAAAATTTGCTCTTCGATGAATTTGTTTTTGATGAATATATCTGGAACCTTCCAATTCATCAAAGTTGTTCCATGGGATTGAGATCGGGGCTGAGTGCAGAACAGTCAGGTTCGTGCACACTCACTTCATCAGACCATTGCTGCACGGATCTTACTTTGTAGACGCGGACATTGCTTTGTTGTTAAAGGAAAGAGCCTTTGCCGTGGCTCGTAACCAGACAAAGAAGTTGGGATGGGCGAATGATCAATAAAGGTCGGGCACTGGACTATAGTATGAATTGCCAGAGCGGGCAAAAAAGAAGCGCTGGTCGGACACCATTTTCTGGTTCTTTCTGCACCCACCAAACTGTAATTTTGGGAGGACATAATTTGTTGAGAACGTCATAATAGGCCCCAGCGTTAAGATTCCAGAACACTGAAACGAGGCGGCCCAGACTAAACGTTCCTCTTTTGATTCGAAGTGGATTCGTTTGAGTACCGCTATTGCAACACGATTCTGTTAAGCGTTATGTCTAAAAAACTTTAATTTCGTTTTTCAACGGTGATTTTCTCTAAAAAATTCAGGATATATGCAAAAATATGCACTAAATGTGAAAATATGCTGTTATTCCATACAGTGGTTAAATATGCAAAATAAGCATTTTGCTTGTGCATCCAAGCTTTAGTAATAACCAACCAACAAACGTACGTAGGTTGTCCAGAAAGTAAATACCCATTCGCGCATAGAGGGCGCACGAGGCAGAGGACGCCGCGTTGGTCAAGGTCGTCCATCCTCAGTCAGAGGTTGGCGATGCTCGTGGCAAATTTTGTGCATTAATGTGTGATTGGAACCGTTGTTGTGCTTTTTTAAAATGGCGAAGCCACATCTTAAGAGGTAATATGCTCTGCGGGAAAGTTAACATTCAGGAGCAAAACACGTTAAGGGGACTACGGCAATGAAGCTTTTCTTTGATCCACGATGGTTTCCTTCAATCTGATGACTATTTGCGTAGAGCAGTATTTTTGTTGTTGTTGCTGTTTTCTGATATCCCGCCCATCCCTTATTTTGGTGAGAAAAATATGCAGTAACATTAATATTTAAATTAGATTTTAGTAAATATTATAGTTAGGCCTAAGGATCCGTACAAAATGTAGACAATCCCTAGTATTTGGCATAACTGAAAATGTTTCTGAAAAGCTGAAGACACAAAAGCCTTAACTAACCCGATTGGTGTAACAAAACTAACATCCGGCAAAGTGATTATGCTACCGAGAAGGTAACAACCACGTGCTGTGATTAGCTCGGTTGGCTGTTCTGTACCGAAAGAATTGAAGTTAACAGAAATACGCATGCGCAGTCGGCTCCGGCATCAGCCTGTATCCTGTATGTGGCTTCTGTGCACTGCATTTTAACTCTTTAGAAATGGCGGCGCTAGTTACGTCTAGCCGAGCCTTAACTTCTATTCAGTTAGATATTCTTTGTTACAGCGGATCTTGAGGAACGTGTCGATGATGTCAGCAGACATTAACGTCGCATCGAACTCGATGAATGGCATGCCCGTTTCCCGGAAGTTTCTCGCGTACTGCTCCATGAAATCGTAACGGAACACCTTGGATGCCGGAAAATTTGCGCGGGAAGTGGGTACCACGAATGCTGATTAATGACCACAAAAGGAACCGTTTGGGTGCAGCTTTTAGTTCCTTGACCCGTTACGCACAAATGGGCGATGGATTTCTTGACCACATAGTGACAGGAGATGAAATATAAGTCAGTCATTTCACCCCGGAGAACAAAGGCCAGTCGCTTGAATGACACCATTCCGGGTTCCCAACGAAACCACGCAAGTGTAAGCAAACGCTTTCAATAAAGGCATCGGCGTTGATGGTTTAAAGGCACAACCATCAACGCCGATACCTATTGTGGAACACTGCGGAGGGCCATCCAAAACATGCGGCGCGGTATGCTCTCTAAGGGTGTGATGTTTCTCCACGGCAATGCGATACCTCACGTGGCATGTCAGACCCAACACCTGCTTCAGGGTTCCAAATGGGAGGTCTGTATCATCCGCCCTACAGTCCGGACTTGGCTCCCAGTGATTACCATTTGCTCAACAAATTGAAGGACCTTTTGAGAGGGCGGCGCTTCGCTTAGTGACGATGATTTGAAAGACGGAGTCGAAGAGTGGTGGCGGAGGTATTCAAAAACTGGTCACACGATATGACAAGTGTCTAAACACCGGCGGTGATTATGTAGAAAAATGAGTGATTATATGAAGTATTAGTGATAATACAATAACTCTGACTACGTCGTTGGTTTCTTTTGTTTTTATTTCATAAGGGGTATTACTTTCTGGACGACCCTCGTATTCAGTACACAGTTATGTAAAGTCAAAGCAAACTACATATTCTTAGTTCATAATCTTTTACACCCCCCCTCCCTCCCCATTGAAAATCAGTTATTTAATAATGTGGGAGTCCGTAAGTAAATAAATACCCTACACCCTAGGAATTCATTGGTTCAAAAGATCAAGAACTTATGATTCGCATGTAGAATATGTGAAACGGTAATTGGCGAGCAGAAGAGCTTATTCTCATGATTTAGTAAATTTCTTTCCCAATATCTCAAATGTACTGAAGTTTTGCTAATACCATCAATGATTGCTACGCTCGGTGAAAGATTGTTTCAACATTGAACTTAAAAATAAAATGTTTAAGAGTTACCTGAAAACCAAACGGAA